>CM066574.1:33770000-34970000 GCA_033816785.1 Picus viridis
TCCATCCCCCCAGTCCTAGTCCTCCCCAGCTTTCTTGGAGCTCCCTCCTGGACACCTCCTTGGAGCCTTTTCTTCTCAGAAGTCCCTCCCCAGCTTGTGCTCCCACACAGGAGACACTGATGAGCTCCCTTCAGATCCTGGAAGGCCACAATTAGGTCTCCTTGGAGCCTTTTCTTCTCCAGGGAGCCCCAACTCTCTCAGTCTGTCCTAGGTGTCTGAGTCTTTCCTTGTAGGAGACATCCTGTTCTTGTGCTCCCACACAGGAGACACTGATGCACAGATTTTCTGTAGCCCCTTCAGATCCTGGAAGGCCACAATTAGGTCTCCTTGGAGCCTTCTCTTCTCCAATCTGAACAACCCCAACTCTCTCAGCCTGTCCTCATAGGAGAGGAGCTCCAGCCCTCTGCTCATCCTTGTGACCTTTCCCTGCCTTGGGTAGCTGTGAGAGCAGACATCATCAAATGCTGGTTGGAGAAACCTTCTGGAAGTTACCTCTCATCCAGCTTCCCTCTGGAGCGAGAAAGAGTAGAGAGGAAGAAAACAGGGTTGGGAAAGATTGGGAGAGGAAGGAGTAAAGCAGTATGAATTGAACAATAAAATGATAAGGAGGGAAGCCACACAGCTGTGTGCCACAGCAGTGATGCTCTTGCTCTAATTTCATTTTGAACTGAGCCTTGAAGATAAAAAAGAGAGAGATGGCTGAAGAACAAGGAGAGATAAAGGACTGGGGAGAAAAATAAGACATAAAGGAGTACTGATAAAGAAAAAAATAATCCTAGTTTTCTAGTGAAGCAAAACAAGAATTAAGCTGAGATCTGCTTCCAGCTGAAAAGATCTGGAGTTTCAAAGGGGCTTAGAGGAAGCCAATTTTGCTAAACCCAGGGCTGATGTGGCCGTCTCAAGGCACCTTTAATGGCGATGTGGGTACAGACAGGACCTACATACAGCCCAGGGCTGAGGTGGCCATCTCAACTCACCTTTGATGGAGATGTGGGTACAGACAGGACCTACATGCAGCCCAGGGCTGAGGTGGCCATCTCAACTCACCTTTGATGGAGATGTGGGTACAGACAGGACCTACATGCAGCCCAGGGCTGAGGTGGCCATCTCAACTCACCTTTGATGGAGATGTGGGTACAGACAGGACCTACATACAGCCTAGGCCACCTCAGATGGTCACCTCACACCCTTTGAGAAACGATGAGGAGAAAAAAGCACTTCAAGGGTGCGGCTCATCTGGTCCATTTGCAATGCCAGCCAGGGTAAAACCCAGCCCAGAGGGTAGCAGCAAGTTGTGGTCACAGGAAAGCAGCTGTGGGCTCCAGGACATAGAGGCATCATGCCTTGCCTGTCCAAATGGATTTGCATTAAGAGAACAAGAAAATAAATACACAAAACTTTGGTTTCTGTGTCCAGTTCTGGGCCCCTCAATTTAAGAAGGTTATTGAGACACTTGAATGTGGCCAGAGAAGGGGAGAGGTCTGGAGCACAGCCCTATGAGGAGAGGCTGAGGGAGCTGGGGTTGCTTAGCCTGGAGAAGAGGAGGCTCAGGGGAGACCTTCTTGCTCTCTACAACTACCTGAAGGGAGGTTGTAGCCAGGTGGGGGTTGGTCTCTTCTCCCAGGCAACCAGCACCAGAACAAGAGGACACAGTCTCAAGCTGTGCCAGGGGAAGTTTAGGCTGGAGGTGAGGAGAAAGTTCTTCCTAGAAGGAGTAATTGGCCATTGGCATGTGCTGCCCAGGGAGGTGGTGGAGTCACCATCCCTGGAGGTGTTCAAAAAGGGCTTGGACGTGGCACTTGGAGCCATGGTTTAGTTAGTCATGAGGTGTTGGGTGATAGGTTGGACTTGATCATCTCTGAGGTCTTTTCCAACCTGATTGATTCTATGACTCCTCTAGCACCCCAGGTTGAGCAGTCACAGCATGGTGGCCCTCAGAACTGAGAGGGGTGGTAGATCTC
The DNA here is from genome assembly GCA_033816785.1 of Picus viridis. NCBI lineage: Eukaryota > Metazoa > Chordata > Aves > Piciformes > Picidae > Picus > Picus viridis. Next base: position 33,771,962 of record CM066574.1, read on the forward strand.
AAGAGCCTCACCTGCCTTAGAGGCTCACCTTGTGTGCTTCTTTGAACGCGTCCTCAGTTCATTTGCTTTTGCAGATTCCTTTACAGGACTCATCAACATCATGACTGACATCATCTGGCGCTACACTGGAGATTTCATGGCTCCTGACATCGTTTGCAGAGTCGTTCGCTACTTCCAGGTACGGCAGCCTCGCGCTCCGTGGCGTGCCCCAGCTGCTGCGGCTCTGTGGCCCCAGAGCAACGACCCCCAGCAGAGAGGCTGCAAAGACAGCATCAGGACTGATAAATGCTGAAGGGCTTTGTTGAAAATTGAAGCACCTTTAATTAAAGCACCTTTAACTCCTGTATTTTGCGGACAAGAGGAAGGAAAAAGATCTGGGTGAAAATACGAAGTGTGTGAGGTCATTGGTACAGAATCACAGAAACACTCAGGTTGGAGCAGACCCTCAGCACCACCAAGGCCAACCCAGAACCCCACTCTGCAAGGCTCACCCCTAAACCAGAGCCCTAAGCACCACATCCAAACCACCTTCAAACACAGCCAGGCTTGGGGACTCCACCACCTCCCTGGGCAGCTCATTCCAATCCCTGACCACTCTTGCCAGGAAAAAATCTTTCCTGATATCCAGTCTAACCCTACCCAGTGGCAGCTTGAGGCCATTGCCTCTTGAGGCCATTGCCTCTTGTTCTGTCCCTAATTAACTGAGAGAAGAGACCAGCAGCAGCCTCTCCACACTCTTCTTTCAGGGAGTTGTAGACAGCAATGAGGTCTCCCCTCAGCCTCCTCTTTTCCAAACTAACCATCCCCAGCTCCTTCAGTTGCTCCTCGCCAGATTTATTCTCCAGACCCTCCCCCAGCTTTTTAAGTAGAAGTTTTAAAATATTCTGAGCCCAGTGCTCTTGCTGACATCATTTTGTGCAGTGAATGTGTCTCAGCTGTTGCCTTGTGTACCTTCTGCCACAGGTGGTCCTTCTCTATGCCTCAACTTACGTTCTTGTCTCACTGAGCATAGACCGGTACCATGCCATAGTCTACCCAATGAAGTTCTTGCAAGGAGGTAGGAGAATTTCTGTACCTTGCTGTTCTTATGGAGATTATTCCTGTTCATTTTGGTTTCCAAACCCTTAACCTCGTTTCTATGAATTATTCATCCCTGCTGCAGCAACATTTAGGCTCCGTCAGAGTTTTCCAAACGGCTGAAGATCTGCGGCTCCCAAGATTTATTAAGCTGCACTTGGCCCTCAGCAGATTTTATGAGTGTTGTGTTAGCAAAGGCTGAAATGACATTTAAAAAGAGGAGGGGAAAAAAAATCTAACAGGTTTTTTTCATTACTTTCCAGCGTTTTGGGAAGGTTATGTAAAGGCAAAAGCTAGCCCACAAGAGCTACGTTGCCTGTTCGTACTGCCTGAAAAAGTAATTCACACAGAGGGTATGTGAGAACCCATACAGCAGTGTGAGCAGAGGGCTTAGAATCACAGGTGTGTTAGGGTTGGAAGGGACCTCAAGGAGCAGCCAGTTCCAACCCCCCTGCCATGGCCAGGGACACCTCACACTACAGCAGGTTGCTCACAGCCACATCCAGCCTGGCTGCAAACACTTCCAGGCATGAGGCTGCCACCACCTCCCTGGGCAACCTGTGCCAGGCTCTCACCACCCTCAAGGGGAAGAACTTCTTCCTCACATCCAATCTGAATCTACCCATTTCTAGTTTTGCTCCATTCCCCCCAATCCTATCACTCCCTGACACCCTCACAAGTCCCTCCCCAGCTTTCTTGTAGCCCCCTGCAGACACTGGAAAGCCACAATTAGGTCTCCTGGGAGCCTTCTCTTCACCAGACTGAACAGCCCCAACTCTTTCAGTCTGTCCTCATAGCAGAACAGCTCCAGCCCTCAGCTCATCCTCATGGCCCTTCTCTGGACACCTTCCAGCACCTCCAGATCCTTCCTGTAATAGAGGCTCTAGAGCTGGACACAGTGCTCCAGGTGGGGTCTCATCAGACTGGAGTAGAGGGGAGAATCACCTCCCTCGACCTGCTGACTATGCTGCTTCTTCCCTGACACCCTAAATAGTCCCTCCCCAGCTTTCTTGTAGGCCCCCTTAAGATACTGCAAACTTCCAAAGCTAGAGCCTGTAAGTCTGAGTGTTGTTTCTGATTATTTCTTCTATTTGTTATGCTCACAGCACTCAAATCTATCCTGGCTGCTTAGCAGCACAACATACACAACCACCATTTCTTTCCTACAGAGCCCTGAAGTCGGGATGTTAACTACCTTGCACTAAGTGAATAGACAGGAGTAGCAAGTGGGGAGGAAGGGAAACAGTTACAAGCACAATGAGGTCTGGAAGATGTGTTCTAATCAACAAATACCATGCTTGGGGTTATGCAGTGATGGCTTTTGGCAGTCTGCTCTGTCCAGGGGATCAGAGAGGTAGTCCTGGCTGGCCTTAATAACCTAGGATTCAACCACAGCCCAGGCAGTGCTGCAGCTTTGGCAGATGTTAAGGTCTGAAAACCTCAGATCCTTGCATGAAGTTCAGCCTCACACTCCCCAGCAGGCAGACCAGTGGTTTTCAGACCAGGGGCACTGCCATCAAAGTTTTTCTCAGGGGCCTTTGGGAGGTGCAGAGCTCTCTGCAGCTGCTGCCAAAATTGCCCTGGGCTGAGGAGGGCTGCCCAGCGGGCTGAGCAGGGTGAGCTGTGAGATACACCTGCTGACTCCTCTTCTTCATACAGGGACAAGCAAAGGTAGCACTTGTTAAATTCCCCTCTGGGCTCAGCAAAGAGCTTGGGGGTTAGTTTTTGCAAAGCACTTTGAAGTTAAAAGGCCAAAAAAAAAAAATTTGAAAGAAAGAAGGAACCACCAAAGCCACCAAACCATTTCAGCTACGGGTAAAAGCCTTCCCTGTCAAACTCTCTCTCATTTCCTATACCTGTACCACAAAACTTCTTTCCTTTTCAAGATGCAGAAGAGGAGATAGTACACCCAGCCCGAGGGGCAGCAGAGCCAGCAGCTGGGTGCAGCTCTGGGGTAGGGAGAAAAGCCAGGAGCAGAGTTAACATTGACAAAGGTCTCCTGACTGGCAAGGACTGGCTACCATAGAATCGTTGTTTGGGCTGGAAGGGACCTTTAAAGGTCATCTCATCCAACCCTGCAGTGGGCAGGGGCATCTTCAGCTAGATCAGGGACAGCTTCAACTAGATCAGGCTGCTCAGAGACCCATCCAACCTGACCTGGAACATATCTAGGGATGAGGTTCCTACCACCTCTCTGGGCAACCTGGGCCGGTGCTTCACCACCCTCACTGCAAATGATTTCATAGAATCATAGAATTATAGAATCAGTCAGGGTTGGAAGGGACCACAAGGATCATCCAGTTCCAACCCCCTGCCATGGGCAGGGACACCCTACACTAGATCACGCTGGCCAGAGCCTCGTCCAGCCTGGGCTTAAACACCTCCAGGGACGGGGCCTCAACCACCTCCCTGGATAACCCATTCCAGGGCTTCACCACTCTCATGGTGAAGAACTTCTTCCTCACCTCCAGCCTGAATCTCCCCATTTCCAGCTTGAATCCGTTCCCCCTAGTCCTATCACTACCTGAGATCCTGAGAAGTCCCTCCCCAGCCTTCCTGTAGGCCCCTTCAGATACTGGAAGGCCACAATGAGGTCACCTCGGAGCCTTCTCTTCTCCAGACTGAACAGCCCCAACTCCTTCAGTCTGTCCTCATAGGAGAGGTGCTCCAGCCCTCTGATCATCCTCGTGGCCCTTCTCTTCCTTCTCTCTAGTCTAAATCTCTCCTCTTTCAGTTTGAAATCATCAATCTTCTATCACAAGAGGCTGTGCAAAAAAAATTGTCCCCACCTTTCTTACAGGCTCCCCTTAAGGGCTGAAAGGTCTCCCTGGAGCCTTCTCTTCTCCAGGCTGAACCCAAGTCTCTCAGCCTTTCTTCACAGCAGAGGTGTTGCAGCCCAGTACAAGGAAAAGGCCATGTTCAAAAGGAAGGAGGAGGTAGCTGTAAACCCAAAAGAATAATCTAGAGGAGATATTTACCACAAAAACTTCCTGAAATATGCATCAACATTCACCTTTCTGAACCCAGCTGTTCCTAGGAGAGATGTTGTGTGGGTGGCTTTTGAAGTGCCCCGTTCTGCTGCTCTGCAGGTAGTGAACAAAGAGGTTTACAAAACTTTGCTGATGACACAGAGAAACCTGCAGCACAGTTCTGAGTCAGCCTGTGGCAAATCTCTCTCCAAAATGAAGCACTTGTCCTCCAAAAGCCTTCAATCAAGAAGTAAGAGCTGCTTCTCTTTACCAACTGCAAAAAGAAAGTTTCCATGTAGCCTTGAAATGTAACAAAACCCAAACATTTTGCTCTGAAAATGTACAGAACTCATGCTTATTGTTTGGGGGTTTAATTGTGGTTTAATTACTAGCCTCAAGCCAGGTTAATAAGACACTTGCATGGCTCCTAAGAAAGCAAACTTCACCAGTTCAGTATTTTAGGCTCGCCCTGTGAATACAGAAATGAGCCCAGGAAGTGCAGGGTGTAGAAAAATGATGGATTAACATCCCAATGCTTCTGCTCTGTCATAGGGTCATACAATCATAGGATGGTTTGAGTTGGAAAGGACCTTTAAAGCTCATCTAGTCCAGCCTCCTGCAGTGAGCAGAGATACCCCCTGCTAGATCTAGCTCAGAGCCCCATCCAACCTGACCTAGAATGTGTCCAGGGATGGGGCATCCACCACCTCTCTGGGCAGCCTGGGCCAGGGTTCCAGCATCCTCACTGCAACCAATATCTTCCTTCCAGCTATTCTAAGTCTCAAGCTGTGCCAGGAGAAGTTTAGGCTGGAGGTGAGGAGAAAGTTCTTCCCAGCAAGAGAGATTGGCCATTGGGGTGTGCTGCCCAGGGAGGTGGTGGAGTCACCATCACTGGAGCTGTTCAAAACGGGATTGGATGTGGCACTTGAAGCCATGGTTTAGTTAGTCAGGAGGTGTTGGGTGATAGGTTGGACTTGATGATCTCTGAGTTCTTTTCCAACCTTATTGATGCTATGATTCTAAATCTCCTTTCTTGAAGTTAAAAACCATCACCCCCATTCCTGTCACAACAAGCCATGCTGAAAAAAAATCTGTTGCCATCTTTCTTAGGAGCCTTCTTTCAGCACTGAAAAGCTGCAGTAAAGTCTTCCTCACTGTGAAAAAATCCTTCCTTCCATCTAATCTGAATCTGCAAAGACATCACTAAAACAAATCACAGAATTGAGACTGGAAAAGCAGCTCAGGAGTTGCAGGAGAAAACATTTTATGGACATTCCACCACAACGAAAAATTCTCTGCCAGCAGGACACAACCTAAGCAACAGGTGACAACAGACCTGCTTAAAAGAGAGAACCACAGAAACATTCAGGCTGGAACAGACCCTCAGCATCACCAAGTCCAATCCTGAACCCTGCTCTGCAAGGCTCACCCCTAAACCAGAGCCCCAAGCACCACATCCAAACCACCTTGAAACACAGCCAGGCCTGGAGACTCGACCACCTCCCTGGGCAGCTCATTCCAATCCCTGACCACTCTTGCTGGGAAAACATTTTCCTACTCTCCAGTCTAACCCTACCCAGTGGCAGCTTGAGGCCATTGCCTCTTGTTCTGTCCCTGTTACCTGTGAGAAGAGACCAGCAGCAGCCTCTCCACAAGGTCCTTTCAGGGAGCTGTAGACAGCAATGAGGTCTCCTCTCAGCCTCCTCTTTTCCACACTAACCATCCTCAGCTCCTTCAGTTGCTCTTCATCAGATTTCTTCTCCAGGCCCCTCCCAGCTTCCCTGCCCTCCTCTGCCCTGGCTCCAGCACCTCCACATCTCTCTTGTATTGAGGTGCCCAAACCTGGACACAATACTCCAGGCGTGGCCTCCCCAGAGCCGAGTGCCAGGGGACAATCCCCTGCCTGCCCCTGCTGGACACAGCATTGCTGATCCCAGCCAGGATGCCTTTGGCTTTCTTGGCCACCTGGGCACACTGCTGGCTCCTGTTCAGCTGCTTGTCCATCAGCACCCCCAGGTCCCTCTCTGCCAGGCAGCTTTCAGCCACACTGCCCCAAGCCTGGGGCTTTGCTTGGGGTTGTTGTGACCCAAGTGCAGGACCTGGCGCTTGGCCTTGTTGAAGACTACCCTGTTAACATTGGCCATAGATCAAATAAAACCAACCAACCTCAAGAGGCTGTAAACTCTGCCCAGGAAAGTGGTGGAGTCACCATCCCTGGAGGTGTTCAGGAGAAGACTTGATGGGGTGCTTGGCTGTATGGTCTAGTTGTTGGGTGGGTTGGATTGGTTGATGGGTTGGACGCGATGATCTTGAAGGTCTCTTCCAACCTGGTGTATTGTATTGTATTATTGTATTGTATTGTATTGTGTTCAAAAAGGGATTGGATATGGCACTTGGAGCCATGGTTTGGTTGTCAGGAGGTGTTAGGTATTAGGTAATGGGTTGGACTTGATGATCTCTGAGGTCTTTTCCAACCTTATTGATTCCATTAAACTGTCCCTTGCATGGCTCTGGGCTGCCAACGACGCTCAAGCCCATCAGATCTATGAACTGTTATGCTTGGGGGAAATGTACAGTTCTCCTTTGCCTCTACAGTGTTTGCAGACTTAATCCAAGCCTTTCCCTCACCTAGAGGTCCCCAGACTTCCCTGAAGCCCTAGATGAACAGAACTGTATTGCCCTGAGAGTGGTTAGCCTTTCAAAACGAGCAGGAGAAGCGAACCCTCGCCACCGGTGTCTCAGAAAGCATGAAGCGGCTTTTGGGATGTTTCTCTCTCACACTTTGAGGACTGCTCTCTGAGCTTCAAGGAGGAAAGACCTCCTCCTTGATCTGCATAATTTTAAGGGCCTTTCTAGTTCACACAAAACCTCAGGGATTTTGTAGGGCAATAAAAACATTTCAAACCCAAAGCTTTCCTGATCAAAAATCCACGAAAACACCTCTGCCCACACCTGCTCACAGGATCACAGAATGGTCAGGCTTGGAAGGGACCTCTGAAGATCATCCAGTCCAACCCTCCTGCTACAGCAATTTTACCTAGAGCAGGTTGCACAGGGTCGGAGCCAGGAGGGTTTTGAATCTCTTGAGATAAGGAGACTCCACAACCTCTCTGCACAGCCTCTTCCAGCGCTCCGATGCCCTCACAGGAAAGAAGCTTTCCTATGTGCTGCACCAAGAGAAGCAGAGCCAGGGAGGTGATTCTCCCCCTCTGCTCTGCTCTGGTGAGACCCCATCTGGAGCACTGTGTCCAGTTCTGGAGCCTCTATTCCAGGAAGGATCTGGAGGTGCTGGAAGGTGTCCAGAGAAGGGCCACGAGGATGAGCAGAGGGCTGGAGCTGCTCTGCTATGAGGACAGACTGAAAGAGTTGGGGCTGTTGAGTCAGGAGAACAGAAGGCTCCCAGGAGACCTAATTGTGGCCTTCCAGTACCTGAAGGGGGCTACAAGAAAGCTGGGGAGGGACTTCTGAGGGTGTCAGGGAGTGACAGGACTTGGGGGGAAATGGAAAAAAAACTAGAAATGGGTAGATTGAGATTGGATGTTAGGAAGAAGTTGTTCCCCATGAGGGTGGTGAGAGACTGGCACAGGTTGCCCAGGGAGGTGGTGGAAGCCTCATGCCTGGAAGTGTTTGCAGCCAGGCTGGCTGTGGCTGTGAGCAACCTGCTGTGGTGTGAGGTGTCCCTGCCCTTGGCAGGGGGGTTAGAACTGGATGATCCTTGAGGTCCCTTCCAGCCCTAGCACTTCTATGATTCTATGTGTTTAGGTGGAATTTTCTGTGATCTGGTTTGTGGCCATCGTCACATGTCCTATCACTGGTCACCACTAGCCCCATCCTCTTGACATCCACCTTTTAGACATCTATAAGCATTGAGAAAATCCCCTCTCAGTCTGCTTTTTTCCTCAGCCTCAGGCCTCCCAGCCTCTCATCTTCAGAGAGATGCTCCAGTTCACTCGTTATCTTCCTAGCCCTCTGTTGGACTCCCTCCAGAAGCTGCTCCTTCAATGTGACTCAGGAGGAATAGCTGAGGATCACATGCACTCCACAGACTGGCCCTTTTCCTCCACGTTTTTCAGGCTGAGCAATCTGGATTTTAGCCAGAAGATGAGAGTGGTGAAAGCAAAAGCCTTGGGGCTTTGCTCCAACCCACTGATTTTTACAAAGTCCCACGTCTGCCACAAGGCATCAGTTGCTTGCCTACTTCTTTTCCCCACTTGTTAGCAGAGGATGCCAGAAGTCAAGGAGAAGCAGTAGCCCAAACCTGCCAACTGTTTTGGGTTCCTTCAGATCCTGTTCCTCACTGTGAGGTCCATCAAGATCTCCCAGCACGTGTCTGTTGTGGCAGATAAAGCAGGGCTGAGCACCTGAGCACTAGCCCAACTCTATCTTCTGCCCTGTCTCGTTGTTAGCAGTCCACCCTTGGAGCGCCTTGGGCTTACGTCCATCAAGAGGAGCTGGGTTTGGCCCTCCCCACGGCACAGGGAACGGCAGGAGATGCTCAGGCTCTCCAGGACCGGGTTTCTTGGGGGCAGTCAAGTTGCAGCTGGAGTTAAAGACAGCTGCTTGTGCAGCTTTGTTCTGATCCTGAATGAGGCATTTTCTCTTTCCTGATAGGAAATATTTTGCAAGCTGTCTCGCTTCAAGGTGCATAAAAATATTTGGTTTCCATTCCAAAGAGGAACTTCCCCCACGAGCACATCCAATATGCTCTGAGCTACTTTACAAGCAGCCCTTCCCAGCCTCATCCTTCCTCTCTTGCCTGTAGCACAAGGGCTCCTTCTTTTCTGTCTCTGTGTCCTTCTACTGACTGCCACTTGGCTGTGCCAGGGTAAGAGCATGCGGCAGGGCAGCCCTTGGGTCCTTTGCATTCATTCATGCACAGAGGAACCATTTCCATCTCATTTTTCTGACTTGCTGACCCCATCGGGTGCCTCTCAGAGCGTTTCACACGCAATGGGCACCTTCAGCCTCTTTCAATGCAACACGTGAAATACGAGCCTTTAATGACATGGCCTTTTAGCATGACAAAGGGTCGAAAGCCCCAAATCCCTGTTCTCCTTTGCAAGCTCCTCAGCGTTGGCTGCAGCCCCTAATTCCCTTTCTTCACTCAGCCTCCTCTTTCACTCAGCCTCCTCTTTCTCACTGCCTTTCTCTCAGTACTGCTGCATGCGGCGGGCTGCAGCAGCACCCCCACTAACCCCCTCTCTTTGCCTCTGTTGCACAGAAAGACAAGCGAAAGTTCTTATCGGGGTGGCCTGGAGCCTCTCTTTCCTCTTTTCCATCCCCACTCTGATAATCTTCGGGAAACGGCAGCTCTCCAACGGGGAAGTGCAGTGCTGGGCTCTCTGGCCCGATGACTCCTACTGGATCCCCTACATGACAGTGGTGGCTTTCCTGGTCTACTTCATTCCTCTGATCATTATCAGGTAAGCCCTGAGCGGTGAGTGCTGTGTCAAGTGTGCAATCAGCTGAATGCTTTCACTGCTGCTCCTTCACCGCCTCCCCACCCCCGCCTTGGAGCCGCCTGGGCTTTCAGCGCGTCCTGCGCAGGTCGCCGTCCTTGCCCTCTGCGTTCTCCACGGGGTACTAATAGCCAGGAGCATTTGCTCGGAAACAAAAAGGACCGAATACCCGAAGTGTGTCCGCTTGTCTCCACAGCTTCAGGCTCGAAACTTGTCTTTGTAAATCCAGTCTGAAGCTGCAGCTCTCGTGACAAAACACATTTCTTTAACGAAAGGACAGGAAACCACGCTTAACGCTAATTAAAATTACATCGACTTAAAGTGCTCTCAAGCTCCCTAGCACTAGAAGAACGTTTCTTCAGCAGGGTCAGAAAGAAATCTGCAAGCATCGCAAGCTGCCCAAGCGCTCCTGAAACAGAAGCAAATCAAATTCTCCCCGGTTTGTAACGGGAAACCTAAGCTGCAAATGCCTGACACTCGTTTGCCCAACGTCACGAAGGTAATGTGCGACAGAGCCCGTTTCAAGCTGAGGTCAGCCAACATCCCAGACTGCGCTTAGCCATCAGTGACTTTCATTGCCTCCCCTGAGGTGCTGCCGTTAGCTGCTGTTAAATAAAAGTTACCTACCCGTGAGGCTCTACCAATGCGAAGGGGCAGCCAAAACTGCCGTGCGAGCGGGAGGAAGGTTCCTGAAAGGCTTTTGGTGCCAGCAACTTGTCCTCTGAACCCATTCCTTCCCCCGCCCTTGAATTCTCTTTCAGTAGCAAGGTTAGATCAGGATTTCACAGAAATCACAGAAACGTTCGGGTTGGAACAGACCCTCAGCATCACCAAGTCCAACCCTGAACCCTGCTCTGCAAGGCTCACCCCTAAACCAGAGCCCCAGGCACCACATCCCAACCACCTTGAAACACCAGCCAGGCTTGGGGACTCCACCACCTCCCTGGGCAGCTCATTCCAATCCCTGACCACTCTTGCCATAAAAAAATGTTTCCTGATGTCCAGTCTAAACCTACCCTGTCACAGAGGCCATTGCCTCTTGTTCTATCACTAATTACCTGTGAGAAGAGACCAGCAGCAGCCTCTCCACACTCTCCTTTCAGGTAGTTGTAGACAGCAATGAGGTCTCCCCTCAGCCTCCTCTTCTTCTTGGTGTCTGTCCTGGTTTAGACCCAGCTGGCAGCTGAACCTCACCCAGCCATTCACACGCTGCCCATCTCCAGCCTCCACTTCTAGGTGCCATGGGCAGGAAAATTGGGAGAAAAAGGCAAAGCCCCACGGGCTGAGATAAGGAGAGTTCAATAGAATAACACAAAGAGAGGAGAGACAACAGGAGGAACTCTGATGAAACAGTAGATAAAGAGAGTGACACAAAACACAGTACTGACCATGCTGGCCTGATCATCCAAGTTGATCCTTCCCCATCACAGCCATCTGATAAAAACACTCACCCCAGCCCAGCTGGCCCTCCCCCTTATGTAGCAGGCATGACTGAGCAAGGTATCAAATACCCCACTGCCTGCTTTTGCTGGCTCTCTTGACTGTGACCCTCCCAGCTTCTGGTGAAAGAATTAACCCATTCCTAACCGGGACAATGTCCATCTCTTCTTCTTGGAAGCAAAGAAGGCAGCCTGGGGCTCCTATTTTCCCCACATAATTTGGTGACATGCTGTTTGGGCTGTAAGAGAGGAGCCATGTTTGCCTGTCCCTTGGACATCTCTCTTGGTCTGTTGATGCAGCAGGTGCTGAGCCAGGAGTTTCCATTAGCTTCCTCCTAATTAGGACTCCAGGAGAGTGGAGTGGGGGAGATGATCTTTCCTAGGTGATGCTAGTTCTGGCTACATAACCTAAATAATAAACCATCTCAGGGGTTTAGTTCCTTTCCAGTTGAGTTCTGCCTGGAAGTTTCTTACTGTTTAATCATGGAGATTAAGTTCTGCAGCTTCTAATGGAAAGGAGTTGGCCTCAATGATCTCCTGAGGTCCCTTCCAACCTCTAATGTACTATGGTATTGTGACACTGTGAGTTTCTCTCTGACAGAACCAGAACTATGTGGTGCTTGAGCTCACCCAGATGAGTTGCACCAGGTGGGGCTCAGGTTGGCTGCTAGGATATCATCAAGTCCAACTGTTAACCCAGCACTGCCAAATCCACCACTAAACCATGTCCCTAAGCACCACATCCACACAACTCTTACATAGCACCAGGGATGGTGACTCCATCACTTCCCTGGGCAGCCTGTGCCAGGGCCTGACACCACTTTCAGGGAAGAAATTTTTCCTGCTATCCAACGTAAACCTCCTGTGGTGGGTTGAAAATTCCCCCCCCATAATGAAATTGGCAGACCAGCTCAGCTGGAAGCAGATGAAAGCTGTGTTTGCAAGCAAAACCACAATCTAAAATGAACTGCAATGAATATGTACTAAATATACAATATTTACACGCATTTACAATTGGTAAACAGCACAAGGACCCCCTGGACAAACCAGGGGAGCCACTAAAAGCCTCCCCTTCTCTGCTCCCTCCCCCCTAGAGGAGAGAGAAGAGCAGAGAATTATCATATTAGATACTCAGCCACAACAAAGAACACAGCCAAGGTCAGCAAAAGCCAGGAGAATTTAAGAAGGACATTGAGACACTTGAAGGTGTCCAGGGAAGGGCAAGAAAGCTGGGGAGGGGTCTGGAGCACAGCCCTGTGAGGAGAGGCTGAGGGAGCTGGGGTTGCTTAACCTGCAGAAGAGGAGGCTCAGGGGAGACCTCATTGCTCATTGCACACCTTCCAGCATCTCAACATCTTTCCTAAACTGAGGAGCCCAGAACTGGACACAGGACTCAAGGTGTGGCCTCAGCAGTGCTGAGTCCAGGGCAGAATGACTTTATTAGTCATTGACAGGAGTGAAACATCTCTTTCACACACCCTTACAGACTCACACACTTTCTGGTACACCTCTCTTCTCTGGCAAGAAGCAGCAAAGCTACAGAGCAATAAATCTCTCGGAGCTGCTGACATTGTGGTCCCCTCCTCCCTGCCGAAGGAAGAGATTCAAACCAGAGCAGCTCTGTGATTTACTTTACAGCAAAACCCTAGAAGCAAGAAGGTGATGAAGACAGGAGGGGAAAGGGAAAGGCAGTGAAAGTGACATTTTGGGAGACTGGCCTGACAGCTGAGACATGAACAAAGCATCCTTGAGTTTTTGCAGCATTCACCTTAAATGGCTTTCATATGAGAAGTTTATAGCAGGACAGGAGCTTCAAATACTGACCTTGGAGTGATGCCTGCTGCCAGCCCAGGCTCACTCCGGCTTTTAGTGCACCCTGGACATGAGCCAGCAGTGTGCTACAATAATGTGTACTACTTGCAGGGCCTGATACCTCAACTGGGCTCCTCAATTTAAGAAGGACATTGAGACACTTGAATGTGTCCAGAGAAGGGCAACAAGCTGGGGAGAGGTCTGGAGCACAGCCCTGGGAGGAGAGGCTGAGGGAGCTGGGGTTGCTTAGCCTGCAGAAGAGGAGGCTCAGGGAGACCTTCTTGCTCTCTACAACTCCCTGAAGGGAGGCTGTAGCCAGGTGGGGGTTGGTCTCTTCTCCCAGGCAACCAGCACCAGAACAAGAGGACAGAGTCTCAAGCTGTGCCAGGGGAGGTTCAGGCTGGATGTTAGGAAGAAGTTCTTCCCAGCAAGAGAGATTGGTCATTGGGATGTGCTGCCCAGGGAGGTGGTGGAGTCACCATCCCTGGAGGTGTTTAAGAAGAGCCTGGCTGAGGCACTTGGTGCCATGGTTTATTTGATCAGATGGTGTTGGGTGATAGGTTGGACTCGATGATCTCTGAGGTTTTTTCCAACCTGGCTTATTCTGTTCTATTCTATTCTATTCTATTCTATTCTATTCTATTCTATTCTATTCTATTCTATTCTATTCTATTCTATTCTAATGCAAATGCTCCCATGGCCTGGCCAGCAGTGGTCATAGTTTTATAGGTCCTAAGTGACACCCAGCAGTGAGAGGCAGGAAAGGAGGTAGTGCAGGGAAGGATGCTAATTTTTTGGTGCCCCTTTGTTTCTAGCTGATATTATTCTCCTCAAAATAGAGAGCATCATCTAAAACCACACTAGAAAAAGAGCATTACCATGAGGCCAAGGGCAGCACAGGCATTCTGCACAAATGTCATGCAGTTTAGAAAGAGCTGACTGGGGCTTGGGAACATCCTTGTTTCCAAGCCTCAAGCATACAACTGAAGGTTACAACTTCGCAGCTGACTCATCTGTAGAACATCTGTCAGCAGAGTCTCACAGTCTGACATCTATTTCCTTAATTTTTTTTGGCAGTCCAGGAGTTTAGAGCTAATCCACCTCATGTGGCCTCAGCATCTGAATACTCCAGTAAGCAGTTTTATAGGATCACAGAACTTGTTTGGGTTGGAAGAGACCTTTAAAGGTCATGCAGTCCAACCCCCTGCAGTGACAGGGACATCTGCAGCTAGATCAGGTTTCTCAGAGCCCTGACCTGTAGTGTTTCCAGGGATGGGGCATCTAGCACCTCTCTAGGCAACCTGTGCCAGAGCCTCACCATCCTCACTGTAACAAATGTCTTCCTTCTAGCTATCCTAGATATCCTTTCTTGTGAAGTGGAATGGAATGGAATGGAATGGGTTGGAAGAGACCTTTGAGATCATCCAGTCCAACCTATCACCCAACACTATCTAATCAACTTGGCCCAGGCGGCCAAGAAGGCCAATGGCATCCTGGCCTGCATCAGGAACAGTGTGGCCAGCAGGAGCAGGGAAGTCATTCTGCCCTGTGCTCAGCACTGCTGGGGCCACACCTTGAGTCCTGTGTCCAGTTCTGGGCTCCTCAGTTTAGGAAAGATGTTGAGTTGCTGGAAGGCGTCCAGAGAAGGGCAAAGAGGCTGGGGAGGGGTCTGGAGCACAGCCCTGTGAGGAGAGGCTGAGGGAGCTGGGGTTGCTTAGCCTGCAGAAGAGGAGGCTCAGAGGAGACCTTCTTGCTCTCTCCAAATCCCTGAAGGGAGGTTGTAGCCAGGTGGGGGTTGGTCTCTTCTCCCAGGCACCCAGCACCAGAACAAGAGGACAGAGTCTCAAGCTGTGCCAGGGGAGGTTTAGGCTGGATGTTAGGAAGAAATTCTTCATAGAGAGAGTGATTGCCCATTGGAATGGGCTGCCCAGGGAGGTGGTGGAATCAGCATCACTGGAGGTGCTCAGGAGGAGACTTGATAGGGTGCTTGGTGCCATGGTTTAGTTGATTAGATGGTGTTGGATGATAGGTTGGACGCAATGATCTTGAAGGTCTCTTCCAACCTATTCTATTCTATTCTATTCTATTCTATTCTATTCTATTCTATTCTATTCTATTCTATTCTATGGAAGGCATCTTGTGAATTTTTTTTCACCTGAATGTCCCTCAGTTGTGGAGAGAGGGTCCAGAAATATGAGACTGGAAACTCAGGGGTCAGGATCGGAGAAGCAGCTGCAGACACGAATAAGCCAGAAGCCAAGACACACAGCACACCTGCTGAAGGAGCAGGGCATGGTGTGCACAGAGAAAGAATGAGACTTCTCCTGCAATCACTGGTTTTGTTTGCACAGCTACTTTGTTTTCTCTGCCCAAACACTCTGAGTCAGCCCCACGGGGAGTGCCTGACGCAATGTGGGACACTGGCTGGCAGAGTTAATTCTTAATTAGTTCTGCTGCCTGAATCTGCTGAAAACCTAACCTCCAGAGCAAAGCAGCTCACTGCTGATAGCACTTTTTCTGGCACATTTCATCCAAAGTGCATACAAAGGATAAAATGTTACTTCCCAGGTGCAGGTCTTAATGCCACACTCGATAACCCTGCTCTGCCTGAGCGCTTCTCGCTTGCTGCAGCCCAGGCACCATCAGCTGTTAAGCTTCTCTCATCCATCCTTCAGCTCTCAGCAGAGCTGATTTCACATGTTCCTGACACAGTCTCAACTAACTCACAAGAGTTGTGTTATTCATAACGCTGCAGCTCATGGAATGAATTATTTAGCTGATAACCTTGCCCTCAGCCTGGGAAACCTTTCCAACCACAAGCTAATCCCTCCCCACCCTGCCCCCTCCAGATCTGGTAGGGGCTAACCCTATGAATTCCAAGCCAAGCCACGAGCTACAAGAAGGAAAAATAACCCCCAAACCATGATTTTTTTTTTCAACATACACATGAAGAAAAGAATCAGGTCCCCAGAACTGCAACAGTCCTGAAAGAATTAAACATTAGGCAGATCTGTTCCCACCACTTCCCCGGAGCTGCAGACTCAGCAGTTAGTGGTTTTTGTGGTGAGTTTCTTATCTGATTATAATACAAGGCCTGAATGATGAGGGGAGAATGAAAAGCTGTGATTAGATTTGTGGGTTGGTGTGGTGTTTGGTTTTATTTTTGAGCCAAGTGTGTGGTTATCTTTGAGAGCTAACAAAAAGGAAGAAGATTTGTTGTGAGAGCCCAGAAAAAGGAAGAGGATTTGTTCCTTTCATGTCAAAGCTCCCCTCCTCCCCACCCTCTTGGTACTGGACAGGCAGTGCCACAGATCCTGCCGCAGGTTCTTCTTCACAGCCTGCTCTTTTCTCTTGTTTAGCCTAATCTACCACTTCCTTTCCCTGCAGCTGATGATCCTTGTCAACCTACCAAATGGCAGAAAATTCAGAACACTGAAATAGGAAGCCTGCAGTAATTAGTTCTCTCCTGTTCTGGAACAAGTGTCTTTAGCTGTAAACCAAAGCCATTTCTCCTATGCCAAGCCAAACTCACAGAGTAGCTGTGATGGCTGAATAGCTCTGAGGCATTGCTGAGCAGAAGTTAAATCTGGGTCAAATCAACACCACAGACTTCTCTTCAGCAAACATTTGCACCTGCCCCCCACCCCAGGTCCTCTGATAGGGAGCACATGTGAGCTAATGGCTTTCTGCATCCATGTTGCTGCCCTGAGAATTATATGCTACAGAATCACAGAGTTGTCAGGGTTGGAAATGACCTCAAGGGGCATCGAGTTCCAACCCCCTGCCACGAGTGTCAAAAAAATCAGAGTCTTTTCAGCTGCTATTCATGATTACCAAATATATTTGCTCTATTGTAACCTGCCAGAGGGGCTGCAGGGGCCCTTAGAATCATAGAATCAGCAAAGTTGGAAGAGACCTCCAAGATCGTCGAGTCCAACCTATCACCCAGCCCTATCCAATCAACTAGACCATGGCACTGAGTGCCTCAACCAGTTTCTTTCTAAACACTTCCAGTGATGGTGACTCCACCACCTCCCTGGGCAGCACATCCCAATGGCCAATCTCTCTTGCTGGGAAGAATTTCTTCCTAACATCCAGCCTGAACCTCCCCTGGCACAGCTTGAGACTGTGTCCTTTTGTTCTGGTGCTGCTTGCCTGGGAGAAGAGACCAACCCCCAGCTGGCTACAGCCTCCCTTCAGGTAGTTGTAGAGAGCAAGAAGGTCTCCCCTGAGCCTCCTCTTCTGCAGGCTAAGCAACCCCAGCTCCCTCATTTGTCCAATACAATTCCAAATGCAACTTAAAAACGCTTGCAAAATTTCCTCCTGAAGCAGAGGGCGAGGGGGAGAGAGGGGGAAATATCCATCTGCTGTTCAAACTCAAAAGTCCAAGGAGAACATTTGCTTTGGAGCAGCAGAATAAAATAAGGGAAATAAATTAATTTATTTCTCTTAATAAATTAAGGGAAATAAATAAATAAAAGGAAATTTTTAGGCATCAGCCTAAAGCTGCCACAACCAGCAAAAAGGAGACAAATATGGAGCTGAACACAGGGCATTGCAGTGAAACAAAGCCCACATGAAATGAAAGGTCTTTGTCTTAATCACAGAATCACCAAGGTTGAAAAAGACCTCAAAAGTCCAACCTGCCACCACAGACCTCATGACTAAACCATGGCACTAAGTGCCACGTCCAATCCCCTCTTGAACACCTCCAGGGATGGTGACTCCACCACCTTCCAGGGCAGCACATCCCAATGGCTAACAACTCTCTCTGTGAAGAACTTTTTCCTCACCTTCAGCTTAAACCTCCCCTGGCACAGCTTGAGACTGTGTCCTCTTGTTCTGGTGCTGGGTGCCTGGGAGAAGAGACCAACCCCCACTTGGCTACAACCTCCCTTCAAGTAGTTGGAGAGAGCAAGAAGGTCTCCCCTGAGCCTCCTCTTCTGCAGGCTAAGCAACCCCAGCTCCCCCAGCCTCTCCTCACAGGGCTGTGCTCCAGACCCCTCCCCAGCTTTGTTGCCCTTCTCTGGACACCTTCCAGCAACTCAACATCTTTCCTAAACTGAGAAGCCCAGAACTGGACACAGGACTCAAGGTGTGGCCTCAGCAGTGCTGAGTACAGGGCAGAATGTCCTCCCTGCTCCTGCTGGCCACACTGTTCCTGACGCAGGCCAGGATGCCATTGGCCTTCTTGTTCACCTGGGCACACTGCTGGCTCATGTTCATCAAATCAATGGATCACAGGATGTTAGGGGTTGGAAGTGACCTCTGGAGAGCTTCAAGTCCAAACCCCCTGCCAGAGCAGGAGCAGAGAATCCAGCACAGGTCACACAGGAACACATCCAGACGGGGCTTGAAAGTCACCAGAGAAGAAGACTCCACAACCTCTCTGGGCAGCCTCTTCCAGGGCTCTGTGACCCTCACTGTGAAGAAGTTCCTCCTGTTGTTGAGGTGGAACCTCCTGTGCTGCAGTTTCCATCCATTGCCCCTTGCCCTGCCACAGGGCAGAAGGAGCAGAGGCTGTCCCTGTCCCTTCCTTCCCGACCCCCAGCCCTCAGCTATTTATAGGCATTTCTGTGTATAACTAACTCAACTGACAGGAATAACAATGCCATTCGTGCAAACAGCAAAGTTCAGCTTCGGAGCTTGACTCAACAAGCAGGATCATTTTGGGGGTTTTGCCTGCAATTTCCATATCTAAGCGACAACAATAAGAAAAAAAAGCCCCCAGGCCCGGGTCTTGCCCACGCGTGCTAATCTCTGCCCATCTCGCCACTCACCCCTTCCACCTGCACACAATGGTTTGCTCAGCTGAAATGCCACGTAAACGGCATCTGCTTTGTGTCTCTGCATAAAGAGTGCTGTCAATTAAGCTACCATAAAGCACAAGGCAGCTGCATCCCCTCCGCACGAACAAAAGGCAAGGAATAATAGGGCAATGTTGGATGATGAATAGAAGCAATTAGCAGGGAGCTCATGTGTGCTCCCCACCCCCGACCCCCTTGCTGCAAAGGCTCATTTTACTGATAAATACTGAGGTACATGTGCCAGCCTTGGCAAAGGGGGCGTCGAAGAGTGGAAAGGAGAAAGATATTGATCAGCCCCATATCACAGAATGGGTTGGAAGGGACCTCCAGTTCTGGGCCACTCCATTTAAGAAGGACATTGAAATACTTGAAGGTGTCCAGAGAAAGGCAGCAAATCTGGGGAGGGGTCTGGAGCACAGCCCTGTGAGGAGAGGCTGAGGGAGCTGGGGTTGCTTAGCCTGCAGAAGAGGAGGCTCAGGGGAGACCTTCTTGCTCTCTCCAGTTCCCTGAAGGGTGGTTGTAGCCAGGTGGGATTTGGTCTCTTCTCCCAGGCAACCAGCACCAGAACAAGAGGACACAGTCTCAAGCTGTGGCAGGGGAGGTTTAGGCTGGAGGTGAGGAAGAAATTTGTCTTAGAGAGAGAGAGATTGGCCATTGGGATGTGCTTCCCAGGGAGGTGGTGGAGTCACCATCACCAGAGATGTTCAAAAAGAGCTTGGCTGTGGCACCTGGAGCCATGGTTTAGTCAGTCAGGAGGTGTTGGGTGATAGGTTGGACTTGGTGATCTCTGAGGTCTTTTCCAACCTTATGGATTCCACGATTCCAAAGCTCATTCAGTCCAACCCCTGCAAGTCAGCAGAGACATCCTCAACTAGATCAGGCTGCCCAGAGCCCTGCCCAGCCTGGCCTTGAATATCTCCAGGGCTAGGGCCCCAGCCACCTCCCTGTTGCAGTGTTCCACCACCCTCACACTGTGGCACCAGGCTTGGGGCTGCTTTTGTGCTGCTGTATTACAATCATGAGCTATTAAAAAAGTTTCTGTGCTTAACTGTGGGCAGATCAGTAACTGCTGTTAATATCAGTACAGAAGGCACTCTGTTTCCCCTAAATCAAAGGAATACAGGCAGACAAACAGAGGTGGAGTGGGGCTGTTCACAGCAGCATTTGTATGACTAACCACCGGTGAGTTATTTACACAGACAAGCAGCGCTGTAATTAGCAACGGGGTCAAATTAAACACCACCACCAACTAATAACATGCTACAGTGAGCATAGGTCTTAGTTCTGCAGAGTTTGGATCAGGCTAAATTGCTTTTGGAGATGCAATGAATTTAATTTGCTGAATTACATCCACAGTCTGAACCACAGCCTTCTCTTTTCCTGCCACCTCGACACATGTGCATGCAGCAGGGCTAGGCAAATGAGAGGACTTTCAGGTTAGCAGCAGGACCTTCCTGGCCTGTGGTCCTCACAGCTCCTTCTCAAAAAGGTCTGGACTATTTTTCCATACAGATTTGACTAGCATAGCCAGCAGGTCAAGGGAGGTGATTCTCCCCCTCTACTCCAGTCTGGTGAGACCCCACCTGGAGCACTGTGTCCAGTTCTGGAGCCTCTATTACAGGAAGGATCTGGAGGGGCTGAGCAGAGGGCTGGAGCTGCTCTGCTATGAGGACAGACTAAGTGAGTTGGGGTTGTTCAGTCTGGAGAAGAGAAGGCTCCCAGAAGACCTCATTGTGGCCTTCCAGTATCAGAAGGGGGCTACAAGAAAGCTGGGGAGGCATTTTTTAGGGTGTCAGGGAGTGATAGGACTGGGGGAATGGATCCAAGCTAGAAATGGGTAGATTCAGATTGGATGTTAGGAAGAAGTTGTTCCCCTTGAGGGTGGTGAGAGCCTGGCACAGGTTGCCCAGGGAGGTGGTGGAAGCCTCATCCCTAGAGGTTTTTGCAGCCAGGCTGGATGTGGCTGTGAGCAACCTGCTGTAGTGTGAGGGACATGGCAGGGGGTTAGAACTGGCTGCTCCTTGAGGTCCCTTCCAAGCCTAACAATTCTATTATTCTACTCTACCTGAGCTCTTTATTCCCTTTCTTTAGTCTCTGACCTGCAAATAACCACAGAATCATAGCATGGCTTAGGGGAGAAGGGACCTCAGAGATCATCTGCTCCAACTTTCCTGCCATGGGCAGGGACACGTCTCCACTAGACTCAGCTGCTCAAGGCCTCTTCCAACCTGGCCTTGAACACCCCAGGCAGGAGGCAGCTACAGCCTCCCTGAGCAGCCTGTTCCAGATTCTCACCACCCTCTGAAGAGCTTCTTCCTAAGATCCAGTCTAAACTTCCTCTTCCTCAGCTTCAAACCATTCCCCCTTGTCCTATTGAGCAGTGCCTCTGCAGTGCTAGGTTTTCCATGCCTGTGTGTGTGCTTGGTGTGCTCTTACATCTTGGCACTGAAGATTGAGCATCCTGATAGCAAGAGGAAGGAAACTGTTGACAATATGGTCAGAATGGTGCAGCCTGTGGCTGCTGAGCACCTCCTGCTCATTTGAATCCCAGTTGTTGCCTCTGCTCATCTGCCACTTCATTTGCCATCAAGTGGAAATTTCTCTCCACCCTTAGAGATATCCTCAACTGCTGTGTTCTCCCTCCAGCTGCCTCTTACAGAATAAAAGGAGTCACAAAGGCATTCTGAGCTAAACCTGCTTTTCCCTTGCAAGGAAAAACCCCACAACTTCCGTTCTAGAAGTGCTCTCTCCCTCTCTCTCTTATTATTGTTGTGCCTTTAAAACACACACAGATGCCTTTTATGATCCTACGCTTTGGCTGACACATTTCTGGCAACTCTTTTGTTTAGCTCCATGCCAGAATAGCTGGAGTCCCAGAGAGATCAAAGCAGAAAGGCGTAATTCTGGCTGGCAAAATGGTTGCTGGGAAGCTTACCTAGCATGACAAGTGACTCCTCTTTCCTAAACCCCATTCTGAGCAGCTTTACACCTCCTCTGGTACCCTACAGATAAGGAAGGCTCCAGTGGAGCCAGCTACAGAGAAAAAGGCAAAAAAACCAGAGACCAACGCAAGTCCACTGTGCTGGCAGCACTCTAGAAGCCACTGGATTAAACCAGATAGCTGCTGTAGCTGCAGCTGCTGCAAGGAAGGCTCCTAACAGACTCTACAGTCAAGTGGGCCGGAGGAAAAGCAAGTGAGGAGCCTGATTTTGGAACCTAGCAGACTCTACAGCCAAGTGGGCCGGAGGAAAAGCAAGTGAGGAGCCTGACTTTGAAACCTAGCAGACTCTACAGTCAAGTGGACAGGATGTCTAGGATGGGAGGAAAAGCAAGTGAGGAGCCTGACTTTGAAACCTAGCAGACTCTACAGCCAAGTGAGCAGGATGTCTAGAGTGGGAGGAAAAGCAAGTGAGGAGCCTGACTTTGGAACCCAGCAGACTCTACAGTCAAGCGAGCAGGAAGAAAAGCAAGTGAGTAGCTTGAATTTGAAACTTAACAGACTCCAGTCAAGTGAGCAGGATGTCTAGGATGGGAGGAAAAGCAAGTGAGGAGCCTGACTGTGAAACCTAACAGACTCTACAGTCAAGTGAGCAGGAGGAAAAGCAAGTGAGGAGCCTGACTTTGAAACCTAACAGCCTCTACTGTCAAGTGAGCAGGATGTCTAGAATGAGAGGAAAAGCAAGTGAGGAGCCTGACTTTGTAATTCAACCTTTATGGCACTTGGCTGGAAGCAGGGAGCCTGAATATTCTGCCTGTGGAATTAGGCTCCTTCATCCTGGTGCTTAGGCAGTTCTGAATGGGTCCTGCTGGACACATGCAGGTCTGCACTGGAAGAGATAAATGCTTCAGCTGCAAACACAAAGGTCAGGCTATGGATAGCAAGCCAGGGAGAAAACAGCAACAGGGCTTTTAGGAGCTGGCTGGGAATTTTCTTGAGATGACAGCAATTACAGAATCACAGAACAGCAGGGGTGGGAAGGAACCTCTGGGGATCATCTGGGTCCAAAACTCCTGCTGAAGCTGGTTCCCCTAGATCAAGCTGCACAAGATCATGTCCAGATGGACTGAGAATGTCTCCAAAGGAGGCTCCACAGGCTCTGGGGGCAGCCTGTTGCAGTGGTCGCAGGAAATGATTTTTCCTTTCTGTTTAGGTGGAACTTCCTATGTTCCAGTTTGTGCCCCCTGCCCCTTGCCCTGTTGCTGGGCACCACTGGAAAGAGTCTGGCCCCGTCCTCTTGACCCTGTCTTTTAGGTATCAATAAGCATTGATAAGATCCCCCTTAGCCTTTTCAATCTAAACAGCCCCAGGTCTCTCAGTTTTTCCTCATGAGAGATGCTCCAGTGTCTCCTCATCAGCTTTGTAAACCTCCATTGGACTTCTCTTTAGTAGTTGCCTGTCTGTCTTGAACTGGGGAGCTTCTGCTAGGTGTAGTACTCCAGATGTGGAAAGCAAAGGGGGAGAAGAATCTCTCTCAACCTGCTGCTCACAGTCTTCTTAATGCACCTCAGGATACCCTTGGCATTTGTGGCCATAAAAACACACTGCTGGCTCATGGTAGACTTGGTGTCCACCAATACCCTGAGGTCCTAATTATAACTTCAGTTATAATCCATTCTTATTAATTAGGACAATCAAAGCAGAAATCACAGGCTACAGGATGTTAGGGGTTGGAAGGGACCTCCAAAGATCGAGTCCAACCCCTCTGCCAGAGCAGGACCAGAGAATCCAGCACAGGTCCCACAGGAACACATCCAGATGGGGCTGGAAAGGCTCCAGAGAAGGAGACTCCACAACCTCTCTGGGCAGCCTGCTCCAGGGCTCTGGGACCCTCACAGGGAAGAAGTTCCTCCTCATGTTGAGGTGGAACCTCCTGTGCTGCAGTTTATATCCATTACCCTTTGTCGAATAGAGTAGAGTAGAGTAGGAGTAGACCAGACCAGACCAGGTTGGAAAAGGCCTTTGAGATCATCAAGCCCAACCTATCACCCAACACCATCTAATCAACCAAACGATGGCACCAAGTGCCCCATCCTGCACAGTCACAGGAAGCAAGTGAGCAGAGCCTGTTCCCTCCCTCTTGACACCCTAAGATATTTCTAAACATATATGAAATCCCCTCTCAGTCTTCTCCTTTCCAGACTGAAAAGCCTCAGGTCTCAGCCTCTCCTCACGGGCCACGTCCTCCATGATGCAGGAATTTTCCCACCCTTGTCCTACAAAGCACAAAGGAACCCTCAAGTGCACTCACTGACAAACAAACAGCTTGGTGAAAAGCCAGGAGTTAAAAAGAAACTGTTGAAGTCAGCTGGGAGCCGTGCTGGACCTTTGAAGGGATTAAGGAAGGCAAGCGGGAGCCCACGGCAGACGCAAGCAAAGCCCTCACGGGGCAAGCACGCTAATCCTCTGCTGCACAGCCCAGACTGCACCTTCCCTTCCCAGCCCTCACCTACTGAGCCTGGCAACCAGATGACTCTTCCACAGGATGGAAACCTCCAAGGCACACAAATGCTGCTTTGGCAAGTGTGGCTAGGCATTGAGGCTGCTAGGGAAGGCTCAATGCATCAGTCTGAAAGCTCTGCTAAGAGTAATGACTCTCCTGATGATAAAAATGAATCACATGATGGTAAGACATGGATTTTATTTCTATAAAACACTCTGAAATAATCTCCTTAGGTGCAGGGATTTTTTTCCATAGATTGATGACTAAGGTTTAGGGAAATCAATCACAGAATGGGTTGGGTTGGAAGGGAACTTCAGAGGCCATCCACTCCAACCCCCTGCAGTGAGCAGGGACATCCTCCTCTAGATCATAGCATCAAAAAAGTTAGAAAAGACCTCAGAGATCATCAAGTCCAACCTATCACCCAACACCTCCTGACTAACTAAACCATGGCTCCAAGTGCCACAGCCAATCCTTATTTGAACACCTCCAGGGATGGTGACTCCACCACCTCCCTGGGCAGCACATTCCAATGGCCAATCTCTCTTGCTGGGAAGAATTTTCTCCTCCCCTCCAGCCTGAACCTCCCCTGGCACAGCTTGAGACTGTGTCCTCTTGTTCTGGTTGCCTGGGAGAAGAGACCAACCCCCACCTGGCTACAACCTCCCTTCAGGGAGTTGGAGAGAGCAATAAGATCTCCCCTGAGCCTCCTCTTCTCCAGACTAAGCAACCCCAGCTCCCTCAGCCTCTCCTCACAGGGCTGTGCTCCAGACCCCTCCCCAGCTTTGTTGCCCTCCTCTGGACACATTCAAGTGTCTCAATGTCCTTCTTAAACTGAGGAGCCCAGAACTGGACACAGGACTCAAGGTGTAGCCTGAGCAGTGCTGAGTCCAGGGCAGAATGTCTTTCCTGCTCCTACTGGCCACACTGTTCCTGATGCAGGCCAGGATGCCCTTGGCCTTCTTGGCCACCTGGGCACACTGCTGGTCCATGTTCAGCCAGCTGTCAACCAGAAACCAGATCAGTTTGCTCAGAGCCTCATCCAGCCTGACCTGGGATGCTTGTAGGGTTGGGGCATCTCCCAGCTCCTTGGGAAACCTAGACCAACGCTTCACCAGCCTGCACTGTACAAAATCCCTTCCTTTTGTCTACAATGGTCAAGCTGCCCCACCCCTACTCCCCAAACACTGTGGTGGACTGCAAGCAGCACACAACAGCTCCTGTTAGGCTGCTTAGTTTTTTGCATCAGCAAAACATGGCAACCCAAGGGCACTAGCTGGAATATTCTGAAATTATTTTTGTCTTCCTCAGCCAGGAAGGAAAACACCACTCAGAAGTGTGCTGTTGCTTAGTGATTCTAGCTGCACAGGATGAGTGCTTGCAGGAGCAGAAGGCAGACAGAGTAAGGCCTCCTATTATTTATAGGTATATATATATTTTTCCCCCTGTAATCTGCTGAAAAGGTAACTTCATCATCCAAGATGGGAGTTCAAGCAGCTCAATAGAATCATTTTTGCCTATTCCATATTAAATAGATAGAATTCCAGGTTTGTTATCATAGAATCAGCAAGGTTGGAAAAGACCTCAGAGATCATCAAGTCCAACCTATCACCCAACACCATCTGATCAACTAAACCATGGCACCAAGTGCCTCATCCAAGCCCTTTTTGAACACCTCCAGGGATGGTGCCTCCACCACCTCCCAGGGCAGCACATTCCAAGGGCCAGTCTCTCTTGCTGGGAAGAACTTTCTCCTCCCCTCCAGCCTAAACCTCCCCTGGCACAGCTTGAGATTGTGTCCTCTTGTTCTGGTGCTGCTTGCCTGGCAGAAGAGACCAAGCCCCACCTGGCTACAACCTCCCTTCAGGTGGTTGTAGAGAGCAAGAAGGTCTCTTCTGCAGCTCCCAAGCCCACAAGCACAGCCCTGTGCAGGGCAGAAGTATCTCCCTAGGCAGATGTGGCCTCAACTACCTCAGAGTCCCCAAGGAACACTGAAACCTGCAAGATCTTGGCTAACTCATTGCATTCCTCTGCATCTCTGATTTGACATCTGCAAGTCTCTATGAGAGAGAGTAATAGGTTATTGATTACTCTTATTATCATCACCATCATTATTATCATCATCATTATTACTATTACTACTATTTTTATTATACCTCTGAATAATAATAATCATCTCTCTGAGCTCCTTGCACACAGAGAAGTTACATTCACAGAGCACAAATGAGTTGGGATGTCAGTAAAATTTACTGTGCCTCCTGCCTCTCTCCCCTCTGCAGTGTCATATACTCCATCGTGATTCGAACCATTTGGATGAAGAGCAAAGCTCAGGCTGTCATCATATCCAGCTGCCCTGGTGAGTCTCAGCACACATCTCCAGCCTGCTGATTCAAATCCCACCACTTCCCCCAGATCTAGTTGCTCCTGGACATCTGTTGCCATATTGGGCCCCTGTCACTGCAGTGAGGGTTCTGTAGTTGCTCATTCAGGACTCTCTTCTACATCCTACAACTCAGAATCCCTATTAGAATTGTCAGGGTTGGAAGGGACCTCAAGGAGCAGCCAGTTCCTACCCCCTGCCATGGCCAGGGACACCTCACACTGCAGCAGGTTGCTCACAGCCACATCCAGCCTGGCTGCAAACACCTCCAGGCAGGAGGCTTCCACCACCTCCCTGGGCAACCTGTGCCAGGCTCTCACCACCCTCACGGGGAACAACTTTTTCCTAACATCCAATCTCAGTCTACCCATTTCTAGTTTTGCTCCATCCCCCCCAGTCCAATCACTCCCTGACACCCTCAGAAGTCCCTCCCCAGCTTTCTTGGAGCCCCCTTCAGATCCTCGAAGGCCACAATTAGGTCTCCTCAGAGCCTTCTCTTCTCCAGACTGAACAGCCCCAACTCCCTCAGTCTGTCCTCACAGCAGAGCAGCTCCAGCCCTCTGCTCATCCTTGTGGCCCTTCTCTGGACACCTTCCAGCCCCTCCAGATCCTTCTTGTAATAGAGGTTCCAGAACTGGACACAGTGCTCCAGGTGGGGTCTCAGCAGAGCGGAGCAGAGACCTATTCCTAGAACTTTCCCATTTCCAGGATAGGTTTTGGGGTCTCTTTTTGTTCTAGAGGATGCTTAAATAAGCTTGGGTTGTTGGTTTTTTTGTTGTGCTTTCATATGACTTTGCAAGCCTGGATTTTGGTCAAGATCAGAAATCCCTGGCTATGGAAAGCCATACAATGAGCTGAGCTTTCCAGCCCAAGACCATAAACTGCTCCGATGGGAGTCTGGCAAAGAATCAGAGCACAAATCATTTCAAACCCCTCACTTGGTCAGCTGCCTTTCCTTATAGTTATGAAGTGTTCATTTAGACTAATGGGGTTTGCAACACAACTGGAAGAGGACACAACCAGCTGGTGCAGCCAAGTGGGGAGTGGAAACACATCAACCTGTGGGGACCAAGTCGCTGGTGCTTGCCTGAAAGCAGCATCATCACAGGAGGAAGTGTCCTAACATGATGTTGCACATAGTCAGACATCCATACATCACAACCTGAGAGCTGCCAACTCTAAGACTCACTCCTCCTCTGAAAAGATCAATCAGGACTGATTTGTGATGACACAGTCAGCATTAGCTGCTCTTAGAGTCACAGAATGGTTTGGGTTGGAAGGGACCTCCAAAGCTCATCTAGACCAACCACCCCTGCAGTCAGCAGGGACATCCTCCACTGGATCAGAACCCTGTGGAGCCTGACCTTGAATAGCACCAGGGAAGGGGCTTCAACCACCTCCCTGGGAAACCTGTGCCAGTGTTCCACCACCCTCATGGTGCAGAGCTTGTTCCTAACATCCCATCTAAGTCTGCTCTTCTCTAATTTCAAACCATTGCCCCTTGTCCTATGCCCACAGACCTTTGCAAACAGTCCCTCTGCAGCCTTTTTGTAGCCCCCTTCAGGTCCTGGCAAGCTGCTATTAGGTCTCCCTGGAACCTTCTCATCTCCAGGCTGAACACCCCCACCTCCCTCAGCCTGTCCTCATAGCAGAGCTGCTCCAACCTCTGATCATTTTCATGGCCCTCCTCTCAACCTGCTCCATCAGGTCCATGTCCTTCCTGTGCTGAGAGCTCCAGAGCTGGCTGCAGTACTCCAGGTGAGGTCTCACCAAAGCCAAGTGGCAGAATCACCTCTCTCTGTCTGCTGGCCACGCTGCTTTTGATGCAGCCTGGGATGTAATTCCAGTATTCTGCTCTGCAAATCAGCAAATGATTTCCTGTAATATCAGGTACAGATTAATGTCAAGACTGGGATATTTCACTGACAGCAAGCCCACAATAATTTTATTTACTTCCCCCACAAATTCCACAGCCTTGATATGCTGTTTACATAAGAGATGCAAAAAGTTGTGTCCACAGAGTTATTTCCAATTCATAGATTCATTAAATGGTTTAGGTTGGAAGGGACCTGAAAGATCATCTAGTTCCAACCCCCTCCCCCTAAGCCATGGTTGATTGCATTAATCACAATTCCATCCCCTACATTTGGGCTGCAAGAATTTAAAGATGCTGTGATAAAAAGCATTTAACAAGTCTAAGTGCTGGGTGCTGCACTTCAGCCCCAACAGCCCCAGGCAGTGCTACAGGCTGGGGTCAGAGTGGCTGGAGAGCAGCCAGGCAGAAAGGCACCTGGGGGTGCTGGTTGACAGCAGCTGAACATGAGCCAGCAGTGTGCCCAGGGGGCCAAGAAGGCCAATGGCATCCTGGCCTGCAGCAGGAACAGTGTGGCCAGCAGGAGCAGGGAGGTCATTGTGCCCTGGACACAGCACTGGTCAGGCCACACCTTGAGTCCTGTGTCCAGTTCTGGGCCACTCAGTTTAGGAAAGATGTTGAGTTGCTGGAAGGTGTCCAGAGAAGGGCAAGAAAAGTGGGGAGGGGTCTGGAGCACAGCCCTGGGAGGAGAGGCTGAGGGAGCTGGGGTTGCTTAGCCTGGAGAAGAGGAAGCTCAGGAGAGACCTTCTTGCTCTCTGCAGCTCCCTGAAGAGAGGTTGTAGCCAAGTGGGGGTTGGTCTCTTCTGCCAGGCACCCAGCACCAGAACAAGAGGACACAGTCTCAAGCTGTGCCAGGGGAAGTTTAAGCTCAAGGTGAGGAGAAAGTTCTTCTCATCAAGAGAGACTGGCCATTGGAATGTGCTGCCCAGGGAGGTGGTGGAGTCACCATCCCTGGAGGGGTTCAAAAAATGATTGGATGTGGCACTTGGAGCCATGGTTTAGTTGTCAGGACGTGTTAGGTATTGGGTTGGACTTGATGATCTCTGAGGGGTTTTCCAACCTTATTGATTCTATGTAAAAAAAATATTGCCTTCCTGTGCATCCACTGTGGGTGAACCCAATTATTCTGAGCCAGCAACAGGAGCAGAAAACTGACATTAATAATGAAACCAGGCATATTATTGCCATCATGCTGCTGCTGGGATTCAAACACAAACCTGAGTCTCACAGACATTTAGTGTGACTTCAGAGAAAATGAGATCAACCAGCCTTGATGTCAGACTGAATAGGATTTGCCTCTCAAAGCGAGCCCCACTTCATCTCTGCCAAGCCAGCCTAACAGCATTGCAGATGTCATTACTGAGTCAACAGGGAGAGTAAACTGCATGACTGATTATCCCAAGCATCAAAAAGAGGACGAGATTAAGAGAGTGGAATATGTAGCTTTGAAAAAAACAAACATCCCTGGGACTGAAATGCAGTTAGAAGTGAGCAGGTAGTCTGTTTTGGCAGGTTGCTGATTCTCTTCTCTTAATTAGAGCTGCTGGGGCGTCTTCAGACAATGGCTCCTCTGACGCCGCTCGGGCTGAGTATTGGCACTTGGGTTGTGTTAGGCTGATACAGCTTGGCACACAGGGAGGGATTTTCCTGATAAAGGGCAGGGCAGGGCAGGGTAGAATAGACCAGGCTGGAAAAGACCTCAGAGATCGAGTCCAACCTATCACCCAACACCTCCTGACAACCATGGCACCAAGTGCCTCAGCCAGGCTCTTCCTAAACACCTCCAGGGATGGTGACTCCACCACCTCCCTGGGCAGCACATCCCAATGGCAAATCTCTCTTGGTGGGAAGAACTACTTCCTAACATCCAGCCTAAACCTCCCCTGGCACAGCTTGAAACTGTGTCCTCTTGTTCTGGTGCTGCTTGCCTGGCAGAAGAGACCAACCCCCACCCGGCTACAACCTGCCTTCAGGGAGTTGGAGAGAGCAAGAAGGTCTCCCTGAGCCTCCTCTTCTCCAGGCTAAGCAAGCCCAGCTCCCTCAGCCTCTCCTCACAGGGCTGTGCTCCAGACCCCTCCCCAGCCTCATTGCCCTTCTCTGGACACCTTCCAGCACCTCAACATCTTTCCTAACCTGAGCAGCCCAGAACTGGACACAGGACTCAAGGTGTGGCCTAACCAGTGCTGAGCACAAGGCGGAAGGACTTCCCTGCTCCTGCTGGCCACTCTGTTCCTGATGCAGGCCAGGATGCCATTGGCCTTCTTGGCCACCTGGGCACACTGCAGGCTCATGTTCAGCCAGCTGTCAACCAGCACCCCATGTCCCTCTCTGCCTGGCTTCTCTCCAGCCACTCTGACCCCAGCCTGTAGCACTGCATGGGGCTGTTGTGGCCAATGTGTAGAATCTGGCACTTAGATGTGTTACATCTCATTTAGTGCTGAGTGTCAGGAATAGGGAGGGATATGGGCATGCTGGAGGGAAGGCATGCCTTCCAGAGGGATCTGGGCCAATGCCAACCTGATGAAGTTCAATAAAGTCAAGGGCAAGGTCCCATACCTGGGTGAGGGCAATCCCACACACAAGTACAGACTGGGTGCAGAATGGATAGTGAGCAGACCTGAGGGGAAGGACTTGGGAGTGTTGACAGATGAGAAGCTCAACACGAACTGGCAGTGTGTGTTTGCAGCCCAGGAAGCCAAGGGTATGCCGGGCTGCATCACAAGAAGCACAGCCAGTGCCTTGAGGGAGGTGATTCTGCCCCTCTGCTCTGCTCTGATGATATACTCCCAGCTGGAGTATTGTGGCCACCTCGGAAGCCTCCAACAGAAGAAAGATATGGAACTTGTGGACTGGGTGCAGTGGAGGCCCACAACTGAGTGTTTGAACACCTCTGCTATGAAGACAGGCTGAGAGCATTGGGGATTGTTAAACCTGGAGAAGAGAAGGCTGCAGGGAGATCTTAGAGCAGCCTTCTAGTATTTGAAGGGGGCTTCCAGGATAGCTGTTGACGTCTTACTAAGGCATTTAGTAACAGGTCATGAATGAATGGATTCAAACTGGAAGAAGCTACATATAGATTAGACATTAGGAGAGATTTTTCCTCCATGAGGGTTCTGAGACACAGGAACAGCTTACCCAGAAAAGTTGTGGAGTCTCCAACACTGGAAGTGTTCCAAACCAGTTTGGATGGGGCCTTGAGCAACCTGGTCTAGTAGGAGGTATCTTTGTCTGTGGCAGAGGAGTTGGAACTAGATGATCTTTAGGATCCCTTCCAACCCAAACCATTTTGTGACTCTATGAATACCCCACTGCCACAATTCTTCAGGAAGATCTCTTCTGCTTCTGTTTCCCCTTCTGGTGTAGGGCGGCTCATGTTCTGAGTGCCTGACTTGGGTAGGTTTGCAAGTATCCAGATTTCAGCAACTACTGAGTCCCTCACTGGCCCCAGGGAAGGAGGGGCACTGGATCACTGTCTTTCCTGTGTGGGCATGCACTGACACACACATGCACCACCCTTATTGTTTTACTACCTGAACTGTTCTTTCTCCAGGTGGCAAAACCTCTGCTGGCTACACCAGCCGTGGGTTCATATCCAGGGCGAAAGTGAAAGCCATCAGGTACAGCATTGTGATCATCCTTGGTAAGTGAAAAGTTCCAGGGCTGGTAGCTAGGGAGGATGCTGATGTTAGGTTGCTGATCTTCCTCAGCAGCCTCTGTCCTCAGCAGATAAAGTGCAGCAGATGGCTCAGAGAATGAACTTCACTCAGACCCCCTGACTTGCCTTCTGACCTTGTCCTTCCCCTCTCTCCTATTAGGCATCTGACTTAAGGCTCAAATGAAATGATGTGAGCAGCTCCTCCTGGGCATAAAGAAAGGGGGGATAGTGCCTAAAAGGAACAAAGGCAGAGGGTGATGGCTTTAAGCTAAAAGAGGGAAATTTAGACTAGATAGAAGGAAGGCTTTTTCTGCAGTGGGTGTAGTGAAACACTGACACAGGTTGCCTAGAGAGGTGGGACCTGGAAACATTCCAGGTCAGCTTGGATGGGGCTCTGAGCAACCTGATCTAGTTGAAGATGTCCCTGCTAACTGCAGGGTTGGACTTGATGACTTCTACAGGTCTCTTCCAGCCCAAGCCATTCTATGATTGCCTTCCCTTCCAGCCTGGACAAGTCTTTTAGGCTCAGAGACTATGCATGGCGTGTTAGGTGCTGGGGCAGTGCAAGGGGGAGAACAGAGAGGCAAGGGATGCAGAGCAATAGAGCTGATGTCAGAAGTGTGTTGACTGCCAGTTGGGAAGAGCCAGCTCTCCTTTCCCAGCTGGGCAGCAGATGACTCAGTGCAGGTGTCCTCTGTCTCCCAGGGAGATGACATTATCCTGACAGAATTAGGAGGCTGACATTCTCACTCAGTGAATAAAGGCAGCGTCACAGAGGGCTTGTGATTAGCTGCCAGAGACAGGCAGGAAGGAGACCAAAGCTCTTTACTCCCAGGGGCTGGTAGTCATCCCCTGGCACTGAGAAAGAGAATGCTTGTCTCCCCAGTGGAGCACAAATCTCAGCTGGGATGCTACGGTGATAATAGCTGCTACAGGGGTGCTTAGCTCACAGTTTAGAGGTAGCATCTGCAGGCAGGAGAGAGCCTGGTGTGATTCATGCTTTTTAGTAGCCCCAAAATAGCTTCTCTGAGCCTGAACTTCTCTGTATGGCAATGAGAGAAAGTGTTTGTCAGAAACAGCTGCACCATTCGATTTGAGGAACTCACCTGGATCTTGGTAACATTGAGGCACTCAGCATCTCTTGATCTCCAGACAGATTACAGTCCTTAGCATTCATGGATTGCTTTAAAGCTCTGCAGAGGCCATGCTATTATCCACAGGCTGACACTGTATGGCTTTTGTGGTGGGACCTGGTCACGAGCACTGCCACTTGGGTTACTCTACAAAACAAGAAGGAGTTCACCTCTGCCTTGCACATTCAGTGAGCATTCAGCTAACCACCAAGGGAGCAATACTGATTAATGTGACAAGAAAACAAGCATGAGGGCACTCTGAGGTCTCCTTGGCGTCAGGGAGAGACCACATGTCTCATTTCACAGGTACTTGAACCCTTCTAAGCCTGGCACCTAAAGCCTACAGAATCACAGAAACATTCAGGTTGCAAAAGACCTTCAGCATCCCCAAGTCCAACCCAGAACCCTACTCTACAAGGCTCACCCATAGAATAGAATAGAATAGAATAGAATAGAATAGAATAGAATAGAATAGAATAGAATAGACCAGACCAGGTTGGAAAAGACCTTTGAGATCATCAAGTCCAACCTATCACCCAACACCATCTAATCAACTCAACCATGGCACCAAGTGCCACTTCCAGGCTCTTCTTAAACACTTCCAGTGATGGTGACTCCACCACCTCCCTGAGCAGCACATTGAGACTGTGTCCTCTTGTTCTGGTGCTGGTTGCCTGGGAGAAGAGACCAAGCCCCACCTGGCTACAACCTCCCTTCAGGTAGTTGTAGACAGCAAGAAGGTCTCCTCTGAGCCTCCTCTTCTCCAGACTAAACCATCTCCCCAAGCACCACATCCAAACCACCTTGAAACACAGCCAGTCTTGGGGACTCCACCACCTCTCCAGGCAGCTCATTCCAATCCCTGACCACTCTTGCCATGAAAAACATTTCCTACTGTCCAGTCTAAACCTGCCCAGTCACAGCTTGAGGCCATTTCTTCTTGTTCTCTCACTACCTACCTGTGAGAAGAGACCAGCAGCAGCCTCTCCACAAGGTCCTTTCAGGGAGCTGTAGACAGCAATGAGGTCTCCTCTCAGCCTCCTCTTTTCCAAACTAACCATCCCCAGCTCCTTCAGTTGCTCCTCATCAGATTTATTCTCCAGGCCTTAGCTGAGCAAACTGCCTGTCCCAGCAGTCCTGTGTAAGTGGTTGTAGAAACAGAAAGGACAATCAAGCACTGGAACAGGCTGCCCAAGGAGATGGTGGAGTCACCATCCCCAGAGGGATTGAAAAGACGTGTAGGTATATTGATGGTTGATCTTAAAGTGTGTGCTTGATATCTGGGCAACCTGATCTAGCCGAGGATGTCCCTGCAGAGGGGGTTGGACAGGATGACCTTTGGAGGTCCCTTCCAACCCAGACCATTCTGTGATTCTGTTTCTTCCATCCCCAAACAATTCTATGAATCTTTGATTCCAAATCTTCACTCCAAAGCCTTTGCCAAAGGAGGTGCCCTAGGTATTTGTGAGGGACACACAAGTAAAGGTAGACCTGTGGCGGCTTTACTTCCACCACCTCTGTACAAATCAGGGGCTATGAACCAGGCACTCATTTCTCCCCTTCCCCAAATTCTCCTCTCAAATTGTGGTACAGGAGTTAGTCTTCCAGCACACTCCACACACACACAGAGCGCCTCCAATTAGCCAGATGCCAAATGCCACTGTTGCTGTGCCCAGGGGCGGTGTGAGTGTGTCACTCCTTGCTCCTGGGCGGCTGAGGGCCCTGTTGTAACAGGTAGCTGTGACAGGCAGCGGTGCTTTGCTAGCGTGTGTACGTTTAGATTGGCTGCTCACTCCAGGGACCTTTAAAAGAGTGCTTCACTGTAACTGATGATGCTTTAACTGGATACCTATTTACCCTTTATGCGTTGTGGAGTGCTCAAAAGTGCCTCCATGTGTCTAGAGGGAGCACTCGAAACACTTAGAGGGGCACACACAATATACTTTATGGGCATTCCAATGAAAACAAAGGCAAATAAAAGCACAATCTAATAACCATTCTCTTAAACAAGGCCCTGAACAGGCAGAAACATTTACTTTGGGTTTTTTTTTTCCCCTTTGCATGAACAATGAATATTTTGTGTTCAGAAAGCCTCTGCCTGTCTGTGATTGCCTCCCTAAAGAGCTAAGCTCTGTCTAACGCCAAGCTCTGACTCTCTGTGTCTGTCTCTTCCAGCCTTTGTTCTCTGTTGGAGCCCTTACTTTCTTTTTGACATCCTGGACAACTTCAACATACTCCCTGAGACCAAAGAGCGTTTCTATGCCTCTGTGATCATTCAGAACCTGCCAGCCCTGAACAGCGCCATCAACCCCCTCATCTACTGCGTCTTCAGCAACCGCCTCTGCCCCCTTTCGAGTACCGCTCCTCTACTGACCCTCTGAGTACCCCCTCAAAAGGAGGGAACATGTAAACACAACCCCTGAGCCAACTCCTTGTTTCCAGCTGGTTTAATTCTGACCATTCCTTCCTTTCTTTAGGGAAAGAAGAACACGAAGGCTGGGGGGCACTTCCCGAGACAAGAGCGACAGAGGGCAGGAGATGCAGGTCCTGTCCAGACCAGAGTGAGTCTGGCACAGACAGTGCTCCACAAAGCTATGCTGGGACCTCTACTGAGGAAAAGCAGAGGCCCCTCACAAGCCTCATCCATCATGAGCGGATGGACAGGGGCTGGAAAGAGCTCTCACCTTGCTGCTGTTGAGCAGCGCTCATGGTTTGGCTTGGCACTGGATCAGCCGCCGGTGCCAAGGGCAAGGAGGGGTTTGCGTGCCACTGTTGTGAGGCTTCACCCTGGCCCTGTTTGCCAGCAAGCTGTAATAAAGATGTACTCTGAACAGCAAAGAACAATGGAAATGTCTACTCAGAGCCTTCTCTCTCTTTTTTTCAGGACTCACTAAAAATCATCTTCTGTGCTGCCCAGCTGGTCCAGCTGATAAAGAGTGTTTACAATTAATTACAGAGCAGGGACCCCACTTGAGAGGAAAACACAGGCACTTTTCCAGCCAGAACACACCACCATCCCTCTGTGTAATTACATCTGGGTTTCATCCACAGCCACTTGCAGAGCTGTAGCCAGAGAAGAGGGCACTGAAGGGCTGGGTTACTGCTTCCCTCCTCTCCTGGCCCCGTTTCTCAGCTCGTGCCAGTCCTTGCGGTCCCATCAGCCCTGCATCACTTCCTTTCTTTCCCATGAAAAATTCCCCTGCCCTCTTACCTTGACACGTTGGTGGCACTCCAGGGTCCCATGCAACATAACCAGGCAGTGATTTATTTCTGGGCCACTGCATTAACAAAGCATTTGCCAGCCCCTCCCAGCCCCCGAGGCACATCCACATGCCAGATCTTCATGTGCTGTTGTGATAAAGGCCCTAAGCAGTCTTCTGGAAGGCCCTACAGGGAGCTTCCAGACGAGACAGATCAACCTCACATTCACAATGCAGCATCTCCCTGGCTTGTGCCCTATGTAAATCATTCACGGTGCTTCAATCTCAGAACGGCAGGGCTTGCAGGGAGAGAATCTAGTCCAGCCTCCCTGCTAAAGCAGGTGCACCTAGAGCGGGCAGCACAGGATTGCTTCCAGGTGGGTTTTGAATGTCTCCAGAGCAGGAGACACCACAGCCTCCCTGGGCAGCCTGCTCCAGTGCTCTGCCACTCTCACAGGAAAGAGGTTTTTCCTCATTTTCAGGTTTCCATATTCCAGTTCATGCCCATTGCCCCTTGTCCTGTTGCTGGGCACCACTGGGCCCCATCTTGATATCTCTTGACACTCACCCTTTAGATGTCAACAAGCGTTGAGAAGGTCTCCTCTCAGTCTTCTCCAGGCTAAACAGCCCAAGGTCTCTCAACATTTCTTCATAAGGAGGATGCTCCAGTCCCCTCAGCTTCTTTGTAGTCCTCCATTAGACTGCCTCCAGTACTTCCTTCTCTCTCCTGAAGTGGGGAACCCAGAAGTGGACACAGTACTCCAGATGCAGCCTCACTAAGGCAGAGCAGAGGGGGAGAAATCACGCAGGGAACTCACAAACATTTAGACAGCCTTAGAGCTGGCAAAAGACCCAAGTGAGACAATAAAACTCCAATTACATCTACAACAAAGTCATCTGTGAGTGGCCCAAGTCTTGGAAACTGATTGTAGGGCTTAGGAAGCTCCTGCCAGCAGGCAGAGCTTCACTGCACAACACCCCAGGCAGTTGGACATCCCTTTCCCCAGCCCTCTGGGCATCCTCCTGCCACTCTCTTGTCAAGTTCAAGCAGAGATGTTTCTCATGCAGGCTGAGCAGGTGGGTGGATGATCCTGACTTCAATATCCTCTTTATTGCAAGGCAGCTTCAAGTGTCTGCATGATAACAGATTCTAACCAGCTGCATGGCAAATGTGTTTGTGTCCTCTCCTCCACCCCCCCCCAGAAGAAATTGCATTCTTATTTAAGGGGGTCAGTTCAAACATAATTTGTGCATGATCACTAAGATCCTCTGCAATGAGTTTGTTCCCTGCCAACCAGGAGTGGATTCAAATTTGTAGTTGTAATTATATATCTATTAAAAATAATAACAATCTTTCTTCCTGAGCAGGAGATACCTAAACTCCTGGGGCTTTATGTCCTTGGAAAAATAAACCAGGCTTCTCTTTTCATTATTGGGAAGGTCCCTTCTGTCTGGATTTTGATAACAGCTTAATTAAAACCATGAATCTGCAGCAGGTTTTACAGCAGCCTGCTTGGACAGACACCTCTGCCATGAGGAGAGGCTGAGGAGCTGGGCAAAGAAGAATCTAATGAGGTTCAACAAGGGTGAGAAAAGAGTCCTGCAGCTGGGAAGGAAGAATAAGCTGCAGCAGGACAGGCTGGGAGGTGATCTGCTGGAGAGCAGCCCTGTGGAGAAGGAGCTGGGAGTGCTGGTGGACAGCAAGTTCTGCATGGGACAGCAATGTGCCCTGGGGGCCAAGAAGGCCAAGGGGGTCCTGGGGTGCATTGAGAGGAGTGTGACCAGCAGAGTCAGGGAGGTTCTCCTCCCCCTCCTTCTGCCCTGGTGAGGCCACACCTGGAATATTGCATCCAGTTCTGGGCTCCCCAGTTCAAGAGGGACAGGGATCTGCTGGAGAGTCCAAGGGAGGGCTGCAAGGATGATGAAGGAACTGGAGCCTTATGAGGAGAGGCTGAGAGCCCTGAGGCAGCTTAGTTTGGGGAAGAGAAGACTGAGAGGGGATCTGATCAATTTGTGTCAATATCTGAGGGCTGGGTGTCAGGAAGGAAGGGACAGGGACAGGCTCTGCTCAATTGCACCCTGGGATAGGACAAGGGGCAATGGATGGAAACTGCAGCACAGGAGGTTCCACCTCAACACGAGGAAGAACTTCTTCGCTGTGAGGGTCCCAGAGCCCTGGAGCAGGCTGCCCAGAGAGGTTGTGGAGTCTCCTTCTCTGGAGCCTTTTCAGCCCTGTCTGGATGTGTTCCTGTGTGACCTGTGCTGGATTCTCTGCTCCTGCTCTGGCAGGGGGGTTGGACTGGGAGATCTCCAGAGGTCCCTTCCAGCCCCTAGCATCCTGTGTGTGATCAGATGGTTTGTCAGAGCCAGCCCATGAAGAGCTGTGTTCTGATCAGCTGTGACACTCCAAGCTGTGCCTGTGAGATCATTCTGACATCCCCACAGCAACCAGAAATATTTCTGTGCATGACTGTTAGGGCTCCAAATCCTGTGTGATGGTAAAGCCCTGTGTAATTATTGACTGCCCAGGAAGCATGAAAAATCAGATGCTCATCCCTCAGAGAAGCCACATCAAACAGCAGAGGGCTGAGATACCTCTCAGACTAATACATTAATTCCAGAGAGGAGAAAATATTTGCTTACTGTGACAGCTTCAAATAAAATCCAAAGGAGAGAGCTGCTTAACTTCTTCTTGGACATTATTTGATGGTAATTTGAAGTTGAATTCTCTCAGTCCAGAATTTCCATCTGTTGCCAGAAGTATAAAGGACTATTTTTTGCCTTTTCATCTTGATTTTGCCTTTGAAATGTCTCTTTCCCCCTTTTCTTGTTCCTTTTTTTTTTATCCCTTTCAAAAAGACTCATTCGAGAAAGCAGAAATTTTACATCCAAGTCACTGGGCTTGAAGCACAGAGTGCAGCATCTCACACTGCCCTGTGAGGAGAGGCTGAGGGAGCTGGGCTTGCTTAGCCTGGAGAAGAGGAGGCTCAGGAGAGACCTTCTTGCTCTCTGCAGCTACCTGAAGGGAGGTTGTAGCCAGGTGGGGGTTGGTCTCTTCTCCCAGGCAATCAGCACCAGAACAAGAGGGCACAGTCTCAAGCTGTGGCAGGGGAGGTTTAGGCTGGATGAGGTACTTGGTGCCATGGTTTAGTTGGTTAGGTGGTGTTGGGTGATAGGTTGGGCTTGTTGACCTTGAAGGTCTTTTCCAACCTGGTCCACTCCACTCCACTCCCACTCCACTCCACCCACTCCACTCTCCACTCCACTCCACTCCACTCCCACCAGAATCACAGAATCAATAAGGTTGGAAAAGACCTCAGAGATCATCCAGTCCAACCTATCACCCAACACCATCTCATCAACTAAACCATGGCACCAGGTGCCTCAGCCAGGCTCTTCCTAAACACCTCCAGGGATGGTGACTCCACCACCTCCCTGGGCAGCACATCCCAATGGCCAATCTCTCTTGCTGGGAAGAACTTTCTCCTCATCCTCCTTTCATCCTGTCTGGAAGAGGCACTTGGTGCCATGGTTTAGTTGATTAGATGGTGTTGGGTGATAGGTTGGACTGGATGACCTTGGAGGTCTT
Organism: Picus viridis; assembly: GCA_033816785.1. Taxonomy (NCBI): domain Eukaryota; kingdom Metazoa; phylum Chordata; class Aves; order Piciformes; family Picidae; genus Picus; species Picus viridis. The sequence continues at coordinate 33,811,796 of CM066574.1, forward strand.
TTCCAACCTGGCTTATTCCATTCCATTCCATTCCATGCCATTCCATTCCATGCCATGCATTCCATTCCATGCCATTCCATTCCATTCCATTCCATTCCATGCCATGCCATTCCATTCCATGCCATTCCATTCCATGCCATTCCATTCCATGCCATGCCATTCCATTGCACCAAAATAAAAAAGCTTACCAAGAAGAGTTTTGCATCCCCCTGCATGCTGCTGACCAGGTGTTTGGAGGTACAGATATAACCAGACCAAAAAAAACCCCAGAGAGGAAGGTAGCCACTGCCTGGTTGTTTGTAGGTGTGGAATGTTTCTTTTTTCTTTTAAAGATATGCTTCATGGAAGAATGGTTTGAGCTTTTGACATGATGCAGCGTGGTTTCCTGCAATCATACAATGATAATGGCTGGAAGGGACCTCCAGGGATCCTTGGGTCCAACCCCCCTGCCAGAGCAGGATCACCTGGGGCAGGCCACACAGCAGCACATCCAGGCCGGCTTTGAAAGTCTCCAGAGAAGGAGACTGCACAACCTCTCTGGGCAGCCTGCTCCAGGGCTCTGGCACCCTCCCAGTAAAGACGACTTTCCTCATGTTGAAGTGGAACTTCCTGTGTTCTAGCTTAATAGAAGCTTCCACAGAACAGAACAAATGAATTCTTACTCTGAGAATTGCAAGGCACAAGGGGATGAAGGTAACAGAATCACAGAATCAACCAGGTTGGAAAAGACCTCAGAGATCATCAAGTCCAACCTATTACTTAACACCTCCTGACCTCTAAACCAAGCCTCCAAGTGCCACACCCAAGCCTTTTTGAACACCTCCAGGGATGGTGACTCCACCACCTCCCTGGGCAGCACATCCCAATGGCCAATTACTCTTTCTGGGAAGAACTTTCTCCTCCATACTCTACAAGCTCCCTGGAGGCTAGGAGGGCACAAAGGGATGAAGGTCCACACTCTACAAGCTCCCTGGAGGCTAGGAGGGCACAAAGGGATGAAGGTCCACACTCTACAAGCTCCCTGGAGGCTAGGAGGGCACAAAGGGATGAAGGTCCACACTCTACAAGCTCCCTGGAGGCTAGGAGGGCACAAAGGGATGAAGGTCCACACTCTACAAGCTCCCTAGACATTGAAATATGAGATGCTTTAGTGGGAATCAGGCACATCAATGTCATTAGAGAAAGGGACTCAATGCTTTTAGAGCACTGGCAGCTGCAAGCTTCAGACCCTTACTCTCTAGCAAGGACACAGACTAGAAGCAAAAGTGACTCTGGTGCTTCATTTCCTTCAAGCCCAGGCATTTGAATAACAAAAAGCTTGCATCTTTTCTGCACACTACAAGATGCAGGCAAAATCCTCTCTCAAAGCACAGGCAAAACTCAGAGATAAAAGTCTCCATTAAGACAAAAAAAAACCCCAAGAACAGTTTCAGTGTGACTTTGGCAGAGAATTCATTTCTCAGGGGGATGAGTGCTTTGGGGTAACTCCAACCTGAGGGACAAGTAGTCTCCAGGCACTCTCTTTACAAGGAATGCACTTTGCTGGCAGGATGCCTCAAGCTCTGTGTCCATTCCAAAAGCTCCAGCTTGCTGCTTGTGCAGGTTTGCTCTCAACAAGCACCCAGAAGGCATGGTGCTACCTGCAGCTTCACCTTACCCCTCACACCAGCACTCTGTGCACTCCTTATGAATACTTGAAGGGAACAAAACTGCAAAGAGATTGAAGTTGCCAGAAAGCACAGCAAGAATAAGGAATCAGAGAAGTGGTTTGGGTAGGAAGGGGCCTTGGAAGGTCATCTTGTCCAACCTCCCTACAGTCAGCAGAGACACAGAGTCACAGAATTGTCAGGGTTGGAAGGGACCTCAAGGAGCAGCCAGTTCCAACCCCCTGCCATGGGCAGGGACACCTCACACTACAGCAGGTTGCTCACAGCCACATCCAGCCTGGCTGCAAACACCTCCAGGCATGAGGCTTCCACCACCTCCCTGGGCAACCTGTGCCAGGCTCTCACCACCCTCACGGGGAAGAACTTCTTCCTAACATCCAATCTCAATCTACCCATTTCTAGTTTTGCTCCATCCCCCCCAGTCCTATCACTCCCTGACACCCTCAAAAGTCCCTCCCCAGCTTTCTTGGAGCCCCTTTCAGATCCAGGATGGCCACAATGAGGTCTCCTCAGAGCCTTCTCTTCTCCAGACTCAACAGCCCCAACTCCCTCAGTCTGCCCTCACAGCAGAGCAGCTCCAGCCCTCTGCTCATCCTCATGGGCACCTTCCAGCACCTCCAGATCTGGCTGCAGTACTCCAGGTGGGGTCTCACCAGAGCAGAGTAGAGTACAGCAGGTTGCTCAGAGCCCCAGACAGCCTGACCTGGAATGTTTCCAGGGATGGGGCACCTGCCAGCTCCCTGGGCAACCTGGGCCAGCATTTCACCACCTACATTGTCAAAATATGTTCCCTCTTCTCTCTATTCTAAATTTCCCTTTTAGTTTCAACCCCTCATGCCTTGTCAGGAGAGGCCCCACTAAAAACTCTGTCCCCAGGTTTCAAATCACCCCTTTTGGTACTGAAAGGCTACAAAAGAAGGTCTACCTGAAGTCTTCTCCAGGTTGAACAATCTCAACTCTCTCAGCCTGTTCTCACATCAAAGGGCTTCAAGCTCTCAGATCATTTTTGTGGCCTTCTCTAGGTGTCCAGCAGGTTCTATTCCTCTTTGTGGACTCCAGAAGCAGCAGATGAGCTCCAAAGACCTCATCCTGCTACATGCATGATGGAAGAATAGAATAGAATAGAATAGAATAGAATAGAATAGAATAGAATAGAATAGACCAGACAAGACCTTTGAGATCATCAAGTCCAACCGATCACCCAACACCACCTAATCAACTAAACCATGGCACCAAGTGCCTCATCCAGGCTCTTCTTAAACACTTCCAGGGAGGGTGACTCCGCCACCTCCCCAGGCTGTTGAGCCTTCTTTCAAAAGCAAAACCAACCCACAGATCAAAAGGAACAAATCACAGCCTCACAGAACATTAGAGGTTGGAAGGGACCTCCAGAGATCATCCAGTCCAACCCCCTGCCAGAGCAGCATCACCCAGGGCAGGCTGCACAGGAATGCATCCAGTGGGGATGGAAAGCCTCCAGAGCAGGAGACTCCACAACCTCTCTGGGCAGCCTGCTCCAGGGCTCTGGCACCCTCACTGGGAAGAAGTTTCTCCTCACGTTGAGGTGAAATCCTCTATGTTCAAGCTTGAACCTGTAGTTTCTTGGCTTCTTACTGAGCACCACTGAGAAGAGCTTGGCCCCTTCCACTTGCCCCCACCCCTCAGATTTTGATAGACATTGATCAGATCCCTCTCAGCCTTCTCTTTTCTCCAGGCTAAACAGCTCCAGGGCTCTCAGTCTCTCTTCACAGGGGAGATGCTCAAGTCCCCTAAGCATCCTTGTGGCTCTCTGTTGGACTCTCTCCAGCAGGTCTCTGTCTCTCTTGAACTGGGAAGCCCAAGACTGGACAGAGATTCCAGGTGTGGTCTCAGCAGGGCAGAGTAGAGGGGGAGCAGAACCTCCCTAGCCCTGTTGGCCACTCTTCTTGCTGCACAGAAGCTGCCTGTCTTTCCCCTTCTGCCTCAGAGCCTCATGCTTAGAGAAGTGGAGATTTGAATTTGTTCCTCAGTCTTAGGAGACATGATTGATTTGAGGAGCAAAGGCACTTTTCAGTGGAAGGTAAAATATGTTTCATTTTCTCTTAGCAAACTGTAATTCCTTCTACACAGCTTTCAATTTAGATAAGCATTAGAGCTGAATGGTTCATTAGATAATCCTCTGGCATGTTTGATGGCCTCTTCCTCTGAGTGTGCATGAAAAATGAGGCTGGGGGTTAGGCACAGGAACACAGGCAGGAATTTACAAACAGACATCATTGATTCCTCAGACTGAGTTAGTTACAGTGGAACATAATTAGAAGCTTAATTGTTAATTTAGATACCAGAGAGGCAAATGAAAATGGGCTAAAATTCAGGAGCTTTAATACATTTGATCAAGCTGAACAGTCTGAGGCATCACATAGGAAGAAATGGAGGATCTTCAGAGCCTGGAGAGCAGAAATGTCACAGAATCATGGCATGGTTTGAGTTGAAAACATCACAGAATCAATAAGGTTGGAAAAGACCTCAGAGATCAGCAAGTCCTAACACCTCCTGACAGCTAAACCCTGGCTCCAAGTGCCACACCCAAGCCTTTTTGAACACCTCCAGGGATGGTGACTCCACCACCTCCCTGGGCAGCACATGCCAATGGCCAATCTCTCTTGCTGGGAAGAACTTTCTCCTCCCCTCCAGCCTAAACCTCCCCTGGCACAGCTTGAGACTGTGTCCTCTTGTTCTGGTGCTGCTTGCCTGGGAGAAGAGACCAACCCCCACCTGGCTACAACCTCCCTTCAGGTAGTTGGAGAGAGCAATAAGGTCTCCCCTGAGCCTCCTCTTTAAAGGTCATGCAGTCCAACCCCCTGAAGCAAGCAGGGACATCTTCAACCAGATCAGGTTGCTCAGGGTCCTGCCCGACCTGATCTGCAATGTTTCCAGGGATGAAACATCAATCACAACATCACAGAGTGATGGCAGGAGTTGGACGGGACCTTTGGGGATCATCTAGTCCAAATCTCCCCTGCTACACCAGGTTCATCTAGAGCCAGTTCTGGGCCCCTCAGTTTAGGAAAGATGTTTTGTTGCTGGAAGGTGTCCAGAGAAGGGCAAGAAAGCTGGGGAGGGGTCTGGAGCACAGCCCTGTGAGGAGAGGCTGAGGGAGCTGGGCTTGCTTAGCTTGCAGAAGAGGAGGCTCAGGGGAGACCTTCTTGCCCTCTACAACTCCCTGAAGGGAGGTTGCAGCCAGGTGGGGGTTGGTCTCTTCTGCCAGGCACCCAGCACCAGCACAAGAGGACACAGTCTCAAGCTGTGCCAGGGGAGGTTTAGGCTGGATGTTAGGAAGACGTTCTTCCCAGCAAGAGAGATTGGCCCTTGGGATGTGCTGCTCAGGGAGGTGGTGGAGTCACCATCCCTGGAAGTGCTGCAGAAGAGCCTGGCTGAGGCACTTGGTGCCATGGTTTAGTTGGTTCGATGGTGTTGGGTGATAGGTTGGACTCAAGGATCTTGAAGGTCTTTTAATTCTATGGAATGGTTAATTCCATGGAATTCTAAGTCACACAGGGTTATGTCCAGGTGGGTTTTGAATCTCTTCAGAAGAGAAGACTCCACAATCTCTCTGGGCAGCCTGGAATTGCAGCCTTAAATTAATAAAGTGTGCTTGATTTAAAGGATTTTGACCTCTTAGATGCATCAGACAGAAAACTCAAGCCTGAAGCCTCCCTGGCCGTGCCAAAAGCTGGGAAGTACTTTATGAAGCTTACGGCAGAGCGAAAAAGGCTTTAAAGTTATCAGGTAGGAAAATATCACTAAGCCCCATTTGGAGCCCGTGGCTTATCTCCTCATTTGGCAGACACAGATTACTCCAAGATAGTTTCAAAAGACCCAGACAGGGGAATTGCTGATTTCTAAAGACTTCAGGCAGGTGGAAGAAGAGTGCTCAGTTCCGATAGGGTGCCATGGTGACCTCCAGGTGATTGCTTATCAACCAGTATGGCTAAACTGCCATGGGGGGAGGGTAATTCACAGAAGCAAGTAGAAAGCTCTCTCTCTTTCAGGAGCCCTTGGCAATCCCCTAAATACTCCCCGAAGGGATCCTGATGTTTTGGCTTTTCCCCATGGGGCAGGGTGTAGTGTCACCTGGAAATAGTTACAGTGAGAAAACTCTTGCAGCAAAGCATCACCTTAAGGTCTTTCCTTGCAGAGAACATCTCCTGGATCAAACAGCAGAGGAAGGCACCTCAGCACAGCCATGGGCACACCCCACAGCTCCCCATTCAAGGGGGATGAGCTTCACAGGAGCACCCTGGGGCTGCCTATGCTTCCAGACCCCTCTGCAGTAGCTCCCCTCCTTCCTAATCTCTCTTCCTTAGCCTTCCCCCTCTGCCTCTCCTCTTCCTTAGCCTTCCTAGCCCTTTCTACACCAAGAAAGAAATCTCATGGAAAGGAGTTGAACCTGCCTGAGATTTCTTACAGAGCATTGCTCAGCAAGCAAGAATCACGCCACAAGACCACAGTAAATGCTCCTTTCGAATGCCAAAGATGGGGGTGAGATTCCTGACCAACAGGGACACGGTCAATCAGAAGGGGCCTGTTGGGAGTCCAGCATTACCTGTCTGAACCTGGTTAATCTTCTGAGCCAGATTCTCCCCTCAAGTATCTCAGCAGACCTTCATCACCTTCTGTTGAAGAGCTGGTGGCATTTCCCAGATCAGCCTCCATCCCTGTGCCAGGGAACCCATGTGTGAGCCAGCCTGAGCCACGCTCAACCCTCAGGAACCAGGCCTAATTCTAATTTGATAATTAGGAGAATGATCACAGGAGATTAGCAGCCTGCCCAGCTGGAGGCTTTGTGGGAAGCCTGAAGGCAATTAAGCTGCTTTATTTTGGAAGTCTCTCATCAATTTAATTTCTTTTCTTAGATAAAGGCAGCGTGAACTTCAGTTCACATTGCTGGAGGAGGGCTGTTGGGTGAGGAATAAATGTTGCTGGTAGATGAAGGCAGCCTTAGCACAAGTCAGGAAGATTCTTCTTGCTGGTTGCAGTAGGAGTTTGCTCAGGCTCTGCTCTAGGAGCAGGCAAGAAGTGCTGAATGTGTTTACATTTACTATTTTGGGCAGGGCTGAAGTGACTGAACCACCACCTCAAGTCAGACTGGCATTTCAGAAAGCAGGTTGCAGGGAGTTTTGCAAGCTGGCCAGGGAAAATGCTGAGAAGGAGGTGCACGTTGACAGGGAATTATCTAAGAGAGCTAAGAAACAGGATGGGAGCAATCACTTAAATGGTGACAGAGGGGAGGGGGGAAAAATGCCTCCTTCCAAGAAGCAAAAGCCATTCCTATTTCTTGGAACACTTCCTTCCCTGATACTCAGCTGAAGTTGGTGGATTCAATGACACTACAGACAGGAACATCACACAATACCAGCATGGGTTTGATGGCTCTAAAGGCAATCTAAAAGATAACGTAAGCCTCTCCCCGCTCCAGATCAGGACTCTGCCAATTTCCACTCCTTCCTACCCCAAAGTGGGATTAAGCAGCACAAAATCCACAGGACTTGCTTCAAAGGCCCAAGGACTGCAACATAGAAGGTTTCACCTCAACAATGAGCAGAAACTTCTTTACAGTGAGGGTGACAGAGCCCTGGAGCAGGCTGCACAGGGCGGCTGTGGAGTCTTCTTCTCTGGAGTCTTTCAAAACCCACCTGGATGCATTCCTGGGCAGACTACCCTGGGTGGTGCTGCTCTGGCAGGGGGCTTGGACCTTAGGTATAACACAGAGTACAGAATTAACCAGGTTGGAAAAGACCTTTGAGATCATCAAGCCCAACCTATCACCCAACACCATCTAATCAACTAAACCATGGCACCAAGTGCCTCATCCAGTCTTATTTTGAGACCTGATGATCTCTGGAGGTCCCTTCCAACCTGTAAGGTGCTGTGATACCGTGACCTTCATGAAGAGTTTGGGGAGTCACTGTCACCTTCTCTTTGGACCCTGGGGAAGCCCTTGTATACTGTGGGGTGACTGGCAACACCTGTGGGTGTCTGCATCCTGAATCCCAGCCTGGTGAGAGAAGGAATCAGGCTGGAAGAAGTCCAGGAAAGATCTACTCATGGTCAAAAGCCACAGCCAAGCCCACAGTTTGAGTAGCCCTGCATGTGGTGCCCTTGTGCACGTGTGGGGCTGCAGGCAAGAAGTCAGGGGCCACAGTACCCTCAGCATTGGGTGGATCTGGGCACTTCTGCATTCTCCCACACCCAGCTGCCTCCTCAGACACTGCCTCTGCCTATTTGCCACCCTCATGTCTAGGCCACAGCCACATCAAGTGTGACAGATGAGTTTTTAGCGCTGGCTAAAGGACTCGGCACCCCTGGCTGCTTCGCTGTCTGTCCAAGAGCCACAAGCAGGTGGTAAAAGCTTCAGATTACAAGTTTTCCCCTGCCTAGTCATTCTTCCTTTAAGATTCATGACACAGCAATCTGGTTTTCATCCTTCTGTGGCACAGAAAAGCCACTCAGCCACCCCACCTCTGCTTCACAAAGCTAATACAACTCAGATAATTAACTCAAGGACAAATGATTATCAAGCTACAGGATGTTCACCAGTGGAGTCATTAAACCCTTTAAACATATAACCATCACTCTCTTGACTGACAATCTTTATGTGATTAGCTGAATTCAGTTCATCATCTTTTCATCAGTCACCAGCTCAAAATGCAGGGCTGCAAATTCCCAGGCCTCCTCTCCTCAGTTGCTGCATTAGCCTCCTCTGAAGTTTGAATCACAAGGATTTGGAAAGCCTCTGCTGCTAGCTTACTGAGTGGTTTGTGGTTAATGCCATTTCAGGTGACATACCTGCAAGCAGGCACAGAAGAGGCCCTTCAGCTCTAAAGCTGCTTTTGAGTTCTTTAAAGCACTCTGTTGAAAAGGGGGAGGGAGTCCACCATCAGGCAATTTGCAGAAGACACCAAGCTGGGGGCAGGAGTTGATCTGTTAGAGGGTGGAAGAGCTCTCCAGAGGGACCTTGCCAGGCTGGACAGCTGGGCAGAGTCCAACAGGATGGCATTCAGCAAGTCCAAGTGCTGGGTGCTGCACGTGGGTCACAACAACCCCATGCAGAGCTACAGGCTGGGCTCAGAGTGGCTGAGAGCAGCCAGGCAGAAAGGGACCTGGGGAGACTGGTTGACAGCAGCCAACTGCTGCAAGCTTCAGACCCTTACTCTCTAGCAAGGACACAGACTAGAAGCAAAAGTGACTCTGGTGCTTCATTTCCCTCAAACCCAGGCATTTGAATAACAAAAAGCTTGCATCTTTTCTGCACACTACAAGATGCAGGAAACTGGGGAAAATCCTCTCTCAAAACACAGGCAAAACACAGAGATGAAAGACTCCAGTAAGACACACACACAAAAAAGAGAACAGTTTCAATGTGACTTTGGCAGAGAATTCATTTCTCAGGGGGATGAGTGCTTTGGGGTAACTCCAACCTGAGGGACAAGTAGTCTCCAGGCACCAGAGGTAGGGGTTGGAAAGGACCTCAAAAAGTCATCTAGTCCAACCCCTGCCAGAACAGGATCACCTGGTTTAAAAGCATCACCCTTTCTCCTGTCACTACAGTGTTGGAAACCCACAGCACACAATACCCTAATGAGGGCAGGATTCCCTTTTCCCTTTCCATCTAATCTTCCAGTTCCACAGGGAACAGGAGGAAATGTGAGGATCCATGGGGAACAGGCAGGGCTGGCACCAGCTGTCATAGAATCATAGAAACAATAAGGTTGGAAAAGACCTCAGAGATCATCAAGTCCAACCTGTCACCCAACACCTCCTGACAATAAACCACGGCACCAAGTGCCACATCCATTCCTTTTTTGAACTCCTCCAGGGATGGTGACTCCACCACCTCCCTGGGCAGCACATCCCAGTGGCCAATCTCTCTTGCTGGGAACAACTTTCTCCTCACCTTCAGCCTTACCCTCCCCTGGCACAGCTTGAGACTGTGTCCTCTTGTTCTGGGGCTGGTTGCCTGGGAGAAAAGACCAAGCCCCACCTGGCTACAACCTCCCTTCAGGGAGTTGGAGAGAGCAAGAAGGTCTCTCCTGAGCCTCCTCTTCTCCAGGCTCAGCTGCTCCTCACAGGGCTGTGCTCCAGACCCCTCCCCACTTTGTTGCCCTGGAAAGTGATTACTTAAAGGCCTCTCTGCCTGCACTAACGTGGCAGAGGATGCTTCTCTCAGTCTCTTCTCCCAGGCAACCAGCACCAACACCCTGGAGGTGTTTAGGAAGAGCCTGGATGAGGCACTTGTTGCCATGGTTTAGTTGATCAGATGGTGTTGGGTGATAGGTTGGACTGGATGATCTCTGAGGTCTTTTCCAACCTGGTCTGGTCTGGTCTATTCTATTCTATTCTATTCTATTCTATTCTATTCTATTCTATTCTATTCTATTCTATTCTATTCTATTCTATTCTATTCTATCCCACCCCATCCCACCCCTTCCCATCTGTCTTGTAGAGTAGGGTTCTGGGTTGGACTTGGGGATGCTGAAGGTCTTTTCCAACCTGAATATTTCTGTGATTCTGTAAGCTTTAGGTGCCAGGCTTAGAAGGGTTCAAGTACCTGTGAAATGAGAAAAGAGCCTGGATGAGAACAGAATTAACCAGGTTGGAAAAGACCTTCGAGATCATCACATCCAACCTATCACCTAAGGCACCTGGTGCCATGGTTTAGTTGATCAGATGGTGTTGGGTGATAGGTTGGACGTGATGATCTCTGAGGTCTTTTCCAAGCTGGTTGATTCTGTATCCTGGGTCATGCAGTCTGAAGCCTGTAGTCAGGCCAAAAAAAAAAAACCCCAAAAAATGTGTGGAAAACTCTCCTGTTGATCTGATTCAGGAGGCTGATCACTGAATGGGCAATATAATCCCTTCTGCTAAACTATGCAGATGGCAAACAGAGAAACACTGAGTGCTCACAGAAGCAGGACAAGGACGTTCAGTAAATGAGTCCTGTACAAACAATGTCAAACAAAAAAAAGCCCAGAGTACAAACACCAAGTGATGCATCAAGGAGGGGGAGGGGAAGAGGTCTGGAGAAAGTGGTGCTGGAAAGCACAAAACTAGACAGGAGCTAGAGGGGATAACAATGATCAGCATAGGATGAGCTCCTGGTGTGACCAGAGGATCAAAGGAGATCAGGGAAAAGAGGCAAAGGGTTGTTCAGCAGCCTCCCACACACAATGGGGAGGACAGGTGTGGAAATCACAGCTTTCTGTCCTGTCCAGAGAAGGGCCACGAGGATGAGCAGAGGGCTGGAGCTGCTCTGCTCTGGAGACAGACTGAGGGAGCTGGGGCTGTTCAGTCTGGAGAAGAGAAGGCTCTGAGGAGACCTCATTGTGGCCATCCTGGATCTGACGGGGGCTCCAAGAAAGCTGGGGAGGGACTTTGGAGGGTGTCAGGGAGTGATAGGACTGGGGGGTTGAGGGGGTGGAGCAAAACTAGAGGAGGGGAAATTTAGATTAGACATTAGGAAGAAGTTGTTCCCCGTGAGGGTGGTGAGAGCCTGGCACAGGTTGCCCAGGGAGGTGGTGGAAGCCTCATGCCTGGAGGTGTTTGCAGCCAGGCTGGATGTGGCTGTGAGCAACCTGATCTGGTGGGAAGTGTCCCTGCCCATGGCAGGGGGTTGGAACTGGCTGCTCCTTGAGGTCCCTTCCAGCCCTGACAATTCTGTGATTCTAAGAAGCTATTCCAAAGCTTGGCTAGGCTGCCAGCAAAGAGCCCCAAAAGAATCTGAGGATGGAAGGAAATCTCCACCAGTAAAAAATGTCAAGATCAATCTTTTTGCCTAGAACAAGATTGCCAATAGCAGCACCTGAGAACCTTCAGAGGGAGAAAAAAAGCACAGTGGCAGAAAATTAAGTTTAGTGGAGCAAGACATTTTACATCAGTGGTATAAAGCTGAAGCCTACAAATCAAATCAGGCATTAGAATCACATCTGAACAGCAAAAGCCTTTAACTAGTGGAAGGAATTATCATGAGAAATACAGGATTGCTCTTCTTTCATAGAATAGAATCAACCAGGTTGGAAAAGACCTTTGAGATCATCAAGTCCAACCTATCACCCAAGACCTCCTGACAACTAAACCATGGCTCCAAGTGCCACATTCAATCCCTTTTTGAACACCTCCAGGGATGGTGACTCCACCACCTCCCTGGGCAGCACATCCCAATGGCCAATCTCTCTTGCTGGGAAGAACTTTCTCCTCAGCTCTAGCCTGAACCTCCCTGGCACAGCTTGAGACTGTGTCCTCTAATTCAACAGCTCTTCCTCAGTTTAAAATCATGTCAGAAAGAGTTGGCCAACAGGACCAGGGAAGGGATTGTCCCCTGCTACTCAGTGCTGGTGAGGCTGTACTTTGAAGACTGCCTTCAGTTTTGGGCCTTTCATTGCAAGCAGGAGCTGGAGAAAGGAGTAGTTGAGGGATTAAAAATAGCACAATCACTATTAGTGATAATAATCAATCAGTCACAGGTGGGCTCAGAAAGGATCCCCTGCGCCCTGTAGCTGTGAAGGAATTCCCTGTCCTACATTGCTGTGGGGTCTGTAGCCAGGTGGGGGTTGGTCTCTTCTCCCAGGCAACCAGCACCAGAACAAGAGGACACAGTCTCAAGCTGTGCCAGGGGAGGTTCAGGCTGGATGTTAGGAAGAAATTCTTCCCAGCAAGAGAGATTGGCCATCGGGATGTGCTGCCCAGGGAGGTGGTGGAGTCACCATCCCTGGAGGTGTTTAAGAAGAGCCTGGCTGAGGCACTTGGTGCCATGGTTGAGTTGATTAGGTGGTGTTGGGTGATCGGTTGGACTCAAGGATCAAAAGGTCTTTTCCAACCTGTTCCATTCCATTCCACTCCATTCCATTCCATTCCACTCCATTCCATCCCACCCCACGCATTCCTGCTCTGCAGATAAAACCTCCCCCACCTTTTTCTTTACTGAAATGAGAATTAGCTCAAAGATAGTTTTGTTGCCTCCCTGTTGGATGAATTCAGAGGGAATAAGATGGTGGTTGAGCACTGGCACAGACTTGCCCAGAGAGGTGGTTGGGGCCCCATCCCTGGAGATATTCAAGGTGAAGCTCAACAGGGCTCTGGGTGACCTGATCTCACTGAGGATGCCCCAGCTCAGGGGGGCTGGACTGGATGGCCTTTGGAGGTCCCTTCCAATCCAAACCAACCAAGCAACCAACACAGGGCAGTGGGGCAGATGCTTTCTGACCCATCAGGGGATGTCAGTTCCCACCTTTCCTCTTCTAGCAACCCTCCTGGCTTGATGTACATGTTGGCACGTGGCCCTTTGCCTGTGGCAGGGAGGGAAAGAGCCATTTGTCATGTTCACAGTGCTGCACCACATCACCAACTGCAAATTTAATCTGCAGTGTGGACTGCTTATAGCTCTGCAGCTGACTCACTGTGATTGCTTGGATATGCTTCTGTCAGCTGGAGAAGGATTTATTAATAAATAAATAAATAAATAAAAAAAGGCAAGATGGGAGGGGGCTGGGGGTGGGACAAGAGGCTAAACTGGCTCATTGCTGCTTGGCAAGCACCTGAGACTTTTATTTTCCCTCCTGAATGGAGGATTAGTGAGCATTAATCCTTGCTGAAGGCAGTATATTCAGCAGATTCTCCTGGGGAGCACGGCCCACTGTGAGTATTGAGATGTTCTGCCTCAGAAAAGCTTCACAGCATCCCTTGCCTAAGTGCCAGGATGCCCACAGCCAAGCAGCAACAGGCAAGGCTGCCTTGGGAGAGCCTCAGCATATGAGACCCCAGCAACCAGGGCAGCAAGGAAACAATCTGTTCCCTCCCTGGCTCCAGCAGTGGTCCTGGGGGCTTCAATGTGCTTGAGCCTCTTTTTGGAAGGACAAGTCTGTGCATCAGTGTCTCCTGTGTGGCAGTGCAAGAGCAGGATGTCTCCTACAAGGAAAGACTCAGACACCTAGGACAGACTGAGGGAGTTGGGGCTGTTCAGTCTGGAGAAGAGAAGGCTCCCAGGAGACCTCATTGTGGCCTTCCAGTATCTGAAGAGGGCTCCAAGAAAGCTGGGGAGGGACTTTTGAGGGTGTCAGGGAGTGATAGGACTGGGGGGATGGAGCAAAACTAGAAATGGGGAGATTGAGATTGGATGTTAGGAAGAAGTTGTTCCCCATGGAGGGTGGTGAGAGCCTGGCACAGGCTGCCCAGGGAGGTGGTGGAAGCCTCATCCCTGGAGGTGTTTGCAGCCAGGCTGGATGTGGCTGTGAGCAACCTGCTGTAGTGTGAGGTGTCCCTGCCCATGGCAGGGGGTTGGAACTGGCTGATCCTTGAGGTCCCTTCCAACCCTGACAATTCTGTGATTCTATGATTGCTTGGCCCAGAGAAGAGAAGACTGAGAGGGGATGCTTACCAGTGTCAGAAGGGTGTCTGTCAAGGAGATGGGGACAGTCTCTTTTCAGGGCTGCCCAGCCAGAGCACAAGGTGCGAGGGGCAGAAACTTGAATACACAAAGCTCCACAGCCAAACAGAAGGGGAAAAATCATTCCTGTGAGGGTGACAGAGCCCTGGAGCAGGCTGCCCAGAGAGGTTATGGAGTCTCCTTCTCTGGAGACTTTCAAAACCTGCCTGGCTATGCCCAGGGAGGTGGTGGAGTCACCATCCCTGGAAGTGTTTATTAGGAGACTGGATGAGGCACTTGGTGCCATGGTTTAGTTGATCAGATGGTGTTGGGTGATAGGTTGGACTTGATCTCAAAGGTCTTTTCCAACCTGGTTAATTCTATTCTAATCTATTCTGTTCAACCTGCTCTAGGTGAACCTTCTTTAGCAAGGGGGTGGAGGGGGTTGAACTGGGTGATCTCCAGGGGTCCCTTCCATCCTCTCCTCTCTCTGTGTGACCCTACAAGCACAAGGCAGGCTGCTAAGGGTGTTCACAACAGTTAACTTCCATACATGTTTCTCATTCCATTTTAATTTGATTTCTTTCTGCAGCCCTCAAACTGATGGCAAAATGGTACTATCAGCAAAAGCTGAGACTCCAGCCTGTCTCCATGCCCTCTAATGGGAACAGGAAGGCAACTTGGGGAGATTTCAGGGCTGGTGTTTTAACAACCTCTCTGTCCTCCACTGCATCCTGGATCAGTTTAACAATGTTGCTGCTCCCCCTTCACCTTCCAGCTCAGGCAATGACATATTCTTTGTTCAGTGAGACAGATGTGGAAAGTATTCATTTGCCTGATGAAATCCTGGCAGCTGAGGAGCTGTGTTCCTGGGTGCTGCAGGGCATTTGTTTGCAGGCACTCAGTCGCCGTCAGTGTTAACCAGCCCCAGTGCCTTTGACTTCCCTTCTCTTTCTTTCTTGCTTCTTTTTTCCCCCCTAAACAAGATATTTGGAGACATTCTGAAGGTTAATTTAGCATTTCTCAAATGTCACCCAAGCCCTGAGTGATAAAGTTGATCTAATTTCTCCTTCCCAACAGACTGTTAGCAAGCAATGCACTCACTCAACATTTCTCTCTGGGCCATAATCTTTTACAGACTGAAAGCCTGAGCTGAGCTCTTGGTCATGCTAGAGGAAATCTCCCTTCCTCAGGTATTGCTTATTGCTCTCTACAACTACCTGAAGGGAGGTTGTAGCCAGGTGAGGGTTGGTCTCTTCTCCCAGGCAAGCAGCACCAGAACAAGAGGACACAGTCTCAAGCTGTGCCAGGGGAGGTTTAGGCTGGAGATGAGGAGAAAGTTCTTCCCAGCAAGAGAGACTGGCCATTGGGATGTGCTGCCCAGGTTGGTGGTGGAGTCACCATCCCTGGAGGTGTTTAGGAAGAGCCTGGATGAGGCACTTGGTTTAGCTGTCATGAGGTGTTGGGTGATAGGTTGGACTGGATGATCTCTGAGGTCTTTTCCAACCTGGTCTGGTCTATTCTAGTCTATGGTTTCTTCAGCTCCATTATATTCACATCAGACAGCAACAGAGCAGGAAATTCTGCCTGCACCTCCATGCACTTACCAAGCCAGGCTGTTGAGAAGGAAGAGGTGGGCATCCTGGAACACAGTTTTTAGGCTGGCAGCTTCTTAGGTCCTCTGCATGGCATCTCTCCGTGGGGTTTGAAGTCAATGGATCTTCTTGTGGCTACTGAAGGTGATCTGAAGCCACCAGGCTGGCAAAAAAATAAACATATATCATAGAATACTAGGGGTTGGAAGGGACCTCCAGAGATCATCTAGTCCAACCCACCTGCAAAGAAGGACCACCTAGGGTAGGTCACACAGGAACACATCCAGCTGGGTTTTGAAGATCTCTAGAGCAGGAGACTCCATCACCTCTCCGGGGAGCCTGTTCCAGTGCTCTGTGACCCTCATAGGGAAGAAGTTCCTCCTCGTGTTGAGGTGGAACCTCCTGTGCTGGCGTGTATATCCATTGCCCTTTGTCCTATCCCAGGGTGCAACTGAGCAGAGCCTGTCCCCTCTCTCTTGACCCCCAGCCCTCAGGTATTGATAGACATTGATCGGATCCCTCTCAGTCTTCTCCTCTCCAGACTGAAGAGCCCCAGGGCTCTCAGCCTCTCCTCCCCAGGCAGTGCTGCAGTCCCTTCAGCATCCTTGCAGCCCTCCCTTGGACTCTCTCCAGCAGATGCCTGTCCCTCCTGAACTGGGGAGCCCAGAACTGGATGCAGTATTCCAGCTGTGGCCTCACCAGGGCACCTCACAAACACCTTCCACCATCTCATTCACTGGCATAAGCCAAGCACTGGGACAAGGTTTAGAGACAACCTAGGGCCAGGTTTGGAAGACACCAAACACCTCCTCAGCTCCAGCTATGCAACTGCTCTGCTCAGTTTGATCTCATTTGATCTCATTGATCTCAAGAGGGGACTGGATGTGGCACTTGGTGCCATGGTCTAGTCATGAGGTCTGTGGTGAGAGGTTGGACTCGATGATCTTTGAGGCCTCTTCCAACCTTAGTGGTGCTGTGACACTGTGATTTCCCAGCACTGAAGCAAAACAGCATAAGGTGAAATGGAACACAGGAAAAACCAGAAAGCCACATTCCAAACCCAGTCTGGCTTGATTGGAACCATGTTTCCTTCTGGCAGTCCTGCCCCACCATGACGTTGCAGGTATTTAAGCTGCTCAGTTTGTTTCCATTGGAACTTGCTGGCTTTGCTCCCTCCTTGCACGTTAAGACAATCTCACAACCCAAACCCTCAGTGCTGACAGATTTCTTTCTAAATTCAATTATCAATGCAGTTGCACATTGAGGGTTTAGAGGAAGGGTTCAGACCTGGCCCAAAGGTGGTTTTTTTACAACCCCTTTTTATTTCAGGCAAACCCTTAAGGGATGAAACGAACCTGCAGCTATTCAAGTGAACAAGCCAAGACCACACCAGCTTAAAAATTAGTTACAGGTTCTGTCAGCACCACTTGCTGAGCAGCAGCTGACTGAGCACTGAGGGCAGTAAGCAGTAAGATTAAAGTGCTGAATAAAGTTGTGCAGTACTGAGTCCAGCTCTGGAGCTCTCAGCACAGGAAGGAGTGGGTCAAGAGGAGGCCACAAAGATGATGAGGGGGCTGGAGCACCTCTGTTGTGAGCACAGGCTGAGAGAGCTGGAGGTGTAGACCTAGACCCTAGACCTTGACCTAGACCAAGACCTAGACCTTAGACCTAGGACTTAGACCAGAATAGAATCATAGAATCATAGAATCAGTCAGGGTTGGAAGGGACCACAAGGATCATCTAGTTCCAACCCCTGCCATGGGCAGGGACACCCTACACTAGATCACGCTGGCCAGAGCCTCAACCTGAATAGAACAGACCAGGGTGGAAAAGA
This sequence comes from Picus viridis, assembly GCA_033816785.1. Taxonomy (NCBI): domain Eukaryota; kingdom Metazoa; phylum Chordata; class Aves; order Piciformes; family Picidae; genus Picus; species Picus viridis. The sequence goes on from CM066574.1 coordinate 33,829,292, forward strand.
CCTTTGAGATCATCAAGTCCAACCTATCACCCAACACCATCTAATCAACTAAACCATGGCACCAAGTGCTTCATCCAGGCTCTGTTTAAACTCCTCCACAGACGGTGACTCCACCACCTCCCTGGGCAGCACATCCCAGTGGCCAATCTCTCTCCCTGGGAAGAACTTCTTCTTAACACCCAGCCTAAACTTCCCCTGGCACAGCTTGAGACTACAGCCTGGAGAAGGATCTGGGGAGATCTTAGAGCAGCCTTCCAGTACCTGCTGGAGGCTACAAGAAGGCTGCAGAGGGACTGTTTGCAAAGGCCTGCAAGGATAGGACAAGGGGCAATGGTTTGAAATTAGAGAAGAGCAGACTTGGATTGGATGTTAGGAACAAGCCCCATCCCTGGAGATAGTCAAGGTGAGGCTCGACAGGGCTCTGGGCAACCTGCTCTAGTGGAGGATGTCCCTACTGACTGCAGAGGGGTTGGACCAGATGACCTCTGGAGGTCCCTTCCCCCAGACCCTTTTCTGACTCCATGATTATGTGATCATCTCTCCCTTCTTGAAATATTTCTTCCTTTTAAACAATGTAGTAACACAAAACCAGCCCAAAAGTCTCAAACCCAAAACCCTGCATGCAGCAACCTGTAGCACAGTGACTGCATCCAAACCCGGGAAGGATCCAGAACACAGAAAACTAAGGTTAAGGAATAGCCCTGCTCCTAGTGCTTGCAGAGAGCTTGGGGTTTGAGTTGAATGGCATTAAAAATACTTCAGGGATGCAAATAACCCAAACCCAAACCACCCCTGTTATAGCCAGCTACCGAGCTTGATTCTAAGTCCAGCTCCTTTGACCGAGGAGTGGAAGATCAAGTCCTCCAAACAGAGATGCAGGGTATTCTCATACTCACAGACCAAAGGAAAGCAAGGCAGGGATTCAAGCACCATCAGAAGGCTAATTTAGGACCAAGAAGGAAAAAAAGCAGCATCCTACTTGGGGGTATTTTCAGTCTTTGACGACTCCTTTAGCTAATCAAAGCAGCAGTTGGGAGCTTTAGAAGCAGTTAACCTATAAAAGCCAAGAGCACAGAACAGGCTGTGCTCCAGACAGCAAAACACTAACTGCTTGCAAGTAAGGTTTGCCAACTGCATCCGAAGACACCCAAGGGACTTGTAGCGAGAGAAGCTGAGCAGCAAAGCTGCTGAGTAACCTGAAGTGATGCTGCTCAGATGTCTAAACACGGCAAGGATCAGGAGTGAAAAGAAGAATTGGTGAGGGGTCTGGAGCACAGCCCTGGGAGGAGAGGCTGAGGGAGCTGGGGTGGCTTAGCCTGCAGAGGAGGAGGCTCAGGGAGACCTCAGTGCTGTCTACACCTCCCTGAAGGGAGATTGTAGCCAGGTGGGGGTTGGTCTCTTCTCCCAGGCAAGCAGCACCAGAACAAGAGGACACAGTCTCAAGCTGTGCCAGGGGAGGTTTAGGCTGGAGGTTAGGAGAAAGTTCTTCCCAGCAAGAGAGCTTGGCTATTGGAATGTGCTGCCCAGGGAGGTGGTGGAGTCCCCATCCCTGGAGGTGTTTCAGAAGAGCCTGGATAAGGCACTTGGTGCCATGGTTTAGTTGATGAGATGGTGTTGGGTGAGAGGTTGGATTTGTTGACCTTGAAGGTTTTTTCCAACCTGGTCTGGTCTAGTCTATTTCAGTGCCACCACAGTCACAGAATCAATAAGGTTGGAAAAGAACTCAGAGATCATCAAGTCCAACCTATCACCCAACACCTCCTGACTAACTAAACCATGGCTTCAAGTGCCACATCCAATCCCTTTTTGAACAGCTCCAGTGATGGTGACTCCACCACCTCCCTGGGCAGCACATTCCAATGGCCAATCTCTCTTGCTGGGAAGAACTTTCTCCTCCTCTCCAGCCTAAACTTCCCCTGGCACAGCTTAAGACTGTGTCCTCTTGTTCTGGTGCTGGTTGCCTGGGAGAAGAGACCAAGCCCCACCTGGCTACAACCTCCCTTCAGGTAGCTGTAGAGAGCAAAACCAGCTTTGCAAATGAAAGCCTGAAGAATGAACTCCAGTGACTGCTTTGCTTCTGGATGCACATCAAAAGGACAGAGCTTTTTCCTCTTTTACAAGTCCTTCCATTTCAGGCTCAGCATTACCTTTAAATGCTTTCATATCCTTCAGACTAAAAGCTAATCCTCCTGCCTCCTGCCAAAACACGTGCTGCTTGCACTCCAGAATCAATTTATACATTGATAATCTTGCAGGCCACAGGGAATCCTGTCCCAGCCCTCAGCCAGACGTGAAACCAGTATGATCCATGCCCTCTGTGTCTTCCCTCCATATCTCATGATCTATTTTCAATGTCTCCTATACATGCTGCAGTAAGGAGTAATAAAGCCACTGAGCTGCTGCTCTAAGATGAAGCCATTCAAACAACTGATTTGGGGCATTCTATGCATTTTATCAATAATGAGCCATTCCAGCAGCAGATCAGAGACAAGCCCCTTTGCTGAGCAGGAAGGAGATCCTGCCTGATGCTGTAAATCCTTTTACTCCCCTGCTTCAACCCACAGGTCAGCTTAACGCTCTGCCACACACAGCTCATCATCACCTTTGACTGCAGGCTGGGGTAGAAGTGCTTCTGTCATACTAGAGTGGAGAATGTGTTTGTCACAGCACCCCAAGGCTGCACTGCCCAAGCAATGGCTGACCAGTGCTCAGATGTGAGAGTTCACAGCACCACAGGATGTTAGGGGTTGGAAGGGACCTCTGGAGATCTTCCAGGGCAACCCCCTGCCAGAGCAGGAGCAGAGAATCCAGCACAGGTCACACAGGAACACATCCAGACAGGGCTGGAAAGGCTCCAGAGAAGGAGACTCCACAACCTCTCTGGGCAGCCTGCTCCAGGGCTCTGGCACCCTTACAGTAAAGTTCCTCCTCCTGTTGAGGTAGAACTTCCTGTGCTGGAGTTTCCATCCATTGCCCCTTGTCCTATCCCAGGGCACAAGTGAGCAGAGCCTGTCCCTGTCCCTTCCTTCCTGACCCCCAGCCCTCAGCTATTGAGCACCACCTTGCTCTTCGGAGTTTAAAACCACGATGGCTGCAGGGCTTCCCACTGCACCAGGGGAGGTTTAAGCTGGACACTAGGAAAAAATTTTTCCCTGAAAGAGTGGCCAAGCATTGCAAGAGCCTGCCCAGGGAGGTGGTTAAGGGCCATTTAGATGTGATGCTTAGCCATATGGTTGCATGGGGAACATGGTAAAAGAGGGTTAATGGTTGGACCTGATCATCTCAAGGGTCTTCTCCAGCCCAGATGATTCTATGATTCTGTGACATATCCTCTCTGATTTTTCACCTACTCCTCCACTGATACTCCAAGTATAAAGGAGGCCTGGAAGAGGTGTGTGAGCTTGGTTTCATTACCTGAAGCACATCCCTGCACTGCTTACCTGAGGGTTCAAGCCTCCTTGCACCTGCTGTGGCAACTGCATTAAACTTCAGCTGAAGAGTCACGAGAGCAGAAATCATAGAATCAACAAGGCTGGAAAAGACCTCAGAGATCAAGTCCAACCTGTCACCCAACACCTCATCACTAACTAAACCAGCCTCTCCTCACAGGGCTGTGCTCCAGACCCCTCCCCAGCTTTGCTGCCCTTCTCTGGACACATGGCAGCATCTCAGCATCTTTCCTAAACTGAGGAGCCCAGAACTGGACACAGGACTCAAGGTGTGGCCTAACCTGTGCTGCTCTTGTGGCTCTTCAGCTGAAGGTGTTGAAGGATATAATACAAACAAGCAACAAGGCTGGGGAGGGGTCTGGAGCACAGCCCTGTGAGGAGAGGCTGAGGGAGCTGGGGTTGCTTAGCCTGGAGGAGGCTCAGGGGAGACCTTCTTGCTCTCTACACCTCCCTAAAGGGAGGTTGTAGCCAGGAGGGGGCTGGTCTCTTCTCCCAGGCAACCAGCACCAGAACAAGAGGACACAGACTCAAGCTGTGCCAGGGGAGGTTTAGGCTGGAGGTGAGGAGAAGGTTGTTCCCAGCAAGAGAGATTGGCCTTTGGAATGTGCTGCCCAGGGAGGTGGTGGAATCACTTTCCCTGGAAGCATGCTCAGCAAAGGCTTGGATGTGGCACTTGGAGCCATGGTTTAGTCAGTCAGGAGGTGCTGGGTGACAGGTTGGACTCGATGATCTCTGAGGTCTTTTCCAACCTGGCTGATTCTACGAGAGCAGAAACTGCACACCCATCAGAAGGAAAGAAAAAGCAAAGAGAGAGAGGCCGAGTTCCACCTTTGTCTTTTTTATTTCACCACAGAAGTACAGGTCAACAGTTGCCATAAACTTCATAAAAATACAGTACCTTTGTTTTCTGTTTTACCTCTGTGCTGCAGCACAAACCACAATGGTTATTTATATAAAGATATTTTGTTTTCCTGCTTCCTGGAACTCGGCTAACACTTTAAAAAGTGACTTCCCCAAAGCCCTTTTCTTCCCCCTCCCCTCCCCCCCCCCCCCCCATGTTGTGTTTGGCTTTGGGTGAAATTTTTTCTTTGTTTTTGGTTGTTTTTTTTTTTTCCCAAAAGCTACTCTGCAAAAAGTTAAAAAGCTAAATGCATCTTCAGCCATTCTCTCCCTCACCCCCTCTCCATAAAACAGCTCTTAAAAAATAGAAGAAGTCTTAGAATACTGAGCAGTTCTTTACACTACTGCTTGAGCCTTTTCATGGACAGTGTTTTAGCAGCCTGGTGGGTGCTGCCCCTACAGCACCTGAACGCTGCTAGATGCTCTCAGGGCTTAAAACAACAACCACCACTAACCTTACCAACAGACTGAGGTCTGAACAACAGAAAACACCCAAGCCAAAATAAAACCAAACCAGGAATGATACACAGGGAAACATCAGGGTTTAGAAGTCTTCTCATGCCTTAGAACCACAAATTGTTGTGATGGTTCCCAATGGCAATAAGCACACGAAAAACCTCTGCCTGGTCCGTTCAGACAACTAAAGGGGAGTCTTCCCCTGGCACCGGGGCAAGAGAGTCCTCCCCTTCCCCTGGGGCAAGGGAGTTCTCTCAGTGCTTTGTTACCTGTGTGATTGGTGTGACTGCAAGAACCAGTTGGGGCAGTGCTAAGCCACACACAGATGACTACACTCCTGTTACAGAAAGAACAAAACCCAAGCTGAAACAAAACCAAACCAGGAACGACACACAGGGAAATGTTAGCCTTCAGAAGTCTTCTCATACCTTAGAATCACAAATTCCTGTGGTATTTCCCCGTGGCAAGAAACATACAAAAAAAGCCCTACCTGGTCCATTAAAACAACTCAAGGGAGTTTCCTCCTTGCACCTTGGGAAGAGAAAGAATTCTCTCCTTGCACCTTTGGGAAGAGAAGAATTCTCTCCTTGCACCTTCTCTCCTTGGGAAGAGAATTCTCTCCTTGAATTCTCTCCTTGCACCTTGGGAAGAGAAGAATTCTCTCCTTGCACCTTGGGAAGAGAAGAATTCTCTCCTTGCACCTTGGGAAGAGAAGAATTCTCTCCTTGCACCTTGGGAAGAGAAGAATTCTCTCCTTGCACCTTGGGAAGAGAAGAATTCTCTCCTTGCACCTTGGGAAGAGAAGAATTCTCTCCTTGCACCTTGGGAAGAGAAGAATTCTCTCCTTGAAGAATTCTCTCCTTGCACCTTGGGAAGAGAAGAATTCTCTCCTTGCACTTTCTCTCCTTGCACCTTGGGAAGAGAAGAATTCTCTCCTTGCACCTTGGGAAGAGAAGAATTCTCCCTTGCACCTTGAATTCTCTCCTTGCACCTTGGGAAGAGAAGAATTCTCTCTTTGCACCTTGGGAAGAGAATTCTCCCAGTGCTTTGTTACCTGTGGGATTGGTGTGACTGCAAGAACCATCTGGGGCAATGCTAAGCCACACACAACTGACTACACTCCCAGCACACACACAGAAAACCCCAAGCCAAAATAAAACCAAACCAGGAATGACAGACAGAGAGACACTAGACTTCAGAAGTCTAGAATCACAAATTCCTGTGATATTTCCCAGTGGCAATGAATGTACAAAAAAACCCCTCCACCTGGTCCATTAAAGCAACTAAAAGGGAGTTTCCCCCTTGCACCTCGGGAAGGGAATTCTCCCCTTGCACCTCGGGAAGGGAATTCTCTCAGTGCTTTGTTACCTGTGTGATTGGTGTGACTGCAAGAACCAGCTGGGGCAATGCTAAGCCACACACAGATCACTACACTCCTATCACAGTTGGGGGTTAGACTTCCTTTTTTCCCCCTTGTATGCTGCTGCTAAAATCCAGGCAGGATCTCATACATAGTGGGGGGAGAAAACAGGGCCTCAATTTTAAGCACTGGAGGTTTTGTTAAGGCAGTGAAGGATTTATTTCAGTATCTTTCTAAGGCTATGACAGTTGATTGGGTTGTGTTGGGTTTTTTTTCCTGAATGAAGGATTTTTCCCCTTAAAAATTTGGTGTGTCTTAAGCCAGCCTATCCTGAATGAAGAAGAATGCTAAAAGAAACAACAAATCCTTGGACACTTAGAAGCCTCAACTATTGCTCACTGCAAATCTTCCCCTTATTTGTCTTTTAGGGGCTTTTTTGTTTTAACAGCAGTTAAGATTCCAAGAGCATGCACCTAAAAGAATGAAGCTGTAAAGCCTTCCACTTCAAAAAGCAAGCTTAAAGGTGATCCAAAATGATGAATGGTCTCAACCTCCTCACAGGGAAAAAAAACACCCCACAACCACCCTGCATTTCTCTCAGCCATGAGCAGTGGAACTACTTGATTCCTCAAAGAGAATTTCTGCTCTTACCTTGCCCTGAAGGGAGATGGCAAAGAAAGTGACATGGGAAAGGTGATGCCAGATGCTATAGCACCATTCATTCCTTTGTTCCCTAGCTGCTAGCACCAAAGCTTTTAAACCTGCTTTGCTAAGACATCCTGACAGTCCCCATTTCACCACTGCATTGGGGGGAGGGTGGAGAATGGAGTTTCCTTCCCACAGCTGCTTTTGACTCTTTGTCTTCCTTCCTTCCTTTTTCTGTCTTTACCTTTTTGGATCAGTGTTAAACAAAAATGTGCAAACACAGAATCATTTGCATAGCAAATCTCAAGGGACTGACCCTGCAATAGAAATCCACAAACTGTTAGGTTGAAGATATTTCTATCATCAGAATTCACTTAGAATGGTTAAGAAAGAAAAAAAGGAAGAAGAAGAAACCAGATGTGGTTTGGTTTTTCTTCCCCCCCCCCCCCCACCCCCATTTTCAGTCTGGTAGATAAAGGTATTTCTGATTTAGCACTCCTTCTAGCTGCTAGTTTAAACAAGACAGACTGATGGTGGTTCTTTGCACTGAGATATTACTCCTTTGGGATCTTCAAGACTCTGTAGTTGCTGTTTTCAAACACTGTGATGAAATGTGGCCTGGGATCCTCGCTCATGAGGGTACACAAAGGGATTCTGCCACTGTTAACGGGATCTTCCACATCCCAAATCTCAGGCATGCTGCAACCAGGCCTAGAGAACAGAGGGAATGCAAAAAGGGACATGAAGAAAGGCCATCGAAACACCCAAAGCTTGCTGTGTTCAGTGCATAGTATCAGTCAGGGTTGGAAGGGACCACAGGGATCATCTAGTCCCAACCCCCTGCCATGGGCAGGGACACCCCACACTAGATCAGCCCGGCCAGAGCCTCATCCAGCCTGGGCTTAAACACCTCCAGGGATGGGGCCTCAACCACCTCCCTGGACAACCCATTCCAGGGCTTCACCACTCTCATGGGGAAGAACTTCCTCCCCACGTTCAGCCTGAATCTCCCCACCTCCAGCTTCATTCCATTCCCCCTAGTCCTATCACTACCTGATAGCCTGACAAGTAGTGATAAGTCTGACAAGCCTGACAAGTCCCTCCCCAGCCTTCTTATAGCCCCCTTCAGACACTGGAAGGCCACAATGAGGTCACCTCAGAGCCTTCTCTTCTCCAGACTGAACAGCCCCAACTCCCTCAGTCTGTCCTCATAGGAGAGGTGCTCCAGCCCTCTGCTCATCCTCGTGGCCCTTCTCTGGACACCTTCCAGCACCTCCAGATCCCTCTTGTAATAGGGCTCCAGAACTGGAGGCAGTACTCCAGGTGGGGTCTCACCAGAGCTGAGTAGAGGGGGAGAATCCCCTCCCTTGCCCTGCTGGCCACACTTCTCCTGATGCAGCCCAGGATCTGATTGGCTTTCTGGGCTGCAAGTGCACATTGAGAGCTCATGTCGGGCTTCTCGTCCACCAGCACCCCCAAGTCTCTCTCCTCAGGGCTGCTCTCCAGCCAGTCACTGCCCAGCCTGGATTTGTGCCTGGGATTGCCTCGACCCAGATGCAGGACCCTGCACTTGGTCTTGTTGAAGCACATGAGGTTGGCTTGTTCCCACCTCTCCAGCCTGTCCAGGTCCCTCTGGATGGCATCCCTTCCCTCCAGCATGTCCACTGCACCACACAGCTTGGTGTCATCAGCAAACTTGCTGAGGGTGCACTCAATGCCACTGTCCATGGCACCCACAAAGATGCTGAACAAGCCTGCTCCCAGGACTGATCCCTGAGGGACTCCGCTATAAGCCCTCCCTATGAATCTCTGATTGTGCCACCTAGATTTTTAAGTTTAACCTTACACTGAAGACTCTTAGCAGACCACCAAAGACCAATAAAAATCAATAAATCATGCAGCCCAGAAGGCAAAGAGAAGCGTGGCCAGCAGGGCAAGAGAGGGGATCCTGTTCCTTTACTCTGCTCTTGGGAGGCCCAACCTCAAACACTGTGTCCAGTTCTGGTGTCCCCAGCCTAAGAAGGACACAGAGCTGATGGAGAGAGCCTACAGAAGGCCACAAAGATGATCCAAGGGCTGAAGCACCTCTGCTGTGAGGATAGGCTGAGGGAGCTGGGGGTGTTCAGCCCAGAGAAGACTTCAGGGGGACCTTAATGCTGCCTTCCAACACCTGAAGGGATCCTACAGAAAGGCTGCAGAGGGACTTTTCCTGAGGGTGTTGGGAGACAGGACAAGGGGGAATGGTTTGGAGCTGAGGGAGAGCAGGGTTAGACTGGGGCTGAGGAAGAAGTTCTTCAGAACAAGGGTGGTGAGACTCTGGAATAAGCTGCCCAGCGAGGCTGTGGCTGCCTCCTCCCCGGGGGTGTTTAAGGCCAGACTGGATGAGGCCTTGATCAGCTGAGTCTAGTGGAGAGGTGTCCCTGCCCATGGTGGGGAGGTTGGAGCAGATGATCCCTGAAGTTCCTTCCAACTGCCCAGGAAGGTTGTGGCTGCCTCCTCCCTCTTGGTGTGGCAGGGACACCTCAACTAAACTTGGCTGCTCGAGGGAGAGGGCTCGGGCTCACTTTTTTCTGCTCACACACAAGGACTCTTCCAGGATGTAGTAATTGACTCCCAGTTTTATCAATTCTCTTTTGACTTCCTTGGCCGGTTTTCGACTGTACATGGAATACACAACCTTGGTTCTGGCCCTTCAAAGAGAGAAAACAGACAAGAAAAACGTCAGCACCAAAACGTGAGCTCCAACTTCAGACTGGACAGGAAGGCTTTTGATTTATCCAGGCAACTAAGCAAATCTGTAAGTCTAAAGTAGAATCATAGAATCAATAAGGTTGGAAAAGACCTCAGAGATCATCAAATCCAACCTGTCACCCAACACCTCATGAGTACTAAACCACGGCACCAAGTGTCACGTCCAATCCCCTCTTGAACACCTCCAGGGATGGTGACTCCACCACCTCCCTGGGAAGCACATTCCAATGGACAATCTCTCTGGCTGGGAAGAGAGAGAGCTTAAACCTGCCCTGGCACAGCTTAAGACTGTGTCCTCTTGTTCTGGGGCTGGATGCCTGGGAGAAGAGACCAACCCCCACCTGGCTACAACCTCCCTTCAGGGAGTTGTAGAGAGCAAGAAGGTCTCCCCTCAGCCTCCTCTTCTCCAGGCTAAGCAACCCCAGCTCCCTCAGCCTCTCCTCACAGGGCTGTGCTCCAGACCCCCCAGCCTCTTTGCCCTTCTCTGGACACATTCAAGTCTCTTGATGTCCTTCTTAAATTGAGGAGCCCAGAACTGGACACAGGACTCAAGGTGTGGCCTAACCAGTGCTGAGCACAGGGCAGAATGACTTCCCTGCTCCTGCTGGCCACACTGCTCCTGATGCAGGCCAGGATGCCCTTGGCCTTCTTGGCCACCTGGGCACACTGCTGGCTCATGTTCAGCCTACTATCAACCAGCACCCCCAGGTTCCTTTCTGCCTGGCTGCTCTCAGCCACTCTGACCCCAGCCTGTATCATGGGGTTGTTGTGGCCAAAGTGCAGCACCTGGCACTTGGACTTGTTAAATGCCATCCTGTTGGACTCTGCCCATGTGTCCAGCCTGTCAAGGTCCCTCTGGAGAGCTCTTCCACCCTCTAGTAGTAGTGCCACTTGCTTTAATGTGGTGCTTGCAAATAAAAGCAGATCCTCCACTTCAGTATTTACCTTAATCCTGCATCTTCGTAGTGAGGATGATTCACTACAGGACGAAGTGTGGACAGTTTTACACTTGCCATGGTAGGCATTGCTCCTGCAAAAACTGCATCTGAAATACAGAGTAAAAGGCACATTTGGAATAAAGGACCAAGCAGTAAAAGCAGAGAAGCAATCTTCAAATATCTAAGCAGTAATCCTGGAGGAAAATATAAAGAGGGTAGGGTTCTCCTTCTGGAAAGCACTGCATGGCACCAATAGGTGCCCTCTGCCCTGGTGAGGCTGCATCTGGAATACTGTGTCCAGTTCTGGGCTCTTCAGTTCAAGAAGGACCTCAGGGAACTGCCTGAAAGAGTCCAGCACAGAGCCACAAAAATGATGGAGGGAGTGGAACACCTTCCTTATGAGGAGAGACCATGGAGCTGGGGCTCTGTAGCTTGGAGCAGAGGAACCTAAGGGTGACCTCATTCCTCTTAATAAAGATGTGCAGGGCAGGGTCAGGAGGATGCAGCCAGGCTCTGCTCAGGGATATCCAGTGATAGGACAAGGGGCAATGGGGGCAAGCTGGAGCAGAGGAGGTTCTATATGAACATAAGGAAAAACTCCGTCCCTTTAAGGGTGCCAGAGCCCTGGAGCAGGCTGCCCAGAGAGGTTGTGGAGTCTCCTTCTGTGGAGTCATTCCAAACCCACCAGGATGTGTTCCTGTGTGACCTGCCCTGGGTGCTCCTGCTCTGGCAGGGGGTTGGACTGGATGAGCTTTCAAGGTCCCTTCCAACCCCTGACATTCTGTGAGTCTACACAAATCACTACTTCTTTTTTTTTCCCTTTCAAACCTTGAACTCAGTACAAGCCACTGGATAACCAGAGGAGTCTGGAGACTGGATCTCTCATTTTTCTTGAGCAACATGTTTAATGAATGACATATTCATTACTACATATTATATTATGGTTATATATTATGATATTCATTACACATTTAATGAATGACACATTCGTTATGCCAACACCTTCTGATGTGTCGCTTCTGACACCACTGTTAAATGAGCAACAGAACCTCAGTCCACTTTGGCTAGAATATATGTGCAATATTTATATCTCTATATACCTATATCTATCTATATCTGTATAGAATCAATAAGGTTGGAAAAGACCTCAGAGATCATTGAGTCCAACCTATCACCCAACACCTCAAGACAAATAACCAAGGCTCCAAGTGCCACACCCAATCCCCTCTTGAACACCTCCAGGGATGGTGACTCCACCACCTCCCTGGGCAGCACATCCCAATGGCCAATCTCTATGGCTGGGAAGAACTTTCTCCTCACCTCCAGCCTAAACTTCCCCTGGCACAGCTATGACTGTGTCCTCTTGTTCTGGTGCTGGTTGCCTGGGAGAAGAGACCAACCCCTACCTCCTTTCAGGTAGCTGTAGAGAGCAAGAAGTTCTCCCCTCAGTCTCCTCTTCTCCAGGCTAAGCAACCCCAGCTCCCTCAGCCTCTCCTCACAGGCTGTGCTCCAGACCCCTCCCCAGCCTTGTTGCCCTTCTCTAGACGCATTCAATTCTCTCAATGTCCTTCTTAAATTGAGGAGCCCAGAACTGGACACAGGACTCAAGCAGTGGCCTAACCAGTGCTGAATACAGGGCAGAATGACTTTCCTGTTCCTGCTGGCCACACTGTTCCTGATGCAGGCCAGGATGCCCTTGGCCTTCTTGTTCACCTGGGCACACTGCTGGCTCATGTTCAGCCTACTACCAACCAGCACCCCCAGGTCCCTCTCTGCCTGGCTGCTCTCCAGCCACTCTGACCCCAGCCTGTAGCACTGCATGGGGTTGTTGTGGCCAAAGTACAGCACCCAGCACTTGGACTTGTTGAATGCCATCCTGTTAGACTCTGCCCATCTGTCCAGCCTGGCAAGGTCTCTCTGGAAATTTATACACATAATACAATGATAATAAACAAAATACTTTCAGTCTTTTCCTACTGAAAAGGGAACTACTTTATTTCCAGCCACTTTTCTGACCCTTCTCCCCCCACCCCAACTCATTTCAGTTCAAGCACAGTGCAACCACAGCACACACTCATTCAATTCTCTTCCAGCAAAATGAGGATTCAGCTGCAAATTAATGCTGGGGGAAACTTCAACCCACCACACAGGACCAGGAAAAGCCTCTTTGAAGTGGCCTATGCAAAAAAACCCTTTAGTGCACTAGTGGCCAGAACCTCCAGCCTGGTAGCCTGGAGTGTAACACAGCAAGCTTGTGATGGGGTTTTTTCATTTGCCATAGTTTGTGCATGGAGAACTACATGCAAGTAAAGCATGGCTTTAGGACAGTCCCAAAGTAAAGCCAGAGAGAGCAGCACTACACCCCTAGAGCCATTCATGCCAAGTTCTCTAGCTGCCTCTCACAGCAAAGGGGGAACACCACACATCATTAAATGCTTTACCTTGTCTGGTACTGACTTTTATCCACTCTAAAAGTTCCTCCTGTGGCAAATTGCTAAATTCTCCCATGATGTTCCACTGAGTCTGCAGGTTTGCTGATCCCTCTATTGCCATCAATGCTAAAATAGCAAAGACCAAGGCTTTGGGCTGGATTTTACACAGGAGCCATCCAAACAACTGAAATGCAAGAATCAATTAACTTCCAGGCAACAGTTCTGGCACGTTGCATGCAACACAGGTTTTACTGATCTGCAAGGAGCATAACACACATTGCAGCATGAAACACACAGTCATGGCATGGTCTGGGTTGGAAGGGACCTCCAAAGGTCAGCCAGTCCAACCCCTCTGCAGTCAGCAGGGACATCCTCAACTAGATCAGGTTGCCAAGAGCCCTGTCCAGCCTCACCTTGAATATCAGAACACAGAATTAACCAGGTTGGAAAAGACCTCAGAGATCATCAAGTCCAACCTATCACCCAACACCATCTAATCCACTAAATCATGGCACCAAGTGCCTTGGGTGATAGGTTGGATGTGATGATCTCGAAGGTCTTTTCCAACCTGGTTAATTCTATTCTCATCCAAGCTCTTTTTAAACACCTCCAGGGGTGGTGACTCCACCACCTCCCTGGGCAGCACATTCCAATGGCCAATCTCTCTTGCTGGGAAGAACTCTCTCTTCAACTCAAGCCTAAACCTCCCCTGGCACAGCTTGAGACTGTGTCCTCTTGTTCTGGTGCTGGGTGCCTGGGAGAAGAGACCAACCCCCACCTGGCTACAACCTCCCTTCAGGTAGATGTAGAGAGCAAGAAGGTCTCCCCTGAGCCTCCTCTTCTCCAGGCTAAGCAACCCCAGCTCCCTCAGCCTCTCCTCTTAGGGCTTGTGCCCTCAAGTTACAAGGGGATAACCAAAGTTACTTTTTAAAGACTTCTTGCCACTTCTTCTAGCATTTTATATGTTCACTGTGAAGATTCATTTGATGTTGGCAGACCCTCAGCACTTCTACCTACTCCCAGTAATAAAACAAGCATCAAGGAAGTGATGAGCACAACATTTAAGCAGAGTGATACTGGGTAGCCTGTGCAGCATTATAAAGAACTGTTGATCCCCAAAGGCACATCCAGGGAAGCAGCTGAGGTTCCTGGGTAACAATCATTCCTTCAGCTGCCTTAGCAAGGGACATTTTTCCTCCTCTTTGCCTAATTCTGTCTCACTCATTTATCTTCCAGTTGCGACACAGAAGTGTCAGGTGGGCTACTGACAGTTAAATGCTTTAACAATACCAAAGAAATATGCAAGGCAAGAAGCTCCAAAGGGATGTGAAAACACAGTGTAAACCAAGTTAAAAACCACTGTGTGGATACAAGGAATAATCAGTGCAAAACTTGCAGGGGCAGAGGGGTGCAGAATCAGTAAAACCCAGTGAGTGCCTCCCTATTGCTTAAGCTCAACACACAGCAGAACAACTTGTAGCACCATGCAGGTGGGCAAGTTGCAAAACCCAAGACATTTGCTTTGTCTGGGATAGAAGAGAAGGCAACTTGTGCAACTGTGTATTTTTTGGGGCCTGATTTTTAACTGGTGCTCTCAGATTCAGCAACACTGAGAAGCCTGCTTCAGGACAAACATCTGGGTAAATATCCTAAGTACTGAGACAGCTGCAGGATCAAAACCCCAACCCCAAACAAAACCCCTACCCCAAACAAAACCCCTACCCCAAATCAAACAAAACACAAAACCAAACCAATCCAACCCAAACCCCCAAAACCAAACAAAACCCAAACCTAAACCAACTCAAACCCAAACCCACCCAATCCAACCCAAAACACCAAAACCCAAAACCCAAACCCACCCAATCCAACCCAAAACCAAACAAAACCCCAACACCCAAATCAAACAAAACACAAAACCAAACCAATCCAACCCAAAAACCCCCAACCCAACCCAAACCCAATCCAACCCAACCCAAACCCAACCCAAACCAAACCCAATCCCAACCCAATCCAACCCAAACCCAACCCAACCCAAACCCAAACCCAATCCAACCCAAACCAAACCCAAACCCAATCCAACCCAAACCAAACCCAAACCCAATCCAACCCAAACCCAATCCAACCCAAACCAAACCCAATCCAACCCAAACCCAATCCAACCCAACCCAAACCCAACCCAATCCAACCCAAACCCAAACCCAAACCCAATCCAACCCAAACCAAACCAAACCAAACCCAACCCAAACCAAACCAAACCCAAACCCAATCCAACCCAAACCAAACCCAAACCCAATCCAACCCAAACCAAACCCAAACCCAATCCAACCCAAACCAAACCCAAACCCAATCCAACCCAAACCCAAACCCAAACCCAATCCAACCCAAACCCAAACCCAATCCAACCCAAACCCAATCCAACCCAAACCCAAACCCAATCCAACCCAAACCAAACCCAAACCCAATCCAACCCAAACCAAACCCAAACCCAATCCAACCCAAACCCAAACCCAATCCAACCCAAACCCAAACCCAATCCAACCCAAACCCAACCCAATCCAACCCAAACCCAACCCAATCCAACCCAAACCCAACCCAATCCAACCCAAACCAAACCCAACCCAAACCAAACCCAAACCCAATCCAACCCAAACCAAACCCAAACCCAATCCAACCCAAACCAAACCCAAACCCAATCCAACCCAAACCAAATCCAACCCAAACCCAACCCAACCCCAAACCCAACCCAAACCAAACCCAAACCAACCCCAAACCCAACCCAACCCAAACCCAACCCAACCCCAAACCCAATCCAACCCAACCCAAACCCAACCCAACCCAAACCCAAACCCAAACCAACCCAAACCCAAACCCAAACCAACCCCAACCCAACCCCAAACCCAATCCAACCCAAACCCAACCCAACCCAAACCCAACCCAACCCAACCCCAATCCAACCCAACCCAAACCCAACCCAACCCCAAACCCAATCCAACCCAAACCAAACCCAACCCAACCCAACCCAACCCCAAACCCAATCCAACCCAAACCCAACCCAACCCAACCCCAAACCCAACCCAAACCCAACCCAACCCAAACCCAACCCAACCCAACCCCAAACCCAATCCAACCCAAACCAAACCCAATCCAACCCAACCCAAACCCAATCCAACCCAACCCAACCCAACCCCAACCCCAACCCAAACCCAAACCCAATCCAACCCAAACCCAAACCCAATCCAACCCAAAACCCAAGCCCACCCAACCAAAAACCCCCCAAACCAAACCCAAACCAAAACCCAACCCCCAACCCATCTTACCTGTTTTGAACACACTAAAGAAGCCATCACACAGAGATGTGGTGTCAAAAAGAGTTTCAGCCTCATGATTAGGATTGCTAGGACACTGAATGCCAGGAGCTGCAAGGCGTGGTACACCAGCTGCAAGGAAAAGCAACACACAGAAGCAGAACATGTGGGCATTTCTCCTTTCTGCCTTAAACATACAACTCCATTGATGAGTTTGTCTGAGTCAGATGAGCATCCTTGGTACTCACAAGCACAGCAAGCTTGCTTTTAGTATTCTTAGAGGAGGTTAAAAAGCACCTGAGAGGCCAACCCCTCGCTCCTAACGCTGAATCTAAGCCCCCTGTGGAAGTGTGGTGGTAAATCAAAGATCAGAGAATGCTCTGGGTTGGAAGGGACCTCCAAAGGTCAGCCGGTCCGACCTCCCCACAGTCAGCAGGGACATCCTCAACTAGATCAGGTTGCCCAGAGCCCTGTCCAGCCTCACCTTGAGTATCTCCAGGGATGGAGCCTCAACCACCTCCCTGGGCAACCTGTTGCACTGTTCCACCACCCTCATGGTGCAAAACTTGTTCCTAACATTCAATCTAAAGCTGCTCTTCCCTGGTTTCAAGCCACTGTCCCTCATCCTGTTACTGCAGGCCTTGGCAAACAGTCTCTCTCCAGCCCCCTTGTAGGCCCCCTTCAAGACAAGAGCAGTGATTACAAAAATGCCTCTGATGGATGGTTGCAGCAGATGACCTCGAAGGTCCCCTCCAGCCTCTGCCATTCTATGACTCTATTCTGCTGGCATGAGATCTCTCTCACAGCACAAGCCACAAACAGACTGCTATTAAAAGGTTTGCACTCTCCTTGCTGACTTCATTGCAAACCAAGCAAGCAAACATGTAAGAAAGCTCCATTCAAATTACATACTTATTGCCTGGGCATCATTTTAGTGCAAGCACCACGTGGAGAATTTCCATTAAGGCACACTGCAAATTAGAATTTGAACATTATCTGTCATGTGAGAAGCCAGGAAAGAACCAATTTTCTTCTCAACCATACAGGGAAGATAAAAGGTCCAGCCTAAATTTTCAGCATCTTTCTGAACTGCTACAGCAAAAGGCCAATGACTTGGCAACAAAGCTGGGGAGGGGTCCAGAGCACAGCCCTGTGAGAAGGAGCTGAGGGAGCTGGGGTTGCTTAGCCTGCAGAAGAGGAGGCTCAGGGGAGACCTTCTTGCTGTCCACAATAACCTGAAGGGAGGTTGTAGCCAGGTGGGGGTTGGTCTCTTCTCCCAGGAAAGCAGCACCAGAACAAGAGGACACAGTCTGAAGCTGTGCCAGGGAGGTTTAGGCTGGAGGTGAGGAGAAAGTTCTTCCCAGAAAGGGTAATTGGCCATTGGGATGTGCTGCCCAGGGAGGTGGTGGAGTCACCATGCCTGGAACTGTTTAAGAAGAGCCTGGATGAGGAACTTGGAGCCATGGTTTAGTTGATTAAATGGTGTTGGGTGATAGGCTGGACTTGATAATCTCTGAGGTCTATTCCAACCTGGTTAATTCTGTATTCTGACATTCTTTCCTGGCTCTGCAACCCTACCATTAGCTAGGATATTTTTGTTTGCTCAACCATGGCAGGACGGGGTTGGAACTAGATGACCTTTAAGGTCCTTTCCAACCTAAACCATTCTATCAATCTATGAGCATTGTAGAGGTATTCTGCTGATGTATCCCACCCAATCTCAGATGCCCAGAATACCAGGCTGGAAGGGGCCTCAAGGGTCATCTAGTCCAACCCCTCAGGGTAGGAATATAGTTTAAAAGAGGTGATCCAGCACCCTGTCAGCCTGGGCATTGAAACTGTCTCATGTAGGGGAATCACCTACCTCCCTTGGGAGTTTATTCCAACATTTAATAGGGGAAAAAAAGCCCTCACACTACAGCAGGTTGCTCACAGCCACATCCAGCCTGGCTGCAAACACCTCCAGGCATGAGGCTTCCACCACCTCCCTGGGCAACCTGTGCCAGTGTCTCACCACCCTCATGGGGAACAACTTCTTCCTAACATCCAATCTGAGTCTCCCCATTTCTAGTTTTGTTCCATCCCCCCAGTCCTGTCACTCCCTGACACCCTCCAAAGACCCTCCCCAGCTTTCTTGGAGCCCCCTTCAGATCCTGGAAGGCCACAATTAGGTCACCTCGGAGCCTTCTCTTCTCCAGACTGAACAGCCCCAACTCCCTCAGGCTGTCCTCATAGCAGAGCAGCTCCAGCCCTCTAATTGTCCTCGTGGCCCTTCTCTGGAGCCACCTATCAAGGCCACACCACTGCAACTTGAACATTTACATTAACAGATGAATAGATTGGTGCAGAAAGGCTCTTACCTCACCATGGCTGAACCGCTCCTCTCTGCATGGAGAGAAAAGAAGAGGCAGAAAATCCCATTATTTGTTTCTGCACTACAGGAGCACTGGATTTACTTTGAAGCCATCAATAGTGGCTTTCAGTCAACTAAACTAATCCAGGAAGCATGAGTCAGCACCTGCACAGATTATCTTCTTTTCCCTTCTATAACAAGCTTTGAAGTGCACTGCCAATCAGCAACCCTCCTCCTCACTCCCTGTTATCTGTTTGGAAAACTGTAAACTCACATCTGAGCAGCTCTTTATGATTACTTCCATGAATTATTTCATATGCAGAAGAGTTTCTTTTGAGGGTGATACTTCACTGATACTGAAGTGGCAGAGAATGGGTACCAACAAGAGAGTCTTTTACTCAGGTACTACACAGATTGGCTGTGGATTCTCAGAAGGAAACACAAGTGGAAAGAGTCAAAATCATGCAAGGGTTCTCCAAAAAACACATAGAATCACAGAACTGTCAGGGTTGGAAGGGACCTCAAGGAGCAGCCAGTTCCAACCCCCCTGCCACAGGCAGGGACACCTCACACTACAGCAGGTTGCTCACAGCCACATCCAGCCTGGCTGCAAACACCTCCAGGCAGGAGGCTTCCACCACCTCCCTGGGCAACCTGTGCCAGGCTCTCACCACCCTCCTGGGGAAGAATTTCTTCCTAACATCCAATTTGAATCTAACCATTTCTAGTTTTGTTCCATCCCCCCCAGTCCTATCACTCCCTGACACCCTCAGAAGTCCCTCCCCAGCTTTCTTGGAGCCCTCTTCAGATCCTGGAAGGCCACAATTAGGTCTCTCAGAGCCTTATCTTCTCCAGACTGAAAAACCCCAACTCCTTCAGTCTGTCCTTGTAGGAGAGCAGCTCCAGCCCTCTGCTCATCCTCATGGCCTTTCTCTGGACACCATCCAGTGCCTCCAGATCCCTCCTGGAATAGAGGCTCAAGAACTGGAGGCAATACTCCAGGTGGGGTCTCAGCAGAGTAGAGCAGAGGGGGAGAATCCCCTCCCTGGCCCTGCTTCTCTTGCTGCAGCCCAGGCTCTGCTTGGCTCTCTGGGCTGCAAGTGCTCACTGCTGGCTCCTGTTGAGCTTCTCATCCCCCAGCACCCCCAGGTCCTTTTCTTCAGGACTGTTCTCCAGCCAGTCCCTGCCCAGCCTACATTGGTGCCTGGGATTGCCCTGACCCAGCTGCAGGACCTTGCTCTGGGTCTTGTTGAACCTCATGAGGTGGTCATGGGCTCACCTCTCCAGCCTGTCCAGGTCACTCTGGATGGATCCCTTCCCTCCAGCTGTCTGCTGCACCACACAGCTTGGTGTCATCAGCAAACCTGCTGAGGGTGCACTCAATGCCACTGTCCATGGCACCAACAGAGATGCTGAACAAGCCTGGTCCCAGGACTGATCCCTGAGGGACTCCACTTGGACATGGACCCCTTGACAGCCACCCTTGGGGTGCAGCCATCAAGCCAGTTCTGTATCCACTGAGCGGTCCATCCATCAAACCCATCCTGCACCAGCTTGGAGACCAGGATGTGGTGTGGTCTCCAGGCATCTGTGAAGCCAGGATGTTGAATCCCTCCCCTGATACATGGAAACTTTGCTAATGGCCATTAGGGTATGGAAAGCACTGAAATGATCACTGATAAATGAAAGAACAAAACCAGAAGCCAAGAGATGTGTCTGGGAACTGGCAACATGCAGCTGGAGAGATGGACTGCTCTTGAGCACAACATCACCAAGTGATGCCAAATGGTTCTGGCAGGCTGAGCAGGCATTACAGGTATTTAGAAGGCAGAATTAAGACAGTTAGGATCCCTTCCTTAAAAAAAATAAATATGAAATTCAGCTACCTTTACCAGCCAGAAAGAAAAACAAAATACTGGGGAGGAAAGGATTTGTATTCATTAGTTAGAGGAGAAAAGTGTTTAGTAAATGGAATTAGTAGTTAGGATCCCTTGCTAAAAAATGAGACTCAGCTACCTTTATCAGCCAGAAAACAAAATAATGGGGGGGGAAGGATTTGTATTAATTAGTTATAGGAGAAAAGTGTTTAGTAAATGGAATTAATAGTTAGGATCCCTTGCTAAAAATGAAATTCAGCTACCTTTATCAGCTAGAAAACAAAATAATGGGGGGGAAAGGATTTGTATTCATTTGGAAGAGAAAAGGGAATATAGTAAATGGAATTAATACAGTTAGGATCCCTTGCTAAAAAATGAGACTCAGCTACCTTTATCACCCAGAAAGAAAAATAATGGGGAGGAAAGGATTTGTATTCATTAGTTAGAGGAGAAAAGTGTTTAGTAAATGGAATTAGTAGTTAGGATCCCTTGCTAAAAAATGAGATTCAGCTACCTTTATCAGCCAGAAAACAAAATAATGGGGGGGGGGAAGGATTTGTATTAATTAGTTATAGGAGGAAAGTGAATTCAGTAAATAGAATTAATACAGTTAGGATCCCTTGCTAAAAAATGAGACTCAGCTACCTTTATCACCTAGAAAGCAAAATAATGGGGAGGAAAGGATTTGTATTCATTTGGAAGAGAAAAGGGAATTTAGTAAATAAAATTAATACAGTTAGGATCCCTTCCTGAAAATTGAAATTCAGCTACCTTTACCACCCAGAAAACAAAATAATGGGGGGGGGGGGAAAAAAGGATTTGTATTCATTAGTTATAGGAAAAAAGTGCATTTAGTAAATGGAATTAATACAGTTAGGATCCCTTGCTAAAAGAAATGAAATTCAGCTACCTTTATAACCCAGAAAGAAAAATAATGGGGGGGGGAAGAATTTGTATCCATTATTCATAGGAGGAAAGTGAATTCAGTAAATAGAATTAATACAGTTAGGATCCCTTGCTAAAAAATGAGACTCAGCTACCTTTATCACCTAGAAAACAAAATAATGGGGGGGAAAGGATTTGTATTCATTTGGAAAGAGAAAAGGGAATTTAGTAAATGGAATTAATACAGTCAGGATCCCTTGCTAAAAATGAACCTTTATGTCCCAAGGGAAAAAAAAAATAATGGGGGGAAAAGTGTTTTCATTCATTATTTATAGGAGAAAAGTGAATAGACACATAAGTAAATATTGGTTTAGGAGAGGAGCAGAAAGAAATTGTTAAACAGAGGGTCAGGATGCCTAAAAACTGAGCTCAGCAGCTAAACTTCTCAGTTCTAGATATCCTATATCACATCTAGCACACACCCAAGCCATTCAGTTACTGCACTAAACAGAATTCACCCTCCAAAAAGGGCCAATTCTGAATTATTCAGCATATAGGCAATCCAATAAAGCTTCAGCAGAAAACTCATTTTCACATCAAAACAAAAAGGTGACAACAATATTTACCTTTCATATTGGCCACCCTGAGATAAGGTCCACATGAGATATTTAATTGCCTGGGGGGGGAAAAAAAAAGGGGGGGGGGGGGGGAGAAAGAACAAAAAGTAGTATGAATAAAGTTCCTAAAGCATTCTAAAGCTTTCTCAGCATTTGCTAAACGAAATGACAGCCAGGTAATCTCATTCTGAGCTGATGCTAAGATAAAGACATGCAATGTTTTAGCTAAAAAACCTCTCTGGGAAGCTGTTTAATGAGCCAGGCAGTGAGCAGTTGCCCCATCTGTTCCTGGGTAAACTGGAAGTTGCTTTTCACACAGAAGATACAATCAAATTTTACACAAACCAGTTCAAAACTTCAGTTCTAGGACTCATCAGCTAAGTGACACATAATTTTTTTTGGCACTTAACATCCAGCCAAGTTTTAACATTGGCTCAGGACTGGACCTTGGCAAAAAAAAATTCTCTGCAAAGGGAACACAGAACTTTAAGCAATTATGTCTGAAAAACATGTGCTTTAGCTAACTTCATTGGACAAGGTCTCAGCAGCAGCAGGGCTGCAATGGTGACTTCTGTTAGGAGAGACCAGGAGCTGCCTCCACATCAGACAGGGCCAGTTCCAGTCAGCTTCACAATGGATTTACCACTGGTCAAAGCTGAGCCCAGCTGAGCTGATGTTGGTGGTGCCTCTGTTGATAACATGTTTAAGGGCATCACGGTATCATAGTGTCAGTCAGGGTTGGAAGGGACCACAAGGATCATCTAGTTCCAAGCCCCCTGCCATGGGCAGCGACACCCCACACTAGATCAGCCCGGCCAGAGCCTCATCCAGCCTGGGCTTAAACACCTCCAGGGACGGGGCCTCAACCACCTCCCTGGACAACCCATTCCAGGGCTTCACCACTCTCATGGTGAGGAACCTCCTCCTCACGTCCAGCCTGAATCTCCCCACCTCCAGCTTCATTCCATTCTCCCTAGTCCTATCACTACCTGATAGTAAAAAAATCCTGTGCAGCAGCTTCAAGAGAGAAACCATGCTGCAGAAATGAAGGCCAGTGAAGAAGAGGAGGGAGAATGTGCTCCAGGTGCTGGAGCAGAGATTCCCCTGCAGCTTGTGAAGGAGACTACGGTGACACAGGTTCTCCCCACACCAGCGTATGGAAGATCACGGTGGAGCAGATATCCACTCTGAGGCCCTGCCAAAGCAGGTGGACATGAACTGAAGGGAGCTGCAACCTGTGGAGGAGCACACACAGGAGTAATCTTCTGGCACAAACACCTTGTGGTGAGAGGCTCAGGTTTTCTGGCAGGCCCTGCAACACGTGGGGGACCCATTCCTGAAGGACTATACCCCAAGGGAAGGACCCATGCTGAGCAGTCCTTAAAGAACTGTAGCCTAGGGGAGAGACTCACTGAGCCTGGGAAGAAGGGGCTGGGGGAGGAGGGGAAGGTGGTTTTAGTCTTGCTTTTGTTTCTCACAGTTTTTAATGGCCAATAAATTGAAGTCATCCTCCCCACCTGACAACCAGGTAAGATTTTAACCCAGCAGACTAACTACTTCCCATCTCAAAATAAACAGTGATCCCTTCAAAACACCTAAAAGGTAAGCTCCAGGTAAAAAAAAGTGATTCACTAAAGCAGCCACTTACCCTTTTGATGATTACCCCAAAAACCACCAGAACAACTGGTAACAGCAGAGTCTTGGTGTATCTCACTGGAGTCTGCAGTGGAAATAACCTGCATTAGTTGCTTCCCATTCACCTGTAATTACTTCAATGATCACTTCAAAAAGAAAACCATAACATAAAGAGCTCTTCCTTGAGTAAAATCTAAAATTAAACATTCAACAACCAAAAAAGTAAACTTAAAGAAACTCAGGCTTAAACTCCAACCACTAGACAGAACGTTAGCGAGGGTCACTAGCTGAGTTCTTCACAGTGTGTTTGGAAAGCCAGCCAAGGACTGGAAGGAGATTGGATCTCATCTGAATTTGAGTACTGTGAGTTGAGGAACCTCTAAACCCTTCTCAAGGCACATCTAGATATTGATGAACTAAAGTTAATTAATTAATTCCAAACACCACATGAAGAAGCTTTGAAGCTATTCTGTAGTCTAAACCTACTACACAAGACCTTTGCAATTCTCATTTGATTTCCTATATACTCAAACCCAGCTACTGACAGCCACATCCAAGCTTCAGTTTGCAGACATCTAACCTTTCATCTATCCCTGAGCAAGCACTTCTTCAAGTACATTTATTAGATCCAAAATCAAAATGCTCTTGTTTTCATTTAAAAGCAATAAAACCAGCTCAACCTAGCTTAAGTTCTTTTAAGCCCTGTGAGGAGAGGCTGAGGGAGCTGGGGTTGCTTAGCCTGGAGAAGAGAAGGCTCTGGGGAGACCTTCTTGCCATCTACAGCTACCTGAAGGGAGGTTGTAGCCAGGTGGGGGTTGGTCTCTTCTCCCAGGCAGCCAGCACCAGAACAAGAGGACACAGTCTCAAACTGTGCCAGGGGAGGTTTAGGCTGGATGTTAGGAAGAAAGTTCTTCCCAGCAAGAGAGATTGGCCATTGGAATGTGCTGCCCAGGAGGTGGTGGAGTTACCATCCCTGGTGGTGCTTAGGAACAGCCTGGATGAGGCACTTGGTGCCATGGCTGAGTTGATTAGATGGTGTTGGGTGATAGGTTGGACTTGATGATCTTGGAGGTCTTTTCCAACCTGGTTAATGCTATTCTATTTCATTCTAATGTCTTTAACTACACAAGTAGGCACTTGAACTCATGATGGCAGTAGGAGGTTAAGGCTCTGAAATCATAGAATCAACAAGGTTGGAAAAGACCTCAGAGATCATGGAGCCCAACCTAGTACCTAATAGCTAACACCTCATGACAACTAAACCATGGCTTCAGGTGCCACATCCAAGATAAAACAGAAAGTTCTCTCACCCATGACAATCTATTTTGATTTAATTACCTCTTTCTCCATGAAGTCAAACTCAGCAGCACAGGTGTACATTAATGTATCAAAATCCTTGTAGCCAATAAATTTAGATTTTAATATATTTCCTATGTGAGCCTGGTAAGATAGACAGGGGGGGGAAAAACCAACAAACAAAGACAGTAAGCAAATCTCATCCTTTTTTCCACAGCAAAGCAGCTTAAACTCACATGAGAAATAATTGTAATTAGAACAGGAGCTTAGGCTATCTACAATATTGTTAAAAGAGCACCAAAATAAATCTATTTCTGGTGTATTAAATGGCATCTTCGAGTGTCACCCAGATTGCAGTGTGTTAAATACAAAGCAGAAAGCAGCAGGGGAAACAAGGGTGGTGCCATCACAGCTGGGTTCAACAAGAATCTTGGTTGGCACATGCAGATTTTAAGATACCTTTAAGATATCTTTTGGCCCCTGATGCACAGCTGCAGACTGGGTTTTAACAGTAGAATCTGACAATAAGGAGGCTGAAGCGCAAGGAGGAGTCCTAGTTACAACAAGCACTTCAAAGCAGGCTTCAACATGAGCTTCAGAAGAAGCTGAACTAAGAAAGGGAGTAAATAAAGAGGGAGGTGGAGGATATGTAAAATTAACAAAGCTCTGTAAATCCACATTTAAAACCAAGCACACAGAGTTTACTAACTCAGCAGTAAAACCACACCACAGCCTTTACACAAGCTTTGGTAATAACACCTCAGAGTGATGTTACAGCAGGAACGAGAAAGCAAACAGGCAACCCCTCTCCCACTTCTGCAGAACAAACCAGGGCACTTCAGAGATGTTTCTCACTAAGATGCCAAGATGGAAATACTAGGAAGCACAAAGAAAAATCATGTAAGATCTCAATCAGGTACCCAGAAAACAGGACTTACATCATCAGCTGTTCCAAATGCTAACGATGTGAGGCATTTCAAGGTGACTGTCCCAAATAACCAGGCACACCCCTCGATGACCTTAACAAAAACACATTCAGAAGGAAACCAACATCTCAGCAAGCCTTTAAAGAAGCCTTTTCTTCTTTCAACTAGGCTTAGTAAATTCATCTACTACTCACAAACTCTCCTGTTATCACCACAGTAATTTCTGACCAACTCCATTTCCCAAATTTCTGTACAGTTGGGGGTTTTCACAGAATTGTCAGGGCTGGAAGGGACCTCAAGGAGCAGCCAGTTCCAACCCCCTGCCATGGGCAGGGACACCTCACACTGCAGCAGGTTGCTCACAGCCACATCCAGACTGGCTGCAAAACCTCCAGGCAGGAGGCTTCCACCAGCTCCCTGGGCAACCTGTGCCAGTGTCTCACCACCCTCATGGGGAACAACTTCTTCCTAATATCCAATCTGAATCTACCCATTTCTACTTTTGCTCCATCCCCCCCAGTCCTATCACTCCCTGACACCCCCAAAAGTCCCTCCCCAGCTTTCTTGTAGCCCCCTTCAGATCCTGGAAAGCCACAATTAGGTCTCCTGGGAGCTTTATCTTCTCCAGACTGAACAGCCCCAACACTCTCAGTCTGTCCTCATAAGAGAGCAGCTCCAGCCCTCTGCTCATCCTCGTGGCCCTTCTCTGGACACCTTCCAGCACCTCCAGATCCTTCCTGGAATAGGAAGGATTTTGTATTTTCTGTCAGAGCAGAAATACCCTTGTACAACTGAGCTGTATTACAGCTACAGTGCTGCACAGGACATTGGAGCAAAAGAGGTCACAAAGCTAAGTCTGCTGCACAGGGGCAGTCTGTCAGTCCAATCTGCTTTGCATACACTGGAGTGTCCAGAGAAGGGCAACAAGGCTGGTGAGAGGCTTTGAGCACAAGCCCTATGAGGAGAGGCTGAGGGAGCTGGGATTGTTTAGCCTGGAGAAGAGAAGGATCAGGGGTGACCTCATTGCCCTCTACAACTACCTGAAAGTTGGTTGTGGACAGGAGGGGGTTGGTCTCTTCTCCCAAGCAACCAGCACCAGAACAAGGGGACACAATCTCAAGCTGTGCCAGGGAGGTTTAGACTCGAGGTGAGGAAGAAGTTCTTCACTGAGGGAGTCATTCGTCATTGGAATGGGCTGCCCGGGGAGGTGGTGGAGTCGCCGTCCCTGGAGGTGTTCAAGGGGAGATTGGACATGGCACTTGGTGCCATGGTCTAGTTGTGAGGTCTGTTGGGACAGGTTGGACTTGATGATCCTTGGGGTCTCTTCCAACCTTGGTTATACTGTGATACTGTGAGTGTGTAGTATTTCCCACCAACAGGCTTTCCATACTACCAGGTTGTAGTTCAAATCTTGGGAGGAATTTGCTCATTTCTGGTACCCTCTCAAGACTGTCACAAGCTAGAAGCTGAAAAAAGGCACAAAGAAAGGATGTGCAATTGGTATGTTCAGTCACACAGCTGCTTTACCTGCTGGAGAGCAGCCCTGGGGAGAAGGACCTGGGAGCGCTGGTAGACAACAAGTTCTGCACGGGCCAGCAGTGTGCCCTGGTGGCCAAGAGGGCCAATGGGGTCCTGGGGTGCATTAAGAAGAGTGTGTCCAGCATATCCAGGGAAGTTGTGCTCCCCATCTACTCTGCCCTGGTGAGGCCACACCTGGAATATTGCATTCAGTTCTGGGCTCCCCAGTTCAAGACAGGGGAGGTACTTGAGAGTAGGACATTGACTGAGAGTGGCTGCAGTATTTAGCATGCCAAGTATGAGTTTACCAAAACCAAACCAAGCATCTCTGCTTCCTCTGCAGCTCTTTCTCCATGACTCCCACCATGCATTTTTGATTTTGATGCCTCCTCAGTAATGACTTAATGTTTTCTTCACAGAAGAATATCAACATTTCTCTGCTTTGTGGCAAGGATCTCTTTAGGATGAGTTATTTTAGTCACATACTTAGGGTGGTGGTGGTGTTCTTTTGGTAACTTACCCTTCAATCCCACCCTCCGTTTCTCACCTTCTAACATTCACACCTTAGCCCATGGGCCTTGTTTTATTTTATAGTTCCAGTTAGGTATCATCCCCAAAAGGCTTCTGAAATTCAAGTGTATTACATTCACCTACACACCCAAAAGGCAAGGACATTTGTGAGGAGTGACTTCCCTTCAGCAAGCTCCACTGGACACCTACTTCACTGTATTCCATGTCCATACAACCTAACAACTTCATCACTGCTCCAGTTCCCATTCTTTGCACAAGTCAGCCTTGCTGAGCTGCAGTTCCACAAATGCCTTGGATCTCCTTTTTGAAAGTTGACCTGAGAATTGCCTGCACTTTTCCATGTTCCCTGATCCCACAGCTCACTACCACTAGCAGGCTATAGCTGCAGTTTGTTCTAAATAGACAGATTTTAATCCCTTTATATCCCAATTCCTTTATAACAGCATAACCAGTATTGCTAACAGGTTGTCCCCCACTTAATGAGGATTGTCTTGGCAGCTTCCTGTTTTCAGGTGTTGCTGCCTCAAGCACTAAGTTGCTTCTCTCTTTTTTTATACAGTGTTTTATGGTATTCAGCATAGTTTGGAAATGCCTTCTGTGTTTGGACATGACTTCTACTGCCTCAAATCCCACCCACATACTTAACTAGTTGATAGTAGGCTGAACATGAGCCTGCAGTGTGCCCAGGTGAACAACAAGGCCAATGGCATCCTGGCCTGCATCAGGAACAGTGTGGCCAGCAGGAGCAGGGAAGTCATTCTGCCCTGGACTCAGCACTGGTTAGGCCACACCTTGAGTCCTGTGTCCAGTTCTGGGCCACTCACTTTAGGAAAGATGTTGAGATGCTGGAAGGTGTCCAGAGAAGGGCAACAAAGCTGGGGAGGGGTGTGGAGCACAGCCCTGTGAGGAGAGGCTGAGGGAGCTGGGGTTGCTTAGCCTGGAGAAGAGGAAGTGTTTAAGAGGAGCCTGGCTGAGGCACTTGGTGCCATGGTTTAGTTGATTAGATGGTGCTGGGTGATAGGTTGGAATTGATGGTCTCAAAGGTCTTTTCCAACCTGGTTAATTCTATTCCTTTCCTATTCCTCTTTTACTTAGGGAATTATATGAACAAATGAATTAGGGAATTATATGCCTTCCAGTATCTGAAGGGGGCTCCAAGAAAGCTAGGGAGGGACTTTTGAGGGTGTCAGGGAGTGATAGGACTGGGGGGGATGGAACAAAACTAGAAATGGGGAGATTCAGATTGGGTGTCAGGAGGAAGTTGTTCCCCATGAGGGTGGTGAGAGCCTGGCACAGGTTGCCCAGGGAGGTGGTGGAAGCCTCATCCCTGGAGGTTTTTGCAGCCAGGCTGGATGTAGCTGTGAGCAACCTGCTGTGGTGTGAGGTGTCCCTGCCCATGGCAGGGGGCTTGGAACTGGCTGATCCTTGAGGTCCCTTCCAACCCTGACAATTCTATGTTGCTTGTGAGACTAAATACCCTAAAAAATAACACATACATATAAAAATAGGACAGATTTTAGTGAATACCTAATGCACTAGTAGCTGAATCTCAATTTCAGCAAGCACAATTAGCCTTTACTTGCTTTTTCTAAGCTCTCCTTAGCTCAGATTTAAGATGGTAATTTAGAATTAAACATGTTGCCATTTGCAGGCTACTTGAGTTTTTTGGTCTCAAGGATTATGCTCCTTCCCCTTCTTCAGTAATTCAAGATTAATTCCTGGGAGGATGGGCCAAAAAAAATAAATAACTAAAGTTCAGTTGTACTTCTTGCTTTTTTTCAGCTATTAGAAATTAACCCAGAAGTTGATTTCTGTATTGAAAAAGGCAATTGTGCTTCTCTGAAGTGCAAACCACATTCAATTCCTTACCCATAAGTAGATTTCTCTTCTGCTTCTTTTCAAGATTTTTGGACTCAGTTCAAGAATTCCCTAATGAGGGGGGGGAAAAAAAAAACAAACACCAAAAAAAAGATGTACATTTGCAGGCAATACACAGGAACAATAAGAGATTCCAGCACCCTGGAGGAGGGGCTTGGGGGTAAGTGCCTACTGTACCAGACAGCTGTTTATTAAAAACCCCTTCATAATTAATACCTAAAATACCAATGAATATATAATACTGTGATTTTAGTCTGCACTGGCAAAAGATGCCAACACAAAAAGTCTGGTTGGGGTTGGAAGGGACCTCCAAGGGTCATCAAGTCCAACCCCCCTGCAGTAAGCAGGTACTGCCCATGGCAGAAGGGTTGTGGTGACAGGTTGGTGCAGTGGTTTGGGCTGGGTGCCCAGCAGAGGGCAAACTGCAACAGTTGGACTCGATGGCCTTTGAGGTCTCTTCCAACCTTGGCAATACTGCGATACTGGTTGGAACTGGATGATGCTTGAGGTCCCTTCCAACCCTGCCAGTTCTATGATTCTATAACATCCTGCACTAGATCAGGTTGCTCAGAGCCTTGTCAAGCCTGACCTTGAATATCTCCAGGGACGGGGCCTCCATCCCTCTACTCAGCTCTGGTGAGACCCCACCTGGAGTACTGCCTCCAGTTCTAGAGCCCCTATTACAAGAGGGATCTGGAGGGGCTGGAAGGTGCCCAGAGAAGGGCCACGAGGATGAGCAGAGGGCTGGAGCACCTCTCCTATGAGGACAGACTGAGGGAGTTGGGGCTGTTCAGTCTGGAGAAGAGAAGGCTCCGAGGTGACCTCATTGTGGCCTTCCAGGATCTGAAGGGGGCTACAAGAAGGCTGGGGAGGGACTCCTCAGGCTATCAGGTAGTGATAGGACTAGGGGGAATGGAATGAAGCTGGACGTGGGGAGATTCAAGCTAGATGTAAGGAGGAAGTTCTTCCCCATGAGAGTGGTGAAGCCCTGGAATGGGTTATCCAGGGAGGTGGTTGAGGCCCCGTCCCTGGAGGTGTTTAAGCCCAGGCTGGATGAGGCTCTGGCCGGGCTGATCTAGTGTGGGGTGTTGCTGCCCATGGCAGGGGGGTTGGAACTAGATGATCCTTGTGGCCCCTTCCAACCCTGACTGATACTATGATACCTCCCTGGGCAACCTATTCCAGTGTTCCCCCTGGCTGATGGTGCAGAATTTGTTCCTAACATCCAATCTAAATCTGCTCTTCTCTAATTCCAAACCACTGCCCCTCATCCTATCCCTGCAGGTCTTTGCAAGCAGTCCCTCTGCAGCCTTCTTGCAGGTCCCCTTCAGGTACTGGAAGGCTGCTCTAAGGTCTCCCCAGAGCCTTCTCTTCTCCAGGCTCAACAATCCCAGCTCCCTCAGCCTGACTTCATAGCAGAGGTGTTCCAGCCCCCTGATCATCTTCTATGCACACAAATCCCTTCAGAAAAACTGCATGAAACTGGAATAAATATGGGTCGCCCCCCCCCATTTAGGAAAAAAAGCTAGTGAATGATGAGGTTATGTGAGGTTATGAGTCTTTAGTGACTGCTGTGAAGACAGGCTGAGGGAGCTGGGGGTATTCAGCCTCGAGAAGATGCTGGGGGGACCTTAGAGCTGCCTTCCAATACCTGAAGGGATCCTACAGGAAGGCTGCAGAGGGACTTTCCATGAGGGTGTCTAGAGACAGGACAAGGGGGAATGGTCTAAAGCTGAGGGAGAGTAGGTTTAGACTGGATCTTAGTGTGTTCTTCAGTAGGAGGGTGGTGAGACTCTGGAATAGGCTGCTCAGGGAGGTTGTGGCTGCCTCCTCCGTGGGGTGTTGAGAGCCAGACTGGACGAGGCCTTGAGCAGCTGAGTCTGGTTGAAAGGTGTCCCTTTAGAGTAGATGATCTCTGAGGTCCCTTCCAACCTGAGCCATTCTGTGATTCTACAATCTGCAGTTTCACAATTAATAAGTGAACGACTTAAACTCTTCTTTGCTCCTGTCCTTGTTTTACAATTATTCTGAGCAAAACCCACATAGGTGGTAAATTTTCTATTGCCATAAACCCTAGAGAGTTACAAAAAGAAGAGAACTGAGCCTGAACCAAATGTCTCTCAGGAAAAATGTGATTTTTTTAAAATATATATATATATATATATATATACACACACACACATATTAGTATTTACCCATTCTCCAAATAGCCTCAAGATTAATCCTTTTTGCCTTGGGAAGGATTTCTTAGCAATCTGGATTCACATTTCACACCCATCCACACCTACAAGTACTACATTACAGGTTTAGCACCTCAGAGGGATATTTTACTTAAACCACTTACCCAGATCACTACCAAGGATGCAGCATAGTATGATGTCAGCAACATTGAATTACCAAACATCAGAACAAAACACACTAAAAGAGACACCTACAAACAAAATAAAAAATAAAAATAATTACATTTCAATAGAAGAGAAGAGAATAAAGCAGGTTGGAAGAGACCTCAGAGATCATCAAGTCCAACCTATCACCCAACACCATCTAATCAACTCAACCATGGCACCAAGTGCCTCAGCCAGGCTCTTTTTGAACACCTCCAGGGACGGTGACTCCACCACCTCCCTGGGCAGCACATTCCAATGGCCAATTTCTCTTGCTGGGAACAACTTTCTCCTCACCTCCAGCCTAAACCTCCCCTGGCACAGCTTGAGATTCTGTTCTTGTGCTGCTTGCCTGGGAGAAGAGACCAACCCCCACCTGGATACAACCTCCCTTCAGGGATATGTAGAGAGCAAGAAGGTCTCCCCTGAGTCTCCTCTTCTCCAGGCTAAGCAACCCCAGCTCCCTCAGCCTCTCCTCACAGGGCTGTGCTCCACACCCCTCCCCAGCTTTGTTGCCCTTCTCTGGACACCTTCCAGCATCTCAACATCTTTCCTAAAGTGAGGGGCCCAGAACTGGACACAGGACTCAAGGTGTGGCCTGACCAGTTCTGAGTGCAGGGGCAGATTTAGGCTTCAAGAGGGGAGATTTAGACTGGACATTAGGAAGAAATTCTTTATAAAGAGGATGAGGAGACACTGGAACAGGTTGCCCAGGAAGGTTGTGGATGACCCCTGACCCCTCCTTGGATTTATTCAAGGCAAGGTTGGATGAGGCCTTGAGCAACCTGATCTCGTGAGAGGTGTTCCTGCCCATAGCAGCAGGGGTTGGAACTAGATGATCTTGAAGGTCCCTTCCCACCTAAACCAGTCAATGATTCATAGTATAGTATCATAGTATCAGTCAGGTTCTAGGATATAAACATACACAAGACCAAATGTTCAAATCCAGACCCCTCCCTCCCTTATTATTGCATCTTTTCAGCCATCTTGCAACTAAGGAACACAGTTCAGACAAATGGGAGCTTTTTGATGCTCTGACCTGCTTGAGGGCATGTAAGTTCATAAAAAACACAAAGAAGAATTATTTACCATATGAGCA
Source organism: Picus viridis (assembly GCA_033816785.1). Taxonomy (NCBI): domain Eukaryota; kingdom Metazoa; phylum Chordata; class Aves; order Piciformes; family Picidae; genus Picus; species Picus viridis. The sequence goes on from CM066574.1 coordinate 33,862,527, forward strand.
GAGAGTATCTTCTGTAATTTGCAGGAGTCAATATAACCCATAATACAGACAGCAAATAATGAAGCTATCTAGAATCAAAAGTGAAACAATAATTGAAACCCATCTGCAGTGGTTTGCTTTTTCTAGCAGAGCACAGAGTCACACACAAAAAGATTATTAGCCAAATAATCCACTGGGTTACTGCTTGGTGCTGAGTAAATATTTGGGCCTTTCAGAATGGTTTCTTTAATAAAAGGAACCAACCCCAAACTTATTGTGGTGCTCTGAATAACAATTACCTAACATACTCAAATAGTTAATAGGTATCCAGCAAGCCATCACCACACAGCACTAACACCACCTTGGATACAAAACAGAACAAACAAAGCACAACCACCCCACCCCCAACTCACCCCCAAACCCAAACCAAATCATTCATTGACCTGATTGCATTTGAACTTTGCAGCAAAACAGGGGAACATCCCTAATGTGCAGCTGAGGAAAATGAGACCCAGTGCTTAAGGCAGCTTGCTAAAAGCCATATGGGAAATCAACAAAATTATGAATTGGATCTGTAATTTCAAATCTCAGGCCCAGCATCTGAAGCAGCTCCTAGTGAGGACTTTCTCCTGGTATTTTTATGTCATGGACTGGCTTCCTTTTCTGCAGGTAGGATGCTTGCACAGCACAGCATACCTTGGTTGCTCAAAACTATCAACTAACAGCATGTAAGCTGCAGCACAGGAGGTTCCACCTCAGCATGAGGAAGAACTTCTTTACTGTAAGGGTCACAGAGCACTGGAACAGGCTGCCCAGAGAGGTTGTGGAGTCTCCTTCTCTGGAGACTTTCAAGGCCTGTCTGGATGCATTCTTGTGTGACCTGAGCTAGACTGTATGGTCCTGCTCTGGCAGGGGGGTTGGACTGGAAGATCTGCAGAGGTCCCTTCCAACCCCTGACATCCTGTGATCTCCAACCAAGCAACAGCTGCCTCAATAGGACAGACACTTGAAAAGGTACAAATGGATTTCAATCAGTTTAAACACTAAGGAAGTTAGTCTAGATGTTAGGAAAAAGTTCATCTTCAACTAGATCAGGTTGTTCAGAGCCCCGTTCAGCCTCACCTGGAAAGTTCATTACCTTAGGAAAAAGTTCATTACCATGAGGGTAGTGCAACAGGTTGCCCAGGGAGGTGTCTGGGACCCCATCCCTGGAGACAATCAAGGTGAAGCTCAGAAAGACTCTGAGCTACCTGATCTAGTTGAGGATGCCCCTGCTGACTGCAGAGGGGCTTGGACTGGATGACCTTTGGAGGTGCCTTCCAACCCAGACCATTCTATGACTGTATGAAGCGTGCTGTGTGACAGCACCTTCCAGCTCCCATTGGCATTTACCACCCACCTAAAAGCCACCTCAGCTGTCTGAACTCTCACAGTAAAACTTAGGCCCCTACTCAGGCTCACCAAAATGAAATAGGAAATCATGCAAAACCATGCCAGATGTTTCATGCCATGCAAACACTGCTCCACTAAACAATTTGGGATAGCCCGAAGAGATGCAAGATCAATGTCTGTCTTTTTTCCCCCAATCTTTCTACTTCAACATACAAAGCTTTTGTCTTGCTCTAATGGCGTGATCTTAGGGTGGAGGCTGCTTGTAAGAGGAAAGTCAATTCATTTCATTTTGTTTTTAGTCCTGGAAAGAGAACTGAGTGGTGTGAAAGGTCACCTCTTAAATTTAGGATTAGAAAAAATACTCTGATAAATGGTGTGACTCTTTCCTGAGAGCAAGAGTGAAATCTGGCTGGAAGGAAAGCATCAGAGCAGCTGTGAATGGGGTGGCTGCCTACATAAAGCAGTCCACTTGCTAGGACAAGGAGACTACTGAGAGGGAAAGATGGTCTTACCTGGGTGAGAAGAACAAACTGAGCAAACTGCCAGGGAAGCATGAAAAAGATATTAGAAACACACAGTGCAATCAAGCTTCCTGCATTAACATTCGGAATCCTTGGGAAAAAGAGACAGAATAGGCATTGGTTAAGTAAAATCACACAAATGTCTGCAACAGAGTTGAGAACAACAACAAAGAATGCAACAACAACAATGGCACCTTGGAAGTTGGCTGGCAATGCTGATCAGCTGCAAGTAACACCGTTCAGGTGAAGCTAATATCCATTTTCCATCACTATCCCAAACAGTTCTGATGCTTAATGTTTTTGAGCTATCTGAGTTCAAATTATCACTCATTAGCAAACAAGCAAGGTGACAGGCCAACCCAGGTCACCTGGAGTGCTGCTCCACCTGCTTCTAACAACTCTACAGTGAGGTCACCACCATTGCTGCTGCAGCTGGGATCACAACTATTCTCTGAACAGTCTGCATTTGAAAGTGATTTCTTTCACACAGTTCTTCCATGTTAACTTTCTGCAGCCCTTCACTAGCAATCCTGAATGAGGCTTCAGGGCAGGAGACAGCAACAAATAGGTGAAACATCTTTAACTGCAAACAGCCCACCCTTTGTGTCCTCCTGTAAGTGCTATTGATTTAACCCTGTGTTAGCTCTGAGTTCAGAAACATGCCACTTGTCAAATTTCATTAAGTGGCCTCCAACAAATGAAGACAAAATCAAACATTCTGCTGTAAAACTCAGCAGATTACAGCACAACTACATCACAGAATCACAGAATTGTCAGGGTTGGAAAGGACCCCAAGGATCAGCCAGTTCCAACCCCCCTGCCACGGTCAGGGACACCTCACACTACAGCAGGTTGCTCACAACCACATCCAGGCCTGGCCTTCAAAACCTCCAGGGATGAGGCTTCCACCACCTCCCTGGGCAACCTGTGCCAGTCTCTCACCACCCTCCTGGGGAACAACTTCTTCCTAACATCCAATCTCAAATCTCCCCTCCTCTAGCTTGGATCCATTCCCCCAGTCCTATCACTCCCTGACATCCTTTCTTGTAGGCCTCCTTCAGATACTGGAAGGCCACAATAAGGTCTCCTCTGTAAAGCTTTCTTTAGCTTTTATTTGCAAAGGCTTGAGATAAACTTCCAAAAAAGCCATGCTGAGCATGACCCCAGTGTGCTAAGCAATGCATGATGTAAGTGATAATAATGAAGAATTTCAGTTGTAGTCTCTGCTAAGGCAGTTCCTGTGCTTCACCGGAATGCCTAACCCAGAGCTGATCCTGAAGCAGCAGAGATAGATAACTGAGAAACAGCGCCTTGAAGTGTTTTACCCCATTTTTGGAACCTCACTCTGAAATGCTGAGATTAAAGACCTGCATGAGCCCCAAGTAGTACTTTAAGTACCAAGATGTGAAGAACAAGAGGGAATCTCTCTAATCAAGAAGTGGCATAATTACAGGTGTAGAACCTATGTGCTCTGATCACCCTAACATCAAGTGCAATTTCCTCAGCTTTTGTTTGACCACACAATTAGCATCAGATGAACATGCATCTCTCTAGTATGAAATCCAGTAAGCACTCTACAAACTGCTCCTCAAAATACTGTTTTTCCACACAGCATTTACCTTTCCCTCACCTAAACCCCACAAACCAGGGACAAGGTGGAAACATTTTCAGTTTAATCATCAATAACTACAAATGGCTGTGAGCTAACAAGGGAAAATCTGGGGTTACAAGCACAAAGCTCAGCTAAATCGTACATATGCTGCAAATATGATGCAATGGAGGTGGTGGAAAAGCCCTCAAGTATTATTCACAGAATGGCACAGGTTGGAAGTGACCTCAGAGATCATCCACTGCAAGCTCCCCACCATGGGCAGGGACACCTCTCAACTAGACTCAGCTGCTCAAGGCCTCATCCAGCCTGGCCTTAAACACTCCCAGGGAGGAGGGAGCCACAGCCTCCTGGGCAGCCTATTCCAGAGTCTCACCACCTTCATGCTGGAGATTATTGATCATGCTTATTCAAAAGAGGGACAAGCCAGTGCCATGATGATGTTGCAGGCTGGAAACAACCATGGCCCAGCAGGGCTAATGACCCCAAGAGCATCCCTGCATTAATGTAAGTTGATTGTTCTAAATCATTCAGCTAGTTAGACTAGTTAATTAGTCATTGAAACCTACAAGAACAAACTAGTTTATGGGTGCCTATAAGCATCCTAGCATGGCATAGGCTTATTCCAAGTGCAACCAACAGTCCACTCTCCAAGAGGGAGCAACCCAGCTGCTGGAGTATCAGCTGGTTTCTCATGGAAAGGATGTGACAGCAACCAAAAAATGTTGATGTTTAGCTTAGGTATCAATGTGCCAGCACTGTCATTCTTAATTTTTGCTGTAATCAAGCCTTCAAGTTGCAAAGTTGTTTTGTTTTTCCCTCTTCAACAGTGAACAATGTGACTGCAGCTCTGCTGGTGCAGAGTCTGCAACCCAACAGCCACAGGGAAGTCTCTGTGTTAAACGGTGTCGGTGCCACGGCACACAGAGGCACTCCAACAAGCACTTCAGTAACTGCATCTAAATACATCTCCATTTGGGTTTTAATCATTGCAAAATGCTGAGTATAAATTGAGAGGTACCTGAGAATATAGGTCAAAAGCAACATCTGAAGCACAAGGAAGGGGTATGAGAAACTTTCACGGAGAGGTGGAGTCCACATGACGCGAGTGCACTAAAAATAAGAACTGGGTTAGATGCTGGCATTTGGCTGCTACCTTTCCAGAAAGCAAAGCATTTGTACTTCAAAATGAATGGCCATGGATCCTTCAACAAAGCAAAAACCGAGTTACATGAGAATTTACTAACAAATTTGGGGGAAAAAACCCAAAGAACAAGCTGGGTAGTTGGCAAAAAGCAATATGGAGGGAAAAGGAAGCAGCTTCCAGATTTGAAGTCTGATGTACTGTTTAATTAAAATGGATCACTGCCTTTCCAAAATTAGATGTGACAGCTAGAGAACATCCAAGGAAAAAAAAACCAGCCAGGACAGCAGATGCTTGTCCCTGCCTCTGTGGAAATGAACAGCTCATTCAGGTAAGTAAAACCATTCTCCAATTCAGGCCACGCTTAGAGAAAGTGTGTGGGGAGAGGATGTGAAGCCTAACCCAACATACTCCTCCTTATGGCAAAGTCCTTTAGGTTTTAAACAATTCTCATTTCTACCACCAACAGCACAGAACATGTAAGGTCCAATTCTGAAATCACAGAATGCTAGGGCTTGGAAGGCACTAACAGAGATCATTAGGTCCAGCCCCGCTGACAAAGAAGAATCACCGCGGGCAGGTCATGCAGGAACTCATCCAGGCAGGTTTTGAAAGTCTCCACAGAAGGAGACTCCACAACCTCTCTGGGCAGCTTGTTCCAGGGCTCTGTGACCTCCACCATAAAGAAGTGTCTCCTCATGTTGAGGTGGAACCTCCTGTGTTCCAGCTTGTACCTACTGCTCCTTGTCCTATCACTGGGCACCACCAAAAAGAGCCTGGAACCTTCATCCTGACACTCACCCTCAGATATTTATGTCCATTAATAAGATCCCCTCTCAGCCTTCTCCTCTCCAGACTAAACAGCCCCAGGGCTCTCAGTCGTTCTTCATAGGAAATATGTTCAAGCACTTTCATCATCCTGTGGCTCTCTGTTGGACTCTCTCCAGCAGGTCTCTGTCTCTCTTGAATGGGGGAGCCCAAAACTGGACACAGTATTCCAGGTGTGGTCTCACCAGGGCAGAGCAGATGGGAAGGAGAACCTCCCTAGACATGCTGGCCACGCTTTCCTCAATGTACCCCAGGATGCCATGGCCACGAGGGCACATTGCTGTCCCATGCAGAACTTGCTGTCCATTAGGACTCCATGGGGCTGCTTGAAATGAAGATCTTACAGAGCTTCTACCAACCTATATGTTTCACTCTAACTCCAACCAAGCAGAGCTTAATGCAATGTGGTCAACTGAATAGCTTCCTCATTAAATTCTTGAGGTTCCTGTCAAATGGCTCAGCTCTCTGTCACCTCCAACATTTACATTCAGTTCTTCATTCAGCACTTGCAGATGGCACTGACCATCCAAAGTAAAAAGAAATAATAACTGACATACAAATCAAAAGGTTCAAACTGGCTACCACTAGATCTGCACTAAAGATTAGAAGTTCTTCACAACTACAGGACAAAAACATAGGTCAGGTGACATTTCTACAGAATCAACCAGGTTGAAAAAGACCTCAGAGATCATCAAGTCCAACCTCTCACCCAACACCATCTCATCAACTAAACCATGGCACCAAGTGCCTCAGCCAGGCTCTTCTTAAACGCTGCCAGGGACAGGGACTCCACCACCTCCCAGGGCAGCACACTCCAATGGCCAATCTCTCTGTCTGGAAAGAACTTTTTCCTCACCTCCAGCCTACACTTCTCCTGGTGCAGCTAGAGACTGTGTCCTCTTGTTCTGGTGCTGCTTGCTTGGGAGATGAGACCAACACCCACCTGGCCATAACCTCCCTTCAGGGAGTTGTAGACAGCAAGAAGGCCTCCCTGAGCCTCCTCTTCTGCAGGCTAAGCAACCCCAGCTCCCTCAGCCTCTCCTCACAGGGCTGTGCTCCACACCCCTCCCCAGCTCTGTTGCCCTTCTCTGGACACCTTCCAGCAGCTCAACATCTTTCCTAAACTGAGGGGCCCAGAACTGGACACAAGACTCAAGGTGTGGCCTAACCAGTGCTGAGTCCAGGGGGCAGAATGACTTCCCTGCTCCTGCTGGCCACACTGTTCCTGATACAGGCCAGGATGCCCTTGGCCTTCTTGGCCCCCTGGGCACACTGCTGGCTCATGTTCAGCCTACTGAACAGGTCATCTTAACATGGACCATAATGAACCTGTGATGAGCTTACAGGATGTTGATGCTAGGATGTTCCCTCTCCTTCGCTTCCTATAATCTCAGCAACATTTTTGAAGTGCTGTTTTACCCAGAAGGATGGAACTGACCTGACACAAGCCCTGTTCCATCAAAGAAGTCACTAGAACTGGCATTACCCAAGCCCTTCCTTCTTGCCTTGCTATTCCACAAGCTCATTAAGCATGCAGTGTCAAATAAACGTATAGAAATAGCATGAAATAAATGCAAAGCACAGAAGCCCATCATGCCAATCCAACACAGGCCAAGCTGTCTCAAAAGCACTCTCTGGAAAAGCTGCACCTTGATTACCACTAAACCTTTCATAAATATATACACACACTAACGTGTTGTCTTCAGCTGGCTGCACAGATGTGATGAGATTAGTTCCAGTTACTTTTAGTAGCAATAAACATGATCTCTCTAAAGCAGTGTAGGCTTTTGGATGATTTTTTTTTTTTTTCTCCAGACTGCACAGCACCATTTGATTCATTGAATCTTTCTGATGCTTGGAAGTGATAAAAGACAGGGAAGAAGAAATGCTGAGCACACCCACCATAAAAAGGAAGCACTACCTTAAAAGTGGTTTGACTAATGTGGCCCAAGCTGCTTTTCTATCTTTGGGATGCAACAGTAAATGCAGTCAGCTGTGGATGATTTATCAAGGCTGTAAACTAGCTGTGCTGCAGGTATAAATACACAGGGTCTGCCTGAGCTTGAAATCATTAAAACTCAGGAGCACGAGCCCAGCCCAAATGAAAACATACTGCCTTAGGATCATTAGCTTGGTGCCAGAAGGCAAACCACTTTTCACACAGCATTACATCTGAGATACCAATGCTGGCAGAGCACCCTTGGGGAGCTCAGTCATAGCCTTCCAGAAGAGTCACAAGTCCAAGTGCCAGGTGCTGCACTTTGGCCACAACAACCCCATGCAGAGCTACGGGCTGGGGTCGGAGTGGCTGGAGAGCTCCCAAACAGAGAGGGACCTGGGGGTGTTGATTGACAGCTGGCTGAACATGAGCCAGCAGTGTGCCCAGGTGGCCAAGAAGGCCAACGCCATCCTGGCCTGCATTAGGAATAGTGTGGCCAGCAGGAGCAGGGAGGTCATGGTGCCCCTGTACTCTGCTTTGGTTAGGCCACACCTTGAGTCCTGTGTCCAGTTCTGGGCCCCTCAGTTTAAGAAGGACATCGAGACACTTGAACGTGTCCAGAGAAGGGCAACAAGGCTGGGGAGAGGCCTTGAGCACAGCCCTGTGAGGAGAGGCTGAGGGAGCTGGGGTTGCTTAGCCTGGAGAAGAGGAGGCTCAGGGGTGACCTCATTGCTCTCTACAACTCCCTGAAGGGAGGTTGTAGCCAGGTGGGGGTTGGCTTCTTCTCCCTAGCAACCAGCACCAGAACAAGGGGACACAGTCTTAAGCTGCGCCAGGGGAGGTTTAGGCTGGAGGTGAGGAGGAAGTTCTTCACCGAGAGAGTGATCCGGCATTGGAATGGGCTGCCCGGGAGGTGGTGGAGTCGCCGTCCCTGGAGACGTTCAAGATGGGACTGGATGTGGCACTTGGTGCCATGGTCTAGTCATGGGGTCTGTGGTGACAGGTTGGACTCAATCTTCGAGGTCTCTTCCAACCTTAGTGATACTACTACTGTGATACTGTGAAGAGCAGACCTGTGGGTCCTAGTGGACAACAGGATGACCACGAGCCAGCAATGTGCCCCTGTGGCCAAGAAGGTGAGTAGGTTGAGAAAGGTTCTCCTGCCCATCTACTCTGCCCTGGTGAGGCTACATTTGGAATATTGTGTCCAGTTCTGGGCCCCTCAGTTCAAGAAGAAACTCAGGAAACTGCTTGAAAGAGTCCAGTACAGAACCATGAAGATACTGAAGGGACATCTCCCTTCTGAGGGGAGGCTGAGGGAGCTGGGGCTCTTCAGCTTGGAGCAGAGGAGCCTGAGGGGTGCCCTTATTCATGTTGACACAGAAGTGCAAGGCAGTGTCAGGAGGACAGAGTCAGGTGCTGCTCAGTGAAGTCCAGCGACAGGACAAGAGGCAGTGGGTGCAAGCGGAAGGGTAAGAGGCTCCACATGAACATAAGGAAAAACTCTCCAACCCCCTCATGCTGAAAAGCTTGTTTTTAACATCCAAGCTAAAGCCTCTCTTTTCTAATTTCAAACCATTGCCGCTTGCCTGACCACTGCAGACCTTTGGAAACATTCCCTTCTCCAGCTGGAGACACAGGGAGATACTTGAAGCAACAGCTTCTATTGTTTTGGGAGGTTTTTTCCTGTAGTGCAGCTTATCTGGGGTTGTTTAGCCTGGAGGAGGCTCAGGGAGACCTTCTTGCTCTCTCCAACTCCCTGAAGGGAGGCTGTAGCCAGGTGGGGCTTGGTCTCTTCTCCCAGGCAAGCAGCACCAGAAGAAGAGGACACAGTCTCAAGCTGTGCCAGGGGAGGTTTAGGCTGGAGGTGAGGAGAAAGTTCTTCCCAGCAAGAGAGATTGGCCATGGGGATGTGCTGTCCAGGGAGGTGGTGGAGTCACCATCCCTGGAGGTGTTCAAAAAGGATTGGATGTGGCACTTGGAGCCATGGTTTAGTTGTCAGGAGCTGTTGGGTGACAGGTTGGACTTGCTGATCTCTGAGGTCTTTTCCAACCTCATTGATTCTATGAGTCTATTGAAGCTTAGCATGGGAACCTCCTTCATGTTTGAAGCTTGTTCATGTGCTACATGCAGCCCAGTTATAGCTGGAATGGGCACTTAGAATACTTGGCTATTTTGAAACTTTAACTCATTGTGCTACTGGGACTGCAATGGCAGAACCACTTTACATTCCTGTTTGGTTTGGGGTGGGGTTTTTGTGTTTTGTTTGTTTGGGTTTGTTGGTTTCTTTTCCCTTTGTTTTGGTTTTGCTTTGGTTCTTTTTTAAACTCTAAGGTGACACATTGGACTGCTACACAATTTTCAAGCTACAGCCTGTTTTGCTTTCAATAACATCTCAGAATCACTTGGGTTGGAAGGGACCTCTAAAGGTCATCTTGTCCAACACCCCCTGCAGTGAGAAGAGACATCCTCAACGAGATCAGGTCACCCAGAGCCTCACCTTGAGTATCTCCAGGGATGGGACCTCATACAGGTCTCTGGGCAGCCTGTTCCAGTGCTCAACCACCATCTTATTCCCTTCAAATTCATCCACCAGAAAAGCAACAGAACTGTCTTTAAGCTACTTCTCATTTCATTAAAGAAAAAGGTGGGGAGTGGTGGTGGTGGTGGTTGGGGAAGGTGACCTACCTCTCCATGGTTGAAAAAGAAACACATGACAGTAACAAGGCCTCCGAGACGGCTCCCACTGTGAAGAGAAGAAGAAAAATAGGTACAACAAGAATCTCATGTTGTCAGTGCTGCTTAAAGAAAATGTAAAGCAGCATTAATGTACAGCTGCTTGTTGAGGAAGGAGGTGAGGAACCCTCTCAAGCATCGAGGGAAAGCAATCTCCAGCGTGCAGGCAACACAAAAACGCTACGTCATCAGACAGCGTTTATTTCAGAGCAGAGCACTCTTCATCCATCAGCTCCTTCCTGCAGAGCACCAATTTTGAACAGAAATAACTTGGATAACCATTATTCCTCTCCTCAAGAACCTTGGCTTAGATCCTTGCATCTGGTGCTTCATCTGCTGTACCCACAGCTTGGCTTGGAAAACTGCCATACTCTCTCTCTCTCTCTCTCTATATATATATATATATATGTATTTAAATACCACACCTTCCCCCCACCACCACTTTTTTCTGTTTTAAACACCAGGCAATATAAATGAAGCCCCTTAAGACATTGAGCAAATAACTTAAGAATGTCTTCACAGAAAGAGTTGTGGACATGGGAATGTGCTGCCCAGGGAGGTGGTGGAGTCACCGTCCCTAGAGGTGCTCAAGAAAGGACGGGATGTGGCACTTGGAGCCATGGATTAGTTGGTCACGAGGTGTTGGGTGATAGGTTGGACTTGATGATCTCTGAGGTCTTTTCCAACCTTGTTGATTCTATGATCACTCAATAGGGAATTTTGGTCTAAGACTACATTAGGGTAATCCCTATCAAGAACATTCAAAAAACCATCAATTAATCCATGAAATGGTGAATAAAACATACTATTTGTTTGTTTTCTTATTACTTTACTGTGATGTTAACAAGAAAATCCCCTTGACTTCAGGATCTGAATTACACAGCCCAAGCCTGAGAAATTAAGACCTTACTGGTTTTAATTGAAAGTAGTATATAAACTGGGGGTTTCCATACACTGCCCTTAAGAGAAAAAGGCCAAGTGAATGATGAATATTCCAAGTTCATCTGCTTCCTCAAAACCTGGGATCTTTCTTTCCTGTGTTAAGAAATAACAATGTATGTGTTTAACCCCTGAACATTTAATAGCTGCAGTAGACAACTTCCCCTTGTCACTGTGGGCTCCTGGCCTGCACTGTTCTTTATTTGAACTATCAGCACATACCTCAGAGAAAGCAGGAAAAAAACCACAAGACAGTGAAGGCAGGGAGTGGAAAATCACAGAATCATAGAATCAATAAGGTTGGAAAAGACCTCAGAGATCATCAAGTCCAACCTGTCACCCAACACCTCCTGACTAACTAAAGCATGGCTTCAAGTGCCACATCCAATCCCTTTTTGAACACCTCCAGGGATGGTGACTCCATGTAGCAGCCTTGTGTTTTTCTTTGCAAGGCTGACAAAAGAAAACAGAGGTAAACAGAAAAACACTTCCACTTCTGTTTTACTGCTGAACGTAAGAGTCTATTTTTGTATGAAAGTGTATTGCAGTTCCTGAAATCTAAGGACAGTTACTGAAAACAGCAATTCATTGGAAAAGGGAAGTGAATCACAGAATGGCTCAGGTTGGAGGGGACTTCAGAGCTCCTCCACTCCAACCTCCCCACCACAGGCAGGGACACCTCTCAACTAGTCTCAGCTGATCAAGGCCTCATCCAGCCTGGCCTTCAATACCCCCAGGGAGGAGGCAGCCACAACCTCCCTGAGCAGCCTATTCTAGAGTCTCACCACCCTCATACTGAAGAACTTCCTAAGAGCCAATCTAACCTTGCTCTCCCTCAGCTTCAAGCCATTCCCCCTTGTCCTGTCTCTAGACACCCTCATGAAAAATCCTTCTGCAGCCTTCCCGTAGGATCCCTTCAGGTATTGGAAGGCAGCTCTGAGGTCCCTCCAGAGTCTTCTCTTCTCCAGTCTGAACACCCCCAGCCTATCCTCACAGCAGAGGTGTTGCAGCCATTTCAACTAAGTAAAAACCCAGTTCAGATCCGTACAGCATTTAAGTTTTAGCCACAGCCCCTCAGCATCAATGAGATCCCACTTCACTGACATGTGCTACCACTTGTTTCACCATCATCAATTTAAGCAAAAAACTTCTCTATTCCAGTAATATATTTTGTGACAATGGACATTGAGTAAAAAGCACCAGTACTGTACAAATAGACCAGCAATAGCCCATGAAATAATTGAGCATTCCCAAGTTTTGTCTCAAACCTGACAGTTAGCACCAGCTAAAAGCAGCTCCCTCTCAAATGCCTTACCTGAGGTATGTACCATATATGAAGAACAGTGACATCATGAATCCATTCAGAAGAAAAATCACAGCAACATAAAAGGAAGCAGGGTCTCCCAAACCTACCAAACAAACAGTTAAGACATGTTGTCAGATCCAGAAGAAAGAGCATGGTGCTTACAAAGCGCCACAGAATCACCAGAACACAGCACTATGGCTTCCTGCAGTCACACGCAGAGGCAGAGGGTAATGGCACCGAGATCATCACAGAGATTCAATTGGAAAAGTACACTGCTGGGGGCAAAAAGGGAGCAAGAAGCAGGGGGGGGAAGAAAACAAGGGAGCAAGAAGCGGGAGGGGGGAAGAAAACAAGGGAGCAAGAAGCGGGGGGGGAAGAAAACAAGGGAGCAAGAAGCGGGGGGGAAGAAAACAAGGGAGCAAGAAGCGGGGGGGGAAGAAAACAAGGGAGCAAGAAGCGGGGGGGGAAGAAAACAAGGGAGCAAGAAGCGGGGGGGAAGAAAACAAGGGAGCAAGAAGCGGGGGGAAGAAAACAAGGGAGCAAGAAGCGGGGGGGGAAGAAAACAAGGGAGCAAGAAAGGGGGGAAGAAAACAAGGGAGCAAGAAGCGGGGGGAAGAAAACAAGGGAGCAAGAAGCGGGGGGGAAGAAAACAAGGGAGCAAGAAGCGGGAGGGGGGAAGAAAACAAGGGAGCAAGAAGCGGGGGGAAGAAAACAAGGGAGCAAGAAGCGGGGGGGGAAGAAAACAAGGGAGCAAGAAGCGGGGGGAAGAAAACAAGGGAGCAAGAAGCGGGGGGGAAGAAAACAAGGGAGCAAGAAGCGGGGGGGGAAGAAAACAAGGGAGCAAGAAGCGGGGGGGGAAGAAAACAAGGGAGCAAGAAGCGGGGGGAAGAAAACAAGGGAGCAAGAAGCGGGGGGGAAGAAAACAAGGGAGCAAGAAGCGGGGGGGAAGAAAACAAGGGAGCAAGAAGCGGGGGGGGGAAGAAAACAAGGGAGCAAGAAGCGGGGGGAAGAAAACAAGGGAGCAAGAAGCGGGGGGGGGGGAAGAAAACAAGGGAGCAAGAAGCGGGGAGGGGGGGGAAGAAAACAAGGGAGCAAGAAGCGGGGGGGAAGAAAACAAGGGAGCAAGAAGCGTGGGGGAAGAAAACAAGGGAGCAAGAAGGGGAAGGGGGGGAGAGAAAAAAGGGAGCAAGAAGGGGAAGGGGGAGAGAAAAAGGGAGCAAGAAGGGGAAGGGGGAAAGGAGAAAGAAAAAAGGAAAAAAAGAAAGATGAAAAAAGAGAAAAGGGGATAGAAGAAAGAAAAGGGTAAAAAAACCCCAAATAAAAATAGAAGAAGAATAAAATAAGGAAGAAAACAAAGAGGAAGAGTGGATACAGTACTGGAGGAGTCAGCAACAGAGCAAGCAGAGGGAAGTGTTTGCAATAAAGATACAGCCTGCAATGAACAAAGGCAAAAGAGCATTCTCTAGACTCTGTTTTGCCATCAGAGAGGTTTCTGAACAGGTTTGTACTCCTCATACTCTCACTTGCCATCTCTTGCAGGAGCCAGCGCATCTTTAACCAGACCACAGGCAACGCTCCCGGCTTGCCTGCTTTCATTAGCAGCCAAGGAATTATCCGACGATGCAGAAGGCTATCGCAAACACCTCTGTGCTCACACTTCCCTTGTTACTCTCTCCTGATTTCTTGAAAGCTGCCTGGTTCTCATCAATTCAGCCCAACAGCATAAAAAGCTTTATTGATCACAGAGGAGGTGGCAAAGCCTCATCGTTTCCTATGCAGAAATGATTTGTCATCATCACTGAAAATACAGCGTGGCACTTGTGTGAAGGATGATGAGGATGATGAGCCTCTCATCAAGCCTGGTAGTCTCAAGAGCTGCTGTCTTTATTAAGCTTGGGTTTTAGAGAACAAAACTAAGAAAAGAAGTTGTACATTTATTTACAGCTCATTGGGTCTGGCTAAATTCCAGGAAGTCAACCACTCAAGGTCTGAACAAAGTTCTGGTGCTGGTGGATGAGAAGCTCAACAGGAGCCAGCAGTGTGCACTAGCAGCCCAGAAAGCCAACCACATCCTGGGATTTCATAGGGCAATAAAATATTTCACACCCAAAGCTTTCCAGATTAAAAAAACCCCTCTGCCCACAGCTGTTCATGGAATCACAGAATGGTCAGGCTTGGAGGGGACCTCTGGGGATCATCCAGTCTAACCCTCCTGCTACAGCAATTTTACCTAGAGCAGGTTGCACAGGATCAGAGCCAGGAAGGTTTTGAATCTCTTGAGATAAAGACACTCCACAACCTCTCTGCACAGCCTCTTCCAGTGCTCTGTTGCCCTCACAGGAATGAAGCTTTCCTATGTGCTGCACCAAGAGAAGCAGAGCCAGCAGGGCCCAGGAGGTGATTCTCCCCCTCTGCTCTACGCTGCTGAGACCCCAGCTGGAGCACTGCGTCCAACTCTGAAGCCTCTATTCCAGGAAGGATCTGGAGGTGCCAGAAGGTGTCCAGAGAAGTGCCATGAGGATGAGCAGAGGGCTGAAGCTGCTCTGCTATGAGGACAGACTGAGGGAGTTGGGGTTGTTCTGCCTGGAGAAGAGAAGGCTTCAAGGCGACCTAATTGTGGCCTTCCAGTATCTGAGGGGGAGGTTTAGGCTGGAGGTTAGGAAGAAATTCTTCCCAGCAAGAGAGATTGGGCACTGGAATGTGCTGCCCAGGGAAGTGGTGGAGTCACCATCCCTGGAGGTGTTTAGGAAGAGCCTGGCTGAAGCACTTGGTACCATGGTTTAGTTGATGAGATGGTGTTGGGTTATAGGTTGGACTTGATGATCTCCAAGGTCTCTTCCAACCTGGTTAATTCTATTCTATTTTAAAATGTGTAGAGGTGGTGCTGAGGGCCATGGTTCAGTGGTGGACTTGGCTGTGCCAGGTTAACAGCTGGAGTCAGTCTTAGAGGTCTTTTCCAACCTACATAATTCTATGATTACAAAAGCTCAGACTACAACTGTGATGCTTTGAAATGCAGTGTAAGAATTCAGCCTAGGCAGGAGGATCTATCTAATAAGCAAAGCTCACATTCTCACCCCTACTGCTCTTAAAAGTATCTCGGTAGGGTTTTGTTCTCTCCTTTTCCCCCATTCTTCTCACTTTTGTGGTGAACTCACCCAAAACGCAGCCTGAGCCAAAAGAAACAACGCCGGTGGCAAAGGCACAGGTATATTTATTGCTCCTGAAACACACACAGCCACAATTACACATTTCCTGGAAGAAACTGGATTGAGACAACTCACCCTCACAGCTTTCAACAGGACTAAGGCCTTTTCCTCTGTTTACAGTCCAGCAGGTCTTTGTGGGCACCCCCAGGAAATCCGTAACGGCCGTGTACGTGCGGTACCAGCTGGCGAGGACCACCTGGGTGGGAAAGAGGATTTCAAGTTGCTTGAAAGGGACTCTGAGATTAGCTCAATGCCCAAAGTAACCTCTCATGACAGCTGGCCCCCATCCAGGACGGTTTTGTTATTTGGTTTGTTTTGAAACCTGAGGATTTTTCTCAGCTGCTTAGCGTTTTTGGCCAGAATTTCCTAAAGGGCATCCAAGGAGGCCCAAGGATTCACTAACAGACTTCAAAGGGTGCCTGCTTTCAAACACAAATCATTTCCTGCATCAAACTGCAGCCCTGGCAAAAAATCATGTATTCCAAGATTGTTTGGAAGGTTCTCCATTTAACTAGTTCTACTGATAACCTGGATAAGGGGATTGAGTCCAGCACCAGTAAGTTTGCAGATGACACCAAGCTGTACACAGGAGTTGATCTGCTGGAGGGTAGGAGAGCTCTGCAGAGGGACCTTGACAGGCTGGACAGGTGGGCAGAGTACAAGGGCATGAGATTGAACACATCAAGTGCAGGGTTCTACACACTGGCCACAACCACCCCATGCAGCGCTACAGGCTGAGGTCAGGGTGGCTGGAGAGCAGCCAGGCAGAAAGGGACCTGGGGCTAGTGGTGGAGAGTAGGCTGAACATGAGCCAGCAGTGTGCCCAGGTGGCCAAGAAGGCCAATGGCATCCTGGCCTGCATCAGGAATAGTGTGGCCAGCAGGAGCAGGGAAGTCATTGTGCCCTCTACTCAGCACTGGTTAGGCCACAGCTTGAGTCCTGTGTCCAGTTCTGGGCCCCTCAGTTTAGGAAAATGTTGAGATGCTGGAAGGTGTCCAGAGAAGGGCAAGAAAGCTGGGGAGGGGTCTGGAGCACAGCCCTGTGAGGAGAGGCTGAGGGAGCTGGGGTTGCTTAGCCTGGAGAAGAGGAGGCTCAGGGGTGACCTTCTTGCCATCTACAACTACCTGAAGGGAGGTTGCAGAACCCCCAGGTGGGGGTTGGTCTTTTCTCCCAGGCAAGCAGCACCAGAAGAAGAGGACACAGTCTCAAGCTGTGCCAGGGGAGGTTTAGGCTGGAGGTGAGGAGAAAGTTCTTCCCAGCAAGAGAGATTGGCCATTGGCATGTGCTTCCCAGGGAGGTGGTGGAGTCACCATCACTGGAGGTGTTGAAGAAGAGACTTGGATGAGGCACTTGGAGCCATGGTTTAGTTGACAGATGGTGTTGGGTGAGAGGTTGGACTCAATTTCTGAGGTCTTTTCCAACTTGGTTTATTCTATTCTATTGTTTGGAAGGTTCTCCATTTAACTAGTTGTATTTATCAGCTATTAAAACCCCAGATTTTGTTGACAGAGGGGAGTCGGCCAAATTAAATCCATTAAAGCCAATTATTTCTTTGTTTGTTTTTTTTTTTTTACCTGCATGGCAAGAATATGATTAACGGGCCAAATCTCCAGGGTGTTTTACTCAGGTAACCTTTGACAGGTGAAATTGAAGCATGCATTAGAAAGGGGCTTCCAGATGCAGTGCAAGACAGCATTTCCATTTCCCATGCAAAGGTCGGAATGCTCTCACATCCAACAACCAATTTAAACCTCAGTGCCTGACACAGAAAACATCAGGATTTTCACAGACAGCAAAATGAGGCCTCAGCTCTCACAGCAAAGCCACCAGTTAACATCACCAGGCTATTTTGTCAGGATATAACTGACTTTTATAGAGTTCATAAATGAGTAATGGGGCCATTCCAGTTGAGCTGCTTTGAAAGTTATAACCCAGGGGTTCCCAGGCTGGAAATACATTTCACCACTGCAACATCAGCTGTCTCAGCCCTGTGTCACAGAAAACACGTACAAGAAGGATGGTTCCTTCTATTTTTTCCTCTCCATACAATTAATAAAGCTCTTTATATCACTTCTATCTCCAAGAAGGGCCTGAAAGAAACAAAGAGAGCTACGCTTTGAGAACGGGATGGAGCAAACCCTCCTAGAAACCACTTCCAAACATACATCTTTTCTTTTTTTTTTGCCAAAAGCTGCTTTGCATCACGGGCATAAAAATGAAAGCAAGTGAGTAGCACCAAACTGCTAGGTCAATTAGAAATACATTTGCTGAGATACATGTGCTGAGATACGTGCAGTTCAGAGTGCATGCATACCTCCAGAAGGCATTTCTAAGAAGGTCTACTGTTCCATGACAGATGAGACAGTAAATGCAAAACTTGGAAAGCTGGGGTGGGACTTTGAGGGTGTCAGGGAGGGACAGGACTGGGGGGGATGGAGCAAAACTAGAAATGGGGAGATTCAGATTGGATGTTAGGAAGAAGTTGTTCCCCAGGAGGGTGATGAGAGCCTGGCACAGGTTGCCCAGGGAGGTGGTGGCAGCCTCATCCCTGGAGGTGTTTGCAGCCAGGCTGGATGTGGCTGTGAGCAACCTGCTGTAGTGTGAGGTGTCCCCGCCCATGGCAGAAGGGTTGGAACTGGCTGATCCTTGATGTCCCTTCCAACCCTGACAATTCTGTGATTCTATGATTCTAATTCTGCTGTAATCTGCTGAGTTTTACAGCAGAATGTTTAATTTTGTCTTCATTTGTTGGAGGCCACTTAATGAAATTTGACAAGTGGCATGTTTCTGAACTCAGAGCTAACACAGGGTTAAATCAATAGCACTTATAGGAGGACAAAGAGGATGGGCTGTTTGCAGTTAAGGAGGAGTTTCCTGTATTTATCTCTGCCCTGAAACCTCACTCAGGATTACCAGTGGAGAGCTGTACAATGTTAACATGGAAGAACTGTGTGAAAGAAATCACTTCTATGATTCTATGATTACAAAAGCCTGGCTCTCAGACCCAGGGGATCTCTGTGGGCAGGGCACACAGAGGAATACCAAATGTTCTGCAATGATGAACAGCCAGAGAATAAACTTAACACATTATCTGTCCTCCACAGAAACTAACACATTGTCTCCCTGCTATTTTGCATCAGGGGTCACAGATGGAAACAGGAACCCAACCATGGAGCAAATACCTGGAAAAACAAGACTTTACTGGGACTGGAACATTGTACAGCTACAAAGACTGACCTGTTGCTTTTCATAGACTATTTTGCTTTACTCCTTATATGGATGAAATACCTGAAGGGAGGTTGTAGCCAGATGAGGGTTGGTCTCTTTTCTCAGGCAGGCAGCACCAGAACAAGAGGACACAGTCTCAGGCTGTGCCAGGGGAGGTTTAGGCTGGAGGTGAGGAGAAAGCTCTTCTCAGAAAGAGAGATTGGCCTTTGGAAGATGCTGCCCAGGGAGGTGGTGGAGTCACTGTCCTTGGAGGTCTTCACAGAAGGATTGGATGTGGCACTTGGAGCCATGGTTTAGTTGTCAGCAGGTGTTAAGTATTAGGTAATATGTTGGACTTGATGATCTCTGAGGTCTTTTCCAACCTTATTGATTCTATGATGTGGATGACTGCTATAGATTCACTACACCTCTTGTTTTCTTCTATCGAAACATTCATGGCTAGTACTGGCTGTACATGCAGGCAAACTGTGCTACTTCATGCGTCTCACATCTTGTTTGGTAAGTGGATTTCACAGCTATTTTCGATGCAATTAGTTTTGAAATCCACTAAACAAACAGCAATTTGTATTAAAACCCAGCCTGAGTGCTACTATTGGGCAGAAAGATCCTAAAATACCAAACAGGAAATGAAACACTTGGAGAAAACAAGGCTGGATACTGAGAATCAGAAGGAAAAAATATCCCCTGCCAACAAATATATCCCCCGAGTATCTTCCCACCACCCGGCCCCACCACAATCATCCGTGAAATTAGATGATTTTGGAGAACAACATCAAGATGCACCTATGGACAGTTTTATGGATGCAGTTAAATGGAAACAACTCCCAAGAAATACACTTTTTGAAAGATCTCTTTACAGGAAGTCTGGGATCACAGGCTCAAAGGGTGTCAGGGGCTGGAAAGGACCTCCGAAGATCATCAAGTCCAACCCCCCTGCCAAAGCAGGGCCACAGAATCCAGCACAGATCACACAGGAACGCATCCAGATGGGGCTTGAAAGTCACCAGAGAAGGAGACTCCACAACCTCTCTGGGCAGCCTGCTCCAGGGCTCTGTGACCCTCACAGTGAAGATGTTCCTTCCTCGTGCTGAGACGGGCATCAAGCATAAACGACTGAAAGGAGCAGAGCAGGCTGTTTTGTCTGCTTTTCATGCTCACATAGGCACACAAAAGATGCATGAATCCTATCACCAAACTGTATGAACCAGTACAGCCCTAGCAAACTCTGACTGAACAGACAAGCCAACACATTTAGCACAGTCATCTACCTACAGTTCATCCAGAATGACAGCCACAATTGCTCATTTTGATGTCACCGTCTAATTTACTCAGTCATCTTTCATGGTTATTCTCTAGGAGCAAGTTCACTTGACCAGCTGCCTTTGCTTTTTTGCAAGTCAGGAAGTCTACTGTAACTTTACAGTATTCAAATAAGGCACACATTCCTAATGCTGCATTTCCAGGAGTGAACTGCAACCTCTCTTCAGTTAAAAAAGAATAAAACCAGCAAACCCCTAAGATATTCTAAGTCAGGCTCAACAAGGCTGTGAGCAACATCAGCTAGTGGAGGATGTCCCTGCTTACTGCAGAGGAGTTGGACTAGATGACCACTGGAGGTCCCTTCCAGCCCTAACCATCCTATGGTTCTATGAAACTCAACCCTCAACATTCCAAACAAACACAAAAGGAATTTAGAAGGCAGCACAACTTGCTCACCCCTAGCAGCCAGAAGGCAGCACAACTTGCTCACCCCTAGCAGCCAGAAGGCAGCACAACTTGCTCACCCCTAGCAGCCAGTTCTTTCAGAGCAACCAAGGAGCAAGTGAAACCACTACAGGCAAGCCGTATAAACACACTGCGTGCTGAGAACTCTCAAGACACAGTTCCTGAAAGCAGTTCTCTTCCAACAGCAGGAGGAGTATAAATGCTAGTACCCAACAATTACAGCCATTGTTAGTCCTTGATTCTCCAAAAATTAAGCTGGTGCTGACAAGAGGAGCTACAGAAAAGTACACTAACCAAAGGAGTTTGCAAAATGTATGAGACACTGGCAGAACCAGAAGAGAAAGGGAAACAAACATTGCTGTATTTAAACACATTCCTCTCAGTGACCAAACAAACCCAGAGTAGGAATGGAATTCAATCCAGTCTAACATTAAGTACCTACAGAACAGCAGCTGCCAGGCTTCCACAGATGAGTTTCTTCTGCAACGTGCAAGCAGGCTGTTTTCACAGATTTTTAGGGGCCACAGTGAACTGGGATGTGTTACACAAAATGCACAGCAAAACAACTTCTCAGTAGCTGTATTGCTGCAGGCATTATTGTCACTTACTACTGAGACTGTGGATGTCCTATTTCCTGAAGTACACAATGTGAGCAAGCTCCTTGCTTCCAGTGAAAATTACCAGCAAGAAGTACAGAATTGGATTGCAACTCCAGGGCAGGAAACACTAAGATCTAGAAAGCATTCACATATGATGAGACATACATGAAGCCTGAGAACTGATAGAATAGAACAGAATTAGCCACGTTGGAAAAGACCTCAGAGATTTGAGTCCAGCCTATCACCCAACACCATCTATCAACTAAACCATGGCACCAAGTGCCTCAGACAGGCTCTTCTTAAACACTTCCAGTGATGGTGACTCCACCACCTCCCTGGGCAGCACATTCCAATGGCCAATCTCTCTGTCTGGGAAGAATTTCTTCCTCACCTCCAGCCTAAACCTCCCCTGGCACAGCTTGAGAGTGTGTCCTCTTGTTCTAGTGCTGCTTGCCTAGGAGAAAAGACCAACCCCCACCTGGCTACAACCTCCCTTCAGGGAGTTGGAGAGAGCAAGAAGGTCTCCCCTGAGCCTCCTCCTCTCCAGGTTAAGCAGCCCCAGCTCCCTCAGCCTCTCCTCACAGGGCTGTGCTCCAGCCCCCTCCCCAGCTTTGTTGCCCTCTCTGGACACGTTCAAGTGCCTCAAAGTCCTTCTTAAACTGAGGAGCCCAGAACTGGACACAAAACTCAAGGTGTGGCCTAACCAGTGCTGAGCACAGGGGCACAATGAATTCCCTGCTCCTGCTGGCCACACTGTTCCTGATACAGGCCAGGATGCCATTGGCCTTTTTGGCTACCTGGGCACACTGCTGGCTCATGTTCAGCTGCTGTCAACCAGCACCCCCAGGTCCCCTTCTGCCTGGCTGCTCTCCAGCCACTCTGTCCCCAGCCTGCAGCGCTGCATGGGGTTGTTGCGGCTAGTGTGTAGAACCCTGCATTTAGATGTGTTCAGTCTCATGCCATTGGACTCTGCCCATCTGTCCAGCCTGTCAAGGTCCCTCTGGAGAGCTCTCCTACCCACTAACAGATCAACTCCTGCCCCCAGCTTGGTGCCACCTGCAAATTTCCTGATGATGGACTCAATCCCCTCGTTCAGGTCATCAATAAAGATATTGAACAGGATGGGGCCCAGCACTGGTCCCTGGGGAAACACAGTGTATGGAAAAAACCCATTCTCCTTTTAAACCTGTGTGGTAGTTGGTCTCAGCTGGTCTGGCAAAGTTAGTGTTGGGGAGGGGAAACCTCAACCCACCACAGCCTGGAACTCCAGTAAGCTATTCAAGCAACATTTCATGAATCATTTTCATCTTCAGCACCACCTTTTTCCCAGAGTATCATTTCTTGTATGTTTGTAGGCAAACGTAAAGAACCCAAAGATTTATCAGAAATGATTGTTTTGAAAAAGAAAAAACAACCACCATGGCTCACCTCTGGGTAAAGATTGAACCTCTGCAAGGTGTTAATCACCAAAGGGTATTCAGTCAGTCTGTCATTCATAATTGCCCATACTCCATTCCAAAACGATGGGGCCTCAATGATGATCTTGAAGTAGGAATAATAAAGACCCTAAAGGAGAGCAGAATCAGTATTTAGGATTAAAGAGGTCACTTATGCTTCACAAACAAGCTCTGTTTTTAAATCAAATGCTATAATATAACTAATAGAAGAAGATTCACAGATTCATTAAATGGTTTAGGTTGGAAAAGACCTTAAAGATTGTTTAGTTCCAATGCCCCTGCCATGGGCAGGGACACCTCCCACCAGACCAAATTGCTCAAGGCCTCATCCAATCTGGCCTTGAACACCTCCAGGGAGGGGGCACCCACAGCCTCCCTGGGCAACCTGCTCCAGTGTTTCCACACCCTCACTATAAAGAATCGATCCCTAATATCTAGTCTAAATCTACCCTCTTCAAGCCTCAATCCATTCCCTCTTGTCCTATCACTACAAGCCCTTGTCAAGAGTCCCTTTCCAGCTTTCTTATAGCTGCACAAACACTCAATATCTTTATTGATGATCTGGACAAGGGGATTGAGTCCATCATCAGGAAATTTGCAGGTGACACCAAGCTGGGGGCAGGAGTTGATCTGTTAGAGGGTAGGAGAGCTCTCCAGAGGGACCTTGACAGGCTGGACACATGGGCAGAGTCCAATGGCATGAGACTGAACACATCTAAGTGCAGGGTTCTACACACTAGCCACAACAACCCCATGCAGCGCTGCAGGCTGGGGACAGAGTGGCTGGAGAGCAGCCAGGCAGAAGGGGACCTGGGGGTGCTGGTTGACAGCAGCTGAACATGAGCCAGCAGTGTACCCAGGTAGCCAAAGAGGCCAATGGCATCCTGGCCTGCATCAGGAACAGTGTGGCCAGCAGGAGCAGGGAGGTCATTCTGCCCCTGTGCTCAGCACTGGTTAGGCCACAACTTGAGTCTTGTGTCCAGTTCTGGGCCCCTCAGTTTAAGGAGGACTTTGAGGCACTTGAACATGTCCAGAGAAGGGCAACAAAGCTGGGGAGGGATCTGGAGCACAGCCCTCTGAGGAGAGGCTGAGGGAGCTGGGGTTGCTTAGCCTGCAGAAGAGGAGGCTCAGGGAGACCTTCTTGCTCTCTACAACTCCCTGAAAGGAGGTTGTAGCCAGGTGGGGGTTGGTCTTTTCTCCCAGGCAAGCAGCACTAGAACAAGAGGACACAGTCTCAAGCTGTGCCAGGGGAGGTTTAGGCTGGAGGTGAGGAAGAAATTCTTCCCAGCAAGAAAGATTGGCCACTGGAATGTGCTGCCCAGGGAGGTGGTGGAGTCACCATCCCTGGAGGTGTTTAGGAAGAGCCTGGCTGAGGCACTTGGTGCCATGGTTTAGTTGATCAGATGGTGCTGGGTGATAGGTTGGACTCGAGGATCTCCAAGGTCTTTTCCAACATTCGTTGCAATTTCTCAGTATAGCTACTTATCCAGAAGGGACTGAGGTGTTTTGGGCAGCCCCTGATGCAGGCAGGGTTAGAGGCAGAAGCTTCCCAGTCACCGACTTTTCAGCGACACGCGAGCTAACCATTTCCGTGCGAAAGGCCATCTCTCTCTCGAGGGTCGAGAGGTGAGAGAAGTGCCGGTCGTTCTCAAACAGGGTGGTGATGTGATACCTGGGGGAAGGGAACAACAAACACAACTCTTTGTGCGCTGCTTCAGCGCTCGCATGAAATCATACAGACCAGGGGACAGCAAAACAGTCCCTGAAGACCCAAAGTTTATCTACCAGCTCCTCCCGCAACCGCCTCCCCTCCCCCGCCTCCCCCCTCCCTCCCCCTGCAACCGCCTCCCCCTCCTCCCCCCTTGTGCAACCTCCTCCCCTCTCCCTCCTCCCCCTCTCCCTCCTCCCTCCTCTCCCTCCTCCTGCAACCTCCTCCCCCTCCCTCTTCCTCCTCCCCTCTCCCTCCTCCCCCTCCCTCCTCCTGCAAGCTCCTCCCCCTCCCTATTCCTCCTCCCCTCTCCCTCCTCCCCCTCCCCTCTCCCTCCTCCTGCAACCTCCTCCCCCCCCTTCCTCCTCCCCTCTCCCTCCTCCCCCCCCCCCTCCCTCCTCCTGCAACCTCCTCCCCCTCCCTCTTCCTCCTCCCCTCTCCCTCCTCCTGCAACCTCCTCCCCCTCCCTCTTCCTCCTCCCCTCTCCCTCCTCCTGCAACCTCCTCCCCCTCCCTCTTCCTCCTCCCCTCTCCCTCCTCCTGCAACCTCCTCCCCCTCCCTCTTCCTCCTCCCCTCTCCCTCTCCCTCCTCCTGCAACCTCCTCCCCTCTCCCTCTTCCTCCTCCCCCCCCTCCTCCCCCTCTCCCTCCTCCCTCTTCCTCCTCCTGCAACCTCCTCCTCTCTCCCTCTTCCTCCTCCCCTCTCTCCTCTTTCTCCTCCCCCTCCCTCCTCCTGCAACCTCCTCCCCCTCCCTCCTCCTGCAACTTCCTCCTCTCTCCCTCTTCCTCCTCCCCTCTCTCCTCTTTCTCCTCCCCCTCCCTCCTCCTGCAACCTCCTCCCCCCTCCCTCTTCCTCCTCCCCCTCCCTCTTCCTCCTCCCCCTCCCTCTTCCTCCTCCCCTCTCTCTCCCTCCTTCCCCTCCCTTCTCCTGCAACCTCCTCCCCTCTCCCTCTTCCTCCTCCCCTCTCCCTCTTCCTCCTCCCCTCTCCCTCTTCCTCCTCCCCTCCCTCTCCTCTTCCTCCTTCCCCTCCCTCCTCCTGCAACCTCCTCCCCTCTCTCTCCTCTTCCTCCTTCACCTCCCTCCCCCTCCTTTCTTCTCCCTCCTCCTGCACCCATCTCCCCTCCCCTCCCCCTCCTCCTGCAACCTCCTCCATTAACATTATTTGAAATGGAAAAACTATACAAACTCACACAAGCAGCCATTAAACTCTACTATGGAATTAATTAGAATACCTTAATTTATTCTGACTTAAGTGCAGACACTCAAGGATCAAAAGCTTAATGTTGCTAAGGCTATTGAGTCTACATACTAAGCAAAGAAACTGCAAATATCTACTACAAAGAATCAGAGATTAAAACCTGGCAAAAATAAGGGTGCAAATAGGAGTAGTGTTAAGTTTTTCTTCCACAAAAGCCTTTTCTCACTTGTATTTTAAGGCAGGTATCTGCCATTCTAAACATACATTTGATGGCAAATTCATCTACAGAAATAAAGGGGCAACTACAAATGGGGAGGAAAATACAAAAGGACAGGGAAAAGGCAAATGATTTTGAAGGCAAAACTTGCAGTGTCCGAGAGAAGCTTCACCTCCAGCGAGGGTGGGAGCCAGAGTGTGAGAGACTAAATCTTGTCTCTCTTGATGTGACTCAACAAAGATAAAGTCACCTTTGCTGCTTGCCCAGACAATAGCCGATGTGTGTTGGGCAGTTGCCACTGGATAACAAGTCTCTGGAAGGTGCATAGATAAAGACTGCTCACCAGACTGCAGCTGCCCGGGAAATAATGGGCAGAGGCCACTGCTATCCACACTCCCTGGAATATACAGACCTAAAAAGCTGTATGAAGGATCTGAGCAACTACTGGCTCAGGAGAAGGAAAACAAAGACCTGGGCAATGCTGCTCTGAAGGAAAATGATAGCAACATCACCACGTAGCCTGGAAGAAACAGACCAGGAGGAACCCTCTCTCCATGTCCTGAGTTCTACCTGCTACAACTCATGGAGCTGAAGAGGATGCTCAGAGGACAGCACAGCCAACAAGGACATCTCCTCCAGGCCAAAGCTGCAGCACCTTTCCTCCGCAGACCCAAACTGTCTTGGGGGGTGAGAGGTCTGGTAATATAATTCCTTTCCTCTTCTCTCTCTCACTCTCTATTTTCTCTCTCTGTCCCCTTCTGATCCATCTTCTTTATTCTGTTAATAAATAGCCTCAAGGGCTGGTGATTTTGTGGCCTCATTTGTGCCTCTAACTTCGTAACACGGGGATACTCAAAAGAACCGAGTCTCTTTCCCTCTCTGGATTGAGGCACAGAGCAATGCACGTGACTATGACTCTGAACAGAACTTTGTAAGAAACAAACTGCTAAAAATCAATAGCCCTTTTTGGAGCTGGGAAACAAAACCAGAGTGGCAGAAGCTGTTACTTCCTATCTCCGCAAAAGCAGCTGGTGAAAAATCACCACAGGAGTCATTCTGTTCCTACTCTAGCCTACTTTTATAAGGAAAAAAAAAAAACCAAACCAAAACAGAAGGGTGAGGATTAGGATGGAACCTACAACACGAGGATTCAAAGCTTGGATTGACAAAAAGTAGACAACAGGCCATTTTTCTGCACACAACGACAGCACTGGCCTGAAGAGGCGAGAGAAAACACCATGCAAAGCCAAGAAATTAAAGTAGAAGCTAAATAAGCACAACATGGGGGAAAGTTGAAAGGATTGACCTGGACTTCCTAAACCCACTGAGAGGAAGAAAACAAAAAAAAAAAAAGGCCTGTTAGTGGAAATGCACCTGAATTTGTATAGGTAAGCAACAATTTTCCACCTGGCAAGCAAGCTTCACCCTTCACTGTACAGTCTTGTAAGAAACTGAACAAGAACCAGAACTATTCACTTTGAAGACAACAATTTGGTTTTGAGAGGAAAGATTGCCATAAAAATCCCAATAGCTTGTCTAAATATAAGCCCCCCCAAAATCACATTTTTCAAACATCATATTACTCTCAAGTGATAAATTTAACCTTACCAATGTAGGACTCCTGCAAAAGCAGCTGTAAAGGAAACAAAATGTGTCAAGTTACTCAAATGCTGAAATAACTGAACGTGAAATCATGTTCATTAAAGTCATTGCAGTGCAGTTTCAGAGATGCACAGAGCTGCTCAGCCTCCAAAGGAAGACAACAGAGATCTAAGCTAACATTTCAAGGCCAGCTCTTTACAAACCTGAATTTACAGGTTGGACTTGATGATCTTTGAGGGCTATTCCAACCTTATGGATTCTACAACTCTGTGATTGTGCTGCCAGTATGCAGCACCAGGTAACCTCCCCACCTACATCCTGCATCACTCAAGCTGATCCATCACAACCATTTCAGCTAGCAATAACAATTATAAGCTTTTTTCTACTTTCTAAGCAGCACAAATATTTCTAACATTTTTGAGACACTTACTGAATACAGAACACAAAATTAACCAGGCTGGAAAAGACCTCAGAGATCATCGAGTCCAACCTATCACCCAACACCATCTGATCAACTCAACCATGGCACCGTGCTTTAACCACTCTCTTAAACACCTCCAGTGATGATGACTCCACCACCTCCCTGGGCAGCACATTCCAAGGGCCAATCTCTCTTGCTGGGAAGAACTTTCTCCTCCCCTCCAGCCTAAACCTCCCCTGGCACAGCTTGAGACTGTGTCCTCTTGTTCTGGTGCTGCTTGCCTGGGAGAAGAGACCAACCCCCACCTGGCTACAACCTCCCTTCAGGGAGTTGTAGAGAGCAATGAGGTCTCCCCTGAGCCTCTTCTTCTCCAGGCTAAGCAACCTCAGCTCCCTCAGCCTCTCCTCACAGGGCTGTGCTCCAGACCCTTCCCCAGCTTTGTTGTCCTTCTCTGGACATCTTCCAGCAACTCAACATCTTTCCTGAACTGACTGTGACTGCTAATTCAAGTCCTGCTCCTTAACTCATGTTAAGGCCTGCTGCGTGCTATGAGCCACAACGCTGGGTCAAAGCAAGGGCAATGCACAGGCAGGACCTAGTAGCCAGAAAGGACTAAAGGTCATAATGCTGCCACTGTCACCTGCAGCTCACTGTTTCCTGCAGCCACAATCTTCAAATATTGATTGCCTGGGAGCTCCTCGAGAATCTGCTAGCTCATGGAAATGATACAGACCAAACTCCCAAGCTGGAATTTACAAATACACCATCTTGCCCAGAAAGCTTTTTGAAGCAGATCCAGCAGCAGCTGGACTGCTGAGGATTTTGTGCTTCCTGGTGTGCTACAGAGGGCACTGGCACTGTGATGAAAGAGGAGGGAAGAGCACTCACATCACCAGCTCTGTAACTGTTTTGCTCACAGCAACGTAAGTCAGAAGTTACAAACTGATAATTAGAGAAATTGTGAGCTAGAAACTTCATGCCTTAAGTGACAAATTTGTGAATTCTCACATCAGACTAGCCTGCACAAAGTGGACTGGGTCTTGGTCATGTTTCTTTCCTCTCCTAATGAAGAAATAAAGCAAAGCTTCATTCCCAGAGTACGTTGTCCTGTAAATTGGAGAGATGCAACCAGACCACGAGAACCAATATAAGTCCAGCTGAGGTTTTAACTGCTAATGGAGTTAGACTCTACATAGAATAGCATTCCATTTGTCCATCCAGAAACTATCTGCATTGTTGTCATGTAGCTACAGACCAGGGGAGGCAATCTAAGGGACAAGGGAATAAGACAAATGATGATAAAGTGGTGGGCAAACAGCTTAGGTCTGTGATTTCTTGAGCGTGGCAAGATCCACAGAGACAGGAAACCAATCCATTTTGCTTGGGTGGCATTCACAACACATCCAGAGGTCACCATTGAAGCTCAGCTTGAGTGAGGGATAAAAGCATTTAGAGGGACCACAACGCTCCTTCTAGACTGAAGGTGTCTTGATTGCCCTCTACGCACACAGTGGCTCTCTGCCACAGCAAAATCAGGTAGAGTGGCTGCCTTTGAACCAAGAAAATATGCATGGGTAATGAAATGCCTTCTTATTCACAGGGTATACAGTGCAGAGAGAAAGTGGAGATGACAAGCACCCTCCCTGCTCACCGCCAGCAGGAGAGAGCAAGGTGCTGAGCGCCGTGTCCCTCTCCAGGGTGCTGATGTTCAAACACCTCCTCCAGCTCACAGGCACCCAGGCACGCTCCATGAGCCTCTCTGACGCCATGGAACAGGTCAAGTTGCTTGCACAGAGCTAAAACATACATCAAAGGCCCACACACTGATGCAGAATATAGTCAGAGAGTTAGTGAACGTGCATGTGTTCAGGCTGCATGTCCTGTGCAGATGGTGCTCTGCTTCTGGGAAGCAGCAGCAATAAGGGAAAGAAAATCACCCTTGCAAACCCAGCTCAATGCACATTGAAGGGGAGTGGAGTGAATGGACACTTCATGCCCCTTCCCAAACCACATGCTCCTCCAACACTGAGCCCAGAAGCACTGCTGCTGCTGCTGGCAGTACTTGTAATCATTGTCAGCTGCTGGGAGTACTTGTAATCATTGCCACAATGCCGCTGCTAGCAGCACACTTGTTAACCATTGCCACCACAGGTCATAAGAAAGGCTGAGGGAGTTGGAGTTCAGCCTGGAGAAGAGAAGGCTTCAGGGAAGCCTTATTGCAGCCTTTCAATACTTAAAGGGAGCAAAATAGGGCCTGCTGCAACAGGACAAAGTTTTAAACTAAAGGAGGACCTCATCACTGTCTATAACTACGTGAAGGGAGGTTGTAGCCAGGTGGGGGTCAGTCTGTTCTCCCAGGTAACCAGCAACAGAACGAGGAGATAGTCTCAAGTTGGGCCAGGGGAGGTTCAGGCTGGATATTAGGAAGAAGAGTAATTTGCCCTTGGAATGTGCTGCCCAGGGAGGAGGTGCAGTCACCATGTCTGGAGATCTTCAAGAAAAGCCTGGATGAGGCACTCAGTGCCATGGTCTAGTTGATTGGATAGGGCTGGGTGATAGGTTGGACTCGATCTTGGAGGTCTCTTCCAACCTAGTTGATTCTATGAGGAGAGATTTAGACTGGATAGAAAGAAGACATGTTTTACAGTGAGGATGGTGAAACCGGCCCAGGTTGCCCAGAGAGGTGGTAAAATGTCTATCCCTGGACACATTACAGGTTAGGCTGGATGGCTCTCTGAGCAACTTGATCTCATTGAAGATGTCCCTGCTCACTGCAGGAGGGTTGGACTAGATGACCATTAAATTTCCCTTCAACTTAAAACACTCCACAATTCCATAATGCAATAAAACTACATTTATGAACCTCAATGTTAAAGTTTCACATACAAAGATGTGTAGTGAAACTGGGCAAGACAAGAAAAAAAACAATTACCTTAGAAGGGGAAAAAAAAAATCTCCCAACATCTCTAAACTACTTGCCTGTACAATTTAGTATTTACTTCAAGTTACACATTACACCTAGTACTTGAGGTTACAGAATACAGAATTAACCAGGTTGGAAAATACCTTTGAGATCATCTAGTCCAACCTATCACCCAACAGCATCTAATCAACAAAACCATGGCACCAAGTGCCTCGTCCAAGTCTCTTCTTCAACACCTCCAGTGATGGTGACTCCACCAGCTCCCTGGGCAGCACATTCCAATGGCAAATCTCTCTTGCTGGGAAGAGCTTCTTCCAAACATCCAGCCTAAACCTCTCCTGGCACAGCTTGAGACTGTGTCCTCTTGTTGTCACAGGTTGGAGAGCTGCACACTCCTTTTTTCCTTCAGAAAAGCTGATATGGAAATGCTATGAAATGCCAGGTAAGCTATACCTGCACCACAGCAAATCATATTCCATAAAGAAAGACATTTTGCAGTCACTGTGTGAAAAGAAACAGGGTAGTCCATAACCTTTCTTAGCTACTGAGTCTCATATTTGCACAAAGAATAATTGAATTGCTCAGCAACGTTTCTAAGGCTCCCAGTAAGATTTGATGTTGAGATACAGTAAACACATACACACAGCCCATCTATTAAAAAATATGCATCAATATCTTAAAATATATCCATTTTAAGACAGATCACATGTTAGGACACAATATATAGCAAAGTCAATATAAATGTACATTAGGTACCAGCACCGTTCATGTGGCTCCTAATGAGCCAAACCTGCAGTATTTTACTGTTGCAAAGTAATTATCCATTAAGATGGAAATTACATTTCAATACATAATTAATTTGAAGAGTCAAACCTACCACTTATTTTAGAAAGGAAACAGTAGACTGAACTCTGACTCTTCCCTTCACCTCGATTCTAAATCAGGATGTTAAAGTGCAAAGGCATTGAGAGTTATTTCCCATACAACTTGACCAAACTTCACAACATCCGTTATAAACCTAAGACCTTTTATAATCACCCAGCCATTCGTGTAACTACTCACACTTTAAGAGACAATGTGCTTAATTCAAAGCCTTCCACTCTAAGTCCAAAGGGGTTTCACAACAGCCCAACTCCAGACTCACATTAAGCTAGGTCCTGATGGAAACTCAGCTCTCTTAAATTACCATCCTTTGATCCCTTACTGAGGAAGGAATGAAGGACGGGAAAGGAACATTACAGTTCTAATGCTACTTAGCTACAGCTGCTATGTACTTGAACTGGCAGATGTCACTTTCTCCTCCAACCTAAGAATCCCTAAAAGCAAAGCATATGATCAGATTTTCTGCAGGCTAGGAGGGCTATTATGCAAAATCTGATTTCCTATTTTTACCTGTGCTCTGTTCCAAGAAAAGCAACACGAGTAGCATGCAAAGAGCATTCTAATTGTGGAAATTGACTACACAATACACAGAACTCGCCAAGAGAACAACTGGACATGAAATGTACTTGAAATAGATTAACGCTTTCCAAGGACCCCCCGGAGGGACTAGGCAGGAACAGAGCGGAACTGGGAACAAGGAGGAAATGTGCAAGCATTGCCTACATCTGCAGCTTAGTCAAGAGGTTTCCTTGTGAGATTCTGTGCTATCTACAAAGGACATCTTCAAGCATAAGGCCTCAGTTTAATGGCTATTTAAAATTAAAACAAAAAAAAAAACCCCACAATATAACAGGGCACAGTGTTGTGTAAGAATGTCCTTAATACTCTGACAGCTTTATTGTTGCATGTAAATTGGAGATAATACCTAAGAGTTAAAAAAAATACATGACTATACCCTCCCCTTGTAACAAAACTAGCTCCAACTGTGGGAACCACGGCTTTTAAAACCTGGACCTTAAAGCTTAAGCAAAACAACCAAAATTCAAACACCACTAAACCTCAACCAAACCCCACTACAGCATATTTAGTGTATTCATATTCTTGTATACTGTTACACACTTTAGGGTTCACACCTTATCAAAAACTACAGATTGCCCAAGTATTGAATGGGTTATCTGGGTTATAAAGCCCTCTCTACCTCATCTGCTCTCAAATTTCAAACCAAGACAAAAGCATTTTTCAACTCTGAGTACCAGCTAAGTGCTTCTGCACCATTTAAGGCACTACTAGAGGAGGAAACGCTGAACACACACAGGTAAGCAAAGCAATTCGGGAAGAGTTTATTCATCAATTAGTTTGTAAGCTAAAGGTTGCTTCCCTGCTACTACTTTGCCATGTAATCCATCAAACTGAAGAAAGTCCCTTTGGCAAGGAGCACTACTGGTAGGGTGATTAATAGTACCAGCATCTTTGGAATGCCCTGACATTTTTCAATATAATACCTTTAAGAGTGCACCTAATTGCACATCTGACAAATATGCTGCTGGTTCACATTTGTTAGCTTTAGGGATGCATTTCTCATTTAATTTTGCAAAAGCCTTCTCCAAGACTTTGACCGTTAGCCATTTTATTCTTTACTCCAAATGATATTCAGCTCGGCATTTATACCCCTCTACAGCTAAACGTTCCTCCATCCACAATCCTTCCCCAGCAAGAGGTGCTTTGACTATACGCTTATTAGAAGTTGTTTGGGGTTGTTTTTCTGTTGGGATTTTGGGGGGTGGGGGTTGGTGTTTTTCTCCTCCCCTTTGGTTTTTGTTTTGTTTTGTTTTCTTCATAGAAACTAATGTCTGGATAGGACAGATCCATAAGCTGTACCTGGGGCAATTTCTTTTTCTCCAACAACTCTGATGCCACATCAACTGCTACAGTAACAGCTTTACAAAAGTGAACAGGTTAAAGGCTATTCCCTGTTCCCTCTCAGCATAAACTTGTTTGGGTTTTATTATTTCAGGTTATATTTCCAAATATATTTTGGTACAGTTTACCATTCCAGAGAAATTAATCAGAACAGTACTTTCTGACAACATAGTCCTTCCACTTACCCAGAAGGAAAGTGAGCCATATCTTGCTATCAGCTTTCATGTTGAAGGCCTTCCTGTCATCACCAAATACTGTCAAAAGAAGACAAACACCTTAAGCATCAATTAAGATCAGCCTTCCCTACGAGGAAATCTATTCCAAGCCTGCAGCATTCATTTCCTGTAAAAATCTCGACTAGACTTCGACAAAGCCGAAAGAAATTTCAAGCAGCAAATTAGCAACTGCACACAAAAGCTTTAAACACCACAGACAAGACTATTAAAGCGGCTATTAAGCATCACAGACAGACCGCTAAGGTGACTACACAAATCGTTAAGGTTTTTAATTCCTGAAAGAACTTTTACGAGACAGCCTGTCAAAAGAGGATTTCTACGTAGACACCTGGCCGTAGACAAACCGGCTCCAACACAAAGTCAGCCTTTTAAAGGACAAGCAACCCCTCCGTCCTTTCAGCAGAGGTTTAACAAGAAACAAGCTAGCCACGCCGATATCACAAAGCTGAGCTAGTCACAAGTTAGTCGCACCAACAGCACGTTCGCCCCTTTCTCCCCCAAAGGATGCTAAAGTGCTACAAAACCCTTTTCCTTCCCCTCGCCCCCGGCTGTCGCCCGTACCAGCGTGTGGCTTCCCAGCCGCGGGTCTCTGAGCCTCCCCGCGTTGTGAGATGCTGGAGGACGGGCACGGGAAGAGCGGGAAAGCGACCGCTGCCCCGTGCGGTGCCAGGGACAGCCTCCTCGCCTCCCTCCCTTGGGCAAACGCCGTGAGACCGCAGGGGTAGCCGCTGCCCGGCCGAGGCGCTCCGCTGCCCGCCGCCCCCGCATCGCCCTCCCGAGGAAAGCCGTCCCGCCGCTTCCCTTCCGCGGGCAGTACAGAAAACACAGCCCGTGCGCCTGGGGCTTCCGCGCCGGGCCGGGAAGTCTGCCGACAGCCGGAAAGAGGAGAGGGAGGCGAGCCCGAACCCCCTGCCGCTTCCCCGAGGCGGAAGAGCTGACCCTCCAGCCGAGCGGGGCAGAGGAAGCGGGAAGAGGGCAGGATCTGGGGGAAGGGGAGGCTTTCCCCCTCAACCCCCACCTCACCTCGGAGCAGGTCTCTGCAGATGCGCAGGAGCCTCAGGGGGCCGCGGCCCAGTACGTCCCGGTCCCCCTCAGCAGCCGGCCCCTCCCTGAAGGGTCTCTGGGGTCGTTCCTGGCTCCCCGCCGGCCGCCGCCTCCCTTCCGCATGGCTCGGGCCCCGCTGGGGACCTGCCTGCCGGGAGAGTGCGGCGGACGCCCGCGGCCGCTCCCGGGGCTGGCGCCCGGCGATTGCTGCTGCTGCTGTTGCCCGGGTCTGAGCGGCAGCGACTCTTTGTTCCTGCCTCGGGTCGGGACGGCCATCTCCGCATAGTCCTCACCGGGGCCGGGGGTGTCGCGCCGGAGGAGAGGGGACGGAAGGTGGTCCTCAGCGAGGAGGTTCCCCCACCCCCGGGCAGGGCCCGGAGGCCACGGCGTACGGACGGAGCCGGCGGGTAGGTAGTAACGGGGCGAGGGGGCAGCCGCTCACAACTCCCCCGGCCTGCTCCGCCCGGTTGGCCACGTGGGGGGGGGGGGGCGGTGCTCCTCGGCGGGGCGGGCAGCGGCTCCCGGCGCCCCGCCCCTTCCCTCGCGCTGCCCCGCCGCTCACGCACGCGCCGCCCCGGGGCCCGGGAGCGGCGGGAGGGGCTAGTTGCTTCCCCCTGGCTCGCCCCCGCCGCGCTGCGCGCGTGCGCGCGCTGCCCGTCCCGAGCGCGGAGCTGCCGCCGCGTTCGGCAGCGCCTCGAGAGGAGCCGGGAGCCGAGCCGTGCCCCCTCCTCTCACCCCAGCGGCATCCTCTGCCCTCTCCTCCGGCGTTCCTCTCCCGCTGCCTATTCCTTGCCCGTTCTTAAGCCGTTGAGCTTTGTGAGCATCGTTTCCAAGCCCACCCCTGATAGACAGCACATCTCTAGAGTGCCTCCCGCCCTCGAGTTCCCAAATTTTAGCTGCCGCAAGGTGCCCGAGCTGTTGTGTTGCCTTGGCTCGGCGGATTCCCGGCCACGGAAAACGTCTTAGCCACCTTGGTTTGGAGGTTGAAGTTCGGGGTTGCCGTAGCGTGTGCCGCCGGTGGGGCAACGCTCCTGCGGCTTCTGCCGCTTGGGTGCCGGCCGCGCCGAGCTCTCGGTTCTCAACGTGCAACTCAGCCGAGCCCTTTCTCTGGGTTCAGAGGTCGAAAAGCCTCACAAGCGACATGCAGCTCCAGCCAAGCCCTTTCTCTAGGTTCAGAGATCCTGTACAAGGAAGGCCCTCAAGAGCTGAAAGGTGTCACAACCTCCAGAGCAGCCACCTTCAGTACCTCGCAGCAGCACTCACTGCGGCTCCTACACTAACACCTGGAATTTCTCTTCTTTTCAGGGTTGTGTGTATGCAACGTAAGAGTTGAATAAGACCCAGCTCCAGCAAAACTGCTTTTCCTCCCCTCACCTGTGCTTTTCTCCTCAGTGTGCAACAGCAGTCAGACAGTGACTCATCTGATGGTGGTGATTGGATTAATATATGCCTTTTTGAAAGTGTTGGTGAAATACAGCAGGGTATAACTTCATTAAAAGCAACCTCTGCAAATGGATCTGTTTCACGCTTTCCTTCTTCACTTTGTTGTGGTTTTTTGTTTAATTCCTTGGAGGTTCCTTCTCAACCGTACACATTTCTTGCCTCCCAGATGCTCTTCATTGCTGTCTTGCATATTTTCTTTGACCCTGCTCGTTCTTCATTTCATAGAATCATGGAT
The DNA here is from genome assembly GCA_033816785.1 of Picus viridis. Lineage (NCBI taxonomy): Eukaryota > Metazoa > Chordata > Aves > Piciformes > Picidae > Picus > Picus viridis. The sequence goes on from CM066574.1 coordinate 33,898,966, forward strand.
TGGTTTGGGTTGGAATGGACCTTTAAAGGTCGTCTAGCCCAACCCCCCTGCAGTGAACAGGGACATCTGCAACTAGATCAGGTTGCTCAGAGCCCTGTCCAACCTCACCTGCAGTGTTCCTAGGGAATTGCCTTCTACCACCTCTCACAGTATCACAGAATCACCAAGGTTGGAAGAGACTTCAAAGATCATCGAGTCCAGCCTGTCACCACAGACCTCATCACTAGACCATGGCACCCAGTGCCACATCCAATCCCCTCTTGAACACCTCCAGGGATGGCGACTCCACCACCTCCCCGGGCAGCACATTCCAATGATGAATGACTCTCTCTGTGAAGAACTTCCTCCTCACCTTGAGCCTAACCTTCCCCTGGTGCAGCTTGAGACTGTGTCCTCTTGTTCTGGTGCTGGTTGCTAGAGAGACGAGACCAACCCCTTCCTGGCTACAACCACCGTTCAGGTAGTTGTAGAGAGCAATGAGGTCACCCCTGAGCCTCCTCTTCTCCAGGCTAAACAACCCCAGCTCCCTCAGCCTCTCCTCACAGGGCTGTGCTCAAGGCCTCTCACCAGCCTTGTTGCCCTTCTCTGGACACGTTCAAGTGTCTCGATGTCCTTCCTAAACTGAGGGGCCCAGAACTGGACACAGGACTCAAGGTGTGGCCTAACCCATGCAGAGTACAGGGGCACAATGACCTCCCTGCTCCTGCTGGCCGCACTATTCCTAATGCAGGCCAGGACAACCTGCACCAGTGTTTCACCACCCTCACTAAAATAACCAAACCAACAACAACAAAAGCCCTTCCCCCCTCCATCTCTATATATGTTTCTGCTCCCAAATGTTCTGAGTTTCCCTGACATCATCTTTCTGCTCAGCTCATATTTTTCCCAGCCTTCCTACCCTTTTCCTCAGACTTTAAAATGTTTATAACTCCTGTTCTTCATTTTCATCTCCTTTTCCTAGTTATTTTTGTGTGTTCTCTCCTCTGAAAGGCAAGACTTGAACCTTATACAGCAAACACTACTCAGTATTTTAAAGATATGTTTAATAAATATATATTCAGTGTATTGTTAGCACAGAAAGGTAATTTTGGTCTGGATTCAGCTACCAAGGTAACGAATGTATGAGAAGAGGACAGCCTTTGCTATCTTTGTGGTAGTAGGAAGGTTGTTACCACAGTAAGGATAGAAAGATGCAAGCTGGCACAGCAGGATAAAACAGCTCTGTGGGTCTGACAGGGAGCATTTGTCCCCACACATACTCTTGGCTCCACATTTCTTTGCTTGTTGGAGGACAATTGGCCTTCTACCTCCAGCTGTTTAGGGAGATAATATTAGAGGCCATGCACTACACTGAACTCAAAAGATGAGCAAGGAAGAGTTTTTCATCTGACCAACAGCCTCCTGCGCACGCAGGCCCTTCTTGCAGCCTGAATTACCTGTAGCTATGTCGTAGCTCAGGAAACATTTATCTGTGCTTCTTATACCCTAACTATAAATGAGAGCATGAAAGGCACACCGTTTGAATGTTTGAAGACTGCATACTCTTTTCCCACCTGCTTTCCAAGAGAAGAAGTTCCACAGCCTGCTCTTTTTTGTGTTCGCTTTTTTGATCGTGCAGCCTTGTCATAACTTCAGCAACTCGAGGAGTCTGTTGCTGCTGTCTGAGTGATTGCAAGGTGCAGGCTTCAGGAGAGCTGAAGAGGGGCTTTTTACAAAGGCATGGAGTGGACAAGGGGTGGTGGCTTCGAAAAGGAAAAAGAAAATGGGTTTAGATTAGACATTGTGCCCCACGAAGGTGGTAAGGTGCTGGAACGGGTTGCCCAGAGAAGCTGTGGAGGCTGCAACCCTGGGAGTGTTCAAAGCCAGGCTGGATGAGACCTTGAGCAAGCTGGTTTAGCAGGAGGTGTCCCTGCCCATGTCAGGGGGTTGGAACTAGATGGTCTTTCAGGTTCCGTCTAACCCAAACCATTCTATGATGAAGGAGTTCTGCATGCAACTGGCACAGAAGAAGTGTGCAGCAGAACGCTGCTGATTTTTAACTCCTGAAGGTTTTAATTTTTGCCTACATCAACCGAATCATGGAACCATTACAAACTTGAAGGGTCGAGATTATTAAGGTTCAGGTGATTGCTCTGGGATGGCTTAACCATGAACTAAAACTGCTCCAGCCTGCAGCAAATCAATTACCTCCAGGCTATTTTCTTTTATCTGGGTCGGGGCAACCCCAGGCACTGATATAGGCTGGGCAGTGATTGTCTCGAGATCAGCCCTGAAGAAAGGGAATTGGGGGTGCTGGTGGCTGAGAAGCTCAATATGAGCCTCCAGTGTATACCTGCAATCCTGAAAGCCAACCAGAGCCTGGGCTGCATCAAGAGAAGTGTGGCCAGCAGGGTGAGGGAGGTGATTCTCCTTCTCAATACTGCTCTGGTGAGACCCTACCTGGGGCACTGCCTCCAGTTCTAGAGCCCCTATTACAAGAAGGATCTGGAGGTGCTGGAAGGTGTCCAGAGAAGGGCCACGAGGATGAGCAGAGGGCTGGAGCTGCTGTGCTATGAGGGCAGACTGAGGGAGTTGGGGTTGTTCAGTCTAGAGAAGAGAGGGCTCTCAGGAGACCTAATTGTGGCCTTCCAGGATCTGAGGGGGGCTACAAGAAATTTGGGGAGGGACTTTTGAGGGTGTCAGGGAGTGATAGGACTGGGGGGAATGGAACAAAACTAGAAATGGGGAGATTGAGATTGGATGTGAGGAAGAAGTTGTTCCCCATGAGGGCGGTGAGAGACTGGCACAGGTTGCCCAGGGAGGTGGTGGAAGCCTCCTGCCTGGAGGTGTTTGCAGCCAGGCTGGATGTGGCTGTGAGCAACCTGCTGTAGTGTGAGGTGTCCCTGCCCATGACAGGGGGGTTGGAACTGGCTGCTCCTTGAGGTCCCCTCCAACCCTAAAAGTTCTCTGATTCTGTGAACATCACATTCTTAAGTGTAAAGGTGCCTGTACTGGGCACTATAAATTGCTAAAGAAAACCACCAACACTACTTCAAAAGAGCTGCAGCGCACCTCTAAAATAAAATGATGCTTGCTTCCACCTGTGAGAGTCACAAATATCAAGAAATGAACCCTGGGTTTGTATCATCACAGGGCTTGCATATTTTTCCAGACCTGCTGTGCTTGTTTCCAGCATTGTGTTTCGTAGAGAGGAGCTGATTCTAATCCTGCACATCACAGCAAAATGGGTGATCCCAACAAGCTAGCACATACCCTGCTGTTTGTAACAAAGAGAGGAGGGAAATGTGGACAATCTGAAAGTAGCTGTAATTTTCTTCAACTCTTGAAGGATATTTACTAGGCCACAGGAGAGACACCATCTTAATCAGTTTATCCTAACTGCTTGTGTCCAGGGACAGCAAAATCCATGAAACGCTGTTCTGTGGGTTTCTGCTATCCCAGGACACAGAGCAACCTGGAACACAACATTCCTCTTTCCTTAGGTGCTCCCTAAATCTCTGACCACTTTTTCCATGATCACTGGAGTACCTCTTCATATTTCCACATCACTCTGCCAGATACCAGCAACCTTAGGATGCTGAGTTCCGTGGTGGTTGTGGCACACTGACAGTGGAGATAACTCATAGTCCACAGAATCACAGAATCAATGAGGTTGGAAAAGACCTCAGAGATCACCAAGTCCAACCTATCACCCAAAAGAGAAGAGACCAACCCCCACCTGGCTACAACCTCCCCTCAGGTAGTTGTAGACAGCAATGAGGTCTCCCTGAGCCTCCTCTTCTCCAGGCTAAGCAACCCCAGCTCCCTCAGCCTCTCCTCACAGGGCTTGTGCTTGAGACCTCTCCCCAGCCTCATTGCCTTTCTCCGGACATGTTCAAGCATTTCAATATCCTTCTTAATTTGAGGGGTCGAACTGAGGTATCAGGCCCTGCAAGTAGCACACATGATTTTGGCAGTTCCCTAGCAGTACCCATTCCTCAGGACACTGGACATGCACAGCTCATCACCAAATAGTCCAGAGGCTGCTTTCTTTTCCTTCACTCATTTCTCATCTTCAGTACTGTTTCATGTCACCAGTTCTGCTGTCTTGCGTCAAGGAAGACCTCCACTTCAGAATGAGCACCTTTTCTCTCCCAAGTGATTTGAGTGAGAGGGCCCCTATCCCCTATCCCCTATCCCTTTTTCTATTTAGAACAGTGTTTCTTGTACTGCTCTGCTTTGTTCCAGTGGTACTGTCTCAGAGCATACTCTGCAGATTTTGTGGCAATGCTGCCATTGCCACCTACCACAGGGCTTTGCTTCTGTGAAGTTTGTGTTGATCCCCCACACTTTCACACATTCATCAACAGGCTTAATAATAGCAGGGCTGCAGTGTAGCAAGTTAGGGAACTTCAAGCTCCCTCTCCTTGGTTTGTTTAACCTGAGGTTAGCATACAATGAAGGCATAGTCTGGAAAGTATGTGTCTTCCCCCAACCATTGTGCGGCTGCTGCCTGGTTAGACAGTCAGCCTAGCATTTCACTAGCCATTTTTTAGCACTGACAGCAGCACTGATGCAGCAGTGTTGTGCTCAGAGCCTCAGGTAGCTAAGCCAGGCAGAGTATTTTGAGCTCACCGTGGTTTAACTCCAGACAGCAACTAAAAGCTGCTTGCTCCCTTCTCCCTGCACACGATGGGATGGGAAGGATGGGAGGGATCCCAGCCCAGTGGAATGGGAAGAAGAATGGAAAAACCCCAGTGTTAAAATATAAAAAGTCATGGTTGGAGGTAAGAACTAAAATAAAATGTTCATATTATGAGAATAATTAAGAATATAACAAAAGGGGGAAAACAAAACCCAAGGCGAGTGCGACACAATGCATTTGTGCACCATCTGCTGACTGATGCCCAAGAAGCAATCTGCCCCTCCCAGGCAACTCCCCCAGCCCCAATTCATATACTGGGCATGACGTTCTGTGCTAGGGAGTGTCACAGAATGTTAGGGTTGGAAGAGACCTCCAGAGATCATCCAGTCCAACCCCCCTGCTAGAGCAGGGTCACCTAAGGCAGGCCACTCAGGAATGCATCCAGGAGGGTTTTGAAAGACTCCCAGACAAAGGAGACTCCACAACTTCTCTGGACAGCCTGTTCCAGCACTCTGTCACCTTCATCATGAAGAAGTGTCTCTTCATGTTGAGGTGGAACCTCCTATGTTCCAGCTTGTACCTGTTGTTCCTTGTCCTATCACTGAGTGCCACGGTAAAGAGCCTGGCACCTTCCCTTGACGCTCATCCCTCAGGTATTTAAAGACACTGATGAGATCCCCTCTCAACCTTCTCCTCTCCTGACTAAACAGCCCAGGTTTCTTAGTCTCTCTTCATTGGAGAGATGTTCAAGTCCCTTCATCATCCTCATACCACTCCACTGGACTCTCTCCAGCAGATCCCTGTCTCTCTTGAACATCCTTTTGGCTGGTTTGGGTTAGCTGTCCTGGGTATACTCCCTCCCAGCTTTTTCTCCTCCTGCACATTAGCAAAACAAGGGAAGTTAAGAAGTCCTTGATTTCCTAGCAACAACTAAAGACATCAGTATATTATCAACAATCTTCCCATACTGCAAACATGGCACTATTCTAAATAGTGAGAAGGAAAACCAGCTCTGTCTCAGGTGAAACCAGGGCAGAGCTCTATACCATATGGCCATAGCCAATTTAACGGAGCATTAATCTTACCTGAGCTTCACAGCAGACAAATTCTTTCCTCAGGGAAGAACTTTATAAGAACAGAAATAATTGGGATATCTTCCTGTTAAAACCAGCCTGAGCAGAAGTGCAGAAGGCTAAGGAGAGAATCTCTTGAGGCAGAAGTAAAGAAGCAGGATAGCCCTTGGAGTTTGTACGTGGAGAAATCAGCCAGGGAAAATCCAGCACAATATAGTGGCAAACAAATTAGAGTGGGTAACAAATTAGAGTGGGTACCTTGTCCTATTTAGCAGCCTTTGCAGCCAATTTCTTTCTGCAGGACGTGAGTATCCCCCTCTTTGAGTTAACTCCTTTAAACATGCATTGCCTGTGTCCTGAGGAAGGAACAATACATTCCTGGTGAGCTAGCAAGACAGCACTCTGATCTCTACTTCATCTCTGTTCACATCTATCTTACAGAATCATGGAAGCATAGAATTGTTAGGCTTGGAAGGGACCTCAAGGATCATCCAGTTCCAACCCCCTGCCATAGGCAGGGACACCTCACACTACAGCAGGTTGCTCACAGCCACATCCAGTCTGGCCTTAACAACCTCCAGGGATGAGGCTTCCACCACCTCCCTGGGCAACCTGTGCCAGTCTCTCACCACCCTCACAGGGAAGAATTACTTCCTAACATCCAATCTCAATCTACCCAGTTCTAGGTTTTTTCCATTCCCCCCAGTCCTATCACTCCCTGACACCCTCAAAAGTCCCTCCCCAAATTTCTTTTAGCCCCCTTCATATAACTGCCATTGTATTTTAACTGTATGGATATACATAACTATATGTAACTTCAGCATCTGCAGTTGCTTTTTGAGTAAGATATATCTTTAAAGGCTCTATAGAACTGCAACATCTGTGCCTCTATGGCTAACTTCTCCTACAGTCAAAAGCTTGTTTCTGCTAGAAACACAAACAATATATTCAGCTTGCCTACCTTGGCAACAAAGATCACTCTTGAAGAGCAAGAGGTCCTGAAAACCTTCCTTTTTTGATGCAGAAATTACCTCCTTCATTTCTGCAAAAGGTGATTGTAACCCATCAAGCTGCCTGCTGCCAGAACAACACTGAAGCGTGTTAGTGACTCAGGAAACCCATTGACTCCCCACCAGACTCTCTCACGTCTCGGCTCTCAGTATCCAGTACCATTTTCATGCTGCTTCACAGCTCTGGGGGGGGGGGGGGAAACCCAGTACTTTAAAAAAAATAAAAAAGAAGGAACAAATCCATGCCATGACTATTAGGAGGGAAAAGAAATATAAAAAGTAAGCTGCACTGGGAACTTCCTATGTTTAAGCTAGCTCCAGCTGCCCCTCCTGCCTTGCTCAAAGCAGCACGGCCATCCTCTTGCCCTGTCGAGCAGCTCATTTGGGATATTTGCCAATGCCCCTTTTTGCGACACGGGGCTTGATCATCTGCTCCCAACCAAGGCCTGCAATGTTTCTGTAATTCTTCACCTTTCTGAGGACTTTCAAGCCCTCTGTAGGCTATCATCTCCTTACAGCTTTCAAAATGAAGCTGTCTTGCTGCACACTGCACGTTCTCCCTGCATGGCACTTGGCCACAGCGAGCAGACTTGCTAATTTGGCACAGATGCCATGATTTGCAGCCACAGCAACTGCATCTTATTATGCTTCTATTTGGAGGTGCAAATTAGTGAGCAATTTATCTGAGTGCCTCAGAATTCACTGTTACAAGCAGAAGTGATGGATCCAGTCTGCCCTAACCTGGTTTCCTTTGGGGTTGTTTTCTGCACAGTCAGTGTTTATCTGGTGCGTCTCTAAGTAGCTGCTGCCAAAAGATGCATCAGAGAAGAGGGAGGAAACAGCTTGCAGTGATGAGCAGGAGCTAAGTGACAACAGTAGAGCAGGATTAAATGAGCACAGGCTGAGCTATTACTGTGTTTCATGGCTGATGCCCTCTATGCAGGACTGGGAATATGGACAGTGAAGGCCAGCAATGAGAAGAAAGCTGAGCAAAGCAATTATCTGGAAGTGCTTCAGAACAGCTTTTCAGTCAATGACTGGCAGAGCAGCCAGGTGTGATAAACAGCAGGGCTCTTGAAATATGTTGCCATGTCAAAGCCAGTAAACCTACACTGCTGGAGATGAACTGGCAAGTCTGCTTTGGTAAGACAGTGAGAGAACCTTGTGAGCCACTGTGAAATGCTTGCAGACAGCTCTATCAGAAACAGTGGTAGGGGCTAAGTTTGCCTGTGCAGATGTTAGCAAGCTTGTGTCTGTTTTACCTGTTGCTTATCCTGATGCTCATTTCAGTATCTCCTTTACTGCTGTGGTTAATGAAGGTAGAGGAAAAGGTAGATTAATTCACAGGCAGCAACACAAAATGCAAAATAGCAGAGCAGCCCAAAGGCAAGATGATCCTACACGTCAAACACACCTGAAATGGCAAGAAAAAAGGGCCATGACTCGGTGTTTACATCTATCCCATACCTGAGGCTAAACTTAGCAGTTGTTCTACCGCCTGATGACCTTCCTCCACCCCCAGCCAAGAAGGGGCATCAGGAAAAGGAGAGAACACCCTTGGCTCAAAATGAAAATGGATTTAGTGAAACAGCAAAACTAATACTAACGCCAATATAAAGCACACAAAGTGGATGGCAGTCACAATAAATGGGAAAGCAGTCCTCAGGAGCAGGGTGGGAAATGAGCCCCTCCAGGGACTGCAACCCTGGAGAAGCAGCGGGAGGAGGAGGAGGAGAAGCAGCGGGAGGAGGAGGAGGAGGAGAAGCAGCGGGAGGAGGAGAAGCAGCAAACTTTCCCCTTTTGACAAGCATGACTTTTATGGTATGGGATACATCTGATATCCTGGGATGCATCTGATATCCAGATCAGGCTTAGCTGCCCTGGCTTTTGTATTGTCCCTCCCTCACACCCCCACAACTGGCTGACTGCAGACTGCTGCTGGCCTGTGTTCTGTGGCTAGCCTAGGATTCTATCTCAGCAAAACCAGGACCTTTAGGAATGTTGTTTGCTTTCTGTGTGTGACTGAGAAAAAGGGAGAGGTGACTAACATGGTCACTTTGAGGGCTGCAAGGCATCCTGTCATGGTAAATCTGGTCTTTGGCCAGAGACCTTATCAAGAGAAGAGCCATGCTGAGGCTGCAAACCCTTTTAACTGATACCACACAAGCCCCAAAACATAATAAACATTTTATGCACAAGAACCCCCTGTGGAGTCCTTGTTGGTGACTAACAGCAGCAGTTTGTGTCTTCCTCCCTTTTAAAACTTTGTGATTATCTGCCTCAAATCATGATCCTGACTACTTGTGTGCTTCCATTATGCATTCTGAGACTTTGCTAATGGCAGCAGCCTGCATCAAGCAACTTGATGGAATTCATCCCTTTCTTTCAGTTTTCCTTGTGGAAATGTAGTTCATTTGTAGGCATTATGGCCAGATATAGACTTATCATTCTGGCCCCTCCCTTGCTTGTTCACATCACCACTCTACTGTCTTGGACTGCTTTTGGGTCACAGTGCTGCCTTTAGGTTGCATCAGGAATAGTGTGGCCAGCAGGAGCAGGGAGGTCATTCTGCCTCTGTACTCTGCATTGGTTAGGCCACACCTTGAGTCCTGTGTCCAGTTCTGGGCTCCTCAATTTAGGAAGGACATTGAGATACTTGAACGTGTCCAGAGAAGGGCAACGAGGCTGGTGAGAGGTCTCAAGCACAAGGCCTATGAGGAGAGGGTGAGGGAGCTGGGGTTGCTTAGCTTGGAGAAGAGAAGGTTCAGGGGAGACCTTCTTGCTCTCTACAACTACCTGAAAGGAGGTTGTAGCCAGGTGGGGCTTGGTCTCTTCTCCCAGGTAACCAGCACCAGAACAAGAGGACACAGTCTCAAGCTGTGCCAGGGGAGGTTCAGGCTGGATGTTAGGAAGAAGTTCTTCCCAGAAAGAGTAATTTGCCATTGGGATGTGCTGCCCAGGGAGGTGGTGGAGTCGCCGTCCCTGGAGGTGTTCAAAAAAGGATTGGATCTGGCACTTGGAGCCATGGTTTAGTTAGTCCTGAGGTGCTGGGTGATAGGTTGGACTTGATGATCTCAAAGGTCTTTTCCAGCCTTTTTGATTCTATGAACGCTGTTTTTCTGCATGCTATCCGCTGTGCTGGCGAACAAGGCGCGGCCGTGGCTCAGTTTGGAGCCTATTCTTGAGGTCTTAGTGCCCTCTACTGTCAAAGACATCTCCTTCACTTCTGCATCACCTTGGTTAAAGTCTCATCCTGCCCAGTGTTTACACATGCACTCTAAAAAGGCCTTATTATAATTCCCCCCCCCCCCCCCCCCGCCTAGAATTAATGTATTCATTTCTGTTTCAGGATACACTTTCATTCAGGCTAGCAGCCCAAACCTGGGTGCTTTGGTTGGACCCAAAGCAGGCTGCCCAGGGCACAGTCAGTTCTTGCTGACTGCAAGGCTGCTTTGTCAGAGTTGCTCTTAATTTAAATGAAGCCACTGATCTGTGCAGAGCTGGAATCACACCTGGTTTGTGGCTGTTGAGTAACTCCACATAAGGAAGCACTCTGAGATCCATGCAAAGTAAGAACGAGCAGGCCTGTGTTTCAAGTACAAATTGTAAATACATCTGCCACAGATCTGCGTTGTTCCTGCTGATCATCCCAGCCCTGCAGACACACATCACCTCTGCCATATGGAGGCATTCTTTACAAACTCCTCTCCTGTTGGTGGTTGCCTTCACCTCTTTTTGTGAGTGGGGTGCTGGGGGTTTCACTACCCCATGAGTGTCCAGTGGAGCAGCAACTCAGCATCCTGCAAGTGACCATCCCTACCCTCCCACCAACCCATCTCCCATGAGTAACCACAGACCACTTGTGACACTCCCTTTCTCACACCAAAGCCCCATTTAGCTCCACAGAAGGTGGGGGCTTCTCTGCTTACCCAGCCCCTGCCATTGGAAAATCCTACTTGCTTATGATTTTAGCAAAGAGAGTTCATATTGTAGTTTAGTTCCAGCTGGACTCGATGATCATAAAGGTCTTTTCCAACCTTAATCATTCTATATGAAAAGAAGCATCTATACATCTATAGGAAAGATGTTGAGTTGCTGGAACTTGTCCAGAGAAGGGCAACAAAGCTGGGGAGGGGTCTGGAGCACAGCCCTGTGAGGAGAGGCTGAGGGAGCTGGGGTTGCTTAGCCTGCAGAAGAGGAGGCTCAGGGGAGACCTTCTTGCCCTCTCCAGCTCCCTGAAGGGAGGTTGTAGCCAGGTGGGGGTTGGTCTCTTCTTCCAGGCACCCAGCACCAGAACAAGAGGACACAGTCTCAAGCTGTGCCAGGGGAGGTTTAGGCTTCAGGTGAGGAGAAAGTTCTTCCCAGCAAGAGAGATTGGCCACTGGAAAGTGCTGCCCAGGGAGGTGGTGGAGTCACCATCCCTGGAAGTGTTTAAGAAGAGCCTGGCTGAGGCACTTGGTGCCATGGTTGAGTTGATTTGATGTTATTGGGTGACAGGTTGGACTCAGTGATCTCGGAGGTCCTTTCCAACCTGGTTAATTCTGTATTCTGTACCTACTGGAACAGGCTCCCTAGAGAGGTGGTGGATGCCTCAAACCTGCTGGTGTTTGAAGCATTTGGAGAATGCCCTTGAAAACATGCTTTAATTTTTGGTCAGCCCTGAAGTGGTCAGGTCCCTTCCAACTGAAATGTTCTGTTCTGTCCTATTTGCCAGTAAAAATCCCTGGCCTTGCCTGCTGCTTAGGAAGCATGCAGCAGGTAGCACAGAAGAGGTTCTGTGGGGACAGACTCAGACATCTTTTTCAAATACAGTATGTGTTTCACATTCTGGGAGGGGGTGGTTTGGGGTTTTTTATATCTTGCCAGAGCAGCTCATTAGGCTCAGACAGCAGCAGCTGGCTTATTGTTCCACAAGGCAGATGCAACCACGCCAGCTCCTCAAGGTGCTACAACTTGTTTCCCATTAGGAGCTCTTGTAGCATGATTCCCCACAGCAGGGCACGTAGGAGTTCAGAGCATTTCCCTTCTGGAGAGATTACATTGCTGATACATATCAGTGTATGTATCAGTGATGAGGACTGAGGCCTGCATATAGTACAGCACTCATTTTCTCATGCTAGCCTGATAGGAAAATGAGAAGCATTCACTAAACAATACACTTTCAGGTGTGCACATCCAGCTAGATAGGCAAGTGTGTGTGTTTGCATGCATCTGTGTATCAAAAGTACCTACAAGACACTAAAAGCACAGAATTAACCAGGTTGGAAAAGACCTTTGAGATCATCAAGTAAGTCCAACCTATCCCCCAGCACCACCTAATCAACTCAACCATGGCACCAAGTGCCTCATCCAGGCTCTTCTTAAACACTTCCAGGGATGGTGACTCCACCACCTCCCTGGGCAGCACATTCCAATGGCCAATCTCTCTTGCTGGGAAGAATTTCTTCCTCACCTCCAGCCTAAACCTCCCCTGGCACAGCTTGAGACTGTGTCCTCTTGTTCTGATGCTGGATACCTGGAAGAAGAGGCCAACCCCCACCTGGCTATAACCTCCCTTCAGGGAGTTGTAGAGAGCAAGAAGGTCTCCCCTGAGCCTCCTCTTCTGCAGGCTAAGCAACCCCAGCTCCCTCAGCCTCTCCTCCCAGGGCTGTGCTCCAGACCCCTCCCCAGCTTTGTTGCCCTTCTCTGGACACTCTGGAGTGGTGGGCATGGGAGGAATAATCCAAGTGCAGCAGACCTGCTTGTCTTTATCTAGCCATTTCTTTTCCCATGCAACTGCCACATCATAAAAGTCACAGACAATTTCACTGATAGTGAGGAGAGCTGAGGCTCCAGAAAGAGCCCCAGGGCTCCACTGCAAGGAAACTATGGCCTGCTTGTAATGCTGGTCTTCTCTGAGGAAATACTCTGAGGAAGGATGCTTTTAAAATGACCACTTAATGGAAGGAGAAAAGGATGCCGAAGAGCAGAAGAGTAGGCTGGATGGGGTGAATGCTTAGTGCTGGGTTTGGGTGCAAGATGACCCTGCTGGGATCATGCAAGGGAGCAGAGAAATGCAGGATGAACTATCAGGAAAAGGTGATAAAGTCCTGAATGGTGTTTTCTCTTTAGAACAGTTTCCCTTTTCCATCTGCTAGAGTGATAATTGGGTAAATTCTACCCACTTTCCAAACACAAAGAGCTTCAGTGCCCACTAACGAGTCACAAACTACCTCTGCCAGGTTTGAAGCGACTTCATATTTACAAGTTCATTCTGCAGGCAGCGTGGAACCTCCACATTTCAGCTGCCATAAGCCTTATTGCCGGCATTATTGGGGGTGGGTGGGGTGGAACTGCTGAGGAAGGAATGCAAACTGAATTCTGACAGCCTCACTTTACAGTGAGCTGATTTAGAGGAGTCTCTTACATGATAGTGAAATCAGTCAACAGCGTCGTACAGCTGTGGGAAAATAAAATGCTGCACTGGAGCATGTGAAAAGGAGTTTCATATCTCACTCATGAAGTCATCTATTGACTCCAGCTAGCACTGGTGAGATCTCAGTTAAAGGAATGTGTCTGATAGGGAAGGATGTGGACCCTCTACAGGGATTTTTTTCCTGATCTCCTTTATCCCCTACTGTCATTTGTGTTTTACACCAGCCATGGCAGCTGCAAAGTAGATTTCTCCCTCCACCAAACATATACAGCAGAGGAAAAAAAAAAAACCACCCACCCAAGGCTGCACAAGGAGGATGTGAAAAATAGCCTGGAGATGAGTAATCAGAGGCAGTGTAATATCAGCTTTCCAACAGGCAAAAGGTTGCTGCAAGAAGAGACAGAACTACTGGATAAGGAGCAAAGGGCTAAAATTACAGTCCAGGTCAGGCTAGACATGAGGGCCAGTTTCTAAGGAAAGAATAGTTAGGCTTTGGACTCTTTAAAGGACCTGCAGAATCTCCATTGTTGGAGGCTCTTAAAAGAGAATAAGATAAACATCTTTCAGAAGTGATTTAATTATAAACTGGTCTTGGCTTGAGCCAAGGAGATGATCTCCAAAGATCCCTTCCTGCCCTGCTTTTTATTATTACATACCAACTAATCCCTCAATGAGTCTCTATGGAAAAAATTCATCCCAAGTATCCCTGACCCAGCTGTGAGCTAGAGACCACCCAGCTCCTAATATATCCAGGAAACTGGTACCTTTGCCCTCAGCTGCCATTCCGTGGAGGTCTATCATGAAGGCTTTATCCAACTCAGAGGTTAATAGTCTTCTACAATGAAATACATTGGCAATGCCTTCAAATTTTGCCAGCAACCAGAGGGGAGGGAGGAGGAAAGGGGGGCAAGGAAAGGAAGAGGCAAAGGGTGGGCAAGGAAAGGAAGAGGCAAAGGGGGGCAAAAGAGGGAAGGAGGTAATAACAAAGCAAGGGGGGCATGGTGGCAATAATCAGTAGCATTGAGAGTAGAGACTGTGTGGGAAGAAAACTGGAGAGGAAGCAAACAAAAAGGCAGAGGACAAAGAAGGAAAGAAAGAGGAAAAGTCGTATTGAAAAGTAGTTTTAATTTAAAGTGCAACAGAAGCCTAAGTCCAGCAAAGGTTTTGCTACCTTCATCATTTCATGTGTTTTTAGAGTGCTGGGGGCACAAAGGAAGCACTGAAAGAGAATCTAGGTCCTAGTAGCCACTGCTCTGCTGCCTACAGTAGGTCAGAAGCCCTGAGGTCTCCCATCCTGAAGCAGTGCATGCAAACCTTGTTCATAATTAATCTTTTCAAGCAATTCAAGAGACTGAGGAGGCATCACTGCATGACACTGCCCACCCCGGGATATAAGAAGTGTTGCTTTCTCCTGGAGTTCCATGCACCTGATTGCCCACATTCAAGAATGGATCTCTCTGTCCCTTGTGTGATAGATTTTTGCTGCCTTCCTCTCTTGAGCTGACTTCCCCATGGTAAGTGCAGACCGGGGGATGTGCGGTTGGAGAGCTGTGATTCGGAGAGGGCCCTGGGGGTAGTGGTTGATAGTTGACTGAACATGAGGCAGCAGTGTGCTCAGGTGGCCAAGAAGGCCAATGGCATCCTGGCTTGCATTAGAAACAGGGTGGCCAGCAAGGACAGGCAGGTGATCATCCCTTTGTGCTCAGCACTGCTAAGGCCACACCTTGAGTGTTGTGTTCATCTGGGTCCCTGACCATTGGAAGGACACTGAGGGGCTGGTGAGTGTTCACAGAAGGGCAGTAAGGTTGGTGAAGGGCCTGGAGCACCTGGGATATGAGGAGCACCTGTGGGAGCTGGGGGTGTTCAGTCTGGAGAAGAGAAGACTGAGGGGAGACCTCACTGCTCTCTACAGCTTCCTGAAGGGAGGTTGGAGTGAGGAGGGAGCAGCCTCTGCTCCTTGGGGGCAAGAGACAGAACCAGAGGAAATGGTTTCAAGGTGCACCAGGGGAGGCTCAGGCTGGATGGTAGGAAACACTTCTTCAGAAAGAGGGTTCTCAAAGATTGGAATGGTCTGCCCAGGACAATGGTGTCCCTAGAGGTGTTTAAGCAGTGTGAGGACCAGGCATATAGGGACATGGTTTAGTGTTGACCCTTCAAGTGCTGGGTGGGAGGTTGGACTAGATGAGGCTGGAGGTCTCTTCCAACTAAATGTTTTCTGTGATTCTGTGGCTTTGAAGACCTCCTCAAGGGCTTCTACAAAGAAATCACAAAGGTCTCATGGAGAGACCATACTTCTCATCCTTCTTCTTCATTGCCACTGCTACCTGAAAATGAAGAACTGCACTTTTGGGGCTTGAAGAAAAGGAAAGCTGAAGGCAGCACTGGACACCTTACAGGAAAGAGATTGCAGCTGCATCTTCAAGGGTTTCTTACATGACTCCAGTTGTATGATTTACTTCAATAAATGCTGTCAGGTCCCTGTCTCTTCTCTACTTTACTCTTCAAAGATGCCTTATCCCTGTCTTATAATCCCTGTAATTTTAGCACTAATGGAACTGGAAACTTCTTTCCTAGAGTTTAGCCCTCCTGCTTCTGAAAGGCTCCCCAAATATGGCTTGGAAGAACAGGTTGGAATGCAAACTCTGCAACCAGTGGAGCATGAGTCTTCATTTCTCAGAGACAGCAGAGCTGTGGCAGACACATGCCATACACTTCAGCATTTCCATTAGAAAGAGATTTGTTCCCATTTTACTAGGGAGCCTCTCTGAGACATTCTGATCCTGCAGCAGAGACTGTATTCATCCCTTTCAGGGCATGAATCCATTTTCCTCACTGTGGCCACTTAGAATCACAGAATCACCAAAGTTGGAAGAGACCTCAAAGATCATCAAGTCAAACCTGCCACCACAAACCTCATGACTAGACCATGGCACCCAGTGCCATGTCTAACCCCTCTTGAATACCTCCAGTGATGGTGACTCCACCACCTCCCAGAGCAGCACATTCCAATGGCTAACAGCTCTCTCAGTGAAGAACTTTCTCCTCACCTCAAGCCTAAGCCTCCCTGGCACAGCTTGAGACTGTGTCCTCTTGTTCTGGTGCTGGGTGCCTGGGAGAAGAGACCAAGCCCCACCTGGCTACAACCTCCCTTCAGGGAGTTGTAGACAGCAAGAAGGTCTCCCTGAGCCTCCTCTTTTCCAGGCTAAACAACCCCAGCTCCCTCAGCCTCTCATAATCCAAAATCATTACACAATGCTATTAGTGCTATTAATAATAGCAAGTCCTTAAGCTGATGATTTTAACTCAGTTACCTACAGAAAAAAGTCAGCACATGAGTTTGTCTAATTATACCAAATGATTCTTTACTTCTTGGCCAACTGCAGCATAATTCAGCAGCCACACTGCACAACAGCAAGATGTGGTTTTGTATCGAGATGGCTTCTCTGTTACTAGCTATTTCAATCTATGCAAAGAGCGGAAGGAAGAGAGGACAAAACGTTGAGCCCACTGCCAGAGAATTAATCACAAGGTCTCTCAGGAGCTCCCTGGAGACATGAAGGTATGCAAACACATGGAAATTATTGCCACCAAAGAAAAACCCCTGCCTCTCTATGCAAAGAGGACATCTACATAGCTTGGCCCTGAGTAAGGTGCTAGGTGTGGTGCTTAGCAGGGTCAGCAAAAGCAAATCCTGAACAACCATTCGGTTACACAACTCCAGCGCGGAAAGGAAGCTCTAAGTGGGTGCAGACACCTGCTGTAAGCCTCGCAAGGCTTCCTGGGCATTACAAACTTCTGTGGCTTCTGTGTACATGAAAACCAGGCTGTGTGTTTCCTGCCTGCTGTGATGTTGAGTAGGTGTCCCAGAAGTATTTAAAGGCAAGTTCAGTGTTAATATACGGACTGGTGTGTTTCATCTGTCTGCTGGGAAGAAATTAGTGGCTACAAGCTCATCTTTTCTCTTGTTTACTGCAGACAACACTGGTATTTGCTGGAAAGGAGAGTGAAAAACCATTAATGGAGTAGAAAGAATAAATATGTAGATATCTCTCTATATATCTATAGATATATCTGAAGGTTTGGTTTGGGAAGGGAAGGGACCAGGTTGGAAGAGACCTTTGAGATCATCCAGTACAACCTGTCACCCAACACCATCTAATCAACTCAACCATGGTTCCAAGTGCCTCATCCAGGCTCTTCCTAAATGCCTCCAGTGATGATGATTCCACCACCTCCATGGGCAGCACATTCCAATGGCCAATCTCTCTTGCTGGGAAGAACTTTCTCCTCCCCTCCAGCCTAAACCTCCCCTGGCACAGCTTGAGACTGTGTCCTCTTGTTCCGGTGCTGGTCACCTGGGAGAAGAGGCCAACCCCCACCTGGCTACAATCTCCCTTCAGGGAGTTGGAGAGAGCAAGGAGGTCTTCCCTGAGCTTCCTCTTCTGCAGGCTAAGCAACCCCAGCTCCCTCAGCCTCTCCTCCCAGGGCTGTGCTCCACACCCCTCCCCAGCTTTGTTGCCCTTCTCTGGACACCTTCCAGCATCTCAACATCTTTCCTAAACTGAGGGGCCCAGAACTGGACACAGGACTCAAGGTGTGGCCTAACCAGTGCTGTAGATCAATCTATCTATCTATCTATCTATCTATCTATCTATCGATAGAGAAATGTATCTATATATTTCACCATCCATAATCCAAAAAGACATTAAAGTTTACAGATGCCTAAACACCATCTAAGAAGAAAAGCCAAACTTAACTCCTGAGATAAAACCAAACCACAGGGAAACCTGGCCAGCTGAAGCAGCACAGAGAACGGGCGCAGGCCAGCATCTTTTCGCTCCCTGTGTGGGTTTGGCACATCAGAACCTGGTAGAAAAATCTGAGGTTTTTCAGCACAAGGCAAACGTGTTGTGGGTCCAGAGGAGAAAGCAAACATGATGAGAGGGCTGGAAGACCTGGACAGGCTGAGAGAATTGGGGTTGCTCAGTCCGGAGAAGAGAAGGCTCCAGAGATACCTTATTGTGGTCTTTCAGTACTTGAAAAGTAGAAGAAGAAAGCTGGGGACAGCCTTCTTAGCAGGGCGTGTTGCAGCAGGACAAGGGGAAATGGTTTTAAACTACAAGTGAGGAGATTTAGACTAGATTGAAGGAAACTTTTTTTTTTTCATCTGAGGGTGCAAAACACTGGCCCAAATTGACCAGAGAGATGGTAGAAGCCTCATCCCTGGAAATGTTCCAGGTCAGGCTGGATGGGGCTCTGAGCAACCTGATCTAGTTGAAGATGTCCCTGCTCACTGCAGGGGGGTTGGACTAGATGAGCTTTAGAGGTCCCTTCCTCTGACCCAAAGCATTCTATGCTAAGATGTACTCAAGACAGACTCTGTATTACATACTGTGTAGGAAAAAATGTGAAATTTGCTGCCTGAAAAATGGCTGAAGCAGCACAATCGAATTTTGTGACAGAGACAGAGCAGCTTCCTGGGGGGAAAACAAACCTGAAACCACGCTGCTGTACCAGGGCTTGAGGCCGGCGGGGATTTGGGCAGCACTAGTAACGGCATCTGGGGCACACGGAGAATTCGGGATACATCAAGTCCTTTTTCCTTTGCTCCTGATTTTTCCCTTCTCCTGTTTACACTCCCCCTTCCTGAGCCCACCCGGGGCTAGGGCTAGAGCTAGAGCCGGTGGCCAGGGCGCTGGGGCGCGGCAGGCCAGCAGAGGGCGCAGTGCGCCTGTGCGTCACGGGGCCGGGAGCTGAGGCTGGACAGAGA
The DNA here is from genome assembly GCA_033816785.1 of Picus viridis. NCBI lineage: Eukaryota > Metazoa > Chordata > Aves > Piciformes > Picidae > Picus > Picus viridis. The sequence goes on from CM066574.1 coordinate 33,917,858, forward strand.
CGTCCAGGTAGGGATATCCCAGCGCAGGGGGAGGCTGGAACGGACCTCAAGGGTCATCCGGCCCTAACGTCGTTGGCAAAAGCGGAGCCCAAACAAGACGGGCTGGCACCCTGCGCAGCTGGATCTTCCAAGTGTCCATCCTCGGGGGCTCCAGCACTGCCCCCGAGGAGACTATTGCGGAGTGATGAATGAATTTGACCAAAGGAAGAGCTGCTCCCTTCAGACTGAAAGGAGTTTCTGATTCAGACCAAATGATTTGCAGCCAGAAATAAAGAGAGGAAACTATGTCCCACGTTTAAAAACAAAAATAAATTGATAGGAATCATAAAATCACAGAATTAACCTGGTTAGAAAAGACCTCAGAGATCAGCAAGTCCAACCTAATACCTCCTGACAACCAAACCATGGCTTCAAGTGCCACATCCAATCCTTTTCTGAACACTTCCAGTGCTGGTGACTCCACCACCTCCCTGGGCAGCACATCCCAATGGGAATTCTCTCTGGGAAGAATTTTCTCCTCACCTCCAGCCTAAACTTCCTCTGGCACAGCTTGAGACTGTGTCCCCTTGTTCTGTTGCTGGAGGGGGAGAAGAGGGGGAGAAGAGGGGGAGAAGAGGGGGGAGAAGAGGGGGAGAAGAGGGGGAGAAGAGGGGGAGAAGAGGGGGAGAAGAGGGGGAGAAGAGGGGGAGAAGAGGGGGAGAAGAGGGGGAGAAGAGGGGGAGAAGAGGGGGAGAAGAGGGGGGAGAAGAGGGGGGGAGAAGAGGGGGGAGAAGAGGGGGAGAAGAGGGGGAGAAGAGGGGGAGAAGAGGGGGAGAAGAGGGGGGAGAAGAGGGGGAGAAGAAAAAGGCAACAAAAAGCAAGCTGGGGCTCTTCTGAATTTTTGTTTCTTATGGATGTGCTTTTAATATTGGAATGGTCTGCTCAGGGAAGTGGTGGAGTCACCATCCCTGGGGATGTTTAAGCAGTCTGTGGACCCTTCAGTGCTGGGTTGGACTGGATGAGCTTGGAGGCCTCTTCCAACCAAATATATATTCTGTGAAATAGAAATAAAAACAATACTACTACTACTAATAATAAAACCCAGTGAAACATTACAAAATTCAAAGCAGGGAGGGGAAAGAAGAGGTGCCCTAATGCTGAAAGGAAATCTTTGTCTTACAATTAGACTCTGGGGACTGCAGCCATCCAATATTCCAGTTTAAAATGAGTCTTGTGCCTTACAGCTCTCCATCTGGATATCTGATCTATGTGAGGTGGAACAAAGGAGAGCAACTAGTTTATAATGTCATGGGGATATAAACAGGGAAATCCAGTAAAAGTAGCTGAAACCACATTTGTGTTTTGTGAACAGGCTCCCTGCTGTGATCCTTTCCGTCATAAAGGTCTTGAGAGCAGCCCTGAAGAAAAGGCCTCGGGGGTGCTGGTGGATGAGAAGCTCAACAGGAGCCAGCAGTGAGCACTTGCAGCCCAGAAAGCAAATCACATCCTGGGCTGCACCAAGAGAAGCAGAGCCAGCAGGGCCAGGGAGGGGATTCTCCCCCTCTGCTCTACTCTGCTGAGACCCCACCTGGAGCTCTGTGCCCAGTTCTGGAGCCTCTGTTACAGGAAGGATCTGGAGGTGCTGGAACACATCCAGAGAAGGGCCACGAGGATGAGCAGAGGGCTGGGCTATGAAGACAGACTGAGGGAGTTGGGGCTGTTCAGTCTGGAGAACAGAAGGCTCTGAGAAGACCTAATTGTGGCCTTCCAGGATCTGAAGGGGGCTACAGGAAAGCTGGGGAGAGACTTTGGAGGGTGTCAGGGAGTGATAGGACTGGGGGGATGGAATAAAACGAGAAATGGGGAGATTCGGAGTGGATGTTAGGAAGAAGTTGTTCCCCAGGAGGGTGGTGAGAGCCTGGCACAGGTTGCCCAGGGAGGTGGTGGAAGCCTCATGCCTGGAGGTGTTTGCAGCCAGGCTGGATGTGGCTGTGAGCAACCTGCTGTAGTGTGGGGTGTCCCTGGCCATGGCAGGGGGGTTGGAACTGGCTGACCCTTGAGGTCCCTTCCAGCCCTGAGAATTGTGATTCCCTGGAGATCCATAGCACACAGAGATTCAGGCTGATACCTGAACTTTTTGGGGTAAGAATCAGCGCTCGCAGGAGTGCAGCTCACAGCACTTCCTTGCAATGCTCTGCATTGTATTTCATTCTTTTAAGAAAAGCCCAACTTCTCATGTCCTCACCAGCTTAAAACACTCCTTGCAAGGGCACTTTTTCAAAGCCACTTCACATGGAGAAATCTATTTTCAGGCATTTGTTAATTCGGCAGCAGCGAAGCGGGGAGCGAAACAAGAAAGTGAAGTCATTGTTCTTTTTGAGGTTACTGATGTCATGTGCAGTGGGGAGGGAAGTCCTGCAGAGCTCTGTTTCTCTTCTCAATTTTATTCCAGCAGCTTGGTGCTCTTATTAATTCTTATGGCTTTCATTATTCAGATGAAGATGATGTGCCGTTTTCCGTTTCCTTTTCAGAGGTAGTTTTCATCTCCCCCAGAATCATTCCTCCTCCTGGATGCGTGCTCAGCCCCCCCGTCGGGAATCACAGATAAAGCACAAGTCCGTCATTTGTCATCCCAATTGCTGCCTTTGTGTGTCTGATTAACTGCTTTAGCCTCGGCCATTCAACTTGCTGTGTGTGGAGCTACTCCAGAAGCAAAGCAGCAAAGAGTGAGTTAAGAACGTGTGCTAGCACACAAATTGGGATGAACATTCATTTCTCCTGTGCTTAGGCACCCTTGTACAGGTGACTTTGGATGCTTTCTTCAGTCAGGATCTGGTATGAGGTATGATCTGGTGGAGGCATGGTTTTCCTTCAGGTTGCATGAGAATCACAGAATCAGAGAATGTTAAAGGTTGGAAGGGGCCTCCAGAGATCACCCAGTCCAACACCCTGCCAGAGCAGCATCACCCAGGGCAGGCTGCACAAGAATGCAGCCAGGTGGGGTTGGAAAGTCTTCAGAGAAGGAGGCTCCACAACCTCTCTGGGCAGCCTGCTCCAGGGCTCGGTCACCCTCGCTAGAAAGAAGTGAGGTGAAATCTTCTGTGTTCAAGCTTCAACCTGTTGTTCCATATCTTATAACTGTGCATCACAAAAAAAAGCTTGGCTCCTCCACTTGCCCCTCCACCCCTCAGATATTGATAGACATTGATCAGATCCCTCTCAGCCTTCTCTTCTCCAGACCAAAAAACCCAGGGCTCTGTCTCTCTTCACAGGGGAGATGCTCAAGTCCGCTAAACATCCTCATGGTTCTCTGTCAGACTCTCTCCAGCAGGTCTCCGTCTCTCTTGAACTGGGGAGCCCAAAACTGGACACAGGATTGCAGCAGTGGTCTCACTAGGGCAGAGTAAATGGGGAGCAGAACCTCCCTAGCCCTGCTGACCACACTTTTCTTGCCAGGATCCCATTGACTCTCTTGGCCTCAAGGGCACATTGCTGTCCCATGGGGAGTTTGCTGTCCACCAGCACTCCAAGGTCTTCCTCTGTGGAGCTGGTTTTCAGCAGGGCAGCCTCTAACCCAGATGCAGGACCCTGCACTTGTCCTTATTGAGCTTCTTCCTAAGCTAGAGCAACCACCCTGCGGCTTGGTTTACGACCACGCTGCACGTGTGACATTCAGCAAACTATTCCCTTGTGTGGTTTGCCATTTCTCTGGAGAGTCTAGGTTTTAAAATGCCTCCCCTAGTTTCCTGTTATCATACAGTGCAAAGGGTTTTCTATTTGGCACATAGAAACACCAAAGTAAGCAAATAACCTGTCATTTTAAGATGAATTGCTCTATTTACACTCACTCTAAATACCTGCTTGGGTCCTATGATTGCCTTCCAATTTATTCCTACTACGGCATCCAGACTGTTGCTATTATTGCTCTCTACACCTACCTGAAGGGAGGTTGTAGCCAGGTGGGGGTTGGTCTCTTCTCCCAGGCAAGCAGCACCAGAACAAGAGGACACAGTCTCAAGCTGCGCCAGGGGAAGTTTAGGCTGGAGGTGAGGAGAAAGTTCTTCCCAGAAAGAGGAATTGGCCATTGGAATGTGCTGCCCAGGGAGGTGGTGGAATCACCATCACTGGAGGTGTTCAAGAATGGCTTGGATGTGGCACTTGGAGCCATGGTTTAGTTGTCAGGAGGTATTAGGTATTAGTTAATAGGCTGGACCTGATGATCTCTGAGGTCTTTTCCAACCTTATTGGTTCTATGATTCTGTTTAGGTCTTTCTGTGTTCTCCCCAGTGAGGTCCTTCTGGTGAAAGTGTCCTCCTCACCCCAGCTGCATTGCAGAGTCACATTTCCAGAATAATACAAACGCTAAAATGCTTTTAGGGCAGAAATATTTGTATGTGGTAGAGAGAGACTTGAGTGTTGCAGATGGTAGTTTCCAGGCTCCTAGATCACCAGGGAAATCCACAGCCCTCAGTAGCTCTAGGCACAAGCTGACAGGGACTTCCTCAACATCAAATAGCCTGAGTGTTTATATGTTTGTGGCCAAGGTGGGGACAGACCAGTCCCAAACTGGCTGCCTGCTTTGCTGCCTACACTAAAGCCCTGAAGAGCAAAGCATGGTGTTTTTGCTGGGGTGGGGTGAACTTGAACGTGCAGCTGCTCAGGAGCAGGGCCGGAGGTGCTGCTAGCTAGCTGCAGTAGGAGCAAGCTGAACCTACTCTTCTCCTGGTAGTTTTACATTCTGGCTTCCCCCAGCTTCTTTTGTTACAAGACAGCTCCAGCCCATCCTTCATACTTCAGGCAGCAAAATGCCATTTTGCCTGCAGTGTTGAGATGCCAGCCCTGCCTTTGAGACAGTTGTGTAGACTATTCCTCTGCAAAGCAGGAAAGGACTAAGCTCCTAAAGAGAGGATCCACCAAAGCAAATGTGTTCCAAACCCCACAAAAACAATCACAAAACCCCACCAAAACCCACCAAACTTCGGCAACTTTAAGTAAGTTTTCTTATTGAAGTAGCAAATGAAAAGGAAGTGTCATAGAGCCATGGAATGGTTTGAGCTGGAAGAGGCAGAATACAACATTACAGAATACAGAATTAACCAGGTTGGAAAAGACCTTCAAGGTCAACAAGTCCAACCTATCACCCAACACCATCTCATCAACTAAACCATGGCTCCAAGTGCCTCATCCAGGCTCTTCTTAAACACCTCCAGTAATGGTGACTCCACCACCTCCCTGGACCTCGAAGATCACCTAATTCCTGCCCCTCTGCCATGGGCAAGGACACCTTCTGCTAGACCAGGTTGCTCAATGCCACATCCATCTGGCTTTGAACACTTCCATGGATGGGGCATCCACAATTTCTCTGGGCAATCTATTCCAGTGTCTCACAAGGTAAAGACTTTTTATCCTCAGCTAGTCTAAAACTCCCCTCTTCCAGTCTGAAACCATCACCCCTTGTCTTGTCACTACACTCCTGATAAATGTGTCCCTCTCCATCCATCCAATAGGCTCCCTTTAAGTACCAGAAGGATGCTATAAAGACTACCCAGAGACTTCTCTTCTCTAAGCTAAACAACTCCAAAGGTTATCCATGTGTGCCCAGGTGGCCAAGAAGGCCAATGGCATCCTGGCCTGCATCAGGAACAGTGTGGCCAGCAGGAGCAGGGAAGTCATTCTGCCCTGGACTCAGCACTGGTTAGGTCACACCTTGAGTCCTGTGTCCAGTTCTGGGCTCCTCAGTTTAGGAAAGATGTTGAGATGTTGGAAGGTGTCCAGAGAAGGGCAAGAAAGCTGGGGAGGGGTCTGGAGCACAGCCCTGTGAGGAGAGGCTGAGGGAGCTGGGCTTGCTTAGCCTGCAGAAGAGGAGGCTCAGGGGAGACCATTGGAATGTGCTGCCCAGGGAGGTGGTGGAGTCACCATCCCTGGAGATGTTTAAAAAGAGACTGAATGTGACACTTAGTGCCTTGGTTTAGTTGTTTAAGTGGTGTTGGGTGATAGGTCGGACTGGATGATCTTTTCCAACCTGGTTAATTCTGTGATTGGCTTTGAAATCTCAGCATAGTCCTTGCTAGTCCAGCAGAATATTCCTTGCTAGTCTTCTTCCTTGTCAGGCATGTAAGAAAGAAAACATTTTCTGTGGCTGGAAACACAAGTGAGTGGTTGTCCTTCCAGAACTACTGGAAACCATGCCAAGCTGATTTAAGTGCTAGGCAGGCTCTAAAGTATGTACTAATTCATTTAGGAACAACTGAAAACCGTTTAAAGCCTTGCAGAGGAAATTAGGGAGCACAAGTGTTAGACTTTCAGATGTTCATACAAGCAAGGACCTGGCTAGGCTGCAGAGCTGGGCAGGGAGAAATTCAGTGAAATGAGTTTAATGGAACAGAACACGCATCTGGAAAAGGACAGCCTCATGGACCAGTGCAGGTTGGAGGCTGATCTGTTGGAGAGCAGCATAGAAGGACCTGGGGGTCCTGGTGGACAAGATGACCATGAGCCAGCAGCGTGCCCTCGTGGCCAAGAAGCCCAATGGCATCCTAGGGTGGGTTAGAAAGGCCGTGGTGAGTAGGTTGAGAGGGTTCTCCTCCCCCTCTACTCTGCCCTGGTGAGGCTGCATCTGAAATACTGTGTCCAGTTCTTGGCCCTTCAGTTCAAGAATGACCTCAGGAAACTGCTTGAAAGAGTTCAGCTCAAAGCCACGAAGATGCTGAAGAGAGTGAAACACCTTCCTTATGAGGAGCCACTGGGGGAGCTGAGGCTCTGTAGCTTGGAGCAGAAGAGCCTGAAGGGTGCCCTCATTCCTCTTGATAAAGATGTGCAGAGCAGTGTCAGGAGGACAGAGCCAGGCTCTGCTCAGAGCTGTCCAATAACAGGACAAGGGACAAATGTGGGCAAGCTGGAGTAGAGGAAGTTCCATGGGAACATAAGGAGAAACTTTTTCACTGTGAGGGTTGTGGAGCCCTGGAGCAGGCTGCCCAGAGAGGTTGTGGAGTCTCCTTCTCTGGAGACTTTCCAAACCCACCTGGATGCATTCCTGTGTGACCTGCCCTAGGTGACCCTGCTCTGGCAGGGGTTGGACTGGATGATCTCTTGAGGTCCCTTCCAACCCCTAACATTCTCTGATTCTCTTCCTAGTGCATTGTATAATAAAGGAGCAAAGGCAGCCAAACCCTTGAACTGCCTGAAACCATCTGATCATCCTCTGGCAATGCACTCTTGGGGGTGGCCACGTTGGCTGAAGAGGCAGTGATTAAATGAAGTCAGCCTGCTACATCCCCCAGCACTTGTAACTTATTGCTAACATCATTGAAGATGAGCGGCAGGACTGGTGTCTCAGGTCCGAAAGCTATGACATTCAGAGGCAGGTAATCGAAGCCTGCCCTGCCAGAGCCCTTCAGATGGTATCAATGCAAACTTTACAGCTAACCATTTGTATCAAGATAAAGAATTCATTCTTCTTTGGCTGCCTTGGGGATCGATCCATGAGAGAGAGAACAGGAAGCAATAACAACAGATTTGTAAGCGACTGAGTACCAATCATGATTTTAAGACAGGGAGGAAGATCAACAGATTTAAAACCCCCTTGCTCTCTCCCACACTCAGTTTTCACACCAGAGGTGACCAGCAAAGGCCAACAGACTTTTTGTCTGCAATAGGCCAGGTGCAGGCAGACCAGGAGTGATTTTCATCAGAAGGCAGTCCACTTCCAGCAGCCCCTATCTTAATAGCTTGAGAGTCACAACTTATTCCAGCTCTGCTGGAACTCCAAGAGAAAGAGAGTGGGTTCTAATGACTCCAAACATCTGAATGATTTAATGCTTTCTAGTTATAATTATGCTATGAATCGTCCCTAGAGGCTGACTGAGAGATAGGGCAGACTGTTAGTAAAGACATCATGAACTTCTCTAATTCCATCTGGTTGCTTTCAGGACATTTTAAGATGCCTTAACCCAGAGACACAGGTAAAAAAGCACAGCAGTGACTCAGGTTTGAAGTGACAAAGACACAAAGGCAGATCTGCCTCTGAAAGAGGATGGTTTAGGTTGGAAGGGACCTTGAAAATCATATCATTCCAATCCCCCTGCCATGAGCAGTGACACCTCCCACTAGGTCAGGTTGCTTAAGACCTCATTCCACCTGGCCTTGAACACTTCTAAGGAAGAGCATCCATGACCTCCCTGGGCAACCTGTTCCAGTGTCTCCCCAGAAGACAATACAGAATAAACCAGGTTGGAAAAGACCTCAGAGATCATCACGCCCACCTACTACCTAATACCTAACACCTCCTGACAACTAAACCCTGGCTCCAAGTGCCACATCCAAGCCTTTTTTGAACTCCTCCAGGGATGGTGACTCCACCACCTCCCTGGGCAGCACATTCCCATGGCCAATCTCTCTTGCTGGGGAGAATCTTCACCATATTTAATCCTCTGGTTTCTCTTTGGACCAGAGCAAAGAAAAGCAATAAAAGTTCCAATTGTGCAGGTGCTTGCTGCTGCACAGCCAGCTTAACACTTTGCAGAATCAATAGCCTTGGGAACGAGGAGTTGTACAGTTGCAGACCCACTGGAATACTGACATTGAATCACAGAAACATTCAGGCTGGAAAAGACCCTCAGCATCACCAAGTCCGACTCAGAACCTGACTCTACAAGGCTCACCACTAAACCATAGCCCCAAGCACCACATCCAAACACATCGAGACACATCCACATTTAAACACAGCCAGGCTTGGGGACTCCACCACCTCCCTGGGCAGCTCATTCCGATCCCTGACCACTCTTGCTGGGAAAAATGTTTCCTACTCTCCAGTCTGAACCTACCCAGTCACCCAGATTGAGGCCATTGCCTCTTGTTCTATCCCTAATTCCCTGTGAGAAGAGACCAGCAGCAGCCTCTCCACAAGGTCCTTTCAGGGAGCTGTAGACAGCAACGAGGTCTCCTCTCAGCCTCCTCTTTTCCACACTAACCATCCCCAGCTCCTTCAGTTGCTCTTCATCAGATTTCTTCTCCAGGCCCTTCCCAGCTTCCTTGCCCTCCTCTGCCCTGGCTCCAGCACCTCCACATCTCTCTTGTACTGAGGTGCACAAAACCGGACACAATACTCCAGGTGAGCCAGGGGACAATCCCCTCCCTGCTCCTGCTGGACACAGCATTGCTGATCCCAGCCAGGATGCCATTGACTTAAGCACTCTAATTTTCAGCAAGCAAGCAAGCCAGCCTGCTGGGTTCAGCAAAACCACTGGCAGACCAAACCTTGGACCAGCAGGCAGCCAGTGCTTCCTCCTTCAGGGGAGTGCCAACGCACACCTTTGGCTTTACAGACAGGCAAGGGAGCCCTCGAGCCTGAGGTTAAGCAAAAGGCTTTCACAGCACTGGAGAGCCATCGGAGAATACCTATTCTTTTGGCTACCAAGACAACACAAAAATCTCACACAGAGACAAAAGGCGTCCTATACAGTTGCCAGCTCAGCGAGCCCTCCTCATTTTCACGTGCTCCAAATGTAAACCAGGCACATCAACGCATGGCTGCAACGCAGCAGAGTTAAAAGTGGATTTGAATTACCTCAGGCTGCTCTCCCCTTGCTTACCTCCACAGGCAAAACCAGATTAAGGCGAGGCTGCTGCCATTCACCGGGGCCTTGCAGCACTTGTATCAAAATGAGGTTCTTTGTGAGCCAGCAGCCCTCATGATCCTCCTGCGAGGACCCAGCAGCTGATCTCAATTTGAAGACAAGCTGAGCTACAGGTGTGGAGCAAACCCCTTGGAGCCACATGAGGATTTTGTCAGGAGCTGCTTTAAGGGATGGCTCTCAGAAAGCTCAAAAGCACCTCAGGAGATCATTTGGTTCTCCTAAGGCAAGATTAGCTCTAATCACATCATTCTTGATTAATGCATGCTCAGCCTGTTCTTAATGACTTCCAGTGCTAGACCTCGCTCCTTATCTTCTCTAGGCAATGCAGGGCTGTGCTTCACTATCCTTCTTTGAATATCTCAGATGCCTCAGGTAGCTCTCCCTTGCTGGAATAGATGCCATTAAAATAGGAATAAAAGCCTGCAGCAGATAGGGAGAGGAATTTATTCCTGGCCTCTTTACAGTCTTCATAAATTTGAGCTCTTTCTTGTATCTTCCCACAATCTTCACCTCTGCAGACTAAACAGACCCAAGTCCTTGCTACTTTCTTAGGCTGGGTTTCCTAGGTTTCTGTTTACCATCCTACAAGTCCTGGGAACCCCAGATTGGAGCCACTTATTTGGGGGCTTTGGCAACAAACCCAACAATTTTTCTGAAGAGGACTGCAACACACTTTGGGAAAAGAATGAATTTGTGCAGCTACATGCAAGCTACAGTTGAATTTTACTGGAGTGTAAGGATCACTGCAGATGCATCCAAGACTTAGACCACTTCTTTTTTGGGTTCCCAGCCATACCAGATTTTGTGTGAATCACAGAATCATTCAGGTTGGAACAGACCCTCAGGAGCACCAAGTCCAACCCAGAACCCTACCCTACAAGGCTCACCCCTAAAACAGAGCCCCAAGCAACACATCCAAACCACCTTGAAACACAGCCAGGCTTGGGGACTCCACCACCTCCCTGGGCAGGTCCTTCCAACCCCTGGGTGATTGATTCCAATCACTCTTGCTGGGAAAAAATGTCCAGTCTGAACCTACCCAGTCACAGCTTAAGGCCATTGCCTCTTGTTCTATCACTAATCACCTGTGAGAAGTGACCAGCAGCAGCCTCTCCACAATGTCTTTTCAGGTAGTTGTAGACATCAATGAAGTCTCCTCTCAGCCTCCTCTTTTCCAGACTAACCATCCCTAGCTGACAGAATAGAATAGAGTCAGCCAGGTTGGAAAAGACCTCAGAGATCATCAAGTCTAACCTATCACGCAACACCATCTAATCAACTAAACCATGGCACCAAGTGCCTCAGCCAGGCTCTTCTTAAACACCTCCAGGGATGGGGACTCCACCACCTCCCTGGGCAGCACATTCCAATGGCCAATTACTTATGTTAGCAACCTGGTCTAGTTGAAGATGTCATAGAATCATAGAATCAACAAGGTTGGAAGCGACCTCAGAGATCATCAAGTCCAACCTATTAACTAACACCTCATGACTAACTAAACCATGGCTTCAGGTGCTATGGTTTGAACACCTCCGAGGATGGTGACTCCATCACCTCCCTGGGCAGCACATTCCAATGGCCAATCTCTCTTGGTGGGAAGAGCTTTCTCCTCACCTCCAGCCTAAACCTCCCCTGGTGCAGCTTGAGACTGTGTCCTCTTGTTCTGGTGCCGCTTGCCTGGGAGAAGAGACCAACCCCCGCCTGGCTACAGCCTCCCTTCAGGGAGTTGTAGAGAGCAATGAGGTCTCCCCTGAGCCTCCTCTTCTGCAGGCTAAGCAACCCCAGCTCCCTCAGCCTTTCCCCTTAGCTCCCTCCATAAGATTTATTCCCTCAGGAAAATCTCTCTACTGCCTTCCACTGCACTCAGTGGATTGCTTAGAGGGAAAAGAAGAGAAGCAGACAGACAAATAAGGAAGCTATTTGGCTTAAATAAGAATGGCATATCAAAACACCCAATATTTTAATGAAAGAAAATGAATATCCACACATTTGCACTTCTGTACATTTCTCTTTTCTTTTTGGTGATAGAGATATATAGATATATATATATATAGATATAATTTTAAGCAGTTTACAAATAAGGTTTAATGCTTCAAATATTCCATAATGTTGATATTATATTTCTAGCAGAAATAAATATATTGCACTTAAAAAGAAACTTTTTCCTTAGATGTTGCTTCAGAGTTTGTGTTCATAACTTCTTTTTTCTTTATTCTTTTTTCTTTATTCTTTTTTCTTTATTCTTTTTCCTTTATTCTTTTTTCTTTATTCTTTTTTCTTTATTCTTTTTTCCTTTATTCTTTTTTCTTTATTCTTTTTTCTTTATTCTTTTTTCCTTTATTCTTTTTTCTTTATTCTTTTTTCTTATTCTTTTTTCCTTTATTCTTTTTTCTTTATTCTTTTTTCCTTTATTCTTTTTTCTTTATTCTTTTTTTCTTTATTCTTTTTTTCCTTTATTCTTTTTTCTTTATTCTTTTTTTCCTTTATTCTTTTTTCTTTATTCTTTTTTTCCTTTATTCTTTTTTCTTTATTCTTTTTTTCCTTTATTCTGTTTTCTTTATTCTTTTTTCCTTTATTCTGTTTTCTTTATTCTTTTTTCCTTTATTCTTTTTTCCTTATTCTTTTTTCCTTATTCTTTTTTCCTTATTCTTTTTCCTTATTCTTTTTTCCTTATTCTTTTTTTCCTTATTCTTTTTTCCTTTATTCTTTTTCCTTATTCTTTTTCCTTATTCTTTTTTCCTTTATTCTTTTTCCTTTATTCTTTTTTCCTTTATTCTTTTTTCCTTTATTCTTTTTTCCTTATTCTTTTTTCCTTATTCTTTTTTTCCTTATTCTTTTTTCCTTTATTCTTTTTTCCTTATTCTTTTTTTCCTTATTCTTTTTTTCCTTATTCTTTTTTTCTTATTCTTGTTTTCCTTATTCTTTTTTTCCTTATTCTTTTTTCTTTATTCTTTTTTTCTTTATTCTTTTTTTCTTTATTCTTTTTTCTTTATTCTTTTTTTTCTTTATTCTTCTTTTTTTTTCCCAACTTTTTCCTTTTTTTTTTTTTTTTTTTAACTCCATAAAAAGATTTCCCCACCCCCACCCCATAATACACACAAACACACACTTCAGTACAGGGTGAATGTGCTCAAGCAAGGCATGATAAACAACAAAGTCAACACAGCAAACAGCAGAACTGTGGTACATCCTGTAAAAGTGGTTACATCCAGTTGCTTGGGTTTCTTTTTACCACCTTCTTTAGTTTCAAGCCAGATCTTTCCTCACGTTTCTGAAGGTGTCATAAAACCAAAACAAAACCCAACACCCCCCCCCCTAAAACAACAACAACAACAAGTTGTTTAAATGTGCTGAAGGTAAGATACAGCAAACTGCATTTTTCATCCTTAAACCAGCCTCAAAAGTTAGCTCCAAGTTCACTTCAGTCACTGTTCAGTTTTCCTCCACAACAACAAACGAAAGGTAACATAAAGAAAATGAAGCTGGCATTGGGTGAACTTCAAACACTTGTGGTAGTTTTAGGCTTCTTCATTTGCTTCTATCTGAGTCATACTGACTAAAGTTAATGCTGGGGGGAAACTTCGACTCGCCACAACACTGTTTAGTTTCCCTCCCAACAACAGCAACAAAAGAAAAGGTAAACTAAAGAGAATGCAGCTGGCATTTGATAAACTCAAATCACTGTTTAGTTTTCCTCCCAACAACAAGCAAAAGGTAAAATAAAGAGAATGAAGCTGGCATTTGATAAACTCAAATCACTGTTTAGTTTTCCTCCCAACAACAAGCAAAAGGTAAAATAAAGAGAATGAAGCTGGCATTTGATAAACTCAAATCACTTGTGGTAGTTATAGGCTTCTTCATCTGCTTCTAACTGAGTGAGCCTGGCTAAAGTTAATGCTGGGGGAACACTTAACTCACCACAGCACTGTTTAGTTTCCCTCCCAACAACAGCAACAAAAGGTAAAATAAAGAGAATGAAGCTGGCATTTGATAAACTCAAATCACTGTTTAGTTTTCCTCCCAACAACAAGCAAAAGGTAAAATAAAGAGAATGAAGCTGGCATTTGATAAACTCAAATCACTTGTGGTAGTTATAGGCTTCTTCATCTGCTTCTAACTGAGTGAGCCTGGCTAAAGTTAATGCTGGGGGAACACTTAACTCACCACAGCACTGTTTAGTTTCCCTCCCAACAACAGCAACAAAAGGTAAAATAAAGAGAATGAAGCTGGCATTTGATAAACTCAAATCACTGTTCTGTTTTCCTCCCAACAACGACAACAAAAGGTAAAGAAAATTAAGTTGGCATTTGATGAACTTAGAACACTTGTGGTAGTTTTAGGCTCCTTCATCTGCTTCTAACTGAGTTAGCCTGGCTAAAGTCAATGCTGGGGGGAAACTTCAACCCACCACAACACTGTTGAGTTTTCCTCCCAACAACAGAAACAAAAAGGTAAACTAAAGAGAATGAAGCTGGCATTTGATAAACTTAAATCACTTGTGGTAGTTTTAGGCTCCTTCATCTGCTTCTAACTGAGTGAGCCTGGCTAAAGTTAATGCTGGGGAAAACTTCAACCCACCACAACACTGTTGAGTTTTCCTCCACAATAACAAACAAAAGGTAACATAAAGAAAATGAAGCTGGCATTGGGTGAACTTAAATCACTGTTTAGTTTTCCTCCCAACAACCACCAAGATGGTACAGAAAATGAAGCTGGCATTTGATAAACTTAAATCACCTGTGGTAGTTTTAGGCTTCTTCATTTGCTTGTAACTGAGCTTCTAGCTGCTTCTAACCCTGGCTAAAGTTAATGCTGGGGCAAACTTCAACCCACCACAACACTGTTGAGTTTTCCTCCACAACAACAAACAAAAGGTAACATAAAGAAAATGAAGCTGGCATTGGGTGAACTTAAATCACTGCTCAGTTTTCCTCCCAATAATAAAAAAAGGTAAAATAAAGAAAATGAAGAAAATTAAGAAAATGAACAAAAGAAAAGGTAAAATGAAGAAAATGAAGCTGCAGTTGATGAACAGAAAACACTCTTTAGTTGTCCTCCCAACAACAGCAAAGATGATAAAGAAAATGAAGTTGGCATTTGACAAACTAGAGGCTATTTGCAAAGACAAGCTCATGGCGGAGTAAGATGTAAAATCCTCTGCCCAGCAAGGAAGTGGTTGGTAAAGAAACCACATCTCCTGCAGCAGAAATAAAAATGCTGTGTAAGGAATAGTGAGAATAAGAGCTCAGTGAAAATGAGTTTCCTGGTGAATGAATGTCAGCCCTCTGCAGGTGAGGAGGAAAAGCACTGTGGCCACAAGTCCTTCCCAGAGCAGGAGCCTGAAGTGTTGCATTGATCTCCCTGCTGTCTCTACCCCTTGTCCTGGGGTAAGTAAATTACTGCCATTTAGATTGACTCCCAGAGCTGCAAAGCTCTCTACCTTTGTGCCATCATTGTTATTGATGCTGCTGTCTACCTATAACAGACACACATCGAGAAGAGGCGTTGGAGGATGAAGTCACCAGCCAAAATATTTTCTGGTTTCAAATGCCACTTAGTTTTTGCTGGATGCTGGAAGCAGCAACATCTCTTTTTTTATGTGTACACCCCCCCTGCAGTGTCCAGGCCTCCATGGATAAAGCCTTCTGGGAGAAAATTGGCACTTCTGTAGCTTGTACTGCCAAGTGCATTAACTATTATACAACTTACCAGCTTTGAGCTCATGAAAGAAGCATGAAGAGGTTCAAGAAGGCAAAGTGCAAGGTCCTGTACCCAGGCCAGGGCAATCCCAGATATCAATACAGGCTGGGGGGGTGAGGAGATGGTGAGCAGAACAGGACTTAGGGTACTGATGGATGAGAAGCTGGGCATGAGACAGGAGTGTGAGCTTGCAGCCTAGAAGGCCAAGGGCAGCCTGGGCTGCACCTAAGGAAGCATGGCCACAGATGGAGAGAGGGGATTCTGACCCTCTGCTCTGCTGAGACCTCACCTGCAGTGCTGTGTCCAGCTCTGCAGCCCTCAACACAGGAAGGACATAGACCTGGTGGAGCAGGTCCAGAGCAGGGCCACGAAAATCATCAGGGGGTTGGAGCACCTCTGCTAGGAGGACAGCCTGAGGGAGCTGGGGGTGTTCAGCCTGGAGAAGGCTCCAGGGAGACCTAATAGCAGCCTTCCAGTACCTGAAGAGGACCTACAAGAAGGCAGCAGAGGGACTGTTTCCTGCAGGGATAGGGTAAGGGGCAATGGTTTGAAATCAGAGAAGAGCAGATTTAGATTGGATGTTAGGAACCAGTTCTCTACCATGAGGGTGGTGGAACACTGCAGCAGGTTGCCCAGGGAGTTAGCTGAGGCCCCATCCCTGGAGACATTCAAGGTCAGGCTTGACAAGGCTCTGAGTAACCTGGTCTAGTAGAAGTTGAAGATGTCCCTGCTGACTGCAGGGGGGTTGGACAGGATGACTTTTGGAGGTCCCTTCCAAACCAAAGCATTCTAAGATGCTATTTGCATGAGAAACTCTCTGCCTTTATCCACTTGGTCTATGCTTAGTTTTCAGTCTACACCTGAGAGTACCACCGAAACCCAGCGGCATTGAGTTTCCATCTCTGAGGTTCCTCAGGCCTTACAAAGCACTAGTGCAAACTGAACAGCCAGATTTAAAATGCTTGTCATGTCTAGCTTCTCTCAGAGCTCCAAAAGCAGAAGAAAACACAATTCAGACCAATACACCTGAGTCAGCTTTTGTTGTATTAAAGACCTGCAGCTGTCAACTGTCTGTGGATAAAAGGGCAGTCCAGAAACCACCCCAAAATCCTTGTAGCACTTTGGAGGATAATCTCATCCTTCTCTTTGAAAACCATATTCAGGCATGTTCTCTCCTCCCTTCTTCAAACAAAACAAACACCAACAACATAAACCAGCACCAGATTGCTTAGCCAAGAGGGCTCATAAAGGTGAAGAGACCAGCTCACAGGATATAAAATGTGAATTAGATGGGAAATTTAAGTCCAGACTACCTTTGGCATTCCTAGGCCATCTACTAGCAACAGATGGTCTCTCCTGGACATGATTAGAATTTTGAGACTGGTACAGGAGCTCCCTCAAGGAATAACTGAGTTATGGTCAAAACAGGACAGAGAATTTTGGAGGAAAAGCAATTCCACTCTTTAACCAATTAATCAGGACTTTGTGGCCCCATCCCTGGAGATAGTCAAGGTGAGGTTCAACCTGATCTAGTTGAGGATGTCCCTGCTGACTGCAGAGGGGGTTGGGCTGGCTGACCTTCAGAGGTCCCTTCCAACCCAGACCATTCTGTGACTCTGTAGCCCTTATCTGTGGGATACGAGTAGTGGCCTACAGTAGAAACCTGGAAAAGCCTGGGGGCTGTCATTGCTCTGTGTGATGGGACACATAAAATGAGGCAATGGGACAAAAAATGGCAGGTGACTTGGCTGGCACATCACAGAGACAGGAGGTAGGTGACTCTGAGTACTGCACTCTGCTTCTTACCGCATGATACCAACACACACTCCAAAAGTAGAGAAGAATCATGCCAAAAAAAGTCTAGTCTCCATTCTGTGTTCCAGCTCTTTAATAGGTGATATTGGATTGCTAGTTCTTTGTTTTCCTCAGCAGATGTGTGTAATCATCTCTAACTTGGATGCAACTCTATGCAGAAACTCTCTCCTGAGTTCTTATTTACAGTGAAACTCCCAGCTCCTGCCCAGGCAGAAAACCAGCATCACCCTGGTACCCTGCAGCAGTGCAAAGGTATCATGCCAGCTCTCTACAGAGAGATCATTTTCCCCATGTACCTCTACAGCTTCTCTGTTGTATCAGACACGGCATAATGGAATTAGTGGGCAGTACTTCAAATGAGAACCCTAAATAGTAACTGGGGAAAAACAAACAAACAAAACCAACCAACCAACCAAACAAAACCCCAAAACCAAAAATGCAGATATGAAGGAGAGAGGAGGGGAAAGGAGAAGGGAAAGGAGAAGGGAAAGGAGAAGGGAAAGGAGAAGGGGACAGGAGAAGGGGACAGGAGAGGGGGACAGGAGAGGGGGACAGGAGAGGGGGACAGGAGAGGGGGACAGGAGAGGGGGACAGGAGAGGGGGACAGGACTTACATGTGGAGCTCTGCACTGATATTTTCCCAAGGAAACCCCACCATTCTACTGGGACATGGGAAACCAGGCAGTACAACCCTCATTTTCCTGGCCAAAACCCTTGGATAATAACAGCTGTGACCAAGCCCAAGAAACTCAGTAGAAGGATAATCCAACATCTTATACCAGCCCACTGATTACAGTCTGATCCAGAGGGTCTATAGCCTGATCTGGCCTGAAATGCTGTTAACTTGGTACACATCTGCAGCTAGAAGCAGGTCTTCAGTGACAAGCACAGCAGCAAACAAAGCATTGAGTTAAAGGTTTGGCATCTTGAGTTTTTCTAAGTTGAAGCAACAAATTTCCCCAAATCAACCTTTTTCCTTCATCACACCTTGACAGGCAGCTAAAAATGCCCTTCCTAGGGCACACTGCTTTTGAGTCTGAAGGGCAGGATCCATCACTACTGCTACAGTCATGTAACACAGTTCTTTTGGGGGGGTGTATGGGGGGGGGGGGGAACTGATAAGTGGTTTGTGAAAGGAACAAAGAAAGAAAGAAAGACTGGTTAATCATTTTCTCTTTGAGATTATAGTAGCAACTAAGAAACACTGCTTTTGGTGAATATAAGACAGTCTCTTTTTAAAAAGGGACAGTGGTCTTCTCCACTTTGCCCCAATCCCAGCAGAAGTCTGCTTGAGATAGCCTAAAACATGCTCTGAGTTCCACCAGTAGGTTTTGCAGTCACAAGAAGAGATGAAGAGGAGTAAGAGTATTGCCATTTGCAGAATTCCTTCTAACATATGGAAAGCAAAAGGGGGAGGGGGAAAGACCTATACACGTTGAATTTGTACACTGCTGCATAAACATCAGCTCCTCCCGCTAGGTGGAATGCACCCTCGGACCAGAACTCCTCGGGGAGCTTTGGGAGCCATTTCTTCCGTGAGCAGCTCCGAGCCGCGATGCTCTCTTCTTGTGATTCCTCAGCAGAGGAATCCAATATCCGTGATGCATTTTCTTAGCTGGTTTGTTATGAGTTCAGCACTCCTGCCACAGGCCTTCCAGGAAGGTCCCTTTGTCTTATTCATCCCAAGCTTGCAGGCTCCCAGCCTGGCGTTCCTCTGGCCTTCCGTCGCTCATACGAACGGCGTCATCACTGCCGAGGAGTGGCGCAGTCCCTGGATGGCTGCATAAGGACCCTGCTGGAAATAATGGTGGTACCTGGGCATGTGGAAGGAAGGGAAAGTGGGGCCGCTACCTTGCATGGAGCTGGCTATAGCAGAGGGCGTAAGAGGCATTCCCAGGCGGCTGTAGGGAGGCAGGGATCCTTGGATTGGGTGAGGAATGGGTGTGGCTATGGATGCGGTGCTGGTACCCAGGGCACTCAAAGACTGGGGGTGCTGAAATCCAGGGAAACTGGTTGAGGAGGATACCCAGGAACTGAGGGACAAGTTATCAGATGTTGTAAAGGCTGACCCTGCAAACAAAGAGAAAAAGAATGTTTAGCATTTGTGCTGCAACACACAGAACAGCTAAAACAGCAGAAAGGGAGAAATGAAAAAGCCTCTTTCACAGCAAGATTGATTTTCCTGTCAAGTCACTAAAACCATGTCAGAAAAACAAGGACAAGTTCCCAAGTGTGTGTGTGTCTATATCTCTAATGGATATAGACATTCATGGCACTTGAAGCCATGGTTTAGCTGTCAGGAGGTGTTAGGTAGAAGGTTGGACTTGATGATCTCGAAGGTCTTTTCTAACCTGGTTAATTCTATTCTATCTCTGAGGTCTTTTCCAACCTGGTCCAGTTCAGTCCAGTCCATCTTTGAGGTCTTTCCCAACCTGGTTAATTCTATTCTATTCTATCCTATCCTCTGATGTCTTTCCCAACCTGGTTAATCCTATCCTATCTCTATCCTACCCTCTGAGGTCTTTTCCAACCTGGTCTATTCTATTCTATTCTCTATTCTATTCTATTCTATTCTATTCTATTCTATTCTATTCTATTCTATTCTATTCTATTCTATTCTCTGAGGTCTTTTCCAACCTGGTTAATTCTATTCTATTCTATTCTATTCTATTCTATTCTATTCTATTCTATTCTATTCTATTCTATTCTATTCTATTCCTATCCTCTCCTCTCCTCTGAGGTCTTTTCCAACCTGGTTAATTCTATTCTATTCTATCCTAGCCTGTCTCTGAGGTCTTTTTCAATGTGGTTGGTTCTGTGATTCTATGAATGCAAGTGGGTTTCTTCTGTATTTTGTTTTTCCACCTGAAAAGCTCCAAAAATTATTTTCACACATCTCCTTCCACCTCTTTCAAACACTCTTTTTTTTTTTTTCCTCTGAGGATTGCAGAATCATTTCAAACAAAAAAGGGGGGGAAAAAAAGGTTTTCTTTAAATTAGAGCTAATTACTTCATGTTGACAGTAAAATTTAGGGGGAAGCAATGAATAATTTGTTTGCATAATTCTATATGGGCCACTTCCAAATGGTGACAGTGTCGCCCTTCACCAGAACACTTTCCAGCTGTGCCAGGGGAAGTTTAGGCTTGAGGTGAGGAGAAAGTTCATCACAGAAAGAGCGACTGGCCCTTGGAATGTGCTGCCCAGGGAGGTGGTGGAGTCACCATCCCTGGAAGTGTTTAAAAAGAGCTTGGATGAGGCACTTGGAGCCATGGTTTAGTTGTCATGAGGTGTTAGATATTAGGTACTAGGTTGGAAATTATGATCTCTGAGGTCTTTTCCAATCTGGTTGACTCTGTGATTCTCTGCAGGTCCTTTATGCATCTGGTCATCATCAGATGTCTGCCTTCTAGATAGGAGGAGGACAATAAAATCCTAGAACTAAACTTTCCATCTTTGTTCCTATGCAAGCAATCATCCAACTCATGTCCTTGCTGTGTTTTCTTTCCTGTCCAGCTTCACCCATTGAGGAAATGTTTCTTACCTTCAGAAATAAATGTGCTGGCAAGAAGATCTGACAAAATATAACTCCAAGCCAGCATTGCAAAACCCATTCTGAGACAACAAAGGTTTTACAACTGCCTTTGGTTTCATAAATCTGAGCCTAGAAGATAGGTTCATCCAAAATGTGAAAAGAGAAAGCAAACCATGAAGGCATCTCTCTGTCAAGGCAGACTCAGTGGAATTCTCTGTACTAACCTCTTGTAGCCATGTGCTCAAAACAAAGCTACGAGCAAAGAACAATGGAAAGGAAAAAAATGCAGGTTTATTATTTCTTTTTCCTCTAAAACTTCATCAATCTGTCAAGGACATAATCTCCAATCAGAAAGAGAGCTGCTCTCTTGATTAGTTCTCCCCTCTGCTCCATGAAACAAGTAAAACAGCCCAGAGCAATTGTGGTACTTCAGCAGTAAGAATGGACTTGAACCAGATCCTGACTCCAAGACAGACTTAGAGGAATTCTCTTGTAGCCATGTGCTCAAAGCAAAGCTACAAGCAAATAACAATGGAATGGGGGAAAAGGCAATGTTATTATTTTTTACCTCTAAAACTTCATCAATCTTTCAAGGACATAATCTCCAATCAGAAAGAGAGCTGCTCTCTTGATTAGTTCCCCCTCTGCTCCATGAAACAAGTGAAACAGCCCAGAGCAATTGTGGCAGTTAAGCAGCAGGAATGGACTTGAACCAGATCCTGACTCCAAGACAAGACTTAGTGGAATTCTCTGTACTAGCCTCTTGTAGCCATGTGCTCAAAGCAAAGCTACAAGCAAATAACAATGGAAAGGGGGAAAAAGTACTATTTTATTTCCCCCCCCCCCCTCTAAAAATTCACCAATCTCTGTAGGGATATAGACTCAAATCAGAAAAGCAGCTGCTCTCTTGATATATTCCCCCTCTGCTTCATGAAACAGGGAACAGGACAGAACAGTTGTGGCAGTTCAGCAGCAGGAACGGACTTGAACCAGATCCTGACTCCACCACTTAACCACTGCCTAACTGCTGGGAAGTTCAGACCCAGAGCCAAGCTGCAAGGATAACACTCACAGAGCAGTGCAAACCCCTTCACAAATCAGAGGATGTCTGAGCATTCCAGCAGGATGCAAACCTAGGTTGGATGAGAAGGTTTACTTTTGGCTGTGCTGCAGGTGGCTACCATGAACCCTGTGTGTGGATGCTGGAGCACAGGCACCCAGACATTGTGCATCAAAGAGTTTTAATTGGATTTATCTGGTTCATATCCTTTGGAAGCAGCCTTCTTGTGACAAATACACTGCTGAAGGCTGCCCACTTGCATCTTTAGATGGCTGAAATTGGCTGAGATGAGAATCCTCTGGATGCAATTAGAAATAAATAGCAGTGATAGACTTTCTTTGTCTTACACAGAACAAAGCATGTGATTTCTTCTCATGAGTAACTTCCATAAGGGTCCTTTCTTCTCCCAGCTGCAATCATCTCTACTTGCAACTTAGTTCTACAAAAGGGCTCACATACTACATTTGCCAGTACCAAGGAAATATGCTGTAGTGATTCAGTGATCCTGGCCTGCATCAGCAACAGTGTGGCCAGCAGGAGCAGGGAAGTCATTCTGACCTGTGCTCAGCACTGCTTAGGCCACACCTTGAGTCCTGTGTCCAGTTCTGGGCCCCTCAGTTCAAGAAGGGCATTGAGATACTTGAGTGTATCCAGAGAAGAGCAACGAGGCTGGGGAGAGGTCTGGAGCACAGCCCTGGGAGGAGAGGCTGAGGGAGCTGGGGTTGCTTAGCCTGGAGAAGAAGCAGCTCAGGGGAGATCTTCTTGCTGTCTACAACTCCCTGAAGGGAGGTTGTAGCCAGGTGGGATTTGGTCTCTTCTCCCAGGCAAGCAGCACCAGAACAAGAGGACACAGTCTCAAGCTGTGCCAGGGGAGCTTTAGGCTGGAGGTGAGGAGAAAGTTCTTCCCAGAAAGAGCAATTGGCCATTGGAATGTGCTGCCCAGGGAGGTGGTG
Organism: Picus viridis; assembly: GCA_033816785.1. Taxonomy (NCBI): domain Eukaryota; kingdom Metazoa; phylum Chordata; class Aves; order Piciformes; family Picidae; genus Picus; species Picus viridis. The sequence goes on from CM066574.1 coordinate 33,940,533, forward strand.
GAGTCGCTGTCCCTGGAGGTGTTCAAAAAGGGCTTGGATGTGGCACTTGAAGCCATGGTTTAGGTAGTCAGGAGGTGTTGGGTGATAGGTTGGACTTGATGATCTCTGAGGTCTTTTCCAACCTGGCTGATTCTACGATTCTGAGGCAGTCAAAAATACCTAAAATCGTAGAAGGGTTTGGGTTGGAAGGGACCTCCAAGGCTTATCTGGTCCATCCCCCTGCAGTGAGCAGGGACATCCTCCACTGGATCAGGTTGCTCAGAGCCTTGTCAAGCCTAACCTAGTCTATCTCCAGGGATGGGGCCTCAACTATTGTGCATGCATTTGGCTGTCAACTCTCCTATGTATGGAAGGGCTCTCCTCAGTTTTGCTTGCAAGGCAGTTTTCAAATGCATCAAAAGAAATCAAGATGTCTGTGGAGTTTCACTAGTATCATTATCTCTCTCCTCATATCCTGGAGGACTTTTATTTAAGACACCAGACCTAAGCAGAGAGTGAAGGCAGTACAAGGTACTCCTCTGCAAGGACAGCGCTTTACCCTCTCTGCATCCCTCTGCTTGCCCATGTCCTATGCTAGCATATGGGTCCTGATTACAAAAACATTGGTTGCTACAACTCATCATCTTCCTCACTTACTCATTTGCCACATTGCAAGCAAATGCAGAACTCTACCCTGCATATAGAAACATAGAATGGTCCAGGCTGGAAGGGACCTCCAAAGGTCATCCAGTCCAACCTCCCCACAGTCAGCAGGGACATCCTCCCCTAGATCAGGTCGATCAGAGCCCTGTTCCTCACCTATCTCCAGGGAAAGGGAAGGGGCCCTTCAACCACCTCCATGAGCAACCTGTTCCAGGGTTCCAATACCTTCATGGTAAAGAACTTGTTCCTAACATCCAATCTAAATCTGCTCTGCTCTAGTTTGAAGCCATTGCCCCTTGTCCTGTCCCTGCAAACAGTCTCTCTCCATCCTTCTGGTACCGGCAGGCTGCTATTAGGTCTCCCTGGAGCCTTCTCTTCTCCAGGCTAAAGACCCCCAGCTCCCTCAGCCTGCCCTCATAGCAGAGGTGTTCCAGCCTCCTGATCAAGAAATTAATAAACTATTCCTTCATCTTCTGCCTCTTTTCTCAGGATTCTTTTCAGAAGAGAAAGGCTCTAAAGGCCATTTCTCATACTGAGGCTACCTTGTTCTCTTTGTCACTCCCAAAGGAGAGCATCACAGAATCAACCAGGTTGGAGAAAGACCTCAGAGATCATCAAGTCCAACCTATCACCCAACACCATCTAATCAGCTCAGCCATGGCACCAAGTGCCTCATCCAGGCTCTTCCTAAACACCTCCAGGGACGGTGACTCCACCACCTCCCTGGGCAGCACATTCCAATGGCCAGTCTCTCTCTCTGTAGAATTCCTTCCTCACCTCCAGCCTAAACCTCCCCTGGCACAGCTTGAGACTGTGTCCTCTTGTTCTGGTGCTGCTTGCCTGGGAGAAGAGACCAACCCCCACCTGGCTACGACCTCCCTTCAGGTAGCTGTAGAGAGCAAGAAGGTCTCCCCTGAGCCTCCTCTTCTGCAGGCTAAGCAACCCCAGCTCCCTCAGCCTCTCCTCCCAGGGCTGTGCTCCAGACCCCTCCCCAGCTTTGTTGCCATCATCTCAGGGAGAAATTAATTCCTGGAGAGAAGGTGTCTTGCTCTGAGCACTTCTGGCAAGGGAAAACGCAACACCCTCTCTAACAATAACTGGCCCAGGAACACAGCTGATGTGCAGCAAGGTGTGAAAGGGCAGCATCATACCAGCTGAGGAGTGGCTCCGGGAACTCCACGACCTAAGGAACCGCACTTGGAGCAGATGTGTAGGAACAAACCCACTCTAATCACATCTTGTTCAAGAGCAACTTGTGGTTAAAAATAAGTGTGTTTTCCCTGCACAAGCCCAAAGAGCTTAGGACCAGAAATAATGCTCTTATCTTAGCCACACTGTATGGAGTTAGAGGACAAGACAAGGGCACTGCCAGTCGGGAGGCAGACAGAAACTGCTTTACCTCAAGTGGCTGTTGCCTGTCAGACAGGTCACGAAGTCAATATGCAAAGCATAATGCAAGGAGAGTTTATGCTGTTCAGCCATCCCACAGGGTGGGAATGAGATCTGTTTCCAGTGGAAAATTATGACAGATGCAGTTTGCCTGGAGAGTAACCCCACAAAGAACAACTCTGCCTTGCTACCTCCTCTGCCGCTGCCAGAATACACAAACTTTCTGACAAGGCATCTGAGCCCAATTGCCTCAGTAGGAAGAGAACCTTTTAGAGACCAAGAGATAACAATTAAACATCCATTGTTCCGGAGAGCCATGGACTTTTCTTCCTACAGAGGCAAAGCAGGTTAACCACAGGCTGGTTGAAGGTACTCAGAACCAAGCTTACAGAAGGCTGGGGGTGGCACATGCACGTGGTGCTCTACAACTGGTGCTGAGCTCCAGCTAGGAAGTCTTGCCCAGGGCTAAGGAGCATTGGCTCGTTCTCAGTTCCATAGTCATGAAGTTGCCTGGGTTTCAGCCATCTTTAAGAGGAAGAAGAGAGAGTTCTTTTCTGATGGCAAAGGCTGTGGAGGCATCTCTAGAGCTACCTCCTGATCTAGCTCCCCACACCAGTCCTGTAAGCATATCAGATATCCAGATCCATAAGCTAAAGAATATTATTCCTCATTATAGAACTTATGGGATGGATGTTAGGAAGAAATTCTTCCCAGCAAGAGAGATTGGCCATTGGAATGTGCTGCCCAGGGAGGTGGTGGAGTCACCATCCCTGGAGGTGTTTAAAAAAAGCCTGGATGAGGCACCTGGTGCCACGGTTGAGTTGATCAGATGGTGTTGGGTGATAGGTTGGACTCGATGATCTCTGAGGTCTTTTCCAACCTAGTTTATCCTGTATTCTATATCAGAGAGACACAGCAGAGAAAAGCTCCAGAGCAGCACAGTACTGCCTGTGGTCCTCCTTTTCTCAAGCATAACTAGGTCACCACATGAGCACATATTCCTACCTCTGCTTTGTGTTCCCTGGCTGTCATCTCCAAGATCATCTTCTCCTCCATAGGTTCGAATGGGGGATCTGGCATAGGAATGCTTTTGGATAAGGCTCTCCACGCTTTCTCTGTGAAAGGAAACAAACTACTGCATCAGTAACATCCTAAGCAGGGTTAAATGCAATGAACAAGCTGCTTTTTCCCTGTCCAGGTCACAGGGACAGCAAAGTCCCTGTTCTTTCTAACACAGACCCTCCAACGTGGCTGACAAGAGGGTCACCTCCTAGCATGTCACTGGAAACGCCAGGCTTGGCCTGCTAGTGATTTAACATTGTTGAGCACCTCTTACCTGTGTGGTGCTGCTGCTTCTGCAGAGTGAACTTCCTACTGCATTTCCTGGACATGGCCTCAGAGAGTGAATATAAGCCCAGCACTCTGAAAACAGAGCCTCTGGGATGATTTGTGCTGAGTGCTCAGCCTAGGTTCAGAGACACCTGTGGTCCAGCTCCTCCCAAACAAGATTTCACACCACATATGACTACCTCAGCAGGTGCTCTCCCATTATTCTGAAAGAGGGGCAAAAGACAGATGGCACAGGTTGCCCAGGGAGGTGGTGGAAGCCTCATCCCTGGAGGTTTTGAAGGCCAGGCTGGATGTGGCTCTGAGCAACCTGATCTAATGTGAGGTGTCCCTGCCCATGGCAAGGGGTTGGAACTAGATGATCCTTGAGGCCCTTTCCAACCCTAACAATTCTATGGTTCTATGTGTCTAGAGGCAGATCAGCTCTAATCATGCTCCTTCAGCATCAGAGTTGAGGCCAGTTCATGGCAGGAAGTCTGCAGATGCTATCTGTCTCATGCCACATCTATTCTGGGAGGTTAAATTTGTCTGCCAGGCCCTCTCCCACCCCCCTCACTGGGGACACAAAGCACTGAAGTCACCCAAACCATTTTTAAATAGAAGGAAGGCATATCTGCACGATAAGCCATAGCGGTTTGCAAGGAAATCCAACCTTGCACGTTGCCAGCACATTTCCATGTAAGTAGGTGGCATTACACCAAAGATGGATAGGACCTCGGCACGCCTCCAGCACGGCTCTGACCTTCTGTTCCTCTTGAAGGAATCTAGGTAGTGACAGCTGTTTAAATCTGCTGCTCAGTGAAGGCACCGAGCTTCCCATTTGGCCACTGATACTGGCTACTGCCCTTTGCTTGGGGAGCGTGGCTGCTGTAGAGACTCCCAAGGAAAGCCATTTTCCAAACCCTCTTTCCAATGAAGTTTTTGGGTGGTTGTTGCTGGGGTTTTTTTTGGGGGGGGAGTTTAGTTTTCAGTACAATCTTAGATGGTGTTGGATGGTGGGTTGGACATGATGATCTTGAAGGTCTCTTCCAACCTGGTCTGCTCTACTCCATTCTCCATTCCACCTCTTCTCCATTCCACCTCTTCTCCATTCCACCTCTTCTCCATTCCACCTCTTCTCCATTCCACCTCTTCTCCATTCCACCTCTTCTCCATTCCACCTCTTCTCCATTCCACCTCTTCTCCATTCCACCTCTTCTCCATATACTCCAGCTACAAACTCTTGATGTAAATAGGAGATGAAATACTGTAAAGGTGCAGTTAGCATTATTGAATCAGTTCTGCTTGCACAATTTGACACCTGAGCTACTGCATTCGTGTAAATGTTCTTATTTCCATGTAGAATTAGGGATGTCATGCCCTGTGTTTGATAAACAGGAATGCTTCTCAGGAGATCTCACTGAAATTTAGTGAAGAAGCAAGAGCAGAGCCAGTACCTGAAGGGAGCCTACAAGAAGGATGGAGAGGAACCGTTTACAAAGGCCTGCAGGGACAGGACCAGGGACAACGGCTTCAAACTAGGGCAGAGCAGACTGAGATTGGATGTTAGGAACAGGTTCTGCACCATCAGGTTGATGGAACACTGGAATAGGTTGCCCAGGGAGGTGATTTGGGCCACAACCCTGGAGATAAAAGGGCAACCAAGCTGGTGAGGGGTCTGGAGCATGAGCCCTATGAGGGGAGGCTGAGGGAGCTGGGGTTGTTTAGCCTGGAGAAGTGGAGGCTCAGGGAAGACCTCCTTGCTCTCTCCAACTCCCTGAAGGGAGGTTGCAGCCAGGTGGAGGTTAGTCTCTTCTGCCAGGCAAGCAGCACAAGAACAAGAGGACACAGTCTCAAGCTGTGCCAGGGCAGGTTTAGGCTGGAAGCGAGGAAGAAATTCTTCCCAACAAGAGAGATTGGCCATTGGGATGTGCTGCCCAGGGAGGTGGTGGAGTCACCATCCCTGGAGGTGTTTAAGAAGAGCCTGGCTGAGGCACTTGGTGCCATGGTTGAGTTGATTAGATGGTGTTGGGTGATAGGCTGGACTGGATGATCTCTGAGGTCTTTTCCAACCTGGTTGATTCTGTATTCTGTATTTTCCAGGCTAAATCTCAGCAGCACAGTGTTTTCCTTTCCTACCAGCACCTGCATTATGGCCATTTTGTCCTTGGTCTATCACTGCCATCATTACTTATGCTGGAGTCTCCTCAGGAAAGCAAAAAAAAAAAAGAAAGTAAATAAAAAGAGGATCTTATCAAAGTGATTTACTTGTGTCAGGATTGGAAGTGGACTGAAAGCAATGGCAGTTCCTATGCAGAGGATGAGCTAATTGAATTACTGCCTTTTAAGTGATTGAAAACAGTAGGCATATCAGGGCTATCTCAAAGAAGATGTTACAAAGGAAAAGACAGATGGCATTGTTTACATTATGGGCTGAATGCCACTCCAAACTTCTTCTTCTTTTTTTTTTTCCCCTTCTTGAAGCAGAATGTGAAATGCAGAGAGCTTTACTTAACCAGAAAGACTAGTTCAGAATAACAGAGTAATGAATTAGACCATAGGTGTCCACGTGATTTAGGCCCCAGTCTCTAAACAGATTCATAGCTAAAGAGTTATCAATCTTTAAAAGGTCTGAAAAAAGTAAGATTCAGGTTTTTCTGAAGCAGAATGTGAAATGCAGGGAGCTTTGCTTAACCATAAAGACTACCTCAGATGAGTACAGACTAACAGAGTAATGAATTAGATCATAATTGTCCTAGTGATTTAGGCACCAGTCTCAAAACAGATTCATAGCTAAAGAATTACCAATCTTTAAAAGGTCTGGAAAAAATGGATTCAGGTTTTTCTGAAGCAGAATGTGAAATGCAGGGAGCTTTGCTTAACCATAAAGACTACCTCAGATGACTACAGACTAACAGAGTGATGAATTAGATCATAATTGTCCTAGTGATTTAGGCACCAGTCTCAAAACAGATTCATAGCTAAAGAATTATCAATCTTTAAAAGGTCTGGAAAAAAATGGATTCAGGTTTTTCTGAAGCAGAATGTGAAATGCAGGGAGCTTTGCTTAACCATAAAGACTACCTCAGATGACTACAGACTAACAGAGTAATGAATTAGACCATAGGTGTCCTAGTGACTTAGGCACCAGTCTCTAAAGAGATTCATAGCTAAAGAATTGCTAACCTTTACAGGCCTGACAAATATGGCTCAGGTGATTGTCTGTATTGTCTCTATTGCCTTTACTTCCAGTCAAGGTCTGCTTATCAGAACAGGCATTACAGCATGTAATAGTATCCTGATGCACCAGAAACAATGCAGGCTCCAGTTCTAGTGCAGTGGGGCCAAATTCATCTCCACAACCCTGGAGCCAGTGGAGGTTTGGGGATCAGCTCCCCCCATAAATTTACATCTGAATTGCCTTCAGGGATGTAAAGCTAAATCAAATGCCCACAATTATTGCAGGCTAAATTCTTTCCAGATGGGTCTGTGTGCTAGACAGGACTCTATTATTGTATATGGTTGTCTTCTTTTGAAGGAAAAAAAAAAAGGGAGAGATGACTTCTTAGTGAACTCTCAATCTGCAGAGTTGGAAAGCAGGGAAGCTATGTGGTAGGTTTGTTTAGTTGCATTTAACTGTTGTAACGTTGCAGGTAGCGAGCTAAAGGTTTTAGGAGATTAATCTCACTGGCTGGCACGAGAAGCAAAGGTTTGTACGGCAGAGGGAATGGTCTGACAAGGAAACTTGGATCTGGGAAAGCAATTAATTTCACAATAGCAGTTCCTTCAGTGCAGCTGGGATTTAATACTACAAGCTGCACAAGATCATTGTGCCTCCCCTCAGTGGCGGTTTGTGCTAGAGTCGCTGCGCACCCACTGATTCTTCATTTTAGAGCTTGAGGCCCTGATTCACAGCATGAGTGCAAAGCATCGAGATTCACACCAGAATTGAGGCACCTGGCCCACCCAGCCTTCAGGTGGACACTCTTCCTTCTCTCCACATGCAACACCAAAAAAAAACCCCTCCAAACAGACCTCCAAAATGCAAAAGCTGAGCCTGAAACCAGCTATGCCTGCAAAAGGAAACAAGGAATGGTGCAAGTCCTCTACTCAGTTATCCACCAAGCAATGGTTCTTCACACCTAGAAAACCAACAACTGAAGTCTGCACTCAGGTCTCCCCCATCCTGGACAAGTGATGAGGGAGCTAAGGGAAAATCTTTTCTTCTTTCCCTGCACCATGCCCAGGTATTTCACACCCAGGGAACACTACTCAGAAATCAAGTTTTCTTGAAGAAAAAAAGGGGTTGCAACTCCTCTTCTATGGAAATGTGAAGTTTCCCACAGAGGTTGGAAAGAGGAGGTCAGCCTCCTCTGCCCTTTAAAGACAGAGGATGCTTTAGGACATCATCTGAAGTAGATGTACAGGAGGAAGCAAAACTTTAAACCCAAGGTTTAAGTGCTTGTGAAATCTAGTTCTAGATGCAGGAATAAAGCTGACTACCCAGAACACAGGTTCCAGACATGCTGGAACGTGTCCAGAGAACAGCTATGAGGATGATCAGAGGGCTGGAGTTCCTCTTCTCCTCTCTTGTGAAGACAGTCTGAGAGAGTTGGGATTGTTCAGTCTGGAGAAGAGAAGGCTCCCAGGAGACCTAATTGTGGCCTTCCAGGATCTGAAGGGGGCTACAAGACAGCTGGAGAAGGACTTTTGAGGGTGTCAGGGAGTGATAGGACTGGGGGAATGGAACAAAACTAGAAGTGAGTAGATTCAGATTGGATGTCAGGAAGAAGTTCTTCTCCATGAGGGTGGTGAGAGCCTGGCACATGTTGCCCAGGGAGGTGGTGGAAGCCTCATCCCTGGAGGTTATTGCAGCCATGCTGGATGTGGCTGTGAGCAACCTGCTGTAGTGTGAGGTGTCCCTGGCTATGGCAGGGGGTTGGATCTAGATGATCCCTGAGGTTATTGTAAATACCTTAGAAAAAACCCTAAGCTTGTATTGTCTGGCACAGCCACAGAGAGGATGCTGAGGAAGGACAAACGTGGGGAGAGGTAACAGGGAAAAGGAGCTCAGGCTGATCCCAATGCTCTGCATTCTGAGGGAAGCACACCTCGAGTCCAGCCCTGTCAATAAACCTCTGCTTATCATGAACCAAGCATCTTGTGCAAGAAATAAAGCAATGAGTTGTCTACCAGGAACCAAAAGAAGGAAGGCATGGGTGAGATTATCAGTTAACAAGGTTTCAGTGTGCACAGGGAACATCTTGCTGTTTGTAGGCTTTAACCTCATTACTGAACATTTCTCTCATCCCTGCCAGCAGCTGATTCCAAAACCTAAACTTCCATGCTAGGGATACTTTGTGTGTTGCAGCTGCAAGCTGAGCCTCTGGCCTTGCTTAGTCAACAGTGCCCTGTACATACAGAGTAGTCTCAGGGTGTCAAAAGTAGGGAGGAAGATCCTGATGCAGCTGACAAAGAGTTCATGAACGCTTTGCAGGCTAAACCCAAGATCATGCCTTGGATACAGACTGGAAGATGGCAGAAAACAAAGCTGGCTTGGGAAAGCAGCTGAGGAGCAAGGTCCTGCACTTCCTCTCTCAAGGGATAATAAAGTCCCAGATTACCCTGAGCAGGATCTTTAATCAAGATGACAGAACAGTGCTGCTTCGTAGGTGGAAGCAGGCATCTCTCTGATGCTCTTTTGTGTCGTTTCTTTCCAGCTCCTTTTGCTGTTCCTCTGCATCAGCTGTGCATTCACAACAGCCTGATGATCACCCTGAGCCTGGTTCTGGAGCTCATGGCCACAAGCCCTGCTGATAGGAAGAGGGCTCACATGGCCACAATGCACTGTCACCACTGACGTCGCTGCATGCCTTAATGCCCCTGAAGCTATGGATTTTCCTGAACTTGGCAGAGAGCACATCCAGGGGACGGAAACAGGAAGCCTACCTTCTGAGGGGTGACCTTATTGCTCTCTACAACTACCTGAAGGGAGGTTGTAGCCAGGCAGAGGTTGGTCTCTTCTCCCAGGCAGCCAGCACCAGAACAAGAGGACACAGTCTCAGGCTGCGCCAGGGAGGTTTAGGCTGGAGGTTAGGAAAAAGTTCTAAACAGAGAGAGTGATTGCCCATTGGGATGTGCTGCCCAGGGAGGTGGTGGAGTCACCATCCCTGGAAGTGTTCAGGAGGAGACTTGATGGGGTGCTTGGTGCCATGGGTTAGTTGACTAGGTGGGTTGGATTAGTTGATAGGTTGGACGCGACGATCTCGAAGGTCTCTTCCAACCTGGTCTATTCTATTCTATTCCTTTTAGGATGAGGAAGCTTGAGGCAATATATATGTGCGTGGCAGAAGGTGTTAGAGAAGCTAATCCAGAACTAGCTTGCTGGAGCCAGGCTTGGGTTAGTATCCATCTTAGCTCTAAACCCAGGCTCCAGAGAGGACGGATGTGATAGGGCCCATTCCACCGGCAGCCAGCTTTAGCCTCCTTTGAAGCCAACGTGCAAAAGCTAGACTGGGGTGATAAATGAACTCAGATCTCCTGCAGAAATTACTCTCACAGGAATTGCTACAAGAAGCACAAATTTCAGAGCAGAGCTCAGCAACCCATTAGTGTTCTCTGGCTTTTTGCCTTTCCTATCCCAAGAGGCAAAGGTAAAGGATACCCTCCCAAGTCTGCTCCCTAGTCCCGGTGCCACGGGATTCGATTTCTTCCTTTGGGGTTTGTCTCTTTCTTTTTTTCCTTTAACAAGAAAAAAGCCAATGCTAATAATAACAAAAAAATATTAACAGGAGGAGAATCATAAAGTAAACCCAAAAATAACACTGGCAGCCGCGTTTTGCTTGGCCTTTTACTTCAACACAAAGAAAATACAGAGCAGGATATCAAGTGTATGAATTATCAGTTTGCAGCCTGAATGACTTCTTTAGTTCTGCATTTCAAAGGTTTCCTTTTTTTTTTTTTTTTTTTTTTTTTTCTGTAGCTGCCAGTTAGTATGTTTGGAAGAGAGCCCAGAGACCAGAAGACATCAGAAGTGAGGTGAGGTGAAGACAGATGGAATAAATGGGCTGAGAAGGCACCAAAATAAACGTGTCGGAAGTTGCGCTGCAGCAGAACTTTTTCTGTCTGTCTTTATTATTTTTTTTTTTTTTTTTTTTTTTAGGGAAAAGATGACTAATTTGGCCAAGGCACAACTGCTGAAGACAAGTTTGTAAAACAAACAACAAAAAAAAAAAACCCCACCCCTCCAAAATAACAGAAAAGAGAAGAAAAAAACCCCAAACACAACCAAAAAAACCAAAGCAAACCACCACACCCCCTAGGACAGAAACAACAGCGGCACAGCATGAGGAACACAGACATTTGCAGAACAGCAGCTAAAAGTGAGGAGTAAGCTGTCAGAGCCACTGCTCAGGTATCCCTCAGCCTTCATGCTCCTGTGGTTTGAGCTGCTGTTTTGCACATCCCCAGCACACAGAAGCATTTCTGTGCTACACGTAGCTGCTCTTATACCAGTGGATGAATGCTACAGGCTGACCATAGGTACCTAATTAAGCTCTGACACAGGATGCTCCAAATCCTCAGCTCCAAATCCTCAGGTATCCCTCAGCCTTCATGTTCCTGTGGGTTTGAGCTGCTGTTTTGCACATACTCCAGCACACAGAAGCATTTCTGTGCTATATGTAGTAGCTCTTATGCTGGTGCATGAATGCTACAAGCTGACCATAGGAACCTCATTAAACTCTGACACAGTATGGTCCAAATCCTCAACCACAACAAATAACTCCAATTGCCCTGCTTAGATGAAAACTAAACCCATTCCATCCAAGAAAGAACCAGGACAGATCAAACTACACTGTCTCACATGAGCTGAAGTTTAACTTAATATCATAGCATCATAGTATCAGTCAGGGTTGGAAGGGACCACAAGGATCATCTAGTTCCAACCCCCCTGCAGGGACACCCCACACTAGATCAGCCCGGCCACAGCCTCATCCAGCCTGGGCTTAAACACCGCCAGGGATGGGGCCCCAACCACCTCCCTGGACAACCCATTCCAGGGCTTCACCACTCTCATGGGGAAGATAGAAGCTTATCTTAATATAGAGCCACTGAAACACTTTCCCCACAGTCAAAACTATGGGACAAGTGTTGGGTGGATGCAATACTCCAGGAATAAATAGATTTGCAGAAGGGAAATGAAAGCTAGCTTTTGGAGACATTCAGAAGTCACCTGGATGCTTTCCCGTGTGACCTACTCAAGGTGATCCTGCCCTGGCAAGGGGCTTGGACTGGATGATCTCTTGAGGTCCCTTCCAGCCCCTAATGTTCTGTGATTCTGTGAAAATCCTAGATTTTGATGATTGCAGGAGAAAGAACAAGAGTATCTCCAAAGTGGCTACTGAGCAGTAAAAGAGCTATAAAACAGACAATATAATCTATGCTACAAGGGCAAGTGTATAGCCTTGCATCTGGAAAAGAACAACCTCAAGGACCAGTGGAGGTTGGGAGTTAATCTGTTGGAGAGCAGCACAGGGGAAAAGGACCTGGGAGTCCTGGTGGACAAAAGGATACCCATGAACCAGCAATGTGCCCTTGTGGCCAAGAAGGCCAATGGCATTCTGGGGTGCATTAGAAGGTCCAGAGAGGTTTCCAGATCTCAGACAGAAAGTTCCTGAGCATCCGATCACCGTGCAAATCCAGCTGGCATGATGGGATGCAGCTCTTTTAGTCCTCCCTTCTCTGCCAAAAAACAGCTTAGGTGTGCCACCAGGCTCTATTGCCTCCTGAAGTGTGTATCTACCTCCCAGAAGCAGATTGTTGGACTTGTGCACTCAGCTCTCCTAAGCAGTTACAAGTCCACACACTGAACTTCCCTATGACATACAGGATCAAAAAGGGAGACACCATTCAGATCAGGACTGTGATCAATCAGTTCTTCTTTGATCATGATTTTACAATTCATTGTGCCTGTTGGTTAACATTCTGGAAGCAATCCCCTCTTTCACTGGATTATTTGCATGATTTTTAATTGCTGTTGCTTTAGTTCTGGGCCCCTCAGTTTGAGAAGGATGTTGAGTTGCTGGACCGTGTCCAGAGAAGGGCAACAAAGCTGGGGAGGGGGTCTGGAGCACAGCCCTGTGAGGAGAGGCTGAGGGAGCTGGGGTTGCTTAGCCTGCAGAAGAGGAGGCTCAGGGGAGACCTTCTTGCTCTCTCCAACTCCCTGAAGGGAGGTCGTAGCCAGGTGGGGGTTGGTCTCTTCTCCCAGGCAAGCAGCGCCAGAACAAGAGGACACAGTCTCAAGCTGTGCCAGGGGAGGTTTAGGCTGGATGTTAGGAAGAAATTCTTCCCAGCAAGAGAAACTGGCCATTGGGATGTGCTGCCCAGGGAGGTGGTGGAGTCACCATCACTGGGGGTGTTTAGGAAGAGCCTGGATGAGGCACTTGGTGCCATGGTTGAGTTGATTATAGTGTTGGGTGATAGGTTGGACTCAATGATCTCAAAGGTCTTTTCCAACCTATTTTATTCTATTCTATTCTACTCTACTCACCTTTATTTTTTTTCCTCCTCTCTGAAAGGCTAACTCTTCACACCAAATTGAAAATATAAACTCAAGCTCAAAATCAGATAACTAAATAGTCTGTTAGGTTCTGATTTTGCATCCCTGATGGCTTTGGCAGGTTTTTCCTTAAGGAGAAGCATAAAGATGTTCCCTGAAAGCCTCCCTCCAGAGTGAACTGCCCATTATAAAACCTACATCAGTCTTATTCACAAAGCTTACTGTTAAAACAGATCATCCTCATCTGGCATCCCACAGTCAAGGCCAAATGCCAGAGCCTGCACTTGGGTCACAACAACCCCAAGCAATGCTCCAGGCTTGGGGCAGTGTGGCTGAAAGCTGCCTGGCAGAGAGGGACCTGGGGATGCTGATGGACAAGCAGCTGAACAGGAGCCAGCAGTGTGCCCAGGTGGCCAAGAAAGCCAAAGGCATCCTGGCTGGGATCAGCAATGCTGTGTCCAGCAGGGGCAGGCAGGGGATTGTCCCTGGCTCTCAGCTCTGGGGAGGCCACACCTGGAGTGTTGTGTCCAGGTTTGGGCACCTCAATCCAAGAGAGATGTGGAGGTGCTGGAGCCAGGGCAGAGGAGGGCAAGAAAGCTGGGAAGGGCCTGGAGAAGAAATCTGATGAAGAGCAACTGAAGGAGCTGGGGATGGTTAGTGTGGAAAAGAGGAGGCTGAGAGGAGACCTCATTGCTGTCTACAACTCCCTGAAAGGACCTTGTGGCTGCTGCTGGTCTCTTCTCACAGGGAATTAGGGATAGAACAAGGGGGAATGGCCTCAAGCTGTGACTGAGTAAGCTTAGACTGGACATTAGGAAACATTTTTTCATGGCAAGAGTGGTCAGGCAGGTGGTGGAGTCCCCAAGCCTGGCTGTGTTTCAAGGTGGTTTGGATGTGGTGCTGGGGGCTATGGTTTAGGGGTGACCTTTGTAGAGCAGGGTTGTGGGTTGGACTTTGTGATGCTGAGGGTCTGTTCCAGCCTGAATGTTTCTGTGGTAGTAAACACCAGAGTATGTCAAGCTCTACATTCTGCCAGTTACAGAGTGTTCGGTTTTCAATCACAACCACTGCAGAAGCCTTTTTTCCTTTTTTTTTTTTATAGTGGAGGCAATGTGAATAGCAGGCAAAAAAGATCCAAAATGAATCAGCAGCTTCTCATGGCAGCCCAGATAAAGTCTGCCCCATTGCCATAAAGAGATTACCACAAGTAATGCATGGAAAGAGCTGATTGCTTAAGGAATCTCATATCCTACTGAAAATTCAATATATATCAAACTCACCAAAGCCTTTTTTTCTTTTAAATGGTTACAAGCTTTGCATAGAGAGCCACAAGTACAGGAAAAAGGTTGGAAGGTATATCATAGAATTGTTAGGGTTGGAGGGCACCTCAAGGCTCAGCCAGTTCTAACCCCCCTGCCATGGGCAGGGACACCTCACGCTACAGCAGGTTGCTCACAGCCACATCCAGCCTGGCTGCAAACACCTCCAGGCAGGAGGCTGCCACCACCTCCCTGGGCAACCTGTGCCAGTCTCTCACCACCCTCCTGGGGAACAACTTCTTCCTCACATCCAATCTCAATCTCCCCATTTCCAGTTTTGCTCCATCCCCCCCAGTCCTATCACTCCCTGACACCCTCCAAAGTCCCTCCCCAGCTTTCTTGCAGCCCCCTTCAGATACTGGAAGGCCACAATTAGGTCTCCCTGGAGCCTTCTCTTCTCCAGACTGAACAGCCCCAGCTCCCTCAGCCTGTCCTCACAGGAGACAGGAGCAAAAGAAAACGAAGGCACTTGAAGGACTTTTCTGTTGCTCTCCTCCTCTACCATTCCTCAATTTCTCTACCTTTGCATATATTAATTAACTCTCATACCATGCAGAGAGCTTTAATCCTAAAGGCCTTTGCAGCTTGGGTTTCCTGCCCAAGGCTCATAAATCTCGCACGGGAAGCCCGAAATCGTTAAAGTCACGGATTTATAAAATCATATTCAATTAGGGTAAAAAAGTGCAATTTCTGTCATCATGTCATAAAAAGATGCGTTTTTCTCTCAGATCTACTATAAAGGAAAGCTCCCTGTATTGTTACAGATAGAGGCTGTTTTCAATCAGTTACAAGGAGCAATCCAATTACTGGATGGTTTAGTGCAGTAACTGACTCCAGGCTAATTTAATTTCTTTAGGTCTCTAAAGATCAATTGATCTGATTTGTTTCCCTCCCCAAAGGCTGTTTAGGAAAAAGCAGGCTTAAATACC
Source organism: Picus viridis (assembly GCA_033816785.1). NCBI lineage: Eukaryota > Metazoa > Chordata > Aves > Piciformes > Picidae > Picus > Picus viridis. The sequence goes on from CM066574.1 coordinate 33,955,697, forward strand.
TGGAAATGAAATACAAAGCTCTGTACACTTTCACACTGCTTAGGTCATTTGGAAAAGCTGGAGCTCGTGATAAATGAGTGCTCTCTTGGCCCGAACATCACAGGATGCTTTACAGGAGGCCGTTAGGATCACTGCGCAGCGCCGCAGATTAGGCATGCACGTGCCCTGTGCATAGGGAGCAGTGCCTGGAAGGGATTTTCACAGCTTCCACATAACTGTGCCACTCTCAAGAGCTGTGCAAGTGTGCGTTTGCCCTGCAGAGTCTTTTCCCTAGCAAATAACTATCGTTCTTAGACAGCCATCTTACAGAGAGAACTATGTTTCTGTAATGGATTAACAATAATGAACCCGTACAATTTCCAACCAGGACCAAGCAAGAGTCACTCAATGTACCACCTACATCTCATAATGCAGCAGAGGCTGCCTTCCAACCAGCTTAAACCAGTACAGCTTCCAACCAGGACCAAGCAAGAGTCACTCAATGTACCACCTACATCTCATAATGCAGCAGAGGCTGCCTTCCAACCAGCTTAAACCAGTACAGCTTCCAACCAGGACCAAGCAAGAGTCACTCAATGTACCACCTACATCTCATAATGCAGCAGAGGCTGCCTTCCAACCAGCTTAAACCAGTACAGCTTCCAACCAGGACCAAGCAAGAGTCACTCAATGTACCACCTACATCTCATAATGCAGCAGAGGCTGCCTTCCAACCACCTTAAACCAGTACAGCTTGCAACCACCTTAAACCAGTACAGCTTGCAACCAGGACCAACCAAGAGTCATTCAATGTATCACCTACATCTCATAATGCAGCAGAGGCTGCCTTCCAACCAGCTTAAACCAGTACAGCTTCCATCCAGGACCAAGCAAGAGTCATTCAATATATCACCTACACCTCATAATGTAGCAGAGGCTGCCTTCCAACCAGCTTAAACCAGTACAGCTTCCAACCAGCTTAAACCAGTACAGCTTCCAACCAGGACCAAGCTAGAGTCCTTCAATGTATCACCTATATCTCATAATGCAGCAGAGGCTGCCTTCCAACCAGCTTGAACAAGTGGTTTCCAACCAGGACCAAGCAAGAGTCACTCAATGTATCACCTACATCTCACAATGCAGCAGAAGCTGCCTTCCAGCCAGCTTAAACCAGTAGTTTCCACCCCAGAGTCACTCAGTGTTTCCCCTCCATCTCATAGTGCATGCCAGGATGGACATCAAGCAAGAAATTCTCCCTGTTGCCCTACCTCACTTCGCTGTTTCTTTTGCTTTGTATTGGATTTCTTGAAGCAACATTGCTGGCACGAAGATGAAGTCTACAGAACCAGATGAGAATGACATTCCTCCTCTGCCTGTATATTTTGATGCTGGAACGGAATCAATTCTTTGGTATTTCTGGACCAGATCAGGTAAGCTGAAAAACTCTCAAATAGTCTCTTACCAGCCCTCTTTTACTGCCTCATTGCTTTGCTGTCTCATGCAGCAGGTTTTTGGGGGGATTTAATGTGGCTGTTCCTATTCAGAGCTAAGCTTTCCAATTTAACTCACACTAAGACCTTAATTGTCATTGCACTGTTTTAATTGTCATTGCAATACCTTTCACATTCTTTTTTTCCCTGTCTTTACTGCAGGTTTCACATTTGGCTGCCTTATCTTTCATGGCAACATTCATGCCTGGGCTAGGCTGCCTTGTCTCAGGCTCTGTTCTTCCACTTATCAATAAACAAAAGGGCACTGCAGTTGATGCTCAGCATTTCTGACTCCCTGCCATGTGCTGTTATAATAAGATGTCCTCTGGAAAAAATTCCCTTCCTATCCAGCACCATGATAGTCAGGTTCATCTGCACAGAGGTAACTAAGTTTTTCTCTCTGCTTATCTCTTCAGACTCTCTCTCTCAGCCCTTGCAAAACTGCCATTAGATGTCACTTGCCTGCAAAACAAGGGGACTGAAATGGGAAGATCAAAGTCTCTTCTGCAAGGTCCTTTCATGGCTATTCATTGCCCACAAATCTGAGCTTTGGATGGTGTTCATCACAGTGCTCTGTCAATACAGCAGGCTATGCTATTTGAATTGAATCTGCTTTGGGGTTTCCCCCTGTTTGCAGTGAAGGCTTTCACTTAGGAAGCAGTTTTGAATCAACTTTGCCAGCATGCACTGCAGGCTCTAAGCTTGCTTTCCCCAAACTGCTACTCTCTTATCCATTTGCTCAAGGGATCACTGAGGATCCAGCCCCTAGGAAGGTATAAAACAGATTACTATTTCCCACCCATGGAGCTGCTAAGACTGATGTGCTTCTGAAATACTGTCAAGACTTCCTCTGTCTGTGTGCATACAGTTTGTCCCCTACATGCACCCACAAGAGGTGATTCACAGCTACATCTGGATATCCCTCCATAGGAGCCTGGTGGGGGTTAGACTCTCCAAACTTTCTTTCCTGACTGTGTGCTCACAGCAAGCTCTGGATGGGCTGGATCATAGGATGTTAGGGGTTGGAAGGGACCTCCAGAGATCGTTGAGTCCAACCCCCTGCCAGATCAGGACCAGAGAATCCAGCACAGGTCACACAGGAACACATCCAGGCAGGGCTGGAAAGGCTCCAGAGAAGGAGACTCCACAACCTCTCTGGGCAGCCTGCTTCAGTGCTCTGTGACTCTCACAGTGAAGAAGTTCCTCCTCCTGTTGAGGTGGAACCTCCTTTGCTGGAGTTTCCATCCATTGCCCCTTGTCCTATCCCAGGGTGCAACTGAGCAGAGCCTGTCCCCTCCCTCTTGATCCCCAGCCCTCAGGTATTGATAGACATGGATTAAATCCCCTCTCAGTCTTCTCTTCTCCAGACTAAGAGGGCCCAGGGCTCTCAGCCTCTCCTCATATCTGCCTCCATCAAGTTGTCTTCCAGCCTAGAAGGATGCAGGCAGCTTTATTTGCTTCATTTGCCAAACTATTTGACACCAGATGATAAAAATGAAGTGCCAGGAGATTGAAGTTCCTTTCCTACTCAGCTGTGGATATCGATGGCTCTGTGTCCCTACGGCAGCTGCACACCCAGCACACCCAAAACCCAGCGGCTTCCAGAGAAAGCTTTCCCCCGGTGCAGCCTGCAGGACAATTTTGGTGAAACAAAAATGGCATCTTTGTCATCAGAGTGGGAGTTATGGGATTCATCCTGATGGCAATAATTGCTGACTTCAGTGTCTGGGACTGCTGAAGCGTATTTTGGGAAGCTCCCTCTTCTCTTTCCTCACTGTGTGGAGCGGTGGAGAGCTATAAAGATGTTTCTCACAAGGCCACTGCCCCACTTCACAGCCTTCAACAGGATTAAATGGCACCACAAGAAACAAGCTTTTCATTCTGAAGTCGTACAACTGACCCTCTCCACCCTGCAGTAAGCCCCCTCGGGAAGATGAATAGATCAGCCCCCAGCTGCACCAGATGTCAAAACTCGAACCAGCTCGTTCTGCACAAAGTTTGTAAGTATTTTTAAAGGAGGTGGAGGAGGCTCACTGTGTGCAACAAGATAACGTTGAAATGCCCAGCTTCTCAGGGGTTGAAAGGATGCTTTTTGCTACAAACTCTCTCTTCTCTTTATCTTATCTCCATGGAAAGTAAACAGAAAGCCCCCATTACCTCTCGATATCAGTGAGTCTGGAAGAGTCCCGGAATCCTTTAGCAAAAGGGTTGCTGTCAATTTTCAACTTGGTTATCTGGAGACACACAAAAGAGGGACGCAGCATGAGCATAGTGTTGAGGTATTGCAGCCTACAAAGTGTTAACCAATCCATCCTCCTGCCTCCCCTCGCTAATTTTATCCACGCTCCTCCTTGTGCCTGCGAGCCTGCCGCTCTCGAGGTGCTGTCGAGGCTGGGGAGGCAAACCAGCCTGTTTCACACATAGGGCAGGGCAAGGACCAAAGGGCGCTGCCCGCTCGGTCTTTCGAGTTACCCCGAGCAGGAGGAACCCACCCACGCCCAGCATGGCTGCTTCCGAACCCTCTAACAGGACGAATCAGGTTGTGCCTTCCGCCAGCGATGCACAGCGCTCGGCTGACCTCTGAGCCTCCTTGCTGGGGCTGCGCACCAACTGACGGGAGCACAAACAAGGAGCTGCTACTGGAGACGCGGCTTCACTTCAGCCCACCTTTTTTTTTCCCCTTTTTTCCTTTCCCTTCTCTTTGCCCCTCTTTCCCTTTCCTTCTCCTTTCCCTTTTCTTTTCCCTTTTTACTTCTTCCTTCCCCTTTGCCCTTCCCTTTTCTTTTCCCCTTTTTCCCTTTCCCTTCTCCCTTCCCTTTTCTTTTCCCTTTTTTTCTTCTTCCTTCCCCTTTGCCCTTCCCTTTTCTTTTCCCCTTTTTCCCTTTCCCTTCTCCCTTCCCTTTTCTTTTCCCCCTTTTTCCCTTTCCCTTCTCCCTTCCCTTTTCTTTTCCCTTTTTACTTCTTCCTTCCCCTTTGCCCTTCCCTTTTCTTTTCCCCTTTTTCCCTTTCCCTTCTCCCTTCCCTTTTCTTTTCCCCTTTTTCCCTTTCCCTTCTCCCTTCCCTTTTCTTTTCCTTTTTTTTTTCCTTTTTCCCCCCTTTCCCTTTTCATTTTCTCTTTTTTTTTTTTCTTCCTTCTCCCTTTCCTTTTCTTTTTTAATGTGGATGCAAATGTTCTCAGCCAGACCTACCAGGCACCACAGGCATCAGGACTCCACTTAACTTTGCAGTGCAACTTTTCAGGCAAATATGGTAGCTTTCACTGTGGTTTTGTTTGGAGCAGGACACAAAATACACTCCTGCCCTCATGACATTTTCTAGCTGTCCAACCAAATGAAATTTGGTGAATAGAACCTGGGATATCATCATAATATTCAGATTTTCCAGCCATACTTCTACCAAGAACTGAAAATAAAACTTAAGTGAGGGTTAGAGCTTGACAAGGGCCAGCTCAGGGCTTGTTCTGCAAGGCAGTGAATGTCACCAGCTGTAGCTGAAGCCCATAAAAGCCAACGGCTCTCAGCTTCTCTGAGAATCACAGAATCGTTTGGGCTGAAAGAAAACCTTTGAGATCACCAAGTCCAACCATTAATTCAGCATTGCCAGGTCACCACTAAATCATGACCCTCGGCACCACACCTACACATCTTTTAAATACCTCCAGGAATGGAGACTCCACCATTTACTTCCCTGGGCAGCCTGTTCCAGGGCTTGACAACCCTTTCAGGGAAGAAATTTTTCCCCATGTCCAACCTAAACCTCCTCTTTGGCCTTAAGGCCATTTCCTCTTGTCTTAGAGCTTGTTGCTTGGGAGAAGAGACCAATCCCCATCTCACTACAACCTCCATGCAGGTAGTTAAATAGAGTGAGAAGTTGTCCCCTCAAACTCCCTTCCCCCAGGCTAAACAACCCCACTTCCCTCATCCACTCTCCATAAGCCTGGTGCTCTACAACTCTTATTTGGACATGCTGCAGCACCTCAATGTCCTTTTGTAGCGAGGGGCCCAAAATCAGTGCTGAGTGCAGGGGGACAATCACCTCCCTGCCAGCCACACTGTTGCTGATACAGGCCAGGATTCTGTTGACCTTCTTGGCTACCTGAACTCAATGCTGGATCGTATTCAGCTGGCTGAAAACCAGCACCCCCAGGTCCTTTGCTCTGGACAGCTTTCCAGCACTGCATGGGGCTGTGTGACCCAAGTGTGGAACTTGGCACTTGGCTTTATTGAAGCTCATACCCCTGGCCTCAACCCATTGAGCCAGGCTGTCCAGATTCATACTGAGCAGTTATGTCAGCCTGGCTTTCCTCAAGAAAAGCTTGGCTTGAAGGGGCCACAACCTCATTTTTAACAGCTGGCCCTTGAGACTGAGAAAGAAAAGGGATCTTTTCCAAAGCCTCCAGCAATCAAATGCTCTCATCCAGCAAAGGTACTTCAAAACAGAAAAATAAAAGCAATTCTCCAGCATTAAACCCAAAAATAAGACAACTGAACCAAATTTTTCATTCTCAGAAAGAGGTCTTCTGAGAGGGGAAACAAGAGAGAGGGAGAGGCAGTCTTACAAAACCAAAACCTGAGTGTTTAATTACAGGTCTGCAGTAATTACATATATATATATATATGTATATATATATATATATATATATATCTACACAAACTTGGTTCAGTTGGAAAAGACCTCTAAGATCACTGAGTTCAACCTTCAAAGACCACCACAGCCATTAAAGCATGTCCTTAAGTGCCATGTCCACACACTTCTTGAACACCTCCAAAGATGGCAACTCCACCACCTCCTGGGGCAACCTAGTCCAATGCTTGACCACTATTCCTGTTAAGAAATCTTTCCTAATATCCAGTCTAAACCTCCCCTGGCACAGTTTCAGGCCATTTCCTCTCATCCTATCACCTGATACTAGGGAGCTGATACTAAGCAGCTCAGCAGCTGCCAACCAACTCTTCTACCACCCCTGAACCACTGCTGTCTCTGCCTGGTGTTTCAGGTCTATACAGCACCAAGCTCTCTGGGGAAGGTGTTTGAGGCACTATGTAGGAGGTGCTGCAGCTCACCAGTCAATCCTATAGGCTAGTCAAATTGCATGGGTCCTCGGCACTGGCTGAGGGTTTGAGGCTGTCTCATCATGCAGGCACAACTGGTGGAAGCTATTCTGAACACTGGTCTGGTCACAGGATCTTGTAACAGCTCTTCAAGTTAGATATACTCTCTTTCTGTCCATACTCTCATTCTCTCTAAAGTCTCATTCTGTCCTTTAGAAAGCAGCCCTGTGGAAAAGGATTTGGGGATGCTGATGGATGAGAAGCTGGACATGAGGAGGCAGTGTGAGCTTGCAGCCCAGAAGGCAAATCACATCCTGGCCTACATCAACAGCAGTGTTGCCAGCAGATCCAGAGAGGTGATTCTGCCACTTTGCTCTGGTGAGACCTCACCTGGAGTGCTGTGTCCAGGTCTGGAGCCCTCGATATAGGAAGGACATGGACCTGATGGAGAGGGTCCAGAGGAGGGGCTGGAAAATGATCAGGGGGTTGGAGCATCTCTGCTACAAGGACAGGCTGAGCTGGGGGTGTTCAGCCTGGAGAAGAGAAGGCTCTGGGGATACCTAATAGCAGCCTGCCAGTATCTGAAGGGGGCTACAAGAAGGATAGAGAGAGACTGTTTGCAAAGGCCTGCAGTGACAGGACAAGGGGCAATGGCTTCAAACTAGAGAAGGGCAGATTTAGATTGGATGTTAGGAACAAGTTCTTTACTATGAGGGTGGTGGAACACTGGAACAATTCGCCCAGGGAGGTGGTCGAGTCCCCTTCCCTGGAGATATTCAAGGTGAAGCTCAACAAGGCTCTGGGCAACCTGATGTGGGGCAACGAGGCTGGGGACAGGATTCCAGCACAAGCCCTGTGAGGAGAGGCTGAGGGATCTGGGGTTGTTTAGCCTGAAGAAGAGGAGGCTCAGGGTAGACCTTACTACCTGAAAGGAGGTCGTAGCCAGGTGGGGGTTGGTCTCTTCTCCCAGGCAACCAGCACCAGAACAAGAGGACACAGTCTCAAGCTGTGCCAGGGGAGGTTTAGGCTGGAGGTAAGGAGAAAGTTCTTCCCAGAAAGAGCAATTGGCCATAGGAATGTGCTGCCCAGGGAGGTGGTAGAGCCCCCATCCCTGGAGGTGTTTAAAAAGGCTTGGATGTGGCACTTGGAGCCATGGTTTAATTAGTCAGGAGGTGCTGGGTGACAGGTTGGACTTGATGATCTCCGAGGTCTTTCCCAACCCGTTTGATTCTATGATTCTAGGGGAGGATGTCCCTGCTGACTGTGGGGAGGTCGGACTGGATGACCTTTGGAGGTGCCTTCCATCCTGGACCACTCTATGCTTCTCCCACGCTCACCATAAGCCTTGAGCCCTGGTGACGTGGCAAGAGCGGCGGCTCAGCGCCCTGTGTCCCAGCGAAGGGTTTTAGGGCAGCATTCTGAAAAGCCCCTTGAAAACAACAACAGAAAGAGGACCGGCTCTAACGAGTTCCACTGACTTAGATCACCAACACACTGAGCCAACTGCACTGCAGAATAATAAAGATGTCCATTCATCTCCTGAGCCTATTTTCACCAATCAAACTTCCATTCTCCTGATATTAAAGATTGGCTATGACATCACAAGAGAAACTCTCCGTATCCACCGAAGCCAGATGAGACTCACAATCATTTACGGCCATAGGCTTTTTTTCCCTCCCTGAGAGACTGTCTCAGCAACAATCAGAGAACATCTGCTAGGAAGCATTCTTTAAAATGAAACCTGACCTACACTTCAACTCTGTGGCAGTGGGTTTGGGGGCTGTTTAAATAAATGCATGCCCTTTAAATCCTAAATTATGAGATAGTTTGTTGAAAGTATAATGTATTTAGCTTTTATCTAATAACCTCCAGAAATGTAATCAAGGCCTTCTTAAAACAGCTCTGAAAGAAATGGCAAAAATGAAAGAAAAAAGGGAAGGAGAAGAAGAAGAAGAAAGGGAAGGGCTCAATTTGCATTAGTCATAAATAAAATGACAGCATCCACCTCTAAGGGTTCTGGAGAGATGTTCCATTGAGAAATTTTCCAGGACTCCATGTATGTGCTTTGGGAAGGTTCCATTAGAATCCTCTCTGGTGTAAATAGCCTCAGTAAACACAAAGCCATCCTAGAGAAATAAACTCCAGGCTCCAGCCTGGTTTGGTGCCTGTTACTGGGGTTTTTTTGCTGGTTTCTACAGAAAGTTCTGGGGGTGGGGGGAAATATCTAACTGCCTGTCCAAACATTGTGTTCTTCACACTGCCGTGGGCTGGATGCATTTTCTGCAGCGTTCAGATACAAACGGGAGTTTAAAACCAATACATTCTGATCACAGGATATTAGGGGTCGGAAGGGACCTCCAGAGATGGGTGAATCCTACCCCTCTGCCAGAGCAGAGCCAGAGAATCCAGCACAGGTCACACAGCAACACATCCAGATGGGTCTTCAAAGTCTCCAGAGCAGGAGACTCCACAACCTCTCTGGGCAGCCTGCTCCAGTGCTCTGTGACCCTCACAGTGAGGAAGTTCCTCCTCATGTTGAGGTGGAACCTCCTGTGCTGGAGTTTCCATCCATTGCCCCTTGTCCTATCCCAGGGTGCAACTGAGCAGAGCCTGTCCCCTCCCTCCTGGCCCCCAGCCCTCAGATATTTATAAACATGTACTAGATCCCCTCTCAGTCATCTCCTCTCCAGACTGAACAGCCCCAGGGCTCTCAGCCTCTCCCCACCAGGCAGTGCTGCAGTCCCTTCATCATCCTTGTAGCCCTCCCTGGGACTCTCTCCAGCAGATCTCTGTCCCTCTTGAACTAGGGAGCCCAGAACTGGATACAATATTCCAGGTCAAGTCTTACCAGGGCTGGGGAGAGGTCTGGATCACAGCCCTGTGAGGAGAGGCTGAGAGAGCTGGGGTTGCTTATCCTGCAGAAGAGGAGGCTCAGGGGAGACCTTCTTGCTCTCTACAATGACCTGAAAGGAGGTTGTAGCCAGGTGGGGGTTGGTCTCTTCTCCCAGGCAACCAGCACCAGAACCAGAGGACACAGTCTCAAACAATGTCAGGGGAAGTTTAGGCTGGAGGTGAGGAGAAAGTTCTTCCCAGAAAGAGAGACTGGCCATTGGAATGTGCTGCCCAGGGAGGTGGTGGAGTCACCAACCCTGGAGGTGTTCAAGAAATGATTGGGTGTGGCACTTGGAGCCATGGTTTAGTTGTCAGGAGGTGTTGGGTGATGGGTTGGACTCGATGATCTCTGAGGTCTTTTCCAACCTGGCTGATTCTATGATTTAGAAGCTATTTTTTGTGTCATAAGAACCACAGGCTCCTTTAAACCACGCAGCAGGTACACTGACTCTGCTGCTGCCTGCCCCACATGTTTGGACAGTGCTTGTATTTTGCCTAACTTTGAGGAATTGGAGAGGTGTGGGGATTTTTCCTTTGAGCTGCCATAGTCAGGAAGCCCTCACAGCACACCCTGAACTGCACTGAAGCCAACCACATATCTCCACTGGCTGCAGCATTAAAGCCCTATCCACTGTCATGCAGAGCCTCTGCTTTCCAATTGTTTATATACTTCCTAAAATTACTCATTAGCAATCCATTGTTATGATCTCCTCCATTCTGTATATATTATATTGCTGGCATGCAAATTGAAAGTCAGACATCTGGATGTAATCTGGGCAGCCTCTGAAAAGCCTATCTCGGAGTGATTTCCCTCTGCATTTGAGCCTTACAGCTTAATTAGTCAACTTTTTAAGCCCCTGCAATCATCATGTGCGAACCAGAGTGTCTCTCAGCTCATGGCTCGTGGCGTGAAAAGATTGCTGGGAATAAGCACAGCTCCTTAATGAGCTAGAATTAGAAAAGGACCAAACGATGACGTGCAAACAGCACTGCATGGGCAAAAGGGAAGGGAAAACTGAAAGCCCCTTTTGTGTCATCTTTAGGTCCCCTGAATAACCCTCGTGGCTCTTTTGGAGTTAGGATATGTAAGATTTACGTGTGAATATGGATTAGGTTTGGCACAGTCGCTGCAGGCATTGGCATGGGAAGGTAGGTCAGAAAGCTACCTAGTTTAGGGGAGGGGGAAAGAGTAAAAACAGAACGAAAAAACACCCCAAACTTTAGTTTTCCTGGAGAGGAGGGAGTTTTCAGCAGGGTGGGATTTAGTTAAACTGATGGAAATGAACAGCGATACTCACCAGCTGGTTCTGGTAGGCAGTGACAGCAGTAAAAACAGTCTCTGGGAAGATAAAGGTCCTGAACTCTTCTGATTTCAGGTTGAGCAATGAAGCTGTGTGATCCTTCTTCTTAATGATGTGGACTCTTGGCTGGTACTTGTGCATGGAGTTCAAAATGATCTGCAAGAAAGAGTGACAAGGCACTGTCCTGAAAAGGAGGTTAACAGCACCCTCAAAGGCCTTAAGACCATAAGGGGAGGGGAGGAGAAAGAGACCTAATTAACAGTGCAGGGGAGACATCTGAAATCTAACGAGCCAGGGCTGAGGATCAGAGCAAGCTCTCCAGCTGCTTTGGGCAGTGACAGAAAATGAAGGGAGAAAGTTCTTCACAGAGAGAGTGGTTAGCCATCGGAATGGAGGAGACTTGACGGGGTGCTTGGTGACATGATCTAGTTGTTTGATGGGTTGGACGCGATGATCTTGAAGGTCTCTTCCAGCCTGGTTTATTGGATTGGATTGGATTGGAATGTGCTGCCCAGGGAGGTGGTGGAATCACCGTCCCTGGAGGTGTTCAAAAAGGACTGGATGTGGCACTTGGAGCCATGGTTTAGTAGTCATGAGGGTGACAGGTTGGACTTGATGATCTTAGAGGTCTTTTCCAACCTTGTTGATTCTATGATTCTATGAAAGAAGGCACCCCAGGAGAGTTTCTTCTCTCTGCTACGCCTCTGATGGGCAGGTTTCATGAAGCATCAATACCTGTGCCTACAGGAGAGGTGTTTCATAGAATAGAATCACAGAATAGAATAGGATCAACCAGGTTGAGAAAGACCTCAGAGATCGTCAAGTCCAACCTATTACCTAATACCTAACACCACGTGACAACCAAACCATGGCTTCAAGTGCCTGGAGAAGAGGAGGCTCAGGGAGACTTCATTGCTGTCTACAACTCCCTGAAGGGTGGTTGTTGACAGGTGGCGGTTGGTCTCTTCTGCTGGGCAAGCAGCACCAGAACAAGAGGACACAGTCTCAAGCTGTGCCAGGGGAGGTTTGGGCTGGAGGTGAGGAAGAAATTCTTCCCAGAAAGAACAATTGGCCATTGGGATGTGCTGCCCAGGGAGGTGGTGGAGTCACTATCACTGGAAGTGTTTAAGAGCCTGGCTGAGGCATTTGGTGCCATGGTTGAGTTTATTAGATGGTGTTGGGTGATAGGTTGGACTTGATGGTCTCAAAGGTCTTTTCCAACCTGGTTAATTCTGTTCTATTCTGTTCTGTCCAATCCTTTTGTGAACACCTCCAGGGACGGTGACTCCACCACCTCCCTGGGCTGCACATTCCAACGGCCAGTCTCTCTTGCTGGGAAGAATTTCTTCTTACCTCCAGTCTAAACTTCCCCTGGCACAGCTTGAGACTGTTTCTGCTCTTTCTGTTTCACATACAGGCTTTGGCACTTTGTCATTGCTGGCGTGTGCCCCCCTCCAGTTTGCAGAGATAATCTGCAAGGGTAAACGTGGAACTCGTGCAAGCTCACGACAGAGAAGTCCTACTTGCAGAAATAAGCAGGTGGAGAGTGAAAATAGCCAAGAACCCCTCAAAAATAAAGGAAAAGGAAAGCAAGAAAAAGAAAAAAACAACAGAAGAAAAAGAACCTAAAACCCCATCCGAGAAAACGCCACCAGCAACAGCAGCACAAACTGGCTGGCCAAAAATAAAACTCCCAGATCCTTTTACAGTGGCAAACCTTTAAAGCAAACTGCTTTGTAGATGCTCTTTGCCACAGACTAAGGGAAATGGGAGCAGGAGGGAGGGGAAACCAGCAGAGAGCCCCGGGATGAGCGGCTGCTGCCATTTTACCCTCCTTAATAATTGTTTACGAGCTCCCGAACCAGTTCTAAACCTAATGTACCAACTAACCAATTTCAACCTTCACTGGAGTCAAACTGAGAGTCCCACTTGCTCCAGCTACCACTGGCTGGAGGACTGTTTGGCTGCCTCTAACCACAGTATTACAATATAAGAATTAAATACAGAGCTCGGCTCGCATCGGTCCTTGTTTTGGATATAATCACAGTCACAAGACGAAATTGGCAGTGGTGTGGGTGGTTCTATTTTGCAGGGGCCATAACGACACTACAGGCAGCTCTGTACATCTGGAATAGCTAATGTGCATTCCTTGGGAAGCCTTCACTGCAGCTAAAACCCAGCAGAAGCGGCGCAGCATTTCGTGCTCGCCCGGTCAAGGAGAAAGGTTGCGCTTTGCGTTGGGGCGTGGAGCTCGGAGACAGCCTTGTCGTGGCTGAAACTGCCATCGGCGTTTTCTTTGCTGCTGCTTTGAGGCTTTGGTGAGGAGGACACACACAGTGATGGGGAAGCATCGTTCTGAAAGTGTTGCATGTCCACTTCTGCCAGCTCAGGTCCTCCCTCAGATCACTTCACTGTTTCACAGATGCGCAAGCACAGCAGCCACCGACCTTGCCTTTAACAGCCTAATACTCCCTCTCTGTCTAAACTTTTGTCTCACCCTCCCAGTCACTTGAGCTGCTCTAAGCAGCTGGAAAAGACATTTGAAAGGGTGGTACGTGCATGGCGATGAGCTTACTGAGGAGCCGGCCCACGGAGCTTGGTGCTTCCTGTTGCCTTTCGTGGCTGCCGTAGCCACACAAAGGCATCACATCTGAGCAGCAGCCAAGCAGAAGGAAGGAAAGGCTGTCACAGAGCAGCCTCCACACATGCCCTTTCTCTACACTCCTCTGTGAATGTAAATTGTGATGAAGGAACTCCATTTCTCAAATCAGACCACGTAATCCTTCAGGAAAGTTTTCCAGCCCCGAAAGCGCAGATGGATAGCATCCCCTGCCGCGGTGTTCTGTCCTGCACCTTCCCACCGGGGCAAGACGAGTCATTAAGGTACAAAAAAGCACCACATGTAGCCAGGAGGCCACCAAAGACCTGTGGCCAAGGTGAAGGCCAGTGTTTCTTTTCCCTAAGGGTCTGTGTATGTAGTGCTCCACCTGCACCCCTACACAGGCTGCCAGTGTTGCAGCACTCACTGATAGTAAAGTCAGCAGGACCCTGCCCAAAGATGACCCTCAACAGCCACTCAACTCCTTCTGCTAGGACCACCAAAACAGCCTAAAGGAGTTAGATGCACAGGAGAGATCTCAGAGAGTAGCCCTCAAGGGTGGTCCCAGAGTTCAGGTAGCCCCCTAAGTGCATGATGTAGGCATCACAAAATCCCTGCTGCCGGCTGCCATGCTGCTGCTGCTGTACCCCAAGAGAAATGCCAGGTGCAGGTAGCCTCAGGGCACCTCCAGGCACACACTTCCTGGCAGCACAGCCCTTCCATCTGCCTTTCTGCTGACAGCCTGCAGCAGGAGAGATGACCAGGATCCACCCTTACAGGATCCTGTTTGCTCCAAGGTCAGGCAGGTTTGTAGGCATCTGGCTCCCACTGGCTCCAAACTGGTTGCCAGAGGCAATCTGGATGCCAGCTGCAACATCTTCAAGGTGGCTTTGAGTTCAGGAGCTGTGCTGTGAACGCAGCCTCCGAATTCACTGCAGAAGAGTTGCCAGGCAAAGTTTGCTTTCTAGAAGCGTGGAGGCTCCTAACCTCTGGAGGCTGCCTTTAAAAACAAAACAAAACACCAAAACCTGGTCATCACTGCCTGTGGCTGTTCTGGAAGCCCTTCTTTCACAGTGACTTGTTGGCCATGTTCACACCTTTGTGTTTGCAAAGGCAAACATCCACGTGCTTGAGGTCTGCTACGTTCAATGCCAGAAAAGCAATTACAGTAACGTGTACACTCATGGCTCACATCACCATAAGCTAGGAACAATGCCACCCCAGCCAAGTGCAACCAAAAGTCCCCAAAGGAGCAATCTGTGTGAAAAAACAACACAGCACGGGGGGAGGGGGGGGGAAGGGAATTATTCACTCAGCTGTAAAAATTCAGAGACAGGAGCCATTTCCTTCCTCTGGTAAGGATATCTGAGAGTGTTTCCATGGAGCAAACTATATGTCATGCACACCAAAGATAAAAGTTCTGCCTGGTGCTGGGGAGGGAGGGGGATAGAATGCATACATAGCTCTGGGGTGATGCATGCTGCTGAGGATACACAAGCAGAGATGCTTGCCAGCTCCAGAAAGGCTCAGAATAAGAGAAAACAAACAAAAGCTGGAACAAACAAGTGCTGGAACAAGCAAATGCCTCTCCTCTCTTCAGATGCCTTTGCAGGAAATGAACCACCCTGCAAAGAAAACACTACAATTACCTTAACAACCAAAACTGTCTCCTGGAGGATGGAGAAAGCCAGCAACAGGAACAAACTGGAATCAGGGTGGATCCAGCTTCTCCACCTATAACTGGTATTTAAAGGTGCTTTTCAGGTCCATGAAACAGCCTCAAGAACCAACATGGCTTTTTAAATGGAGTCAAGGTTTGAGCAGATCAGTTGAAAAGACCTCATCTCTTAAGAAGGTCTCTCTCAAAGTGAAGGGAGAGGTTTCAGGAGACATTTTGATTCTCCCCTTCTCTTAATTCGGGGGAGCTCAGAAACACCATTTGCCATGGCAGAGTGAGGCCTCCTCAAAGGCTCCAGAGAACCAGTTTCTTCTTTCATTCTACTGAGCATCCAATGGTGGTGTTTACAGAGCTTCAGTTGGAGAGCATGTCAAACTTGACATCCTAATTTGGCACATCAAACCCCACAAAATATATTCACAAGGGAGTACTCCACAAAGGCAGGACACCTGCCACGGGAATCTCGGCAAGGCATCAAGGGTTTGGGACTTTTCCCTAACTTTCCATCAGCTCTGGGTGTCCAGAGCCTGGCATAAAGAATGGGATCCATCCCTGCTGCTTCTTTGGAGGTCCATCAGGAAGCTGCATCTCAAATGCTAGGGATCACTTTAGAGCACAAGTCCTGTGAGGAACCTTATGAGGAGCAGCTGAGGGAACTGAGGTTGTTTAACCTTGAGAAAAGGAGGCTTGGGGAAGACCTTCTCCCTCTCTACAAATACATGACAGGAGGTTGTAGTGAGGTAAGGGTCAGTCTATTCTCTCAAGCAAGAGGAAACAGCCTCAGACTGCATGACAGGAGGTTTAGGCTAGACACTGGGAAAAGCTTCACAGAAAGGTTTGCCAAGCATGGGAAATGGTGGAGGCACCATCCCTGAAGGTATTTAAGTGATATCCAAGGAGACTTTATTGTGACCTTCCAGGATCTGAAGGGGACTACAAGAAAGCTGGGGAGGGACTTTTGAGGGTGTCAGGGAGTGATAGGACCGGGGGAATGGAGCAAAACTAGAAATGGGGAGATTGAGATTGGATGTGAGGAAGAAGTTGTTCCCCATGAGGGTGGTGAGAGCCTGGCACAGGTTGCCCAGGGAGGTGGTAGAAGACTCATCCCTGGAGGTTTTTGCAGTCAGGCTGGAGGTGGCTGTGAGCAACCTGCTGTAGTGTGAGGTGTCCCTGCCCATGGCAGGGGGTTGGAACTGGCTGCTCCTTGAGGTGCCTTCCAACCCTAACAATTCTATGATTCTATGACATGGTTTAGGGGTGACCTGGCAGTGTTTGGTTTGCTTGGTTGATGACCTTCAAGGTCTCTTCCAATCAAAACTATCTGTGATTCTGTACCTGTGTTCCATATCTGTCTGTGTTTGAGATGATTGTGCCTTCTTGCCCTGTCACATGTCCCTGTTCCCGACAGCTTCTCAGACCTACATCTTCTTTATACTCATCTGGGCTTCTGGGAACTGTGCTGCTCCTAACTAGTTTGCAATAGACTGCTGCAAGCCCTTTATGAGAGGCACACATGGCCCCTGTTAGGATGAAAAATGCTTCTTTTTAAATGTGCACATCCACTGCTCTATCATCACTCACTGATAGAGCCTACAAATCCTCAGCTTTGCCCTTCTCCACATGATGAAATAAAAGAGAGAGGGGAGAAAAAAATTCTCCACCAGCCAGGAAGGGAACAACAGTGGGAACTGGAGTCAAGAAAAACATACCCACAGAGAGATCTCTGGAGAAGAACAACACGGAGGCAGCTATCTGGCCTTCCCTTTTTATTGTTGTGTTTGTTGTTTGGGGTTTTTTTTAACTATTTTTGTTGCTATTGTCTTGGGGTTTGTTGGCTTGCTTGCCTTTTCTTTTTTTTTCCCCAGAATGTATTTTAAATTCTTGGGGTTTGAATAGATTGCAAATTGTTTTGGTGATGAGAAGCATTTGCACAGAGCACAGCTCAGACCAACAGCCACTGTCTCACACGGTCCAGAAGGGCAATAAATACCACAGCAGGGGAGGGATTGCTGATACCACGTATGCCACAGCTCCTTAGCTTTACAGGTTAGTTACCCCTACACATGCTTCAGAGTTCATCACCCCTCTCTTCCCCATACCTCACTCACTAACCCAACCTTTGCTCTTGTTCTTCTCAACTGCCCCATTCTCAGCCCACACCCTTCCAACCCCATCCCACTGCTCCTTCAGCCTTCCTCTGGGGAGCCACCGAGGCCAGAGGCAACACTTTTAGCTCTTCCTTTGCAATTTGGAGGTGCTACCAAGCCATTGCTTCACTTTGCAGGCACTACTGGGACACCCTGTTGCACCTTGACTTGCGGGTAGCCAACACTTGATTTCAAGGGTGACTGAGGCACATTGATGTTTCTAATTCAACAGCCCTCAGATGACATCATGCCAGTATTGGTGTGCCCATGCTATGTGGGGTCTGGAAGTAAAAGAGCTGCTACTGATGCATTCATTCCTTACCAGTTACCTGTAACATGGAAAAGCACATAAGCTTGCTAACCAGTGTACATGGCAAAGCAGGCTGCCACCTCAAAGCAAAACGTGGGCAGAAGCATAGCAAAAAGCTCTCCTTCCTCTCCCTCACTTCCATGCTCAGCTCTACCTGTACTCAGCACTGGTTAGGCCACTCCTTGAGTCCTGTGTCCAGTTCTGGGCCACTCAGGTTAGGAAAGATGTTAAGGTGCTGGAAGGTGTCCAGAGGGACCCAGGGTCCCTGGAGAGGGCTCTGGAGCAGAAACCTGTGAGGAGAGGCTGAGGGAGCTGGGGTTGCTTAGCCTGGAGAAGAGGAGGCTCAGGGGAGACCTTATTGCCATTTACAACTCCCTGAAGGGAGGTTGTAGCCAGGTGGGGCTTGGTATCTTCTTCCAGGCAACCAGCACCAGAACAAGAGGACACAGTCTCAAGCTGTGCCAAGGGAGGTTTAGGCTGGATGTTAGGGAGAAGTTCTTCCCAGCAAGAGAGATTGGCCATTGGGATGTGCTGCCCAGGGAGGTGGTGGAGTCACCACCACTGGAGGTGTTTAGGAAGAGCCTGGATGGGGTGCTTGGTGCCGTGGTTTAGTTGATTAGATGGTGTTGGGTGATAGGTTGGACTCTATGATCTCAAAGGTCTTTTCCAACCTAGTCTGGTCTATTCCATTCCATTCCATTCCATTCCATTCCATTCCATTCCATTCCATTCCATTCCATTCCATTCCATTCCATTCCATCCCATTCCATTCCATTCCATTCCATCCTATCCTATCCTATCCTAAACCCTGATGAATGTTCCGTCTCTGGTGGCTGTAGGAGCACCATTTAAACACTTGTGTTGATCTGGCTTCTACCTTATGAAAGGTAGAAAAAGCCTCATTTATAAAGTCACTTTTCACAACAACAAGAGCAACCCAACGCGTTCGAGCTTCGCACAACATTCTCCTCTCCTGTGGTACGAAGAGCTGCCCGTGTGAGGCGTAACACGGGGGCCATGGCAGCCTTTCCCTATTGCAGCCTCTCTCCCATGAGGTGAAGCCTATGGCACGAGCAAGCAATTCCTGTCCTGTACTTCCTTTATCCTTCCCCCAGCCCCCAGGAGGGCTACTCACGTGGCCGTGCTGATCCAGCTCGTTGTTGGTGAGTTTGACTTTTTCGAAGGACACCATCTGCTTCAGCAGTTGCTCTCCTGTGAACGGGGAGTCAGGGTGCACATACAACCTGCAAAACACAGGGGAAAGGTCCTGCTTATAGAAAAAAGAAATAATATCACCTTTTAGTTTGGTGTGGGCACAATTTGTGGATGAAATTAAAAAAAGCCCGTCGTATCCTATGAGGAGAGGCTGAGGGAGCTGGGGTGCTGAGCCTGGAGAAGAGGAGGCTCAGGGAGACCTTCTTCTTCTCTCAACTCCCTGAAGGGAGGCTAGATGTGAGGAAGAAGTTCTTCACCATGAGAGTGGTGAAGTCCTGGAATGGGTTATCCAGGGAGGTGGTTGAGGCCCCGTCCCTGGAGGTGTTTAAGACCAGGCTGGACGAGGCTCTGGCCAGCGTGATCTAGTGTAGGGTGTCCCTGCCCATGGCAGGGGTTGGAACTAGATGATCCTTGTGGTCCCTTCCAACCCTGACTGATTCTATGATTCTATGAGGTCGTAGCCAGGTGGAGGTTGGTCTCTTCTCCCAGGTAACCACACACAGAACAAGAGGACACAGTCTCAAGCTGCACCAGGGGAGCTTTAGGCTGGATGTTAGGAAGAAATTCTTCCCAGCGAGAGAGATTGGCCATTGGGATGTGCTGCCCAGGAGGTGGTGGAGTCACGATCCCTGAAGGTGTTTAAGAAGAGCCTGGCTGAGGCACTTGGTGTCATGGTTTAGTTGATGAGATGGTGTTGGGTGATAGGTTGGACTGGATGATCTCAAATGTCTGTTCCAACCTGGTTGATCCTGTATTCTCTATTCAAGGTGCTTTCAGGGTATGTGGTGGTTTCAGGGACATGGATTTCCTGACAGCTTAGAGTATCACATAACTGCTACCTGGGCAAAACACAATCTCACAGAATCACAGAATCATCAGGCTTGGAAGGGACCTCAAGGATCAGCCAGTGCCAGCCTCCCTGCCATGGGCAAGAACATCTCACACTACAGCAGGTTGTCCCAGAGCCACATCCAGCCTGCCCTTCAAAACCTCCAGGGATGAGGCTTCCACCACCTCCCTGGGCAACCTGTGCCAGTCTCTCACCACCCTCATGGGGAAGAACTTCTTCCTAACGTCTAATCTATCTCTCCCCTCCTCTAGTTGGGATCTATTCCCCCTATGCCTATCACTAGCTGCCACCCTAAATACAGCCATTAACGGAAGACAGTCAAACAAGCGAGTGGAGTTGTTTAATTCTCTGGAACATAATGAAGAATCCCACGTCCCAGTGCTAGATTGCTTTCTAACCGTGTCTCTTCTTTTATCTGGTTATCTAAAAGGGAGGCATTCACTAACATTTGCTGTTGTGTCTTTTCCCACACACACACACACACAAATTGATCCTGCCTTTCCCCACAGCTGTACTAACAAGCACTTAAAATAACAATGACTGCAGCTCTGAGAGCAAAAACACGATGTCGTCCGAGAGATAGTGGGGGAATGCAGATAAAAATGCATTTTTCTTCATATGCAACATTCAGCTGTGATAATGATTTTAACCTGCACTCGATCACACATGAGCTGTGGTGACGTCTGTTTACAAGAGGTTGAAGGCTGCAGTCCAGCACAGTGGTCTGACATGAAAAATTCGTCGCGGCTCCGTAATTAACCAACCCACCGCTAAGGGAAATTAAGCAGGAGAAGAGGAAGCCCAGAGGACACGTAGATAGGGTGCTACATACATTAGAGCTAGACTAATTACAAGTGGCAGGCTGTTTAAGACCAAGGATTCTCTTGGAATAATGTGTAGCTGAAAATTGAACGTCCTTTTGTGATAGCGAGCGAAGAGCTGAACTAGACCTTTACCTAGGGCAAAACCAGACCTAGTCTGCTCCTGTTGGTGTTGGTTATCAATCACTGAGGGCCTGACTCTCTTTTTGGGCCATGCAGATAGATTTCTTCCATTAGGCAGGGTGGGGTAGTGCTGAGATGCTGGGTTAGAAAGATAAACACTTGCTGTTGAGCCACGGTTTTGGTCAGGCAAGAGGAAAAGGGAAAAAACCACTAAACGATGGGGCGTAGCTCTCCGATAGACTGCACTGACCCCTAATCAAGAGACACCCACACTAAAGACTCTGGGGAGCACAGCTCTGTTGCTCAAAGAGGAAGGAGATTTGATCCTGCTCTCTCCATTTTTGCCAGCAGAATCCCCAAGACACGGTGAAACTCAAGTTTCACCGGCGCAGCTCACTTCAGATGTGCAGGATGTTTTCCTTACACCGATCTGAAGCACGGCTTGGCTGGCAGAGCTGTGTCCACGGGAGGGATGCTGAGCCAGGGTTCCTGTTGCAATAAAATATTCCTAGCATACAGGCAACCTTGGTGCTCTCAACTCAGCTGATTGCACTGCAGGGCTCATGGGGAGAAGAAGTAAAAAAATAACGTATCTGAAACCCCCCCAGGACCTGGGGTTCTGTTATGTCAAAGGAATTTCACCTCTCATGAGAATCAACTTTTGCCTTCCTGTAAAAAAAGACCCTCATGGGGGAAGAAGGTCCCTTCCAACCTCTAAAGTACTGTGATGCTGTGAAAAAAAAAAAAAAAATCTCAATCTTTAAAGCCCTGGATTAGAGAAGGCAGAACGAAAAAAAGAGCCCCAGACTCGTCCTGCAACTTCCCAGCCAGTCTTGTGATGCTCTCTTTTTGGAGCACTGACTCCTCATTTTGACTCTCTGGCTAGTAAATACTGGTCGCAGAACGTGAAGCTCAGCACAGTTTTGCTAATTGGGACCAAAATGCGTTCTGAGGAAGGGGCAGAGATCTTCATCTGTCTTGGAAGCCAAGCATGATAGTTTCACACTTCAGGCAGTCAATGTTTGGCTAATGCATTGGTTAAGGTATTAATAGACCTTGCTTTCCTTTACAGCTTTGCTACACACCATGAACCCCACTGCAACACATGGTTCCACTTGGAGAACTACACCTACCCTCCTGCTTCTCCACAGCCTGAGCTTGTCTGCTTCAGAGAAGAGGGTTGAAAAGCAGACATATCACCCTCTGAAGTGGTCGACAAGACCACAAGTGCACATGAGCAAATAGGTTAGAGAAATAACTGTGCACATTCCAGCTCCCCCAGAAGTCCGTACAGGCTCTACTGCCTGAGGCTGGCCAGACGTGAGGAGCTGCTCACCACTTCTGTCTACAACAGCTTTAGGAGCCATATTTGGATGTGAATTTGCTCCATATACTGTTTCATGTTATATGCAAGGCTCGGGTCCTGCTTCCTTCTCGCATATTTTGGAAGGAGGCGCTGCTCTCCTGGGCCGTTTTAAGAGCTGGTCTGATCCTACGAGCCCCGTGCAGGCTGCTTTTAATGACTTGCAACGTCTCAAATAATTTGCAACGTAAACTACCTTTTAAAGGCTTCCTACCTGGAGTTCCCTCGTAAGCATGTTAACACTATAACTTTATCAAACAAATAATTGTAGCCAAATATAGCTAAAAAAGAAAGGGGTGGGGGGTGAAACTGTAAAGAGTCTTCTAAGTGAAAGAAAGAAGCTGGGAAGAGGAAGAAAAGCAAATCGAGGTACATGCCGCAACTTATGGAAGTCATTTTTTTTCCCCCCACACAGTCTTAGGCATGTGGAAGAACAAACATGAAATATCACAGAGGAATCCTTTATCCCAGATAGCACTTTAGACCTACAAAAGGCTCTCTGAAAAGTATTTTTATTGGAGCGCTCGTTGCAGCACAAGCTCGTCTTGAACACTGACAGCAGGAAGACAGGGATAAAACTGGGCTTTATAAGAGGGTTCCCTGAAGGGCTCATCTTTCAAGCACAATCTCAGAATGCTCCCTCATTTATTTATTTAAAGTTGTCTCGGCCTTGAGAGTTTTTTGTTTGGTTGTGTTTTGTTTGGGGGTTTTTTTAGGGGATGATTTTTTGGTGGTTTTGGTTTGGGGGGGGTGGTTTTTTTTTTTTGTTGTTGGTTGGGCTGGGGATTTTTTAATTGGTTTGTTTAAATAGCAGGAAAAGCAAAATAGCAAATGGGTTTGATCCTGTGGTCTTACCCCCATGCACAACACAACTCCTCAGTAATTCCCTTGCTGCCCTTGTGCCTGTGGACGTGCAGGGGAAGTCAGCGCCTTGGTACCAGCACCCAGGTGCTAAGCACACCTCCACCCCTTACTGACACTCCTCAAGCACGAAGAGCTGAGGCTGTGTGTTTGGAGGATGAGAAATCACAACTTCCTTAAGAGCTCCTGCTAGTGGAGCAGCACAAAACCTGTTTCAAGACGGGAGGAATACTCCTTTTTAATCTCCCACCTCAAAAGGTGCATTAACGCTCCCCCAGAAAAGCACTAGAAATGCAACCATGGGCACGTTGAAGCTCTTGACATCCCTTTGCTCACCAAACAGGAGCTCAAGAAGACATTTATGCCCTTTCTCTCATGTAAAGTGAAAGTAATCACAGCTATGATCAATGGTCTTTTTTGCTAAGCATCTCGAAAACGAACGAGGAAAGGAATACGGTTAACACTTTGAGGCAAAACACTTCTGCAAGCAGCCTGGGAAACGCAACAGCACAGATACACATTTGCACATAGAGAGCACTGATCTGATGGAGGACCTTAAAGAGCCACCAGAGGAAGGTTATAATAAATATTGAACTCCAAGAAGGCTTGACCCCAGCTCTAAAACACTCAGCAGGGCAGGTGCTAATTATTCCAAGGATCAATCTCGTCTATTCTTGTATTTCCTCGCTGAGCTAGTGGATGTCAGAGCGTGAATTAGCCATCTATTTAAAGGGATCCCAAAAGGCACTCGAAGAGAAAAATAAGAAGGGAGAACCCTGCCTTAAAATTATTTCTATCCTTCCCTTATTTCTTCTTTTGATGCCGACTTCTTTGGAGCAGGAGCCCTGTTTTTCCTTTGGGTTTCGTGTTGGTTTTTTTCCAGTGCCCATTACAATACGTCAAATGAAGCCCTCAGACGTTAACCACATTGCAAGAAGGAGTTTTTGGCCACGAAAACAAAGCCGACATAACTCCTAGGTTGCTGTCTTTAATCACAGCTTCTCTGCATGCGCTTCGTGTTTGTTTATTTCCCTGAGTTGCCTTTCAGAGATCGGTAGTCAGCAAGATTTCAGCTGAACTATTTATACAAGGGATGTATACTTGCAGGATTTGGTCCCTGTACTCACACAGAGAAGGGGAGGGGGAAAGGAGTCTGCTTCCATTTCTTGTGTTTCACTTCTAATTTCTGTCTCTGGAAGAAGCAAGTTCTTAACCCGAGGCTAAAGCACCTGGAGCAGATCTGTGTGCCTGCGCAGAGCCCTCCACGCAAAGTTCCTTTGAAGCCGGAGAGGCATCCACGTTACTTCCATCTCTCCGGCTCCAACTCCGCAAAGCCGTTCGACATGTGCTTCGGTCTTACTGGACTTGAGGGCTAATGGGTGCACTGAAGTGCTGCTGGGCCGAACACGATGAATTGCGGGGCTGCACCGAGCTGCCCTCCCGCCCTACAACCCAGCGCTGCAATCCCCGGGTTGCTGCGCTAAAGGAAGTCACTCGTTAACTACGTTAATTGAATGATTTTAGAAAGTCACTTGCCACAGCGTTTTGCTTCTGGATGGAAGAATCAGGGAAATTTGCTTGAATTTGTTACGGGCTTTTTTCCCCCCTACAGTGTCTCAGCAAATGTTGTGTTTTCTGAATAAAAAAAAAAAAAAAAAAAAAAAACAAAAGAAAGAAAAACAACCCAAACGTCTCTGTGCTGTAGAACTGATCCATACTTTGCCTGCTAAAAGACAACCAAAAGCAAGAATAAAACCATCTCTGTTAGTGAATGCTGGATATGTTTTGCAACGAATAATATAATTTCAAGTGCAAACCAGCACTGAGCTGTAATGTGCTATTTTTACTTGAACTCGGCTGGCTGCCCTTTGATTGCTTTAAATTATGGGGTCAAATACTGGGTGGAGAGCAAACTAAAGAGACAAATAAAGGGTTTTTTTTGGGAAAGATTTCTTATCTGGATTGAGGCAAACGTCATTAAAAATATTGTGTATATATAAAACATATAAAGACATAACATTTTGCATATCTATATATGAACCTTTAGCCAAAACCTGCTTGCCTTGGAACATTCAGCATAAAGCAAACCTCAAGCAGAGATTTGAGGCCCGATTCTGTACCCCAGAAATTTATCAGAGTTGTGCAATAAACTTTAGTGAGCACAGCCTCCGAAATTGCAGAGCAGTCAGTACAGAGAGATAGCAGCAGGTATTTGTTGAAGGGAAAATAATAATAGAAAAAGAAAGGAAGACCACCAATAAAAAAAAAATAATCTACAAACCTTGCAGGGAGTGGAGGGTCAGCTTTGCCAGCCACTAACCAGGAAGACCTGTGGTAGGCATATCTGTATCTTTTATTGTCCACAGGAACTATATCCATTAGCACAATGTACTTAGCTTCGGAGTCCACTCCCGAGAAGGAAACCCTGATCGTAGGAAACATTCTCCTGAAATAAAGGCAAATCAGGAAATAAATACTTGGTCAGAGAACACAAATGAGAGAGCTTCTGGAAAGCTGCTAAATGTAAGAATCTTATTTAAACTACCTGGAAGGGAAAAAAAATAAAGCAAAACTTAAAGCATCTATTGATTCTGCATCGGCGCGATGGAATTAATTCCTGTGTAGCTCTAACATGCACAGGAAGTGCAGCTTAAAATGTTTTGGAAGCAAAGAGAAAGGGTGAAAAGTGAAAATGGAAAGGAGAAACGCACTTCTGCCCGCCAGTGAAAAGCACACAACGATTTCAGAACACAGTTGTGCCTAAGGTACAGAAATCCTTAGCAGCACGGACTTCTGCAAGGGGATCCACGCTAGCGTTAGGGAAACGGTGCAGAAATCATTCTCGTCGACATCCTCTCCTGTTTTAGATGTTAAGCCCACTCACGACACCGCCGAGAGCAATTTTCAAAACCAAACTTCGCTTCCCTCACTTAAATTTCGACAAAACGCAACTTCGTTTCCCCCTCCCCCCGCCGCTAAACCAGAAATACAGTGAAACAACTTCAAACCGTTTGACACTTTGAACTCCGAATTGCAGAGTATGCGTTTCCTACTTAATTTAATGTTTAAAACACTTGCTGGTAGAGCTCTCCAGTTAGAACAGAATCGTCAGAGAATTACATTAATAACAAATAACTTTAGGGAGCTACAAAAATCTGCCTTCCCCGGACTGCGTTTGACTGACCCGTACCCCCAAAACCTTTACGGAAGAAATGGTTTGAAGTGATGAGAAAGCCTGGGATTCTTTTCGCACATTTTTTGCGGCCGAGAGGAAAGAAAAACAAACCAGACCAAGCCCTGACTGGGTTTACTTCCCCGTGACCCTGCATTTCTCCGTGTCTTCCCCAGCCCCGCAAAATCCCTGCGCGGCTTTCAGCCACAGACCGAAGTCTTAAGGAAACAACATTTCTGCCCAGCCTCCCGCTTCCTCCTCTCCTTAACGCACCCGCGCTGCTCTCCCCAAATAAAAACTGTGGGATTTTGGTTGTTTTGCCTTCCACACGCACCTCAAGCCACTTTTAGGAAGCTGCCCGGAGGTAACCCAGCCTTACCTCCCGGATTTGGTGATGATCATCTCGGTACCCAGCTCGTGAAATTTGTCCCAGAGCTCTTTGGTCTCCAAGCTGCAGGAGATTTTGGCCATTTCCTCGCTGGGAATGATGGGGGTGGTGGGGATGAGGGGCTCAGTGCACAACGACGAAGGGCTGCTGCTAAATTCCCCGTGAGGGTCCAGGCTGGATAAATCACTCAAAGGCTGGGCGCAAGAGGATTTCTCAACGAATTGTTCTGCAGGGTTTGAGGTGGGGGTAGATAAAAAGAGACAGAAGATTCAGCCAGGGCAGGGCGACCACTACGAAAACCTAATTTCCTATATATATATATATATACACACACACACACACACACACTAGAAATGGCAACTGCCCCCGGCCCCGATCCAGCACACCCGCAGATCCACGCTGTTTCTTAGGCGTCATCTTATCCTTTGAGAGGCAGGACTAGTGATTTTTGGAGATTAGCTTCGGGAGGAGCCTGGAGCGGGGCCTCCCGGGGAGAGATGCCCGGGGAGGGGCGGCAGGGAACAGCACGGCCCCGGCCGGTCACCACCCGGATATTCCCCGCTCCGCGGGGCGCGGAAGGGCAGGGTGCACCCGGCTGGCTGTCCTCCGCTCCTAACCGAGCGTTTCCATGGTAAGGTCACTAATTCCCCTTTAAAAAGTGAGCGCTCGGCTCCAAGGAGCTGCTAAGGACCGGGGTCACGCCGGGGGCTCCTAAATTGAGCCGCTAAGCGGCAGAAGGAACCTGAGCGCGACCTCGCAGGTTCCGCGCTTTCTCCGCAGGGAAGCGAACTCCTAATAGCACCAGAACGGCGGGCGCGGAGTGGCGGCTCCTGACTGCCTCCCAGCCGGGCTGAGCACACTACTCGGGAGAAACAGGCTCCAGGGCAACTGCGAGCGGCCGCGCAGCCTGTACGGAGGAGCTGGTTGTGCGGGTGCGTAGCTGCCGCCCCCTCCCCTCCGCAAGCCCCAGGAATTTCGGGGTGTTTCGGCGGCTTCCCGGGAGGTTCAGGCGAAGAAGAGGGCAGGAGGGAGCAGGGCCGAGAGGCCTCCGACCCCGGGATGCAGCAGCGGATCCTTCCCCGAGAGAGGAAGATCTCGCCCACATTCCCAGTTAATAGAAGCCGAGTTCACAGGCAGCCGTTTCCCTTCGATTTTGGACTGAACGGCGTGGGACAAGGACTTTAAAAAAGCCAAATATATAAAATTGAAACGTTAACTGGACACGCGTTTTCAGAGAGAAAGGGGTGGGGGGAAGAGCGAGAGAAAGAAAGGATTAAGAAAACTAGCTACGTTTAACAGGAGACCACGTAAATATGTCAAACGGGAACATTACAACATTCCCGGCCTACGTTATCACCTAGACTGAAAAAAATAAAGTTTACAGTGTGTCTCTGGACTGTGTGAAGCCTATGGAGCCAGCTGATTAGATGCAGCAGACGCTGAGAGCGCTGCCTTTGCTAAATTCTTGGGAGATTTAATGTCATCTTGCTCACTGGCGCCCTGTAAGCTCCATACACGGGGAGGGGGCTGTTAGCTTTCTGGGAACTCCTGGGTACATTACGAGGACCACCAGCCGCAGAAATTGATGGGGAGGAGGGGAAGATGCGGATGTATTTTAAGGGTCTTTGGAAATCTGAATCGAGGTGACCGAATAGAAGCGAAATCGCTTACCCGAAAATCTCCAGGAACCGCTCTAAAAAATATTCCCAGTAGATGTAGAGTAGAACAGTTTGTATGAGCCTACACCGCGCAGAACAGTCTGCATAAGCCTCCACCGAGTAGCCATGGAGGTAAATGTTTTTTTTCAGGTCTACATACAAGTTTTACTACCCCTTGTAAGCCTAGGCACGATGCTGGAGATTGTCTTATTTGACCTCAGAACCCACAAGATGATTTGCAATAAATATTCGAGAGTTTCATTTCATATCGGCGAGGAGAAGCGTTGCTATCTTAGGGCGTGATGTTAGTCTACAAAGGGTGAAGCTGGATAAATAAAGCTGGAAAAATTTAGATTTTTAGAGAACTGTTTGGGGCGTTGAACAGCCCCGTAGGCTTCGAGGAGGCTTAATTAGCTTTGGCGGTGAGGTTTTTTTCTTCTGCAAGGAAGCCCACGGGCAGCGGGAAACCCGCCACTGCCCGACCCGGCTGCCAGAGCTTCGAGGCGGCTAAGCCTGAGAGCAGCGCAGCTCTGCCCAGGGACCGACGGAAGGACAGGAGCTCTACACCGCAAGGATACCGGCGGCCACCCACATCCCCACTTACCTAGGGGCTTGATGGTGCTCTCTGGGGACTCCTTGTCCTTGGAGCTGCCGCTCGACATCAAGGCGGCGATGGAGAAGGCGTTGGCCCGGGAGGAGAGCTGCGGCTTGGCGGGGGCGGCGTGTACTCCATGGCCAAACGGCAGAGAGGCGGCTCGGCTGGGAGCTGCCTGGGACGGGAGTACCCGGGGTACTTAGAAGTGCTCTGCGTCCGGGCGGGAGTACCGGGGATGGCGGAGCAAGGTCACTGGGAAGCGCTTTGCGCCGGGCACTGCCCGGGCGGGAGTACCGGGGATTACCGGGAAGCGCTCTGCGCCCGGGCGGGAGTACGGGGATTACCGGGAAGCGCTCTGCCCGGGCGCTGCGCGCTCCCCGCCTTAACGCGGGGCCGCGGAGATCCTATCGGCCAGCGGCCAATCCGCGGCAGGACACGTCAAGGGCCCCGGCCCGGCTGTGGAGGAGGGGGCGGAGGCGGGAAGGAGGAGGAGGAGGAGGAGGAGGAAGAAGAAGAAGAAGAAGGCGAAGAAGAAGAAAAAGGAAAAGGAAAAGAAGAAGGGGCGAAAGAAGAAGGGCAGGAGGAGGAGGAAGAATGGGAGGAGGAGGGCTCTGCCCACCCGTGGGGTGGGCAAGGGGCGGCCGGCAGGCCCTCGGGAGGGCTCCTCTCTGTCGCTCTCTGCTTCGAGAACCCCAGCTCCGGTCCCCGGCTGCGGGTGCGCCTCCCGCTCCTCTCAGCCCTTGGCCAGCGGTTGAGGGGGGATGGTGGCAGAACACGGCCGGGGATGGTCCCGGGAAAGTCCCTGAGCCAGTGTCTCTGTCGAGACAAGAACCAATGGCGAGATGGTTGAAAGAAGGAAAGGAATTTATTGCCTTTTCTTGTGTGTGTGTGTTTCCATTTTCTATTTTAAATTCAAATTTTAAAAGACCACAACTTTAAAATATTTTTATTTCCTCGTTCTGTGTCTGCTGCTGGGCCAAAAGTTTCCTTAAAGCTGATCGTGCACTTAGTTTTCCTTCACCGGATCCCAAATATTGTCATCCCAATCAGATGTCTTTGCCCTCACCAACTCCAGGTGGGATCCTTCCTGGGTTTCCATCCTAGCCGAGCCAGAATGAGAACCACCGGTGGCACAGTTTTCTCCAGCTCCGTTTCATCGTCTCTGCCGCACTAGGCAGTATTGATGAAACACAAAAGACAGAGAGAAAACCTGGTCGGGTTGATGGTGCCAGTAAACGATTATTCCAAGGCAGTGATTTCAATAAGTTGCTCACCAGTCCTCTTTTAAACATATCACGAGAGCATCCTCCCATCAATAATAACAACAAAGGAAGAAAAAACCCAACGAACAACAGCGGGAATTTAACTAAGTCCTTTCAATAAAAAGAGGACTAAAATGTTTGTTCACTAAAACGACTCGAGAGGACTCGCAAATTTGTCACTAAAATCCCAGCTTCTAAGCCTAGAACAGAATCAGAGGGGCTTTTAATACTCAGGCTTGTGCCAAGAGAAGTACTGCTGGAAGGACTTCCCTCGGTCAGGCACAACCGATCTGCGCCACTCCTATGCCTGCTGAACCTAATTAATTACTTAATACGGAGAAACAATGATTCGGGTCACCTTACCGCTTTGAAATGAGCAAGACCCAGCCACCGTTGACCCTTTTATTATGTGAATTTGCGGATAGGATAGGTAACTATTTTATCGCGAACAGGACTCGCGTTTAGAAGCTCCTGAAGCGTTTGCAGTGGTCTAAGAATTTCAGTGTGGCCCACAGTGGTCCGGGTGCCCGGTCTTGCCTAAAGGGTAAACCTGGGGAGAGGGACGGGGAAGAGAAGCCCGGTCAGTCCCCGCGGCCGGGGCTGGAGACCCGGGGAGCATCGTCGACTCTTGCCAAAACGAAAACGAGACCAACGATTCTTCCGACCTCAGCCTCAAGAAAGCAAACAAACTAAACGTTCTTAACCCGCTTTACTCTGAGGGACACCCCTCCTTCTAATAGCCTAGGTTGCCCTCTGGATATCCCCGCTCCTTGGACGGCTCCCTGAATGCGAGACGGGTATCCCGGAGTCTCGGCCCTGCGCTCTCTTGGCCCTACCTGGAAAGCAAAGTCCGGCCTTCCTGAAAAGGAGGGCAAGAGAGGGTACAAATATCCTTTCTCTTTTCTCCGTTTCTGAGGGGGTGGTGGCGAGGATACCTAAGTGTCCTTTGGTTTCTACCTCCTGTATGCGTCGCGCAAATAGGGATAATAAAAAAGCCGACCTCTTGTCAAAGTAAGAGCGCAGATCCTTCAAGAAAAAAGAAAGCATCTCTCCCTTTTGACTGATTACTTTCCCCCGAACAGCCAGGTCATAACACACCTTTCCCTATAACTGGGACTGCCTCCGATGTGCCCGGCCCGTCGGGGATCGGGAGGCGCCGCGAGTGGCAGCGAATATTTCGCTGCTGCCCGCGCCCGCCTGGGAAACGCCGACGTGCACGGACAGGCTGAGTCCCCAGAGCTGCGGCAAAACCCGGACCCCTTTCACCTTCTGTTTCTAGCCCCGCGGGGTGACCGGTAGATGCCTTTGGCTGGGGGAGAAGGGTTCAGGCCGGCGAGGGGATGAGCTGCGGTGAGCGGGGCAGGGCGCGGAACGGCGGAGGGGCGCGGAACGGCGGCTATGGAGCAGGGAAGGGCTCCCCTGGGACAGGCGCTGGCCTTGAGGACTTGCGGGTCCCTGCTCGTAGCTTGGAGATCAAAGACCAGGGTGAAAAGACGCCGGGGGCTTCGTTTTGTTTTATTCTTAATGGGCGCCCGTCCGCACAGCAGGGCTCGACTCTGCTCGGTTCAGCCGTGCCATTTTTCTCTCCATCCCACGAGAATTCTTATTTTCTTAGTTTTGCCCTCGCTCCGCCTCCGATAAGGAAATGAGCCTTGTCTAGACGTCCAAAGCACCCCCTCCTCCCTCGTGGGCAATGAACCGGTCTTGTCTTCGGCTGCCTAATCCTCCCTGCGGCTCCCACCCCGCCTAGGCTGAGCCGGGCTGGGGGACACGCATGTCGGGGGACCCGGCTCCCCGTGGCTGCCCTACCGCCCTTGCCCACAGTCCCCTCCGGGGATGGGGAAAGCTTTCAGAGACCGGCGCGGAAGGGTATCGAGGGGACAAGACATGACCCCTGAGCTCTCGTTCTCCCCCTGCTTTCCCAGACGACGAGATGTAATTAATAACCCCCTATGGTCTTTTTCTGGGGGATGCCGACCGGAGCAGCCGGTCCCCGCCGCGACTGCCTCCGCCGTACCAAGCCTGCTCCCGAGAGCAGGAGTTACCAGCTCTGCTGCACCCGAGCAGGACTGTTGCCCTGTATGAACCCGCTTAAATTCAATCCTTCGTTATTTCTTTATTCGTGCATAAAGAGCACATCGTATCTACAGCAGTTTGTTTTCTCTCTAGCAAATCCATGTATTTGTCGCTAACGCCACTTTGCTATGGCAGAGCCACTTCATTAGGCTTCATTAGGCTTCCAAAGTACCTTCCCCCCCCCCCCCCTCTGCATAAAAAGCTCCTCGCTGCCTTGTGCTCTGGCAAAGAAACCGGCGTGCGGGTAATCTCTGATTGCCTCGTCCCGCTCCTTCAGTTACCAGCTTTACTCAGGATTAGATCTATTTCACTGAGCACTTTCAAAGAGCGACCTTGCAAAGTCCCTCCAAAACGTCGCTCTGATCCCGGAACAGCAGAAGCGAAGAACTGATCCCGTCCGAACGATGAAACCCGCTTCTCCTGGCCCTTTTCTCACCTAGCCAAAATCACGACGGGAACCGAGACACGGGGACAGAAACCTGCCTGGAAACCTGGCGTCCTGTCTGGCAGGAAGGATCATTTCAGGTGTGCCTCTGCTCGGGTGACACGAGCTCCGACCCTGCACTCTTTTGCGCGTCTTGGTGCGTGGGAAAGGGCGCAGAGCGGCCCGGGGACCACTCTTAAGTTTTAAGCAGCTCTTCTGCGCAGTGATGGAGGGGCCATAGCTCTTTGTTTTGTTTTGTTGGTTTTTAACCTCTCGCAAAAGCCCCCAGGCCGCAGGTACAAATCAGTGTGCAGTGCCCCGAGATGAGCCCCGCAGAGCGCTTGAGCTGAGCCGACCGGCAGCCGCTCCTCTCTCGGGGCGATAACCTGACATTTACTCCCTCCTTCCCCGTTAATTCCCCATCTCCTCTACAAAGCCCTCTCCTATGTAGAGGGCAAGACAAGCCCGCTAATACCTTCACTAATTAGAGCGGACCCTAACGGGGACGGGGTGCCGCTGCTGAGACCCTCACTCCGCCTGCCCATCCCAGCCCCTTCTCACCCGCTGCTGCCGGGGAGCTAGTGCCCGATCTCCGCCCGCTGCAAGGTAAACTCGCGGTACTGCTTTTGGCTTGAACTCGTCCTCGGGAGGAAAAATTGAACTTTTATTTTATTTCCCCCCACCCTTTTAGACGCCAACAGCTGGTTCCATGGAAATAATCGTGTCTATTCGCTCGGGCAGGGTCTCAAGGGCGCCCGGCCATGTCTTGCGAGCGCATAGATACTTTCCAAAGTGATGGCTACAGGGGTCCCCGGCTCTGCTTCTCTGCGACCTTACGAGGTTATCAGCTCTGCTTTCGGGCTTGTTTTCTTTTTTTCCTTTTATTTATTTTATCCCCCCACCCCCACCCACCCCCTCTGCTGCACATAAGTACATTGCTTTCTCCGCGGGATTCACTCTCTCTTTAAGCTCCCTGGCTTCGGAGCAAACCCCGTTCCCAGCTCCGTTTCTGCGGCGGGGGCATCTTCCCCCTTCACGCTTTTCCCTTCCCGAAAAGAGCCGAGCCAGCAAAGCAGAAACCCAGGTACCCGAGATTCAATTTCCCAACAAAAACATCTCAATGTCACCTACAGCGGGAAGGTGGCTTCTTGGAGCAAAATGCGAGGCATTTTAAACCCATTAGGCATCTCCCAGATGCAAATCCAATGGTGGAAAGAGAAAGGCTCTATTAAGACCCGAGGGCTGACAATTAGATTATAGTCCAATTGCCAGTGGATAATGTGCTAAAAGCTTTCCCACTTAGTGTAACTCCTCACTGAAAATTATTCACACTTTGCAGGCTGCTGCACTGCTGAACGGGAGAAGCCTTTGTCCAGGGAGAGAGTGAACGGCCGGGCATAGCTCAGCATGGACACACGGACAGAGAGACACACAGTCTGGAGCACCATTGAACATATCCATCCTGAACCAAAGCCATATAGAAAATGTGCTGCTGGTGCAAGATTAGGAGTGCATGAACTTCTGCTACCAAGGTGCAAGCATAGCTGCATCCATAGGCATAGGAGCACCCATGAGAACCTGTGAGGCTGTACACACACAGAGAGCACACTGGATACCACTAGGCTTTAAAGCCCCTTTCCTGTGCAGAAAATACAGTGTATTTTCCATATAAACCTAGAGTTTGTGCTCGACGGAGGCAATTGCATTTGTATTAAAAACATAAAACAAAACAAAATAAATCCAAGTTTGCACACTCCAACGATATTTTATGTTTGTGGTGTAAAAGCATCACTAAAAGCTGATGAAATTGTCACCAAGTGCTTGTATTCCTAACGCTCTGTAGCTGTCATTTCAAGCACCACCAAGCCATGCAAGGCTCCAGACGCGATCATTTAATTCAAGTACTGCAGAAGCTTTTTAGATTTGAAGATCAGCCACCCAAACCCCTCAAATGTAGGCATGAAACGTTCTTTTTCTGCCAGTCCAGCCAGCAGGAGGGAGACGCTCCCCCAGCCTCAGGCTCTGGGGCTGGGGGAGCCTCCCTCCCTACCCTTGATAGGGACAGGCAGGGCTTGCTCCACAGAATTCAGCCAGCATCTCATCCTGCATTGAAGGAGGAGATCCAGGATGGGCTCCTCACGGTGAGAGGCAGCAGGGTGCTCCTGCTTGCATGCAGTGTGGAACCTCAACCTCTTTCCATATCACATGTACCAGAAAATTTTTGGTAAGCTTTAAAAACGAAACAAGCTTAACACAGGAGTTTGCCTTGCTCAGCTTTCTCAACATAATGAAAGACAAACAAGTCACCCCCACCAGCACCCAGAACAGCCAAGACCCATGAACACACCGTGTGCCTGTAAGTGCCCAAGAGCTTGCTTTGGATTTTGGGGGGTTTAAAACAACAGGCAGCAGTGTCAGGAAAAGCTACATGATCTTTAGCACTCTGCTTTTGTACATCTGTTTCATGCTCAGCTTCAATTCAAGGTCCTTAAGAGCCTGTCCACCTGTTTTGCAGTTAGGGGAAATATGCATTGAATTAAACATCAGGACGAAGCAGAAAGGCTTGAATTAAACATCAGGACGAAGCAGCCAGCCTTGCCCGTTAGAGGGATGAAGAGGTTCAGAAAAGCTCCTTCACAGGTATCAACCCTCAAGGAACACAAAATTTTCTACTTACTGTCCAGCTGCTCTGTTGGAGGTGACTGCAAAAGGATCTGTTTGCAAAACCAACCAACCAACCAACCAAAGGGCATTTAAAAAAGTATTTCTTTACTCACACAGCATTTCAGAACACTCTCCAAAACTGCCTGAAATCTCAACACCCCCAGTTGCTTACTTAGCAGATGGGAATATTTCTCACCAGGAACAGTCTCTGTGTGCAGATGTCCACATCTATGCCAATGCATCTGCAGCACCGCACATTAAAACTCACCCAGAGGTGCTTTTCTTAGGTGCCTTCCACGACGCAGCACAAGCAACCCACAGGCTGCCACAGCTGAAAGATTTACTGCAAGCTGAAACCGCTGCTTTGGATCAAAACTTCTGTGGAAAAGAGGAACTTTGGTATTTCAGTGCTCACATTATAAGACATAAAAATGGATACCAGGGACGTGCAAGCTCTTGGCCAGAGCGACTGAAAAACCCCCTTCTAGTCTGTGACTTCTGAAGCCTCCCTAAAGCTGTCGTGCCCTGACAAAGAGGATGTCTGCCAACTGCTCTGTCCCAGAGACAGGGCTGAGCTCCTTCTTGACTTTCAGCTTGAAGATGGAAGTCAAGATGCAGTCCCTGAAAGACTGCAAGGTTGTGATGGCTCCCTCTTCTCCCAGCAGTGATGGCAGCCCTTTGGAAACGCCGGGCTTACCCTCCCCAGGAGAGCTGTCCCTGCAACTTCTTGTTGGTGGAAGAAAATTCCTGGCTACTGAGTGCTCTGACTGTGCAGTGGGATTGCTTGGAAAAGATACCTGAGCTCCCCAAACAATACTCCACTTCTTTACCCTTCTGGGAGGGGAGATCTGTGACAGATATCTGAAGTGATTGAAGTGGTTTAGTTTAATTTTCTTTGTCCCCATTTCGTATTGAAATGTGATATTTTAATGTTTAATATTTTAACAGTGAATATTTAAGCGTTTAGTATTTCATTGTTATTCTTTACATATTAAATACTTAACATTAAAAAAATAGAATATGTAAATGTTGGATATTTAAATACCAGACATTTAAATATTAGACATTTAACCATTTGATATTTGAATAGTTGACATTTAAATATTCACTATTTAAATACCTAAATAGTGAATGTTTCAATATTTGCTATTTAAATATTTGCTATTTCAATATTTAAGTATTAAATATTTAATTTCATATTTAATTTGAAAAAAAAAAAAAAAGACTTCATTTCCCCCGAAATTATTTTATCAATCAGCACTTCTGAGCTGTATTAAAGCAATTAGAAGTCAAATAGGTCTTCTGTTTGCTGCTTAAGTGGCTCTGAAAACCGCATGTTCAAGAAGGCATTCACGAACAAAGCCTTGCCAATTAGAAGTATTTAGAGCAAATGCAGCTGAAGGAGTCTCAGAGAGCGTTTTTTGGGTTAAAAGGAACCGAATCAGACTTAGCACAGAGCTCAGTCTTAAGATGCTCACATGCAGACGCCGAGAAAGGGTAAGGTTTTTCCCCTTGACTTTTGCAGGCTTTGGATTGGGAGAGGAAATTCAGGGCTGCCTACAATGGCGAGATGAAAATAGGAATAGTGGAAAGTGTGGAGAAGGATAGAAACCTCAAGAACTAAGGAAAAAAAAAACCACCAAACATTTTCTGGCAAATGCTGGAACTTTGTTGTTGTTGTTTGTTTAAATAGAAGAGTCTCTGGGTTTGAGCCTCCAGTCAGGTTGGAGATGTCTTTGGTGTTACTAACTTCATTTAGATTTACAGCTCCTTGATGTTTCTTTTGTTGTGTCCAAAGCTTTGTCCCAAAATACCCAAAGCTAAGGACCTAAAATTAGAGACTGCCTTTGAAACTGCTGACGTCTGCATATTCCCTCTCTGTGAGCATACAGCTGTAGGAACACGCCCAAAGACAAAGAGTTTTGCTTTGAGGTATCAAAAAAGACCATCAGCCACTCTCCAAAGCCTTCAGCAGGAGATGCTTTTCCCTTTTTGCTCAGTGATGCAGCTACATTTTGTGTCCTGCCATCATCTCTCCTGCCAGATGCAAGGGCAAGTAGTAGGTGAAAAACAAATAGTAGAGAAAAGAGTTAGAGCACAAGGAGACAGAAGGTGAGTGTTGAGCAAAAGAGATTTCTTGTGGCCGGGTAAGCTTGGGAAGTGTGAAGAAGCGTCGTGATTTACAGCTCTCCCAGATCATACAGAGCAGCTTGTAGCAAAGTGTGTTGTATGGCCTGGGAGCAGCACTGCTGTCACCAGCAAACTGCTCCAGCAGCCTCCTGCTGCCTGAAGCCTTACAGCCACGATGGCAACGACCTAGGGCTCACAGATAGGACCAAGCTGCCAGAGCCATCAGGCACCACAGGCAGGGGCTGCCAGATATTCCTGGCTTATTTCCACACTGTAAGGAAGGAGGGAGAAGCATTCCCACACCACAGCGCGGCGAAAGGCATCGCTTTTGCTTGCTTTAACAGGGTGGGGAACAGGACTGGGACTGCTCTGGCATGGAAAGGATTTATTTTCTTCCTTCCCTTCCTCCTTTCCTTCCCTTCCTCCTTCCCTCTTCCCTTTTTTCTGTCCTTCTTTCTTCTTCCTTCCTTCCTCCCTTCCTTCCCTCCCTCCCTCCCTCCCTTCCTTCCCTCCCTCCCTTCCTTCCTTCCTTCCTCCCTTTTCCTTCTTCCTTCCTTTTCTTTATTCCTTCCTTTCTTCCTTTCCTTCTTTCTTTCTTTCTACCCATGTAAATTTGACCTCTTGGAGGTTAAAATGATGGGGTGCACAAAGGCGTGCAAACACCTCCAGACAGCACTTAGTGCCTATCAATGCTTCTCAGTTACTACTTTTTTTTCCCATGGCAGAGAAATCATCTCTGATTTTGAGGCTTTTATCTGGAGGATTCTTTGTTACACAAGGACTGAACTACAAGAACTGAACTGCATCTGCAGTCCAGTGTGCTCATGTGGCCCCACCAGAGAGAGCTAAATGGGAACTCTTGAAAGACCACCAGGAAGAAGGGATTCCTCTTGTGCAAAGCACCCACCATGGGAGGAAGAAGCACAGATGACCCTCTACCCATTCCAGCCTTGCCCCTGCCTCTGATGAGGCTGTGAGGGTTTTGGAAGAGGTATTGGCCATTCTGTGCATCTACCTCTAACCCAGTACGGCTGAATCCCACCACACCACGGTTGATAATTAGTAGCAAGGGCAGTTCTGAGTTACACTAGGGACTGATTACCTTTCTTTCTCTCTTCAGCCCTAGCTTCTGCTGAGGTTTGGGCAAAGCCTAGCTCAGTTAAACCAGTGACATCATTCGACTTCAATCTTAAACTCAGGATTAAGCACTTTCACTTCCTAAGAGGTCGTTCTCTGATGAAAGGATTGATGAAAACCAGCCTGCAGCCACAGGCTACAATTCCGTCTGCACATGGACTTGAAACTACAAGAAAAACATTAAAAAAAAATAGAAAAATCTCCTTAATTGAAACATTTTTCTCCATTAGTGGAAATTACTATTTAAAACACGGTACAACAATATATTTTGAGCTTAAAACATATTTTGCGATGCCACTTTTTAGGCAGCTGAGGGTTTGAGCAAGAAACTTAAGTTGAAATGTGTGGGTTTCTCTTTCCAATTCCATGGCACAGCCCCTTTTTAGAGACTTAAATCTGTGTTTCTCTTTGTTTTACAGAAACTCTTAAGCAAGGCTGGTGTGCAGAACCTTGCTGAGCATCTTCCCATTGCAAAGACAGCTGCCCAGCTACGGCACAAGAAATAATGTTTTGAATAGAATAGAATAGAATAGAATAGAATAGAATAGAATAGAATAGAATAGAATAGAATAGAATAGAATAGAATAGAATAGAATAGACCAGGTTGGAAAAGATTTTCAGGATCATCAAGTCCAACCTATCACCCAGCACCATCTGATCAACTAAACCATGGCACCAAGTGCCTCAGCCAGGTTCTTTTTAAACCCCTCCAGTGATGGGGACTCCACCACCTCCCTGGGCAGCACATCCCAAGGGCCAATCTCTCTTGCTGGGAAGAATGTCTTCCTAACATCCAGCCTAAACCTCCCCTGGCACAGCTTGAGACTGTGTCCTCTTGTTCTGGCGCTGGTTGCCTGGGAGAAGAGACCAACCCCCACCTGGCTACAACCTCCCTTCAGGGAGTTGGAGAGATCACTGAGGTCTCCTCTGAGCCTCCTCTTCTCCAGGCTAAGCAACCCCAGCTCCCTCAGCCTCTCCTCACAGGGATGTGCTCCAGACCTCTCTCCAGCCTCATTGTCCCTGCAGAAGGGTTGGACTGGATGACCTTTAGAGGTCTCTTCCAGTCCAAACTATTCCATGATGACACTCTACCATTGAATTAGGTCAGATTTTAGAGAGCTTCTAAAATATTTTTGTTGGTAGGGCAACCAAGACTTTTAACTCTCTCCTTGCTCAGTTCAGTTTCAAAGGCCTGTAAGCCTTTTGTGCTGCTGCTTTGATGAGAAAGTTCTTCCTAGAAAGAGTAATTGGCCATTGGAATGTGCTGCCCAGGGAGGTGGTGGAGTCACCATCCCTGGAGGTGTTGAAAAAAGGCTTGGATGTGGCACTTGGAGCCATGGTTTAGTTGTCAGGAGGTGTTAGGTATTAGGTAATAGGTTGGACTTGATGATCTCTGAAGTCTTTTCCAAGCTGGTTGATTCTATGATTCCATGATTCCACGCTTTCCTAGGCACTGGGCAGAGCCCTTCCATGTTTAACACACACTCCTGTATTCAGCCAGAGAAAGGCCCCATGAAATCTGTCAATTAATATTTGCAGCCTGCGTGGTATCCTTTTCTCCAGCCTGACAAGGAGATTATGTCCACAAATAAACATTCCCAATAGTATATTTAGGCTCTTACCACTTGGCATCTGTCAAACAACTTGCCATCAGCTTTCTGAAATTGACAGTTTCAGTAGATTTCTGCTGAAGGTTGAAAAATAGTTCCCCTGACCTCCTCTCTATTGAAGATTCAGCCGGCAGCTGCGGCAGCTGTCCAGTTTGCAGCCTGATAAGAGAAGAGGAATTAACCCAACAGCAATTGAATTTGGAAATGTCTTTAGAGAAGCCACCAACTGCTGCAGGGAAGGGAGTATTACTTAGTTGTGCTGTCACTGAAATGGATGACTTCTGCTAAGCTACAATGACTGATCCCCCTCTAATGTGTGACCTGAGCGCTGGGAGACTGAACGGGTACAGACTGCACTTCCCAAGCCCCACACAATGGTCACCATTATTTTGCTGATCTTCCCCACTAAAACCTGAGTGTATACAGTGCTGAATGACATGTTAGCCTTGGTACTGTCTGTCTCTGGGCTCTCCTCTTTTGCCTGAAAATCGGTGTCTGTGGTGCTTTCAAAGGTGGGATTACAGGACCAGCAATGCACTTGTCCCAGCGTAGATGGTGGTGATGGGGCCTGGAGAAGCAGAGATGCTGGGCAGCCACTGGCTTGAGAGCAGCCCTGAAGGAAAGGATCTGGGGGGGCTGGTCTGTGAGAAGCGCAATATAGAATCGTGGAACTGTCAGGGTTGGAATGGACCTCAAGGATCCTCCAGTCCCAACCCCCCTGCCATGGGCAGGGACACCTCACACTACAGCAGGTTGCTCACAGCCACAGCCAGCCTGGCTGCAAACACCTCCAGGCATGAGGCTTCCACCAGCTCCCTGGGCAACCTGTGCCAGTCTCTCACCACCCACGTAGGGAAGAACTTCTTCCTAACATCCAATCTCAATCTCCCCATTTCTAGTTTTGTTCCATCCTCCCCAGTCCTATCACTCCCTGATGCCCTCAAAATACACCCTCAAAAACCTCCACAGGTTTCTTGTAGCCCACTTCAGATAGTGGAAGGCTGCAATCAGGTCTCCTTGGAGCCTTCTCTTCTCAGACTGAATAGCCATGTGCCAGCAGTGAGCACTTGCAGCCCAGAAAGCCAACCAAAGCCTGGGCTGCATGAAGAGAAGCATAGCCTCTAGTACAGGAAGGATCTGGAGGGGCTGGAAGGTGTCCAAAGAAGGGTCACGAGGATGAGCAGAGGGCTGGAGCTGCTCTGCTGTGGAGACAGACTGAGGGAATCGGGGTTGCTATATCTTCTTAAGCTGCTGTTTAGCTGGAGTTAACTAACACCCAGAGCTGCTGGTGAGCTCAGCTCAGCTATCCTTGTGGCAACATGCCACACACAACCTAGCAAAGCTGGGGTCATTTCAGCAGTTAACCAGGTTGGCTGGGGTCTTAAAACAAACTCTCTTCAGAGCCACAGCTCTGGGGGGGAAGGCTTGCACATAACTCACTCCTAGTTTGCTTGCAGGAGAGTTTTACTAATAGTCTGTCCACAACGCAGTCACATTTTCTTGCTTGACTCTGACATTGGAAGCTGTGGCTCCTCACCAGCTTCTTTACCTAGGCTCTTGCAACATGCCCACTTTTTTACCCCCGAGCCTCTGTTTTTTAACAGCTACTGGGGACATAGAAACTTTTGAGGGTGTCAGGGAGTGGTAGGACTGGGGGGAATGGAGC
This sequence comes from Picus viridis, assembly GCA_033816785.1. Taxonomy (NCBI): domain Eukaryota; kingdom Metazoa; phylum Chordata; class Aves; order Piciformes; family Picidae; genus Picus; species Picus viridis. Next base: position 33,997,159 of record CM066574.1, read on the forward strand.
AAAAGTAGAAATGGGCAGATTCAGATTGGATGTTAGGAAGAAGTTGTTCCCCAGGAGGGTGGTGAGAGACTGGCACAGGTTGCCCAGGGAGGTGGTGGAAGCCTCATGCCTGGAGGTGTTTGCAGCCAGGCTGGATGTGGCTGTGAGCAACCTGCTGTAGCGTGAGGTGTCCCTGCCCATGGCAGGGGGCTTGGAACTGGCTGAGCCTTGAGCTCCCTTCCAACCCTGACAATTCTGTGATTCTATGATTATCATCATCTGTCTCCAGTAAAGAAGCAGCAGCAGGCCTGACTGAAGCACTGGTACTTTGAATCTTCTGGGGAGGAAGGAAGGGACATGAGAGACAGAACAGAGCTGCTGAAACTTGAGGACACCAGTGCAGGCTTTTCCTGTGAAAGGAAAGACTTCATAGCTGGCTCTGCATATGGAACACAGATTTTATAAAAGCTGGGTTCACTTCTTCAGAAGAGCCACACAAACCAGACATACTATCTGTTCAGCAGACTTTATGTCAACGTGCCACACTGATGCCAAGGAGCTTTAGGCTGGGCTAGGTGTAGTCCTGCTTGAAGGCTTACAGTGAAGCTCTTAACAAGCTTCTTTAGCTATCCAAGGGACTAGAAAAGGTTTAAATTACTACATATGAGATAACAGCACATGCAACTCGGCTAAAGTTAGCTTTGTCTCCTCTGGTATAATTCACCATCACCACATTTCTTTCTGCTGTTCTTTATTTTCTTAGCCTGGAGAAGAGGAGGCTCAGGGGAGACCTTCTTGCTCTCCACAGCTACCTGAAGGGAGGTTGTAGCCAGGTGGGGGTTGGTCTCTTCTCCCAGGCAAGCAGCACCAGAACAAGAGGACACAGTCTCAAGCTGTGCCAGGGGAGGTTTAGGCTGGAGGTGAGGAAGAAATTCTTCCCAGCAAGAGAGATTGGGATGTGCTGCCCAGGGAGGTGGTGGAGTCACCATCCCTGGAGGTGTTTAGGAGGAGCCTGGATGAGGCACTTGGTGCCATGGTTTAGCTGATCAGATGGTGTTGGGCGATAGGTTGGACTCAATAATCTCAAAGGTCTTTTTCAACCTGGCTAATTCTGTATTTTGTATTCTGTGATGTGTTCCTCCATGACCTGTGCTGGATTCTATGATCCTGCTCTGGCAGGGGGATTGGACTCAATAATCTCCTGAGGTCCCTTCCAACCCCTAACATTCTGTGATTCTGTGATCTTAGTTTTCTAACAGAAGTTCATGACAAATGAAACATGGAAGAACATCTCAGGCCTTACAAAACTGTGTGTTTGGAAGCCAGACTCACTTCCTAGGCTTGAGGAACAAACCTGTTAATACCGCTGCCCCATGATGGGTTTACCAAAGAGCAGGCCATTGCTTTTTGGCACAATGGATCAGAGAGTACATGCCAACTGAAGCACAGTTTCTCAAGAGCTCGCATTGAAGAGGACATAGAGAAGGAAACGCTCTGCAGAAAGCAGCAGAATCCATGTAGCCTGCTCACCCATGGCTTTATGCTCTGTGACTAAGCTTGCTGTCAACAATTGTCTGGTAAGAAAGAAGAGAGAGGTCTTGAGCACAGCCCTGTGAGGAGAGGCTGAGGGAGCTGGGGTTGCTTAGCCTGCAGAAGAGGATGCTCAAGGGAGACCTTATTGCTGTCTACAACTACCCAAAGGGAGGTTGTACCCAGGTGGGGGTTGGTCTCTTCTCCCAGGCAGCCAGCACCAGAACAAGAGGACACAGTCTCAAGCTGTGCCAGAGGAGGTTTAGGCTGGATGTTAGGAAGAAATTCTTCCCAGCAAGAGAGATTGGCCCTTGGGATGTGCTGCCCAGGGAGGTGGTGGTGCCACCGTCCGTGGAGGTGTTCGAGAGGGGACTGGATGTGGCACTTGGAGCCATGGTTTAGTTAGTCACAAGGTGTTAGGCAATAGGTTGGACTTGATGATCTCTGAGGTCTTTCCCAACCTTGTTGAGTCTATGATTCTAAGAGAAACAAGTCATGCTGTAACTCCTCCACCAATGGAGACATCAAGAGAATCTCTGCCTGTCTCTATTCCCAGACCAAATTTACATTTACTAGCACTGACAACCTGTCCTTATTTTTCAGCCAAGTCAAAACTGGCCCAGTGGTTCAGAAGCTTTGGTGGGGGAGAGCTGGGCCGGGCAGGCAGAGGGAATTGTTTCAGCCTTGTTTCCTTAAGGAAGTCAGTTTTAAGAGAAGAGACAACGTGCATAGCTTCTCTCATGGCAATAAAACAACAACGAAGCGATCTGGTTTGTGTTACACAAACAAAGGCAGTGCTTGGGGGGGGCAAAAAAACTCTGCAAGATGTCTTGCAAACTTCCCATGTGCTCAGTGTGGAAGATGAAGGTCCTACAGGTGATTCGTTCCTGAGACCTTCCTCGATTCGAAGCGACGCTGAAAGCGAATTGCACAATGTCCACACCAGGTGGAAGGAAGAAGCAGCAAAAAGCAGCAACATGCCCCTTGAGCAGGCCAAGTGGAGAAATCCCAACTGTTGTTTCATATCCTACACTTCTGAGGAGGAAAGCAGGCAGCATGAATAAGGTAAGATCAGAGGATTTCAGGAACTTTCTCTGCTTTGTTTTTTGCAGCTTGACCAGCATCTGGTTAAAAAAAGGGGTGGGGGGAAGCTCATGAAATACTGTAGAAGTGGGAATGTTTTGTCCTTGGCAGCAGTGAAGAAACCCATATAACTTATCTAATATGTCAGCAGATTGTTAGCAGCAGACATGACCCCAGTTGGGTGGGTACTGCCTCTATGCAGAAGTATAATGGTACAGTGAGGAACGTAATGAGAACCAGGCTGAGCTGCAGCATGGCTCACATGGAGAGAGGCTTTCTTTGCAGTCACTGCGATGTGTCAAGGAAGTGGAGCCTTTTGTGAGTCAGCAGCCTCAGCATGGCTAGTGTTCCCTCAGAGGGACATGCTGAAATGGCTAACAGACCTGAAGCAGAGCTGTAAAGCATAGAAAAGACACTGCTAGAGCATCTGAAGCCTTCCCGTGTGAGCCATGGGAAGGCTCAACTCACTTTCTGGTTTCAAGTGTAGCTTCAGAGCATCTGGGAACTGAATTTGCTGTTTCCTGCAGCTGGGTCGGGCAATCCCAGGCACCAATATAAGCTGGGCAGGGACTGGCTTGAGAGCAGCCCTGAAGAAAAGGACCTGGGGGTGCTGGGGGATGAGAAGCTCAACAGGAGCCAGCAGTGAGCACTTGCAGCCCAGAAACCAAACCAGAGCCTGGGCTACAGCAAGAGAAGCAGAGCCAGCAGGGCCAGGGAGGGGATTCTCCCCCTCTGCTCCACTCTGGTGAGACCACACCTGGAGCTCTGTGTCCAGTTCTGGAGCCTCTATTCCAGGAAGGATCTGGAGGTGCTGGAAGGTGTCCGGAGAAGGGCCACAAGGATGAGCTGCTGAGGGCTGGAGCTGCTCTGCTATAAGGACAGGCTGAGAGAGTTGGGGTTGCTCAGTGTGGAGAAGAGAAGGCTCCCAGGAGACCTAATTGTGGCCTTCCAGTATCTGAAGGGGGCTATAAGAAAGCTTGGTACTTGATAGGACTGAGAAGAATGGATCCAAGCTAGAGGAGGGGAGAGTTAGATTAGATGTTAGGAAGAAGTTCTGGAGCCTCTAGTACAGGAAGGATCTGGAGGGGCTGGAAGGTGTCCAGAGAAGGGCCACGAGGATGAGCAGAGGGCTGGAGCTGCTCTCCTAGGGAGACAGACTGAGGGAATCGGGGTTGCTATATCTTCTTAAGCTGCTGTTTAGCTGGAGTTAACTAACACCCAGAGCTGCTGGTGAGCTCAGCTCAGCTATCCTTGTGGCAACATGCCACACACAACCTAGCAAAGCTGGGGTCATTTCAGCAGTTAACCAGATTGGCTGGGGTCTTAAAATAACCTTGGCTGTGAGCAACCTGATCTAGTGTGGAGGGGGATTGGGACTGGTTGATCCTTGAGGTCACTTCCAACCCTAAACAGTTCTGTGATGGTGTCTTTTCTTCCTCACAGAAGTCCTCAGAGCTTTGCAGAGCAACAAATGCTGTAACACACTGAGGAAGGAGAGTGAACTGAAAACATGCCCTTAGACAACTAGCCTGGTAATAAAAATATTCATTGAGGGTTTGGCAGAAAAAGCTCCAGGGAACCTGCTGCCAGCTCAGCATTGTCATTTCTGGGGTAAATGTTGCAGAGTAGGGTTCTGGGTTGGACTTGGTGATCCTGAGGGTCTTTTCCAGCCTGAATGTCCCTGTGGTTTGATACTCATCTTTGACACATACCATATTACTGTCCCACTGTTCTTTTTTCTCCCTTAGTTCTCATCCATGGCAAAGTACTTGAGAGACTTGATACTGTGGCCATTTCCCTCCATTTGTGCTCCAATGGCAGGAGATTTTGGCAGAGTTCATTAGTGGCAGTTCATCAGCGGGCCCTGTGCAGTTGAATAGAATAGAATAGAATAGAATAGAATAGAATAGAATAGAATAGAATAGAATAGAATAGAATAGAATTAACCAGGTTGGAAAAGACCTTTGAGATCATCGAGTCCAACCCATCACCCAACACTATTGCATCATGGTGAAAAGATGATCAGAGGAATAAGCTGAACAAACACTGGGTACCATCCACCCAACTTCCATGCATCAATCACCATCTGGATGTGGCTCTGGGCAACCTGATCTAGCGGAAGGTGTCCCTGCCTATGGCAGGGGGTTGGAACTAGATAGTCCTCAAGGTGCCCTCCAACCCTGACAATTCTGTGGTCTTCAAGCAGCACAGGCAGACAAGTGTGCGCCATGTGAAACTGTAAAATTTCAGGGCAACACATGCCCAGTCCTTCTTTTAATGACTCATTAATGCAAATCACGGAGAGATGATGCTGGTATTAGCCAGCTCACACCACTGAACTCTGCTGGAAGCAAATGTGAGCTGTATGGATGAGCAACAGAATGAGGCAAGTACCTGTATAACAAAGGTAGGAGGGCAAGCACCCCTCCCAAGCCATGAATATTTATTAGAATAGAATAGACCAGGTTGGAAGAGACCTTCAAGATCGTCACATCCAACCTATCATCCAACACCACCTCATCAACTAAACCATGGCACCAAGCACCCCGTCAAGTCTCCTCCTAAACACCTCCAGGGATGGTGACTCCACCACCTCCCTGGGCAGCACATCTCAATGGCCAGTCTCTCTCTCTATGAAGAATTTCTTCCTAACATCCAGCCTAAACCTCCCCTGGCACAGCTTGAGACTGTGTCCTCTTGTTCTGGTGCTGGCTGCCTGGGAGAAGAGACCAAGCCCCACCTGGTTACAATCTCCCTTCAGGGAGTTGGAGAGAGCAAGAAGGTCTCCCCTGAGCCTCCTCTTTTCCAGGCTAAGCAACCCCAGCTCCCTCAGCCTCTCCTCCCAGGGCTGTGCTCCAGACCCCTCCCCAGCTTTGTTGCCCTTCTCTGGACACCTTCCAGCATCTCAACACCTTTATTAGTTGCACAGATCATATTTTTTGTTTAAAAATACAGTGAGATTCTTCTGATCTGGTGTGAAGTGTCCCTGCCCATGGCAGGGGGTTGGAACTAGATGATCCTCAAGGTCCCTTTCAACCCTGACCATTCTATGATTCATGTGTGAATGTAACAGAATTATGCATCACCAGGACTAGCCAATGCAAAAGCTGATGGTGTGCCATTAAGTAGATGCAAGTACTGACTAGTAGTGTGCCTTCTAGAAAGCAGTCACGTGGGAGTAGCAAGGGATGCCCAAAAGGCCCACGAGGGAAGGGAATTCTGCTTCCAGTACTCCCAGAATACAGTGAAATTCAGCTGAGCTTGGACCACACAGATGGCCATTGAAAACTGCATAATACTGGTGGCTGTACTGATGCTCTTCTCTTTCTTGGGAGCTGAAGAGGGATCTGTGGGAAGTCTTGTGTTTGTTTCTCAAAAGCAGCTGCTGTGCTCTCCAGGTAAGCTGCAAACCCCCGAGGGCAAAGCTCAGCTGCTGTGCTCTCCAGGTAAGCTGCAAACCCCTGAGGGCAAAGCTCAGCTGCTGTGCTCTCCAGGTAAGCTGCAAACCCCCGAGGGCAAAGCTCAGCTGCTGTGCTCTCCAGGTAAGCTGCAAACCCCCGAGGGCAAAGCTCAGCTGCTGTGCTCTCCAGGTAAGCTGCAAACCCCCGAGGGCAAAGCTCAGCTGCTGTGCTCTCCAGGTAAGCTGCAAACCCCCGAGGGCAAGGCTGGCAGCCTGTAGGAACTCACCATGCCAAGGACAAGGAAAGATAACAAAAAGGGACTCTAGCAAAACAGCAACACTATCCCTCCTCGCTCTTCAGAGAAAGTGTGCCACCAAGTGTCTATTCAAACACCAGCTGCTAAAAGCACCAAGCAGCTGATTTCAGTTAATTAATGCATGCAGAATGTGCCTGAAGGAAGCAGGGAGCATCCATCTGAACTAGAGAGATGCAGCTTGCCACTGGGAAGCAGGTGGTGTTGCTTCTGTATCACTCAGTTTACATCTATATAGACAGAAATATCACTCAGGGGGATCATTCTTTTTCTTTCCCCCCTTTTTGGTACAAGAGGTGACACAGAGCTCCGTTGCTGAGTTTCAGTTCCCAGGCACTTTCACACTTGAGCCCATGCTTAGCTCAAGCTACAGCTGCCAGTGCTGCTGCAGGAGTAGCAGTGACAGTAAGTAATGACAAAAAGGCCTCGTGTGGCACTTCTCAGAGGTACAACTGGAGTATGTGGCAAATAAGTGTATTACTGTGATAGGTAGGAAGAGAATCGTGGAATGGTTTTGCTTGGAAGAGACCCTTAAGAGCATCCAGTCCAAGACTAAAGCCAACCCTGCTAGGTTATCACCACACCATGGCCCTCAGCACCACAGCTTACAGGTCATTCAAATGCCTTCATGGATGGTGATTCCGTCTCATTTCCCTGGGCAGCCTGTTCCAGGGCTTGACAACCCTTTAGGGGAAGAAATGTTTCCTAATACTGCACCCAAGCTTCCCCTGTTCCAACTTGAGACCATTTTCTCTTATCCTATTGCTTGTTACTTGGGAGAAGAGGCTGAACCCCACATCACTACAACCTCCTTTCAGGCAGTTGTAGAGAGTGTACAACCTCCCTCTGAGCTTCCTTTTCTGCAGGCTAAACACCCCCGTTCCCTCAGCCACTCCTCTGTGCTTCTGCTACGCTCCTCCAGATTTGCGCTCTAGACCATTCATAAGTTGTGTTGCCCTTCTTTGGGCACACTCCAGCACCTCCATGTGCTGTGCAAAGGACACAACCTCTTCCAGCTTTGTCTTTTTCTTTTGATGCCAGAAGGTAAATGCCATAGTGGGAAGTCCATGCGTGCTTCCTGAGACTCAGCCTACTGCTGTATCAAATAAAACCCATCCATGTTCCTTTTTGGTGTATAATAAGGTGAATACAGGTGCTTGGACTGCTACTGGCATCACAGAATCACAGAATTGTCAAGGCTGGAAGGGACCTCAAGAATCATCCTGTTCCAACCCCCTTACCATGGGCAGAGACACTTTCCACTAGTCCAGGTTGCTCACAGCCACATCCAGCCTGGCTGCAAAAACCTCCAGGCATGAGGCTTCCACCAGCTCCCTGGGCAACCTGTGCCAGTCTCTCACCACCCTGTGACCGGTTTAGGCTGTGCCCCCCCCCCTTCAGGGGGAAGAACTTCTTCCTAATTTCTAACCTAAATCTGCCCTCCCCTAGCTTGGATCCACTCCCCCCAGTCCTATCACTCCCTGACACCCCCAAAAGTCCCTCCCCAGCTTTCTTGTAGCCCCCTTCACATCCTGGAAGGCCACAATTAGGTCTCCTCAGAGCCTTCTCTTCTCCAGACTGAACAACCCCAACTCTCTCAGTCTGTCCTCATAGGAGAGCTGCCCTCCTGCCATGCCAGAAATCCCTATCTGGACAGGGAACTGTCGGTCTTCTGTTGGAAATAGCCTGAGGCACACTGCAGGAACAAAGTTTGCCTGCTGGCTGTTTGGCAGCCTCTACAGAAGGAAGGGAGAGCTTCTGTCTGGCAGGACAGTCATGTCAGTGAAACCAAGGCATAAAGCACTTCAGCTACAGAAGCAGCACTGTAAAACAAAAAAAAAAAAAAAAAAAAGAAGAAAAGAGAAGAAAAAAGAAGAAGAAGGGGGGGGAAAAAAGAGATAAAAAGCCCACTGGAGGCTATGATGTGTACGGAAACCAGTGCTGAGGGACTTGTCACAACACATCAGCATCAGAGAGACCCAGCAGATGCAGTGATAAAACCATGGCACTGGCAGGAGCCTTGTTTTGCTTCCCAACTCGTTCCACCACAGGGGCGGCCAGCCCCTGTGCAGATGTTCCTTTACCTTCATGCAAAAGCCTCTTCTGTCCAAGTAGTTTATCCCTTTCTCCTCCCAGAAGTAAGCCATGCCAGTAGAAAACATCCCTTTATGGTTAAGCACACACACACACACACACACAAAATGACAATTCACAACTGCTAGCACACCACATTTACTCTGCAGCCCATAGCAGGAAAGTTCCAAGACATGTTTAAAAGGAGCTTTTATTATTTTTCCTTTCTTTTCCAACACCACCCCCCCCCCCCTCTCTTTTGCTTCCCTTCCAAAGTAAATTCGACCAAGTCAGATTAAGGACTTCTAAACTCTGAATTAAGAGTTTGACTTCAGGAATTTAAATGGAGTTTAACTAATCGTAAAATACACACTCTTAGCTCATTTGGCTTGTTTTTACTGCGTGTTAGGCAGGCTGTTAGGCTCCAGGAGCTTCAGCCTCCTTCATTCACAAAGTCCCTGCAACGGTTTCAGCTCAAGCCGTTAGCCGCTATCCAGATAGCGTAGCAAAATAAAAAGTAAGGGCAAGGTTTTACTGCTGCCTGCTTTGTCTTGCAGATTACGGGAGATAACTGCATGTTTTGGTTCACAAAGCAAAGGGGGGGGGGGGAAGGAAGGAGAAAAAACCCGAAGTCAGACACATGGAGTCTCTCAACCAGCGCAATTCCCTGAGATTAGGAGACTGCCCTTCAGCTTTCGTCTCTCATTTTTCCCTTTGCTCATCTTTCCATCTAAACAAGAGGTGTTGTTAAAACCAAGAAGATTAGCAACAGGATCAAGGCCCCTTTCTAAAAGCTGCTTTTATTTTCTGTGGTTTCCAGGGAAAGGGAGGTCCTGCAATCCCTCGCAAAGCACACGGCCACAAGCAGGTTGCAACCGCGGGGAAGGGAGCGCAGCTAGACGCTGCAGTTAAGCCTCCCGTTGCTCAAACAAGCCAATTCAGCCTGGGCTACCTGTTCCCAACCTAATTTCAGTATTATGTTAGGGAGAGAAGTCTCTTTGTATCAGATCTGACAGGCATGTGTTCCCGAGGAAGTGGAGGGGAAGCCCTCCGTTCATATGACTAATTAGACAGGCTTCACGCTGGGTTGCTCTTTTTTGATGCTGATCCCTGTGCTAATTGTCAGGTTGTTCCTTGGGAAAGCAAGGTTGAGTTCAAATGCTGCAGCGCCTTGTTCCCTGTTAGCTTTCCTGACCTTAAACTGATGCGAATTGACAAGGAACAGACTGGGAAAGGGGAGGGAGAGCGAGCGGCGTTCGTTCCGCTTGCGGGAGAGCACGGTTTGGAGCCGCAGGCAAAAGAGAAGCAAGTGCGCAATTAGCGGGCAGCAGCCAGGCTAAAAAACGGGTGGTGGTACTCCTGAAGCAACAGCATGAAGAGCTGGGGAAGGAAAAGGCAGCGTGGTCCCTTCTAGCTGAGATGCCACAGCTCCCTTAGGAAAATGGAGATGGTTTAATTTTCAACCACATCTCCCATCAGATTCCCCGCCCCCCCCCCATGCTTTTGTTCTGTTTAGATCTGCAACAATTTAAGATGAAGCTACCACAGCTGAGCCAGGCTCACTTCCCACCAGCTGCTTTTCTCTTTTTTGCTGAGGCTGTTTTAGCTCTGGTCAGGCTTTCATGGTAGAAGAGGAGGAGGTGGAGGGGAAGAGAAAAGGGGGAGTATTTAATCAAATCTGACATTCAGGAGCTCAATTCGGCAAGGTACTGAGCTCATTGACCTCACTCCAGCAAAACAATATACATAGGACTTCAAAGGGGATACTCACATGCTTAAAGTTAAGCAGATGTCTAAGTGGTGTATTGGATTTGGGCCAGAGAAAGCAAGGCCTTCCAAAAAGCTAAGGCTCTCCAGCATGCTCACGTCTGCAAACCACTACCTTGATGGGCTCAAAGCTCCACAACAGGTGTTACAGCTACAGCAAGATCTGATGGGGGCCCAAGGGCTCTGCCAAGGCAGAGGAAAGCTCAGTTCCTGGGAAAGCAGTTCCCATTCTGGTTTGGGGCTGCTTAGTCTGGAATAGCAGCTCCTCTTCCCAACACAATACAATACAATACAATACAATACACCAGGTTGGAAGAGACCTTCAAGATCAGCTCAAACAATCCAAGATCTGCCAAGACCCCATCAAGTCTTCTCCTGAACACCTCCTGTGGGCCCACCACCTCCACGGGCCGATTCCAATGGGCTGCCAAGGCAACATCCAGCCTAAACCTGCCCTGGCGCAGCCTGGCAGTCCTCTTGTTCTGGTGCTGGCTGGGAAAGCCAACCTCTGTTCCCATTCTGGTTTCTCCTCTTCTCCAGGGGCTCCCTCAGCCTTTCCTCAGTCTTGTGAAACCCCTCACCAGCTTTGTTGCCCTTCTCTGGTTCCAGCAAGTCAACATCCTTCCTAAACTGAGGGGCCCAGAACTGGACATTGCTCTTCCCAACTACCTGAAAGGAGGTTGTGGAGAGGCTGCTGCTGGTCTCTTCTCACAGGTAATTAGTGATAGAACAAGAGGCAATGGCCTCAAGCTGTGACTGGGTAGGTTCAGACTGGACATTAGGATACATTTTTTTCCTGGCAAGAGTGGTCAGGGATTGGAATGAGCTGCCCAGGGAGGTGGTGGAGTCCCCAAGCCTGGCTGTGTTTCAAGGTGGTTTGGCTGTGGTGCCTGGGGCTATGGTTTAGGGGTGAGCCTGGTAGAGCAGGGTTCTGGGTTGGCCTTGGTGATGCTGAAGGTCTGTTCCAGCCTGAGTGTTTCTGCAGTTCTGTGAAGAGGATGCAAGTATCTGAATCTTTCACAGATGGATAGGGGATCACCACTAAATCTAAAAACCACTGCACAACACTAAGAAAACCTCCATTTGACAGCTTCCTTGCCCTCCTCTGCCCTGGCTCCAGCACCTCCACATCTCTCTTATGTTGAGGTGCCCAAAACTGGACACAATACTCCAGGTGTGGCCTCCCCAGAGCTGAGAGCCAGGGGACAATCCCCTCCCTGCTCCTGCTGATCACAGCATTGCTGATCCCAGCCAGGATGCCTTTGGCTTTCTTGGTCACAGGGACAGACTGCTTGCTCTTGTGCTTGGATGATGTTCCAACAGCATGGCTTGAGCAGTACAGCTAACTTCAGTGCTGCCACAACTGTGTGATTGGGAAAGCTGCTGTTGCATTAGGTGACCAAAACCACTCATGCAAGAAGTCAGAGGATTGGATGCTGCTATCCTCCTGTCCTAGAGCTCCTACAAGCTTAATACCTACTGACCACGTGCCAGAGATCAAGACAAGTTATAAGAAACCCAAGAGAGTCTAGATATCATGGTATTTCATAGAATTATCAGAGCTGGAAGGGACCCCAAGGATCATCTAGTTCCAACCCCACCTGCCCTGGACGAGGACATTTTCCACTAGATCAGGTTGTCCAGAGCCCCATCCAGCCTGGCCTTAAAAACTTCTAGGGATAGGACTCCCACCACTCTTTATCCTCACTCCTCCCTCTTTCACATACACAAAACAAAACAAGGCAAGGTGAAATTCTGACACAGCTTTGAGAAGAGTGGTTTAGGTCCCATCATTAGGGCTAGATCTGAACACACACGCACACGAGTCAAGGTTTCCTGGAGATCACTGTGGAAGGAATCTGTTTCAGCATCATGCATGTGCTGTGTAGACCATCTAAGCCACAAAAGAACAGCAGGGTAGCTTTGCTGCAGTTCAAGGTCCCTTGCAAATGTCTGTTGAAATAAGTTTCATGGAAATGGCACTCTTGATATTGCAGAGGTCACAGGCCCAGTGCTTGAATAGAATAGAATTAACCAGGTTGGAAAAGACCTTTGAGATCAAGTCCAACCTATCACCCATCACCATCTAATCAACTCAATCATGGCACCAAGTGCCTCATCCAGGCTCTTCTTAAACACCTCCAGGGATGGTGACTCCACCACCTCCCTGGGCAGCACACAACACAGAATCACAGAATCACCAAGGTTGGAAGAGACCTCAAAGATCATCAAGGATCATTTAGACAATAACAAGTTTAGCCACAACAATGGGGACAAAGCTTAGGGGGAGGTAGTCTTCAATCTGTCATTTTCAACCTCAGCCTCCCTATTGAGGGTGGAGGAGTCTCCCTCTTTGGAGCTATTCAAGACCCACCTGGATGTGTTCCTGTGTGACCTGCTCCAGGTGATGCTGCTCTGGCAGTCTGGTTGGACTGGATGATCTCTCGAGATCCCTTCCAGCCCCTAACATTCTGTGATTCTGTGAAGCAGCAGTGTGTGTGTGTGGCATGCTCCAAGACTGATGTACAAGGTCAGTGAAAGCAAAAGTGAAGCCCTTGGTGAAACAGAAGTTCAGACTAAACAGTGGGTGACATCGTCAGGACCCCAGCAGGTGAAGGAAGCTTTCGTCACCACACTACATTTTGCCAGATGTTCGCAGGCACACGGAGCCAAACTCACAGCCTCTTGTCTCTTGGGGGAAACCCCTGCCATTTCCCCCTGCTCCTGAGAGCAGGGCCCTGTTTGGGCTGGGTTTGGAGGAATATTTCAACATGTAACAGCTCCCATTGTGGACAGCTGGGAGTGAATACTTGAAAACCCAGTCATCAGATCTACTGACTGCGAGAGCGCTCAGCGAGCACCGCTACTGACAAGTGCCTTCGAACCCTGCCGCAGTACCAAATGTGTAAGGTGAGGAAAGGATGCTGGGAGGAGTGAGGGGTGCTTTGAGGCAGATGGTGATGAAAGGTCATAGCTCTGAAGGAAAGAATAGAGAATTCAGGGTGGGAACAGTTTGGGAATGGGGAAGGATCTTGGAAAACAGGAGCAATACACTAGAAAAACGAGAGAGAACTTAGCAGCAGTGGGAGGTACTTGAACTCTAGGACAGGAGCATTGGGAAATAGAGGATTATGAGGTCCCACCACCCCGCCTCTCACACTAAATCAGGAGGAGGTGGGATTATCTTTAGCTAGAGATAAGCAGACCCTCGTTAGGAGTCCAGGACATATAGAACTCCATGTAGTTTTCTCTTGCACTGGACTACCAGGACATTCTCCTCCTCTAACAAGCTGGAAGTATCCTAAACTTTACAACCTCTCTTGGCCATAGGGTAGCTGTGCAGTTTCAAATATCTACCAGGACATTCTCCTCCTCTAACAAGCTGGAAGTATCCTAAACTTTCCAACCTCTCTTGGCCATAGGGTAGCTGTGCAGTTTCAAATATCCTTTACATTATATTTGGCCTGGATAAAAGGCTTCTTCCCCTTATCCAGGAATTATCCCACTAGTCTATCCCATTATCCACTATCTAAGAAATTCTAACATGTCATCCCTTCCCAGTCCAATTCGGATCACAGAAGCACCACCACAGAAGCACCACCACAGAAGCACCACCACAGAAGCACCACCACAGAAGCACCACCACAGAAGGTTAGGGGCTGGAAAGGACCTTGAGAGATCATCCAGTCCAACCTCCCTGCCAGAGCAGGATCACCCAGGACAGGTCACACTGGAACTTATCCAGATGTGTGTTCCTGTTACAGCAAAACAACAGTCTGCAAAAAAACCCCAAAACAAGCAACCTTGACCCCCAACTGGTCTTGCCCAATACTCAGAGAACACCAACATGTTGTGGTGCTCACAACAAACACCCTCCTCTGCCCTTGCCCTCAGGAGACCCTCTGCATGTGCATCTCTGTAAGGAACATCACCTAAAAGTTTAAATTCCTTTTCACTAAAGGATCTTAATGGAAGTTTGACTATTTCATGTCAGGGAATAATGAATTCATGTTGTCCTGGTGGACAAGCTGGCCATGAGCCAGCAGTGTGCCAAGAAGGCAAATGATATCTTGAGGATGCATTGAGTGTGGCCAGCAGGTCGAGGGAGGTTGTCCTCCCCCTCTACTCTAATTATTCTCTACCATGTATAATTGGACCCAATTAAAGGAGGAGTGGATTAATTTATGTAGAAGTTGCTAAAATATTTCCACTTTTTAAGTGCAAACCCTAAATTTCAGTGGTTTTCAGCGGTTTTTTTCCCCCTCAGAAGGCTAAGCAGTAGAAGCTACCTTATTGCCTGCTATGACCTAGAAAAGCTTAGCCTTCAGCCTTACTGAGTCAGAACTCTCATGGTCCTAAAGCAGTGCCCAAGGTCAAATGACATCATCTCCATACAATTGTTTTGGTTGGAAAAGACCTTAAAGATTATCAAGTCCAGTCATTAGCACTGCTAGGTCACCACTAGACCACGTCCCTAGGCACCACATCTTATTGTTGACTAGTGTGAAACATTAACACAAAACTGTGTTTCAAGCAAGAAGAGAACAACATTGACATAAAACTGAGTGAAATAATCAGAGGGGAAAAAAAAACCCAGATGTAATTGAATTGAAACACTGTGTGGTGATTCTGCCCCTCTGCACTGCTCTCGTGAGACCCCACTTGGAGCACTGTGCCCAGTTCTGGAGTCCCTATTCCAGGAAGGATCTGGAGGTGCTGGAAGGTGTCCAGAGAAGGGTCATGAGGATGAGCAGAGGGCTGGAGCTGCTCTGCTATGCGGACAGACTGAGGGAGTTGGGGCTGGTCAGTCTGGAGAAGAGAAGGCTCCAAGAAGACCTAATTGTGGCCTTCCAGTACCTGAAGGGGGCTACAAGAAAGCTGGGGAGGGACCTTTTAGGGTGTCAGGGAGAGATAGGACTGGGGGGATGGATCCAAGCTTGAGGAGGGGAGAGTTAGATTAAGCATCAGGAAGAAGTTCTTCCCTATGTGGGTGGTGAGACACTGGCACAGGTTGCCCAGGGAGGTGGTGGAAGCCTCATCCCTGGAGGTTTTTGCAGCCAGGCTGGATGTGGCTGTGAGCAACCTGCTGCAGTGTGAGGTGTCCCTGCCCATGTGAGGTGTCCCTTCCAACCCTGACAATTCTATGATTCTGTGATAATTTTTACTACTGTCTTCAAGAGCATTTCTTTCACCCCAGCCCTAAGAAAACATGCAAAGAAGGAATGTAGGAGATGAGTAGGTTGGATGGGACCAAGACTGAGCTCTTGAATGGTGCATACTTTGCATTTCTAACTCAGAGACCCTGAAAGCTGATTATTATTCTGGTTAATGACAATTCTTTCCTAAACCTCCTGGTTCCACTCAGCTCAATTTAATTCATGGGAGAGTACTTTAAAACATAGCAGCACCGGTGTGAGTATTAACCCACACAGGAGCAACACAGACAAGGAAGAGTTACCTGCCCGGTAACCATAGCTGGAGAAACCATGACCTCACTGCTTGCAGGCTAAAAGGACAGTTCTAGAAAGGGAGAACCAACATAATCAGCTGCCAGCTGGAAAAAAAGAGTATCCCAAAGTAACAAGGAAGAGTTACCTGCACAACACCTGGCCTTGGAGATGATCTGCATGCTGGCAGAAATTCCAGAAGTGTCCTCCTTTCTTGGACTCTGATCTCGTAGGTCTTTTCCAACCTGGTTCATTCTATTCTATTCTAAAGATCAGGCTGCCCAGGGCCACATCAAGTCTGAAGATGTCAGGTTTTTCCCTGGAATGAGTGAGCCTGTGGCTCCCACACTAGAAGGGCTCCTAGAAAAGACACTCTTGGCTCAATGGCTGCTACCTGAGATGGAAGGAAGAGTTCCTAAGGGCAGTTGGTGTGGACTGTGAGCTGGTATGTTGAGAGCCTTGATGTCTCCGGCTCAAATTAAAGCCCTTTGCACTCATTTGTTTTGCCATGCTGCTTGCTAGGCAAGAGTCCTTGTGTGCACATTGAGGCTTCACAGAGATCATAGAATTGTCAGAGTTGGAAGGGACCTCAAGGATACAATACAATACAATACAATGCAATGCAATACAATACAATGCAATACAATACACCAGGTTGAAAGAGACCTTCAAGACCATCGTGTCCAACCCATCAACCAATCCAACCCACCTAAACAACTAAACCATGGCACCAAGCACCCCATCAAGCCTCCTCTTGAACACCTTCAATGAAGGTGACTCCACCACCTCCACGGACAGCCAATTCCAATGGGCAATCACTCTCTCTGTATAGAACTTCTTCCTAACATCCAGCCTAAACCTGCCCTGGTGCAGCCTGAGACTATGTCCTCTTGTTCTGGTGCTGGCTGCCTGGGAGAAGAGACCAACCTCTGCCTGGCTACAACCTCCCTTCAGGTAGTTGTAGAGAGCAATAAGGTCACCCCTGAGTCTCCTCCTCTCCAGGCTAAGCAACCCCAGCTCCCTCAGCCTCTCCTCATAGGGCTTGTGTTCCAAACCCCTCACCAACTTTGTTGCCCTTCTCTGGACACGTTCCAGCAAGTCAACATCCTTCCTAAACTGAGGGGTCCAGATCATCTAGTTTGCACTGGTGGTGCTCTCATCTTGGTAGAAATGAGGAATGTGTTTCTCATCGCCTTCCTGGTGTCTAGAGCATTGCTGTGAAGCCATCACAGCCGCTGACCAGTGGCCTAGGACCTGAGAGCTTCTTTTGGCTGAGCATAGCTCAGTAAAACTGCCCAGGAGGCTTCAATAAACGTTAATTTAATAGCTGTGCCCTCAAGCTTTATGTTTCAGGAGTCAAACATCCCCAGAGATAAGAAGCTGCTTAGTAAGCACCGAGTTTATATAACCCAATATGCTACATGACACCTTCTTAGCAACCAGTTCAGCATCAGCTGTTCTCACTTCATTAAATTAAAGCTTTTCTAAAGGCCTGTCTTGAGCTGGCTAAGAAAGAGATTGCTCTTCCTTTTTTCCTTCACCCTATGCTTCCTCACTTTGGTTTCTTTCCTCTGTGTGTCTTAACAAAAAGTTTCCCCCGTGAACATCAGTGAATTTTGGGAAAAGATAATAGTAATACTACTACTACTAATTATTGTTATTATTAACAACAACAATGACAATAATAAAAATCATTAAAATAATAATGATGAAAATAATGGGGGATAATAATAATAACAATAATACATTGTGGGTTGAAATTACCCCCAAAGTAAAGTTTAATAACAATAACAATGTAATAAGAAGAATAGTAATAATAAGAAAACTAATAATAATAATGATAATAATGAAAATAATGGGGAAAAATAATAATAACAACAACAACACTATAATAATAGGGAAAAATAATAACAACAACAACACTATAATAGGGAAATAATAATAATAATAATAATAATAATAATAATAATAATAATAATAATAATAATAATAATAATAGGTTTGCAATTACCCCCAAATAAAATTGCCTAACAAAAACAACAACAACAACAATAATAATAGGGAAATAAATAATAATATGTGGTGGGTTGAAGTTATCCCCAAAATAAAATGTAATAATAATAGTAGTAATAGTAGTAGTAGTAATGATAATAATAATAATAATAATAATAATAATAATAATAGCAAGAATCACAGAATCACCAAGTGATGATAATAAATGCAAATAATAATCATGAAAGTAATGGGGGGAAAAAATAATATGTGGTGGGTTGAAATTACTCCCAAAATAAAATTGCCTAATAACAACAACAACAGTAATGACAATGGATAACAAATAACAGCAACAACAACAACAACCACCATAATAATAAACAATGATAATAATAAATAATAATAAAATAATGAGGGGGGAATAATATGTGGTGGGTCGAAATTATCTCCCCCCCCCCCCAAAATTACCTAATAATAACAACAATAACAATATAATAGTAATGATAATAATAGCAATAATAATAGTAGTAGTAATAGTAGTAGTAGTAATAATACTAATACTAATACTACTACTACTAGAAACTTCTTTGAGAAATGAGAAGCTCTTCAAACTGAACTAAGCAGAGCCCTGCACCTCCATTGCACTGTGAAGACATTTTCAAGCCAGACACATTTTATGCCAACTCTTCTTCAGTGCTTTGTTATGCTACAGGCTCACAGGATGTCAGGGCTTGGAAGGGCCCCAAAGAGATCAGCGAGTCCAGCCCCAAGCCACGGAGGAGCATGGGGCAGCACACTGTTTAGTGCAGCTCTGCTCAGCTTTTGGGGTGGCACCAGCATGTTAGAAGCTTGGGCACATCCTCCCCCAGTGAGGACAAGAGGGATCCACTCCTCTCCACCATGGCATCACTTGCCTCCCATCTTCTGTAAGACAGGCAGTTACTGACAGAGGGAGAAACAACAGATTGCAGGGAAAACCCAAATCAAGGCCTTAATGAAAGGAGAATGATTTCTGCCTTGATGGTAAACAAGTCCTGCTATTCTCTCTGAGCGGGACCCAAAAGCTGCTGAAGGTTACAGAGCCTTCCTGTTGATTTAAATGGGTTTGGGATCTTCTCTAATTCCCTCCTCGCAGTTTTTATCTTATTTCTAAGAAGCCAGATGCTGGCTCCATATCTGCTCAAATCTATATTTTGCTAATGGAGCTCAGGTTTCTGCAGAAAGAAATGTAGCTGAGTTCCCCTAATACCCATTGCTGGGTGGCTCTAAAAGAGAGACTTAGTCCACCCTGCAGTGGAGAGATAAGAATCATATTTTGAACCAACCTACTTTAAATGAAATTAAATAGCTGCCAGTGTTAATTGAGGACACTTGGCTGTGGAACCAAGGAAAAAACACACCCTGACTTGGTTTCTTCCATCTAGAAGATGCACTTATTTCACCTCTCCAAATGGTGAGGAAGAGGATGATCTCCCAAGAAACTGAGGAGAGAGAGGTTCGTGCAAACTGCATGTGGGGAGAGAGGAAATCCTGTCTAAGTTTCTGTAGGGTCTGTGTTTCACTCACCCTTAAATAAAGTGAGAAATCATTTATGCTTGGACCTTTAAATGACACCTTCTGGCTGCTGTGAGTGATGGAGCACCTCACCTGTGCCATGTCACAACCAAATTCAAGAAAGATCATTCCAGATAGGGGCTGGGGGAATATGCTGCAGCTGTGGCACAAACAATCTCATGAGTGTGCCAGCATTTAACGTGCTGGGCAGCAGGCTGGGCTCTAGCAGGGTCAGAGAGCAGCAAAAGGCCTCTTCTGTGGGTTTAGCTGTAGGAGGTGTAAAAGAGCACTGTGTCCTTTGATGTCTTCTTTAAAACATCATGCAGATTAACAGAGAAATAAATCCAAATGAAGCAAAATTGGGAATAAAAAAGCAACACCCAAACACTTCAGGTTTGCCAGCAGTTTGTAACTTCCTTCAAACCAAACCAACCCAACCCAATCCATACCAATCCAATCCAAACCAAACCCAATCCATATCAATCCAAACTAACCCAACCCAATCCATACCAATCCAATCCAATCCATACAAACCAATCCAATCCAAACCAACCCAACCCAACCTAATCCATACCAAACTAATCCAATCGATACCAATCCAACCCAAACCAATCCAATCCATACCAAACCAATCCAATCCAAACCAACCCAACCTAATCCATGCCAAACTAATCCAATCGATACCAATCCAACCCAAACCAATCCAATCCATACCAAACCAATCCAAACCAACCTAATTCAACCCAACCCATACCAAACAAATCCAATCCATACCAAACCAATCCAAACCAAACCCATCCAATCCAGTCCAAAACAAACCAATCCCAACCCAACCCAACCTTTTACCAAACCAATCCAAACCAAACCCATCCAATCCAGTGTTGCTACCTTTATTTCTCTTTCTCAACACAAAGTCCTTTGCCAGTGTTTGATATTCAGGCTCTGAACTGTACTAGTTTGTCAGTCTTTGGAGTAAGGGTATTGCTCTTTATCAGACCAACACATGTAAGTGGAAGGCTTGACGAGGCTCTGGGTTAATTTGTTCAGACAAGACACACAGTACCATCACTGCCTACCAGATGAAGGAACATGGAAGCACCTCTAGCATTTCATAAAGGGATTTTCCCCTTTAGTCAGGTCAAAGGCAAACCTAAATCATCACCTTAGAATCTGCATCCCTCAACCCTTTATGAGAAGCTATCCAGAAAGTGTCTAACACGGCAGGAGAAAATTCACTCAGAGCAAAGCATAAAATATCTCTTTTTGTGCTTAATCTTGGTGTCTGATCAAAGCTGCAGAGCCTAATTGCTGAGACACTACAAGCAAAGGGTCTCCTCTGCTCTCCTAAAGACTCAAAAAATCACCCCCAGCACAGTGATTTCCTTTTAATTTGAAGCTTATCCCTTTCTCCTTGAGCTAGCTGGAAAAATCATAGGATCATTTAGATTGGAAGAGACCTTTAAGATCATCAAGTCCAACCATTAACTCAGCACTGCCAGGTCACCACCACACCATGTCCCTCAGCACCACATCTGTATGTCTTTCAAGTACATCCAAGGATGGATTGCTTATTTCTTGGGAGGAGAGACCAACCCCTACCTCATTCCAACCTCCCTCCAGGTAGCTGTAGAGAGTGAGAAGTTCTTCTCTCAGACTCAGACTCCTCTTTTCCAGACTAAACCCCAGTTCCCTCAGCTGCTCCTCACCAGACCTGTTCTCCAGGCCCTTCAGCATCTTTATTTCCCATCTTTGGACCTGTTCCAGCATCCTCCTCATTGTGGGGGGTCCAAAACTGAATCTGGTAATCAAGGTGCAGCCTCAGCAGTGCTCAGTACAGGGCGACCATCCCTTCCCTAGTCCTGCTGGCCACATTGCTTCTGACCCAGGCTAGGATGCTGTTTGTTAATTAAAATGCCACCTTCTACACCTGCTAGACCAAGTCCCTTTAAACACATCAAAACAGAGCAAGGGTCAAAGAATACAGAATTAACCAGGTTGGAAAAGACCTTTGAGATCATTGAGTCCAAGCTATTACCCAACACCATCTAATCAACCAAACCATGGCACCAAGTGCCTCATCCAGGCTCTTTTTGCACACTTCCAGGTTTATGTGATGATCAAAACTGAAGGGCCAAATTGTCTACAGCTACACAGAAGCATAAATGAATCTGGTTACAAGAGAAGAATTCAGTGAGAGAGAAAAAACACAGCCTGAATAAACTCACTCTGCTATATTTAAAGCAGACAAATCCATTTTGTCCACTGATTACTTTGGGTACCAGGAGAGCTGCAGTTTGCTTTCACACATGGAATGAAATGCAGAATGTGCCTCATAAAGGATGAATACTCAGAGGAGTTTTTCCTTTTCCAGTGTGGTCTCTGCTTTTTCCTTACTGCTTTTCCCACCTCTCTCACCCACCCCCGGTGCTGTTATTCAGGAAAACACAATGTGAATAAATAAGAGCAACAAGAAGAATGTGGAGCATTAGAGGAGGAATCTCATCACATGTCTTTACTGTGGCCACATACAGACCTTGATTAAAAGCTAACACACAGCAGATTACACACGGGACTTCATTAACACTCTCCTCCTCCCACTTGGAGATTCTCCATTTGGTTTTCTCAATCCCAGGCTTTTATCACCAGAGTGGTTTGATAAAAGTCTGCCTTAGTTGTGTGACACTGCAAAAAGGATTGTGCTCTCAAGAACATTCTCACCATTTCTCAAGCACCCAATTTTTGTCTCACTTGTGCTGAAGAACACTTGCCCCTGAGGGTGTTTTCTACTCCACTTGAGTGCTGTGGTTTTAACATTTACATGCTTATTCCAACCATGTCATTAGGTTGGTAGTTAATGGATGGCTTTTCCCCCCACCTGACAAGGGTGAAGGTTAGATGCAAGCCTGCCAAGCACCAGCAATGAACGTTGAAGTTGTTCGTATTGATTGCTAGCACTGAGGAACATGAATACCTGAAAGATTTATAGGACTGGGAGTGCTCTCCAGGGTTCAGGACTGCAAACACCTGTCCACAACTTTAAGGAGTGAGTACATTCATGCTTGGGCCCCAGGTGGATTGATTCATCCTGGGGGTATGTCCCTGAGAAGCCTCCACAGATCTCCCCTTCCCTCCTGAGCTGCACTGAGGCTCCAGTTCCCACCCCTGGTCTCTGCCTGAGCTGTATCACCAGTACATCCGTGCTTGGTCTCATATATCATAGGATCATAGGATGTTAAGGGCTGGAAGGAAACTCTGAAGATCTTCCAGTGCAACTCCCTTTCCAGAGCAGGACCGGGGAATCCAGCACAGGAACACATCCAGACGGGGCTTGAAAGTCTCCACCAGAGAAGGAGAGTCCACAACCTCTCTGGGCAGCCTGCTCCAGGGCTCTCTGACCCTCACAGTGCAGAAGTTCCTCCTCATGTTGAGCTGGAACCTCCTGTGCTGTAGTTTATATCCCTTACCCCTTGTCCTACCCCAGGGTGCAACTGAGCAGAGCATGCCCCCTCCTTCTTGACCCCCAGCCCTCAGATATTGGTAGACATTTATTAAATCCCCTCTCAGTCTTCTCTTCTCCAGACTGAATGGTCCCAGGGCTCTCAGCCTCTCCTCATAGGCCACATGCTCCAGTCCCTAAATCATCCTGGTAGCTCCCTGTTAGACTCCCTTTGTGTTCTCTATCTTCATCTCCTACCCCTGGACTAGAAGTCCTGACTGGGCTGTGGACTTGCCTCATAACCATGGTCTCATCTAAGCAACCTCAGCTCTTGGCTCTGCCTGGTGACCATCCCCAGCGTTGCTCTGCTTGCCACGCTCAGGTACCACGGGGCAGCCCCCACAAAGTTTATTAATTAAGGCCTTAAATGTATTTGTAGAACAAAAAATGAGCCACAACACTCATCCTGTGCTTTGTGGAGAAGATGTCTGCAAATGTAAATCCCCAGCCCTTCTGGAGATCCAAATCCTGATAGGCAGTGAAGAGCATGGAAATATTTCAAGACTTCTGGTGTTTTATGAGAAATCCTCAGCTTGGGTTCACCTAGAACCTTCACTTGGAAGATCTGGGGGGAGGAAGAGGAATCCTCTTCCCTCCCAAGAATATTTGAGGCTTACAAATTTCTGTCAGCTCAGAAGCAAAGGCTCAGCAAGACAAGGGGGGTGAGAAGCCAAGGGAAAGCTGCTGGTGCTGCAGAAGGCAAGGTTCTCCTGCAAGGAGAAGGTATTTATCAAAACACATCAGTACGTTGTGGAAAGTGAGGACCACTCTCAAAACCTGCAAGGGAGATTTCTTTAAGCTTTCTTTTCCTTTCTCTTGTTATTTCCTCTGTCAGTGGCAGATAAACCATTTGCAGGTGGTTACAATTTCCACACAGACTAAACTAACCTGACTTGGTTTGTACCTAAGAGGATCATTTCCGTAAGAGCTCAGGCAAGTGCTGAAACTGGTGACTGCAATGGCAGCAGAAAATGGTTGCCAGGGAGAAGACTACCATTTAACTTCTTTCTATGAACATCTTACAGTGTTAAAGAGAGCAGACTCCCAGTGAGGTGTCATTTTCCTCTTTCCTTTCCTGCCCTCCTCCCAGTGGAGTATCCCTTTTCTCTTCTCTTTTCTGCCCTTCTCCCAGTAGGTTATCCCTTTCCCCTTCTTTTCTCTACCCTCTTCCTTCCCTTTTCCTCTCCATTGCAGCCCTATCAGGCTCTGAGGGAGGTAACTCTGTGGCCTGGCTCCTGTCCTCGCCGGGTATGGGAAGCAGCCAAAGGGGTTGAGGGGAGAAGAATGATGCTATGACAGGAGGCTCAGGGAGACCTTCTTGCTCTCTACAACTACCTGAAAGGAGGTTTTAGCCAGGTGGGGGTTGGTCTCTTCTCCCAGGCAAGCAGTACCACAACAAGAGGACACAGTCTCAAGCTGTACCAGAGGAGGTTCAGGCTGGAGGTGAGGAAGAAATTCTTCCCAGCAAGAGAGATTGGCCATTGGGATGTGCTGCCCAGGGAGGTGGTGGAGTCACCATCCCTGGAGGTGTTTAAGAGCCTGGATAAGGCACTTGGTGCCATGGTTTAGTTGATTAGATGGTGTTGGGTGATAGGTTGGACTTGATGATATCTGAGGTCTTTTCCAACCTGGTTAATTCTATATTCTGTATTCTGTAAGTCAAGTTAACTCAGGTTGCTGCCTGTTGACAGATCCAGCCTGATGTCCAGAGACACTTGGAGAAAGGAAAGGGAGACCAGCACAGGAAATCCAGGAGACACCGGCACGAGTGACCCAGGTTTTCCCCCTAACACCAAATTTTGTGGGGTTTTGGACTCACAGTGCTTTAGAGTGGCAGGATGAGGAGGCTTCAGTTCCTCAAAGCCACACAACAAATCCCAGCTTAAGCCATTGGGTTTCACATGAGAGAAAAAAAGGAAAATAAGAAAAAAAAAATAAAAGGGAAAACAGAAGCCAAAACCACTCAATAAAACCAGAGAGCCAATAAATCAGCTCAGCTTCGTGCAGAAAAGTTACCTTTGAAACATCCTCTGGCAAACGTGCTGAGAGCTTCAGGTCCCCAGTGAAACCTGAAACCTGTGGGCTTGTGTTTTGGATGTGAACTCAGCACGAGTAAGGAAAAGAACAACCCCCACCAGCAGCAATAAAAGCAAAACCTTGGAGCATCTCTGCTGCTTGCAGCCCAGAAGGCCAACTCTATATCCTGGGCTGCATCAGCAGAAGGCCAACTGTATGTCCTGGGCTGCATCAAGAGCCGCAAGGACAGCAGGTTGAGGAAGGGAATCCTTCCTCTCTTCTCCCCTCTGGCACAAGTACACCTGCAGGGTCCTGTCCAGCTCTCAAGTCCTCCACATAGGAAAGGCATGGACCTGCTGGGGAAGGTCCAGAGGAGGCCACAAAAATGATCAGAGGGCTGGAGCACCTCTGCTGTGAGGAAAGGCTGAGAGAATTGGAGTGGTGCAGCCTGGACAAGAGAAAGTTCTACAGAGACCTTATTGCAGCCTGTCAGAACTTGAAGGGGGCCTATAAGAAATGTGGGGACAGTCTCTTTATCAGGGTCTGTTGTGGCAGGACAAGGGGTGATGGTTTTAATCTAAAAGAGGGAGATTTAAGACTAGAGAGAAGACATTTTTTACACAGAGGATGGTGAAACACTGCCACAGGTTGCCCAGAGAGGCGGTAGAAGCCCCATCCCTGGAAACATTTCAGGTCAGGTTGGATGGGGCTCTGAGCAGCCTGATGTAGTTGAAGATGTCCTTGCTCATTGCAAGAGGGTTGGTTGGACTAGATGTCCTTTAAAGGACCCTTCCAATCCCAAACTTTGTATGATTCTTCCTTCCCCGGGCAATCCTATTTTCTGACGCCTCCAGCAGGAAACAAACCCTGCAGATTCACCAGGAACTGGTAGCAGAAAGATGCTGCCTTGTTTCTGAGAGCTTGTGGGTCAGGCTTTGGTTTCTCAGCACCCAAGAGTTGACACCCGGCCCTAGGACTGAGAGTGGTGCCCTCTGTCACTCGGTCTTTAACCATCAGCACACAGAAGCAGCGCAGGGGCAGCCTTTCCCCCCAGCTCCTCGGTGAGCGATCCGTTGATTTCCGCTTCCAACGCCTTCAACCCCATTCCTGTTCCTTTTCCAGCTGGTTATTGCTGCCCTTGTGATGGAGAGCTTAGCAAGCCAAGAGAAAAGTGCCAAAATTGCTACTTTCCTGGGGACAGTGGGTAAAGGGCAAGACTGCCCCGAGATGAGCAGAGAAGAGCCGACCTCAGGCGAGGCTTTTATCGGTTGTTTGTGTTCAGCGAGGCCAGATGATTTTCAAGGAGCCGCTCAGAGATTTAAAGTGCTGATGTGACAGGAACCCTTTGATTTAAATGCTCCTGCCCTCTCCTTGCAGCCAGTGTTTATGTAAACTCGAGAAAAAACTGCCACTACTGTTCATCTCCCTCATTTTTCAACCTTAATGGTAATTACATTCCACGCCTGACAGGAGGCTCAGCATCGCGTTCGAGAGCGAGGTTGCAAGGGCTGCCTGTGACATGCCATTAGCATGCATTAAGTCGTGGTTTCGGGGAGGGGGGGGAGTATAACCTGTTGCAAAAGGGTGGGCTCAACAAGCTCTGCCTTATTGTGGCCTTCCAGTGTCTGAAAGGGGCTACAAAAAAACGGGGGAGGGACTTTTTAGGCTGTCAGGTAATGATAGGACTGCAGGGGGATGGATCCAAGCTAGATTTGACATCAGGATGAAGTTGTTCCCCCTGAGGGTGGTGAGAGACTGGCACAGGTTGCCCAGGGAGGTGGTGGAAGCCTCATCCCTGGAGATTTTTAAAGACAGGCTGGATGTGGCTGTAAGCAACCTGCTGCAGTGTGAGGTGTCCCTCACCAAATGCCAAATACCGTGGTACTGATGTAAGAGGTTTCAATCAAATGCTGTGGCTTGAGATTTCCAGGGGCACAGAGTCGTAGAATCACAGATTTTCAGGGTTGGAAGGGACCTCAAGGATCATCCAGTTCCAATCCCCCTGCCATGCCCCTCACACTGGAGCAGGTTGCTCACAGCCTGGCCTTTAAAACCTCCAGGCATGAGGCTTCCACCACCTCCCTGGGCAGCCTGTGCCAGTCTCTCACCACCCTCCTGGGGAACAACTTCTTCCTAACATCCAATCTCAATCTCCCCACTTCTAGTTTTGCTCCATCCCCCCCAGTCCTATCACTCCCTGACACCCTCAAATGTCCCTCCCCAACTTTCTTGGAGCCCCCTTCAGGTACCGGAAGGCCATCGAGCTGATGGAAGCACAACGCTCTAGTCAGAATTTCACCAAAGCAAGGCTTGCCATTTTCCCTGAGCTCTTTTGAAATCCTAGCCTCCAAGCTTCCCACTTGAAGGGCTGTACATTTTCTTCCCAAGCTTCTGGAAGACAAGGCGGCAGTCTGTAAAGGGGTTAGAAGGTGAGAGGCATGTGTAATGTGGGTTTGTGTCTGTAAGGACACTACACAGCTCTTCGGAACCAACCCCCTGCCTTGTTTCTAAGCCCTTCTTTCTGCATAAGTGCCTCAAGTTTTGCATCTAATGCTTTCACAGAATCAGCCAGGTTGGAAGAGACCTCCAAGATCGTCAAGTCCACCTGATCACCCAACCCTATCGAATCAACCAGACCATGGCACTATGTGCCACATCCAATCCTTTCCTGAACACCTCTAGTGATGGTGACTCCACCACCACCCTGGGCAGCACATTCCAAAGGCCAATCTCTCTGGGTAGAATTTCTTCCTAACATCCAGCCTAAACCTCCCCTGGTGCAGCTTGAGACTTGTCCTCTTGTCCTGGTGCTGCTTGCCTGGGAGAAGAGACCAACCCCCTCCTGGCTACAACCTCCCTTCAGGGAGTTGTAGAGAGCAAGAAAGGTCTCCCCTGAGCCTCCTCTTCTCCAGGCTAAACAACCTCAGCTCCCTCAGCTGCTCCTCACAGGGCTTTTGCTCCAGACCCCTCATCAGCATTGTTGCCCTTTTCTGGATACATCTGAGGTACAATCTGGTCAGCTGAAAGTGTGAAGGAAGGAAAAAACTAGTTGAGGTTGCAGGTACAATGCTGTCTACCCAGGCACCTGGCTGATGGATGCACACATCCCATTTGGGGGAAAGCAAAAGAAACTGCATTGAAAACAAACTCCTGCATGTGCCATGCAGTCAGACCATCACCTGAGACACCTCACAGCCATGAGCAGTGGGCAGCAGAGCACACAGAAGGCATTTTGGTCTGCAAGTGTAGTTCATCCTTAAGCATCCCAAATATTGCCCATCTGAACTGTGCTCCTCCCAGCCACAGCCTGGGACCACACTGAGTGAGTTCCAGCAAGTCTTAACATAAAAGCATCTTTGACTCAGGGTTTCAAACCTGAAGCAAAGCCAACTGCTCTGGCCAAGGATTATTTCTGTAGCACTTCAGTTTCAGCCTTGGCTCCAGGCTCCTGGAGAGGTAAAATGTAGTTTTCACTTTGAGCAGCAGCCAGGTTGTTTCCCCAGCAACTCTCTTGTCAGCACACCCTCCAGGACTACCTGTGGCTGCTTCCATGGCCCAGGCACTGCGCATCATCTCCCTCCCAGTTCCTAACCTTGACTTGCTTGAGCAGGCTTGAGCTGAGGCCATGCCAGGCTGGTAGTCACAGCTCAGAGGTCTGCTTCTAGTTAATCTTCTGCCTGGATGACTTATCTGCTTCTGAAGGTCAGTGGTTTGAGGTATTGGCAAAGGCGTGCTGCAAGAGGAAGGGGCATAGGACAAGGCACAGCAAGCACAAGCTAGACCATAGGAAGTTCCACCTAAACATAATGAAGAACTTCTTTACATTGAGGTTGACAGAAGCCTGGAACAGGCTACCCAGGGAGACTGAGGAGTCTCCTTTGGAGACCTTCAAAACCTGCCTGGGTGCGACCCTGTGCAACCTGCCCTAGACAAACCTGCTTTAGCAGGGGGCTTGGACTAGCTGATCCCCAGAGGTCCCTTCCAACCCCTACCATTCTGTGATTGTGTGATTCTGCCCTGGGGGGACTCCCAGTGCTCCACCCACCCCATCTTTTGGGAGCAGCAAGGTGCCACAACTCGAAAGTGCAAGCAGCTTCTGTCTGTGTCTCTGTGTGTGTGTGAGCTGCATCTCTTATTCTGCAAACACAAATTCCCTAGAGAGGGGAACTATACAAGAGAAAATAATTCACCTGTATGCTTAATGTGTCCTATGTGGAGAGGAAAAAAACCTGAGCAGTGTCCTCCTCCTCCTCCTAATGGAAGTGGGCTGGGCCCCAATTATATTCGTTTTGATTCTTTCAATTACAGATTAGTTTTAAAATTCCACACCACTTCCAAAGGCCTCTTGGAAGGCATTTGACAGGGTTTTATCTCATGGCCCTTGCAGAACCTGCTTTAGATGACACAGAGGGGAGGAGGGAAAAAAAAAGAAAGAAAGAAACCTTAACCCCCAATCGATGGCTCTGGTAATGGAAATGGAAACCCTGCTTGTCCTTATTATCATGAGCCTTATTACCCTTGTCATCACCACCACCAGCATGCCACGGAGCTTTTATTCCGCAGGCTGCGTGAGGGGAGGTTCAGCGGCAGAAGGGGCAAGCGCCCAACCTTCTCCCTGCTCGGAGCTGCAGAGCCACACTCCCATCTGTCAGTGGTTCTCTTAAGTGGCTCTTTATCTTCTCTGCCTAACGACTTACACTTCACTGTATTGTATTAGTGTGGCAGTGCCCCGAGTCCTCTGCTAAAATCAGGGATCCCCTTCAATTACAGCCTGGGCAGGCTGATGTGAAAAACAGCCCTTGCCTCACAGAGCTTGCTGTTAAAACCTCTGGGGGTTTCCAGGCTGGATCCCCAGTCCCTCATGGTGCACAGAGACTAGCCCATGAAGCAGGGC
This sequence comes from Picus viridis, assembly GCA_033816785.1. Classification (NCBI taxonomy): domain Eukaryota; kingdom Metazoa; phylum Chordata; class Aves; order Piciformes; family Picidae; genus Picus; species Picus viridis. The sequence continues at coordinate 34,026,704 of CM066574.1, forward strand.
ACGCAGGGCACTGAGCAGTAAAAGATCAGTAATTTTCACTTGGAATCCCCACCAGCCAGTTCAGGAAATATGGTTCCCCTGAGGCAATACCTGGAAGACAACATTTCCTATAGAATCACGGAATTATTGAGGCTGGAAAAGACCTCTGAGATCATCAAGTCCAGCCTATGACCTAACACCACCACATCAGCTAAGCCATTGCTGGGGTTGTTTAGCCTGGAGAGGAGGAGGCTCAGGGGAGACTTTATTGCTCTCTACAACTCCCTGAAGGGAGGTTGTAGCCAGCTGGGGGTTGGTCTCTTCTCCCAGGCAACCACCAACAGAACAAGAGGACACAGTCTCAAGGTGCCCTGAAGAAAAGGACCTGGGGGTGCTGGGGGATGAGAAGCTCAACAGCAGCCAGCAGTGAGCACTTGCAGCCCAGAAAGCCAAGCAGAGCCTGGGCTGCAGCAAGAGAAGCAGAGCCAGCAGGGCCAGGGAGGGGATTCTCCCCCTCAGCTCCACTCTGGTGAGCTCCCACCTGAAGCACTGTGTCCAGTTCTGGAGCCTCTATTCCAGGAAGGATCTGGAGGTGCTGGAAGGTGTCCAGAGAAGGGCCACAAGGATGAACAGAGGGCTGGGGCCGCTCTGCTATGTGGACAGACTGAGGGAGTTGGGGCTGTTGAGTTTGAGAGAAGAGAAGGCTCTGAGGAGACCTAATTGTTGCCTTCCAGTACCTGAAGGGGGCTCCAAGAAAGGTGGGGAGGGACTTTTGAGGGTGTCAGGGAGCGACAGGACTGGGGGGATGGAGCAAAACTAGAACTGGGTAGATTGAGATTGGATGTTAGGAAGAAGTTGTTCCCCATGAGGGTGGTGAGAGCCTGGCACAGGCTGCCCAGGGAGGTGGTGGAAGCCTCATGCCTGGAGGTGTTTGCAGCCAGGCTGGCTGTGGCTGTGAGCAACCTGCTGTAGTGTGAGGGACATGGCAGGGGGGTTGGAACTGGTTGATCCTTCGAGGTCCCTTCCAACCCTGAGAATTCTGTGATTCTATTCCTCATCAGTTTGGAGTACAGGGCGGGGGACAATCCCTGTCCTAGCTCTGCTGGCCACACTGTTTTTGCTCCAAACCAGGATGCTGTTGACCTTCTTGGGTAGATGCAAGTTCACGGCCACTCTAGCAATGTGAGTAAGAAATGCTGCTGTTTTCAGAAGGTGTAGTGGGACCAGGGGATAGCCTCTCCAAAAGGGGCCATGAGAGTTACTTTTTGTGCAGGCACACACAGAAAAAGACAGCAGGTAAGAGAATTGCAGAGGGGCACGTCAGCCAAGCGGTCAGTAGAATTGTGCAGCTGTGGCTGGGTATTGCTGGAGACAATTCAGCTGGACTCAGCAGACATTCTCCCCTGAGTGACGTGCAACAGAGTGCATTTGGAGTGGCAGTGCTGCCGTTACGAGACACAGCCGTGGCAATAGGATTAGATACAAATATTTCCCCTCATCTAACAAATCTTGGCAGTTCCACCAAGCTCTAAAAGTGTCATTTTGCCTAAATAGTTCACAGAGAAAAATACCTCCAAAAGGGTATTTCAGGAAAAAAAATTAACAAGAGGGCTTTTCCAACCTGAGGAATTTCAGTGCTGCAGGACACACTCCCCAGGGGAACTCCACAGTCCCCAGGGGAGCTCCACCTCTCTGGAAGGGGCTGGAGGGGGCTCCCACAAATTATGCCACTTTCCTCACAGCTCTCCAAGACACCTGAGGGCCAGACCTCCCTGTGGCATCAATCTTTGGGTGCCACAGGTGCACAAGGAAAAAGACACTGCAGTGGGCTGCTGCTGGCAAAGACTCACTGCCTTCTCCACAAGTGACGTGAGGGGTCACTCCTCAGACACCATCATTTCAGGACCAGACTTGACAACTCTGCATCAGGCTGTGCTGTGCCACAGGATGAGACCACAGCTGCAATCCTGTGTCCTGTTTTGGGCTCCTCAGTTCAAGAGAGAGACCTGCTGGGGAGAGTCCAACGGAGAGCCATGAGGATGATTAGGGGACTTGAGCATCTCCCCTGTAAAGAGAGACTGAGAGCCCTGGGGCTGCTTAGTCTGGAGAAGAGAAGGCTGAGAGGGATCTGATCAATGTCTATCAATACCTGAGGGGTGGGGGGTAAGTGGAGGGGGCCAAAGGCTTTTTGGTGGGGCACAGTAATAAGACAAAGAACAAGAGGTTCAGACTTGGACATAGAAGATTTCACCTCACCATGAGGAGAAACTTCTTTCCCGTGAGGGTGCCAGAGCCCTGGAGCAAGCTGCACAGGGAGGCTGTGGAGTCTCCTGCTCTGGAGGCTTTCCAACCCCACCTGGATGCATTCCTGTGCAGACTGCCCTGGGTGATGCTGCTCTGGCAGGGGGATTGGACTCAATGATCTCTGGAGGTCCCTTCCAACCTCTAACGTACTGTGAGATTGTGACTGTGCCTATCTGAGCTGCAGGGCTGCTGCTTTGCAAAGTGTAGCTGTGCTTGCAGGACTTTGAAGAAGAGGCTATAGAAGCAGAGGGAGTTGAGCTTTGACTCGAGCCCCATGCTTTCGTCCTGGGATTGAGACAGTCACCTCATCTTTAGGTGGCAGCCAGACCTTCTAGAAACTCTCTCCTCTCTCTTTCTCATTTCCTTGCCTTGTGCTCCACTCACAGTCTAATTAGCTGTTCCTATTATCGCTACCTTTCGCCCATGATTGCCTCGTTCGCTCCTAACAATGAGGAATGGGACTCCCTGGCAGTTATCAGCTAATTGGGGCTGAATAAGGTCACTGGCTAGCCATCACCCCGACCAAAGCACAATGCACACCGACACTCAGTGCAAACATTATCCTGCGGGTGAAATACCCCAGCTCCAACCAGAAGCACACCTTCCAAACTTGGCTGAAGCTGCTCTGCAAAACTCCCCTGTGATTCTGCCAGATTTGTGGGGATAAGCTGCAAGAAAGAGCTCACAGGGGCAAAACGGTGCTCAGCACCCCGGGTAAGCAGGTTTGCTGGCAGCCTTGTGCACCAAGGCATCCCGTGGAGTGGTCTGTGGTTGAAAGCAGAATCATCCCTGGGCACAGTAATCGCAGAGATGAACTCCTGCATTCAGTCAAGTTCACATGGCTGGCTGCACAGCACAGACCTGCTCACCGAGGCTGCTGCTCTCTGGTGGGAGCTGAGCTTTCTTTTCCACGGGCTGTTGGACCAGCTTACAAACCCTTGCCCTCCAAACAGGCTCACAGGCTCGCACAGGCTCACAGGATGTTAGGGGTTGGAAGCGACCTCTGGAGATCATGGAGTCCAACCCCCTGCCAGAGCAGGACCAGAGAATCCAGTGCAGGTTGTACAGGAACACATCCAGGCAGGGCTTGAATGTCTCCAGAGAAGGAGGCACCCACAACCTTTCCGGGCAGCCTGTTCCAGAGTCTCACTGCTCTCCTGCTGAAGAAATTCTTCCTAAGCTCCAGTCTAACCCTGCTCTCCCTCAGCTCCAAGCCATCCCCCCTTGTCCTGTCTCTAGACACCTTTAGGACAAGTCCCTCTGTAGCCTTCCTGTAGGATCCCTTCAGGTATTGGAAGGCAGAGTCTTCTCTTCTCCAGGCTGAACACCCCCAGCTCCCTTAGCCTATCCTCCTAGCAGAGGTGTTGCAGCCCTTGGATCATCTTTGTAGCCTCCTTTGGACTCATTCCAACAGCTCTGTGTCCTTCTCATCATGTGGACACCAGAATAGGACACAGTATTCGAGGTGGGGTCTCACCAGAGCCTAAACCTTCTTTCAGTTCAAATTGGTTGTACAGTCACAACAGGGTGGAGTGCAAATAAGAGAGTAGATGCTCCCTCTCTTCAACAGAGGAGAAAAAGGGGTGGAAAAGGGCAGCCACTCTTCTCTGCCAGAAAAATCTTCATGTGCTGATCACTGACACTCACACTTTAGATCTTTTGACAGAAAGCAAAGACTTAACCAATCAAGAAGATTAACAGTGAGGAGGTTGAGGTTCAGCTCTGATATGAAGTGATTGAACAGATGGCTGTGCAAAACGCCGAGCAAGAGAGTTTCCTTGTGCCTTCAGCCAAGCAGAAAATCTGTGTGGAAGTACCTAAAACAATGGCAGCCTTTAGGAGCCTTCAGCCCTGCACCATACAGCCTCAGCTGGCTGAGGATGTCTCCTTGCACCTGGTGCATCTGTGGGTAGAATCATAGAATTGTCAAAGTTGGGAGGGACCTCAAGGATCAGCCAGTTCCAACCCCCTGCCATGGCCAGGGACACCTCACACCACAGCAGGTTGCTCACAGCCACATCCAGCCTGGCTGCAAACACCTCCAGGGATGAGGCTTCCACCACCTCCCTGGGCAACCTGTGCCAGGCTCTCACCACCCTCACGGGGAACAACTTCTTCCTCACATCCAATCTCAATCTCCCCATTTCTAGTTTTGCTCCATCCCCCCCCAGTCCTATCACTCCCTGACACCCTCAAAAGTCCCTCCCCAGCTTTCTTGGAGCCCCCTTCAGATCCTGGAAGGCAACAATTAGGTCACCTCAGAGCCTTCTCTTCTCCAGACTGAACAACCCCAATTCCCTCAGTCTGTCCTCAGAGCAGAGCAGCTCCAGCCCTCTGCTCATCCTCGTGGCCCTTCTCTGGACACCTTCCAGCACCTCCAGATCCTTCCTGGAATAGAGGCTCCAGAACTGGACACAGAGCTCCAGGTGGGGTCTCAGCAAAGTGGAGCTGAGGGGGAGAATCCCCTCCCTGGCCCTGCTGGCTCTGCTTCTCTTGCTGCAGCCCAGGCTCTGGTTGGCTTTCTGGGCTGCAAGTGCTCACTGCTGGCTGCTGTTCAGCTTCTCATCCACCAGCACCCCTGCTGCAGTGTCTTGAAGCTGAAGCTGCCCACTCTTCCCTGGCACAAATTTTCAGTTTCATGTAAAGTCATACAGGAAATCTGCTTCAACTGAGAGCCACTTGAGTGGGAGTTTAGAGCTTCAGTGTTCTTTAGGCTGGGCTAAACTACCACAACCTGAAGGGAGGTTGCAGCCAGGTGGGGGTTGGTCTCTTCTCCCAGGCAACCAGCACCAGAACAAGAGGACACAATCTCAAGCTGTACAATCTCAAGGGTACACATCCCTGTGGAGGTGTTTAGGAAGAGCCTGGATGAGGCACTTAGTGGCATGATCTGGTTGATTAGATAGGGTTGGGTGATCAGCTGGACTTGATGATCTTGGAGGTCTCTTTCAACCTGGCTGATTTTGTGGCTTTCAGTGGAGAAAAGTGACTTTGTGTATACTTCAGTGTCACTTGCAATTTTCATTCATGCTAAAATGAGTAGGATGGTGATCCCTATCTGTCAGCTACCCTCTCACTAGCCTGTGTGTTCTCTGCCTTTCTCTTGCCTTCACAAAAAACAAATGTGTCCAGAGAAGGGCCACGAGGACGAGCAGAGGGCTGGAGCTGCTCTGCTCTGAGGACAGACTGAGAGAGTCGGGGCTGTTCAGTCTGGAGAAGAGAAGGCTCCCAGGAGACCTAATTTTGGCCTTCCAGGATCTGAAGGGTGTCAGGGAGTGATAGGACTTGGGGGGGGGTGTGGAAATGGATCCAAGCTAGAGAAGGATGGATTTAGCTTAGATATACCTGCTGTGCCTTTAAGGACTCTGATTGGAGCCACAGCCCGGTGCCAGTGCCCTCTCCCTCCCCAAAACCTGGTTGGGTTGCTAAGTGATGCCACTGTCCCCCATTGCTGCTCTCATGATCTAGCAGCCAGTGGAGCTGGGAGATACTTGCCCCTGTTTGGTTCCCTCATAGAGGAATGACCCCAGGAAATACCTCCCTTGCAGCACAGAGGCTGCAGTGTGGCTCACAGTGCCAGAGCATGGCTGTTGGCTACAGCCCCCAGATGTCTTTCTCTGTTTCCCCCATCAAGGCTTTCTTCTCACACCCAGGGCTACCTCAGACATCCATTTCCCAGCAGAAGGGCTGAAGACTTTCAATGCCAGACAGCCCCATAGGATGTGGAGGTGATTTTCCCTCTGAACCTCTCTCCATGTCTCCAGTTGTGTGTCTCAAACTCTCAAATTCTTTCCCTGATATGTTTAATTAATGGGTTTTGTGGTCTGGGGGTGGATGGGGGGTGGGCTTTGTTTTGGAAAGGACAGAGCATAGTATCTCACCAGGTTGGGAGCTGCAGAGAGGTTTAGTGATTTGGGGATGGGTCTCCTCAGGGCTGCAGATGACACATCCTAAGAATAGAATAGAATAGAATAGAATAGAATAGAATAGAATAGAATAGAATAGAATAGAATAGAATAGAATAGAATAGAATAGACCAGACCAGACCAGACCAGGTTAGAAAATACCTTTGAGAGCATCCAGTCCAACCTATCACCCAACACCATCTAATCAATTCAACCATGGCACCAAGTGCCTCATCCAGGCTCTTCTTAAACACCTCCAGGGATGGTGACTCCACCACCACCCTGGGCAGCACATTCCAGTGGCAAATCTCTCTTGCTGGGAAGAATTTCTTCCTAACATCCAGCCTGAACCTCCCCTGGCACAGCTTGAGACTGTGTCCTCTTGTTCTGGTGCTGCTTGCCTGGGAGAAGAGACCAAATCCCACCTGGCTACAGCCTCCCTTCAGGGAGTTGGAGAGAGCAAGAAGGTCTCTCCTGAGCCTCCTCTTCTGCAGGCTAAGCAAGCCCAGCTCCCTCAGCCTCTCCTCACAGGGCTGTGCTCCAGACCCCTCCCCAGCTTTGTTGCCCTTCTCTGGACACCTTCCAGCACCTCAACATCTTTCCTAAACTGAGGAGCCCAGAACTGGACACAGGACTCATGATGTGGCCTCAGCAGTGCTGAGTACAGGGCAGAATGACTTCCCTGCTCCTGCTGGCCGCACTGCTTCTGAACCCACCCCACCACCCCCCAAACAACCCCAAACAGTCAGACATTCTTGTGGCTCAATTTAGCTCTCTCTCAGAAGGCTGATGAAGCTGAGCTTCCCCATCATGCCAGTACTCCTCAACTTCTAATGCACATGACAATATTTTCTTACAGCTCCTCAGTTTCCAGTCACAGAATGTGAGGAGTTGAAGTGACCTCAGAAGATCATCCATCGAAGCCCCCTGCCCAAGCAGGATCACCCAGGGCAGGTCACACAGGAGCACATCCAGGTGGGGTTGGAAAGTCTCCACAGAAGGAGACTCCACAAACTCTCTGGGCAGCCTGCTCCAGGGCTCTGTCTCCCCCACAGTGACAAAGTTTCTCCTTATGTTCATGTGGAATTTCCTCTGCTCCAGCCTGGCCTCATTGCTCCCTGTCTTATGATTGGACATCCCTGAGCAGAGCCTGGCTCTGTCCTCCAGACACTGCCCTGCACATCTTTATCACCAGGAATGAGGGCACCTGGAAGAAAGGTACAGGGACAGCCTCTGCTAACTTGTGCCCTGGGATAGGGCAAGAGGGAATGGGTGGAAACTCCAGCATAGGAGGTTCCACCTCAACATGAGGAGGGACTTTCTCACTGTGAGGGTCCCAGAGCCCTGGAGCAGGCTGCCCAGAGAGGTTGTGGAGTCTCCTTCTCTGGAGCCTTTCCAGCCCCATCTGGATGTGTTCCTGTGTGACCTGTGCTGGATTCGCTGCTCCTGCTCTGGCAGGGGGGTTGGACTGGAAGATCTCCAGAGGTCCCTTCCAGCCCCTAGCATCCTGTGAGCCTGTGATCTAGAATTCAAAATGTTTTCCTTCTAGTATGACTGAAAAGCCCATAACAGCAGATCTGATTTTTCATTTAATCCTTTTGAGAAACTGAATCAGCTCTGACATCTCTCTTTCCTTTTCCTTCCTTCTCTTTGGTTTTTTCCTCCCCCAAAAGTGAAATCTTCCAGTCAATGTCTTTAATAAGATTGCAATTGACAAATCCATTGGAACATTAGTGAACATTTAAATACTAATTAGCTAAGCCACTGCTAATCTCTCCTCAGCAGAGCTCACAGACACAAATGTCAATTAAACCTGAGTTTGTCCCCAAGGAAAGGAAGGTCAGAGGGTAATGTTCAGTCAGCTGTGAGATTATGTTAATGCTGTGTGAGGAGCAATAACCTCTGGGGAGGGGAAAAAGTAAAAAGCTAAACCTTTTTTGGCTATTTCTCTTTTCGTATACATAATCACATTAATTATTGGGTGGAGATAGGAGAAACAAGGGAAGAATTACAAGAAGTGAATCAACCACCATTGCCTCTTTAGCAACAAACCAAACAATCATCAATCCACTGCCTCAAAGAGTTAGGAGGCAATTCATTCCCTGCTTGCAGCTAAACCATTCAGTAGCTCAGGCAAATACCTGTTTGTTTCCACCAGGTTAAGATTTAGCTTTTTATCTACTCCTGAGACTGCTGGCAAGTGTTTAAAGCTGAGGACATATTTTTTTTCCTTCTTTGACAGCCCCCTCACCCTTCCAGAAAAGAAAAGAACACCTGAAGGCCTCACATCCCTCCATCCTTTCCAGGAACGGCAGAAGGAGCTATTTGCTGTGAGTTGCGAAGGAAGGACAGCAGAGTAAATGCTGTGTGCTCACCAGGCTCTCCCCCTTTGCTTCCTTTGGCTTTTCAGAGCACTTTATTCCAGTTCTGCACTAAGGAAGAAGGCTTTGAGTACACAAACAACCCCTTTAGAGCCATGGATTTCTGGCTTTATTCTGCTGGAGAAGCTGTGCAATTCCAATGCAGGTGAAGTCCCTTCATAGTATCACAGTATGGAAGGGACCACAAGGATCATCGAGTTCCAACCCCCTAGATGATCCTTGTGGTCCCTTCCAACCCTGACTGATACTATGATACTATGAAGGGACTTCACCTGCATTGGAATTGCACAGCTTCTCCAGCAGAATAAAGCCAGAACTCCTTAGGACTGGCAGCACAGGGGTGTGTTCAGGTAGATGAGCAGCCCTGACCGGCTTGAGAGCAGCCCTGAAGAAAAGGACCTGGGGGTGCTGGGGGATGAGAAGCTCAACAGGAGCCAGCAGTGAGCACTTGCAGCCCAGAAAGCAAATCACATCCTGGGCTGCAGCAAGAGAAGCAGAGCCAGCAGGGCCAGGGAGGGGATTCTCCCCCTCAGCTCCACTCTGCTGAGACCCCACCTGGAGCTCTGTGTCCAGTTCTGGAGCCTCTGTTACAGGAAGGATCTGGAGGTGCTGGAAGGTGTCCAGAGAAGGGCCACGAGGATGAGCAGAGGGCTGGAGCTGTTCTGCTATGAGGACAGACTGAGAGAGTTGGGGTTGCTCAGTGTGGAGAAGAGAAGGCTCCCAGGAGACCTAATTGTGGCCTTCCAGGATCTGAAGGGGGCTCCAAGAAAGCTGGGGAGGGACTGTTGAGGGTGTCAGGGAGTGATTGGACTGGGGGCAATAGTACAAGACTAGAAATGGGTAGATTGAGATTGGATGTGAGGAAGAAGTTGTTCCCCATGAGGGTGGTGAGAGACTGGCACAGGCTGCCCAGGGAGGTGGTGGCAGCCTCCTGCCTGGAGGTGTTTGCAGCCAGGCTGGATGTGGCTGTGAGCAACCTGCTGCGGTGTGAGGTGTCCCTGCCCAGGGGAATTGGAACTGGCTGCTCCTTGAGGTCCCTTCCAACCCTGACAATTCTATGAGTTTAAATGCTGTAAGGTTCCTGCACTGTTGGACTGCAGAATCTGTTTCAAATGCTTCCTCCACAGAGGCTCAAACATCTTTCTTAGTTATATGTAGCATTCCTTCTTCCCCACACAGCCTTCCAAGGAGAGGCTGCCATGGAGAGCAGCTCCCGAGACACTGAGTCTCAGAAGTGTGGCTCTCCTGATAATGCAAGAATCAATCATTTCAAACAAGGAGGGGTGGTTGCTGACCCCAGCTGCTGTTGTGGGCAGTGTGCAGATTAACAGCTCCCTCTTATCAGGATATGGCTCTTGTCTCAACCTGCTTTGTCAAAATCTTCCCTTTCATATCAAACTTGTGATGGAGTGTGGGCAGCCTACAGCATGGTAAAGGCGAAGCCAATATAATAGAGCCCAAAAAGCTGCTTGGAAAAGACCAATAAAACAAAGTGACATAGCTTGGAAAGGCCCTAATGTGCAGCATGTGGATTCTCCCCACTCCTGCAAAGCTTTAAGCCTCTTACCTGTGCTTAAACAGAAATAGAAATATTAGATATTAACTATACATTAAATATACTGCTTCCAAAGTGGCAAGAATGGAGTGGAATGGAATGGAACGGAACGGAATGGAATGGAACGGGATGGAACGGAACGGAACGGGATGGGATGGAATGGAATGGAATGGAATGGAATGGAATGGAATGGAATGGAATGGAATGGAATGGAATGGGATGGGATGGGATGGATGGGATGGAATGGGATGGGATGGGATGGGATGGATGGGATGGGATGGGATGGGATGGAATGGAATGGAATGGAATGGAATGGAATGGAATGGGATGGGATGGGATGGAATGGAATGGGATGGGATGGGATGGGATGGGATGGGATGGGATGGGATGGGATGGGATGGAATGGAATGGAATGGAATGGAATGGAATGGGATGGAATGGAACGGAACGGGATGGGATGGGATGGAATGGAATGGAATGGAACGGAATGGAACGGAACGGGATGGAACGGAACAGAATGGAATGGAACGGGATGGGATGGAATGGAACGGGATGGGATGGGATGGGATGGAATGGAATGGAATGGAATGGAATGGAATGGAATGGAATGGATGGAATGGGATGGGATGGGATGGGATGGAATGGGATGGAATGGGATGGGATGGGATGGGATGGGATGGAACGGAATGGAATGGAATGGAATGGAATGGAATGGAATGGAATGGGATGGAATGGGATGGAATGGAATGGAACGGAATGGAATTAACCAGGTTGGAAAAGACCTTGGAGATCATCCAGTCCCCAACACCATCTAATCAACTAACCCATGGCACCAAGTGCCTCAGCCAGGCTCTTCCTAAACACCTCCAGGGATGGTGACTCCACCACCTCCCTGGGCAGCACATCCCAAGGGCCAACCTCTATTCCTGGAAAGAACAACTTCTTCACCTCCAGCCTGAACCTCCCCTGGCACAGCTTGAGACTGTCTCCTCTTGTTCTGGTGCTGGGTGCCTGGGAGAAGAGACCAACCCCCACCTGGCTACAGCCTCCCTTCAGGGAGTTGTAGACAGCAAGAAGGTTTGCCCTGAGTCTTCTCTTCTCCAGGCTCAGCAACCCCAGCTCCCTCAGCCTCTCCTCACAGGGCTGTGCTCCAGACCCCTCCCCAGCTTTGTTGCCCTCCTCTGGACACCTTCCAGCATCTCAACATCTTTCCTAAATTGAGGAGCCCAGAACTGGACGCAGGACTCAAGGTGTGGCCTAACCAGTGCTGAGCACAGGGCAGAATGACTTCCCTGCTCCTGCTGGCCACACTGTTCCTGATGCAGGCCAGGATGCCATTGGCCTTCTTGGTCCCCTGGGCACACTGCTGGCTCATGTTCAGCCTACTCTCCACCAGCATCCCCAGGTCCCTTTCTGCCTGCATGTCTTTCACATTGCCTGCTGGTTAGCAGGTTAAGTATAAGTTGATTTATTTAGGAGCTTTAGAGAAATCTCAGCAGAGAAAAATATTGCAGCTGGCTGTCACAATTTCTTCAGGTTTAAGTGTTCATAGGTTTGCAATGCTGGAAGCCAGGAGGGGCTGCTGTCATCCAGCCAGACCCTGTGATGTATCACTGGTCATTAGATTTCACCAAGTTGCCTTTGCATCCAGTCCAATAAACTGTTTTGCCTAAAGAATATCTCCAGCAAGGCATTTGCCTGCATGCAAAGACTTTAGGAGCCAGAGAAGCCATCCTCCTTCCCTGGCCCCTGGTGTGTTGCAGTGATTAGGCTCACTCTAATAAAAACACATGTTACTTTCAGCTTAATTTGTCCAGCTTCAGCTCCCAGCCACAGCTTCAGCTTATGCTTCACTTCACTGTGCTATAAAGCCCTTTGCTGCTCAGCCTTCTCTCTTCCTGTGAAGTCTCCTCTCTGGAGGACCTTTGCAGGCATAAACATGTGTGAGAAGCTCCATCTAAGGCATCTCTCTCCAGCCCTTGCTTTCGTTTTACAGCTGTCTCTTGTGCTCTCTGGGCACACACCTTACAAGCAGAACTTGCTGAACCTGCAGTCTTTCAGTATCACTCTCACCAGCCCCAGCCTCGGAGCACAGAGCTCAGCAACACAGAACCACAGAACTGTCAGGGTTGGAAGGGACCTCAAGGATCATCCAGTTCCAACCCCCATGCCATGGGCAGGGACACCTCACACCAGATCGGGTTGTCCAGAGCCATATCCAGCCTGGCTGCAAAACCTCCAGGGATGAGGCTTCCACCACCTCCCTGGGCAACCTGTGCCAGGCTCTCACCACCCTCATGGGGAACAACTTCTTCCTCACATCCAATCTCAACCTACCCATTTCTAGTTTTGCTCCATCCCCCCAGTCCTGTCACTCCCTGACACCCTCAGAAGTCCCTCCCCAGCTTTCTTGTAGACTATTCTTCACTCAGATACCTTGTAAATACCTTAGGAAAAAACCCTAAGCTTGTATTGTCTGACACAGCCACAGAGAGGATGCTGAGGAAGGACATGCAAGCACTGCTTTCAAAGAGAATCATAGAATCAATAAGGTTGGAAAAGACCTTTGAGATCATCCAGTCCAACCTATCACCCAACACCAACTAATCAACTCAACCATGGCACCAAGTGCCTCAGCCAGGCTCTTCCTAAACACCTCCAGTGATGGTGACTCCACCACCTCCCTGGGCAGCACATCCCAATGGCCAATCTCTCTTGCTGGGAAGAATTTCTTCCTAACATCCAGCCTAAACCTCCCCTGGCACAGCTTGAGACTGTGTCCTCTTGTTCTGGTGCTGCTTGCCTGGGAGAAGAGACCAACCCCCACCTGGCTACAACCTCCCTTCAGGGAGTTGTAGAGAGCAAGAAGGTCTCCCCTGAGCCTCCTCTTCTCCAGGCTAAGCAACCCCAGCTCCCTCAGCCTCTCCTCCCAGGGCTGTGCTCCAGACCCCTCCCCAGCTTTGTTGCCCTTCTCTGGACACATTCAAGGGGCTCAATGTCCTTCTTATATTGAGGGGCCCAGAACTGGACACAGGAGGATGCATGCTGCAATCCTTTGCTTTCCTGCTGGTCCGATAGAACCAGTGAAGCCTTTAGGGTTTGGGGCTACAGTCTGCTTTCTTGTTAGTTTGTTCCTGCTGAGGTATACAAACTGGCATTTTCACTGTGCCACTTCCTTCCACTGGGCTCTGCTTACCAAGCAGACCCGTTTCTCTCACTGCTTACCCAATGCTGACTTTCACCATTCAGACAGCCTTTGCCTTATCTCCAGGTTATGATTTTCCTTCAGCTCACAGATAAAGATGTCGAGCTGCCAGGTCAAATACGACCTGCCACTGAACCAAACCAGAAAAAGCCCACAGGCAATTAAAATTCCTCATTTGCCCACAGCTCCTCTACAGTCCAGCCCACCTGATACACACCTGATTAGCAATGTGTCATGCTAATTGATTCCTGAGAAACTATGTGCAGAAGGTAATGGGATGGGTGCTTTACAAAGCTGTGCTCCTCCTTCTAGCAATAAACTTTTAGTTCCAGCAGAGGAGGACAATCAGCTTTGGCCTAAGAACTGACATTAATCCTGCTCCTCTCCTTGAAAAGCTTCATTAACAGAGCCTTGTAGAAAGTCATTTGCTGTTTTGCTGGAGCCTGATGTTGGCTGGACTGGTGTAAGTGATTTCACTTAACTCTTTGTGGCTTACCGGCACTCTGTTTAATATGCAAACATTGGTGGTTCCACAGAGTCTTCCCTGGTCTGAAAATCCAGACAAGATGAGCCCAAACTCACTTAGCTATCATAGAATTGTAGAATCAATCAGGTTGGAAAAGACCTCAGAGATCATCAAGTCCAACCTATCACCCAACACCTCCTGACTAACTAAACCACGGCTCCCAGTGCCACATCCAAGCCTTTTTTGAGCAGCCCCAGGGATGGTGACTCCACCACCTCCCTGGGCAGCACATCCCAATGGCCAATCTCTCTTGCTGGGAAGAACTTTCTCCTCACCTCCAGCCTAAACCTCCCCTGGCACAGCTTGAGACTGTGTCCTCTTGTTCTGGTGCTGGGTGCCTGGGAGAAGAGACCAACCCCCACCTGGCTACAAAAAGACAGCAAGAAGGTCTCCCTTGAGCCTCCTCTTCTGCAGGCTAAGCAACCCCAGCTCCCTCAGCCTCTCCTCACAGGGCTGTGCTCCAGACCCCTCCCCAGCCCTGAACATAGTCTGAAGATGACTATTTTGCAACCACTTTAGCGTGCAGAGAATGCCATTCACATGACCTTGCTTGAGTAATGTATAGGTCTTCAAGCAAGAAAGGGCTTGAAATTTGCCCTTTTGAAGCCACAGGAAACCAAACCAGGAGTTTGAAGGGAATAAGATGATGCTGCATTATTAGTACCACTTGAGAACACTTCTATCCTTCAGTCATTCCACTTCCTGGGCTCTGTCAAGAAAAGCAGAGCCAGCAGGTCGAGGCAGGTGATTCTCCCCCTCTACTCCACTCTGCTGAGACCACAGCTGGAGCTCTGTGTCCAGTTCTGGAGACTGTTACAGGAAGGATCTGGAGGTGCTGGAAGGTGTCCAGAGAAGGGCCATGAGGATGAGCAGAGGGCTGGAGCTGCTCTGCTGTGAGGACAGACTGAGGGAGTTGGGGCTGTTCAGTCTGGAGAAGAGAAGGCTCCAAGAAGACCTAATTGTGGCCTTCCAGAATCTGAAGGGGGCTCCAAGAAAGCTGTGGAGGGACTTTTGAGGGTGTCAGGGAGTGACAGGACTGGGGGGATGGAGCAAAACTAGAAATGGGGAGATTCAGATTGGATGTTAGGAAGAAGTTGTTCCCCATGAGGGTGGTGAGAGCCTGGCACAGGTTGCCCAGGGAGGTGGTGGAAGCCTCCTGCCTGGAGGTTTTTGCAGCCAGGCTGGATGTGGCTGTGAGCAACCTGCTGCAGTGTGAGGTGTCCCTGCCCATGGCAGGGGAATTGGAACTGGCTGATCCTTGAGGTCCCTTCCAACCCTGACAGTTCTGTGATTCTGTGAGAAACAGCTGCTGAGGAAACATGGCTGTGCTTATGCCTGAGGGTGCTGCTTGTGCTCCAGAATCTGTAGGTCTGAAGAACTCCCTAATAACTGTACCCCAAATGAATTAATTCCACAGTGGGTGATGTCCAGCCCACAGAGACACAGCACATGCTGGGATGCTTTTTTTGCCATTCATTCTGACACTGGCAGCCCCAAGTGGCAGCCCCACAGTGGACTTATCAACTCTTCTCCCAGTTGCATCCCACATGCCAGCAGAGACTGTGTCCACATCATTCCTCCCCATCCTGAGCCGCTGCCTATCCCCCCACAGTATCTTGTTGGGTCCCAGGCCTTTCCCTTAGCAGTTATCATGCTCTACTTCCAGTCACTTCTCACCAAAACTGATAGAGCTGCAGTTTTGACATGTTAAAAACCATTACACAAGCAGAAATCTCCTTGTCCCCAGCAGCTTCCCTTCCAGCATGCACAATGCTGTCCAACAAAGCCTCTGGTTGCTCCCAAACTCAAACGGTGCAGATGTGTTTTGTACTGGGGGAGAAAGAACACAGCTGGAAATGCTGCACCAAAAAAAACCCCCACACCACCATCTTCACTTCAGCTCTAATCTTCAGATAACTCCTGCTATGCAGTGTGCTCAGCACCAGGGAAATATCAAAGGGCACTTTGAAATAACATTTTCACATCAAAACTCCCTAAAACAGCAGCGCAAATCCTCAGCTGGCCTGCAGCAGTGGGACCAGGGAAGTTTATCTCACCAGGAATCTGCTTCAGCACCGTGTCCATGGAGTTAGTGAGGCTTTGAAGGCTGCTAGCAAGGAACAAAATCAAGGCCACAGGACTAAAGGTCTTCCTGAAGGCAAAGCTGGGGATTTACCCAAAAGCATCAGCTGATCTTTTAGGTTGTGTAGGAGATGGTGGCCTCGGTGTGGAAATGCAGAGTGATCAGATAGCTGCTCTGCAGCATGGCTTGCATCCTGCTCTGGTTTCCAAAGGTTGCTGTCACGTTTTGCTTTCTGTGGTATCTCCTCTGGTATACCCTGGAGGTGTTCAGAAAAGGATTGGATGTGGCACTTGGAACCATGGTTTGGTTGTCAGGAGGTGTTAGGTATCAGGGAATAGAATAGAATAGAATAGAATAGAATAGAATAGAATAGAATAGAATAGAATAGAATAGAATAGAATAGAATAGAATAGAATAGAATAGACCAGACCAGACCAGACCAGACCAGACCAGGTTGGAAAAGACCTTTGAGATCATCCAGTCCAACCTATCACCCAACACCATCTAATCAACTAAACCATGGCACCAAGTGCCTCAGCCAGGCTCTTCCTAAACACCTCCAGGGATGGTGACTCCACCACCTCCCTGGGCAGCACATCCCAAGGGCCAATCTCTCTTGCTGGGAAGAATTTCTTCCTAACATCCAGCCTAAACCTCCCCTGGCACAGCTTGAGACTGTGTCCTCTTGTTCTGGTGCTGGTTGCCTTGGAATAGGTTGGACTTGATAATCTCTGAGGTCTTTTCCAACCTGGTTGATTCTGGGGTCACCCTGTTTCCTGGAGGCCTGGGCTACAGCTCAGCATGGCTGGTTAGAAAAGCACATCAGGGCCAGCACTTTGGCACTGGAACCCTTTTACATTCCCTAGGCACCTACACTTCTGGATTCACAGCCTTCTGGGGCTTTGTAGGATAGGATGGCTCAGAGCACTCAGACTTCAAGCACCAAGAAAATTCCCTATCTGCAAGAAGTTTGCAGGAGGAGGAAAGCAAGAAAGGATCAGCAGTCCCTGCTGGATCCCTCCACAGGCAGCGAGAATGGGTAAGGTAGACCCCAGTCCCTGACATCAAGCCCTGGTCCACTCCAGAAAGGGGGATCTTGCTCCTTCCACACTGCCTGACACATCACATCTTACAGCACTAGCATGGGCACCACCACACACTGCCTCCCTGTGCAATGAGCATCCTCATCATCAGCTGTGCTCTCCTTTGAGGGCCATCCATGTGCATTTCATGGCACAAGAGAGCCAGGTGTCAGAACAAGGCATGGGTTATGCTTAGCTGAGCAGCATCCACACACCAAAAATAAACCAAGGTACTTTGTAGATCCCAACCTTTTCCTCCCTGACACTCAGTAGTCCAGCAGAGCCTAGGCTATATTTTGAGTATTTGCTCAATATGCCAGGAACATGTTGGGGAAGGGGGAGAGGAGAGGGAAGGGGGGGGGGGAGAGGGGAGGGGGCCTGTGTGAATGCAGCTGGTTTTGAAGTTAGAATTTAGACACTTCTGACCACTCCTTTCCTTCTGCTGTACCTCCTTCCTCTCGCTCTTTCTGGACCTTTGCTGCTGCCCTCAGTAATGACACCTTCGCACCCAGCTCATCAGCCCCATAGTCTCCAACCAAAGCCAGAGATATCCACCTCGATGGGGCAGATGCCAGGCACAGGCAGGTCCAGACCCTCCATCAGCTCCCCATGGCACCAGGACCACGAGCTGCCTTTTCTCTGCAGAGGGGGTGAAGGAGCAGTGCAGTGTGACCCACAGAAATCTCTTCTGGCACATTATTACCCCACTAGCAAGCTGCAGTATGCAGCCATTCCCACATCCTGGATAAAACTCCCTCCCTCTGATTACTGCTAACTCATACTTTCCAGAGCTGATTTATCCCAGGCCTCATAAAAATGCATCAGAGCAGCCCAAGTATGTTGCCTTCATAGCACAGCAGATTCCTCCCAGCACCAGGTATTTCAAAGACACATTCTTGGGGAGGATGCCCCTCCCAGGGCCACTCCTTCGTGCAAAGGCTTCACACTTACCTTAAATCACACGGGGTGTCAGCAGGGCTGAGCTATCATCACTGCTATTAGCACTGGCAGGGTCAAGACTTGCTTATTCTGGTCCCTGCCTCTTGCTCTGGATGAGCAAGGCAAGAGAGGAATGCTGAAAGGAGGGAGGAAAGAAACAGCTGAGCTTCTCACAAGACGGCGTCAGGAGAGTGGCAGCAGCTGGAGTGAATGTTGGACTTCCCTCAATCCCTGCCCAGCACGCTGTGCATTTGGTAACTGACATGCTCTGCATCTCCACTGAGGTCTTGCTCCTGCTCCTCACCTACTTTCCAGGAGCCACAGGTACTTCAGCAAGGTGTAACTCTCTGCAGGTGGTTACAGTGCAGCAAGGCTCCCATTAACCAAACCCATCTTTGATTAAATAGAATAGAATAGAATAGAATAGAATAGAATAGAATAGAATAGAATAGACCAGACCAGACCAGACCAGACCAGGTTGGAAAAGACCTTTGACATCATCCAGTCCAACCTATCACCCAACACCATCTAATCAACTCAACCATGGCACCAAGTGCCTCAGCCAGGCTCTTCCTAAACACCTCCAGGGACAGTGACTCCACCACCTCCCTGGGCAGCACATCCCAATGGCCAATCTCTGTTTCTGGGAAGAATTTCTTCCTAACATCCAGCCTAACCCTCCCCTGGCACAGCTTCAGGCCATGCCCTCTGGTCTTGCCACAAGCTACCTGGGAGTAGAGCCTGACCCCCACCTGGCTACATCCTCCCTTCAGGTAGTTGTAGAGTGTGATAAGGTCTCCCCTGAGTCTCCTCTTCTCCAGACTGAACACCCCCAGCTCCCTCAGCCTCTCCTCATCAGACTTTCCCTCCAGTCCCTTCCCCAGGCTGGCTGCTCTCCTCTGGACCTGCTCCAGCACCTCAAGATCTCTCTTGCAGTGAGGGCCCAGAGCTGCACACAGTGCTCAAGGGGAAGCCTCACCAGTGCCCAGCACAGGGCAGAATTCCATCCCTAGTCCTGCTGGCCACACTGTTCCTGGTACAAGCCAAGATGCCCTTGGCCTTCCATGCCCCCTGGGCACACTGCTGGCTCCTGTGCAGCTGCTGTCACCCAGCACTGGCAGGTCCCTCTCTGTCAGGCAAGTTACTTCTGCTTCTGAGGGTAAAGGAGATGTTTGTGCCCTTTGGCTTCACTTCATATCACACAGGCAGGTGTTGCCCACACCAACACAACAATGCATGCATTAAGTAGGGAGAGCCATCTACTCCAAAGGATGACAGATACAGTCCTTTAAGTATGATTAAGTCCAGTGGGACTGTTCAGTGAGCTCTGGATAAAGCCCTGCTTTACAGGACTTCTATCCTAAGAGGTCAGCCCAGCCTCAGCAGGACGTTTCTCCCTAAACCAGCAGATCCCCATCATTCCTGACAGCAGGCAGGACACCATAGCAAACACTCAGATGTTGCAGCAAAAGCAGCATCTCTCCCTAGCCAAAAAAACCATCCCACAGATTTAACATAATAAGTTATTGTCTTGTTTGAAAGCAGCAGACACAGTGAGCACCCACAACAAGCAAGCAGGGCAACTTTCTTCTCTGAAACTTCAGCCTTCATAAATGCTGTCACTGGTCCAAAGGGAGAAGTTGAGTGGTTTAGTAGCCAGAGGACAAATTCACAGCTTCAGCCATATGCTGTTGCCCAACTGGAGGGAAAATGGAAGGGGGTGTGGGGGGTAATTTGCAGTGCTGAAGTTGTCTTTTCTTGCTTTCCTTTCGAGAGCACTGAGCTCGCTGTGGGGCAGTGCATCACCGGAGGGATGGTTCGACTCCTGGCAGCCAGACCAGATGCATCAGCTCAGCTTGCTTTCCATGGCCTTTAAGATTTGCTGCCCCCTAAAACTCTGCCAGGGCTCCTGCTTGGTGAGCTGCAGCCTGCATTGTCAAGGCTTAATCTGCTTTTTAACGAGGCTTTCTTTTCGTTCTGTTGCCACGAGGGCAAGTGTTTGTTGGGAACTGATTTAACAGGGCCACCTTGGAGAGCGAGGAGGACGTGCTTGGCTGCACTGCATGGCAGTATGCTGCCCCACGCCGGAGAGAAGTGCTGCTCTACATAGGCCACAGAACCACAGAATCAGCCAGGTTGGAAAAGACCTCAGAGATCATCAAGTCCAACCTGTTACCTAATACCTAACACCTCCTGACAACCAAACCATGGCTCCAAGTGCCACATCCAATGCTTTTAGAAGAGCAGAGCAGAGAAGGAGATCAGACCAGGTTGGAAAAGACCTTTGAGATCATCCAGTCCAGCCTATCACCCAACACCATCTCATCAACTCAACCATGGCACGAAGTGCCTCAGCCAGGCTCTTCCCAAACACCTCCAGGGATGGTGCCTCCACCACCTCCCTGGGCAGCACATTCCAAGGGCCAATCTCTCTGTCTGTGAAGAACTTTCTCCTCACCTTGAGCCTAGACCTCCCCTGGCACAGCTTGAGACTGTGTCCTCTTGTTCTGATGCTGGTTGCCTGGGAGATGCGTTACCAAGGAAACTCAAAGCTACCTGGCAGCCCAAGCTGCTTTCTCTACCTATGGCTTCTAAAGCCTTTAGACATCATAGAATCACAGAATCAACCAGGTGGGAAAAGACCTCAGAGATCGTCAAGTGCAACCTATTGCCTAACACCTAGCACCTCCTGACTAAACCATGGCTACCAAGCAGACTGACACAGCCACCTAACTTGGTGTCATCTGAGACTTACTGAAGGGGCCCTTGATCCCCTCATCCAGATCACTGATAAAGAGATTAAAGACAACTGGCCCCAACACTGAGCCTAGGGGAAGATCACTTGTGACTGGCAGCCAATGGCCTTGACTCCATTCCCCACGACTCCTTGGGCCAGGCCATCCGGGTGAAAATCAATCTGCTTTTGCCAACTTGCTCTACAACTGCCTTACCCAAACTGGGCAAGCACATCCCACTGAAGAACAGCTCTATGGAGCACCACTTTTTGGGGTTCTTTTGGTTTGCTTTTACAAAAATTATGGGGGGAGGAAGAAACTTGGAGAATGGCTTCTCATGCCATCCCTGCTTAAACTAAGTTAAAACTAACTAAGTTTTATTTTAGCTAACTTAGCTTAAATTCAGGCAGACCTTCCTAAACAACTTCCAGCAGTTTGATAGTGGGTACTGGGTTTTATTTTTCCCCTCCCCTCCCCTCCCCTCCCCTCCCCTCCCCTCCCCTCCCCTCCCCTCCCCTCCCTCTCCCTCTCCTCCCCTCTCCTCTCTCTCCTCTCCTCTCCTCTCCTCTCCCTCTCCTCTCCTCTCCTCTCCTCTCCTCTCCTCTCCTCTCCTCTCCTCTCCTCTCCTCTCCTCTCCTCTCCTCTCCTCTCCTCTCCTCCTCTCCTCTCCTCTCCTCTCCTCTCCTCTCCTCTCCTCTCCTCTCCTCTCCTCTCCTCTCTCCTCTCCTCTCCTCTCCTCTCCTCTCCTCTCCTCTCCTCTCCTCTCCCTCTCCTCTCCTCTCCTCTCCTTTTTTCTAGGGGCAGGGAAGCAGGAGAATTATCTTCGAATGCCTCTACCCAGCTTTACAAACCGTGCCACACAGACCAGCTGCCTTTACACCCCCATGAAAGGGGAGCAGCATCCCTGAAACAGGAGGAAGAGTGAGGGAGACCCTGATGCCTGGCATTAAATATGGCCTGTGCTGATGCGGCAGTGTGTGGAGGGATCTGCCCGGCTAGAGCTCCTGTGGTATTTGAAAGGACAGTAAACTCTGAAGAGCCTGAATGTTCACAGGAGAGCTTATCAGTTGTTGATGAGGCCCTGTCCAGCCTTACAGACAGCCAGTTTCCTTCTGCACTGGGGCAGGGGTTTGCTGTGGAGCCAGCAGAAAGGTGATAAGCTGGGGAGAAGATTTTTTAGGAGTCTTGCCTATCTTTCACACCAAGTGGCCAGAGCACATTTTCCACAGTTGCCACTTACAGATAGGCTGCCTGCTCTTGGATAAGGTCAAGAAAGAAATAGGAAAATGGGTTCCAGTTTGCTTCCTCTCACAGTCCCATAGTGCTCTGAGGTTAGGCCAGACTTTTTTTTTCTCCCCACCCCCCTCCCCACCCCTCTTTTCAATATAAAAACTTCCCAGAGCTTATTACTGCACCAGACAAGGTAGCTATGGAGTTGACTGAGAGCAAGGAACAGATTTCAGACCGGCTATCAGCAGTTCCCTGTCTGCAACTGCCAGGCAGGAAAAGCCTGCAAGTTCTGCCAGATGATAGCAAAAGCCTCGCTTAAACCAAGCTCCAAAACTTTTCCAGGCCTCTCAGAGGGAAGGGCTCCTTGAAAAGCCTACCTTTTGTCCGACTGAGAGGACTCCTTCCAGGTCAGGCACTGAGGCAAGGGGAGCGCAGAGCAGGACTTCACACTGCTGCAGTGGGAAACAGCCTGAGGTGCTCAGCTCTGGGACAGAGCAGCCTCACTCCTTGTTCCCCAGGATGCTTAGAATCACAGAATTGTCAGGGCTGGAAGGGACCTCAAGGATCAGCCAGTTCCAATTCCCCTGCCATGGGCAGAGACTCCTCACACTACAGCAGGTTGCTCACAGCCACAGCCAGCCTGGCTGCAAACACCTCCAGGGATGAGGCTTCCACCACCTCCCGGGCAGCCTGTGCCAGGCTCTCACCACCCTCCTGGGGAGCAACTTCTTCCTCACATCCAATCTGAATCTCCCCATTTCTAGTTTTTTTCCACCCCCCGAGTCCTATCACTCCCTGACACCCTATGGTTTTAAAATCCTCCAGGGATGAGGCTTCCACCACCTCCCTAGATATCGTGGGAAAGGCAAATATGGAGTGGCTGAGGTTAGCCTTTGGGGAAGATAACATTAGGAAGCTCCATGGGGGGCTTAGGCTGATGGCTGAGATTGTTGTATCTTCATCTTTGAAGCTTGCTCTGAATGTTTGACCCCCTTGCAATTGCTGAAAGCGTGCCAGAGCACAAGGGCTGATGGCTTTAAACTGAAGGAAGGTAGATGTAGTCTGGATAGAAGGAAGACATTTGTTGCTATGGAGGTGGTGAACCGCTGGCACAGGTTACCCAGAGAGGTGGTAGGTGCCACATCCCTGGAGACACTCCAGGTCAGGTTGGACAGGGTTCTGAGAAACCTGATGTGGTTGAAGATGTCCCTGCTCACTGCAGAGAGGATGGACTAGATGACTGTCCCTTCCAACCCAGATTTTACTCTATGATCTTCTGGTCACTGCTTTCAAGGGTTACAAACCTGCCCTTGCAGGTTAAAAATGTTTTGCCCTCCTTTCTGATGACAAGAGTCACCTCCAGTGTCTCATGGGTATTTTTGTTTAGTGCTCCCCTTGGGATAATGCCATTGGCACAGAACAAAGCACAGTCCCTATAAACCTGGCTTTCTGAAGGGCTGCAGTGGGATTGCATCATACTGAAATTGAATCACAGAAACATTCAGGTTGGAAAAGACCCTCAGCATCACCAAGGCCAACCCAGAACCCTACTCTGCAAGGCTCACCCCTAAACCAGAGCCCCAAGCACCACAGCCAAACCACCTTGAAACACAGCCAGGCTCGGGGACTCCACCACCTCCCTGGGCAGCTCATTCCAATCCCTGACCACTCTTGCCAGGAAAAAATGCTTCCTACTCTCCAGTCTAACCCTCCCCAGTCACAGCTTGAGGCCATTGCCTCTTGCTCTATCCCTAATTCCCTGTGAGAAGAGACCAGCAGCAGCCTCTCCACAAGGTCCTTTCAGGGAGCTGTAGACAGCAATGAGGTCTCCTCTCAGCCTCCTCTTTTCCACACTAACCATCCCCAGCTCCTTCAGTTGCTCTTCATCAGATTTCTTCTCCAGGCCCTTCCCAGCTTCCTTGCCCTCCTCTGCCCTGGCTCCAGCACCTCCACATCTCTCTTGGATTGAGGTGCTCAAAACTGGACACAATACTCCAGGTGTGGCCTCCCCAGAGCCGAGTGCCAGGGCAGGCAGTTTCCTTTTACAGCAGAGAAGAGCTCTGCCAGCTGCAACACTGCATGAGCCTCTCAGCATCTCCGTGAGCCATCCTCCTTACTGCCTTCCACCAAGGAGAAGAAAGAGATTCGAGCCAAAGGCTACGTGATGCTTCAAAGGCTCAGCTGAATCTTTGCTGCTCTAAGGCATGAATTTGAAATAATAGAGAGCCCTGTGTCTGAGTGCTCTCTCTGCCAGCCCTTTTGAGTGCTGCCAGTATTTTGGGGTCGGTCTGCTAAGGCAGAAACAGCTGAAGGGGGAGGAAAAAGAAAAGGGTTTCAAAACCTTCATCCCCATTTCAAACTCCCTCTGCAGTCCCAAGGCCTGAGTGTTCAAGAAGCCATCTCTGCTGTGGCATGAAATCACTGATGGCTTCCACTTCTTGTCATCACAAATCAAAAGCCTCCCAGCCCCGCTGCTCCTCCTGCTAGCTACTGGGACAACTTTGTCCTGCTGATGCACAGAAGTTGTCCCCCAAATGTGTTTGAGCTGGGGTCATGCAGAGCATGACACGAGTGTACAAGAACTCTACAACTCTCCTGCCCCTAGCCTGCAAGGGGAGCGGGAAAGGAGCTTATTTTGATCTTCCATGTGGTGTCCACACAGCCTTGGGTTTCTCCCACCCGCACGGACGTGGCGAGGTGCTGCCAGCATCCTCTGCAGCTGGCACCCACTACAGCCCCAGCATGCCAGAGGCTTCTCAGCCCATGCCCCTCCTTTGCAAAGTGATAACACTTCTAATTAGCACCAAGACCTCCCAAAAGGGGAGCAGAGGTGGGATGGGGGCACAGGGACGTGGCTCGGCTGGGGCCGCCGTGCTCAGGGCTGTAACGAAGCACTGGCGCTGGAATGAGGAGAAGCTGGGAGATAAGAGAGGGTAAAAGGGGAATATTTTGCTGACAGAAAAGAAATATGCTTAGAACTAGCATCTAGTGCCAGTGATGTTTTAATCTCATTGGCAGGGATCTGCTCTTCCAAGCAGGCAGAATTCATGCCTTGGTTGTGGTGCCTTCCCTCAGGTGGATGGGCGGAGGAAGGGACGTGATCCGTCTGCTGCGCAGCACCTCGGTGGCAGGGGAAGAAAATATTCCCTGCCCCAACCATCAAGAATGCACTACAGAAGAATAAAATCAAGGCTTGCTTTTCCCTCGGGGTGACTGTTCTATCAGCATCACCAGTAACCACAGTGAAGTGGCTCCTGACTCGTGTGGTGCAAAGCAGGGAAGAGGCAAGGCTGCAGACTCCCAGCCCCTTCCAATCCTACTTAGCAGTGGCAATTACTGAGGCACCACTACGGCTGAACTGCTCCCTGTAAGGCCACCTCCATGACCCCTCTGTCTGTCAGCAGCAACAGGGCACTGACCTGGCCAAAATGTTCTCGATGCTACCAAGAAAGCTCAGCACACGTGGGTGTAGCACTTGTGGTCAGCAGGGCCAGGGAAGTGCTGAGGTGCGCTACTGAGGCTGCACCTTGAATACTGTGTGCAGTTTTGGGGTCACAGTATCACAGTATTACTAAGGTTGGAAGAGACCTCGAAGATCATTGAGTCCAACCTGTAACCACAGACCTCACGACTAGACCATGGCACCAAGTGCCACATCCAGTCCCCTCTTGAACGCCTCCAGGGACGGAGACTCAACTACCTCCCCGGGCAGCACATTCCAATGGCGAATGACTCTCTCGGTGAAGAACTTTCTCCTCACTTCGAGCCTAAACTTCCCCTGGTGCAGCTTGAGACTGTGTCCCCTTGTTCTGGTGCTGGTTGCTAGGGAGAAGAGGCCAACCCCTTCCTGGCTACAACCACTTTTCAGGTAGCTGTAGAGAGCAATGAGGTCACCCCTGAGCCTCCTCTTCTCCAGGCTAAACAACCCCAGCTCCCTCAGCCTCTCCTCATAGGGCTTGTGCTCAAGGCCTCTCACCAGCCTTGTTGCCCTTCTCTGGACACGTTCAAGTGTCTCGAAGAAAGGCATTGGGGTGCTGGAGCATGTCCAAAGAAAGGCAAAAGAGATGGTGAAGGGTCTAGAGTACAAGACTTAGGAGGAGCAGCTGAGGGAACTGGGGTCGTTCAGCCTGGAAAAAAAGGAGGCTCAGGGGATACCTTCTGACTTTCTGCAACTACAGGAAAGGAGGTAGTAGTGAGGTGGGAGGCAGTCTCTTCTCACAAGCAGGAAGCAATAGGACAAGAGGAAATTGTCTCAGGTTGTGCCAGGGAAGGTTTAGGAAGGACATTATGAAGAATATCTTCACAGCACAGTTGTTAAGCTCTGAAACAAGCTGCCCATGGAAGTGGCGGACCCACTAGCCCTGGAGGTATTTAAAAGACGTGTAGAAATGGCGCTGAAAGGCGTGGTTTAGAGCTGGGCTTGGCGGCACCGGGTTAATGGTTGGCTTGATGATATCTGAAAGGTCTCTTCTAAGCAGAAAGATTCTATGATTCCACCAATCAGAAGGGCCCAACACAATAAGAATGTGCTTCTGCCTTATGGTCTGCAACCCAAAAGGTACTGATGTGTAGGACACAAGACATTTTTTTGACCCTTTGGTCCTCAAATGGAGCCACACACACGCATGAGGACGTCCTTTGCACAGCCGTCTATGTCACAAGGAAAGGTATTGTGTCCAAGCCACAGGGAAAAAGTGGGAAAAGGGGGGAAAAGGGGAAAAGGGGGGAAAGGGAAAAAATGAAAAAAAGGGAAAAAAAGGGAAAATGGGAAGAAAGGAAAAAGAGGAAAAAATGGAAAAACAGGAAAAAAAGGAAAAATGAAAAAATGGAAAAAGGAAAAAAGGGGGAAAAGGGGGAAAAGGGAGAGAAAGGGGGGAAAGGGAAAAAGGGGAGAAAGGGGGAAAGGGAAAAAGGGGAGAAAGGGGGGAAAGGGGGGGAAAGGGGGGAAAGGGGGAAAGGGGGGAAAGGGGGGAAAGGGGGAAAGGGGGGAAAGGGGAAAGGGGGAAAGGGGGGAAGGGGGAAAAGGGGGGAAAAGGGGGGAAAAGGGAAAAAAAAGGGAAAAGGGATAAAAGGAAAGAAGGAAAAAAGAGAAAAGAAAAAAAGGAAAAAGGAAAAAAGGGAAAAAGGGGAAAAGGGAAAAAAGGAAAAAAGGAAAAAAATGAAAAAATGGAAAAAAGGGAAAAAATGGAAAAAAAGGGAAACATTGAAAAAAAGGAAAAAAATTGAAAAAAAGGAAAAAAAAGGAAATAAAGGAAAAATGGAATAAAGGATAAAATGGAAAAAGGAAAAGGGAAAAGTATAATGGAAAAAAAAGGAAAAGGAAAAGAAAAAAAAAGGAAAAGGGAAAAAAAAAGGAAAAGGGAAAAAAAGGAAAAGGGAAAAAAAGGAAAAGGGAAAAAAAGGAAAAGGGAAAAAAGGAAAAGGGAAAAAAAGGAAAAGGGAAAAAAGGAAAAGGGAAAAAAAGGAAAAGGGAAAAAAGGAAAAGGGGAAAAAAGGAAAAGGGAAAAAAGGAAAAGGGGAAAAAAGGAAAAGGGAAAAAAAGGAAAAGGGAAAAAAAGGAAAAGGGGAAAAAAGGAAAAGGGGAAAAAAGGAAAAGGGGAAAAAAGGAAAAGGGGAAAAAAGGAAAAGGGGAAAAAAGGAAAAGGGAAAAAAAGGAAAAGGGGAAAAAGGAAAAGGGGAAAAAAGGAAAAGGGGAAAAAAGGAAAAGGGGAAAAAAAGGAAAAGGGGAAAAAAAGGAAAAGGGGAAAAAAGGAAAAGGGGAAAAAAGGAAAAGGGGAAAAAGGAAAAGGGGAAAAAAGGAAAAGGGGAAAAAAGGAAAAGGGGAAAAAGGAAAAGGGGAAAAAGGAAAAGGGAAAAAAGGAAAAGGGGAAAAAGGAAAAGGGAAAAAAGGAAAAGGGGAAAAGGAAAAGGGGAAAAAGGAAAAGGGGAAAAAGGAAAAGGGGAAAAAGGAAAAGGGAAAAAAGGAAAAGGGAAAAAAAGGAAAAGGGAAAAAAGGAAAAGGGAAAAAAAGGAAAAGGGAAAAAGGCAAAAAGGAAAAGAAAAAGGGAAAAGGAAAAACAAAAAAAGGGGAAAAAAAAAGGAAAGAAAAGGAAAAGTTCTATTTACTTCTTGCAAGGAAAAAAAGCCTAAGTCTGGAGAGAGGCTACTTTGATTTGCCAGTGCATTGCATGCTACCGCTAAGAGCTTTCACTGTGAAGAGGCTCCAGTGTGGTCCAAAACAATAACAGGGTATTTCTCAGGCAGGAAGATCATGCACAGCGTTTCATTATGCCAAGGGACACCAAAAACTGCAGAACAGACAGTGGAAAAAGCCGTATTAGTGCAGCCTGGGAGCAGAGATCTGCCAAATGCAGAGTGAAAAACAAAAGGGCTGTAATCTATACTGGAGAATATCAGAGGCTACAGTAAAAAGGTTAAAAGAAATCATCCCTTTCCACCACATGTTTATTGCCTGCCTTTGTTTGGGCTTACAAGCCTGAAGGCTCATTCTGCCTTCTTGATCGCTGGTTTGGGGGATTTTTAATATCTCCCCCACCACCACCCCTTGTCATTGTTTTGTACAAGATGTTGGTTTCCTTCACAGAGCTCACATAAACTTCACTGCAGAATTCGGACGTTGGTCACTCCAGGAAAGGGAACACCAGGCAAGTATACAAAGAAGGGGAGAGGAAAAAACCAGCACCAGAGACATGCACAGGCTCCCTCATAAAATGTGACAATCAATACAACAAAGAGAAATTAAATCCCTGCCAACCCTCTGATAGACATTGTGCATGCTGAGCCTGGATGTTTCCTCCTCTTCCCCTCTAGCTTAAGAGGGGCTGTTATTTGAGCCAAACACGGAGCTCAACCTGTCAATAAAGATTTATTGGCCTGCTGACAGCGTCTGCCAGTTGCCGGCAGCACCGTCACAGAGATTCAGCGCAGGCAGGAACATGAGAGTTGCTCAAGAAAGCATCACTCAGACTGATGGAGCCTAACCATTGTGTACGTTTGCCTGAACTACCAGCTAATTGAGGTGGGAAACGACTTCTCAAGAAGACAGACACTTCTCCTGATCTTGATTAACTCCCTTTGTGTTGCAGCTTACAGAAATATGTCAGCCTCCTCCATCAATCTGCCAGCAAGTCTTTTCTCTAACATATTTCAGCCTGCCACTTGGCCTTTCACTGCCAATAGGTGCTGCCACAGCTGATAGAGCTCCTGCATGACATCAGGGAGCAGGGCTACCTCTTCCTGCTGATGCTGACCTTCCCCTACTGCCATAAAAGCAAGGCAAGTGAGAAACTGAAAGCAAACAAAGAAACAAACTAACCAACCCACAAAACCAACACCACCAGCAACACCGCCAAACACAAACAAGGAAGAAAAAAACCCCAAACCTAAACAGCAACAAAATTCACAAGAAAGCAACAACAAACCCCTGGTGTGCTGGAGTAGGTGTAGATACGGGTTTGGAAGTGAAGAGCTCTCCAAAGCCTCCCTAGGACTGAGGGGGCCTACAAGAAAGCTGGGGAGGGACCTTTTAAGGTGTCAAGGAGTGATAGGACTGGGGGGGATGGAGCAAAACTAGAACTGGGTAGATTGAGATTGGATGTTAGGAAGAAGTTGTTCCCCAGGAGGGTGGTGAGAGACTGGCACAGGCTGCCCGGGGAGGTGGTGGAAGCCTCATCCCTGGAGGCTTTGAAGGCCAGGCTGGATGTGGCTGTGAGCAACCTGCTGTAGTGTGAGGTGTCCCTGCCCATGGCAGGGGGCTTGGAACTGGCTGAGCCTTGAGGTCCCTTCCAGCCCTGACAATTCTGTGATTCCATAATAGCTAAAAAATTAGGTGTTGGGGATGATGCCACAGAGTATTGGTGCTGCTTTGAACATCTGTCCATTGGCATCCTTTAACAAGTACAATATTTTAACAAGTACAATATTTTAACTCATAAATGTTTTTACTCAATAGAGGAAAATGAGTGAGCACTCAAATGATGCCTGGACACCAATGCAGGGCTCCATACCCTAACACTGCCATGAGTGTACAGAGGAAGGTGAGTGAGCACTCACATGATGCCTGGACACCAATGCAGTGCCCAGAGAAGGGCAACAAAGCTGGGGAGGGGTCTGGAGCACAGCCCTGGGAGGAGAGGCTGAGGGAGCTGGGGTTGCTTAGCCTGCAGAAGAGGAAGCTCAGGGGAGACCTTATTGCTGTCTACAACTCCCTGAAGGGAGGCTGTAGCCAGGTGGGGGTTGGTCTCTTCTCCCAGGCACCCAGCACCAGAACAAGAGGACACAGTCTCAAGCTGCACCAGGGGAGGTTCAGGCTGGATGTTAGGAAGAGAGATAGAGAGATTGGCCATTGGAATGTGCTGCCTAGGGAGGTGGTGGAGTCACCCTCCCTGGAGGTGTTTAGGAAGAGCCTGGCTGAGGCACTTGGTGCCATGGGTTAGTTGATTAGATGGTGTTGGGTGATAGGTTGGACTGGATGATCTCAAAGCTCTTTTCCAACCTGGTTAATTCTGGTTCCTAGTACTGCCATGAGTGTAGAGAGGAAGGTGAGTGAGCACTCAAATGATACCTGGAAACCAAATGGAAAGGTTTCTAAGCTGGCTGTTTTGTAACATGACTTCCTAGCAGGGAAATTAACAGCTTAGCTTCTGTAAACTTCTGAGAGCAATTTTGTGTTTCTGTAGGCTTCTCAGAGTGACTTGGTGTCCCTGTAAACTTCTCAGAGCAATTTTGTTCCTTCATATCTGAGGTGGGGTGGTTTTTAAAATGCAAGTGCTCCCAAGAGAAGGCTTTCTTGTAGGTGACAGAGCCAAAAGGGGCACAATCAATCATCTCCACTCATCTCACAACCTTTGTTGACCTGCACCAAGAGAAAGAGGAGGAAGGAACCAACTGGAACTGATTGCAGACCAGCCAGTGAATGCCACCTTCTTTCTCTTTTAAGATAGGATGGGTTCATTTCCCAGTTCTACACAATTTATCTGTGCTTAGCTGGAAGAGTGTTGAGTGGGAAAGGGTTTCATTGTCCACTAGGGCCTTATGGCTCTTCAACACCCACCACTTCTGCCTCATGTCAAAGAAAAGCAAATAGGTTTATTAAATAGCTGTCAGGGCGAATGAGGCTGTACAGAGAACAAACAGAAGGGAAATTGGATTAGAGGCAGAGTACATGCCACGCTAAACTAGGGTACAGATTTACAGCTCCTCTGCAACTCTGCACAAAGGACTTTGAAGATGGGGTTTGGGGCGGGGGGGGAAGCCAAAGTCTGGGCAAGAAGGGACAGGTGACCCACACAGCCCTGGCAGTCATCCTCCTCCTCTATAGAGATAAAGATCCCCCACCTCAGCCAAGCTCCTGGCTGCGTTTCTCCAGCACATCCTTTCAGCATGTGACTAGGAAGCGTGCCCAGGCTGTCCCCTGCCCACCTCCCTCAGGGAAGATGCCTTCATCCCAAACTTCCCAGGCGCCACTCTTAGATCACACCATCTAGCCCAGCTCAGGCAACGAGAGGGAGAAGGAGTCACAGTAGAGCTACAGAGAATTCAGCTGTCCCTGATAAAAGCTTTGGCTCTCAGACAGGCTCAGGAGAGTTTGGGCTCTTTTGCAAGTGGCTGAGAGTCATTCCCACAGAGACCCTGGCCAAATTCTCACTGTGAAGGAGGAAGTGCCACAATATCTTCGAGTTGTTTTTAGCTGGAAGAAAAGGGATAGAAAAACTCACCAAAGGAACTGGTAAGGTCAGAAGGATCATAATGCACCAAGCTATGTAAGGAGCTTTGTGTTTGGGGGCTGGAAAGCTGCAGACCTCAGCTAGCTGCACATGCAGTAGCTGGAGCTGACTACTAGCGGCTGCGTTGCTACAGCAGCCTCAGCTTTTACTGAGCAAGGAAACTCACCCACATCTCCCAGAGCATAGCAGCTGACTCCACCATGAGAACCAGCAGGTTGTGAATGGTCACCCTTGCATCCCCTTTCAAAACCTGTGGGTTTGCCTCTTACATCTGGAAAGCAAAGACCTAGATCCCAGGCTCTCCTGACACCTCAGTCCAGGATGAGGTACCTCTCTCTGCCTTTGCCTCAGCAACCCACATCCCAACCCCAGCAGGTAGGCTGGCTGTTCTTCACACCTCTGGCCCAGCACAGCAGCACCATCATCTTGAGAGCACAGGATTTCAGAACCTCTCCCACTGACTTTGCGCATTTGCAGGCCAGAAGGTCAACCGCAACCTGAGCTGCAGCAAAAGGAGCATGGCCAGCAGGTTGAGGGAGGGAACTGTACCCCTCTGCTCTGGTGAGACCCCACCTGCAGTGCTGTGGCCAGCCCTGGAGTCCTCAGCACAGGAAAGACACGGACCTGTTGGAGTGGCTCCAGAGGAGGCTGCAAACATGGTTAGAGGGCTGGAACACCTCTGCTGTGAGGGCAGGTCTGAGAGAGTTGGGGCTGTTCAGCCTGGAGAAGGGAAGGCTCCAGGGAGACCTTATTGCAGAATTTCAGTACTTAAATCACAATAAGAAAGATGGGACAATATTTTTAGCTGGTCCTGGGGTGACAGGACAAGGGGTTTTAAACTAAAAGAGGGCAGATTCAGGCCAGGTATAAGGGAGAAAATTTGTATGATGTGGATGCTGAACCTGGAAGCATCTAAACTCAGGTTGGGCAGGGCTCTGAGCGACCTGATCTAGTCGGAGATGTCCCTGCTCACTGCGGGGGTTAGATGATCTGTAAAGGTCCCTTCCAACCCAAACCACTCTAAGCCTCTCTGATGACTGTTACAGCTAAGTCCCTGTCTTTTTAAGAGTGTGGTTCATGTGCTCCTCAGCTGTGTGTGGACCTGCTTAGGTGCGTCAACAGAGTGCTTCTAACCAATGTTGCCTGTGCTATGAGTTAGAATCATAGAATCAGTCAGGGTTGGAAGGGACCACAAGGATCATCTAGTTCCAACCCCCTGCCATGGGCAGGGACACCCTACACTAGATCACGCTGGCCAGAGCCTCGTCCAGCCTGGTCTTAAACACCTCCAGGGACTGGGCCTCAACCACCTCCCTGGACAACCCATTCCTTCCTCTGCCAGTTGCCTGGCACTGGGATTCCTCCAGCTTTGCTAGCATCAGCCAGCTGAGTTTGCCCTACCCTTAGGAAAGGCAGGAACACGTGGAAGAGTGGATATATAGGGGGGACATAACAAGCTGTAGATTTTACCTTTTAGTTTGAATCCACCACTTTTTGTCCAGAAGAGCTTCCCTATCTCCCTCAGAAACATGCCATAAAACCCTAAGTTCAGCTCTGCCCTTTCCTACAAATTTCCATGTTACCCTCCTCCTAGGGGCAATTCCTTCTCTCCTCTCATTTGCTTGAGCTTTCATTTCATAGAATCAATAAGGTTGGAAAAGACCTCAGAGATCATCAAGTCCAACCTATCACCCAACACCTCAGGACTAACTAAACCTTGGCTCCAAGTGCCATGTCCAATCCTTTTTTGAACACCTCCAGGGATGGGGACTCCACCACCTCCCCGAGCAGTGCATTCAAACTAATAAGGTCAAGAAGAAGAAACCAGGTCTCCTGAGGGATCTTACCAGCAATAGCAACAGTTTGGGTCCAAGTGGGGCTTCCCAAAGAAGTTGGTAATGTTTTCCCTTTTGAGGGACATACCCCAGGCATCTGACCCTCTTGGTCAGGCTTGGCAGGCTCCCTGCATGGCTGTGATGATGGGGGTGAGACATACCACACACCCCATCCCCAGGGCACCACTCACTCAGAGGGGGGACATGGAGCTGTCATCCCCAGCACAGTTATCTGCTCTGCAAGTGACAGGAGTCTGTCAACAGCAGACAGGCTGGTGAGGGGTCTGGAGCACAGCCCTGTGAGGAGAGGCTGAGGGAGCTGGGGTTGCTTAGCCTGGAGAAGAGGAGGCTCAGGGAGATCTTCTTGCTCTCTCCAGCTCCCTGAAGAGAGGTTGTAGCCAGGTGGGCGTTGACCTCAAGCCTAAACTTCCCCTGGCACAGTTTGAGACTGTGTCCTCTTGTTCTGGTGCTGGTTGCCTGAGGTCTCTGCCAACCTGGGTGATTCTGTGATTCAGCAGATGGGTTGCAAGTGCTGACCCTCCTGGTCCAGGGTTGGCTTGTTCAAGGCACCAAAGGATTTTGGCTCAATGCAGAGACCAAGAAATTAGCTGCTTGTACTTCAGGCAGCAGTTGGTACCTCTCTGAGCTTTACAGGTGCTGTCACAAGCCACAAGTGTCAGTGTCTTGGTGCAAAGTGCTCTACCCAGCAGCGGGGTGGCAGCAAGAGGCAAGGACAGTGCGCTGCCACGGCGAGGCAGCCCAGGCACAATCCATCCCGGCACAGCTCAGGAACCAAGAGCTGATTTTTGCTGACATGAATTCTTGTTTCCATTGTCTCAAAGTTGTGAGAACACAAAGGCTTCCTCTCCTCCTCCCTGCCAGTTTGTCAGGAGCCAAGGCTGCTATTACCAGAGAAGGGCCTGAAAGTTTTCCTGCTGCACCGCAAGGAATGGGAAGTGAAAAGCTGGTTTCAAGTGCATTTTTGCAGTGATTCAGAGGGTATGGTTTGGGATGCTGTGGCTGTGCTTAATTTCATGGTCATATTACATGCTGATAGATCTTATTCTTTTTTTCCCCTCTTTTCCTTCTTTTTCTTCTTTCACTAACAGAAAGCACCAGTATCTTTTTTTCCCCCCATGAACAGTCTAAACAATTTCAGCTCTCTTGATAATGAAACCTAAATCAGAGCAATGAGCTGAGTAGGGGCATGCTTGGAACACACTGCACTGGCACAAGAGCATTCAAACCAAATGGTGTGGGCTTGAGCTTGCTTGCTTGAAATGAAACCTCTAGAACAGCACACCTGAAGTGCTAATTGTTTGTACCACAGCAGTGCATGCAGGTAGGAGCTACAAAGAGAGCTAGAAGGCTGGCTGGGCTTTATTTGGGGCTGAGAACAGGGTGGATCTGTGTTTAGAACTAGCAAGAATTTGAGGAAGCAATGACTGCTGGTAAGAATCATAGAATCAATAAGGTTGGAAAAGAACTCAAAGATCATCAAGTCCAACCTATCACCCAGCACCTCCTGACTGACTAAACCATGGCTCCAAGTGCCACATCAAATCCTTTTTTGAACAGCTCCAGGATGGTGACTCCACCACCTTCCTGGGTAGCACATTCCAAGACCTCCCATATTGGAAGGGACCTCCAAAGGTCATCCACTTCAATTCCCCTGCAGTGAGCAGGGGCATCCCCAACCTGATCAGGTTGCCCAGAGCCTTGTTGAGCTTTACCCTGAATATCTCCAGGGATGAGGTCTTAACCACCTCCCTGGGCAACCTGCTCCAGTGTTCCACCTCCCTCGTGGTAAAGAGTTTGTTCCTAACATCCAATCTAAATCTGCTTTTCCCTAGTTTGAAGCCATTGCCCCTTGTCCTATCCCCACAGATCTTTGTAAACAGTCCCTCTCCATCCTTCTTACAGCCCCACTTCAGGTACTGGAAGGTGGCAATTAGGTCTCCTGGAGCCTTCCCTTCTCCAGGCTGAACAATCAGCAGCAGCAGTGAGACTCATTACTTCATGGAGAGCAGATTTAAGCCTATATAAGCCTCAACAGAAAAAGGGTTAGGTTGATTTGGGTTCCTGTTGAACACACCCTGCCCCCCCCCCCTTATGCATACGGTGATGTTGAATTAGTGAGCAAGGTGGTGAAGTCACAATAAACCAAGTAATGATGCAAACACAACAACAAACCCACGTTGCACATCAGGATGAGTTCAAAGTCTGGCATTAAGCAGAAAATTGATTTAATTGAGATCACAGTAGAGCTTCCCTCAGAAGGCACACAACTGATAGTGTTAGTGTTACAAGGCCAGGCTGTGCATACAAGAGCCACCAGGCTTCGGGTTTGGTTGTTTTCGTTCTATGTGAAGTGAAAAAGACATCAGCAGATAAGTGTGCCATTTGTGCTTTGTGGCTTTGCCTGGCCAGGGATTCTGCCTTAAGCAAGTTTCCTGTGCAGTTGGGCATGTGGGAGGCCTGCAGACAAAAATGTTGTGATAGATACAGAGGGCAGATTTGACTGATTAATATGCACTGCGATACAGGAGCAGCGATTGAAGTGTTTGGAATGTGGTAGAAGCAGCATATGGGTAAGCTTCCAAAACAAACCAGTGATGATGTCCAGTGTCTGATGAAAACAGGGCAAGGA
This sequence comes from Picus viridis, assembly GCA_033816785.1. Classification (NCBI taxonomy): domain Eukaryota; kingdom Metazoa; phylum Chordata; class Aves; order Piciformes; family Picidae; genus Picus; species Picus viridis. Next base: position 34,062,838 of record CM066574.1, read on the forward strand.
GAAACCAGCCAAACCTCACAAAAACCCCACTGAAAGCCTAAAGTGACCAAGCAAAACCAACCAATGGATTGAGAGAGTTGAGCTTCAGTGATCCATGAAATTATTGAGCAACAAAATGGAAGCAAGTGGAAAAAGAAGGTGCACCACAAGTTAAAATCATGGAGAAAGTTGTGGCCAGAGCAAGTGAAAAGAATCACAGAATTGTCAGGGCTGGAAGGGACCTCAAGGATCAGCCAGTTCCAACCCCCTGCCATGGGCAGGGACACCTCACACTACAGCAGGTTGCTCACAGCCACATCCAGCCTGGCTGCAAACACCTCCAGGCAGGAGGCTGCCACCACCTCCCTGGGCAGCCTGTGCCAGGCTCTCACCACCTTCCTGGGGAACAACTTCTTCCTAACATCTAAATCTCTCCTCCTCCAGCTTGGATCCATTTCCCTTAGTCCTGTCCCTACCCAATACCCTAAAAAGTCCCTCACCAGCAGATCCATGAAATTATTGAGCAACAAAATGGAAGCAAGTGAAAAAAGTGCCAGGAGAAGTTTAGGTTGGGCATTAGGAAAGTTTCTTCACCCAAAGGGTTATCAAGCCCTGGGACAGGCTGCCCAGGGAAGTAACGAAGTCACCAGCCCTGGAGGTATTTAAAAGATGTAAGTGTGCTACTGAGGGACATGGTTTAATGGATTATGTGGTAGTGGTAGGTTTATGGTTGGACTTGGTGGTCTTACAAGTATTTCCCAACCTAAATGATTCTGAAGTTATTGGTGTGGCCACATTCCGACTGCTAAGAAATAATGGTGTGACCTGCTGCCTTCGTTGAGGACATCTACCTGGAGCATAAAGTTCTTCCCCATGAGGGTGGTGAGAGACTGGCACAGGCTGCTCAGGGAGGTGGTGGAAGCCTCATCCCTGGAGGTTTTTGCAGCCAGGCTGGATGTGGCTGTGAGCAACCTGCTGTGGTGTGAGGTGTCCCGGCCCATGGCAGGGGGTTGGAACTGGCTGATCCTTGAGGTCCCTTCCAACCCTGACAGTTCTGTGATTCTTTTCACTTGCTTTGGCCATAATTTTCTCCAAGATTTTAACTTGTGGTGCACCTCCTTTTTTTCCACTTGCTTCCATTTTGTTGCTCAATGATTTCGTGGATCATTGAAGCTCAACTCTCTCAATCCATGGGTTGGTTTTGCTTGGTCACTTTAGGCTTTCAGTGGGGTGGGTTTTTGGTTTTTTTTTTTTGAGGTTTGGCTGTTTTCTCCTAGTTATATTTTCACCAGAAACTGGACACCATCTGTGATTTGAGGGCTTGGTGCTTGGGAGGGAAGTTGGTTAATGCCAAAGGAAGACTTTCCTCAGTAGTATGGTTTTGGGTTGTTTGTTGGTTTTCTGCTTTGCATAGATCTCACCTAAAATTTTATATATAAAAAAACAACCACCCAAACCACTCTACAATAATCACCACCAGCAAAGCAGTCAAGGACAAAGTGGATCTCTCAAGTCAGTTTAACTGAATTCTGTTTGCTTCAAACTTATCTACTATATGATAAATCATGGCCTGTCATGCCTTGGGGGTGGTTACAAGGCAGAGAGGTCCTGAGTGAAGACAATGCCCCCTGTCCTTTACCCTCTCACCTTCCTGGCTCTCTGGACCCTGGATTTTAATTTGATTCCCTTTCCACCTGGGATCAAAAAGGCAAAAGGCTTTTTCTCAGGCTTGATAGGCAAAGTCCCAGGAAAGCAGTACATTAAACACTAACCTGTAGCTCCAGAAGAAAGCATGACTGGTAGTTGTTTGCAAAAGCCTGAATTAGAGACTAGTGACTTGAGATAAGATAGGCAATCAGCTCTGACTCTGCCACTGCAGACTTCTGGTCTACTTGCAAGAGAAGACATGTCATCATTTCTCTTGACAGTCCCCAGGATTTCAGGGAGATTGCCTAGTGGTCACAAGAGAAAGGGAGAAACAAAAACAGAACCCTTAAGAGTGCATGAAGGACTTTAGGAGAGAAGCCTTAGCTTTATTTTTAACAGAGTCCACACCAGCTCTGAGTAAGGTTAGATATGGTTAGGCATGTCAGATCTCCAGAGGCTTGGGCATCCCTACTGTGACAGATTTCCCAGAGCGATGCTTGGAAGCTGGGGGCAGCTACATGAGCGCAAAGTGCACCACTAATTCCTTTCCTCAGGAATCATACTACCAGGTACCCAGTTAAGTTGTACATCTTCCAGCCCAAGGCTGCTTCTATCACCCCTGTGCAAGGGCTCTGGCTGAGCCATTCAGCACCCATTTCACTGCACCTGTCCCCAGACTTCTTAATAAAGACATTATTCACACGAGGGTTCTCCCTTCCTCCCGTTTCTTCCCCCTAGAGGAAGTTTCCCCATGTCTTGCCCCTAGAGGAAGACTTTCCCCATTTCTTCCCCCTAGAGGAAGACTTCCTCCTGCTAAATGCTCTCTTTAATGCTGACAATATTCATGGTAGAAACTTAGGGAGAAAGTGATTGCAGCAGAGCCTCTTTCTTCTTTCCACAAACAGGCAAAATGATAAGTTCTGAAGTCTCTTGCTTTTGGTCACAACAGGTCACAGGCCAGTTTGGCAGGAGGCATCTGTGCGTGCATTTTTATTTTACACAGCCTTTCTTCTTCTTCTTTCCCTCCAAGCAGTCCCCTAAAGACCACAGAGTATGCAGCATATGGAATTTCTCCTTTTTTTTTCCCTCTGGAGCTTATTCTAAAGTGCTTCCACAGATATTTTTATATTTATCCCCCCCCTCCCCTCCCCCTTGCTTTGTGTTGCATTTCCTCTGTGAGCCTTAAAAGACTTGGCAACAAAACTTCCCTGCCTGGTATGAATGCAGCCATAGATATTTTCAGATCACAAAAGCAAACCATCCTACTCCCCCTTCTCTCCTCCCCCAGACCCCATATCATGTAAGCATCTCTCTCCTCCTTCTGATGGAAGTAATTTCATTATTTTAAAAGCACTTATGGAACCAACAGAGGTGACACCATGTGTGTGTGCACACACACCAGCCTCCTCAGGAGTCGAGACAATTGTGCCCTTCCCTTCCTTTCCCCATCCTTTCTTGAGGCTAATGATCTTCCTTTACATTTTAACTAAGTGCCAGTTGATATCCCCCATATATACCTTAGACATGTGTCTTCAGTGCTTGGGGATTCAACTCAAGCAGGTTGCTACCTTGGCCCAGAGAATGCCCTTTTGATGACTTACACAAGCCTGGCTTCATCCTGGAAGTCACTACCTGGGATTATTTAGCCTGGAGAAAAGGAGGCTCAGAGGAGACCTTATTGTTCTCTACATCTGCCTGAAAGGAGATGGGCAGTAAGATAAGAGGAAACAGCCTCAAATGGTCCCAGGGGAACTTTAGGTTGGACATTAGGAAAATTGTTCACCCAAAAGGGTTGTCAAGCCCTGGAACAGGCTGCTCAGGGAAGTGGTGGAGTCATGGAATCATAGAATCAGTAAGGATGGAAAAGACCTCAGAGATCAGCAAGTCCAACCCATCACCCAACACCTCCTGACAACTAAACCATGGCTTCAAGTGCCACAGCCAAGCCTTTCTTGAACACCTCCAGGGATGGTGACTCCACCACCTCCCTGGGCAGCACATCCCGATGGCCAGTTCCTCTTTCTGGGAAGAACTTTCTCCTCCCCTCCAGCCTAAACCTCCCCTGGCACAGCTTGAGACTGTGTCCTCTCGGGGACAATCTTTGAAGCAGGGTCTGTTGCAACAGGACAAGGGGTGACGGCTGCAAAATACAAGAGGGTAGATGAAGACTGGATATAAGGAAGACATTTTTAAGAGTCTGGGTGACTCTTTTAAGAGTGAGGGTGGTAAAGCACTGGCTCGGTTTGCCCAGAGAACTGGTAAATGCCCCATCCCTGGAAACACTTCAGGTCAGGTTGGACAGGTCTCTGAGCAACCCAATCTAGCTGAAGGCGTCCCTGCTCACTGTAAGGGAGTTGGACTGGAGGTCTGTTAAAGGTCCCTTCCAGCCCAAACCATTTTGTGAATCTATTATCCTGAAGGGCAAAGGAGCCCTTCAGCTGTTTAAACATCTAGCCATTCAGCCTAAGTTTTATTGTTCAGCAGGATTTCAAGCAAGAATTGTCACAGAAAATGCTAGAATTTTTTGTTGAGAGAGCCAGAAGAAAGTCTCTGTACACCTCTCCCTCTTCTCAGTGAAAGAAGGAAAGGTGGTGAGCACTTCTCCCCCTGGCAAAGAAGAAAGAAAAGATAGCTCAGAACAGCGATGTCACTGCAGCCTTTAAGTATAATTTATTCAGTCTCTTCAGCTTGTATTTCCCTGACCCAAACGATGCTTTAGAGGAGTGAATTCAGTATTTGATACTTGAGTACTGTGTCCAGTTCTGGGACCATCACTACAGGAAGGACATTGAGAGGCTGGAACCTGTCCAGAAAAGGGCAACAAGGCTGGAGAAGGGCCTGGGGCACATGGCCTAGGTGGAGCATCTGAAGGAGCTGGTATTGTTCAGTGTGGAGTGGAGGAAGCTGAGGAGAGACCTCATTGCTCTCCACAGCTCGATGAAGGGAGGTTGGAGCAAGGAGGGGCAGCCACTGCTCCTTGGTGACAAGCAACAGGACCAGAAGCAAGGGTTCCAAGCTGCCCCAGGGGAGGTTCAGGCTAGACGCTAAGAATTATTTCTTTACTGGAAGGGTTCTCAAACGTTGGAATGTTCTGCCCAGGGCAGTGCTGGAGTCACCATCCCTGGGGGTGTCCAAACAAGTGTGTGGACCTGGTGCTTAGGAACACGGCTCAGTGTTGACCCTTCAGTGCTGGGTCTAGGGTTGGACTGGATGAGCTTGGAGGTCTGTTCCAAACAGATAAATCCTGCGATTCAGGCTGTCTTACAAATACGACAGTAAACACCTACAGGTTCTAGCGCTACACCGGACTTCCCTTAACCTCTGCAACCTCCAGCAGCGTTTCTTTGCTTCTCCGTTTGAGCAGACGTAGAAACAACACCAGAAAGACGAGAAGAGATAGATGAGCATCTGTTACAGGAAACAATTGCCAGCATGAGCCAAACTCCATTTGGAGCATCATCAACAGAAGATCTACGACGGGCTCGCAGAGGAAGAAACTCGTAGCAGATATCCAAAAGCACACCCATGAAAGCAACACAAACAGCCATAAAAGCAACATGAATACTGCACTGTTTCTTGGGGCAAAATCCTTTCAGGAGCATGAGCAATCCTCTGCTATTAGCTCATTTTCCAAAAGCAGGCTTGGCAAGGGGAAGGCTAGCTCTGGAATACATGTCAAGAAGACTAAGAGCTGGGGAAGCAATGGCAAAACAAACATGAAGAACTGCCTCCAGATGTTCGGGCAGATCTTTTCCTCGGATCACAGTGGAGCAAGGCTGCAGCTGCTCTTGTGTCTACTCGAGATTTATACCAAAAATGAAAGCATCAGCATTTGCCTGTCCTCCTTCGGGGTGTGCTAGAGCCACCCAGGCTCCAGCAGAACATAATCTGCGCATGAAGGTTAACATGGTTGAATCAATCTGATCAGGGATGAAAATTCAGCTGCTATCGATTCCCCTATTACACTGATTGCCCTTCCCAGGTCAGAATGGAGACCCCTCCCATTGTTCAGGGAACACAATGTTCTGTTCACTACATCAATTACCCTGACCCCAGGGGTTCCAAAAGCCTCCCTGCTCACCCATTTACAGTGACAGCTGTCATGCTAATGAATCCACATTGACATTATAATTAAACCATTACACAAAGTGAGGCCTCACTCTCAGCTGTGCAGCAAACACTCACAAGGCCACTTTGGAGACGCTGCCCATTAGAAATGCAACATGATAAAAGGAGGTACCCTTCAGGTTTTAGAAGGTGAAAAGTGCAGGCAGAAGATGCAGACTTAAAGAGGGGTTAGAAAACAAGGAGGACCCTTGAAGAAGTGACTTTTGGTGTCCTCTTGAGGGTAGCTTTTGCTGAAGAGGTAGTTTCGCGGCAAGAGGCGATGGTTTGGAACCAAAAGAGGGGAGATGTAGACCAGACAAGGACGATATTTTTCACCAGGTGAGGCTGGTGAAACACTGGCACGGGTCTCCCAGAGAGGTGGTAGAAGCCCCATCACTGTGACACTCCAGGCCAGGTTGGGTGGGGCTCTTTGCAGCCTGATCTAGTTGAAGATATCCCTGCTCACTGGAGGGGTGGTGGACTGGATGACCTTCAGAGGTCCTTCCTACCCAAACCATTCTAGGACTCTATTTTATGACAGGTCTCTTTTGGGAATATATCCTAGAAAGGTGGCACAAACAGCTCCACAAGCAGTCAGAGGTAGGGAAAAAAGTATAATAATCACCAAACCCTCTGTATTCACCACGCCTGAGCTAGAGACCTCACAGTCCAAAGGGAAAAACCCAAGCCAAACATACCCCAGCTGAGCAAAAGGATCTAGGAGTAGCAGGGACCTCATTTGCAGACTGCTTAGTGGAAGTTCTCTGCTCCCCAGGGGCACTGCATCTGCACCCAAGCCATAACTCTTCCAGCCCTCTTCTACCTCCATGCACCCCTTTCAACTGTGGCCATTGTTGGCCCACAGTTTTACCTCAGGAGATCTGTGCTTGGGTTCTTTTGGGGTTTTTTTGGTTGGTTGGTTTGGGTTGGAGATTTGTTGTTTTGGGTGGCTGTTGGGGTTTTTTGTGTGGTAGGAATGGCTTGCATGGGTAGAGATAGCTTCCTATCATTCAAAGGGTTGTTGCACTTTAGAGACCTAAACATAGGAGGCATGGTAAAGAACTTGTTCCTACCATCCAATCTAAATCTACTCTTCTCTGGTTTGAAGCTACTGCCCCTCATCTGATCCCTGCAGGCCTTTGCAAACAGTCCCTCTGCAGCCTTCTTCTATCCCCCTTCAGGTACTGGCAGGCTGCTATTAGGTCTCCCTGGAGCCTTCTGTTCTCCAGGCTGAACAACTCCAGCTTCCTCAGCCTGTCCTCATAGTGAAGGTGTTCCAGCCCCCTGATCATTTTTGTGGCTCTCCCCTCTGTAGCAGCTATCAGAAGAACATCACTGAATTCTTACAGCCAGAGCTGAGGAAGTGCACACCAGGAATATCACGTTGCATCATGCAGTCTTCCACACATATGATGAGAAGAACTGAAAACACCAGAGCCCCCATTACCATATTAAGGCAATCCAAAGCAAACATTTAGGCCTGGAAAAGGATAAAACCTGGAAAAGTTAAGGGCAACTGGGAGTTGGCCCCTGCTCAACAATTTCAGCAATGGGTTACATTTCTGATCCCACTTACAACACTGCTGCTGCACGACCAGAACAAGAGCTTAGGATCTAATATTTTTTCCCTCAAATCAGTGTAGTTTCTTTGCCTCCTCTAGGGCTGTGCAAGCCTGCAGAAGCTGAAGACTGCCTGTAATGTATGTTGTGTTATTCTGGTTTCCTAAACTGTACTTTGAATGATGGATGAGAGGCTGAAGCAGCTGATAACAATGCTAAATGGTGAGAGACCAAATATGCACCAGTAGGACAGCTGAAACGGCAAGGCTGGCATAGAGCTAGCCTTGGGCTAAGAAACAGATGAAGTGTCTTGAGAGTGTGTTGACCCTGGAGCCTTCAACACAGTTTTCCTTTGCAAAACATCTTCCTCTCGGGGGAAGGGATGGAAGGCAAGAGAAGGGATTTGAAAAGCTATGGGCATTATGACTTTTAGCCAAGGATGCAATTGATGGAGCTGTAGCTGAAGTGCTATCAAATAGACCGAAGCTACCTGCAATCAGATGAGCCACGTGCTCTTAGCAGCATAGCATTGACAGGGTTGGAAAGGACCTCAAGGCTCATCCAATTCCGACCCCCTGCCATGGGCAGGGACACCTCACACTACAGCAGGTTGCTCACAGCCACATCCAGCCTGGCTTTCAAAACCTCCAGGGATGAGGCTTCCACCACCACCCTGGACAACCTGTGCCAGTCTCTCACCACCCTCCTGGAGGAGAACTTCCTAACATCCAATCTGAATCTACCCATTTCTAGTTTTGCTCCATCCCCCCAGTCCTATCACTACCTGACACCCTCAAAAGTCCCTCCCCAGCTTTCTTGTGGCCTTCCAGTATCTGAAGGGGGCTAGAGTTAGGTCTCCTCAGAGCCTTCTCTTCTCCAGACTGAACAGCCCCAGGTCCCTCAGTCTGTCCTCATAGCAGAGCAACTCCAGCCTTCTGCTCATCCTCATGGCCCTTCTCTGGTCACCTTCCAGCCCCTCCAGATCCTTCCTGTACTAGAGGCTCCAGAACTGGACACAGTGCTCCAGGTAGGGTCTCAGCAGAGCAGAATAGAGGGGGAGAATCACCACCATTGCCCTGCTGGCTCTTGTGTGGAAGGGGAAGCTACACAGGTAGTGCAGACCTCTGCTTCCATGCCTTGTGTTACTTTATGACCAGGGCAGGTCCATCTACACATTTCAGTAGGAATTTAGATCTTTATAAAAACACCTGACACATGCACAATGAGAACCTTCTCTTCCAGGTTCTGCAGCCTGCACCTAGATGAAAAAAAGAAAAGGCTCAGGAGCAAGAAAAAGAGGCAATGGCCCCAAGCTGTGACTGAGCAGGTTCAGACTGGACATTAGGGAAAAAAATCCCAGCAAGAGTGGTCAGGGATTGGAATGAGCTGCCCAGGGAGGTGGTGGAGTCCCCAAGCCTGGCTGTGTTTCAAGGTGCTTGGGGCTCTGGTTTAGGGGTGAGCCTTGTAGAGTAGGGTTCTGGGTTGGACTTGGTGATGCTGAGGGTCTTTTCCAACCTGAATGTTTCTATGTGATTCTGAGCCAAATTCGGTCCAGCTATACTCTTCTGAAGTCAGTCTTGAATTAGGTGCTACCCCAGAGGCTGTTTCATAAAGCCCTGTCTGCTGGAAACCTTGCAGCCCAGGGCAGCAGCATCATTTCTTGGTCCTAACTCAAACTTCAACGTATGCATTCCACTGGCACAGCTACAGGAGCTGTGGGGTCTGATCCTCTGGTGGGACAGTTTGCTAAAAATCCCCCAAATCCACCAGCATTGGCAACCCAGAGCATTGATATTTTCATCATCAGAACCGCCCTGCATGTGGATAAAACCCAAAACATTTTCACCAAGGTACTTGTTGAGCACTGTCAGGCTGACTGTATCAGGAATTGTAGCAGGCCAGTTTCAGGAACAGTGTGGCCAGCAGGAGCAGGGAAGTCATTCTGCCCTGTGCTCAGCACTGCTGAGGCCACACCTTGAGCACTGTGTCCAGTTCTGGGCTCCTCACTTAAGGAAAGATGTTGAGTTGCTGGAAAGTGTCCAGGGAAGGGCAACAAAGCTGGGGAGAGGTCTGGAGCACAGCCCTGTGAGGAGCGGCTGAGGGAGCTGGTGTTGCTTAGCCTGCAGAAGAGGAGGCAACCAGCACCAGAACAAGAGGACACAGTCTCAAGCTGTGCCAGGGGAGGTGTAGGCTGGAGGTGAGGAAGAAATTCTTCCCAGCAAGAGAGATTGGCCATTGGGATGTGCTGCCCAGGGGGTGGTGGAGTCACCATCCCTGGAGGTGTTTAAGAAGAGCCTGGCTGAGGCACTTGGTGCCATGGTTTAGTTGGTTAGATGGTGTTGGGTGATAGGTTGGAGTCAATGATCTAAAGTTCTTTTCCAACCTGGCTAATTCATTTTTCTGTGACTGAAAAAGTTCCCTTTTTGCCTTGGCAAATTGTGACGGTAGGAGACACATCTGGTCCATTCTACTCTGTTCTGTCAGTGACCAAGACAACACAGAGCTCTGCTGGGAGAGAGCTGGTCCTAGCTGAAGCAAGGTGACTTGAACTGAAAGGCAAAGTTATACGGAAGGAAGAGGTGCTAGGTCTCCGAGATAAGACACTCCAGCAAATAAATCCAAAGATGAGTCTGGAGGCTCTCTTTCAGTTCTTAAAATATTAAGAGCTAGCATTACTCAAACACAGCATCTCCTAATCCAGCATGTTTACACAATGCCTGGGGACCTACAACCAATCCATATCTGGATTTAGGCGTTCAAGTCAAGCCAGAGGTGGGGCAGGGGGCAAAGAAGCCAATACGTCAAACCCCTCATTTTTTGCCTCCCGGTATGTTTTCGCCCTCTGTGTTCATCTGTGCCAGAGGGAGAGCTGCTTTTCAGTACCCTGCCCCTTTTTATAGACAGGTCCCAAAGATTCCCTCCCCTTCCCACCCCCCCCTTGCCCAGTGTAATCCCCAATGCCTGAAATTTGACAAGATCCCCACAGCTCTTCAATTACCTTCGCTGGCCTGTCAAGACTCCAGCATCTCAAATTCAGTTAGCTGGTGTTTGGAGCCCGGCCAAGGGCCAGCCTTTGCTCCTAACGACAGCCAGCTGAGGGGACACTGAGAGGGGCTGAATTCAATTTGCAGGCCCTCTAACCTGATTAGGGGAGCAAGGTTTTTATTTTCTCCAAAGTTTGCAGTAGCCAGGATGAATGATGGCCAAAGGATGAGCTGTCAACATCGACAAAGGCTTGGAGACAAAAGGGGAAAAAATGAGGGGGTATAAAATAATTTATTTTCTTTTGTGGAAGAAGAAGAAGAAGAAGAAGGAGGGAAATGAGCCTGCTCTGATTGACAGCACGGGGAGCTGTTGAGTGAATTGTTCAGGTGACAATGTTGTGTTTGCAGTGTGTCACTCTGTGTGGGCTGTTAAAGCAGGAATGGATCCAGCTACCAGGCAGATGTCAAACAAAGCCCGAGGAGAGCTTCCCTGTTGTTGTTGAATAGATCCAGTGTCCAGCCTTTAATAAACATTACACTGCTTTCCCATCCAGCATATGATCCTCTATTACAACTACTCAGCTGCCACAAAAACTTACTAGATAGCCACAAAGACTCTGAATTTATCATGCTTGCGCAGCAGAGGAGTCACTATGGTTTTGTTCGTACTGAAACACCTCACTCCTCATAGCTGCCCCATCAGTAAGTCTTTACTGAGGCAATTTTTCGTACCACCAGAGCATAAGTCTGAAGAAAGCCAACCTAGCTGTGGCATTCTGCAGACTCTGCTCCTCCTCACGCGACAGCCAGCGCTGCCACAGCCAGTGCCAGCGCCGCCACAGCCAGCCCCGCCACAGCCAGCCCCGCCACAGCCAGCCCCGCCACAGCCAGCCCCGCCCCTCTCCCAACTCTGTACATACAGAATACAGAGCTAACCAGGTTGGAAAAGAGCTTTGAGATCATCGAGTCCAACTTATCACCCAGCACCATCTCATCAACTAAACCATGGCACCAAGTGCTTCATCCAGGCTGCTCTTAAACACCTCCAGGGATGGTGACTCACCACCTCTCATCAAATCCAACCTATTACCTTACACCTCCTGACAACTAAACCATGGCTTCAAGTGCCACATCCAAGCCTTTCTTGAACACCTCCAGGGATGGTGACTCCACCACCTCCCTGGGCAGCACATCCCAATGGCCAATCTCTCTTGCTGGGAAGAATTTCTTCCTCACATCCAGCCTGAACATCCCCTGGCACAGCTTGAGACTGTGTCCTCATGTTCTGGTGCTGGGTGCCCAGGAGAAGAGAACAACCCCCACCTGTCATGTTTGTTTCTACTCACTTAGGACAGACTCTGGGGGACAATTATTTAAATAAAAGGTCTTCCCTGATAAGCAAGCACAGAGCAGGATCAGACCTAATTCCAGTACAAAAGGCTCTGTAACACAGCATATAAGGTACTCATGCACTTAGCATTCCCACCCAGAAAGTTTTTGTAGGCTGGGGTCCATCCCATAAACCACAAGCAGAGTGAGCAGATTTGGAGGCAGGGGGAGAACCCTGGTTTCATATCTGCATCTTCTGTGTCACAGCTTCCTTGAGTTGAACAGAGTCATAGAAGGGCTCAGGTTGGAAGGGACCTCAGAGATCATCTCCTCCAACCTCCCTGTAATGGGCAGGGACACCTCTCAGCTAGGCTCAGCTGCTCAAGGCCTCATCCAACCTGGCCTTCAACACCACTAGGGAGGAGGCAGTCACAACCTCCCTTCCAGAGTCTCACCACCCTCCTACTGAAAAACTTCTTCCTCAGTTCCAGTCTAGCCCTGCTCTGCCTCAGCTCCAAACCATTCCCCCTTGTCCTGTCTCTAGACACCCTCATAAAAAGTCCCTCTGCAGCCATCCTGCAGGATCCTTTCAGGTACTGGAGGGCAACGATAAGGTCCACCTGAAGTCTTCTCCAGGCTGAGCAAGCCCAGGTTCCTCAGCCTATCCTCACAGCAGAGGTGTTGCAGCCCTGGGAGTGAGTCCAGAGGAGACCACAAAGATGATCCAACAGCTCTGTGCCCTTCTGTTGGACATATTTGAGCAACACTACCCTACCATGACTCACAACTCTACAAAGACCATGACGACTGCAGAACCCCTGAGAAAGCCACATTTCAGAGAGGAAAAGTAAGAATCTCCCAGCCCCTCAGAGTATCTCCAAGGCAATCCATTGATCAGATGGCACAGAACAGCAGCTTTGCTCTTTGTCACGTAGTGGTCCCCACCAAAAGCCACGCTCTCCTCTCATTAGCACATCGACTTGCAAAGCAAAATGTACAGGCAATTTTGGGTGTCAGACTTGAACAGAGGACCTGAGAAGAGCCTGAAAGAGCAGCAAGGTAGGGACCCAAGACACCACCATCACTGCTGCTTCACCTGAGAGCAGGAAGGCAGGCATGAACTCAGAGATAACCAAGCAGGTGCTGATCACGTTCCAAGAGCTACACACCAGCCACAGGAGAACAGAAAACCAAACATCCTTGCAGGTGGAGTCTTGTGTAGGGGTACAGAGCATCACTGCCTCGGTGTCTGGAGGCCTGAACCTGGGGGACGTGCATTAAGATATCTTAGAAACAGGCTTCAAGAGGAGAAACAAGCAGAAAACTCGTGGTGTGTGCATGATGGAGAAGGGACTGTTGTTAAAACCACACAGAAGCAGAGCAAATTCAACTGGTAATGGTTCTCCTGCTGTGCTTTAGGCGGTGCCAGGAGGTGTGCATGGGCTGCCTTTCGAGCAGGAGGCTCGCTGTGCTAGCACCTCTGACTGCCTGGTCATTCTGAAGTGTTTCTGGGCGCTCACCTCAGGTAGGATGAGCTTTGTAGCTTGGTGATGGAGGGCTGGTGAGAGGGGTGTGGGGACTCTCAGCCACACGCAGAGCTCTGAGGTCTTCTGTGCTTGAAAGGAGCGGCTTAGCGTTTGGGAAGCAGCTTGTTGTCTTGTCAGGGATGTGCTTTCTGCCTCAGTCCAGATGCAAAGCCTCTGCAAGAATAAGTTAGTGTCCACAAATGCTCAGCTGGAACCTATTAGCTTGTCTGCTAAGATCCCTGATGGTCCCTTGCTCTAACCTCCCTCAGCTCCTGCATTCAACCAGATTAGGCTGTCTCCACAGAACATCGCAAGGCTAAAGGGCCAAGTAAAATGTTTCTTGTAATCATTCTTCCTGCAGTCTTCTCTCCTGTCTATCTGGGGCCTCCATGGAGCCAGACAGGAGAGCTGACAGTAGGGAAGATGCTTGTGCTGTGCCCTCCACCTCCCTTGTTAATGCACTGGCAGAGAAGGATGAGAGCAGCCTGACAGAGGTGCAGAGGGGTAATCAGAGGGGGAGGAGGGAGAGAGGGAGATAAAGCTCAGATGAATGAGGAAAGCACATAGGAAAGGAGATACAAGGAAGATAGGAGCAGATGTGGACACATAGGCAGGAAGGGCAGCAGGTGGGAGAAACAATCTGGGGATGGAGTGGGTAATGAGAAGCCACAATGGCCTGGAGTCATCATTTGCCTTTCCTGCCTTGTCAGAGGATGCCTGTGAACATCTCACTGCCCTTAGCTGTCTAACAACAATAACAGAGGCCTGACCACTTCCAAACTACACCTGGGCTGAGCTAGTGCAAGGACCATTGCACAGACCTACAGATCCCACTCCTGCCGAGGGAGCAGGCAGGCAGATCAGCAAAGGGTCATGGTCTGCTATTCTCATTCTGCTTTGAATGCTACAAGGGCAGGAAACTGCAACCCAAATGACATGTTGGTGGGAAAGAAAGGCTGCAAAGCCAAGCACTCTAGCATGAGGAGATGGCAGAATTAATCACTTCTGTTTATGACAAATGGCTCATTCTCTCTCAGTCTGAAAAGTCATGTTTTCAAGACTGCAATATCCTCCATGTTATAAAATGGCCAAAGAGAATCATGGAACGATCTGGGTTGGAAGGGACCTCCAAAGGTCACTGAGTCCAACCCCCCTCTGCAGTCAGCAGGGACATCCTCCACTAGATCAGGTTGCCCAGAGCCTTGTTGAGCCTCACCTTGAGTATCTCCAAGGACTGGACCTCAACCACCTCCCTGAGCAACCTGTCCCAGCTTTCCAATACCCTTGTTCCTAATATCCAACCTAAATCTGCTCTTCTCTAGTTTGAAGCCATTGTTCCTCATCCTGGTCAGGCTGGATGTGGAAAAAACTAGAAATGGGTAGATTCAGAGTGGATGAGAGGAAGAAGTTGTTCCCCAGGAGGGTGGTGAGAGCCTGGCACAGGTTGCCCAGGGAGCTGGTGGCAGCCTCATGCCTGGAGGTGTTTGCAGCCAGGCTGGCTGTGGCTGTGAGCAGCCTGCTGTGGTGTGAGGTGTCCCTGGCCATGGCAGGGGGCTTGGAACTGGCTGATCCTTGAGGTCCCTTCCAACCCCAACAATTCTATCATTCATCCTATCACTGCAGGCATTTCTAAACAGTCTATCTCCATCTTTCTTGTAGACCCCCTTCAGGTACTGGTCATTACTAGGTTTCCCTGGAGCCATCTCTTCTCCATGGTGAACCACCCCAGCTCCCTCAGCCTGTCCTTGTAGCACAGGTGTTCCAACCCCTGATTGTAGGAAATCCCTTTCCTGGCTTGCTGAAGTCTTTTGATCTACAGCTCCTGAAAGCCCATGCAATGAAACTGCCACCTGGGCTTGCTCAATGCTCTACATCCTTGTAGAGAGTAAGCTGGCCAGTAATGGATGCCTGGCCTTTGCACGGGTATCCAGCCATTCAAACCCACTGACAAACCACACAACAGTGCCAGCACATCAGTAATGCCACAAGCCAGGTGCCAAGTAGCCATTCTCTAGCCTAAATATACCTTTGGGGTCTAGCAGGACTCCAGGAAGCCAAACCAACTCCACCAGCTAACAAATGCAAATGAAAAAGGCAAAAGCACCGAGCGTCCTGAAAAGCCTGGGGATGGTGAAACTTGCAGGGGTGCTGCACAGAATCATGGAATCAATGAGGTTGGAAAAGACCTCAGAGATCATCAAGTCCAACCTAGCACCCAACACCATCTGATCAACTAAACCATGGCACCAAGTGCCTCAGCCAGGCTCTTCCTAAACACCTCCAGGGATGGTGACTCCACCACCTCCCTGGGCAGCACATCCCAAGGGCCAATCTCTCTTGCTGGGAAGAATTTCTTACTCACCTCCAGCCTAACCCTCCCCTGGCACAGCTTGAGACTCTGTCCTCTTGCTGTTGGGTGCCTGTCAAACTGTCTCTTTCTATTTGTCACACAGAGGCAACATCAGCCAAATAGCTCTGCAAGGCCCTGCTACCAGGAGGGATATTGCATTACATACAAATACCAAGTGCAGAAGGAGCCTGCAGCGAGGAACACCTTCAGCAGAAAAGGTTTACTGCAAAACCAAACCTGTTTTAGGAGGCTATGGGAAAGCACCATGTTGAGCATGCAATCTCGACTGGAGAGGGAAGGTTCATCACAGAATTGTCAGGGTTGGAAGGGACCTCAAGGATCAGACAGTTCCAACCCCCTGCCATGGGCAGGGACACCTCACACTACAGCAGGCTGCTCACAGCCACATCCAGCCTGGCTGCAAACACCTCCAGGCAGGAGGCTTCCACCACCTCCCTGGGCAGCCTGTGCCAGGCTCTCACCACCCTCCTGGGGAACAACTTCTTCCTCACATCCAATCTCAATCTCCCCATTTCTAGTTTTGCTCCATCCCCCCAGTCCTATCACTCCCTGACACCCTCAGAAGTCCCTCCCCAGCTTTCTTGCAGCCCCCTTCAGATCCTGGAAGGCCACAATTAGGTCTCCTCAGAGCTTTCTCTTCTCCAGACTGAACAACCCCAACTCCCTCAATCTGTCTTCATAGCACAGCCCTCTGCTCATCCTCGTGGCCCTTCTCTGGACACCTTCCAGCACTTCCAGATCCTTCCTGTAATAGAACTGCAAGATGATACCAGACCCTGGGCTTTCTTGCAGATAGGGAAACTCTAGGCTCTGCTTTGAGTAAAAGCAACAAAAATCTATGCTGAAAGGAGGGACCCTGAGGTCATCAGCTGCTTTGGAATCCTGCTGCCTCTGCAACCAGCCCAGGCATCCTCTAGGGGAACAGAAGCCAAGGAGATGAATTTTCACATCTCAGGAACTACTGAAAGATAAAGGAATCAGTTTGTATCCATCCTTTTCCTTAACCAGGAAAGCCACAGCAGCTCAGTCAGGGCTTGCACCCCTCCAACTCAATGAGCCCTTTCCCACAAGGGTGGACAGAAAGAACCAAACAGAGCACTTTGCTGGCCAGCAGAGACCACAGAATCACAGAATGTTAGGGGTTGGAATGAAAGCTCATCCAGTCCAAACCCCCTGCCAGAGCAGGATCACCCAGAGCAGATCACACAGGAACATGTCCAGGCAGCTTTTGAGGAGAAGACTCCACAACCGCCCTGGGCAGCTTCTTCCAGTGTTCTGTCACCCTCACAGGGAAAAAAAATATTGCCTCCTGTTTCCACAGAACTTCCTATGCCTCAACTTCCACCCACTGCCTCTTGTCCTGTCACTGGGCACCACTGAGCGGAGCCTGGCTCCATCCTCTTGGCACATCTTCCTAAACACGAATGACTCAAGGCAGTGGCCCAGACCCAACTGAAGAAAACCCATATCAATCCAGTTGCCAAATCTTCCTCCAGTTTCCAACTGCCCAGGGGTCTTCTTTCTCCCCTGCTAGCTGTGAGATAGGGGGGTGGGGGTGGGGAAAGAGCAGACTCCCAAGTGCCTGTTAAAACAGCCCAGTCTACCAAGCCTAGAGCATAGCTAAGAGTGGAGAAAGACCCCTGGCTTCTTTCACTTGCGCCACATTATCACAGAAAGGTGGATTAGAAGTTATCTCAGCCCTGCTTTCTTTCAGAGCTCCTTGGCAACACAGCCACCAAGATATAAATATGCACACAGCACACACACACACACAAAAACCCCTCTGTGCAGCAGGCATCCATGCACACACACGCACCAGCCAGCGGCCAAGGGCGCTGCCAGGCATGGGGCGGGCACGGCCACCAAGGCCAGGGGCTTCTGGACATTCTGGGGAGAGGAGGGAAGTAAAGGAGGCCTTTTCATCCTCCTCCTCCTCCTGACATTTGTTGGGTTTTGTGGGGGTTTTGTTTGGTTGGTTGGGGTTTTTTCCCCCTCTTTTTTTTTTTTTTTTTTCTTAAGGGTGCACCACAAGTTAAAATCATGGAGAAAGTTGTGGCCAGAGCAAGTGAAAAGAATCACAGAATTGTCAGGGCTGGAAGGGACCTCAAGGATCATCCAGTTCCAACCCTCCTGCCATGGGCAGGGACACCTCACACTACAGCAGGTTGCTCACAGCCACATCCAGCCTGGCTGCAAACACCTCCATAAATCAGTATCTGAAGGGGGCTCCAAGAAAGCTGGGGAAGGAGTTTTTTAGGGTGTCAGGGAGTGATAGGACTGGGGGGAATGGAACAAAACTAGAAAGGGGGAGATTGAGATTGGATGTTAGGAAGAAGTTGTTCCCCAGGAGGGTGGTGAGAGACTGGCACAGGTTGCCCAGGGAGGTGGTGGAAGCCTCATCCCTGGAGGTGTTTGCAGCCAGGCTGGATGTGGCTGTGAGCAGCCTGCTGTAGTGTGAGGTGTCCCTGGCCATGACAGGGGGGTTGGAACTGGCTGATTCTTGAGGTCCCTTCCAACTCTAACAATTCTATGATTCTAAGGCCAGGAAAGAGAGCAACCCATCCCTGAAGGGAGGCAAGCAGCACTCCATAGACCATTTATCACTTTTCTACACCTTAGGTGGCCATTAGCACTTTTGGCCACACCAGGGCCAAGGAGGATAATACCATTCGTGCTCAGCTGTGCTCACAGCACAGTAGAACACTGCACACCAGGCACATAAGCAGACTCCTTAGGTGTCCTGTGCAAGAAAGAAATCAGCACACTGCTGCCACTCATTAATGCCCATACCCAGAAGTGGCAAATGAAGCCACCACCACAGCAAGTCCCTGTGCACAGCAGGTGACACCCTCACCTCAGCATCTAGTTCCACACAGTCCAGAAAGCTTTTCTTCCCAAAACTCAAGGTGAAGGCTGGTCACCACGAGCTTCTTACAGCCTTGCTTTGTTCCTGGCCAGCTCTAGGCAAGGAGGGTCATTATCTCCTCTTGGCGGTGGGAGTTTTCCTCCAGGTGATGGGTATTGATGCAAACAGCCACTTGAAGATGCTGCCAGGTGAGATAGGGATTTAGTGTGATTGTTTGGGATCTCCTGGCTCACACTCCTTGTGAGATACTGAGCAATACCTGTCCATTTCCTAATGAGCAGCACCAAACTGGGAGAAGGAATCATGTCAAGAAAGCAGTGCTGGGAACATCTTTGAGCTTGTGCAAGCTCTTCCCTCACAGCAAGGAGGAAGGGATTGGGAGAAGGAATCACGTCAAGAAAGCAGTGCTGGGAACATCTTTGAGCTTCTGCAAGCTCTTCCCTCACAGCAAGGAGGAAGGGATTGGGAGAAGGAATCATGTCAAGAAAGCAGTGCTGGGAACATCTTTGAGCTTCTGCAAGCTCTTCCCTCACAGGGGTTGTTTATCAGCTGCTCCTGCATCTCTCTCCTCATTACATATTGAATGTTGTGCAATGAGCTGAAGAAGGATTTATTCTGAGGTTCTGTATGTCAACCTTTCTCAAACCAAGAACACAGCTAATTGTGAGCCAGACTCTGGAATGCCTTCTGTGGCTCAGCTTTATTGCTGCAAGCAGCACCTCTGGCTCCTGTGGTATCCAAAGAAAGTACAGATCTAAGAGTTTGCAGTGGAACATGAGAGTCCTGCAAGAGGAACGTGTTCTTCAGGAAACACAGGCTCTAGGAGGGCAAGGAGAAGGAAAAATCTCACTGATTCTGGTTTACTAACAGGGGTTTATAGAGAGAAATTATCAAATGGCACCAAATTTATTGAGAAGCAAACAGAGTCCTGGTCCATCACTTGTAAAAATACACCAAGCCTCCGATTTCTGCCTTTCTCCCCCAGCCTCCTTTCTTTTGCTTTCTTGCTGCAGCTCTAAAAATCATCAGCATTTACATTCATCCCAAGCTTTGAACTTAGTATTTGAATCCAGAGATCAATACTGATTGTTAATTTGAGAGGACAGTGGGCAGTTCTTGGGGGGGGGGGGGGGGTTTTTGGGGGGAGGGAAATCATTCCAATTGTCTCAGCTCACTTCCTTCCCTTGCCCGTGCAGCTATGCCAAAGGATGCTTTTCAGGCAGCCTTCCCTTCCGAGATACCTCATGAGCTGCCGTTTCCAAATGCTGTTTGTGGCCTCTAACATGTCTCTTTCTGGTCCTGCCTGGTCCCTGGGGTCTCAGTCAACCTCTGGCTACTCTGCACTCCTTTCAGTTCGTTTTGTAGGAGTTGACACCCTAGAGTTGATGCCCCACCAGGAAAGAAGATCAGACTCGTCCCCTAGCAGTTCTTTTGTGTTTAATCTCCTCCATTAACTCCAATAATGAATTTACTGCCAGCAAAGTTTACAGAAGCAGATCGTTTAAAACAAATACTCGCTAAGCAGTCACGAAGTGCACTCAAAACCGACATGGGTTCACCCCAGCAGGCAAAGAGCTAAGCAAGGCTGCAGCCTCTGCCACCAGTTCTGTGCTAGATAAGGGAAAGGAGAGCTCCCACAACTGGGAAATCCCTGCTCGTTTGTTTGGGGTTGCTCTCCTTTAGTCCCAGCAGCCTTTTTGGTATCAATATGCAGATATTTGTAAAGAGCTGTTCGTTCCCCCTCAGTAAGTCTGCAGCTGGCACCAGGCTGGGTGGCTGTGTTCATCTGCTGGAAGGTAAGGAGGATTTACAGTGGGATCTGGACAGTTTAGGCTGATGGGCCAAGGCTAATTGTATGAAGTTCAGCAAGGTCAAGTGCCAGGTTCTCCACAACAACCCCATGGTAAGCTACAGACCTGGAGATGTGTGATTAGAAAGCTGCAATGGGTTGAGAGGGACCTGGAGGTATTGGTTGATAATCAACTGACCATGAGCCAGCAGTGTGTCCAGGTGGCCAAGAAAGCCAATGGCATCCTGGCTGGGATTAGGAACACTGTGGCCAGCAGAGACAGGGAGGGGATCTTCCCCTCTGCTGAGCACTGCTGAGGCCACACCTTGAGTGTTGTGTTCAGCTCTGAGACCCTCACCAGAGGAAGGACACTGAGGGGCTGGAGCCTGTACAGAGAAGGGCAACAAGGCTGGAGAAGGGCCTGGAGCACCTGGGCTGTGAGGAGAGGCTAAGGGAGCTGGGGGTGTTAGGTCTGGAGAGCAGGAGGCTCAGGGGAGACCTTCTTGCTCTCTGCAACTCCCTGAAGGGAGGTTGTAGCCAGGTGGGGGTTGGTCTCTTCTCCCAGGCAACCAGCACCAGAACAAGAGGACACAGTCTCAAGCTGTGCCAGGGGAGGTTCAGGCTGGAGGTGAGGAAGAAATTCTTCCCAGAAGGAGAGATTGGCCATTGGGATGTGCTGCCCAGGGAGGTGGTGGAGTCCCCATCCCTGGAGGTGTTTAAGAAGAGCCTGGCTGAGGCACTTGGTGCCTTGGTTTAGTTGGTTAGATGGTGTTGGGTGATAGGTTGGACTTGATGATCTCAAAGGTCTTTTCCAACCTGATTAATTCTATTCTATTCTATTCTATTCTATTCTATTCTATTCTATTCTATTCTATTCTATTCTATTCTATTCTATTCTATTCTATTCTATTCTATTCTATTGACAGTGTGGATGGCCTGCTCACCTTTCTGCAGGTTTTCTTGCTCTGGTTATTTTCTTTTCATCTAGAAAAGCAGATACTTGTAGACTTTTTTTTTTCATGCAAGCCTCTTTAACAAAGAGGCTTTGGGTTCAAACCTCTTCCTTGAACAGCTGAAATATTCTGTCTTCAAAGAGTCAGCATTAGAACCTGGAGATGTCTTTCAAGCAAGAAGAAAACAAAAGAATAGTGGGGGGAATATATACTTTTTTGTACTTCTTTACTCTTGCCTGCTAGGCTAATGCTGGAAAACCACAAGAAAGTAAAGAAGAACTTTCCACAGCCTGAACTCTCTTGATTTCCTGAGGGGGCAAAGAGAAAATGACCACTTTTCAAATGCTCCAAATGGGGATTTTTCTAATGAAAGCTCCATTTTTTTCCAGGGTCTAGCTCAGGGTGGGCTCCCTATATAGGGCTCACAATCATAGCTTAATGATTGTGAATATTGAGTGTCTCCACTAATGTCCTAGTGGGTATCACAGTATCACTGTTACCACAATACACTAGAGGTTGGAAGTGACCTCAGGGATTGTCGAATCCAACCCTCCTGCCAGAGCAGCATCACCCAGGGCAGGCTGCATAGGAATGCATCCAGGTGGGTATGGAAAGCCTCCAGAGCAGGAGACTCCACAACCTCTCTGGGCAGCCTGCTCCAGGGCTCTGGCACCCTCACTGGACAGAAGTTTCTCCTCATGGTGAGGTGAAATCTTCTATGTTCAAGTTTGAACCTGTTCCCTGTCTTATTAGTGAACACCATCGAAAAGCATTTGGCCCCCTCCACTTGCCCCCCACTCCTCAGATATTGATAGACATTGATCAGATCCCTCTCAGCCTTCTCTTCTCCAGACTGAACAGCCCCAGGGCTCTCAGTCTCTCTTCAAAGGGGAGATGCTCAAGTCCCCTAATCATCCTCATGGCTCTCCCTTGGACTCTATCCAGCAGGTCTCTGTCTCTCTGGAACTGGGGAGCCCAAGACTGGACACAGGATTGCAGCTGTGGTCTCAGCAGGGCAGAGTAGAGGGGAGCAGAACCTCCCCAGCCCTGCAGGCTACACTTTCCTTGCTGCACCTCAGGATGCCATTGGCTCTCTTGGCCACAAGGGCACATTGCTGTCCCATGGAGTCTGTGTAGATTTCTGTGTGTGACCAGACCTCCCTAATCAATGAAAAGAATCTCCATGTTTTGTAAACCTGGTCCCATTGACAGGCTTGAAATGTCCTTTTAAAATAGAATTCACTTTTTTGTGTGTGTAAGGGATTCTTAGAAACACATTTTCAATTGCATGGTACATCAAGGCTCTACAGAGGTAGATGGGCAAGCTGGGTTGATGGGCTGGAACCAGTGGCATGAGGTTCAACAAGGCCAAGTGCTGCTAATGCCTCAGAAAGCATCGAGGAAGAGTGAAGAAGTTCCAACATGAGGAGGAACTTCTTCACTGTAAGGATCCCAGACCACTGGAGCAGGCTGCCCAGAGAGGTTGTGGAGTCTCCTGCTCTGGAGAATTTCAAGCCCCATCTGGATGTGTTCCTGTGTGACCTGTGCTGGATTCTGTGGTCCTGCTCTGGCAGGGGAGTTGGACCTGATAGTCTTCAGAGGTCCCTTCCAACCCTTAGCATCCTGTGAGGCCTTGACCCTATGAAGCACTCCACCAGTGAGGATGCAGAGTCCTCCAATGCCTCGGTAGGACATCTGGGTGCTTCAGAAGGCCCTTGCTCAGGCATCCACACAGAAGAGCAAGACTTGAAACACAGCACCCATGCCCTGTCTCTAAAATCTGGAAGGATGACCGTGGAAGCAGCCCAAGATCTGTCTCAGTAATAGCATGGATTGTAAGGGTAGCTCTTAGCCTGTGGATTTACTTGATTTTCATTGAAATTCTAATGCAAAAACAAACATTAGGGCAACCTTCTTGCTGTCTCCTAAGTGCTCCTCCCAGCCTTGGAGAAAAGGTCAAGGTTATTATCCCTTGTAATCCATCACAAGGGATTTTCAGACATTTGGCAATGATGCTTTGGTCATTAGTTGTTTGGGGTTGCTTTTTTTGGTGCCACCTTACTCATTCCTGTGACTCTATCTTCTTTTCCAGGCAAGGACAGCAAATAAACCCATTAGTTTCACTACCTGCCACCTAGGTCAGGAAAGCTGCAATCCTCCTGTATATGAACACACACATATATAGGTGTGTACACCTAAATAAGGGGCGGGGGGCAGACAATTTCTCGGCAGCTCTGAGGGGAAAGCTCTTTCGTGATGAAATTTTTACTCGAGAAATGCTCCTAAATCAATTGCTCCCAGGAGAGGGGGCTGGGGTGGGAGGAGGGAGGATGAGGAAGGCTGCGTTCTCTCCACTCAGCAGTTTCCCATTGCCCTCCACCACCTCTCTTCTCTCCCTACCAGCAGGTTGCAAATGAAACAAAAGAGCCCACCCCATGAGAGGGCACCTCAGGGTGCCTGGATGGGCAGGGAGGGCTTTGGCTGGAATGTGGAGCACCAGGCTCTTTCCCCCAAGTTTCCTTCCAGCAGGGTGAGAGCAGGGCTCCCATATCAATTTTAGCATACCAGAGACTTAGAGGGGCTTACCAGGCTGCTCTGTTCAGGGGATAAAAGATGGGAGCTTGGCAGGAATAAACATGTCACTTGGGGAGCCTGCTGCGCGGGGCCTGATTTCCCTCTCGCGTCGGCTCGCTGCAGCCGCAGCTCTCCAGGCGCCGCAGCACTAATCCTGATTTATGCTGAGTTTTGGAAGGTGCAGGGCCAGCCCCCGTGTAGACCCCCCAAACATGCTGCAACCCCTCTCATGAGCACTTGCTGGCCCTCAGGAGGAGGAAAAGAACACCCTCCTTGTGCTGCCAGGAACCCAGCAATTTTCCAGCTGCTTGGGTGGGGGCACAGGGAGCCTCAGGGAGACCTTCTGGCTCTCTACAACTACCTGAAGGGAGGTTGCAGCCAGGTGGGGGTTGGTCTCTTCTCCCAGGCAACCAGCACCAGAACAAGAGGACACAGTCTCAAGCTGTGCCAGGGGAGGTTTAGGCTGGAGGGGAGGAGGAAGTTCTTCCCAGCAAGAGAGATTGGCCATTGGGATGTGCTGCCCAGGGAGGTGGTGGAGTCACCATCCCTGGAGGTGTTCAAAAAAGGCTTGGATGTGGCACTTGGAGCCATGGTTTAGCTGTCAGGAAGTGTTGGGTGATAGGTTGGACTTGATGATCTTTGAGGTCCTTTCCAACCTTGTTGATTCTATGATTCTATGTTCTATATCTCACAGTACACAGTCTTACGGTATATGAGAGGTTGGAAGGGACCTCCAGAGATCATTGAATCCAACCCCCTGCCAGAGCAGAAGCACCCAGGGAGTCTGCACAGGAATGCATCCAGGTGGGTTTGGAAAGTCTCCAGAGAAGGAGACTGCACAATCTCTCTGGGCAGCCTGCTCTAGGGATCTCTCACCCTCACCGGACAGAAGTTTCTCCTCATGGTGAGCGGAAATCTTCTATGTTCAAGTTTGAACCTGTTGTTCCTTATCTTATTACTGTGCACCACTGAAAAGAGCTTGGCCCCCTCCACTTGCCCCCCACTCCTCAGATATTGATAGACATTGATCAGATTCCCTCTCAGTCTTCTCTTCTTCAGACTAAACAGCCTCAGGGCCCTCAGTCTCTCTTCACAGGGGAGATGCTCAAGTCCCCTAATCACCCTCGTGGCTCTCCCTTGGACTCTCTCCAGCAGGTCTCTGTCTCTCTTGACCTGGGGAGCCCAAAACTGGAAACCATATTCCACAACGTGGAGCATTGTTTAACACTCTTGGGACTATAACACATATGGCAGGGAAAGTGGTGATCCCAGTGCCCACTGGGATGGTGAAGCTCAAGGGTGAGCTCCACTCCTCTGCCTCCTTTGGTTAGGTCAGCAGAAGCTGCAGAGGTTTTGAAGCATCCCTAGGCAGGAACATCTACCGGGCATGCTCCTCGCTTTCTGCTCACAATGGCTGCACCATCCCCAAGATGCATGCTGCGTTGTGAAGCCAGCTAGCCAAGGACTGCTCACATACCTTCCTGAGGGGAGTATGGGGAGAACGAGGTCATTTATTTGTGGAGGCTCTGAGATGCTCTCAGGAGCGATAACAAAGCCTGGAGCTGGCCCTTAGTAATGTGTTTGCTTTCCAGCTGCTAACTTTCCATTTACAACAGGGAGGCTGGCACCAGCGTTTCCATGTTGTTCCTTACACAGCTCTTGACTTTTTGGTCATTCCCTAAAGAGAAGAGTGTGTGTGTGGGGAAAAAAATTCCTAACACTTTACAAAGAGTAGCAGTGCGTTCCTGCTCGACAGGGCTAGTGCTCCTTTACCACCAGCCCCTAACACTGGAGCAGGCTGCCCAGGGGGCTTGTGGAGTCTCCTTCTCTGGAGACTTTCCAAACCCACCTGGATGCATTCCTGTGCAGACTGCCCTGGGTGATGCTGCTCTCTGTCAGGGGGGTTGCACGGGATGTCCCCTCGAGGTCCCTTCCAGCCCCTGGCACTCTGTGATTCTGTGCTTAACACTCCATCCCACCATTTCCATTGCACAACGCGCAGAGGAGCCTCCCACAGACCTCAGTGGGAAATCCAACAAGGGCAAACCCCTGCTGGAATGTTGATTGTTGGCTTGTTTGGTTTTTTGAAGGGCAGTTACCACTCTCCCCCTTTTGCACCCCTTGCCTTCTGCTCGATTCGGCTCTGCCCCTGCGCGGCTCAACTGGAACCTGCGCTCCCCGCGAGAAAACACTCCGAGGTCCCTCGCAGATGTTCAGCAACACATCAACGGCCTGGCCCAACACAATGCAGTGAAATTCTCCCCCAATCTCCCTCAGACGTTACCTAATAGATAAAGTGGCCGCCCCGCGCCGCAGCAGCTCCCTCCCCAGCCCATGCGACACAGCCGGCTCTGTTCCCTTGCTCCATGACATCATGCCGGCCCTCGGCGCCCATGCATCATGCTGCCTGCAAGCTTCCTCTTCCACCCCAGATAAACAGGGCCAAGACAAACTCCCTCAGCAATACTATGAAACAAAATCAATTAACCCGCTCCCCTACCCCCCTCAAAGTTCTCTCAGTTCCTGCCCCCAGACTCCCATTCCTGCTCATGTTGTGGTGAGAGCTGCTGGCCAGGGGCTTGAATGTGAAGCTCATTCATAGAGTAGAACAGAATAAGAATAGAATAGAATAGAATAGAACAGAACAGAACAGAATAGAGTATGATAGAACAGAATAGGATAGAACAGAATAGGATAGAAGAGAACAGGATGGAACAGAATAGGATGGAATGGAATGGAATGGAATGGAATGGAATGGAATGGAATGGAATGGAATGGAATGGAATGGAATGGAATGGAATGGAATAGGAGTAGGTTGGAAAAGACCTCAGAGATCGTCAAGTCCAACCTATCAGCCAACACCATCAAATCAACTAAACCATGGCACCAAGTGCCACATCCAGACTCCACTTAAACACCTCCAGGGATGGTGACTCCACCACCTCCCTGGGCAGCACATCCCAATGGCCAATCTCTCTTGCTGGGAATAACTTTCTCCTAACCTCCAGCCTAAACCTCTCCTGGCACAGCTTGAGACTGTGTCCTCTTGTTCTGGTGCTGCTTGCCTGGGAGAAGAGACCAAGCCCCACCTGGCTACAGCCTCCCTTCAGGGAGTTGGAGAGTGCAAGAAGGTCTCCCCTGAGCCTCCTCTTCTGCAGGCTAAGCAACCCCAGCTCCCTCAGCCTCTCCTCACAGAGCTGTGCTCCAGACCTCTCCTCAGCTTTGTTGCCCTTCACTGGACACATTCAAGAGTCTCAATGTCCTTCTTAAACTGAGGACCCCAGAACTGGACACAGGACTCAAGGTGTGGCCTAACCAGTGCAGTGTACAGGGGCAGAATGACTTCCCTGCTCCTGCTGGCCACACTATTCCTGATGCAGGCCAGGATGCCATTGGCCTTTTTGGCCACCTGGGCACACTGCAGGCTCATGTTCAGCCTACTCTCCACCAGCACTCCCAGGTCCCTTTCTGCCTGGCTGCTCTGCATCCACTCTGTCCCCAGCCTGTGGGTTTCAATTCAAAATACCATTCTGCTGCAAAACCAATCACACTTTTGCAGTTGTAAAAGAAGCTTCCCCCAAAAAAATCACAGAATCATGGAATGTTTTGGGTTGGATGAGACCTTTAAAGGTCATCTAGTCCAGCCTCCCCTTCCCTCTCCCCCATGCAATAGACCCCAGAACTGTGCAATATAACCCACACATGGAAGCATGCAGAGAGGGATACAGAGAAAGAGGGAGAGAACCCACAAAGAAAATTAACTCCTTTTAAATCACAGCTAACGCTCAACAATTTTCCTTTCTGGTTTCTTAGTTCAGACATCAAACCAAAAATAAGCCCCCAGAGGTCAACAATTTGCTGGTGATGTTTGCACACAATATCCTTTACTTCCTTCCCTGCTGAAACCCCCACAATGAACATCCAGGCTCTGAGGTCTAAATCTGTATCTACAAAATACAGGAAATAGTGTTTGGAGCCTAAAAGTGAAGAGGAAGAATAACAATGGTTCATTTTTATTAAGTGGAGAGGGGAAGACTGAGAGGGGATCAATAAATGTCTGTCAGTATCTGAGGGCTGGGGGTCAGGAAGGAAGGGACAGGGACAGGGACAGCCTCTGCTCACCTATGCCCTGGGACAGGACAAAGAGGAATGGATGGAAACTACAGCACAGGAGGTTCCATCCCAACGTGGGGAATGAACTTCTTTACTGTAAGGACCACAGAGCCCTGGAGCAGGCTGCCCAGAGAGGTTGTGGAGTCTCCTTCTCTGGAGCCTTTCCAGCCCTGTCTGGATGTGTTCCTGTGTGACCTGTGCTGGATTCTCTGCTCCTGCTCTGGCAGGGGGTTGCACTAGAAGATCATAGAATCACAGAATTGTCAGGGCTGGAAGGGACCTCAAGGATCAGCCAGTTCCAACCCTCCTGCCATGGGCAGGGACACCTCACACTACAGCAGGCTGCCCAGAGCTGCTGTGATTTAGAGAGGGGAAAACAGACCCATTGCCCTTGATTGAATGGGTTTTCCTCCCTAAGCAGCCTGGTGGTGCTTGGAGGTCTGCTCTCCAAGTTTAACCCTTCACAGAGCCACATCCAGCCTGGCTGCAAAAACCTCCAGGGATGAGACCACCTCCCTGGGCAACCTGTGCCAGTGTCTCACCACCCTCCTGGGGAACAACTTCTTCCTAATATCCAAGCTGAATCTACCCAGTTCTAATTTTGTTCCATCCCCCCAGTCCTATCACTCCCTGACACCCTCCAAAGTCCCTCCCCAGCTTTCTTGGAGCCCCCTTCAGATCCTGGAAGGCCACAATTAGGTCTCCTGGGAGTCTTCTCTTCTCCAGACTGAACATCCCCAGCTCCCTCAGCCTGTCCTCATAGCAGAGCAGCTCCAGCCCTCTGCTCATCCTCGTGGCCCTTCTCTGGACACCTTCCAGCACCTCCAGACCCTTCCTGTAATAGAGGCTCCAGAACTGGACACAGAGCTCCAGCTGTGGTCTCACCAGAGTGGGGTAGAGGGGGAAATCTCCAGAGGTCACTTCCAACCCTTAACATCCTGTGATCCTGTGATGCCATTCATGCCCAAAGTGCAGTGAAGCACTACAAGGAGACCACCAGAAGGGAGACCACCACATCTGCTCTCATCTTCAAGCCCTTCGCGTTGCTCTCTCCCGCTGGGGGAGCGCAGGGCAGACCAGAGGGATATAAACAAGATTTTTATTTTCCTCTCCTCTTTCTCTTTCACTTGAGAAGAACATGGCCATAACTCCAAGGAGAATAAACAACCCCACAGCTAATCTTCCCACTCCCCAGGGTGGTTTGTTGAAATTAGTGAAGGGATGCAGACGTTGCGCAGACGTTGCTTGATAAGAGTTATAAGTAGTGGTTTGTTATGATTAAAAAGAGGGATCAGAACTTTGCTGTCTCCAATGATTTTGAAACACAGCATTCTCCCTTCACAGCTATCTTCCCTACCTACTCTATTTACATTAAAGAGCGTTGGGATGTGCATATGGAAAGAAAAGAAATGGCTTCCAAGTGCAGGCTGCTTGCTCTGTTGTGTGCATTTTTGGAGGATGTGGCCATGGAGACCACAAAACCGAAAAGGAGAACAACTCAGAAAGCACCAGCAGGACTCATTCCATCCCCACCCCCCCAGAAAGCAGGGCAGCAGAGCCTTGGGGTACAGGCAGCTTATTTCCCTTGAAGTATCCATGTGGATGTCAATAAGGAAATACAGGTACCAGCTGACAACCTGCATTTTGGAATCATAGAATCAGTAAGGTTGGAAAAGACCTCAGAGATCAGCAAGTCCAACCTGCCACCCAACACCTCCTGACAACTAAACCATGGCTCCAAGTGCCAGACCCAATCCTTTTTGAATGCCTCCAGGGATGGTGACTCCACCACCTCCCTGGGCAGCACATTCCAATGGCCAATCTCTCTTGCTGGGAAGAACTTTCTCCTCCCCTCCAGCCTAAACCTGCCCTGGCACAGCTTGAGACTGTGTCCTCTTGTTCTGGTGCTGGTTGCCTGGGATCCTACAGGCTGGAGGATGAAGAGATTTGGAGCAGCCCTGCAGAGAAGGGCTTGGGAGTATTGGTGGGTGAAAAGCTGGCCATGAGCTGGCAATGTGTGCTCACAGCCCAGAAGGCAAACCTGAGTTGCATCAAACGAAGCACGGTCAAGGGAGGGAATTCTGCTGCTGTACTGCTGACTGTTGAGACCCCAGTGCTGGAGGCCACAGCACAGGAAAAACATGGACCTGCTGGAGCAGGTTTAGAGGAAGCCACAATAGCAATAAGGGGGTGGAATGCCTCTGCTGTGAGGACAGCTTCTTCTCTTCTCTTCTTTCTCTTCTCTTCTCTTCTCTCTCTCTTCTCTTCTCTCTCTTCTCTTCTCTTCTCTTCTCTTCTCTCTTCTCTTCTCTTCTCTTCTCTTCTCTTCTCTTCTCTTCTCTTCTCTTCTCTTCTCTTCTTCTCTTCTCTTCTCTTCTCGTCTCTCTCTTCTCTTCTCTTCTCTTCTCTTCTCTTCTCTTCTCTTCTCTTCTCTTCTCTTTCTCTTCTCTTTCTCTTCTCTTCTCTTCTCTTCTCTTCTCTTCTCTCTCTTCTCTTCTCTTCTCTCCTGTCTTCCTGTTCCGTTCCGTTCCGTTCCACTCTATTCTCTCAGCTTAGAAAATGATTAGTTGTTTCTTTAACACATTCTAAGCCAGTTAACCTATTTTTTTAAAAGAAATGCTTGAAAACTATTTTATTTCAATATTTTTAGGATTCTTTAAAAATATCTTTCAAGCATTTGGATTTCTATTCACAGGCAGCACACTTTGGGCCAAGTATGCTGCTTATTTTGGCCTCTCTGCTGTTTACATGCAGGCATCATGCACCTCATTTTGTGATATCAAAACAACTTATTTGTGGTCACAGAAAGGAAGAATTTCTTGTGCTGCTTCCTTTCTGCAAGTGTTGGCTTTTAAAACCCTGCTGCAGGGCTAGTTCCTTGCAAGTGTTGTCATCTCATGGAGCTGTATGAGCAGTGATCTCCTTTCAGCATAGTGCTCCTGCTAACCCTGTCACTTCTGTGTGCCATGTAGTCATGTGTTTGTAATCACAGGTCCAAGGAGCAGGCAAGGAAAAAACCCAAATCACTCTCTCTCCATCTGCTCTGTCCTTTTACTGCCATCACATTTGGAGAGCAAACTGTAAATAATAAGGAGTTGATGAAGTTCCCTAGCTAGAAAACGTTCAACTTCAAAAGCTTTCCTTGCTTCTGAAGTTAATGGTTGACTTTCTCTGGGTTCACTTTTCCTGCTTTTACTACAAGCCATTTGAGGTCATTAATAAGTGTCGGTGTTTGTGGCTATCACACAGGGGCTCAAAAACATATGGAGCATGCTTCATGCTTCAGAGCTGCAGATCACAAGGGTGTTTGAAGTGAAAGGCTCCACGAGCGCTCCACAGCAAAGCTCTTCACGTTACAAACCCACTCTCAGATTTAAAAGATGCCACAAACTTCTTTTTTCAAGAGCTGCTGGGGATTTCTGCACATTTCTAGGCATTTCATATGGGATGAATGTATCCAGAACCTGTCATAATCAAGCCCTTTCAGCTACAGAGAGCCTCTCGGGCATTTAGACTCTGGGGCTAAGCTTGAGGGAGCCAACAGATCTCTTAAATCTGAGAGTGGGTTTGGAACGTGCAAACCTTTGCTGTGGAGCAAAGAAGGACAAGGAGGGATGGCTTAAAGTAAAGGAAGCACCAATACAGGCTGGGCAGGGACTGGCTTGAGAGCAGCCCTGAAGAAAAGGACCTGGGGGTGCTGGTGGATAAGAAGCTCAACAGGAGCCAGCAGTGAGCACTTGCAGCCCAGAGAGCCAAGCAGAGCCTGGGCTGCAGCAAGAGAAGCAGAGCCAGCAGGGCCAGGGAGGGGATTCTCCTCCTCTGCTCCACTTTGCTGAGACCACACCTGGAGCACTGTGTCCAGTTCTGGAGCCTCTATTCCAGGAAGGACCTGGAGATGCTGGAAGGTGTCCAGAGAAGGGCCACGAGGATGAGCAGAGGGCTGGAGCTGCTCTGCTATGAGGACAGACTGAGGGAGCTGGGCTTGTTCAGTCTGGAGAAGAGAAGGCTCTGAGGAGACCTAATTGTGGCCTTCCAGGATCTGAAGGGGGCTACAAGAAAGCTGGGGAGGTCAGCTCCTGCAGCTCAAGTAGGGTTACCTGGCACAGGCTGCCCAGGATTGTATCCAGTTGGGCTTTGCATGCCTTCAAAGACAGAGACTCCACAACTGGGCTTTGCATCCCTCCAAAGGCAGAGACTCCATAACCTCTCTGGTCGACTTGTGCCAGTGCTCAGTGACCCCACAGTAAAAGAGCATTTCCTGATGTTCAGAGGAAACTTCCAATGTTTCAGTGCTTGCCCTTTGCCTCTGGTCCTCTCACTGGGCACCACTGGAAAGAGCCTGGCCCTCTCATCTTCATTTCTCCTGTCAGGTCTTTGTGCCTGTCAGTGAAAGCCCTCGAGCCAGCCTTTCTCCAGGTGCACAGCCCTACCCCTCTCAGCCATTCCTCACGTGAGAGGTGCTCCAGCATCTTCGACACCTGCGTGGCCCTTTGCTGAAGCCTCCCTCGTATATCCACACCTCTTTTTCACTGGGGAGCCCAAAACTGAACCCAGAACTCCATCTGTGGCCTCCACCACTGCTGTGCAGAGGGACAGGATCACCTCCCTCAACTTGCTAATTCAGCTCTGGATGCTTCTTTGCCACCAGTGTGCATTGCTGGCTCGCAGCCAGCTGGTTGTCTAGCAGCCCTCCTTGGCTCTTCTCTGCAGAGCTGTTTTCCACCCAGCTGCCTCTCAGCACGTGCTGGTAAATAACTTCTCTCCATTGCAGATAGGTCAGATCAGAAGGAGAATGACACTTTCTGAGCACCAGGTAGCAGCAGCTTGCTGCATTGAGTACAGGGCATCACTGAGGACAATGTAGGGAGAGGAACTACATGAAGAGTTGATTTTGCCCACACTGAACATGGTGGACAAGATACTGGTCACTGACATCAAAAGTTAGTCTAAAGTCAATCCATCCTAGAAACCAGACCCCTTCCTCTTGTCACTGATTGATCTTTGATGTGGAGTAGCAGAAGGACAAAGGCAAATGAAAATCTCACCCTTACAAAGAATATATGGGGCAGAGCCTTTACAAATGAGGTCACTGGGGAAGTAAAATGAGAGCTGGCACTGCAGGCACAAAGCAAGAGAAACTCAGGCCTTGTCCTGAAGTCTTACTACCAAATCATTGAGGTAGATCAATGTTTGAGTTGATGTCTCATGAATGTTTGAATCATAGAATCAATAAGGTTGGAAAAGACCTCAGAGATCATCAAGTCCAACCTATCACCCAACACCTCAGGACTAACTAAACCATGGCTCCAAGTGCCACATCCAAGCCTTTCTGAACACCTCCAGGGATGGTGAGTCCACCACCTCCCTGGGCAGCACGTTCCAGTGGCCAATCTCTCTTGCTGGGAAGAATTGCTTCCTAACATCCAGCCTAAACCTCCCGTGGCACAGCTTGAGACTGTGTCCTCTTGTTCTGTCACAGGCTGCCTGGGAGACAAGACCAAGCTCCACCTGGTTACAACCTCCCTTCAGGTAGTTGTAGAGAGCAATGAGGTCTCCCTGAGCCTCCTCTTCTGCAGGCTAAGCAACCCCAGCTCCCTCAGCCTCTCCTCACAGGGCTGTGCTCCAGACCCCTCCCCAGCTTTGTTGTCCTTCTCTGGACACATTCAGGTGTCTCAATGTCCTTCTTAAACTGAGGGGCCCAGAACTGGACACAGTGCTCAAGGTGTGGCCTGACCAGTGCTGAGTACAGGGGCTTCTTTTCTGTGTCAAACGAATGACATTCTCCCGCCCTGGTCCCTGTCCTCTCTGATCTTAGCAGCACACCCAAGCACACCAAACACCCAGGTGAATATCTTCCCATCCCCGTGACTCAGCCCAGATCTGAGCACGGAGCCTGTCTCAGCAGTTCCTCGAGAACATCTGCTGAAACTGTTTACCAAACTGAGTTTCTTGGTTGCTTTTCTTCTGCCTCACATCTGGCTGTGTTTACACCAACAATTTCAGCAGTCAGCCTAGAGAAATCTACATATTTACAGCTGCAAACCGCTTTGGGACAAACACCATAACAAATTATTCCCAGTTGGCTGCTTTCTTATTGATTTGCAACTCTGCCCACAGAAGCCTTGCCTCAAAGATGATGGGATGCCACACTCAAAGATGGGATGCCACCCTCAGAGATGGGATGCCACCCTCAAAGATGAGATGCCACCCTCAAGGATGGGATGCCACCCTCAAAGATGGGATGCCACCCTCAAGGATGGGATGCCACCCTCAAGGATGGGGTGCCACCCTCAGAGATGAGATGCCACCCTCAGGGATGAATAGAGTAGAATAGAATAGAATAGAATAGAATAGAATAGAATAGAATAGAATAGAATAGAATAGAATAGAATAGAATAGAATAGAATAGAATAGAATAGAATAGAATTAACCAGGTGGGAAGAGACCTTTAAGATCATCGAGTCCAACCTCTCACCCAACACCATCTAATCATCTAAACCATGGCACCAAGTGCCTCATCCAGCAATGTGATGCCACCCTCAGAGATGTGGGGCCACCCTTTGCTTCGATCCTCCATGCATGCAGAAGTGCATCTGGGGCACTGGCACAAGGCTGGAAGACATGATACAAAAGTATGGGAGACCCAGGCTAAGTGAGCAGCAGCTGAAACCCAGGTGTGGTGCCCCAGGGACAACATCAAACCACACATGGACCTCTCTGGGTGAACAACCAAATCAAGGCTGGCCATCTCACAAGTGCCTAGAGTCAGGCAATGGGTGCAAGGAACATAGCCCCTCACCAAGTTGTTCATCAAGTGATTTAGAGACAACATCCTTTGGTATCTAACCTGTTACTTGAAGACATTAGAATGACTTAAATTAAAGCCACCAAATGATGTGGCCAGAGTGGCTGGAGAGCCGCCTGGGGGTACTGGTTGACAGCAGCTGAATATGAGCCAGCAGTGTGCCCAGGTGGCCAAGAAGGCCAATGGCATCCTGGCCTGCATCAGGAAGAGTGTGGCCAGCAGGAGCAGGGAAGTCATTCTGCCCTGTGCTCAGCACTGGTTAGGCCACACCTTGAGTCCTGTGTCCAGTTCTGGGCTCCTCAGTTTAAGAAAGATGTTGAGTTGCTGGAAGGTGTCCAGAGAAGGGCAACAAAGCTGGGGAGGGGTCTGGAGCACAGCCCTGTGAGGAGAGGCTGAGGGAGCTGGGCTTGCTTAGCCTGGAGAAGAGGAGGCTCAGGGAGACCTTCTTGCTCTCTCCAACTCCCTGAAGGGAGGTTGTAGCCAGGTGGGGGTTGGTCTTTCCTCCCAAGCAATCAGCACCAGAACAAGAGGACACAGCCCCAAGCTGTGGTTTAGTTGATTTGATGGTGTTGGGTGATAGGTTGGACTGGATGATCTCAAAGCTCTTTTCCAACCTGG
The DNA here is from genome assembly GCA_033816785.1 of Picus viridis. Classification (NCBI taxonomy): domain Eukaryota; kingdom Metazoa; phylum Chordata; class Aves; order Piciformes; family Picidae; genus Picus; species Picus viridis. The sequence continues at coordinate 34,098,059 of CM066574.1, forward strand.
TTAATTCCATTCCATTCCATTCCATTCCATTCCATTCCATTCCATTCCATTCCATTCCATTCCATTCCATTCCATTCTTTCCATGTAGACAGAAAAGATCTTTTAGTGGTTTCTGAGTTATTTTCCACTCTCTATGAAATATATATGAACAAGGCAGGTACCAAGCAAATGTCTCTCCTCAACAGCTCCACATGCAGTTTCCTCCAAATCTAGGTGCTTTATACACAGTGGACAATAAAGGATCAGACTAGAGAAAACTTGCCCCAAGCATGTCCTAGCCCTGCAGCTGGGACACCTGCTCTGTGTTCCTGCATCCCTTCTGGTTACAACACCCATCCTTGCAGGTCATAGAATCAGAGAATCAACCAGGTTGGAAAAGACCTCAGGGATCATCAAGCCCAACCTGTCACCCAACACCTCTGAAAAAAAAGCCCCAGGTGATTGCTTCTGAAATAGGTAACATAGCTTCAAGGGCTCTGAAGAGAGAAAAGTGAAAACATATCAACTCATCATCATGAAGCCTTCAGTGGTCCTCAGCTTTTTTGCTCAATAGCCAAACCCCATCATCTAAAACAAAGAAAACTGTTCACACAACCCTTTTAAAATGAGGTTAAATTAAATTAACTTTTGATTACATTAAAAGGATGCAGCTTCTAAAAATGGAAATGAAATGAAATGAAATTAAATGAAGGAAGCATAAAGCTGACCACAATTGCAGGCAAGCTGGTGGTGGTAAGCATGGCTTCCAAAGATGTTTGGGAATCATATATCTACAAAGCTTCACATTCAAATCTATGCCAGAGCAACAAGCTCTGACCAGGAGAAGACTCACTTAGGATCCTATCCTTTCAAGACAGTCTTCTAAATATGAAGGTGAGAAAGAACAGAAGCAGCAAGTGGAAGAAACAACCCTACATAGAATCATAGAATTGTTAGGGTTGGAAGGGACCTCAAGGATCAGACAGTTCCAACCCCCTGCCATGGGCAGGGACACCTCACACTACAGCAGCTTGCTCACAGCCACATCCAGCCTGGCTGCAAACACCTCCAGGCAGGAGGCTTCCACCACCTCCCTGGGCAACCTGTGCCAGGCTCTCACCACCCTCATGGGGAACAACTTCTTCCTAATATCCAATCTCAATCTACAAGTTTTGTTCAGTAGGTCACCTTCCAAAAGCTGACAATTTATATCCATCATCCTCAAAAAAGCCTTACACAGCTTAAGGAGGAGGTTCCATGTTGGCTTTTTCTCTGGGAGGGTGGTAGGGAGGGAAGTGTACCTGACAGAACATGAGAGGATCTACTGGCATACAGTCTGCCAGGAGACAGTGTCAGCTGAGAAGAGGTTCATCTCACAGTCACAAAGAATAGAATAGAATAGAATAGAATTAACCAGGTTGGAAAGGACCTCAGAGATCATCAAGTCCAACCTATCAGCCAACACCATCTAAGCAACTAAACCATGGCACCAAGTGCCTCAGCCAGGCTCTTCTTAAACACTTCTAGTGATGGTGACTCCACCACCTCCCTGGGCAGAACATTCCAATGGCCAATCTCTCTTGCTGGGAAGAATTTCCTCCTAACATCCTCCCCTGGCACAGCTTGAGACTGTGAACTCTTGTTCTGGTGCTGGTTGCCTGGGAGTAGAGACCAATCCCCACCTGGCTACAACCTCCCTTCAGGGAGATGGAGAGAGCAGTAAGATCTCCTCTGAGCCTCCTCTTCTCCAGGCTAAGCAACCCCAGCTCCCTCAGCCTCTCCTCACAGGGCTGTGCTCCAGACCCCTTCCCAGCTTTGTTGCCTTTCTCTGGACATGTTCTGAGGGCCCCAGAACTGGACACAGGACTCAAGGTGTGGCCTAACCAGTGCTGAGCACAGGGGCACAATGACCTCCCTGCTCCTGCTGGTCACACTGTTCCTGATGCAGGCCAGGATGCCCTTGGCCTTCTTGGCCACCTGGGCATGTTGCTGGCTCTATCAACCAGTACCCCCAGGTCCCTTTCTGCGTGGCTGCTCTGCAGAGCTCTCCTACCCTCTATACAGATCAACTCCTGCCCCCAGCTTGGTGTCACCTGCAAATGTACTGATGATGGACTCAATCCCCTTGTCCAGATCACCATTAAAGATACTGAACAGGATGGGGATCAGCACTGATCCCTGGGGGCACATCTGCACCTTACAAACATCCCTGAGGTTATCTACTTTACAGCAGAAGGCTTCTACTTCAAGAGACTCTGGCACAGTAAAGCAGATGTTCCAGTGGAAGCCCAGCCATGCAAAGCAGCTTTCTGAGCCTGCTGCCACATCTTTGCCTGACACCATTCCTGCAGCCACCATGACTGAATGTATTTAGCAGTCATTGCTCCAGAAGCAGGGCTTGCATTCCACACATAAGTGACCAAGCAGCCCTGTGCCTCTTCGGCATTGATGCATTAAGGCAGATTTCCTGCCTCAGCTGCCCCTGCATGTGACAAGACAAAAATAAAACCACAGGCCCCTTGTAAACTTTAATCACCATATTAACACCCATGAGAAAAGCTTTGGGTGATCCCAATCTTGCTCTCTTAAGAGGGTTCAGCTGTAGATACTTACAAGATGTTCTGCCCCTGCTGATTGCTCATTATCCAAAATTAGCTCTCACAGGAGCCTTTGCCATAGTGCCTGGCAAAGTGGAAGCTGGACCTGTTTTCAAGAGCTTTTGACATTCCCAGGACCTCAGCTCTTCCAGGAATGCATGCCTTGCCAGAGCAGGACACAGCATTCTGCAGAGAGAAGTCAGGAGAGCTGTTACTGGCTGTGGAAGGAGTGGGGCAATGAGGGTTCTGCTGCTTTCCTGATCTACTTTTGGTTTCAGCTTAATGGTTTTTCAAGGCTAATTGGTTGAGGTAGGCTAATTGGTAGGAGGTCCAATGGGTCTTGGCCACAAACAGTACAATCTTACAGGCTTTTTGAAACCTAATTTGGGTGTCCTGCCTTCCCAGAGCAGGACACAACATTCTGCAGGGAGAAGTCAGGAGAATGTGCCGCCCAGGGAGGTGGTTGAGTCACCATCACTGGAAGTGTTTAAAAAGAGCCTGGATGAGGCACTTGGTGCCATGGTTGAGTTGACTAGATGGTGTTGGGTGATAGGTTGGACTCGGTGATCTCAAAGGTCTCTTCCAACCTGCTGAATTCTGTGTTCTGTAAAATAGGCTTTCCTGGAGAATCCACAGCCTTGGGTTGTTACTGGCTGTGGAAGCAATGGAGCAATGAGGATTCTGCTGCTTTCCTGATCAGCTTTTGGCTTCAGCTTAATGGTTTTTCAAGGCTAATTGGTTGAGGCTCTGTAGTAGGTCCAATAGGTCTTGGCCACAAGCAGTCCAACCTTATAGGCCTTTTGAAACCAAATGTATGTGTCCTGCCTTCCCAGAGCAGGACACAACATTCTGCAGGGAGAAGTCAGGAAAGCTGTTACTGGCTGAGGAAGGAGTGGGGCAATGAGGATTCTGCTGCTTTCCTGATCTACTTTTGGCTTCAGCTTAGTGGTTTTTCAAGGCTAATTGCTTGAGGCTCTGTAGTAGGTCCAACAGGTCTTGGCCACAAGCAGTCCAATCTCACAGGCTTTCTTAACCCCAAATTTATGTTGCTCCCAGCGGTGTGGTCCCAGCACGAAGAGTTAAACAAAAAAATGAATGACTTAATCACTTGTGCTTGCCTCAAGTCAAGAACAAATATAAAATACCTGATGTACAAACTTGCACCTTTGCTGCAAACCTCAGGATAAAGCAAGCAGCCTACAAAAATACATTGCCTGCAGAAACAACAGCTCTCCAGTCACAGCAGAGCAAGCAAAAAAGCCCACCCCCCAAACCCAACCCAGATGTCTTTCATACGCAGAGAAAAAGAAATCTCTCGAGTGCATCTTGGATAAATTAGTTGAGATGGTAATTCAAATTCCTGCTAAGGCCAGGCTTACAGTCTCTAAGCTCTGAAAAACCTGTGAAAACAAATTGCAGTTGGAGGATTTCTGCAGCCTTCTCCTTGAGACAAGTGGAGGCTGCAGCGGCCCTTGATTTCATTCTGGTGGGACGATGTGCTGATGGAGTTTATTTATGAGCTGTGAGGGTTTTGCAGTGGTCCTGGTGGTAACTGGAGCTGGTAGAACGTTGGAAAGTTGGGTTGGTCCTTGGGTTGGTTTCTTTTCTTTCAGAAAAGAAAAAATAAAGTGCAACTTTTTGCCAAGACCTAAGACATTTCACCTCATTCATCATCAGAGGAGGGCTGATTGGCTTGGGTCAACTCTTGTTTGGATATTGTCAAAACATTTGTGGTTGTGTGCCTTCCATTTACTGCTATGTTGTAGGGAAATATTTATTTTATATGTTATATCTGCATCTATCTTTACCATCTCTATGCTCCACAATTTAAGAAGGACATTGAGATACTTGAACGTGTCCAGAGAAGGGCAGCAAGGCTGGGGAGAAGTCTGGAGCACAGCCCTGTGAGGAGAGGCTGAGGGAGCTGGGGTTGCTCAGCCTGCAGAAGAGGAGGCTCAGGGGAGACCTTCTTGCTCTCTCCAACTCCCTGAAGGGAGGTTGCAGCCAGGTGGGGGTTGGTCTCTTCTCCTAGGCAACCAGAATACAGAACTAACCAGGTTGGGAAACACCTTTGAGATCATCGAGTCCAACCTATCAACCAACACCATCTAATCAACAGAACAAGAGGACACAGTCTCAAGCTGTGCCAGGGGAAGTTTAGGCTCAAGGGGAGGAGAAAGTTCTTCCCAGAAAGAGGAATTGGCCATTGGATTGTGCTGCCCAGGGAGGTGGTGGAGTCACCATCCCTGGAGGTGTTCAAGAAGGGATTGGATGTGGCAGTTGGAGCCATGGTTTAATTAGTCATGAGGTGTTGGGTGACGGGTTTGACTTGGTGATCTCTGAGGTCTTTTCCAGCCTTCTCGATTCTATGATCTCCATCTCTATCACTATTTCTATCACTATCTACCTACCTACCTGTATATGTATATCTATATATATAGCATACTATGTCAACAAAATGTAAGCTCAACCACAAGTGAGCAGAACATCAAAGCCCACATCAATGCTTCTCACCTTTCTGCCACAAGCACAAGCCCTGTGAGGAGAGGCTGAGGGAGCTGGGGTTGCTTAGCCTGGGGAAGACGAGGCTCTGGGGAGACCTTATTGCTGTCTACAGCTACCTGAAGGGAGGTTGTAGCCAGCTGGGGGTTGGTCTCTTCTCCCAGGCACCCAGCACCAGAACAAGAGGACACAGTCTCAAGCTGTGCCAGGGGGAAGTTTAGACTTGATCTTAGAAAGAAGTTCTTCCCAGAAAGAGAGATTGGCCATTGGAATGTTCTGCTCAGGGAGGTGGTGGAGTCACCATCCCTGGAGGTGTTTAAGAAAATCCTGGATGAGGCACCTGGTGCTGTGGTCTGGTTGATTAGATAGGGTCAGGTGATAGGTTGGAGTTGATGATCTTGGAGGTCTCTTCCAACCTGGTCGATTCTGTGATTCTGTTGAAGCTCTGCTTTCCCCAAGTGAGAAATCTCAATTCCTTTGAAGTGCAGAACATTTCATTTCATGATTCCTCATGCAAGTTTCCTGCAGGCTGCTGCGCTTTGTGACAGGGGTGGAAATGCGCTCCCTTTGAGCTCTTAAAGCGTGCAACAGCCAGAAAGAATCACATCCTCTCCTTTCAGTTTTTGAGTTTTCCCTGTTCCTTTTCACTCCATACCATTAAAACCTATATGTTTATTTATTTATTCAAACCTTTGTGGTAACCCTTGCTTGGTATTGGTATATTTTTCCATATGAAATTTGCTGTTTTATGTGGCCCGTTATGTAAATAAATACATCCAAAATATACTCCACTGTGGCACAAAACTGGAGCTTTCAAACATGTGCTTCTTATAACTCTTATAAAAATTAATGAAACACTCATTCTTACACAGTGGGTCCAGCTTAACTTTGAAAAACTATCTGAAAGCCCTAAACTAAAATAAATGAGATTGCTGCTAATGGAAAAGATTCATTTCAAGTGCTTTGCTGTTTCAGTCCAGCTCGTGCAGCCTCTGGCGTATCGGTTTAGGAGCAAGGCGCTTTGTCTTAAGAATAATAAACTGCTTTGCAAGTCCACGCCGGGACATGCCGGAGCAAAGCCCTGCTTGCGACCCACGGGCTGTCGCTGGGTCTACTCGAAGGGACAGAGCTACTGCAACGTTAAGGAGGAGGAATAAGAATGCCAAGAAAGACAGAGAGAAAGAAAGAAAGACAGAGAGAGAGAAGGGAAGAAGGTAGGAAAGGAAGAAGGGAAGAAAGAGAGAGAGAAAGAAAGAGAGGAAGAGACAGAGACAAAGAGAGAAAGAGAAGAAAGAGAGAAAGAGAAGAAAGAGAGAAAGAGAAGAAAGAGAGAAAGAGAGAAAGAGAGAAAGAGAGAAAGAGAGAAAGAGAGAAAGAGAGAAAGAAAGAAAGAAAGAAAGAGAGAAAGAGAGAAAGAGAGAAAGAAAGAAAGAAAGAAAGAAAGAAAGAAAGAAAGAAAGAAAGAAAGAAAGAAAGAAAGAAAGAAAGAAAGAAAGAAAGAAAGAAAGAAAGAAAGAAAGAAAGAGAGAAAGAAAGAGAGAAAGAAAGAGAGAAAGAAAGAGAGAAAGAAAGAGAGAAAGAAAGAGAGAAAGAAAGAGAGAAAGAAAGAGAGAGGGAAAGAGAGAGGGAAAGAGAGAGGGAAAGAGAGAGGGAAAGAGAGAGGGAAAGAGAGAGGGAAAGAGAGGGGAAAGAGAGAGGGAAAGAGAGAGGGAAAGAGAGGGAAAGAGAGAGGGAAAGAGAGAGGGAAAGAGAGAGGGAAAGAGAGAGGGAAAGAGAGAGAGAGAGAAAGAGAGAGGGAGAGAGAGAGGGAGAGAGAGAGAGAAAGAGAGAGAGAAAGAGAGAAAGAAAGGGAGGAAGGGAGAAAGGGAGGAAGGGAGAAAGGGAGGAAGGGAGAAAGGGAGGAAGGGAGGAAGGGAGGAAGGGAGGAAGGGAGGAAGGGAGGAAGGGAGGAAGGGAGGAAGGAGAGGGGAGGAAGGAGAGGGGAGGAAGGAGAGGGGAGGAAGGAGAGGGGAGGAAGGAGAGGGGAGGAAGGAGAGGGGAGGAAGGAGGGAAAGTTTTTTGCTTTTCCAGTTGATTCTGCGTCACACTTCCAAAATCCTGACCGTTTCCTGCCCTGGAGGCTGCTGCAGACTCCACTGGAATGGCTGCAATTATGAGAAGTGATTCTGGACTGCTGCGAGCCGCAGGCTGTGGTCACAGCGTGGCTGGATAGCAGCAAGGAGCCTGAGGCAGAGGGGCTGCACGCACGGCAGCGTGAGGTACATGTGCAAGAGGCTGTCCCTCCAAAACCAGCAGAGGAGGTGACAAGGCGTGTCCTGTGGCACCAAGGGGTGGCTGGTTTGGGGACCCTGTGGCCCTGATCATAGGATGGTGTGGGTTGGAAGGGACCATTAAAAATCCTCTAGTCCAAACCTCCTGAAATAAAAGCAGGAGCATCTTCAACTAGATCAGGTTGCTCAGAGCCCTGTCCAACCTGACCTGGAATGCTTCCAGGGATGAGGCTTCTACCACCTCCCTGGACTACCTGTGGCAGTGTTTCACCATCCTCAGTGCAAAAAACTTCTTCCTTACACTTAGTAGAAACCTCTCTTCTTTCACTTTAAAGCTATCTCCCCTTGCCCTGCAACAACAGGCTCTGATAGAAAGATTCTCCTCATCTTATAGGCCCCCTGGGAGGCTGCAATAAGCTCTATCCATGCTGAACACGCCCAACTCTCCCAGCCTGTCCTCACAGCAGAAGCATTCCATCCCCCTTGTCATTTTTGTGGCACTCCCCTGAACCCACTCCAACAGGTCCATGTCTTTTGGTGGTGTGCAGTAATAAGAAACAGCAGGTTCAAACTTGAACTTCGAAGATTTCACCTCACCATGAGGAGAAACTTCTTTAAATTGAGGGTGAGAGCGCCCTGGAGCAGGCTGCCCAGAGAGGTTGTGCAGTCTCCTTCTCTGGAGACTTTCCAAACCCACCTGGATGCATTCCTGTGCAGACTCCCCTGGGTGCTTCTGCTCTGGCAGGGGGTTGGACCGGATGGAGGTCCCTTCCAACTTCTATTGTACTGTGAGACAGTGACAAATCCTCCCCAAAGGGACCAAATGGAAAGGGAAAAAAACCCCAAACAACAAAGAGTATTTGCCAAACTGGGGGCATAAAAATCAAAGAATCACAGAATCAACCAGGTTGGAAAAGACCTCAGAGATCATCAAGTCCAACCTAATACTTAACACCTCTTGACAACTAAACCATGGCTCCAAGTGCCACACCCAAGCCTTTTTGAACACCTCCAGGGATGGTGACTCCACCACCTCCCTGGGCAGCACATCCCAAGGGCCAATCTCTCTTTCTAGGAAGAACTTTCTCCTCCCCTCCAGCCTAAACTTCCCTGGCACAGCTTGAGACTGTGTCCTCTTGTTCTGGTGCTGGTTGCCTGGGAGAAGAGACCAACCCCCACCTATCTGCAACCTCTTTTCAGGTAGTTGCAGAGAGCATTAAGGTCTCCCTGAGCCTCCTCATTGCTCATGAAATGATACCAGGCTGCAGTTTCTCTGCTAGAAGCAGCTTCCCCAAGCATTGCACATCCTTGCTCGGAGGAGCATTAACCCACTTAGAAACAGTGCCCTGCCTCAACAACGCTCAGGAGAATTTATTCTTGATAAATTATCTGGGGGCACGTCTCAAATCAATCAAACCCCCTTGTAATGGGAACAATCCCTCCCAAACCTTGTCATGCCTCGTAAAAAGGGAAATCCATTTCCCTGCTGGATAGATCACGTCGATAAAGGAATCACTTATCACTGGGCCAGGAGACAGAATTTGTTTGGTTTCAGAGTGGCTGGGATGCTGGGCAGGGGGAGGAGAGGCAGAGGTTATGGTTAATCTTATAAGATTAGGACCACTGTTTGCAACTTATCTTTTGAGTGATGTATTATGTTGCCCGATGAAGCAAATCTAACTGTGGCTTTTCATCGGCTTCTCTTTTAGGCCCTCACAGGAGCAAGGATGAAATTCTCCATTGTTTGTTGTGTCAAGAGAAACACCAACAGCTAAAGTTTAAAAATGAAATGCTGACACCAAGCTGGGTGGAGTGGCTGCCACGCCAGAGGGCTCTGCTGCCTTTCAGCCAGAACTTGGGCAGGCTGAGAGCTGGGCAGGGAGAAATCTGACGAGGTTCAAAATGGGCAAGGGGAGAGTCTTGCACCTGGGAAGGAACAACTCCATGCACCAGGAACAGGTTGGGGACCGACCTGCTGGAGAGCAGTGAAGGGGAAAGGGACCTGGGAATCCTGGGGGATGGAAGGATGACCACGAGCCAGCAATGTGCTCTGGTGGCCAGCAAGGCCAATGCCATTCTGGGGTGGATTAGAAAGGCTGTGACCAGTAGGTCAAGAGAGGCTCTCCTCCCCTCCACTCTGCACTGGTGAGGCTGCTTCTGGAGTATTGTGTCCAGATCTGGGCCCCTCAATTCAAGACAGACAGTGAGCTGCTTAAGGGAGTCCAGCACAGAGCCATGAGGATGATGAAGGGAATGGAAATCTGCTCGAGGAGAGCCTGAGGGAGCTGAGGGCTCTTCAGCCTGGAGAAGAGGAGACTGAGAGGTGACCTCATCAGTGTTTATAAAGATGTAAAGGGTGAGTCCTGAGAGGATGCAGCCAGGCTCAGCTGGGTGGTGTCCAGTGACAGGACAAGAGGCAGTGGTGGGAGTTGGAAGGAAGTTCCATGTGAATATGAGGAAGAATTATTTCCCTGTGAGGGTGACAGAGCCCTGGAGCAGGCTGCCCAGGGGGGTTGTGGAGTCCTCCCTCTCTGGAGACATCCCAAACCCACCTGGCTGTGTTCCTGTGTGATCTGCTCTGGGTGCTCCTGCTCTGGCAGGGGGTTGCACTGGATGAGCTTTTGAGGTCCCTTCCAGCCCCTGAAATTGCCTCTGTGATTCTGTGGGGGGAAAAAAATAACTAATTCAAGCAAACAAACCAACCAACAAACCCCAGCCAACCAACTGAAGCAACAACAGCAAAACAAAACACCACAAAACCCCAAACCAAACCCAAATCCACGACAAACTAGTTTGCATACTGCCTATACTGGGTTTTCTATTTGTTCTCCAAAGGGCTGGCAATGGCCAAGGACTGGAGGGAATGCAGCAAAACTAGAACTGGGTAGATTGAGATTGGATGTTAGGAAGAAGTTGTTCCCCAGGAGGGTGGTGAGAGACTGGCACAGGTTGCCCAGGGAGGTGGTGGAAGCCTCATCCCTGGAGGTGTTTGCAGCCAGGCTGGATGTGGCTGTGAGCAACCTGCTGTAGTGTGAGGTGTCCCTGCCCATGGCAGGCGGTTGGAACTGGCTGAGCCTTGAGGTGCCTTCCAGCCCTGACAATTCTATGATTCTATGAAGGTTGTGCCTGGAGCCAGGACAGCTTCTCCACACCTCTACCTCAGCTCATGGCAGGGGGTGATGTCTGGGCTCTGAAAACCCTTTCCCTGAAAGGGCTGGTGGAAACAGGGCAAGTCTCTTGTGGCAGGGTGGTCACTCAGAAGCATGAAGATGGGAAAGCTGGAGGAGTCAGCCTGGTGGAGGAGTCAGCATGCTGAAATCCAGGCCCAGGTCTGTGACAACAGCTCACTACAAGGACATTGAGGAGCTGGAGAATGTCCAAAGAAGGGCAACAGAGCTGGTGAAGGGTCTAGAGCTCATCTCATGAGGAGCAGTTGAGGCCATTTAGCCTGGAGAGGAGGAGGTTCAAGAGAGACCTTACATCTCTCTATAGCTACCTGAAAGGAGCTTGCAGTGAGGTGGGGGTTGGTCTCTTCTCCTAAGTAGCAAGGAATAGGACAAGAGAAAATGGCCTCAAGTTGCAACAGGGGAAGTTTAGGTTGGATGCTAAGAAAAATTTTTTTCCCCAGAGGGGTTGTCAGGCACTGGAATAGACTGTCCAGGGCAGTGGGAGAGTCACCTTCCTTGGAGGTATTTAAAAGCATATATTCAACAGCTGGGGGTATTTAAAAGCATATACTCAACAGTTGGGGGTATTTTAAAGCATATATTCAACAGTTGGGGGTATTTAAAAGCATATACTCAACAGCTGGGGGTATTTTAAAGCACATATTCAATAGCTGGAGATATTTTAAAGCATATATTCAACATCTAGAGGTATTTTAAAGCATATATACAACAGCTGGAGGTATTTTAAAGCATATATCCAATAGCTGGAGATATTTTAAAGCATATACCCAATAGCTGGAGGTATTTAAAAGCTTATATTCAGTAGCTGGAGGCATTTTCAAGCATATATTCAATTCCTGGGGTATTTAAAAGCATCTATTCGATACCTGGGGGTATTTAAAAGCATATATTCAACAGCTGGAGGTATTTAAAAGCATCTATTCAATATCTGGAGGTATTTAAAAGCATCTATTCAATATCTGGAGGTATTTAAAAGCTTATCTATTAAATACCTGGAGATATTTAGTAGATGTGGTGCTGAGGGACATTGTTTAATGGTGGACTCAGCAGTATTGGCTTAACAGTTGGATTCAGTGATGGTAAAGGTCTCTTCCAATCAAAATGACTCTGTGAGTCCAAACAGTTCATGCAAGTGGTTCAGGCTTAGGCTTTTGCAGGTCACTCCCAGTCTTCTTCTAAGGGTGGCTCCTGGATTTGTCCTGTTCTTTATGACTGTGTTCCTGAAGTCTGATCCAGCCTTAGTTCAATAGGAACACACCTGAAGTGCTTTGGTGGCTGGGTCTAGGGTGCAGCTCTCCCTCCAAGGCAAATAATGCAATTGCTCAGCCATGCTAACGGGTGAGGGACCTTCAGGCTCTACAGACTGGTCGGTGTAGGGGGCTGGATGGCTGAAGAAGGCTTGCTCACATCTGGAAGTGCCTCTTTTTTTTTCTTCCTAAGGCTCATGAGCACAAAGAGTTCAAGCATTTTTGCACAGCTCCCCACTGACCCTTGAGTTCATGTCATCAGACCCAATCTTGTTGTCTTGGCAAGCAGTCACACAAATAAGAGCGTTCTAACAATGGGATCTTTCTTCTCACAGCTTCCCTCTTCCCTCTCCCCTTGTCCCTTGCTGCCTCCCTCTCCTACACTGGAGATAGAAAATTTGGAGAGGGCAAGGATGAGATCACTGCTTTGCAAGGAGTGACAAGAAAACTGGCCTCACACTTGGGGGCTCTGCACGGCCTTTTCCCAGGGAGCAGACCCGATGTTATTTCCCTATCCACAACAGCACAGAGACAGCAGCGCTCTGGAGCCGGTGCTCGGCGAGGGCTGCAGATAAGGCCCAGAGATGAGGAGGCATCAGAACCTGAGTGTCTAGCACAGAGTTTGCGTGCCTGGCTTTCCTGTCTTGTCTTTAATTAACTCACTTTAACCACATGTGCTTGTAAACTGTAATTAGCAAGCCTTAAAGTCACTACCTGTTCTGGGGGAAGGAGGATGTTAGGATGCTGGATGGGTCCTCAGCATCTTTCACTGCACTTCAGTTGTGACTACAGCTCTGTGAGTTTGCAAAAGGCTTTTAGATTTGAGTCCCTGCCTGTACTGGGGGAAGGAGCACTCTATGTTGGGATGCTGGATGGGTCCTCAGCATCTTTCACTTCAGTTATGACCACAACGCTGTGAGTCTGAAAAAGGCTTTTAGATTTGAGTCCCTGCCTGTTCTGGGGGAAGGAGCACTCTATGTTGGGATGCTGGATGGGTCCTCAGCATCTTTCACTGCACTTCAGCTGTGACTACAGCTCTGTGAGTTTGCAAAAGGCTTTTAGATTTGAGTCCCTGCCTGTACTGGGGGAAGGAGCACTCTATGTTGGGATGCTGGATGGGTCCTCAGCATCTTTCACTTCAGTTATGACCACAACTCTGTGAGTCTGAAAAGGCTTTTAGATTTGAGTCCCTGCCTGTTCTGGGGGAAGGAGCACTCTATGTTGGGATGCTGGATGGGTCCTCAGCATCTTTCACTGCACTTCAGCTGTGACTACAGCTCTGTGAATTTGGAAAAGGCTTTTAGATTTGAGTCCCTGCCTGTTCTAGGGGAAGGAGCACTCTATGTTGAGGATGCTGGATGGGTCCTCAGCATCCTTCACTTCACTTCACTTCAGTTGTGACCACAACTCTGTGAGTCTGAAACAGGCTTTTAGATTTGTGTGGTGCTGTAGAAACAAGTCAAAACAAGTGGTGCTGTGGCACTGGAATCTGGGACTCCAGCTTCCCAGTGCTGACATGAAGCCTCAGCTCCAGGTCACTCCATGCACACGTCTGCTAGGATTTTCCACTCCCCGGCACAGGGCTTTTGTGTTCACCCGAACCATAGGCTAGAAGTCCACACGGCGGCCCCTGAGCGCTGGCCAGCTGGCAGGCTGACCTGCCTTTGTGCTCAGAGATGATAGGGCAGACCAAGGTGCTCAGGTGTCTCCTGGATTTGTGCTACAGCTCGTCCTTCAGCAGAGGTGCTGAGTAAGTGCCCCCCACTCCCCTCCCCTCCCTGCAGCCCCAGGTTTCGGCAGAACTGCAGGAATTTCCTGCACTGACCGGCTGGACTCAGACGTGTTTTTGCAAGTGTGTGCTCTTTGTTTTCACTGAAATGGAGTAAAAACAAACCAGCAGAAGGAAATTCAATAAAAAATTACATTTGATAGACCCAGGGAAAAAAAGGAAAAAAAAAAAAGACAGACAGACTACCATTAAAAACTCCAGGTTCAGACATTCCTTAACCATCTCACTCCTGTGGAAGGTTGGAAGCAAAATCAACCAGGACTCGATTCCTCCCATCGGTGGGGTTCTTGTTTTGCTTTCTTCAAGACCAACAAGAAGTTTGTCAGGCATGTGCTCAAACATCCTGCCAATATATAACAACTTCCTCACACTCTCCTTTCTCATACTCTGCTTTATATTAAGGTTTCTAAGGTTTTGGAAGGCACTTGGGACCATTTTGCTGTCCCTTGTGCCTAGCAGCTGTCTAGTGGAAATTCATTGCTAAATAACAATGCTGTGGCATTTCTACCTGCTGCAGAGCCATCATCTTTTGGCACAAACATCAGAGTAAACCATGGAATATTCCAGTTAGCATGAGCTGTGGGCAAAGCATTTAGAATCACAGAATTGTCAGGGTTGGAAGGGACCTCAAGGATCAGCCACTTCCAAGCCGTCTGCCATGGCCAGGCACACCTCACACCACAGCAGGTTGCTCACAGCCACATCCAGCCTGGCTGCAAAAATCTTCCAGGCAGGAGGCTGCCACCACCTCCCTGGGCAACCTGTGCCAGGCTCTCACCACCCTCATGGGGAACAACTTCTTCCTAGCATCCAATCTGAATCTACCCATTTCTAGTTTTGTTCCATCCCCCCAGTCCTATCACTCCCTGACACCCTCAGAAGTCCCTCCCCAGCTTTCTTGGAGCCCCCTTCAGATCCTGGAAGGCCACAATTAGGTCTCCTGGGAGCCTTCTCCAGACTGAACTTCCTCATAGCAGAGCAGCTCCAGCCCTCTGCTCATCCTCGTGGCCCTTCTCTGGACACCTTCCAGCACTTCCAGATCCTTCTTGGAATAGAGGCTCCAGAACTGGACACAGTGCTCCAGGTGAGAGCTCACCAGGGCGGAGTAAAGGGGGAGAATCACCTCCCTCGACCTGCTGGCTATTTCTTTCTACCCATTTTACCCCTGCACTTTGATGTGTGATGTTCTGGTGGGTTGTTTTTTTTTCCCCTGAAGAGTTTTACATCAGGTAACAAATCATTCCCACCTCTCCTTCTCACCTCAGGCAGCATGTTCCAAGTTCAGCCCCTGGGTCTGGCAGAGGGTGTAACCCACCCTTGGGACAAGCTGTAGTAAATTACTGCCTGATCTAACAATTACTTACAGTGCACTTCCCTGCTGGTTCAGTGCCTTGGGATATTGCTCCCTCTGTTTAATTGCAGGTTTAGCAGACATGTATTGCAGTCATTATGCCCTTCTACATGCTACAGGAGCATAAAGAGCAGAATAGAGCAAATCAGATAAAATTGAGTGAGACAGAGCTGTCTGCATGGGAATGTTAGGAACAGTGTCTCTCACCCTTGCAGGCCACAAAGATAATTTCCTGACTACTAAGTAGCAATTGGGGGATTTCTCCCCCCCCCCCTTTAAATCTATTAGGCTATGTCTCCACACTCAGGGGAAATGTCTATCAGCAAAACTGATTAGAGATAAGAGCAAGCAGATGTCAAAACAGAAGACCACCAAAGAACTTAGGTCCTGAAGTGAATGGGGTGAGATCTAGGAGGTAGTAAAAGTAGGGCAGATTGCTATGCTGCGACTGGGGGGCCAATTCCTGCTCTCCTTTCAGATCCAGGGAGAGTTTTGCTAGTGAAAAAAATCAGAAACCACAGAGGGATGGTAAGGTTGGACTCTGCACCTCAGAGGGGAGGAGGAGTCAGCCTACTGCAATTGTTTTTCTGGATGAACTTGCTTGTGTCCACGTTGGTTTTGCTGCTTGTTTTGAACAAACTGCTTCTTCACCCAGTGACTGGGTGGAAATTTAAAGTATTAGGGAGAGCAAAGACTGTGAGGGGAAGTCCTGGAGAATTTCCTTGCTTTTCCTGCAGTTCTGGAGGAGCTGAATTTAAATGACCTCACTCTGCAGAAAGAGCTTCTCTGTCACCCTCACTTTTGTCACAGGCTTCACCTGATCTGGTTGTTGTCCCTGCCCACTGCAAGAGGGTTGGACTAAATGACTTTTGAAGATCCCTTCCAACCCAAAGCATTCTATGAGGCCTTGAGCAGTTGAGTCTAGTTGAGAAAATCTTCCAAATATCAAACCTAAACCTCCCCTGGTATGACTTGAGGCTCTTTCCTCTTCTCATATCACTCACTGCAAATTCTTTACCATGAGGGTGGAGGAACACTAGAGGGAGAGGGAGGAAGGAGAGGGAGGAAGGAGAGGGAGGAAGGAGAGGGAGGAAGGAGAGGGAGGAAGGAGAGGGAGGAAGGAGAGGGAGGAAGGAGAGGGAGGAAGGAGAGGGAGGAAGGAGAGGGAGGAAGGAGAGGGAGGAAGGAGAGGGAGGAAGGAGAGGGAGGAAGGAGAGAAGGCAGGCACGTTTCCAGCAGATGCCCTTGACTTTATAGCAGACAAACAGTTCTGGGTCCAAGCCTCCTCTTTTCTGCTCAGCCCAACACCACCTCCTTTCCAAGGGTGTGATGGGTTGGACGCAATGATCTTGAAGGTCTCTTCCAACCTGGTGTATTGTATTGTATTGTATTGTATTGTATTGTATTGTATTGTATTGTATTGTATTGCATTGCATTGCATTGCATTGCATTGCATTGCATGGATGCCTGTGAAGGCTCTGAGCAGCTGCTAATTTGCAGGCTGCCTGGCCACAGCCTGCTGGATCTGCAGCCCCACTGTCTGCAGAGCCAAACTGATGTGCTCCCACATTTTCCTCTCCTCCTCTGCAACTTCTCCCAGAGCCTGTTTCTCGCTGACATCCACCTCCCCACAGCCCCTCTCCAGCCAATTCCCCCTCCTCTTGACTTTTTCAAATCGACCTGGTCTTTGTATTACTAATTAGATTATCTCTGCCTGAGGGACCCAGAGAGCAGCCCCAGTGGAGCTCAGGCTAGAAAGACAAGACACATAATCCCTGCTATCTTGGGGGCTGTCATTTGCCATGTAGATCAACTCACTCTTTCAATACCACGGGAGCAACTGTACATCTTAATATTGATTTCTTTCCCCCTCCCCTGAGATATGATCTCCTAAATTCCTCCATCAGCCTCCCTTGCCCTGGCTGAAAAGTTCCATTTGTTAGGAGGCAAGACCAGGTCTGCACACACCCACCACAATCTCCACAGCTGAGAAGGTGCTTCGTGGGGAGGGGGGAGCCGAGTGAGCAAACAAGGGCAAGCTACCACGATCGCTGCAGGGAGGAGCGGGGATGGACCCAGCCTGCTGTCCTTGCACTTTGCATTACAAAGTGATTAATTCAGAGCTGACTGACATCAGGGGCTGAAGGCCACTCAAGGGAAGGGACACCAGCAATAAATCATAGGCTAAAAGCAGTAATGCTTCAAGTCAAGCCATGCTGCTACCATTCAGCAGCCAGCCTGTTAAAGAAGTCTCTGCTTGTTTCTCTTGTTCTCCCTTTCTGCTCACCTCAGTATTAATTTTGAGAGATGCTCTTCATACAGAATACAGAATTAACCAGGTTGGAAAAGACCTCAGAGATCATCAAGTCCAACCTATCACCCAACACCATCTAATCAACTAAACCATGGCACCAAGTGCCTCAGCCAGGCTCTCTTAAACACCTCCAGGGATGGTGACTCCATCACCTCCCTGGGGAGCACATCCCAATGGCCAATCTCTTCTTCTGAGAAGAATTTCCTCCTCACCTCCAGCCTAAACCTCCCCTGACACAGCTTGAGACTGTGTCCTCTTGTTCTGGTGCTGGATGCCTGGGAGAAGAGACCAACCCCCACCTGGCTACAACCTCCCTTCAGGGAGTTGTGGAGAGCAAGAAGGTCTGCCCTGAGCCTCCTCTTCTCCAGACTAAGCAACCCCAGCTCCCTCAGCCTCTCCTCACAGGGCTGTGCTCCAGACCCCTCCCCAGCTTTGTTGCCCTTCTCTGGACACCTTCCAGCAACTCAACATCCTTCCTAAACTGAGGGGCCCAGAACTGGCCACAGGACTCAAGGTGTGGCCTGAGCAGTGCTGAGCACAGGTGTGCTCCATACAAATCAACTGCAGCTAACTGCAAACCAAACCAAACCAAACCCACACACGCAAAAAAGGGAACCACAATGAGCTGACCAAAAGGCTTTAAATGATAGTCACCAAATCAGCTGGCACAGGCCAAGACCTATGGTGCTCCTTTCAAAGATAATCATGAGCAGTTGGATGCTCAGGGTATTCATTTTTGTTGGTTTAGAGGACTTTTACTACTGGTGCACCAGGGAATTTCTTGGGTTTAGGTGCCCTACAGGGAGAGAAACTTTTCATGAGGATGTCTAGCAACAGAATGGTTAGAATGGGGGAATGGTTTGAAGGTGAGAGAGTAGGTTCAGGCTGGATCTTAGGAAGGAGTTCTTCAGTGTGAGGGTGGTGAGACTCTGGAACAGGCTGCCCAGGGAGGCTGTGGCTGCTTCTTCTCTGGGGGTGTTCAAGGCCAGGCTGGATGAGGCCTTGAGCAGCTGAGTCTAGCTGAGAGGTGTCCCTGCTCATGGTGGGGAGGTTGGAGCAGATGATCTCTGAGGTTCCTTCCAACCTCAGCCATAGTATGACCATGCTTCCTAGAAGCAGATGTCATTAGGCAGCCCAAGTTTGCAGGCTGCTTGTTGGTAGCAAATTACATTCATATCATAGAATCAATAAGGTTGGAAAAGACCTCAGAGATCATCAAGTCCAACCTATTACCTAATACCTATCACCTCCTGACAACTAACCCATGGCTCCAAGGGCCACATCCAATCCTTTTCTGAACACCTCCAGGGATGGTGACTCCACCACCTCCCTGGGCAGCACATCCCAAGGGCCAATCTCTCTTGCTGGGAAGAACTTTCTCCTCCCCTCCAGCCTAAACCTCCCCTGGCACAGCTTGTGACTGTGTCCTCTTGTTCTGGGGCTGGTTGCCTCTGAGACCTTCAGAAAGCAGGTTTGGGTGACATAATTCATTTTCTCTAGGCCAAACTTGTGTTAGAATCAAGGAGGAAAGAACTAATTCCCCAGGAAAGAAAGAGGGGGAAATTCCTTCAGCTCCACCATCAAAGCAGCTCTCCTGACAGCCTGTAGGGCCTGATGTTGGCACCTGTTAATACCATCCACAGAGCTGAACACGTTTTGTTGCCAGACAGGAAACTTTATCCACAGCACTGGGATCCTGTCCTTCTCTCCCCAAAAGTGTCATAGGATCTCTCACTTCCTCCTGGACAGTCAGCAGAGCCAGAAAAAATAGGACCAGGGTCCAGTGTCTCAGCTGAAAGCAGCCCTCCAGCAGTGCAGAGCTTCCTGTAGAGCCTCTGCAGCTCTGCCAGCACCAAAGACAAATACACGCTGTGGTTTGAGGACTCTTTTGTTCGAGGGCTCCCTCTCCCATCTTCTCCCCTTCCTACCAGCCTTTCTACTTCTGATTTCCAGCTCTACCTGGCCTTTTCCAGCTCAATTCCCTTTCCCCTCCAGACTGCAAGGATCAACACACTGAAATGCTGTTCAACATGTGACTAACACATGGACCTCTCAGAAAAGAAAAATAAAGCATATAATTATGTATAAATCACTGGCATTCATCCTCGTGTGATGCAGAAGGCTGATAAATCAAGAAAACACTCAAAGTCCACCCACATGATTCACAGGTAGCCACAAAAGGCAACTTCATAAACCAGCAGAATGTCTTCAGGGGTCAATTCTTTTGGGCTGGATTCTCAATGGGGAAATAAAGGGCTCTGCAGAGGGACCTCGACATGCTGGACAGATGGGCAGAGTCCAACGGGATGGCATTCAACAAGTCCAAGTGCCAGGTGCTGCATTTGGGCACAACAACCCCAGGCAGTGCTACAGGCTGGGGTCAGAGTGGCTGGAGAGCAGCCAGGCAGAAAGGGACCTGGGGGTGCTGGTGGAGAGTAGGCTGAACATGAGCCAGCAGTGTGCCCAGGGGACCAAGAAGGCCAATGGCATCCTGGCCTGCATCAGGAACAGTGTGGCCAGCAGGAGCAGGGAAGTCATTCTGCCCTGTGCTCAGCACTGGTCAGGCCACACCTTGAGCACTGTGCCCAGTTCTGGACCCTGCAGTTTAAGAAGGACATTGAGACACTTGAAGGTGTCCAGAGAAGGGCAACAAAGCTGGGGAGGGGTCTGGAGCACAGCCCTGTGAGGAGAGGCTGAGGGAGCTGGGGTTGCTTAGCCTGCAGAAGAGGAGGCTCAGGGGAGACCTTCTTGCTCTCTCCAACTCCCTGAAGGGAGGTTGTAGCCAGGTGGGGGTTGGTCTCTTCTTCCAGGCAGGCAGCACCAGAACAAGAGGACACAGTCTCAAGCTGTGCCAGGGGAGGTTTAGGCTCAAGGGGAGGAGAAAGTTCTTCCCAGCAAGAGAGATTGGCCCTTGGGATGTGCTGCCCAGGGAGGCGGTGGAGTCACCATCCCTGGAGGTGTTCAGAGGGGATTTGATGTGGCCCTTGGAGCCATGGTTTAGTAGACATGAGGTGTTTGTTGGGTGATAGGTTGGACTTGATGATCTTTGAGGTCTTTTCCAACCTTATTGATTCTATGATTCTGTGATTCTTGCAACAGAGAGTTAAAAGTCCCCACCCTGCTCAGCTCTCCCTACCCAGTGTGGTAGGGATATGGTCCTGGGAGTTGTGAGGTCTCCTTGCTTCGGTGGCAATCTGCAGGGGTGTTGGCAAGTCAACAGCAGCCTGGGAAAATAAAGAGCAATGCAGACACACAAAGCAAGATCAGGGCCTGGATCCTACAGGATTTTCAAAGGAAGGGCTAGGTGCTGTATTATTTGAATCATAGAAGGTTTGGGGTTGGAAAGGACTGTTAAGAACGATCTAGTCCAACCCCACTGAAGTGAGCAAGGACATCTTCAGCTAGAGGAGGTTGCTCAGAGCCCTGTTACCTGGAATGTCTCTGGGATGGGGCTTCTACCACCTCTCTGGGTGACCTGAGCCAGCATATCACTACCCTCAGAGCAAAAATTCTCTTCCTTCTCTCGAGTGTGAATCTCCCCTCTAGCAGTGTAGAGCCATGACCCCTTGTCCTGTTGCAACAGACTCCACTAAAAAGGTTCTTCCCATCTCTCTTATAAGCCCCCTTCAAGTACTGAAAGGCCACAGCTGGGTACTGGAAGGTGAGAAGCTGAACATGAGCCAGCACCATGTGCTTGCAGCCCAGAAGGACAACCACATCCTGGGCTGCACCCAGAGAAGCATGGCCAGCAGGTCAACAAGGGAGCTGATTCTCCTGCTCTGCTCTTTTCTGGTGCATTGCTGAGTCTAGACTGGGAATCCTTAGCACAAGGAAAACATGGACCTGTAGAAGCAAGTCCACAGGAAGGCCACAATATTGATGGAAGGAGACAAGAGGCATTTCTCCCAGTCCCTGACACAGACTGTGCAAGCTGGGTGGTGCAACTGGACAAGAAACTGTGAGAGAAAGGAAAATAGATGAGGGTGGTGAGACACTGGAACAGGCTGCCCAGGGAGGCTGTGGCTGCCTCCTCCCTGGGGGCATTGAAGGCCAGGTTGGATGAGGCCTTGAGCAGCTGAATCTAGTTGAGAGGTGTCCCTGCCCGTGGTGGGGAGGTTGGAGCAGCTGATCTCTGGGGTCCCTTTCAATCTGAGCCAGGATTCTCTGACTCTCAGCGAAGCCCCAGAATCCTGACTCCAGGCAGGCTGCTGTGCCGGTGGCAAGCTCTTGCTGTGCCTCTACCTCGGGGCCAAATCCTGCCTAATTCAGGGGAGTCTGCAGCACAACAGGCGTGCCCCACTTGTCTGGAGACTCCCCAGGGTGCAGGGACCCTCACCCTGCCCTTGGAAGCAATGATATTTCTGTGGGTGCAATGCTGTGTCTGGATAGTCAGTGCTGGTAAGAGGAGGATGTGTTACCTCTGACTCCCTTCCCCGTGCAGTGAGGGGCATGTGGGAGCCTTTCCACGGCCCTCCCTCCACGGGGCTGCACAGAAGCCCTCCAAAGTTCCTTTGTCGAAGCTCGGCTCCCTACCACAGCGCCCGCTGCCAGTCAAGCTCCCTGAAGAGCTGCAGAGGAAGAGAGCTTCCCTTGATGCCTGCCAAGTCTGTGGTCCCAGCCCAGCTCTGCCAGCTTGGGGAAACCTGAGGAAATCTCTAACTGCACATTCTTCAGCGCTGCCTTTCCCCTCCTAGGTTTGCACCTACCATGGCCCAGAGCCAAGTGGCCATCTGGGCTGGGAGGGAGCCGTGCTGCACATTTTGTGGGATTGTGTGCTTTAATGCTTTCCTTTTGCCTTAACACAAGCCAGTTTTTGGGGGTTTGGGGCTTTTTTTTTTTCGCTCCATACCTCAGCTGGTGGAGCCAAGCCCAGGAATTACAACCCCACACGTCTCTGCTACCTGCAGGGTAAAACAAAGGCTAAGGGCAAGCTTAACCAAGTGACTTCAACAAGCAGAAATAAGGCTCAAAATCCTACCAGCTGCCCACAGGTGGTGGGGCAAGACAAGCCAATTGCACACCACATGGGGGGAAAAAGGACACACACAGCCCACTTCATGGAAGGCTCCAGGGCTTATCTCCTGCTGGGAGGAAGGTCTGGGACATGTTCTGTGCATCCACCCTGAGAGCGGTGGAGGAGAGGGAGGAAGGAGAGGGAGGAAGGAGAGGGAGGAAGGAGAGGAGAGGAGGAAGGAGAGGGAGGAAGGAGAGGGAGGAAGGAGAGGGAGGAAGGAGAGGGAGGAAGGAGAGGGAGGAAGGAGAGGGAGGAAGGAGAGGGAGGAAGGAGAGGGAGGAAGGAGAGGGAGGAAAGGCAGAAGGAGGGAAGGAAAGGGGGGGCAAGGAGGAAGGAAGGGGGCAAGGCAGGAAGGAAGGGGGCAAGGCAGGAAGGAAGGGGGTAGGCAGGAAGGAAGGGGGCAAGGCAAGAAGGAAGGGGGCAAAGGAAGGGAGGAAGGAAGGAAGGGGCAAGGCAGGAAGGAAGGGGGGCAAGGCAGGAAGGAAGGGGGGCAAGGCAGGAAGGAAGGGGGGGGGGCAAGGCAAGGCAAAGGAAGGGGGGCAAGGGCAGGAAGGAGGAAGGAAGGGGCAAGGCAAGGCAGGAAGGAAGGGGGGTAAGGCAAGAAGGAAGGGGGCAAGGCAAGAAGGAAGGGGGGCAAGGCAGGAAGGAAGGGGGGCAAGGCAGGAAGGAAGGAAGGCAGGAAGGGGGGGGCAAGGCAAGAAGGAAGGGGGGCAAGAAGGAAGGGGGCAAGGCAAGGAAGGAAGGGGGGGCAAAGGCAGGAAGGAAGGGGGGCAAGAAGGAAGGGGGCAGGAAGCCACTTTGCAGCAAGGTGGCCAAGGCAGGAAGACTTTACAGCAGACAAGCAAGTTCTGGGTCCAGACCACCTCTTTTCTGCTCAGCCCAACACTACCTCCTTACGCCCCCACACGTCTCTGCTACCTGCAGGGTAAAACAAAGGCTAAACGCAAGCTTAACAAAGTGACTTCAACAACCAGAAATAAGGCTCAAAATCCTACCAGCTGCCCACAGGTGGTGGGGTAAGACAAGCCAATTGCCCACCGTATGGTGGTGGTGGGGAAAGAACGAATGCAGCCCACTTCACGGAGGGCTCCAGGGCTTATCTCCTGCTGGGAGGAAGGTCTGGGACGTGTTCTGCGCATCCGCCCTGTGGCAGGGGAATGAGATTGGCCAGGGGCAGCTGCTATCAGGGCCAACACATTCAGCAAATTCTTTGGCTCTTGTCACCTACCCAATGGCTTTTCCTGGTCTTAACAGCCTAGTCACCCATGGGAGACCTTATTGTGGCCTTTTGGTACTTGAAGGGAGGCCATTAAAAAAAAGATAGCGGCAATCTTCTTTTTGCCGCGGCCCGCCGCGACAGGCCAAGGGGTGATGGGTTTAAACTACAAGAGGGGAGGTTCAGACTGGACAGAAGGAAGAAATTTTTTTATGCTGAGGATGGTGAAATGCTGGCCCAGGCTGCCCAGAGAGGTGGCAGAAGCCCCATCCCTGAAAACATTCCAGGAGAAGCTGGACAGGGCCCTGAGCAGCCTGCTCGAGGTGAAGATGCCTCTGCTCACTGCAGGAGAGAGACCTTTAAATGCCTCTTGCAACTCAAACCATTCTATGATTGTCTGACCACAGAAACAGGGGTGAGGGGCAACAGGTAGAACAGGCCAGCACCATGTCTTTTCATAGAATCACAGAATCAATCAGGTTGAAAGAGACCTCAGAAATCATCAAGTCCAACCTATTACCTAATACCTAACACCTCCTGACAACAAAACCATGGCTCCAAGTGCCACATCCAAGCCTTTTCTGAACACCTCCAGGGATGGTGACTCCACCACCTCCCTGGGCAGCACATTCCAATGGCCTCTTTCTAGGAAGAATTTCTTCCTCACCTCCAGCCTAAACCTCCCCTGGCACAGCTTGAGACTGTGTCCTCTTGTTCTGGGGCTGGGTGCCTGGGAGAAGAGACCAACCCCCACCTGGCTACAACCTCCCTTCTGGGAGTTGGAGAGAGCAATAAGGTCTCCTCTGAGCCTCCTCTTCTCCAGGCTAAACAACTACAGCTCCCCCAGCTTCTCCTCAGCCTCTCCTCCTTTCCTGCTTGATGGAGAAGGAGGAGAAGAACATTGCCTTTTCTCAGGTCCCTCTTATGTCAGATAGCTTTAGATCAGGTCCACCAAACAACCTGCCGTGTCAGAAATGTACCTGCTACAACTGGCTCTTCCTAACAGCCCTGCTGCCTTTCCTTCCTGAGTGGGAAAGTGGCATTTCCAGGCACCACCACTTTGTCACCTCACCAGTGTCTGTATCCATACCCCAAAGGCATCATATCACAGAATGGTAGGGTTGGAAGGGCCCCCTGGAGATCCTCTAGTCCAAGCCCACTGCTAAAGCAGCTTCACCTAGAGCAGGCAGCACAGGGTCACAGCCAGGCAGGTTTTCAACCTCTCCAGAGAAGGAGACTCCACAACCTTGCTGGGCGGCCTGTTCCAGTGCTCTGTCACCCTCACATAAACGAAGTTTCTCCTTCTGTGGTACATCTCTGGGCTCCAATTTGTGCCCACTGCCCCTTGTCTCATCACTGGGCACCACTGAAGGGAGTCTGGCCCCACCTTCTTGACACCTGCCCTTGAGATATTGCTGAGCATTGAGAAGATCCCTTCTCAATCCTCTGCAGGCTAAAGAGCCCCAGGTCTTTCAGAACAGGGAGCAATCTGATAGCTCTGAAATTTAAAAGGACAGTTAACTAGGGTAAGTTTTTTCTGGAGTCATTTTCACTGGAAAAGTTAATTAATATTCATTTAATCAGGTTGTTAGCCTCAGATACTCAGATTTCTGTGCAGAAGGCTGACGAGCTGGCAGCTCTTTGCCTTCCCTTTGCCAAAGGGCTAACCATCAAGCAACAGCCTGCTATTTAAGCTCCCTGGCTCTTTTTTCTGTCCCCACCACAAACTTTCATTTTCAACTGCTTTGCAAAACTTCAGGATGAAGTTTCCATGGCAGCTGTCTGAGGCTGAACCCGTGGAAATTCCCATCAGATGGCCCTTGTTCCTCCCGAGAGCGTCAGAAAATGTGTGCTCTACGTGTCAGACCTCTGCAGGCACACTGCAGCTTGAAGACCTGCAGGCTGTGAAGAAGCAGCTTGAAATCTGGGAGAAGAAAACTCCAGACAGCCTTTGCTGGCAGGGCTTTAAGTGAAAGCAGGCAGGATCAAGTAGCATTCAGAGCAGGGGCTCATAAGGATGAAATTTTCACCTTGGATGAAGGTGAGAAGACAGGTTTGTGAAGAAAGTGATGGGATGTGGTGAAGAGCAAAGAAGCAGCTGGACTTAGTGGTGGAAGGATGAAAAACTGTCATAGAATTGTCAGGGTTGGAAGGGACCTCAAGCATCAGCCAGTTCCAATTCCCCTGCCATGGGCAGGGACACCTCACACTACAGCAGATTGCTCACAGCCACATCCAGCCTGGCTGCAAACACCTCCAGGCAGGAGGCTTCCACCAGCTCCCTGGGCAGCCTGTGCCAGGCTCTCACCACCCTCCTGGGGAACAACTTCTTCCTAACGTCCAATCTCAATCTACCCATTTCTAGGTTTTTTCCCCACGCCCTCCACCCCCCCAGTCCTATCACTTCCTGACACCCTCAGAAGTCTCTTCCCAGCTTTCTTGTAGCCCCCTTCAGATATTGGAAGCCAGGGAAGTGCAATAGGCTTCTGAAACTTTGGAGTGGCAAAGGAAAAGAATGGGAGGGGATTGCAAGGGGAAGGAGCAAATGCATCCAGGAGTGGCGAAGGGCTGTGCACCACCAGCATTCTCCAGGAAGACATGGCAAGGAAGGAGAGGAGTGCAGGCCACGTGAAAGGAGGCTCTGAAGTCTGCAGGTATGGTGTTCTATCAAGCTGGATAAACCAGGAGCTGCTCCTCTTAGAAGATGGTGCTGAGGGAAGAGCACAGCAGCCTGATGGAATTCAAGAGCATTAATGCTGTGAAAAGAACAAGCTCTGAGTTCAATGGAAACATTGATTTTGAAGTAAAAGAGGGGAGATGTAAAGTAGGTAGAAGGAAGAAACCTTTCACCCTGAGGGTGGTGGAACACTGTCAGAAGTTGCCCAATGAAGCAGTAGAAGCCCTGCACTGGAAACATTCAAGGTCAGGCTGGGCAGGGCTCTGGGTAATTTGATCTAGTTGAAGACATCACTGCTCACTGCAGGGCAGTTGGACTGCACTGCCTTTAAAGATCTCTTGCAAACCAAACCATTCAATGATTCTAAAAGTCTGTTTCTTAAAAGGAGAGCCTTGCATGCACTCCAAATGGTGCACAGACCTCTTCAATCCATACTCCTGGGTGAGAGCCTTCAGTGCTAAGCTCATCATTCCCAGAGACCTATTTGTGCTTCTGCCTAGCAAATTACCCACAGAATATGTTCAGCTTCCCACACAGCTAAAGAAAACACCAAACAAGTTATTGGAGTTCCTCTACATATCCTGAGCATGTGCACATTGCCTGCCAGCTGTAGGAGCAGATTTTGATGGCTGTTGGCTAGATCATTCCAACCAGCACAGCGTGCCTGCATTGCCTTATGCCTAGCATGCAAAACCATCACAAAGAAATATAAGGAATGTAACAGGGACTGCTGCAATAGTGACCTGGGCTGGTTGATGTGGTGGTGCTAGGCCATAGGCTGGTCTTGAGGATACCAGAAGTCTATTCCAGCCTCAATCATTCTGTGATTGCACCTTGAATAGAGAATACAGAATTAACCAGGTTGGAAAAGACCTTTGAGATCATCCAGTCCAACCTATCACCCAACACCATCTGATCAACTCAACCATGGCACCAAGTGCCTCACCCAGGCTCTTCTTGAACACCTCCAGGGATGGTGACTCCACCACCTCCCTGGGCAGCACATTCCAATGGCCAATCTCTCTTACTGGGAAGAATTTCTCCCTCACCTCCAGTCTAAACCTCCCCTGGTGCAGCTTGAGACTGTGTCTTCTTGTTCTGTTCATGGTTGCCTGGGAGAAGAGACTTCTTTCTTTCTAAGATCAAGTCTAAACCTCCCTGGCAGAGCTTGAGACTGTGTTCTCTTGTTCTGGTGCTGGGTGCCTGGGAGAAGAGACCAACCCCCACCTGGTTGCAACCTCCCTTCAGGTAGTTGTAGAGAGCATAAGGTCTCCCCTGAGCCTCCTCTTCTCCAGCCTGATAGACTGAAGCAATCTTCTGTCTTTCAGTTAAAGCTTAAGCTGCCATTGTTTAGCTTATTGTTAGCAACGGCACAAGGAGAGCTAGAGCCCTCTTCACCCTCTTGACTGCATCAGATCTGAGAGGAAATAACAGCAAAAAAACCAAAACCAACAAACCCCACCACCAAACCCCTGCTTATTCCTGCCACAAAGGCTCAAAAAGATCATTCTCAGATCACACTGAAGCTCATGGAAAGTAAATAATCATCTTGTGGGATGTTGAACACCCACAAGTCACTGCCCTGTAGGAATTATGGCTTTTCCTGATTGCCCCTTAAAGATGAAGGAGCCTTGCTGTAGGCACGGTGCTGGGCTGAGGCCTGGGCTGTATCCTGCTTCTTTCCCTGAAGAGTGACATGGGGCTAAGTCATTGTGCTACTCTGTGCCTCTCGTGTTGCTGCAAAATCCTCATCACCTCCTGCCTTTTCGGCTCTCACCAGGCATGTGGGCTGAGGAAAACCTCAACCACAGCCTCGTAACTGGATGACAATTAGTCACCCACCCCGTGCCAGTGGGGTAGACCTGGGGAGTCAATACCTCATGACTCATTCCTATGCACTTGGCTGAGGCAGCGCAAAGCCTGCTTTTGGGTAATCACGCAATCACAGTGCCGACAGGGGCTGCTGCTTTCGGAGGGGGTGGAAAGAAAAGAAATAAGAAAAAAATCAGGACTTTTCTAGGCTGAAAACTGTTTAGGGGCATTGCTCTCATCCATCACTTCCTGTGGCTCCATAACTCTCCCCCTTACAATTGCAAGTCATCCTCTCTCAGCATCCAGGGACAGCTCTCTAGCAGGACGCAGGGGCAGAGCTCGCTGGTAAATAAAGCAAGGCACAAAGCTGCTGCCTGGTAAATAAATCAAAGAAGAAGAACTGGGAGAAGGAAACAACACAAAGCTCCCTCTGTCAGGACAGCAGAGATTTATGTGAGAGATTTGCTGAGGCTCTAAGGCACTGGTGCCATTTGCCAGGGTATGACTGGGTGGAGCTTTTGCATACATTTTGCTGGGTTGACTTAAGTAAGACTTGACAACTCTCTTTCCCTGGGGACTAGACTTAAAAGTATTGTTTAGAAATCTAATATATGGTTTATTTACTCAATTTGTGCTGAGCACTACAGTTCCTTCAGGCCAGCTTCAGCAGTCCATTACTCCATTAATTCTCCATTACTGAAATTAGTGCTGTAATTGGAAGGAGGGAGGATGATGGGGAAGGGGACACTTTTTAAAGGAGCAGGTCCTGCTTAATCCCATCATGGAAGAAAGCATTAGAAGAAACTCAGCTGCTGCCCACCCCCACCCAGGACCTTGCCTTAGGGAAAGGGGAAGGGAAGAGGAACTTCCCTCTGGTGGATGTCTCTCTCCAGAGATACCAGGTTGCAGCCTTTTGATACTTAAAAAGCCCTGATGAGAAAGAAGGGAACAGACTTTTCAGCAGGGCCTGTTGCAACAGGACATGGGGTGATGGCTTGAAACAAAAAGAGGGGAGATTTAGACTAGACAGAAGGAAGACATTTTTCACACTGAGTAGGTTGAAACATTGGCCCAGGTTGCCCAGAGAAGGGAAAGAAGCCCCATCCCTGGGAACATTCCAGGTCAGGTTGGATGGGGCTCTGAGCAACCTGCTCTAGTTGAAGTAGACTACAAGACCTTGCAGCTCCAAGCTTCCTGTGATTCTATGATGCCATGCAATAGCTGTGCAAGACCACACTAACCAGTTCCCACTTCAAATCAGAGAACACTGGGGCAATATCAATATCAATACCTCCAAGCAGAGCTCCCCTCTGCCAGAAATCAGAAGGTGTACAGGTTTCATCCCAAGCTACTGGTTCCTTGCACACACATGACACAGCTGATAGGGCAACTGGTGCAGTGTCTCCTCCCAGTGTTCACTGCACAGACAGACTGCAAAGGGCTGGTTTGCATCTCCCACAAGGAAGAGAGGGGAAAGAAAAGAAGGGGAGGAAAGATAAGAGGAAAAAAAGAAGAACGGGGGAGGGGGAAGAAAAGAAGAAGGGGGAGGGGGAAGAAAAGAAGAAGGGGGAGGGGGGAAGAAAAGAAGAAGGGGGGGAAAGAAAAGAGAAGGGGGAAGAAAAGAAGAAGGGGGAAGAAAAGAAGAAGGGGGAAGAAAAGAAGAAGGGGGGAAGAAAAGAAGAAGGGGGAAGAAAAGAAGAAGGGGGAAGAAAAGAAGAAGGGGGAAGAAAAGAAGAAGGGGGAAGAAAAGAAGAAGGGGGAAGAAAAGAAGAAGGGGGAAGAAAAGAAGAAGGGGGAAGAAAAGAAGAAGGGGGGAAGAAAAGAAGAAGGGGGGAGGAAAAGAAGAAGGGGGAGGAAAAGAAGAAGGGGGAGGAAAAGAAGAAGGGGGAGGAAAAGGAGAAGGGGGAGGAAAAGGAGAAGGGGGGAGGAAAAGGAGAAGGGGGGAGGAAAAGGAGAAGGGGGAAGAAAAGGAGAAGGGGGAAGAAAAGGAGAAGGGGGAAGAAAAGGAGAAGGGGGGAAGAAAAGGAGAAGGGGGGAAGAAAAGGAGAAGGGGGGAAGAAAAGGAGAAGGGGGAAGAAAAGGAGAAGGGGGAAGAAAAGGAGAAGGGGGGAAGAAAAGAAGGGGGGGGGAAAAGAAGAAGGGGGAGGAAAAGAAGAAGGGGGGAGGAAAAGAAGAAGGGGGAGGAAAAGGAGAAGGGGGAAAGAAAAGGAGAAGGGGGAAAGAAAAGAAGAAGGGGGGAAAGAAAAGGAGAAGGGGGGAAAGAAAAGGAGAAGGGGGGAAAGAAAAGAAGAAGGGGGAAAGAAAAGAAGAAGGGGGGAAAGAAAAGAAGAAGGGGGAAAGAAAAGAAGAAGGGGGGAAAGAAAAGAAGAAGGGGGAAAGAAAAGAAGAAGGGGGGAAAGAAAAGAAGAAGGGGGAAAGAAAAGAAGAAGGGGGAAAGAAAAGAAGAAGGGGAGTAAAGAGCTGATACTGGTCCAGGCTGTGCTTCCTTGCCCAAAATCCGAGCCACAGGTGACAGCTATGGATGCCAAAGCAGCTACACCAGGAGGAACAAACAGATCATTTGTGGGGGTGGCTGGAAGCCTCTTCTCGCTGCCTTGGGAGAGCCAAGGCACCCTGGCATCCTGGCTTGCTATGTCTCTGGGCATCTAGCAGTGTCTTGGAGACCACTGGATCTCTGGTGGCTGCCAGGCACCGAGTCCCTGCTGCTGCCAAGCCATTAGCAGAGAAATGCATCAGTGTACCAGGATGCTAAACATAGTGGGTGCGTGCCAGTGAAAGGAGGTGCAGGTGGGCATTCCCTCAGGGTGGGAAGTGAGAGCATGCACCGGAAATCACCTTGCAAGAACAACAGAGCCTCCATTCTCCATCCTCCCAGCTACTCTGGATTTCTCAAGAAGGGCTTCAAGCAAAGAGAGAAAACTGGGAGGGACAGGTGAATGCCCCCTCAAGAAATAAATCCTAATTATCACACCATCAGTGATGAATGACACATTTTACATGGTCGATTAAAAGACTCCTCCCTATTGATCTTTGCAGCTAATCATTGTCCCAGCCCTGCTTAGGAGTGCAGACACAAACCAGCCATCTGAATTTATTGAGACTCCTGGCAATCGATAGGTCAGGCTCCCGGAGAAGCATTATGCAGAAAGCATCTCCACTGACTCATCACGAGCCCCAGGCCTCCAGCAGGTCCCTGACACCCTTCTCCTCTCTGCTGGGACGGTTCACGCGAGGCCAGGGCTGCTTGGTGCGTGTGCTTCTCGTCAAAGGCCAGACGGGCAGCCCCCCACGCCCCGGCGGGCAGGGCGATGGCTCTCGCCTCCAGCTCAGCATCACAGCCTGGGAGCTGGGGACCTGGAGGCAGCAGACACCCTGCCGCACCAGCCCTGCAGTTTTCATTTAACCAAACCCAAAGTGAGGAGCTGTAATTTCACAGATGGGAGCAATTCATTAGCCGGGAAAAGATGCGGTGGCTCTAATCGAGGGTGACTGGGGAGCTTTTGATGCAAATGGCCATTTGCAGCTGGCCTCTCCCTGCCTCTCCGCCAGGTCAGTGCAAGGCATGACGCTGTGAGATGGAAAAATCAAGCCCTGTGTTAATTTGATAGCTGCCACAGAGCGACAGCATTGCCAGGCAGCATTCTGGGGGCCTTGCCGTGTGCCCAGGGCATCTGCCACTCCTGGATTTCACAGTACGTGAGAGCAAGAGGAGTGCTCACTCCATTAAATCACCTGGACAGCTGCTGCTGGGGGCACTGCAAACCAAGGGTTTAGAACTAAAATCTCTCACCTGGACACCCTGACTCAGTCTGGCACTGAGAAAGCAGAGGTGGGAAAGACAAGCTGAACAAATCCAAACCATCAAACTAAAAGCCTTGTCATGTTTTCATCAGTCATCACAGAATGATAGAATTGTCAGGGTTGGAAGGGACCTCAAGGATCAGCCAGTTCCAACCCCTGCCATGGGCAGGGACACCTCACACCACAGCAGGTTGCTCACAGCCACATCCAGCCTGGCTGCAAAAACCTCCAGGGATGAGGCTTCCACCACGTCCCTGGGCAGCCTGTGCCAGGCTCTCACCACCCTCCTGGGGAACAACTTCTTCCTAACATCCAATCTCAATCTCCCCATTTCTAGTTTTGTTCCATTCCCCCCAGCCCTATCACTCCCTGACACCCTAATGAAGAGACTGAAAGCAGTCCTGTGCAGTAGGACTGATATTGATGGATGAAGAGCTGGGCAAGAACTGGCAATGTGTGCTCACATCCCAGAAGGTTAACCATCTCCTGGGCTGCATCAAAATCTGCATCTCTAGCAGGTGGAGGGAGAGGATTCTACTCCTCTAATCCACTCAGGTAAGATCCCACCTGCAGTGCTCTGTCCAGATCTGGAGTCCTCAGCAGAGCAAATACAGCCTGTTTGGCTACAAATTCATGTCTCAGAGTCAGCTTCCTGAGCATCTCCTTCAGTGTGTGCCCTGGGCAAGGCTTCCCTAGGGCTGGGACCTTCCTAGCTGCTCTCTGCAGTGATCATTGGATCTTCTCCTGAAGAGATCCATGGTGATCTCTCTCTCCCCTTTCTGCCTGCTTCCACAAAACCTGCAGGTTCAAGCTACCTCTGAGATTTGGCCTTTTCTAACTGGGTTTTCACCCAGCCTGTGAAGTCCAGAAGTTAGGGTGAGCAAGGGCAGCCAGAGCACAGACACTCCATCCTTACATCCTGGAGAAATCCCAAATGGATGAGCAGGAGGAGCAGGAAATGCCCAAATACAACAGGTTAAGAAGGTGTTTTAAGAAGGGGGGAAGGAGCTCTCTAGCATCTTATATTTGAGGTTCAGGCTCCTGAACTCAAGATGGCTCAAACCTGAGAGAACCTGAGCTAACACCTCTTGAGTTTTATCCCACAGCTGTCCTGGCTGCTTGCTCACAGCTCCTGCCTCTCCGTCCCAGGTGCTCCCTTGTGCAACCTGTTGGACTACAAGGTGCTCTGGATGCTCCCGCGCAAAACGTGTGCTGAGAGCTGCAACAAGCCAGCCAGAGAGCCTCCCCAGCATCAGTACAGCCAGGCTGTGCTGTGAGAGCAGCCACCACCACCAGGGCGAGTAGGGAGGTATAGATCATAGAAACATTATGGTTGGAAGAAACATTTAAGATCAAGTCCAATTATTAACACAACAGAATCACAGAAGCACTCAGGTTGGAAAAGACCCTCAGGATCACCAAGTCCAACCAAGAACCTGCTCTGCAAGGTTCACCCCTAAACCATAACCCCAAGCACCACATCCAAACGCTGCTAAGTCCCTGCTAAACCACGTCCCTAAGAAGCACATCTACATCTTTCATACCCCTCCATGGAGGGTGACTCCACCACGTCCCTGGGCAGCCCGCTCCTGGGCTTTGCAACCCTTTTGGTGGAGAAATGCCCAACCTAAAGCTCACCTTGAGGCCATTTCCTCTTGTCTTATCACTTGTTACGTGGGAGAAGAGACTGATTCCCACCTCACAACCTCTTTTCAGGTGTCATAGAATCAATAAGGTTGGAAAAGACCTCAGAGATCATCAAGTCCAACCTATCACCCAACACCATCTAACCAACTCAACCATGGCACCAAGTGCCTCATCCAGGCTCTTCTTAAACACCTCCAGTGATGGTGACTCCACCACCTCCCTGGGCAGCATATTCCAATGGCCAATCTCTCTTGCTGGGAAGAACTTTCTCCTCCCCTCCAGCCTAAACCTCCCCTGGCACAGCTTGAGACTGTGTCCTCTTCTTCTGGTGCTGCTTGCCTGGGAGAAGAGACCAACCCCCACCTGGCTACAGCCTCCCTTCAGGGAGTTGTAGAGGGCAAGAAGGTCTCCCCTGAGCCTCCTCTTCTGCAGGCTAAGCAACCCCAGCTCCCTCAGCCTCTCCTCCCAGGGCTGTGCTCCAGACCCCTCCCCAGCTTTCTTGCCCTTCTCTGGACACCTTCAAGAGTCTCAATGTCCTTCTTAAACTGAGGAGTCCAGAACTGGACACAGTGCTCAAGGTGTGGCCTAACCAGTGCTGAGCACAGGGCAGAATCATAGAATTAACAAGGTTGGAAAAGACCTCAAAGAGCATCAAGTCCAACCTGAATGACTTCCCTCTTCCTGCTTGGCCACACTGTTCCTGATGAATTAGCTGCAGAGAGCTGTCAGGTCTCTCCTGAGCCTCTTTATATGTTCCTCCAGGCTGACCAACCCCAGCTCCCTCAGCAGCTCCTCATAACCCTCGTGCTCTACACCCATCACCAGCTTTGTTATCCTTCTTTGGACACAAATTCCCAACATCAGGTTACCAAGGCTTGTCTTGTTTGTTTTTTTTTTCCTCCCTCTTTGCTTCCCAGCCCTTGGAGGGAGCAGAAGGGGGCTGGGAGGGGAAGGGAAAGGGGAAGAGAGACTGCGGTGGGAGGAGGGGCAGAAAGGAGTCACGCTCGCAGCTTTTCACAGCTGAAAACAGACCCCGCTGCTGGTAATGTGAGAGGGCTGGAGCAGGCGCCAAATGGATAAGGTTGTAGACAGCGGGGGCCAGAGCACTGATACTTGCCAGTACCTGCAGATAGGAGACAAATAATTGGCACATGTTAAGAAACAAAAAAAAAAAAGGGGGGTGGGAGGGGAAAGAAGGAAAAAAGAAAGAAGAGGAGGAGGAGGAGGGGGGAGGGGGAAAAGACAAGGAGAAAAAAAGCAGCGAGCGAGCTGTTAGATTGTTCCTATTTTCCCAACGTGTCTGGCAGGAGCCCCTGCGAGGAATTTAATCAGCAAGAGCTGTTTAAACCGGGCTTTGAAAACAAGCCCTTGTGGCTGCTAGTAATGAACTTCATATCATCTGCAACTCCTGTTTGCTGACGACATTCAATTTGTTAATTCTGCAGCTGGTGATAGGGGTCAGATAGGAAAGTGACGATGGTTTTTTGACGTCCCAACCCCTGCTCACATCTTTCTAATTAATCCTTTTAGGAGCCACCAGCCGATCAAGAGAAGTGTGGGGAGGGAAAGGGGGGAGGAGGAGGAGGAAGAAGAGAGATGGGTTTTTCCATGCCTGCCCCCAGTGCTGCCTTGGTGGAAAGGAGGTGCAAGGGCATAGCTGCTTGGTCCTGTGAGCAGGAGACTTTTCAGGCTGTCTTTAAAAGCCTTTAATGTTGGAGAGGCAAGTATTGAAAGCAATTAATGTTGGAGAGGCAAGTATTGAAAGCAAGTATTGAGAGCATTCATGTTGGGAAGGCAAGTATTGAGAGCAATTCATGTTGGGAAGGCAAGTATTGAGAGCAATTCATGTTGGGAAGGCAAGTATTGAAAGCAATTCATGTTAGAAAGGCAAGAATTAACAGCAATTAATGTTAGGCAAGTATTAAGAACAATTCATGTTAGAAAGGCAAGTATTAACAGTAATTAATGTTGGAAAGGCAAGTAATAAAAGCAATTAATGTTGGAAAGGCAAATATTAAAAATAATTGAAACTCATGTTCCCCCCCCCTAAAATAGCTCATAAAAACCCCACACAATCTGGTGAGTATTTCACACTAGCTGTTTCCACGGGGTATGAGTTGGGTGGTGGAACTGGCAGTGGGATGGGAAAGCATTCTCTCACCAACTTGCCCTGCTGATATGGGCCTGGCGAGACCTCCCAGGGCCCAGCTGAAAGGGCTGGATTTGTGCAAGCCACACGTGAACACAGGATTTCAGTGCAGGCTTGCAACAGCCCTGTCAAACGGAGAAGAAATGACAGCCCCAGAAGGTCTGGCAGTGCCCAGGGAATGCGGTGGGCACTGACATGCAGGTCCTGCCAGGGCATCAGGGGAGAGCTGAATGCTGCCAGCCCTTTGATGATTCACATACAATACAATACAATACAATACAATACAATACAATACAATAGGTTGAAAGAGACCTTCAAGATCATCGGGTCCAACCCATTAACCAATCCAACCCACCCAAACAACTAACCCATGGCACCAAGCACCCCATCAAGCCTCTTCCTGGACACCTCCAATGAAGGTGACTCCACCACCTCCCTGGGCAGCACATTCCAATGGGCAATCACTCTCTCTGTGTAGAGCTTCTTCCTAACATCCAGCCTAAACCTGCCCTGGCGCAGCCTGAGACTGTGTCCTCTGGTTCTGGTGCTGGCTGCCTGGGAGAAGAGACCAACCTCTGCCTGGCTACAACCTCCCTCAGGTAGTTGTAGAGAGCACCCCTCAGTCTCCTCTTCATGAAAAGATTACCATATTCATGAAAAGATTACCATGCCAAAGAACATGAAAAGATTACCAGCAAAGCAGAAGCACCGAGTGGATCTCACCCGAAAAGGACATTATGGATGACCACGCTTGGTGATGAGACGGGTATCAACTCCAGCACAGGAGGCTCCATCTCAACATGAGGAGGAACTTCTGCACGGTGGGGGTCACAGAGCTCTGGAACAGGCTGTCCAGGGAAGTTGTGGAGTCTCCTTCTCTGGAGACTTTCCAGCCCTGCCTGGATGTGTTCCTGTGTGACCTGTGCTGGGTTCTCTGGTCCTGCTCTGGTAGGGAGGTTGGACTGGATGGTCTTCAGAGGTCCCTTCCAACCCCTAACATCCTGTGATGCTGTACAGGCTTAGCTTAGCTGCTTATGTAAAAGCTGTTGGCCCTGAACATCTCTACAAGCAGCAATGCAAACAGGAGCAAGTGGTTGATGGTCTCCACTCTGCATGAAGCACTTAGTGCAGAACATTATCCTCTGCTGTGTTTATGTTAAGCTTGGCCACATCTTAGCCAGCTTATTCTCCATGTGGCTGAGGTAAGCTGTCATGCAGAAGAGATGTTGTTTATTATCCAAGTGTTAACAAAGTACTTGGGTGAAAAGCAATCTATTGGCGGGAGGGGGGAACCCACCATAAAGCACCAAAGCAGGAGTCATTAGCTCCAACAGCAACCAGAGGATCATTTACTGCTCAACCCACTGCCAAGGCATCCTTGCAGAGGCAGTTGTACCCCTCCAGCTGCCTCCCAAACCACAACTTTCAGCTTGCTCCACCACTTTGCTCACTTCAACATTCTTCAAGAGATGCCTTTGAAATCCAAACCACATTTGCTTTTATTAAACGCTCACATGCACGGCTGTAAAGGCTATTTGAGGGGAACAGTTCCAACTTGCTCAGGTGTGAACAGGCCCTTTACATCAACCCAGCGTGCCTGGCACCATAAAAAGCCCTTCCCACACATTGTCACCCTGTGACACCACGAGGAGCCATTCCCACACGTGGTCCCGCCTTGTTTTCCTCAAGGAGTTTAATTGTAACTTCTCATACCTAACGTAAAGTTGTCATAAATGAGAAAACAAATGTTTCTAAGCAGCACACCCCCTCTCTGAGACACACACACCAGAAACCAGAGCAAAGGAAGCAGCTGAAAGGAGTCAAGTCAACAAGGACAGCCTTTAAGCAATCACCATTCACAGGCAGGAGATGTCAAAATCCTAATTATCCTTCCAGAGCTGCCTGAAAAAAAATAATCTAAAGCTGGAGGTACACATCCAAGGAACTTTCTTGCACTGTGAGGGTAGAGAGGACATCTGGAAGAGTGCGCTCACAGACTGCCCTTCATCATCCCCAGCCCTCTGGAGCTCTATGGAGAGGGTGTAGGTGGTCCAGAGGGACACAATTAAGAATAAAGGAATGAAATGAAGCACACAAACATTTGTGCTGTTTATCAGGGCAAATTCCAAGGCAGTGAGACACAGCTGACATGAGGAACAGTGTCCTTAAAGAACCAATAGGAGTTCCATTAAAGGTTCCATTAGATAAAGCAGGCTGTGCTGCAGTGTGGAAAGGAAAACTTTCCAAATGCTCTGACTTCTGCTACAGGGTGAAATGGCAGAGTCTCCACCAGGCAGAAAAGTTTCAAAGAGGCCTTTAGGTGCTGTGGTTTGTTTAGGTTTCTGCTTGGGGTGCAAAGCAGAAGAAATAGACTGTGTTATTGCAGCCTTATTCAGTAGCCGAGTGGTATCTTGGGCACTTTGGACCAATGTTATCCCCTTGCATTTGGAGCCCAAGCCCTGGGATCAATCATTTGATTCAAACTACCTGAAAGGACAAGATAGAGACATAGGTGCTGGTCTCTTCTCACAGGTAATTAGGGATAGAACAAGAAGGAATAGCCTTAGACTTCCCTAAGAGGAAGTCACCCTACCGTGAGGGTAGTGGAACACTGCAATAAATTGTACAGAGAGGCAGCAGAGGTCCAGTCCTTGGAGATAGTCAAGGCCAGGCTCAACAGGGCTCTGAGCAACCTGAGCTAATGGAGGATGTCCCTGGTCACTGCAGGAAACTTGGACTAGAAGACCTTTGGAAGTCCTTTCCAACCCAAACCATCCTATGATTCTATTTACAGAGATCAGTCTCCAACTTAGGACCAGAAAGATCACAGGATGTTAGGGGCTGGAAGGGACCTCTGGAGATCTTCCAGTCCAAGCCCCCTGCCAGAGCAGGAGCAGAGAATCCAGCACAGGTCACACAGGAACACATCCAGACAGGGCTGGAAAGTCTCTAGAGAAGGAGACTTCACAACCTCTCTGGGCAGCCTGCTCCAGGGCTCTGTGACCCTCACAGTGCAGAAGTTCCCCCTCATGTTGAAGTGAAACCTCCTGTGCTGGAGTTTCCATCCATTGCCCCTTGTGCTATCCCAGAGTGCAACTGAGCAGAGCCTGTCCCCTCCCTCCTGACCCCCAGCCCTCAGATATTGATAGGCATTTATTAAGTCCCCTCTCAGCCTTCTCTTCTTCAGACTGAACAGCCCCAGGGCTCTCAGCCTCTCCTCATAGGGCACAATCATCCTGTTTGACCAGTGAAAAATGGGGGAAAGCAGCAGAGAAACAGCTGAGAGAAAAATACTTGTTCAGCATCACAAGCACAGGATCATTGTCCTTCTGTCCTGAGAGCTGCTTGATCTGTGTCCCACGGGCTCAGAAAGGGACAAGTGACCAAGGCACCAGCAGGCCTAACTCTCTCACCAGCAAGTGCCAATGCATTTTGCATTAGCACTTTGAATGAGGAGACCCTGAGACCCAGCACCAGAGGGGCTGAGGGGGTGTGAAAAACCTGCAGAACAGGCTTTTTTCACAGCCTGACAGATAACTTGCCATGAAACCTAAAGAGAGTTCCAGCGTCCAGAAGGTGATATCCCCATGCTGTAATTCAGCAGGCAAAGGGATGAGTTATGTGGCTGGTTTAGGCTGATGCCTAGGAAGAGAAGGGCAATGAGGCTGGGGAGGGGTCTGGAGCACAGCCCTGTGAGGAGAGGCTGAGGGAACTGGAGTTGCTTAGCCTGGAGAGGAGGAGGCTCAGGGGAGACCTTCTTGCTGTCTACAATGACCTGAAGGGAGGTTCTAGTGGGGGTTGTAGTGGGGGTTGGTCTCTTCTCCCAGGCAACCAACACCAGAAGAAGAGGACACAGTCTCAAGCTGTGCCAGGGGAGGTTTAGGCTGGAGGTGAGGAGAAAGTTCTTCCCAGCAAGAGAGATTGGCCCTTGGAATGTGCTGCCCAGGGAGGTGGTGGAGTCATCCTCACTGGAGGTGTTTAGGAAGAGCCTGGCTGTGGCACTTGGTGCCATGGTTTATGTGATTAGATGGTGTTGGGTGATAGGTTGGACTGGATGATGTTGAAGGTCTCTTCCAACCTGGTTAATTCTATTCTATTATCGGGAAAAGAGACTGTCACTCACTTCATGGGGGAAGGGGAGGGGAGGGGGGGAGGGAAGGGAAGGGAAGGGGGAAGGGAAGGGGAAAGGGAAGGGAAGGGGAAGGGGAAGGGGAAGGGGAAGGGGAAGGGGAAGGGGAAGGGGAAGGGGAAGGGGAAGGGGAAGGGAAGGGGAAGGGGAAGGGGAAGGGGGAGGGGAAGGGGAAGGGGAAGGGGAAGGGGAAGGGGAAGGAAGGGGAAGGGGAAGGGGAAGGGAAGGGGAAGGGGAAGGGAAGGGGAAGGGGAAGGGGAAGGGAAAGGGAAAGGGAAAGGGAAAGGGAAAGGGAAAGGAAAGGGAAAGGGAAGGAAAGGAAAGGGAAAGGGAAGGGAAAGGGAAAGGGAAAGGGAAAGGGAAAGGAAAGGGAAAGGGAAAGGAAAGGGAAGGGAAGGGAAGGGAAGGGAAGGGAAGGGAAGGGAAGGGAAGGGAAGGAAGGGAAGGGAAGGGAAGGGAAGGAAGGGAAGGGAAGGAAGGGAAGGAAAGGAAAGGAAAGGAAAGGAAAGGAAAGGAAAGGAAAGGAAAGGAAAGGAAAGGAAAGGAAAGGAAAGGAAAGGAAAGGAAAGGAAAGGAAAGGAAAGGAAAGGAAAGGAAAGGAAAGGAAAGGAAAGGAAAGGAAAGGAAAGGAAAGGAAAGGAAAGGAAAGGAAAGGAAAGGAAAGGAAAGGAAAGGAAAGGAAAGGAAAGGAAAGGAAAGGAAAGGAAAGGAAAGGAAAGGAAAGGAAAGGGCACTTTTCCTTTGAAAGAGAATTTTGCTTCCCACTCTGTTCCCTAAATCCACCTCAAATGCAGCCTTTTGTTCATCTCTCTGGAGCAATATAGCTCAGCTGGTTTGCAAAACAGAAAAAGCCTTCTTGCTAAATATTTCCATTCTTTGAATTTTAAGTTTGGAAAAGCTGGTAATGGAGATGAAAGCAGGTAGGAAAAAATACAGAAATAAAATGAAAACAGTTACTTTAAAAAAAAAAAGAGAGAGAAAGTTTTGACATCAAGGAGGCTATTTTGTCTCCCAAGGTCAAAAAGCAAGATGCTAGGACAAGGCTAAAGTAGTAGGTTTCTCTTTCAAGAAATGCAGCCCAAGCAGCAAAATATAGACTGGAAATTAAAGTGCATGGAGGCACAAATTGCTTAAATTAGCCAGGGAAGTCAGTGTAGCTAAGTCTTGCCTGTTCCAGCAGGGCTTGCTGGAAAAGGGAGAACTGCTAAACTACCACTATGGTGCCCTGCTGGAAACACAACCTGGCATTAGCAAGAAGGAGCCTTTGGGCTGCTCTAGCCTGGTAGAGACCCTCCAAGCACATCAGCCAAGCTAAGGAAAGCATTCAGCTGCTGCTGAACCATTTACCTGCTCCAGCATCTTCATGAGGAATGGTGCTGGCTTTGCTGGCAGCAGGTCAAACCTTCATATTAGAATCATAGGCTGGAAGTGACCTCCAAAGCTCATCCAGTCCAACCCCCTGCAGTCAGCAGGGACATCCTCAGCTAGATCAGGTTATCCAGAGCCCTGTCCAGCCTCACCTTGAATATCTCCAGGGATGGGGCCTCAAGCACCTCCCTGGGCAACCTGTGCCAGTGTTCCACCACCCTCATGGTAAAGAGCCTGTTCCTAACATCCAATCTAAATCTGCTTTCCCCTAGTTTAAAAGCCATTGCCTCTCGTCCCGTCCCTGCAGGCCTTTGCAAACAGTTCCTCTGCAGCCTTCTTGCAGCCCCCTTCAGGTACTGGAAGCGTGCCATTAGGTCTGCCTGGAGCCTTCTCTTCTCCCGGCTGAACACCCCCAGCTCCCTCAGCCTGTCCTTGCAGCAGAGCTCCTCCGACCCCCTGATCATTTTTGTGGCCCTCCTCTGGACCTGCTCCACCAGGTCCATGTCCTTCCTGTGTGGAGGGCTCCAGGTGAGGTCTCACCAGAGCACCCCAAGCCACCTCTCAAAAATCCTTTTAACTCCCTGCAACGGAGGCCCAGCAAAGGCTTGCAAAATGCTGCCCTACAGCACTTTCCCCCCACCCCCTGCCCAGTTCTGCAGGTGGCAAACATTACCACTTTGTTCTGTGGAGCCTCTTCTCTCAAGTTTCTAACAGAAACTGCAGCTATCACCAGTTTGTGGCCACTGTAATGCAGACAACCATTTGCTCCCAGTCTCTGTTTCTGCCAATTCCCTTTGCTGTTGCCATCTGTAGGGATGCCCGAGGTGGCTTAAGAGAGGTTGGCATCCAAGTCTCTGGTTTAGGCTTAATACACACAGCTTCCAATCAATTTTTACATGCCCAGGCTTCATCCAACAAGGAAATGGCCTCAAGTTGCACCAGGGGGAGGTTTAGACCATTAGGAAATATTTCTTTAGCAAGAGCTGTGAAGCCCCGGACCAGGCTGCCCAGGGAAGTGGTGGAGTCACCACCCCTGGGGTGATTCCAAAGCTGCGTCGGGGTGGTGCAGAGGGATGTGGTTCAATAGTGGACTGGTCAGTGCTGGGTTAACAGCTGGAGTTGATGATCTTCATGCTATATTCCAACCTAAATGATTCTCTGGTACACAGGGACTCATTTTAGCTGATGGCTTCCTTGCCCTTTTGTAAGTCAAGAAATGTATAATACAGAATGTTAGGGGCTGGAAGGGACCTCAAAAGGTCATCTAGTCCAACCCACCCTGCCAGAGAAGGATCAGCTATACCACACAGGTACTGTTCAGAGCCTGCAGGCCAAAAGACTGCTTTTAGGGTACTTTGTTATTCCTTTAGCACTGTCAGAACAGCCTCCGAGAGCCCCAAGCATGCTGCACACCAGGCAATGTCTCTAGGACTCAGACCTGAGCAGTGGCCACTGCCCAGGGGTAAAGAAATAACTGCTACCAGTAAAAGAAGGTCTGATAGAGGCAACAGTCTCCATGCAGTCAAAGTGGTGACTTCATCCAGGCAAATCTCGATGTCCTACTACAAAACTCTGGGACTCAGAATTACATCCTGCACTGCAGGTTTCATATCTGTGGCCTGCAGTCACAGGGAAATTGTCCTTCAAATGTGAATTCAGCAGGACTGCAAGATGAGACTTGCTCTGCTCCACACAAGAGGAACAACACTTTCATCCTTCTCCCCCTACCTACTATGGATTGAAATAAAGAAATAAAGGGGGGGGGGATGTTAAACCCAGCTTTCCCTTCTAGAAATGTCACATCTGAATAATAGAATAGAGTCACAGAATCAATAGGGTTGGAAAAGACCTCAGAGATCATCATGTCCAACCTGTCACCCAACACCATCTGATCAACTAAACCATGGCACCAAGTGCCACACCCAAGCCCTTTTTGAACACCTGCAGGGATG
The DNA here is from genome assembly GCA_033816785.1 of Picus viridis. Taxonomy (NCBI): domain Eukaryota; kingdom Metazoa; phylum Chordata; class Aves; order Piciformes; family Picidae; genus Picus; species Picus viridis. Next base: position 34,141,061 of record CM066574.1, read on the forward strand.
GTGACTCCACCACCTCCCTGGGCAGCACATCCCAATGGCCAATCTCTCTTGCTGGGAAGAACTTTCTCCTCCCCTCCAGCCTAAACCTCCCCTGGCACAGCTTGAGACTGTGTCCTCTTGTTCTGGTGCTGTTTGCCTGGGAGGAGAGACCAACCCCCACCTGGCTACAACCTCCTTTCAGGGACAAAGTTGCTTGGTGCCCTTCAGAATCCATTGATTTCTTCTCTCTTCCCCACCCCCACCCCCCTTCTTCTGCAGAAGCTTAGTGTGCCTCAGAGGTACTAACCCCCCCCCAAAAAAGGCAACACTGATGAAACAAATTTGTCTCTGCAGCTCCTTCTGCCCTTTTCTTTCAGCCTTACTTCTCAGGAGGCAGGGAGCAGAGGAAAGCTTTCCACCACAATACTGTTGCAGATTGGTATGAAGAAAACTCCTTGATCCTTTCTGTGGATGCCTGTAGTAATCATATTAATCCAGGGTCCTTATTGCTGGTTAATGGAATTCTTTTAATATTGACCCAAGTTTCTAGAAAAACAGATTTGCATTGATCTGGTGATGTATAGAGCTCAAGTAAGTCTATCTATGTGTAAGCAAATTAAAAACCTTAAGCCTATACAGCCAAACTGTATAATCCCCATGCTGAAAAATTGATCTTCTAATACTCTCCTGGGGACCTCTTGGGTTTTTTTTCTTTTTTAGGTAGAGACACCTTCAATTTCATGGCCAGAAAATCAGATCAGCATAATATTTGAGAGAGAGAGGATAACATCTTTCACACTCAACAAAAGCCAGTTCAAAGCTGCCAGAAGAAGCCCTTTATAATTAGAAACTGTTCTTGGGTAACAGCACTGATAATTCAGCAGCTGGAATGAGATTCTAACTGTGGTGCTCCACAGCATCACCTCTCCTTGCTTTCCTGCCTGGGAACCACATTTGATGTTTTTGAAGCAAGAATCATAGAATCAATAAGGTTGGGAAAGACCTCAGAGATCATCAAGTGCAACCTGTCACCCAACACCTCAGGACTAACTAAACCATGGCTTCAAGTGCCACATCAAATCCCCTCCTGAACACTTGCAGTGATGGTGACTCCACCACCTCCCTGGGCAGCACATTCCAATGGCCAATCTCTCTTTCTGGGGAGAAATTTCTCCTCACCTCCAGCCCAAGCATCCCCTGGCACAGCTTGAGACTGTGTCCTCTTGTCCTGGTGCTGGTTGCCAGGGCAAAGAGACCAGAGAAGGGAAAGAAGCCCCATCCCTGGAAACCTTCCAGGTCAGGTTGGATGGGGCTCTGAGCAACCTGCTCTAGCTGAAGTGGACTACAAGACCTTGCAGCTCCAAGCTTTCTGTGATTCTATGATGCCATGCAATAGCTGTGCAAGGCCACACTAACCAGCTCCCACTTCAAATCAGAGAACATGAGGGTGAGCAGAGGGCTGGAGCTGCTCTGCTAGGAGGACAGACTGAGGGAGTTGGGGCTGTTCAGTCTGGAGAAGAAAAGGCTCCAAGGAGAGCTAATTGTGGCCTTCCAGGATCTGAAGGGGGCTCCAAGAAAGCTGGGGAGGGACTTCTGAGGGTGTCAGGGAGTGATAGGACTGGGGGAATGGAGCAAAACTAGAACTGGGTAGATTGAGATTGGATGTCGGGAAGAAGTTGTTGCCCATGAGGGTGGTGAGAGACTGGCACAGGCTGCCCAGGGAGGTGGTGGAAGCCTCATGCCTGGAGGTGTTTGCAGCCAGGCTGGATGTGGCTGTGAGCAACCTGCTGTAGTGTGAGGTGTCCCTGGCCATGGCAGGGGGCTGGAACTGGCTGATCCTTGAGGTCCCTTCCAGCCCTGACAATTCTGTGATTCTATAAATCAGGTTGCTTGCAGCCCTGCCCAGCCTGGCATCCATCACCTCTCTGGGCAACCTGGGCTGGTGTTTCACCACCCTCACTGTATGAAAAATCTTCCTTATCTCTATTCTAATTGTCCCCTCTTTTAGTTTAAAACCACTGCCTCTCACTCTCTGCCAAGGGCAGGTGTTACCTGCTATGTGTTTACCTGCAGGAGCAGGGGGGTGTAGGACAACCTCTCCTAGGAAGAATGGCTGAGACAGTTGGGGTTGTTCAGCCTGGGGAAGGGAAGGATTCAGGGGGACCTTACTGCAGCCTTTCAGAACTTGAAGGGGGCTAGAAGAAAGGTGGGGACAGAGTTTTTAGCAGGGCCTGTTGTGACAGAGCAAGGGCTGATGGTTTAAACTAGAAGAGGAGAGATTCAGACTGGGTAGAAGGAAGGAATTTTTTACACCAAGAGTGGTGAAGACTGGCCTAGGTTGCCCAGAGAGGTGGTTCAAGTCCCTCCCTTGGAAATGTTCAAGGTCAAACACCTGTCTTTCTCCAGGTGCAGGTGTCATATTGAAGAAAAAGAGTGGAGTGTACAGCCTGACCACTCAGCAAGGTGAGATAATAACCTCAGCTGGCTGTGCAGACCCTCAGGGGCAGAGACCTGGCAGCCTTGGTCTTTTCCCCCAGCCCTGAGCTGAAAGGTGACCTGCAGAAAACTAAACCAAAACAAAACTGAACAAAACAACCCCCAGCAACAACAACAACAACAACAACAACAACAACAACAAAGCCATTACTGCTCTGTGTCAGCTTAGAAAACCACAGCAGGGCCAGGCAGGGAGCAGAGAAAGGCTGGAGAGGAAATCAAGGAAATGCACTCTGGCAGAAACTAGCACAGCCTCTCCCTGAATGTTAACCATCTAATTTAATGAAGTCTAGAGATCAGCAGAGACAATTGTCACTGCCAGCTTTGATGCCAATCACAGCTCCAGAATACAAACCAGCAAATGCACCCAACATACAAAGGGGAAAACAAAAACAAGACAAGGAATTGACCCTTTGCTCTCATGATCCTTTCAGAAGAAGAAAGATCACCTTTCAAAACTGGGAGGGGGAAAAAGTCTTCCCAGTCAGAACAAGTCAACAAGAAAAAGGAGAGAGAAATCACAGGGTAAAAGAGGACAGAATTGTAATTTCTCTTTGTCAGCTGTGGTGCCTTTGGGGCTGTCAGTGGCAACTGCTTTAGGCTGAAAACCTTTCCATGGGCTGGGGAATGAGGGAAGATTTCTGTAACCCCCATCAGGGGAGCTGGCCTGTCCTTTGCCCTTGCAGGTGGCTGTAAGTCTGATGTGCCCCCATGGCAGTCTTCTGCTGGTGGGATCATAGAATCATACAAGGGGCTGGGTTGGAAGGGACCTTTAAAGGTCATCCACTCCAAACCCTCTACAGTGAGCAGGGACATAGAATCATAGAATCAATAAGGTTGGAAAAGACCTCAGAGATCATCAAGTCCAACCTATCACCCAACACCTCAGAACTAACTAAACCATGGCTCCAAGTGCCACATCCAAGCCCCTCTTGAACACCTCCAGGGATGGTGACTCCACCACCCCCTGGGCAGCACATCCCAATGGCCAATCTCTCTTGCTGGGAAGAACTTTCTCCTCACCTCCAGCCTAAACCTCCCCTGGCACAGCTTGAGACTGTGTCCTCTTGTTCTGGTGCTGCTTGCCTGGGAGAAGAGAGCAACTCCCACCTGGCTGCAACCTCCCTTCAGGTAGTGGTAGAGAGCAAGGTCTCCTCTGAGCCTCCTCTTCTCCATCCCCAACTATACACCAGGTTGCTCAGAGCCCTGCCTGTCCTGCTGTCTGCTGTGTCCCTAGGGCACTCTTCTGCTGGTGGGATCATAGAATCATAGAGGAGTTTGGGCTGGCAAGGACTTTTAAAGGTAGTCCATTCCAAACCCTCTACAGTTAGCAGGGACATCCCCAACTACATACCAAGTTGCTCAGAGCCATCCTGACCTTGAATGTCTCCAGGGATGGGGCTTTTACCACCTCTCTGGGCAACCTGGGCCAGTGCTTCACCACCCTCAGTGTGAAAAATTCCTTCCTTCTATCCAGTCTGAATCTCTTCTAGTTTAAAACCATCAGCCCTTGTTCTGTCCCAGCAGACCCTGCTAAAAACTCTGTCCCCATACTGTGTGGAGTATTTGCTACGAAGCTGCACTGGTGCTTTGCCCAGGGCTATTAGGTTTCCCTCCTCTGCTGGAAATGGATCACCTGACGTGATCCTAAGCTGTGTTTCCCCCTGCATGTTCACTTTTCACAGGCTGTCACAGGAGTACTCATAAGTAATCCTGCCTGTCATTAGCTGTCACTGTTGTTTGGTCTTTACATCGTGCTTCAAGAGTTCCCAGCCACCAAGAAAGGCAAATTCTGCAACCGGCTCTGCTCCCGCGGTGGGGTAAGGAGCAGAAAGACGACCCCCAAACTGGCTTTAAAACTCAGCCTGAGAAGTGAAGAGCAATATGTGATGTGATTGCCTGAAGTAGCAGGAGTCTGCATCTCACAATCTGCGAGGACCTTCCCTATCCTGTGTCCAAAATGACTAAATATATTATAACAGAGAGTCACCCAAAATATCTGGGTAATTACTCACAGAGCAAGAAGGTTAGAATGTCAAAGTTGGAAGAGCAAGAACGAGCGGAGTATGAAATTTGGAGGAGCAAGAATGAGCTGAGTACCTAAGTCCCTCTACAGAGACCCCAGGTGCCTTTTTAATTACACCTACTCCTCTTTCCAGCGGTGGCTGCAGAGCTGTGTTCACACAGCAAGTTCTCATCTCCTGGCATTAATCTGCTGAAGAAATGTGGCAAAGCTGTAGAACAAAAGCAGTGTCCCTGCTCTAAACACACAGCAATGCTAAACACAAAGGGGAGGCTGGAAACGCTGTGCAGCTGCAAAAGCCAGACACTGAGCCAATTTCTCCCTAGCCTCCCTGCAACACCTAATTTGTGTGAACATCTCCTTTCCTGTGCTGGGCATCTACTGTAGAGTGAGTCAGAGGAGGCTGAATCAGGAAACACATTTCCCATTTAGAGCTCAAACCGCTTTGGCTCCATGGTGGTCAAACTCAGTTGCATAAAGCAGATACCTGAAACATGAACAGTACTGAGGAATGGAATGGAATGGAATGGAATGGAATGGAATGGAATGGAATGGAATGGAATGGAATGGAATGGAATGGAATGGAAAAGAAATAATGGAAAAGAAATAACCAGGTTGGAAAAGACCTTGGAGATCATCCAGTCCAACCTGTCACCCAACACCATCTAATCAACTAAACCATGGCACCAAGTGCCTCAGCCAGGCTGCTCTGAAACACCTCCAGTGATGGTAACAAGATGCCTTCTGTATTCGTTTACATCATTTACCTGGACCTGAGCAAAGCCTTTGACACTGTCCCACACCACATCCTGGTCTCCAAGCTGGTGCAGGATGGGTTTGATGGATGGCCCACTCAGTGGATACAGAACTGGCTTGATGGCTGCACCCCAAGGGTGGCTGTCAGTGGGTCCATGTCCAAGTGGAGTCCCTCAGGGATCAGCCCTGGGACCAGGCTTGTTTAACATCTCTGTTGGTGCCATGGACAGTGGCATTGAGTGCACCCTCAGCAGGTTTGCTGATGACACCAAGCTGTGTGGTGCAGCAGACAGCTAGAGGGAAGGGATCCATCCAGAGGGACCTGGACAGATTGCAGAGCTGGGCCCATGACAACCTCATGAGGTTCAACAAGACCCAGAGCAAGGTCCTGCAGCTGGGTCAGGGCAGTCCCAGGCACCAATACAGGCTGGGCAGGGACTGGCTTGAGAGCAGCCCTGAAGAAAAGGACCCCGGGGTGCTGGGGGATGAGAAGCTCAACAGCAGCCAGCAGTGAGCACTTGCAGCCCAGAGAGCCAAGCAGAGCCTGGGCTGCAGCAAGAGAAGCAGAGACAGCAGGGCCAGGGAGGGGATTCTCCCCCTCTGCTCCACTCTGCTGAGACCCCACCTGAAGCCCTGTGTCCAGTTTTGGAGCCTCTACTCCAGGAAGGATCTGGAGGTGCTGGAAGGTGTCCAGAGAGGGGCCATGAGGATGAGCAGAGGGCTGGAGCTGCTCTCCTAGGAGGACAGACTGAGGGAGCTGGGCTTGTTCAGTCTGGAGAAGAGAAGGCTCTGAGGAGACCTAATTGTGGCCTTCCAGGATCTGAAGGGGGCTACAAGAAAGCTGGGGAGGGACTACTGAGGGTGTCAGGGAGTGATAGGACTGGGGGAATGGAGCAAAACTAGAACTGGGTAAATCGAGATTGGATGTTAGGAAGAAGTTGTTCCCCATGAAGGTGGTGAGAGCCTGGCACAGGTTGCCCAGGGAGGTGGTGGAAGCCTCCTGCCTGGAGGTGTTTGCAGCCAGGCTGGATGTGGCTGTGAGCAACCTGCTGTAGTGTGAGGTGTCCCTGCCCGTGGCAGGGGCTTGGAACTGGCTGATGCTTGAGGTCCCTTCCAACCCTAAGAATTCTGGGATTCTATGGTTCCCACTTTTCCTGCTGCTCCTCAGTTGTCTCCTGGCATGGCTGTGACAATGAAGATCTCATTTAGGGCAGAGCCTACTTCAGTGCTGAGGGGTTATTGTTAAAAATGAGACAACATGTGTCTAGCTCAAGTGAAGAACCAAGATATCAAAACCATAATTAGAAACAGCAAGAAACCACAACCCAAACATCACAACCAAGCACTCCTCTCCCCACTCAGCCCCTGCCTGCTTCCCTGGGCACCTCTGGTTGATTTTCAGATTCCCTGCTTTCAAGTGTCCCTACCAAAGCACTGCAACAAGGGCTTGATGTCCACCACGTGTCTGTGCTCAGCTGGGCTTCAGAAATCAGGAACTGCACAGAATGGAAGGGTTGGGAGGGGCCTCTGAGGATCATCTAAGTCCAACCCTGCTGCTAAAGCAGACTCACCTGCAGCAGGTTGCACAGGAGCATGTCCAGGTGGGTTTTGAATCTCTCCAGAGGAGACTCCACAACCTCTTTGGGCAGCCTGCTCCAGGGCTTTGTCCCCCTCAGAGGTTTTACCTTACGTTCAGGTGGATCTTCCTGGGTACCAGTTCGTGCCTGTTGCCCATTGTCCTGCCAGTGGGCACCACTGAAAAGAGTCTGGCCCCAGCATCTTGACACCCACCCTTCAGACACTGCTGAGCATTGAGAAGATCCCCTCCCAGTCTGCTCTGCTCCAGGCTAGACAGCCCCAGGGGTGTCAGCTTTTCTCCATGAGATGTTCCTGTCATCATTGTTCCATCATCTTTGTAGCCCTCCACTGGACTCTCTCCAGTAGTTCCTGAGAGAGGGGAGGAGAGAAGTGAGATGCCCATGTTGCATCTATATACACCAGCAGTATAAGGATCTTCAGAAGGTCTAGGGAGGTTCTGCTCCCCCTCTACTCTGCCCTGCTGAGACCACACCTGCAATACGCTGTCCAGTTTTGGGCTCCCCAGGTCAAGAGAGACAGAGACCTGCTGGAGAGAATCCATTGGAGAGCCACGAGGATGCTTAGGGGACTTGAGCATCTCCCCTGTGAAGAGAGACTGAGAGCCCTGGGGCTGTTTAGTCTGGAGAAGAGAAGGCTGAGAAGGATCTGATCAATGTCTATCAATATCTGAGGGGTGGGGGGCAAGTGGAGGGGGCCAAGCTCTTTTCAGTGGTGTACAGTAATAAGATAAGGAACAACAGGTTCAAACTTGAACGTAGAAGGTTTCAGCTCACCATGAGGAGAAACTTCTTTCCAGTGAGGGTGACAGAGCCCTGGAGCAGGCTGCCCAGAGAGGTTGTGGAGTCTCCTCTGGAGATTTTTCATACCCTCCTGGATGCATTCCTGTGCAGACTGCCCTGCGTGATGCTGCTCTGGCAGAGGGGTTGGATTCAATGATCTCTGGAGGTCCAACCTCTAATGTGTTGTCATACTGTGATCTCCAAGAAATAAAGAAGTCCCATATCAGCCTGGGGAATGGAATGGAATGGAATGGAATGGAATGGAATGGAATGGAATGGAATGGAATGGAATGGAATGGAATGGAATGGAATGGAATAAACCAGGTTAGGAAGTACCTTTGAGATCATCAAGTCCAACCTATCACCCAACACCATCTGATCAACTAAACCATGGCACCAAGTGCCTCAGCCAGGCTCTTCCTAAACACCTCCAGGGATGGTGACTCCACCACCTCCCTGGGCAGCACATCCCAATGGCCAATCTCTCTTGCTGGGAAGAATTTCTTCCTAACATCCAGCCTAAGATTGCAACAAGCAGGATGGTGACTCAGGAAGACAGTAAAGTTATTACAGACCTAAGCCCAAATCCCTCTTCTGCCTGAGAGAATCCAGTACCCAACCCCCAGCACTCCTCACCTCAGAGCTTCTCACCTGCCCCCAAAGAGGACATTTTCTTTCCTCAGATGTCCTCTTCAGGCAAGGAAAAAAGCAAGAGCAAGACTTGTCAGCCCAGCCCCTGCTGCAAGGATGATCCATGTGTTACCCAGCAGGTGTTTAAGGTGCTCCTTACCTTCCTTAGGATCCTTTTTGCTTCCAAACCCCAGAACTTGGGTGGGTTTGGATGACTCTGTCTTCATCCATCTCAGAGATTTCTTTTGGAACCCAACTGAAACTCTTTACCCCCAGTCATTTCTGGTGGCAGTGAGTTGCACAGATGAACTACAAGTGACATTAAAAGGCATGGGGTTGGGGTTTTTTTTTGGTGGATTTACCAGTTTTAAATTTATTGCCTTTTAACTGAATTAGGACTCCTCCTGTGCCTCCTTCGCAGGGCAGGATAAACAGGAGCACCTGCTGACCTCCTGGTGCCATACATTATTCTATATACCTTTTCCATGTCACTTCTTGTTAGTGTCTGTCCTCAGCTAAAGAGCTGTAATCTTTTTAATCTCTCCTATTATGGGATACTCTCCAGCCTCTAATCATTTGCTGTGCCCTTTCTGAAAAGTTCCTGGGTGCCCAGGTCTCTAGGTACTCACTTAAAAGTAGCAGAGAATTTAGGACCAATTTAATCTCAGGGGAGTCTTGAATGGTTTAGACAAGCAGGTTCCTCCTGTTGCCTATCCTTGAGCAGGCTGATCAGGCCAACAGTGCCTCTGGGAATGACCTCTGCTGGTAGAAACATTTGCAAGCGAGAGAGGCCAAGCTCAGCCTCCGATGCATTAATGCATTTGGGACAAGAGTTTGGGGCTGGTTTTACAGGGGCAATTAGTTTGCAGCTGTAGTCAAATCCATCCCCCACACACCTTTCCAGCTCTGAGTGTGCTCCAGGTGACCTCACCAGACCTTCCCAGAGCGCTTTCTGCCAAGTTTCTTCTCGATGACTATGGCTTGGTGATTTCATTTCCCCTCTGTGGAGGTGTGTCCCAGCCAGCAGCTGGTGACAGGGAGTCCCAGCTCTGGGCATGAGCTGCACACCCAGCACTCCCAGCTCAGGTTCCTGCTGTTGATGGAAGCTGGAAGAGATAATCTTCAGTTTCCATACCTCTGAGTTATCACATTCGCAGAACAGACAGAAATTCATGCAAACACGGAACTGATAGCTCAGTGCAGCGTCAGAATGAGACAGAGAGCTCAGGAGCTTAAGAGTCATCAGAGCTTTCTGTCTCTTCCAAATATTTCTGGCTTCACAGTTTCCTTTTTTTTAGCAGGCAGGGAGGCTAGGTGAGCTCAGGTGGGTTGCTAGCCCCAGGCTGGGATAATTCCTGCTATCAGCACAAAACAAAGTGTCCTCCTGGGGCAAGTGTGACTTGGGAGGAATTATTCTATTCTATTCTATTCTATTCTATTCTATTCTATTCTATTCTATTCTATTCTATTCTATTCTATTCTATTCTATTCTATTCTATTCTATTCTATTCCATTCCATTCCATTCCATTCCATTCCATTCCATTCCATTCCATTCCATTCCATTCCATTCCATTCCATTCCACACACAAGAAGCTGAAGCTCTGAGTTCTCTCAAGTTGCCCAGCTCCAGGCACTTAGGACCTTGAGGATACCATAGGCAGTAGCAAACCCCATGGCAGGTTGAAAGACAGAACATGGGAAGCACAGCACCCTCATAGAATCACCCAGGCTGGAAGGGACCTTCAAAGGTCATCCAGTTCAATCCCCCCTGCAGTCAGCAGGGACATCCTCAACTAGATCAGGTTGCTCAGAGCCCTGTTGAGCCTCACCTTGAATATCTTCAGGGATGGGGCCTCAACCACTTCCCTGGGCAGCCTGGTCCAGTGCTCAACCACCCTCACAGTGCAGAGCTTGATCTAACTCACCAAACGCATTGTGGAGTCTCCTTCTCTGGAGACTTTCCAGACCCATCTGGATGCATTCCTCTGTGACCTGTGCTAGATTCTGTGATCCTGTTCTGGCAGGGGGCTGCACTTGATGATCTTTGGAGGTCCCTTCCAACTCCTAACATCCTATGAGCCTGTGAACATCCAATCTAGATCTGCTCTTCTCTGATTTCAAACCACTGCCCTTCATCCTGTCACTGCAGGTTCTTCTGACCACGACCTTGATACCATCTGCTGCAGCCCAGGGCATCTCAAACAGCAATCCTTAGGCACCCAGGCTGAGCCTTTTCACAGAAAGTTTAGTCCCAAATCAAGCACCAGGGGAAAGAAAAATGAAAGAAACCCAACTTTTTGTGGCAAGTGTCTGGCTATTGACAGTTAGCTGCTTCAGAGCCGGCATGTTAAAGGATACCCAACCCAAACGGGTGCGTTCTGAGCGTAAGGCTGACTGGAAGGGGGAAAGAGAAGCCCTAGCGCAATCTCATCGACGTGGTGTTTCTAAGAGCAAGAGCACTCCCGAAGTTGTGCAGGAAAACAGAGCCATCTACAGGAGAAACCCTTCTGGTCTGGCAAGGAAATGGGTCCAAGGAAGCCACAGGTGATGGTGTGCCAGCAGCACAAGGGCAGGACCAGCCAGACACACTTACCAGCAGCTTTGTAAAGCAGATTTAGGGTCCCTCAGGCTCATTCAGAGTTTTCACCAAACCAACTGCCTAAGCATACAACCGAAGCAAGGGCTACACCATCACATTAGTTACTGGTAACTGCTGGAAGGAGATGTTTACTGCTGCACACCAACCCAGGACACAGGCTGTGTCCCAGGCTGGGGTTCCAGCCCCTCCTTTTCACACCTAGCTCTTGTCCCTTGGCTCTCTGCCTCTGTTGCTTGGGCCTGCCTGTGCTGTGTCAGAGACACACAAGCTAGGGAGAAAGCTGCACTTAACATAGTTGGCTACAGAGCTGTTAAACCACTCAGCCCCTGCCTGCTGGACAATGGACAAAGGCAGTGCCTGGCACTGCATGGGTACTGAGCAGTGAGCGTTCAGTTCCTTGCTGGTGACTGCAACAACCCCGAGATAAAACCTGCAGTCTCACCAACAGCACAAGGAATGATTCTCAATCTCCTTTGTATCTCCATGGGGAAAAAGGGAAGGGGAAAGGGAGAGGGGGAAAGGGAGAGGGGGAAAGAGAGAGGGGAAAGAGAGAGGGGGAAAGAGAGAGGGGGAAAGAGAGAGGGGGAAAGAGAGAGGGGGAAAGAGAGAGGGGGAAAGAGAGAGGGGGAAAGAGAGAGGGGGAAAGAAGAAAAGAGAGAGGGGGAAAGAGAGAGGGGGAAGAACAGTGACTGTTTAGACTAAGGTATCTGGATGTCTTAAAACACTGTAGCAGAGGAACTGCTTGAAATGCTGTGTTAGGAAAGATGAAGTCTTGAGTGCAGAGGGACTGCTCCAACTTAAGGAAAGAGCTCCAAGAGGTTCCCCATGGCCAGATGATAAAGGATGCTTTGTTACGTTAGCACAGGGGCCTCCATGCTTAGCTGGATTAAGCCAATTAAGATGGCACCAAATCAATCTTTCCTTAAATACTTAAAAGCAGAGCAAAAATTAGGTTGAGAGAACCCTCCCAAATTGATTTCCATTTCTGTAATGACTGATTTATGTGATATATAAAGTTGAGTTTCATATCTAGCTGGACTTCTAAATGTTTGTATGTTCTTACTTATTCAATCATATTCTCTTGAAGGATTATTACTTTAAACTCATCCAGACTTGAGCTTTTTGAGTTATTAGGGGGGAAAAATATTCTATAGGCTTACCTTTGGCTGAATTTAATAAGAGTTTTAATTCAACTAAATCTAATTGGATTGCATTAAATGCATCCTGCAATTTTATGTGTACTGACTGAGCTGCGCAGCCCATGGAACAAAGTCATCAGTGCAACAGGACGGCTTTGAGCCTTGATATAGGTCAGAATATAGGAAACTAGGAGTTTTGTGGGTAAAAAAGGTTTCCCTTGGCCTAGATAGCCTCAAGCTCTGTGTATAAAAGAGCAAGGGTTGTGTCTCACACTTGAGTTTCCATCTAGCTCAGGTAGCACACAGAGACAGAGAAAACAGTGACCCTTCATGAGGCGGCCTGGAAGGGCTAGAAAGGAGGATGACCTATACAGGTTGTTGGGAGCCTTGCTGGTGCAGGACAGCTCACAGGATGTTAGGGGTTGGAAGGGACCTCTGGAGATCTCCCAGTCCAACCCCCTGCCAGAGCAGGAGCAGAGAATCCAGCACAGGTCACACAGGAACACATCCAGACAGGGCTGGAAAGGCTCCAGAGAAGGAGACTCCACAACTCCCCTGGGCAGCCTGCTCCAGGGCTCTGTGACCCTCACAGTGAAGAAGTTCCTCCTGGTGTTGAGGCAGAACCTCCTGTGCTGGAGTTTATATCCATTGCTCCTTGTCCTATCCCAGGGTGCAACTGAGCAGAGCCTGTCCCTGTCCCTCTTAACCCCCAGCCCCCAGATATTTAGAAACATTGATTAAATCCCCTCTCAGTCTTCACTTGGGTCCAGCAGTTTTAGCTGAAGACAAACTACCAAGAGACATTTAGAAGCCTTTTGGGGAGGATTTTGCTGCTCACTCTTCTGTTTCCACAAGAAGTTCAAATGAAAAGCACGCAGCAAGCAGAGGTGGGCTGTAAGCTCTCCCAGACAAGAGAGACACCTTGTATATGCCCAACAATCCCCTCTGCTCTGCTGAGACCCCACCTGGAGCTCTGTGTCCAGTTCTGGAGCCTCTGTTACAGGAAGGATCTGGAGGGGCTGGAAGGTGTCCAGAGAAGGGCCACGAGGATGAGCAGAGGGCTGGAGCTGCTCTGCTGTGAGGACAGACTGAGGGGGTTGGGGTTGTTCAGTCTGGAGAAGAGAAGGCTCTGAGGAGACCTCATTGTGGCCTTCCAGGATCTGAAAGGGGCTACAAGAAAGCTGGGGAGGGACTACTGAGGGTGTCAGGGAGTGATAGGACTGGGGGGATGGAGCAAAACTAGAAATGGGTAGATTGAGATTGGATGTTAGGAAGAAGTTGTTCCCCATGAGGGTGGTGAGAGCCTGGCACAGGCTGCCCAGGGAGGTGGTGGAAGCCTCCTCCCTGGAGGTGTTTGCAGCCAGGCTGGATGTGGCTGTGAGCAACCTGCTGTAGTGTGAGGTGTCCCTGCCCATGGCAGGGGGTTGGAACTGGCTGCTCCTTGAGGTCCCTTCCAACCCTGACAGTTCTGTGATTCTAAGATACCTCACTCACCCTTTATTTGAGCTGCCTGGGACTTGCCTCTAGTCTAGAGCAACATCCAGGCTTCCACTGAACTCTTTGCAGAGAGTCCTTCTAAGCAACCCAGCCAATCTCTCTCTTAAAGACACATAGTTTAGGATTCTGGGAAAGTTTTGTGCTGATTCCTATTTACACAGTGCCTCATGAGAGCAAAGCAAAAGCATGTTCCAACCCCACCTCCATGAAAACGTAGTGTAGGCCACAGAGAGGGTGAAAAGAGAAGGGCAAAAAGCTGGGGAGGGGTCTGGAGCACAACCCTGGGAGGAGAGGCTGAGGGAGCTGGGGTTGCTGAGCCTGCAGAAGAGGAGGCTCAGGGGAGACCTTCTTGCACTCTACAACTCCCTGAAGGGAGGTTGTAGCCAGGTAGGGGTTGGTCTCTTCTCCCAGGGAAGCAGCACCAGAACAAGAGGACACAGTCTCAAGCTGCACCAGGGAAGGTTCAGGCTGGATGTTAGGAAGAAATTCTTCCCAGCAAGAGAGATTGACCATTGGGATGTGCTGCCCAGGGAGGTGGTGGAGTCACCATCCCTGGAAGTGTTTCAGAAGAGCCTGGCTGAGGCACTTGGTGCCATGGTTGAGTTGATCAGATGGTGCTGGGTGCTGGGTTGGACTCAATGATCTCAAAGGTCTTTTCCAACCTGGTTAACTCTATTCTGAAATATTCTGGAAAATGGCTATTTGCCTCCTATAAAATTTTTTCCCAGGCTCTTCCAGCATGGGGAGGAGGAGGTGAGGAAATCCTTGGGGAAGAGGCCTGTGAGGTTGCTCCTCTCTCACCCTAAACCACCATCCTTCCTGCCCCCAGAGCTCAGCAAGCCCATGGAACCCTCTACCTCTTTGTGTAAAAGCAGAAGGGGTGAAAAAATCAGCTCACAATGCACCTAGGGAAGTTGTCAGCGGTGGAGGAAGCCACCGGAGGCACCTTTTTCTGCTTCTCCGTGACTGGCCCATGTCATGGTTCATTCTGGCTCAGAGTCTCGGGCTCTGGAACATGCCAGGTGACCTCTTCAGTCAAACACAAATGCAATGTTCTGTGTAATTCAATGGCACACCCCTGAGGAGCTGTCTCTACATCCTGAGCTCATGGATGGCTCCACACATACTGAGTGCAGCTTTGGTGTAAGCTGGGCAGGACTGTAACAGATCCTCACTGTCCTGCTGTGAGGGGAAGGGAAAAACACAACTCCTAACAGGTATGAGAGGTGGAATACTGCATCCAGTTCTGGGCTCCCCAGTTCAGGAGGGACAGGGATCTGCTGGAGAGAGTCCAAGGGAGGGCTGCAAGGATGCTGAAGGGACTGCAGCGCTGCCTGGTGAGGAGAGGCTGAGAGCCCTGGGGCTGTTCAGTCTGGAGAGGAGAAGACAGAGGGATCTGATCAATGTCTATTAATATCTGAGGGCTGGGGGTCAGGAGGGAAGGGGACAAGGACAGGCTCTGCTCAGTTGCACCCTGGGATAGGACAAGGGGCAATGGATGGAAACTGCAGCACAGGAGGTTCCACCTCAACATGAGGAAGAACTTCTACACTGTGAGGGTCCCAGAGCCCTGGAGCAGGCTGCCCAGAGAGGTTGTGGAGTCTCCTTCTCTGGAGCCTTTCCAGCCCTGCCTGGATGTGTTCCTGTGTGACCTGTGCTGGATGCTCTGCTCCTGCTCTGTCAGGGGAGTTGGACTGGGAGATCTCGAGAGGTCCCTTCCAACCCCTAACATCCCGTGAGCCTGTGACTTCTCCATGAGTTCTCTCAACTGGATTCCCCTCCTCCAACAAGGTAAGTGCAAAGCACACAGTGAGAAGCCAGCTGTATGAGGCATGGCTTCCAGGGCCTCCTCACCACACCAGCCCTGCACTGAGTGGGCATCTGCAAAGTCAAGAACCATAGGGAAAAAATGCTGATAGCTAAACAAACTTCAAAGGAGAGCAGCTCAGCTGGGATGAAGGAGTGCAGCCTCACCAAAGTATGTGGGTCTGGCCACAGAGGTTTACATTCTCACTCCTGCAGCTCAGGCAGGCTTTGGGATGGGCAGATGCACTGTCCTACCAGCCCAGAGTCAATGCTATAGTTTTCACTGTGGAAGAGACCATTCAAGTCTAACGGTTAACCCAGCACTGACAGCTCACCACTAAACCCCATCTACATCTGCTTTCACTACCTCCAGGGGTGGGGAGTCCACCACTTGCTGGGCAGCCTGTTCCAGGGCTTGACAACTCTCCTGGGGAAGCAATGTTTCCTAACGCCCAGCCTAGACTTAAACACTAGATAGCAAAATTATCAGTTCCGTGTAGCCTGAGGAAAATGGACACATCTGAGGAGCTCCCTGAAGCAATCCAAACTCTCTACAGGATCACAGGATGGTAGGGGTTGGAAGGGACCTCTGGAGGTCAAGTTAAGGAGCAAGATTCTCATTAACCTATTCTTTAATGCACAGTCTTTTAACACGGGCTGCAAATGTGATGTGAGCACCTCGGGCCAGGCATAGGATCATAGGATGTTAGGGGTTGGAAGGGACCTGCAGAGATCATCAAGTCCAACCCCCTGGCAGAGCAGGAGCAGAGAATCCAGCACAGGTCACACAGGAACACATCCAGATGGGGCTGGAAAGGCTCCAGAGAAGGAGACTCCACAACTTCTCTGGGCAGCCTGCTCCAGGGCTCTGGGACCCTCACAGGGAAGAAGTTCCTCCTCCTGCTGAGGTGGAACCTCCTGTGTTGCAGTTTCCATCTATTACCCCTTGTTCTATCCCAGGGTGCAACTCAGCAGAGCCTGTCCTTCTCCCTTCCTTCCTGACACTCAGCCCTCAGATATTGATCAGATCCCCTCTCAGTCTCCTCTCCAGACTGAACAGCCCCAGGTCTCAACCTCTCCTCACCAGGCAGTGCTGCAGTCCCTTCAGCACCCTTGTAGCCCTCCCTTGGACTCTCTCCAGCAGATCCCTGTCCCTCTTGACCTGGGGAGCCCAGAACTGGACGCAACATTGCAGGTGGGGCCTCCCCAGGGCAGAGTGTACCTTCATCTCCAGTGACTCTAGCCCTGACTGAGAGAAAGAGCCATGCTATTTCTGCTCAGATATGCAAAGCAGATTTAGACCAAACCACACCAGGTAGATAAATGCAAATCACAGCAGCTCCCTTCAAATCACAGCATCACTTGAGCCTGCTGAGGCTTCAGGCTGAAGTCTCTCTTCCCCTATATGATTTTCATGGTCTGCTCACAGATTTTATTGTAACCTCAACATTTTCAGAGAGCACAAAGTGGGGGGGAAACCACCAAACCAAACATATTTCTAGCTGGTTACTCCACTGCCAGTATACTTGGACTCTGCATTGATTTTCTGTCCTCAGCTGCTAATGTGGTGCACTTCTCTCTAGTTTTCTCCTCACAGGTCACTAAGATTTATGGCTGACCCAAAGGAGATGAAACCAGAAGGCATAGTGCTGAATGGCCACCGCTGCAAAGCCACCTGCTGCTGGCTGAATCTGGGTCACGCACATCCCCTGGACACCCCAGGCCACCCCAGAAGCTCTGCTGGAGGTTTTGCTCCCCTGTGTGGGAGTGCTTGGATGATTCTTGCTGTGTTTCCTGGCTGGCTAATGGACTCCCTCCCCACTCTAACCAAATTTTAGCTTAGCTGTGAGATGCCTTAGCTTTAGACAAGGCAATGTCTTCACCAAGCCCTTGCTTAGCAAAGAAACATTTAGCAAGGGCTCTCCAAACTGGGCAGTCATTGGCCTTTGATTACTCTTTCCTGGGAGAAAAAGGTTCCAGCACATTTGAAGTGTATTTGGAAGACTTTGAAGCATATTTAGCAGAACACTGCTAAAGAAACCAGCACTGGGTTGGCTGGATGTGAGAGGAAGGAAAAAAGCCACAGTCTGGGAAGGGAGGGGGAGGAAATGTAAGGAATACACAGAAGAAAGGAAGGGCTGAGGTTAGGATCACAGAGTGTTGGAGTTTGGAAGGGACCTCCAGAGATCAAGTCCAACCCCCTGTCAAAGCAGAGTCACCCATGGCAGGCACCAGAGGAAAACAGCCAGGTGGGTTTGGAAAGGCTCCAGGAAGGAGACTTCACAGCCTCTCAGGGCAGCCTGCTCCAGGGCTCCCATCTTCATCTGAGACACAGAGAGGGTTTAGGATGAAGAGCATAAAGTGCAGTCCCTGGTCTCGGGGCAGCTGTAGGTTAGGATTAGGGTTCCCAGTGAGCAAGCTACCAGCAACAGTATCTCAAAAGCAAGCAAACAAAACCATTAAGGGCTCATACTGGCAGTGTCCTTTGTCTCAGTGGATTAGGATCCTGGCTTGTGCATCAGCCTTGGGTTTGGGTTTGTTCTGACAGAAAGTGCAGGGCCACAGTTGGTGTGGGGCTGGAGAAGGGCTGCAAAATTCCTTGTGCCCTGAGGAAGCTGCTTCATGCCATTTACTGTTAGGCTCCAGAATATTGGAGAGAATGTAAGCCGTGCCTCTGACCAGGACTTTCCCAAACAGGGACTCAGTCTCACCTCGACCAGACTCTCCTGCAGCACCCCCAGCACTACCGAGGCAAGATGAATCGTAGGATCACAGAATGTTTTGCGTTGGAAGAGACGTTTTAAGGTCATCTAGTACACCCACCCCCTGCAGTAAGCAGGCACATCTTCCACTAGATCAGGTTGCTCAGAGCTTTGTCCAACCTGACCTGGAATGATTCCTGGGGTGGGACTTCTCCTACCCCTTTGGGCAACTAGTTAATGGGAAGCCTTTGAGCTCCTGCCTGGCAGTACTGCTCCCAGTCCTCTGCGCTCAGACTGCCTTGGCTGGAAAAGGGAAAGAAAAAGGGAGACTACAAGTGAAGCACCTCAGAGAGGTTCTACCTAAAGGGAAGCAGAGCCACTGAACCCCTGCGATTTGCTTCACTTCAGACATTTTGAACCCATTACGGCTCAACGGGTCCTAAACGCCCCCAAACCCGCTCCCATTATCCCTAATTCAATTAGCTTATGGAGATTATCAATGCAAAAACATTATACAATTAAAACATTTGCACTCAATCAATTTTAATTGTATTCACTCCAACTGCCTGCGCCAAACCAGATGCCTCCTAGCCTGAGATAAGTGAAGGAAAAGCAATTTTTAAAACTCTCATTTGCTCAAGCTCGATCTGCTCAAGTAGTACCCCAGGGGGCTGGGATTTTCCACCCCCACTCCCCCCCGGGAGGACCCAGCAGCTGCCGCCTCCGCCGGTGCCCTCTCTGAGCTCGGCGGACGCCAGGGCTGGCCCCGGAGGCGCAGGGACCGAGCCTCCGCCGGTGTGGTGGCGCCACCTAGTGGTGGCAGTGGGGAAAGGCCACCCTGCAGTTCGCTGATGCCGGAAGGCTCCCGAGGGTTTAGCAGAACCTGGGTACCCAAACTGGCACATCTGAGACCCACCTTCAGGCTCATGGAGAGTCTTCCCCTAGCGACCTCACACTGCTTGGGCTGGCCTGAGGCCGCCGATCAGAAGTGGCTCCAGAGCTCATCACAAGCGACAGGTAAAACCTCCACCAGCTCTGACTTCCGTGGCTGAGGTTTAAGCCAGGGAGTTTGCCTTGCATTTCTCTTAGGTTTAGACCATCAAAACACAGAGCAACTCCTCGAGCTCAAACCTCCTGGGGGAGAGGGATTTGGATTCCCCTAGCTCCATCCTCAGCCACAGCAAGACACAAGGATGCTTGCCAAGTTTTTCCTTCAGCTTACTTCCCTGAGCCCAAGTCTCCCAGTTGAGGCTCTGGGCAGGAACAACCCAGACCACTGCTTCCTTGCAGGGGGACAAGCAGCAGGGGGTGGTTGGGAAGCGTCTGGCTTTCATCCAGTGCTTGTTTAACCTAAGGAGTCCTCGGTAGCCAGCCCAGACCAGGATTAAGTCTCTGACCACCAGGTCGTGATCCTGCTTTCCCCCAGTTCGGTGGGTGCTGTGTGCTCTTCCACAGGCCAAAAGCAGGGGGTGGCTGACCCTAGAAATGTTATCAGATGTAGGTCCTGACCCTCTCCTGACACCTGGGTGTGAATTGGACAGAAAAGGTGACCAAGGCTCAGGGTTCTGCTGCCTGGGAGGCATGCCAAGGGGATGGAGCTTTATCACCAGCCAGACCAGAAGAAAACATCACACCCAACGCAGGGCTACTGCCTGGCAGGAGGCAGCTCCAGGCTGGGAATCCAGCTGGAATGCAGACCTCCCTGCAGCCCTGAAGCAGGGAGCTCTGATCTCCTCTTTTCTGGGTGAATGCTTTCTCTACTACCTTGAATACAAACAAGCAGGAGACCAGATTCTGCTGTGTTTACATCTTGAAAGAGCAGTTAGCTGCAGGCAGCCTGCCCAGCCTGTGGGTGCAGACGGGGTGAAACACTTCATTCACACAATCTGTTCGGGGTTAGGCTCTTTCTGCACATCCAGAAATAATTTCCCACACCTATCTGATCTTCGGGATTAAAAACTGAGGTCCTCAAAGATTTTCTTCAGTACCTTCACATCAGAAGGAAAGCTGGCAAGATTTCTGCGTGTGGAGGCACATTCAAGTTCTTTCTCTCACCTAAGTGACTGAGCAGAGCCTTGCTGTGAGTGAAGCCTGTGGTAGGACATGGCAATCTTGCCTCATGTGCTCAGCTAATATTTGCAAGGCTGGCTCTAAATCTGACACCTTAGTACCAGTTTTTTATTAACATCCAGCCTCTCTCTCTTCAAAGAGTAATTCTGATTCACTCTGAGCTACATCCTTCCACTCATGGTTGGAGATCTCCAACCTCCTTTGCTCCTGTCTCCCAAGTCCTTCCAATCACTGTATGAACAGCAATAATTAATAGCAGGCAACAGCAGAATACAGAATTAACCAGGTTGGAAAAGGCTTTTGAGATTATCAAGTCCAACCTATCACCCAACACCATCTAATCATCTAAACCATGGCACTCAAGCTGTGCCAGGAGGTTTAGGCTGGATGTTAGGAAGAAATTCTTCCCAGCAAGAGAAACTGGCCATTGGGATGTGCTGCCCAGGGAGGTGGTGGAGTCACCATCACTGGAGCTGTTTAGGAAGAGCCTGGCTGAGGCACTTGGTGCCATGGTTTAGTTGAATAGATGGTGTTGGGTGATAGGTTGGACTGGATGATTTCAAAGGTCTCTTCCAACCTGGTTAGTTCTATTCTATTCTATTCTATTCTAAATGCCTCATCCAGTCTCTTCCTAAACACCTCCAGGGATGGGGACTCCACCACCTCCCTGGGCAGCACATTCCCACGGCCAATCTCTCTTGCTGGGAAGAACTTTCCCCTCCCCTCCAGCCTGAACCTCCCCTGGCACAGCTTGAGACTGTGTCCTCTTGTTCTGGTGCTGGGTGCCTGGGAGGAGAGACCAACCCCCACCTGGCTACAACCAGGTAGAAGGGAGGTTGACTTAGAGCTGGATTAGTCTGCAAGCATTCACTGCAGCTCTTACTAATCAAAGAAACTGAATAGATATGAGCAGGGAGGGAGCCAATACCATTTTTTCCCCTAGGGTTCAGAGCAAGGTTCTTCTTTCCTTTCAATCATTTTAAGGCTTGCCCTGTTTCAATTTCCAATTCCCTTCCCATGCTCTGAACAGTGTTAGACAAAACAAGACAATAACCAAGCGCACTAAAGATCAGCTTGTAGGCTGCCCAAATCCTTCCATAATAGCAGCTGTCTTGCTGCTCAGCTTGCTCTGTGCTTAGGGGGAAATAAAGCAGGCAGCACCAGGAGAGCAAGAACCTCCAGGAAATGCATCCTGCCAGAATTCAGGTTGGATGGACATGAAACAGGAGGAAGCTGGAGAGAGGAATTAGGTCTGCAACAGCCTTCCAGAAGCTCTGCACAGCGAATTGATGAAGGCGTAAGAGGAGTCCCTGCTGGTTTTGGTAACAACAGCTGACACCACCCAGGCTGCAAACGTTCCCCATGCCAGGCTGAAACCGACCCACATCCATGGGACCTAACTCAGTTTACACAGCTCCAGACCTCTGCTTCACTGCAGATGCAAGCCCCACATTCCTTTTACTCCCTGAGGCACAGGCCAGTGCCTTAGCTCACATGCAACCCCAAATCCTATCTGGAGCTTGGTCTCCTCACTCAGCATTTCTCTCGTTTGCTGCCATGAACATCAACATTTCCCCAGGGAGAAGAGAGAAGTATATTACTGTCTATTTATCTTTATAAAGGAAGGGAAGAAATTCAAAGAGACATTGGCCAAATCACATCCTGGGCTGCAGCAAGAGAAGCAGAGCCAGCAGGGCCAGGGAGGGGATTCTCCCCCTCTGCTCTACTCTGCTGAGACCCCACCTGGAGCTCTGTGTCCAGTTCTGGAGCCTCTATTCCAGGAAGGATCTGGAGGTGCTGGAAGGTATCCAGAGAAGGGCCACGAGGATGAGCAGAGGGCTGGAGCTGCTCTCCTAGGAGGACGGACTGAGGGAGTTGGGGTTGTTCAGTCTGGAGAAGAGAAGGCTCCCAGGAGACCTCATTGTGGCCTTCCAGGATCTGCAAGGGGCTACAAGAAAGCTGGGGAGGGACTTGTGAGGGTGTCAGGGAGTGATAGGACTGGGGGGATGGAGCAAAACTAGAAATGGGTAGTTTCAGATTGGATGTAAGGAAGAAGTTGTTCCCCAGGAGGGTGGTGAGAGCCTGGCACAGGCTGCCCAGGGAGGTGGTGGAAGCCTCATCCCTGGAGGTGTTTGCAGCCAGGCTGGATGTGGCTGTGAGCTACCTGCTGTAGTGTGAGGTGTCCCTGGAACTGGTTGATCCTTGAGGCCCCTTCTAACCTTAACAATTCTATGATTCTGTGATTCAAAAGGGAGCCCCCAGGTGAGTAGGACAGGAAAGTTGTCCTTGCCAGCACACACCTGATGGGTTTTAAGCACCAGATAAAGGCATTCACCTGCTGTGGTATTTCTGCAGACCTCCAACACCAGCTGCAGCGATTCCCCACGCTGTCTGGAACTAGCGCTCAGACACCCAACTGGATCAGACACAAACCCTCTTCAGGCAGAAATTATTTTCCTTGGTGACTGTCTAGGATGGCAAGGGCAAACAAATTCAGAAGTTAAAACTCAGTTACTCCCAGCTGATCCCTTGTGTGCCCCACATTCAGGTCACCCACATTCTGCAAGGTCCTTAGCAAATGGACCCACATAAACCTGCAGGAGCTCTGCCTTCTACCATTTCATGTCACCTACTCACCTGACTGTAACTATGTGTGAATGTGCTCTTGGGACCAAGAAGGCCAATGGCATCTTGGGGTGTATTAGAAGGACTGTGGTTAATAGGTCAGAGAGGTTCTCCTCCCACTTTACTCTGCCCTGGTGAGGCTGCAACTGGAATATTGTGTCCAGTTCTGGGCCCCCAGTTCAAGAAGGACCTCAGAAGTGCTGGAGAGAGCCCAGTGCAGAGCCACAAAAATTATTAGGGGAGTGGAACACCTCCCTTATGAGGGCAGGCTGAGGGAGCTGGGGCTCTGTAGTTTGGAGAAGAGGAGCCTGAAAGGTGACCTCATTCCTACTGATAAAGGTGTGCAGGGTGAGTGCCCAGAGGCTGGAGCCAGGCTCTGCTGGGGGATGCCCAATGCCAGCACAAGGGGCGGTGGTGGAAGCTGAGGCAGAGGAAGTGCCATGGAAACAGGAGGAGGAATTTTTCCACTGAGAGTGACAGAGCCCTGGAGCAGGCTGCCCAGGGGGGTTGCGGAGTCTCCTTCTCCAGAGAAACTCAAAACCTGCCTGGAGACACTCCTGTGTGCCCTGCCCTGGGTGCCCCTGCTCTGGCAGAGGGGCTGGGTTAGATGACCTTTTGAGGTCCCTTCCAGCCCCTAACATGCTGTCATTCTGTGGTTTCCATCCCCCTGCACCCAGAAGGTTTATCTCGCGGACCTGACCACCAAAGGCGCAGCGCAGCCAGAGCTGTGGGAACAGACTTGGCTTCTGCACATCTAGCACAAGGGACAGATAGCTGAAGCAACAAGGAGCAGGACGGGGATGGTAGAACTAAACTCATCCACACAAGTTCCAACGTTCTAGCTGAAAGCACTCATCTTCCAAGCCAAGGTACAAATATTTCATGGCCGTTTCCTTGTTCAGGAGAGCTCTGGTTCAGCTGGAGCTGGGTTTAACCTCCAAAGCAGTGCTGGGGCTGTCTGCCCTGTGCCAGATTTCCACCTGCAATCGCTACAGAACTGCAGATTCTGAGGGATTTTGAGCGGGAAACGTCAAAACAAAAGGAAACAAAGCAAAAATTCGATCCTCAAATGTCGATCTTTTCCCTGTTTTGAATGACAATCCAAAACGTCACGTTGGAAGAGTCCTCTTTCGGAGGAAAGTCTGAACGAAAAGTCAAAGCTAAGGTTTGCTGACATGGGAAAAAAGAAGTTACATATATATGTATCTGTTTCAGCTAGGCTGGGAGAGATGGGGGTTTGCAGGGCCAGCAGATTTCAACAACTCTTTCCTCCTAAGCTGGGAACCAGGACCACCTTCCTCAGCCCCAGCCAGTCTGAAAGCACTTGGCAGGCACAAGTCCATCCCTTTGCCAGTGGGGGAAGGACGAGGGGCAAAAGCAATTAAGTGACAAGCATCTGATGAAGCAGGACATCTGTTGACAGAACTACAGAGATCTGTCATGGCTTCGGCCCTGCCCAGACACAGGTTTCCTCGCTGAGAACCCCGGTTGGGAACATCAGCGCTGCCCGAGGGCTTCACCCACCCCTGAGCATCCTCGTGTCCCCCCCCCCAGCAAACCCCACTGGGCAGGGAAGAGTTGTAGAAGAGGGGAGGGAAAAAATATTTTGGAGGCTGCCTGCCATGAACCATGCTTTTAAAAAAGAAGAAGAAAAAGAGATCTTAGTCTGGCAAGTGTGCTCCATTCTGCAATGTGATCATCCTGACTGCATACCAATGGGGTTTTTTTTAAACCTCTAAAGGGAAGGGGGAGAAAGAAAGGGGGAAAAAAAAAGGGGGGAGGGAGGGGAAGAACAATGCCCAAGAAAAATGTTTTCTTTATGAAGCCATCCAAACTTTTCATTATCTTTCTTTTCCTTTTCTTTTCCCCCACCTCCTCCTCTCGGGGCAAAACTAATAACAGCAAACCACGAAAAGATACACTGCACAGCCTCCTGCCTCGCTGCTGCTGCGGGGAGCAGAGGCCCAGGAAACTAAATCAAGATGTTTACTGACAGACTAATAAACAAATGGGCCCATTTTGCTGTAACCTTGATGAATGGAGCATCCAGGTGTTTTCAATAATGGCAATAAGCACTGCAACTCCAAGTATTTCTGATTCAAGTCTAATGCATTATTAGGCCATTAGAGGCTGAGCATAGAGGGCCATTTGTGCTCGGCCCTATCAATAATGCTCCTTCCCCAGCCTACATTTAAGCCAGGGAAATTAGTCATAGGGATATTCTATTTAATAAGAGGACCCTAAGAGAAGAGGCAGCAAAGAATCTCATTACATTTTAACAGGGTTACAGCAGCCCGGGAGGACCACAAGTTTAATTTTCATAAGAGCATTCATTCCTCAATTATGTCAAACATGAAAATGTAAATGGCAAATTTAATGCTAACAATATCCCTCAAAGCACATTGGCAGGTAGCAAGCATTATGTTGAGTGAATGCTGGCTGCATAACAAGCAGCCCCCAAAAAGAGGCGGCAGGGGGATTAAAATCGCCGAGCCCAGCGCCGCCGAGCGCGGCCGCACGCTGCTGAAGACATCCTTTGTAGTGTGCAAGTGGGCTGAAGGTGGATTCTTTCCTCCTGAAGAACCTGCTGACCCTGCAAGGATCACTATTCACAGAGGCTGAAGGCAGGAGCCACGAGCCCACAAAATGGTAGAGGTCAGGAGGGACCTCTGAGGCTCATCGGATCCAACCCCCACTGCTAAAGGAGGTTCATCCAGAGCAGGTTGCACAGGATCACATCCTGGCTGTGCTGAACCTCTGGTGGTCAGATCCACATGATAAACCTTCTGGGTGCAGGGGGATGGAAATCACAGAGTGACAGAATGTTAGGGGCTGGAAGGGACCTCAAAAGATCATCAAATCCAGTAAGGAAGTGACCTGTGACAGAAGGAGAGAACACAGTCTCAAGCTGTGCCAGGGGAGGTTTAGGCTGGAGGTTAGGAAGAAATTCTTCCCAGCAAGAGAGATTGGCCATTAAAATGTGCTGCCCAGGGAGGTAATGGTGTTACCATCACTGGAGGTGTTTAAGAAGAGCCTGGCTGAGGCACTTGGGGCCATGGTTTAGTTGATCAGATGGTGTTGGGTGATGGGTTGGACTCAATCTCGAAGGTCTTTTCCAACCTGGTTAATTCTGTATTCTCCTCATGTTGATGTGGAGCTTTGTGTTCTAGCTGAAAATGTTTGTGTTGTTTCCTACTCGTCTTTATCTGACCTGGCTCTCTCCTTTCCTTCTTTCCCTCTCTCAGACAATGCATAAACCTCTCTCCTTTCCACAGGCCTTTAACCACCTTCTCTTCACCCCTCTGGTCCCTGGAAGTCAGCAAACTCCTGCACTCAGCAGGTTCTTCATCCATCCTTAATCCCCCATCAGAGCACTCATTCCTCACCTGCCCTCTCTCCTCCCTCTTCCACCTCCACTCTGTGCTGTTAGAGAGTAAGCCCCGCTCCCAACTCAAAATTCCAGCATCAGCTATTTCTGGAGCACCAAGGGATGAAAAGGCCTTTCCCCAGGCAGATTCTGCAGCTCTTACTCCTCTCTTCACCAGTCATCCCCAGCCTAGGATTCTGGTTGTTGACAGACACAAGCACCAAGCTTTACCAACCAGCTTGTTTCACCCAGAGGCCAGCGCCAACCTCCCCAGCGCACAAATAAGCTCCTGACACCAGGCTGCCTCATCAGAGAAGTGCTTCTAAGGCTTATGGCTGCAGCACATGAAAGAAGTTTGGAATGGGCTAGCAGGGTTTTACTGCTGGTAGATTTACCCTTTTCACAAGTCAGTAACAACAAGGAGTGAGGCACAAGCGGGGTTTCAGAGATGCTCATCTGATTCCACTTCCTTATCAGGAAGCCATCCCAAGAGATAAGAGGAGGGAGGAGTCTGCATCCTGGCCAATTAAAGCAGCAATGTTGGGCTTTAACTGAGAAAAGAAGTATCTCCAACAAGTCCTTCAACTTGCAAAGCTAACATAGAATCAATAAGGTTGGAAAAGACCTCAGAGATCATCAAGTCCAACCTATCACCCAACACCTCCTGACTAAGCCATGGCTCCAAGTGCCACACCCAAGCCTTTTTGAACACCTCCAGGGACGGTGACTCCACCACCTCCCTGGGCAGCACATCCCAAGGGCCAATCTCTCTTGCTGGGAAGAACTTTCTCCTCCCCTCCAGCCTAAACCTCCCCTGGCACAGCTTGAGACTGTGTCCTCTTGTTCTGGTGCTGGCTGCCTGGGAGAAGAGACCAACCCCCACCTGGCTACAACCTCCCTTCAGGGAGTTGGAGAGAGCAAGAAGGTCTCCCCTGAGCCTCCTCTTCTCCAGGCTAAGCAACCCCAGCTCCCTCAGCCTCTCCTCACAGGGCTGTGCTCCAGACCCCTCCCCAGCCTCGTTGCCCTTCTCTGGACACATTCAAGTCTCTCACTATCCAACATGGACACCTTCAGCATGCAGGTGGAATGTGCTGAATAGAAGATAAAAGGAGGAAGAAGGGATGAAGGGGAGGAGAAAAAGGGAAAGATGGTTGAGGAAGTTATTTAGTGAACAGAAGAAAATTTACCAGTGATTCTTGTTTGACAATCCAGTCGTAAGAAACTACACTGCCTTGCATGGACATTTCAGAAAGAGGGAATACAAGTTGTGGGAGGCTCCCTCAGGTTTCTGGAGCAACAGAGGAATCCATTATGCCTTTTATTTTGCCTTGGCATGATTGCATCTTTCAAGGGAGCTCGGTTTTCCAGCGCTGCAGAAGAGGTTGAGCTTTCATTAACAGCCTGTAATGGCAGCCCCACTTCACAGAGTGTACACACTCTGAACCCAGCAGATGTGTTTGCATGATGATGGCTGCTTGTTATTGCAGTCTGTGTGTGCCCCAGCTTCCCTCCAAGGACCACTGCGGGAACCAGTCCAGAGCAAGTGCTACAGCGTGAGACCCTCTCTAGCCACAGGCTGTTGTGTCAGCACCAGGAAAGGCTCAGCTGTCATCAGCCCAAAATGAGGCTCAGTTCTCACTTCAGTACCAAATTTCAGGGGGAGAAGAATGAAAAAAGGTTGGTTCATATGAGCTTCAGCCAAAAAAAGAGGGATTGGTACACAGTGGCTTCATGAAACCCCAAAGCAGCTAAGTTCTTATGCCCTGGGGCTTTTTAGTCTGAAGAGAAGACTGAGAGGGGATTTAATCAATGTTTATAAGTATCCGAGGGCTGGGGGTCAAGAGGGAAGGGGCAGCCCCTGCTCACTTGCACTCTGGGATAGGACAAGGGGCAATAGACGGAAACTCCAGCACAGGAGGTTCCACCTCAACATGAGGAGGAACTTCTTCACTGTGAATAGGATAAATCAGGTTGGAAGAGACCTCCAAGATTATCGCATCCAAGCCATCATCCAACACCAGGGTCGCACAACCCTGGAGCAGGCTGCCCAGAGAGGTGGTGGCATCTCCCCTCTGGAGCCTTTCCAGCCCTGTCTGGATGTGTTCCTGTGTGACCTGTGCTGGATTCTCTGGTCCTGCTCTGGCAGGGGAGTTGGAGTGGGAAATCTCCAGAGGTCCCTCCCACTAACATCCCGTGATTTGCCTGCAAGGGCCCTGGACCAGCACCACCAAGCGCAGGGTTTCCTGGCAAGCCAAGGCATCTCAACCTTGACTCCCAAACACAAGCACCCACCACCTCTGAGCTCAGTGTTCACATAGTAGGAATTCTTCCCTCGGAGGTGGATGTGTTTTCTTTTCTGGGCTGGGTTATTTTAAGCCTATGTCAGATGCTGTCAGTCACCAGCCTAAGGGAACCGCTGGGACTCCTGGCTTGGCTCTCAGCATCCCACGAGGAACTTCCCAAGCAGTCCACAGTCATATTGGCATGTGGCTATCACCACTCCACTCCCCAGACAGCTTAGAATAATAAACTGGCAATTGAAGGGCGAGTTCAGTGCTGCTGTTTGCAGAGAGCCGTGACCGCTGAATGATTACCACAGCAGGCAGCGCTGCGGAGGTGTTGAAAGAGTCTATTAGGCTGCTTAGTCTAAGGCAGGATGGAGTGCTAAAGCAAGCTCTCTGCAAACAAATACCTCCTGCAGACAACACAAGGGGAGCTGCTTTCTCTGCTGGGATTGTCACCAGAGAACGTGGGAGAAGTGCACAGGACTGGAAGTGAAGGCAACCCAGCTGTGGCTCTTACAAGGGAGGGAAAGGAAAGACAAGAGGAGGGCTGCTGCTCCTTGCTGGCAAGGAGGCACACAGAATCAGCCAGGCTGGAAGAAACCTCCAAGAGCTCATCAAGTCCAACCAAGCACCCTCAACTGTCCTCCTGAACACCTCCAGTCACCATCACTGGAGGTGTTCAGGAGGAGACTTGATGGGGTGCTTGGTTGCATGGCTTAGTCGATTAGGTGGTGTTGGATGATAGGTTGGACACAATGATCTTGAAGGTCTCTTCCAACCTGGTTTATTCTATTCTGATCACCCAACCCTATCCAATCAACCAGACCATGGCACTAAGTGCCTCATCAAGGCTTTTCTTAAACACCTCCAGGGACAGAGACCCCACCACCTCCCCAGGCAGTCCATTCCAATGGCCAATCTCTCTTGCTGGGAAGAACTTCTAAGATCCAGCCTAAACCTCCCCCTGCACAGCTTGAGACTGTGCAACCCCCCCACCTGGCTACAACCTCCCTTCAGAGAGTTGTAGACAGGAATAAAGTCTCCCCTGAGCTGGGGTTGCTTAGCCTGGAGAAGAGGAGGCTCAGGGGAGACCTTATTGCTCTCTACAACTCCCTGAAGGGAGGTTCTAGTGGGGGTTGGTCTCTTCTCCCAGGCAACCAGCACCAGAACAAGAGGACACAGTCTCAAGCTGCGCTGGGGGAGGTTTAGGCTGGAGGTGAGGAAGAAATTCTTCCCAGCAAGAGAGATTGGCCATTGGAATGTGCTGCCCAGGGAGGTGGTGGAGTCACCATCCCTGGAGGTGTTTAGGAAGGTGTTGGTGCCATGGTTGAGTTGATCAGATGGTGTTGGGCGACAGGTTGGACTCAATGATCTCCAAGGTCTTTTCCAACCTGGTTAACTCTATTCTAAGGAACTGGGGTTGTTTAGCCTGGAGAAAAGGAGCCTCAGGGTAAACATGATGGCTTTCCACAGCTGCCTGAAAGGAGTTTGTACTGAGGTGGGAGTCAGTCTCTTCTCCCAAGTAATAGGAGAAGAGGCAATAGGGGAGGTTTAGGTTGGACATTAGGAAATATTTCTTCCCTAAAAGTGTTGCCAAACCCTGGAACAGACTGCCCAGGGAAGTGATGGAGTCACCATGCCTGGAATGATTCAGAAGATATGCAGATGTGGTGCTGAGGGACATGGTGGACTTGTCAGTGCTGGGTTCACAGTTGGACTTGATGATCCTCAAGTTCTTTTCCAACCTGAATGATTCCATGACACAGCACACAGCAGGAAGCAGTGGGGCAGCACATGGCTCACTGTCCCAACAAGGCTAAAAACATTTACTTGCTGATAAGATGACTCAGTTTGGGTTGTAGATGACTGAGTGATCATGACTTGGAAGGTCCATAGGTTCCTTTGAACAGCCAAATATTGTAGTGCAAGTATCCTACCACCAAAAAACACCACCACAAAACAAAACCACACACAAACCCCTCAACTTCGTAGACTATTTCCATCCTTCCACAACTCCTTACCTCTCCAGTAAGAGTTTTGAATAAAATAGTGGAAGCCTTTTAAATAGTTTTAACTAACACCAGGAGATGCTTAACCATATCCAGGTGGATGCCCTTCAAGCAGATTCTCTCTCCTCTCTCACCTCTTCATCTTTTCTCCTCATCAGCCAAGCTCATTGTAAAGTTTGGGACTGACCTTGTTAGTGTTTGTCAGCTCTCCTGATACACAGAAAAGGAGCTCAGGTCACCTTGCTCCCAGTTGTTTTGACAGGAAAGCAGCTGTCAAACCAGGACAGCAACAGGACACCAAACCTCACCTGGAAAAGAGAGGCTCTAAAGCAAAACCCTTATGAACTAGGAAATACAGTAAAAAGTTCTGCTGGGAGCTGAAGGAAGAAGCTCAATGGAATCCCATCTGCCACCTCAGGCCAAGATGTGACCTGGGAAGCACAGGTACTCACAGGTGCTTCCAGGAAGGGGAAAATACTGCTGTGTGAAGCCTGGAGTCAAACTCTGTCCATGCCAGTCCAGTGCCCCTGTGTGCAGAGAGCTGTGTAACCCAGCTCAAGCCAGATCTGACAGATTCACAGCTTGTGTCCTCCTCCCACTTAGTGGTTTTCTTCACCATGAGGGTGCTGGAGCACTGGAACAGGTTGCTCAGGGAGGTGGTTGGGGCCCCATCCCTGGAGATACTCAAGGTGAGGCTGGACAGGGCTCTGAGCAACCTGATCTAGTGGAGGATGTCCCTGCTGACTGCAGAGGGGTTGGCCTGGAAGAGCTTTGGAGGGCCCTTCCAACCCAGACCATTCCATGACTTCTCAAGTGCTGTCCAAGAGCTGTTGGCTTGCCCTGTATTAAAACCTGGACCCTAAAACATAAAGTTGTAGGATATTTTGGGTTGGAAGGGACCCTTACAGGTCCTCTGCTGGTGGGGACATACTACTCCCATGCTGGTGGGATCATAGAAGGGTTTGGGTTGGAAGGGGCTTTTAAAGATCATCCAATCCAAACCCCCTACAGTGAGCAGAGAGATCCCCAACTATACACCAGGTTGCTCAGAGCCCTGCCCATCCTGACCTTGAATGGTTCCAGGGAGGGGGCTTTTACCACCTCTCTGGGCAACCTGGGCCAGGGCTTAACCACCCTCAGCATCAGAAATGTCTTCCTTCTATCTAGCCTAAACATCCCCTCTTCTGACTTAAAATCGTCACACCTGTTCCTGTTGCAACAGGTCCTGCTTCTGCCTGTCCCCATCGAAAGCACTAAAGAACCTTCTCTTCTGTAGGCTGCACAACCCCAACTCTCTCAGCCTCTCCTCACAGCAGAGGCTTTCCAGCCCTCTGATCGTTTCTGTGGCTTCCTCTGGAGCCACTCCAACAGGTCCATGCCTTTCCTGTGCTGAGGACTCCAGAGCTGGACACAGCACTGCAGGTGGGGTCTCAGCAGAGCGACGCGGCAGAACCCCCTCAGCCTGCTGGCCACGCTGCTTTTCATGCAGCCCAGGACACAGCTGGCTTTCTGGACTGTGAGCCTTCACTAGTGGCTCATGACCAGCTTCTCATCCACCAGCATCCCCTTGTCCTTCTCCACCAGGCTGCTCTCAATCCCTTCATCCTTTCACTCTGTCTGGACACTGGAGTTTGCTCTGGCCCAGATGCAAGATCTTGCACTTGGCCTTGTTGATCCTCATGAGATTCCCGTGGGGAAGGC
This sequence comes from Picus viridis, assembly GCA_033816785.1. Taxonomy (NCBI): domain Eukaryota; kingdom Metazoa; phylum Chordata; class Aves; order Piciformes; family Picidae; genus Picus; species Picus viridis. The sequence continues at coordinate 34,173,124 of CM066574.1, forward strand.
TCTGTGCTCCTGAGCAATTGGATCCTTTTCCCTTACTTCTCCCCCCTCAATATTAGAGGGAAAACACACCCCATGCCCTGGTGCTGCAGAAAGCCCCTGCAAAACAGGTGCCAGGGACAGCTGGCATCAAGAAGTGGGACCAGCTTCCCCCAGGCTGCTGTTACCTGCTGCAGCAAGGCTCTGTGCTTCTCAAACCCACCCCTGGAAATGCTGCTACCACTGCAATTAGAAATGCCTCTCACCAACCACAGGAATCCCTGTCTGCCCAAGCTCAGCCAAGCCCCTGCATTCTGGGGTCTTCACCACTGCCAGCCTGTGTTACAGCCTGGAAGATCTGGAGGAAGGATTTAAGAGGCTGCCTTGTGATTCTGCCTACTAAGGATGTCTAGTGGCATAAGCTCATCATATGACTGCATGCTGTGCACATGGGGGTAACCATGTGGAAGAGCTAATTAGAGGGCAGGAAATTAGAGCACGAGCTCAAAGGAAGCAACCTTTCAGCAGGCAGCAAAGCCAATCACACTCTTCAGCAACGCTGCCTTCAGCAGAAAGAAACCTGCCTGCTGGAGGAGACCCTGGGACCTCTCTTCCCCTTTTTTACACCCACCCCCCCCCCCCCCAGCTTCTGCTGTTGCTGTAGCACAGCTCGGTGGAAGGCCAAGCAATGTTGTCCAAGAGAGATGGAAAACTGCCTTCATTACCAGTTCAGCAGGACACTTAAGTACTTCAGAGACCTTGAGTCCTGTGTCCAGTTGTGGGCCCCTCGGTTTAGGAGAGATGTTGAGTTGCTGGAAGGTGTCCAGAGAAGGGCAAGAAAGCTGGGGAGGGGTCTGGAGCACAGCCCTGGGAGGAGAGGCTGAGGGAGCTGGGGTTGCTTAGCCTGGAGAAGAGGAGGCTCAGGGGAGACCTTCTTGCTCTCTCCAACTCCCTGAAGGGAGGCTGTAGCCAGGTGGGGGTTGGTCTCTTCTCCCAGGCAGCCAGCACCAGAACAAGAGGACACAGTCTCAAGCTGTGCCAGGGGAGGTTCAGGCTGGAGGTGAGGAAGAAATTCTTCCCAGCAAGAGAGATTGGCCCTTGGGATGTGCTGCCCAGGGAGGTGGTGGAGTCACCATCCCTGGTGGTGTTTAGGAAGAGCCTGGCTGAGGCACTTGGTGCCATGGTTGAGTTGATGAGATGGTGTTGGGTGAGAGGTTGGACTGGATGATCTCCAAGGTCTTTTCCAACCTGGTTAACTCTATTCTATTCAGCATGTGCTTAAATTCAGGCCCAGGGATCATTTACTGACTTCAACAGGCTGGATGGACAGCTTGCTGCTTCTCAGGTGCACAGAGGAGAACCTTGCTGAGTCAGATCCACCTAGTTCCTCCATTCTCCACTATCAAAGGCATCCCATCAGCTACAGGAGGATCCACAGGGCTGCAGTGGACTTTCTTTACACTGACTGTGAGTGAGATGAACTACAGCCTGAAAGCCAAGTGAAGCCCTCTCTCTCTGGTGTGTTGTTGCAATGTTGTTGGATTTTGTTTGGTTGGGGTTTGTTTTGAGCATGTCAGCAGGAGAAGTGGGTTTCTGACAGTGCAGAGACCACAGAATGTTAGGGGCTGGAAGGGACCTTGAAAGTTCATCCAGTCCATCCCCCCTGCCAGAGCAGGAGCACCTAGAGCAGGTCACACAGCAACACAGCCAGGTGGGTTTTGAATGTCTCCAGAGAGGGAGACTCCACAACCCCCGCTGGGCAGCCTGCTCCAGGGCTCTGTCACCCTCACTGTGAAAGAATTCTTCCCCCTTTTTTCCATGGAACTTCCTATGCCTCAACTTCCACCATTACCAGATCTGTAGACGCAACGCCGGGATGGTTGGCAAGTTACTGCTACACTACAATACGGGGGGAGGGGGGAATGCACAACACAGCTAAGAAAAGTGTTAAGTGAGTTAGAATAATGTTTTCATTTGGCACCAAGACAACTCTGTCCCCCTGTTCCCTGAGATTTAGCAAGGTGGAAGCCAGGTGGGGGTTCCTTTGGGCTTGGGAACCTGCATTTTAAATGCTAGGAAGAAGTTGTTCCCCATGAGGGTGGTGAGAGCCTGGCACAGGCTGTCCAGGGAGCTGGTGGCAGCCTCATCCCTGGAGGTATTTGCAGCCAGGCTGGATGTGGCTGTGAGCAACCTGCTGTAGTGTGAGGTGTCCCTGCCCATGGCAGGGGGGCTGGAACTGGCTGCTCCTTGAGGTCCCTTCCAACCCTGACAATTCTGTGATTTACTACTGCTGCCTGCTTTCAAATCTGTGCCAGCAGGACAGAATAGCAAAGCTGCCCCACAGCCTTCCCCCTGCCCCCATCCACACTACTGCCAAAGAAAGGAGTGCAGCAGAGCTGCTCTGGACATCACATCAGAGTCATGTGAACACAGGCTGGAGTGGAGATGGATGCAGAGAATAAAAAGCTTGCTTTTAGGCTGCTACCTCTGCAAACACCACTCTAGGCTAAGGGCTGAGCACATGGAGAGCTGTCAGACCCCACAGATCTCAGTGGATCAGCTGTGACTCAAGGAGAGGATCAAAGCACTGGGAACCTGGGCAGCACAACTCAACGGCACCAACCTCTAGGAAAGGCAGAGTAGCAACTACAGCCAGTGAAAAGACAAGAGCTGATGCTCCAGGAGCCACAGAAGGTATGTGAAAGCTGAGAGGTATCACAAGGGCAGAGACAATGCTCTGAAAGGGACTCTCTTTTCAGTATCGCAGACTGGATGGCTACATGCAGACCACTGGAGACTGAGGAACAGGAACCAGCTGAGGACAGTGTCCCAGCTAGTGACAGAGCTGCTGTGTGGACGTGCTGGCAGCACTTGCACATGCAGGAGCACCTTGCCTACATGCACACACACACAGAGGCAGCAATCCTCCTATCAAATCCTCATGCTTTTTGGGCCAGGTTGCAAAACACAGCGGTTGGGTACCACAGAACATCTGAGACAAACAATGGCCTTGTTCAGAAATGTGATCAATGAAGGAAAAATCCTCTGTGGGCTTCTTGCCAGCTCAGCAATTTCCAGCTCCAATTGCTTTATTTGACACACACCAGCCTTTGCAGCAGAGGCTTGGAACGTGCCCTGCAAAGTGAAGCTCCCCTGCAGAAGCCAAGCTGTCTTATTTCCCATGAGAGTGCTGTTTGCTCAGCAACCAAAAAAAAAGCCTCAGATGCTCCAAACAGGACCAGAGACCACTGTCAGCTGAAAGCAGCAAATGAATAGAATCACAGAATCGTCAGGGCTGGAAGGGACCTCAAGGAGCAGCCAGTTCCAACCCCCTGCCATGGCCAGGGACACCTCACACCACAGCAGGTTGCTCACAGCCACATCCAGCCTGGCTGCAAACACCTCCAGGCAGGAGGCTGCCACCACCTCCCTGGGCAACCTGTGCCAGGCTCTCACCACCCTCATGGGGAACAACTTCTTCCTCACATCCAATCTCAATCTACCCAGTTCTAGTTTTGCTCCATCCCCCCCCAGTCCTATCCAGTCCCCCATGACACCCTCAGAAGTCCCTCCCCAGCTTTCTTGGAGCCCCCTTCAGATACTGGAAGGCCACAATTAGGTCACCTCAGAGCCTTCTCTTCTCCAGACTGAACAGCCCCAACTCCCTCAGTCTGTCCTCCTAGCAGAGCAGCTCCAGCCCTCTGCTCATCCTCATGGCCCCTCTCTGGACACCTTCCAGCACCTCCAGATCCTTCAAGCTATGAGAGCATGAACTGGAGCAGTGCATGGGTTTGTTATGTCAGTGCTTGCCTGCTCCCTTCACCATCAGAGCCAGCAGCTTTGTAGAATCCTGCTAATCCCCAAGCATAACCAGAAGCAAAAGCCACAGGACACGAGTTGGACAACATATCAATAAGGGTCAGGTTTGTCAACAAGTGAAAGGTGGTGCCATTTTTTGCCCTGGAAGGTCACTTTTTCAGTGCTATTTCACTTTAACTTTTTATCCCTCAAGCAACCAGAGCCAGGGAAGGCTTTTCCACTACCACACCCATAGATGCATCTTCCCTCTGAAGCAATGGAAAAACTTTTAAGGCACTTAGATGTCATAGATGATGAGGGTGGCATTAAAAAAATGTAGATAGATAAGATAAGGCCCAGGGGACTGTCTGGCAGGAATCAGCAGCTGTAATTTGACATGATGATAATTTCCCTGGTGAACGCTGGGAGAGGGGCAATGTGGCTCTCACGGCTTCCATTAGCAGGGCAACAAGCACAAAGTACTCGTCTAAAAAGCACCCTGAGTCGCCAGCCAGTGTCTAGAGCTGCTGAGGGAGTCACCCACTCCACTCTAAAAAGGAGACTAAGGAGCAGAAAGGGACACCACCAAGTGCTGACTGCTCATCAGAGCTCAGATGCTAAGCGGAGGCGAGATCGGTGCTGGGGTTAGGGCACTGCGGTTCCAACGCTGCACGGACGAAGCAAGGAGGTTACTGAGCACGGATTTTACAGAGAGCCACAGCAAAAATGAGTTTTGACTGTGTTGTGCCCCTGTACTCTGCACTGGTTGGGCCACACCTTGAATCCTGTGTCCAGTTCCGGGCTCCTGAGTTTAGGAAAGATGTTGAGTTGCCGGAAGGTGTCCAGAGAAGGGCAACAAAGCTGGGGAGGGGTCTGGAGCACAGCCCTGTGAGGAGAGGCTGAGGGAGCTGGGCTTGCTTAGCCTGCAGAAGAGGAGGCTCAGGGGAGACCTTCTTGCTCTCTCCACCTCCCTGAAGGGAGGTTGTAGCCAGGAAGGGGTTGGTCTCTTCTCTCAAGCACCCAGCACCAGAACAAGAGGACACAGTCTCAAGCTGTGCCAAGGGAGGTTCAGGCTGGAGATGAGGAAGAAATTCTTCCCAGCAAGAGAGATTGGCCATTGGGATGTGCTGCCCAGGGAGGTGGTGGAGGAGTCACCATCCCTGGAGATGTTTAAGAGCAGCCTGGCTGAGACACTTGGTGCCATGGTTGAGTTGATTTGATGGTGTTGGGTGATAGGTTGGACTGGATCTCCAAGGTCTTTTCCAGCCTGGTTAATTCTGTATTGTGTAAAGCTGTTCCCTGAGACAGCCTTCTCCTGTCCAGTGCATGGCTGTGCCACTGGGAGATAAGCTTCACCACTCAAAAGTACACACACTCTGGAAATGGTTTTAAATAATGCAGGCAGAGTTGGTTGGGTTTGGGGTTTTTTAACTCCTAGGTGTGATGCCCAGGAGTCCCTTCAAAGTGCAGTCAGCCATCAACAAATGGAGCTGTGTTGGAGGTGAGCCAGCAATGTGCACTCATAGCCCAGAAAGCAAACCACAACTTGAGCTGCATCAGAATCAGTGTGGCCAACAGGTTGAGGGAGAGGATTCTACCCCTCTGATCCACTCTGCTCTGGTGTGCCCCTACCTGCAGTGCTGTGGCCCAGCTCTGGAGGTGTCTGCACAGGAAAGACATGGGGCTGTAGGAGTGGTCCAGAGGAAGCCACAGCCGCCACCACCAGAGGGCTGGGACACTTCAGTGGGGAAGGGCTGAGAGAGCTGGAGTTGTTCAGCCTGGAGACTACTCCAGGGAGAGCTTATTGCAGCCTTTCAGTACTGAAAGGGGGTTGTAAGAGAGATGGGGACAGACTTCTTAGAGTCTGTTGTGGCAGAGCAAGGAGTGATGGTTTTCAGCTAGCAGAGGAGAGATTCAGGCTCAATAAAAGTGGGTTTTTTTACACTGAGGATGGCAGTCCCCTGGCCCAGGATTTCTCTGGTGCTGTTTTACTGTAGCAATGTTTTACAGTCTTCTGCAGCTCCATTAAGCCATAAAACCAGAGAGCTGAGGAGCCCTCATCACCCCAGCATCCTGGGAAGTACCAGTGGCACTTCAACCAGGCTTCAGCCAGCACCTGCAAAGCACCTGTGCCCTCCTCTAAGGCAGCCACACACATGGAGTTAAATACAAAAGGGTCAAGCTGAAGGGCCTGGGAATAAAATTATGCCTCAGAACCGCCCCCCTTGGGCTGCCATCAGCACCCAGTGCCCACCAAGGGATGCTGGTCGAGGGTCCAAATTCATTTGTGCAGAATTAATGCAGATGCAAAAGCCCTTCCCTGATGAAGGTTAGGCAGAGTTTAGAGTGGAAGCAGAGTAGACTACAAGAAGAAAGAGGCCAGAGGAGGGTGTTGGGGTTTTTGGATGCATGTAAAGGGATTTATATCCAGATTTATGTGTCACCACCCCTGTAGGTATTTAAAAAACATGGTTCAGGGGTGGACTTGGCACTGCTGGGTTAACATTTAGATTCAGTGGTCTTAAAGGTCTCTTCCAATCCAAACAATTCTCCGATTCCCAGGTATGTGTAAGTGTTTCACATTAGCAAGAGGTTTTCCCATGGGGAGGAGGGGAGGAAATAATCCTGTCTTACTGGGGTAGGAAGGTCAAAGTACTTGAAATTAACTTCCCCACAATTTGTGTCTGACAGCAACTGATGCTGTCTAGGTAAGGACTGCTATCCTGGGATGAGCTCAGGGCCAGCAAAACAAGGTGATAAGGAAGGGACATCATCTTCAAGCCAATACATCTCCTTACCAGATGGCATTCTTATCGAAGAGTGCCAAAAAGCAGCTAGACAGGAGATCTGTGGGGCTGCATCACGGTAAATTCAGTAGGAGGGAGCGAGTTCCTGAAAGGCTGGAAGAGAGGGAATCTGGTGCCTCTTAATAAAGAAGGACCTCAGCACTTCAGCCCCTTCAGCCTGATGTTTGCAGGGTATACAATGATTCAAACCCCCAGCCCTGCACATCTCTAGGAAGGCAACAGCATCACTGGCTTGCACCTCAAAGAGGTCCCCAAATGATGTGCTAAAACCCAGGAGTGCAGCACCAAGGCTTCCCCAGACATCCTGCTCAGAGCATCTCTGACTAACCCCCAAGCTCAGTTTTAAGGCAAACCCGTGAAAGTGTCAGGTGAGTGAAGCAGCCTTAAAGCCCAGGAAGTGTCCTCTAAAGCAGCCCAGTCCTACTGCTGCATGTCAAGAGCTGGGCTCCAGAGCAGAGACCGTCTCTCTCGTCATAGTGGACCAAAACACCCCCAGGAACCCATGCAGGGCAGCAGATTCCTCATGCAATCAGCTGTGACCACAATGCCTGCCTGTCCCAGGACAGCAGGGAGAGAGGCAGCCCCAGGCACCTGACAAGCCACCTGCTTCTGCCCAGGAGCATGAGATACAGAATTAACCAGTTTGGAAAAGAACTTTGAGATCATCAAGTCCAACCTATCACCCAACACCACCTCATCAACTAAACCACGGCAGAGCTCTCCCACCCTCTAACAGATCAACTCCCACCCCCAGCTTGGTGTCACCTGCAAACTTACTGCTGATGGACTCCATCCCCTCATCCAGATCATCAATAACGATGTTGAACAGGCTGGGGCCCAGCACTGATCCCTGGGGGACACCACTGGTGCCTGGCTGCCAGCTGGCTGTGGCACCATTCACCACCACTCTCTGGGCTCAGCCTCCAGCCAGTTCCTAGCCCAGCTCAGAGTGCTGCTGTCCAAGCCAGGGGCTGGCAGCTTGGCCAGGAGTTTGCTGTGGGGGACAGTGTCAAAGGCCTTGTTGAAGTCCAGGCAGAATACATCCACAGCCTGCCCCACATCCACCAGGTGGTCACCTGGGCATAGACAGAGATCAGGTTGGTGAGGCAGGACCTGCCCTTCCCCCAGCTGTCTCTACCTGGGTTTTGCAGCTAGGAGGACTGCTCCTATGCATCCTGAGGGGATTAACACCAGAGGTACTCCAAGCCCTCAACTGCTATTGAAATAGGATCAGCCAACCCCAACTCTGAGCCTTCCCAGTCCCACAGGCAGCTGTAGCCCAAGCCTGGCAGCAGCAAAGAAAGGCTTTGGCTACACCGCACCCACGCCGAAGGTATCTGCTTGTAGGCAGGTCAGCTTCTGGCCCAGCTGGGATGTGTGACACCAGGCACAGCCATCCCTCTGCTCTCATCCCATCACTCAGCTGTGGTTTCTCATCAGCTCTTGAGATGGGGCTGGGCAGACCCCCAAGGTTAGAGACAACCACACCGTAGCCGCAGGTTGTGCCACCAAACCAGATCAGACCCTGGGAGCTCTCTCTGGCTCTCACAGAAAGATGTCAGAGGGTTAGTAGATTCGTTGCTGTTATCGTTGGCTAGCTTGGAGCACTCCTGGTAACCACCTATCAAGCTCCCAACGCTGACTTCCCCAGTGCTGCAGGAGAGGGCAGGCAAATATTTACTTTCCTCTACTTTTTTTTTTTTTTTTTTTTTTTTTGAAGGCCACAAAGAGTAGATGGAAAAGACTTTGATAACCGCAGCCATAAAGGATCTGCACAAGGAGGAGCACCTTGTTGGCAGAGGAAGCCTATTCTGCTCTCAAAACTAGCATTTAACTAATGCTCAGAAGTGCACTCATGTAATCTTTGCCCTCTTACACTGATGTATTAATAATGAAATTGTGGCTCTCCAAGAAAGTAATGAACATTAACAATGGAAGGGGATTCAGAATCCCATAATGCAAGAAATACTGCTTGGTCAGCTGGCCACAGAAGGTGCATCACTGATTTGAGTGAGGACATGAAAGGAGCATAACGATAATGACTCGCATGGCATTTGCATAGTGCCTCTCAGCTGCAGAGTGCTGCTCTCTGGCCTTCGGGAGCTGCCTAGCCCAGGAGGTGCCAAGCCTCTGCAGGAGGGTGCTGAGCACCAACAGCAGTTGAGGGCCAGCTCTAGGGAATTCACTGGGGAGGCTCTGTAAGGCTTGTCACGGGGGCAAGAGGTGGTGGAGGCACCGTGCCTGGAGGTGTTCAAAAAGGAGTGGATGTGGCACTTGGAGCCATGGGCCAGTTGTCAGGAAGTGTTAGGTAATAGATTGGACTTGATGATCTCCGAGGTCTCTTCCAGCCTGGTGCTTGATTCTGTGAGAAGCAGCAGTTCTTTTGGCTCCTGAGGAGCACCCTCACCAGAGAGAGACTCAGCCCTGCTCTGAGTATGTACAGGCTTGGCATTAGCTGGAGGAGAAGGCTCCAGGGAGACCTAAGAGTAGCCTGCAGGTAGCTGAAGGGGACCTACAAGGCAGCTGCAGAGAAACTGTTTGTAAAGGTCTGTAGGGATGGGATGAGGGGCAGTGGTTTGAAAGTAGAGAGGAGAAGATTTAGATTGGATCTTAGGAACAAGTTCTGCACCACAAGGGTTGTGGAACTCTGGAACAGGGGTGGGGGCTCCATCCCTGGAGATAATTTAAGAAGGACATTGAGACACTTGAATGCATCCAGAGAAGGGCAACAAAGCTGGGGAGGGGTCTGGAGCACAGCCCTGTGAGGAGAGGCTGAGGGAGCTGGGGCTGCTTAGCCTGCAGAGGAGGAGGCTCAGGGGAGACCTCATTGCTCTCTACAACTCCCTGAAGGGAGGCTGTAGCCAGGTGGGGGTTGGTCTCTTCTCCCAGGCCCCCAGCAGCAGAACGAGAGGACACAGTCTCAAGCTGTGCCAGGGGAGGTTTAGGCTGGAGGTGAGGAAGAAATTCTTCCCAGCAAGAGAGACTGGCCATTGGGATGTGCTGCCCAGGGAGGTGGTGGAGTCACCATCCCTGGAGGTGTTCACAAGAGGCTTGGGTGTGGCACTTGGAGCCAAGGTTTAGCTGCCAGGAGGTGTTGGGTGATAGGTTGGACTTGATCTCTGAGGTCTTTTCCAACCTTATTGATTCTATGATATTCAGGGTCAGGCTGGAAGCAACCTGATCTAGTGGAGGCTGGTGCTGATGACTGCAGGGAGGTTGGACTGGGTGACCTTTGGGGGTTCCTGCCTGTGACTCTCTCTTTGATGCCAGCCCATTCAGGAAGAACAGAGGTCTTTCTCCACGCAGAGGCTTGTTCTTGCACCACAGCTCCCTCCATTGTGCTCCTGCTGCACAGTGACCATAAGCTCAGGGACTGCACTCCCCCTTCAGGCTCCTGCTCCTCTCACCATACAGACTCAGAATTTCTTGGGTTCAGCAGCTCAGGCTTCTGCAGTGTGCCAAGAACCATAAAAAACAGGGAGAAAAGGGGTCCTGGCTGCATCCACTATGTAGCTCCAAGCATGGAGGTCCTTGGCAGCCTAAAGGCAGCCAGAGTGAACCACACATTTTACAGCCAGTGAGGTGTAAAAGTAGAAATTCATTAAAAAAGAGGACTGATAAATTCTTCTGTGCCCAGCTGTGCTGCTGCATGCAGCCTTATGGGCTTGGGAGCCTCTTAGTGCTTGATAAAAGAACGAGACTCTTGTTAGGCAAACAAAGGCCAGCTGGAATTGTAGCTTGGAACTACCTCTCTCCCCTGTTTGCTTGAAGGCTGAGGAGCAGCTCCAGTTTGGGAGACTCCAATGCTGCTATCAGGTGCTACTGACCCAGCACTCAATCCATACAACCAGGCACAGATGTTCCTAATTTCCTGCTGCAGGAATTTCTCTGCCACAGATCAATAACCAGAGTTACCTTTAAAAGCAGTAGTGCTAAATGGATCTTCCCCCTGCTACATGTGGTGTCTTCCAGACAGTTTTCTGGTAGTCTGGAGCTTACTGGAGGTTGGGGCTCCCCCTTCTCTGACTGTCTCTCTCTAAACAGATTTCAATCTTCTTTGATTTTCCCTGCATGAGTGACCAAGCTGAACGAGCAGATCTGTTATCAGCTGCAAGGACTCTGGGCTTACAGCTGTTGACTGATACCTCTGCCAAACCCCCACGCAGCACACCAGCTCTTGCTGCCCCTCCCCAGGGCTCCCAGGCTGGGATTTCTCCTGAGGGAACCTCTTCCTTAGCTCTCACATCTCTCAGCTGCTTGCCCACACCTGGACAACAGGGTTCAATCCCACACCAAGCACTGGGTCGCAGTGCTGGATTGTGCCAGATGAAGACACAGATGAGAGACTTTTGTCCTAAGGTCAAGCAATGAACTGTCTGCTGGCAAACCATAGCCATGCTTGGGATTCCTGTGCCCTTTCTGGCAAGAACAGTGGATGGACACAGCTGACAAAGCACACAAGAGCACAGCTGACACTGCTCATACCTCCAGCAGAAGATGCATGGAGAGTGGCATTGAGTGCACCCTCAGCAGGTTTGCTGATGACACCAAGCTGTGTGGTGCAGCTGACAAGCTGGAGGGAAGGGATCCATCCAGAGGCATCTGGACAGGCTACAGAGGTGAGCCCATGACAACCTCATGAGGTTCAACAAGACCCAGAGCAAGGTCCTGCAGCTGGGTCAGGGCAATCCCAGGCACCGATATAGGCTGGGCAGGGACTGGCTGGAGAACAGCCCTGAAGAAAAGGACCTGGGGGTGCTGGGGGATGAGAAGCTCAACAGGAGCCAGCAGTGAGCACTTGCAGCCCAGAGAGCCAACCAGAGCCTGGGCTGCAGCAAGAAAAGCAGAGCCAGCAGGGCCAGGGAGGGGATTCACCCCCTCTGCTGAGACCCCACCTGGAGCTCTGTGTCCAGTTCTGGAGCCTCTACTCCAGGAAGGATCTGGAGGTGCTGGAAGGTGTCCAGAGAAGGGACATGAGGATGAGCAGAGGGCTGGAGCTGCTCTGCTATGAGGACAGACTGAGGGAGTTGGGGCTGTTCAGTCTGGAGAAGAAAAGGCTCTGAGGAGATCTTATTGTGGCCTTCCAGGATCTGAAGGGGACTACAAGAAAGCTGGGGAGGGACTTGTGAGGGTGTCAGGGAGTGATAGGACTGGGGGGATGGAGCAAAACTAGAAATGGGTAGACTGAGATTGGATGTGAGGAAGAAGTTGTTCCCCATGAGGGTGGTGAGAGCCTGGCACAGGCTGCCCAGGGAGGTGGTGGAAGCCTCCTGCCTGGAGGTGTTTGCAGCCAGGCTGGATGTGGCTGTGAGCAACCTGCTGTAGTGTGAGGTGTCCCTGCCCATGGCAGGGGGCTTGGAACTGGCTGATCCTTGAGGTCCCTTCCAGCCCTGACAACTCTGTGATTCTATGCACAGCCCACGACTTCTGAGACAGCACACTGCCTTGGTTTGGTTTCCCAGATGCAGAAGTCAGCATTTCCAGAAGAAAGAGTAACTGAGAGACTCGCTGGGAGAAAGTGCAGTGGCAGGAAGCATCCTGCACACACACAGACAAACCCAAACCATTTGTTTTGTGTCAAGGGAATAATTGTCAGCAGAGCCCCCAGAGCTGGTAAATTGAGTTGTCTGTTCTGCATATACTAATGGGAGCTCAATGTTCAGTCAAATAATGCCCTGAGATGATGTGAGGTTGAAAAGCAAGTTGTTAAGAAGGGGGGAGGGGCTGGAGCTGCTTAGCCATTTAGAACATGCTTTTGAATTTTCCTTCCAGACTCTGAGGATTAGGGTGATAAAGGGACAGGATTTGCTAGGAGTATTTCAGCTGACTAATGCATGGAAACAATGCAGATTGCCTGCATCCTGCTTGCAGATTAATCACCAAGGATTTATTATTACTATTATTAGCTTATTTTTTTATTTCCCCTATGGGTAGGAACTCTGCTGGTAAAGAAAACAGCATCAAGCCTTTCCCCCAGAGCCTCTATAAACTTCATTTTCACATGGAAGAAAGGGGCAAGCTGGCTTTTGGTATACTTGGACAGCTGGTGATTCAGTGCAACACTTTTAGCTGCCCACAGTAGTAGGGTGAATGGTTGGACATGGTGATCCTCAGGCTCCTTCCCAACCTGAAAGTTCCTGGGAGTCTGGGATGAGCAGTCAAAGTGACAGCAAAAGCTCAGGCTGCAAGTCAGCACAATGTATCTTCCCTTCTAGACAGACAGTGGCCATGGAGATACAGAATACAGAATCTGACAGGTTGGAAGAGACCTTTGAGATCATCACAAGCCCAACCCTTCACCCAACACCATCTCATCAACTCAACCATGGCACCAAGTGCCTCAGCCAGGCTCTTCCTAAACACCTCCAGGGATGGTGACTCCACCACCTCCCTGGGCAGCACATCCCAGGGGCCAATCTCTCTTGCTGGGAAGAATTTCTTCCTCACATCCAGCCTAAATCTCCCCTGGCACAGCTTGAGACTGTGTCCTCTTGTTCTTGTGCTGCTTGCCTGGGAGAAGAGACCAACCCCCACCTGGCTACAACCTCCCTTCAGGGAGTTGGAGAGAGCAAGAAGGTCTCCCCTGAGCCTCCTCTTCTGCAGGCTAAGCAACCCCAGCTCCCTCAGCCTCTCCTCACAGGGCTGTGCTCCAGACCCCTCCCCAGCCTCGTTACCCTTCTCTGGACACGTTCAAGAGTCTCAATGTCCTTCTTAAATTGAGGACCCCAGAACTGGACACAGGACTCAAGGTGTCCCCTAACCAGTGCTGAGTGTACAGGGGCAGAAGGACCTCCCTGCTCCTGCTGATCTTGCAGAATATTTGCTTGGAAACCAGAAGTTAAGGTAGCAAGCCTAAGGAAGGAGGGCATTTGAACCAACATTGAAATGGAGAACCATGAAATTGGTGTGGTTGGAAAAGACCTTGAAGCTCATCAAGTCCAACCTTTAACCCATCACTGTCAAGTCACCACTAAAGCACTTCCCTCAGCACCATATTCACGTGTGTCTCAATTACCTCCAGAGATGGTGACTCCACCACTGCCCTGGGCAGCCTGTTCCAGGGCTTGACAACCCTTCCAGTGAGGAAACCTTTCCCTAGGTCCAACCTGAACTTTCCCTCTATACCTTGAGGCCATTTCCTCTTGCCTTATAACTTGGGAGAAGAGAGGCACCATCACTGGTGGTGTTCAGGAAGAGACTGGATGGGGTGCTTGGTGCCATGGTTTAGTTGATGAAATGGTGTTGGGTGATAGGTTGGACTCAATGATCTCAAAGGTCTTTTCCTACCTGGTTAACTCTATTCTATTCTAATTCCAACCTCACTGCAGCTACAGCACCTCCCACCACTGCCCTGGGCAACCTGTTCTGGAGCTTGACAACCCCTGCCAGTGAGGAAACCTCTCCCTAGGTCCAATCTAAACCTTCCCTGTGCAATTTAAGGCCATTTCCTCTTGTCTTACAGTTTGTTGCTTGGGAGAAGAGACCAACTCCCACCTTACTGCAGCTCCACCCAGGTAGTTGCAGAGAACAAGAAGCTCTCTCCTGAGCCTCCTTTCCTTCAGGCTGAACGACCCCAGAGGTCACTGCAGTACTAGGACAATGTATGGAGTGAAGGGAGCAAGCTCTGGGTTCAATTCCCAGAGCAAGCAATCCATTTTATATAAAGTTCTCTCACTGAGAACATCCCAGATATTAAACCTGACAACAAGAGATAGAGCCTTGATCTTAGCCAGGAGGTTGAGAAGTGATGAAGTGTTACAAGTAGGGATTTTCCACCCAGAAAAAGAGAAGAATCTGGTCCTGGGCTTGCTGAATCCCAGTAAACATTTCCTAAGATTCAGAAAGAGTGGAAGAAGTTGCTTAGCTGTTCCCTGCATGCATTTGGTTGCCTTTGATCAGTGGATTAGAGCTGATGATTTGCACTTTGTTTCTCCTCTGTTTCAATAGCAGCCTGAAGCACAAGGACGCTGCTGCTCCGCTGGAAATGGCTGAGGGGTGACCTCATCCATGTTCATAAGGATGTGCAGGGCAGTGTCAGGAGGAGGGAGCCAGGCTCTGCTCAGGGATGTCCAGTGCCAGGACAAGGGGCAATGGGGGCAAGCTGGAGCAGAGGAGAAAATTCTGCACAGAAACAGTAATTGGCCACTGGAATGTGCTGCCCAGGGGGTTTTCAAAAGAGGCTTGGATGTGGCACTTGGAGCCATGGTTTAGTTGTCAGGAGGTGTTGTGTGATAGGTTGGACTTGATGATCTCTGAGGTCTTTTCCAACCTTATTGATTCTATAAGGAAATACTTTTTCACAATGAGGGTGCCAGAGCCCTGGAGCAGGCTGCCCAGAGAGGTTGTGGAGTCTTCTCTGGAGACTTTCCAAACCCACCTGGATGTGCTCCTGTGTGACCTGATCACTCTCTACAGCTACCTGAAAGGAGGGTGTAGAACATGTCCAGAGATGGACAACAAGGCTGGGGAGGGGTCTGGAGCACAGCCCTGGGAGGAGAGGCTGAGGGAGCTGGGGTTGCTTAGCCTGCAGAAGAGGAGGCTCAGGGCAGACCTTCTTGCTCTCTACTACTCCCTGAAGGGAGGTTGTAGCCAGGTGGGGGTTGGTCTCTTCTCCCAGGCACCCAGCAGCAGAACAAGAGGACAGTCTCAAGCTGTGCCAGGGGAGGTTTAGGCTGGATGTGAGGAAGAAGTTCTTCCCAGCAAGAGAGATTGGCCATTGGGATGTGCTGCCCAGGGAGGTGGTGGAGTCACCATCGCTGGAGGTGTTTAGGAAGAGCCTGGCTGAGGCACGTGGTGCCATGGTTTAGCTCATGAGATGGTGCTGGGTGATAGGTTGGGCTTGTGATGATCTCAACGGTCTTTTCCAACCTGGTTAATTCTATTCTAATGGTCAGGGTCTGTCTCTTCTCCCCAATAACAAGTAATAGGACAGGAGAAAACCACCTCAAGTTCCACCAGGGGAGGTTTAAGCACTTCTGCATTTCTCCCTTTGGGCCTCAAGGCTCTCCCTCAGCAGCAGGAGTTTGTCCCACAGAGCTGCACCTGCGGCACAGCTACCATCTCTCAGGGCTACTTTCAGCCAGGCTTGCACCCTCCTGGTACTAGCCAGGCAAAAACCTTTCCTTACATTAGCAGCTGGTGGGAAGTCTTGGTGCTTGTTAAAGATATCACAGGCTCACAGCATGTTAGGGGTTGGAAAGGACCTCCACAGTTCATCCAGTCCAACCCCCCTGCCAGAGCAGGACCATAGAATCCAGCACAGAGGTGACACAGGAACACATCCAGATGGGTCTGAAGAGTCGCCAGAGGAGGAGACTCCACAACCTCCCTGGGGACTTCAGCCCATGCCCAATCACCCAAGGCACCAAGGCTTCAGTGAAGCTGATAGCCACAGGTTTTATTTCTGGGACAACTAAGTGGCATTCCTGCTAAGTCATTTCATGACACATTTGAGGGCCACTGCTTAACTCCCTTTTTTGACACTTGTGGCAGTGCAGAGATCAAGTAGCACGCTCCTGAGTGCGGAAGCAAAGGCCACATGTCCCCTTCCCCAAACAGCTCATTGAACTTCTCCCCCACGACCTCTGTGGTGCAGCCCAACAGGGTAAGCAAATCAGGGTCTTACAGCTGACTAACTGGAAAGTATTTTTCCTCTTAAAAATATGCTGAGCCAGGAGGGGAGAGATGGAAAGAGAGTCTTTCCAGAGCAACCTCCATGCACTTATTTCATCTTTTGTTTGACAGAGGCAATTTAGGAGAAACTCATTGCAGAGCAGCAGCATCCTCAGCCTGTCATTAATCTCAGCTGTCTATGCTCAGCACTTTGTCATCAGTCACAGCAACCATGTCAGAGGAGTAAACATCAGCAGACTTGGCTCAACCTTCGTCCTGCCTCATGACCTGCTCTGTGCTAATGCTTCCCTCTTGTTAATTCAATTACCTTATGCTGTGTGCCAGGAAAGGGGCATTATTGCATGCCCAGAGGACTAACCTCACAGCCTCTACAAATGCAATGAAGCTTTGCTAGAGGATGCCAGCTGCATGCGAGAGCCAAGAACTCACACAGGAGCACCCTCACAGCAGGCACCAAAGACCAAGGTTACCCTTACCTAAGTATTCATGAATAAATGGGTTTAGACAGGGAGGAAGGTTTGGGAAGATTTTTGCCACCAGAGCCAAAGGCATCCTGGCTGGGATCAACAATGCTGTGTCCAGCAGGAGGAGGGAGGGGATTGTGCCCTAGCACTCAGCTCTGGGGAGGCCACACCTGGAGTATTGTGTCCAGTTTTGAGCACCTCAATCCAAGAGAGATGTGGAGGTGCTGGAGCCAGGGCAGAGGAGGGCAAGGAAGCTGGGAAGGGCCTGGAGAAGAAATCTGATGAAGAGCAACTGAAGGAGCTGGGGATGGTTAGTGTGGAAAAGAGGAGGCTGAGAGGAGACCTCATTGCTGTCTACAGCTCCCTAAAAGGACCTTGTGGAGAGGCTGCCAACATTCAGGTTAGAACAGACCCTCAGGATTACCAAGTCCAACCCAGAACCCTACTCTGCAAGGTTCACCCCTAAACCAGAGCCCCAAGCACCACAGCCAAAGCTCCTTGAAACACAGCCAGGCTTAGGGACTCCACCACCTCCCTGGGCAGCTCACTCCAATCCCTGACCACTCTTGCCAGGAAAAAATGTTTCCTACTCTCCAGTGGCAGCTTGAGGCCATTGCCTCTTGTTCTGTCACTAATTACCTGTGAGAGGAGACCAGCAGCAGCCTCTCCACAAGGTCCTTTCAGGTAGCTGTAGACAGCAATGAGGTTTCCTCTCAGCCTCTCTTTTCCACACTAACCATCCCCAGCTCCTTCAGTCTCTCTTCCTAAGATTTATTCATCCTCATTACAGCTCTAGGAAGAAGGCTGCTTCAAATACCACCGAATGCTGATGATTTCAGGCTGATGATTTCAGGCTTCAGGAAAACCTCACCTGAGCAGCCCATGGTCCTTTAAGTTAAATACCTGGTACCTACTAGGAGACAAAGTGAAAGGAGAAGACCTTAGTATAGAACAGAATTAACCAGGTTGGAAAGGACCTCAGAGATCAGGGAGTCCAACCTATCACCCAGCACCATCTCATCAACTCAACCATGGCACCAAGTGCCTCAGCCAGGCTCTTCTTAAACACCTCCAGGGATGGTGACTCCACCACCTCCCTACGCAGCACATCCCAATGGCCAATCTCTCTTGCTGGGAAGAATTTCTTCCTAACATCCAGCCAGAACCTCCCCTGGCACAGCTTGAGACTGTGTCCTCTTGTTCTGGTGCTGCTTGCCTGGGAGAAGAGACCAACCCCCACCTGGCTATAACCTCCTTTCAGGGAGTTGTAGACAGTAAGAAGGTTTCCCTGAGCCTCCTCCTCTCCAGGCTAAGCAACCCCAGCTCCCCCAGCCTCTCCTCCCAGGGCTGTGCTCCAGACCCCTCCCCAGCTTTCTTGCCCTTCTCTGGACACCTTCCAGCATCTCAACATCTTTCCTAAACTGAGGAGCCCAGCACTGGACACAGGATTCAAGGTGTGGCCTCAGCAGTGCTGAGCACAGGGCAGAATGACTCCCCTGCTCCTGCTGCAGGCCAGGATGCCACTGGCCTGAAACGCCTGTCGAGGGAGACAAGCACTTCTCTAGCTCATGCACAACATAATCACAAAAAATAATGAGAACAAACTTCAAAAGGAAGTACAACACAGCCCAGAAGTAAACATCTTCTGTGAACACTACCACAAAATGCCAAGATGCATCTTACAAGGCACTAACCAGAGGTCTTTAAACCTTCAGACGCCAGCTTATCCAGCACGCTGCTCTGCTCCTCTGCTCTCAGGATATGTGAGGATACTTAAGGAATGCAACCCAGATGTTTATGCTTTATTCCAACTTAAGCCTTTCTGAAACACTAAACCAGCCAGAGGAGCAGAGTTTTTCAGCCACCAGACACCAGCCTGCTAATTGCAAAGCAGTTAGGCTTTGTCTGGTTGGGCTGGGGAAAGGGGGAGAAAAAAACCCACTTGTGTTAATCAATACTGAAACAGGAGATTCAGCCTGGGGGGTTTAATTGGATTGCAGCCCTCCATCATCCCATCCAGGCAAGATCTTGTTCCCAAGTTCGTTTTGATAAGCTAACTTCTGCTGCAGGTCCTGACTTGTGCTGTCCAGGGCAGAGCCACAACATTCATCTGTCACTGGCACAAGCACGCAGCCGGAGGGCTGCTGAGAAGGTGCTCAATCCAAAACTCACATTCCAACACACTGCCCTGGGGGCTGATTTGTCTCTGAGCTCACACACATGAACAAGACAAAGATAAGTAGAAATAAAAGGGCCAGTGAAAATAATTACTGTCATCATTTCTTGGCAACCACTTTCCCCATGTACATCATTTGGGGGTTTTTAACCTGTCTGCAGATAGCTTTAAAGGTATTACTGGTGCTTGGACACAGAGAAGCAAACCAGATGCCTTGGCTTGGCACCAGTTTGAGGGTTTCCCCCAAAATACTGTCCAGCTCTAGTAAAGGTTGTCACCAAAAGGGCATTGGTGACCTTACTGTGACAAGCACAAGCCAAGCAGACCATACTTGAATGACAGTAACTCCCTTAGGGCAATGTTCTCCACTGACTGAAGCACTCCAGCAGGCTCACACTGGTGTGGCTTTTGAGCCATTACTGACAGGATTAAACCACGGGCACAGGAATCTCTGATCACAAACTCTCCTCCCCTTCATCTGTCAGAAGCTCCACTCCAGCACAGCTCTTCCCTGAGCAGGAGCAGCATGCACTTGAAGCCCAGAAGGCCAAGGGCATCCTAGGCTGCATCACAAGAGGTGTGGCCACCAGAGAGGTGATTCTGCCACTTTGCTCTGAGACCTCACCTGGAGTACTGCAGCCACCTCTGAAGACCTCAACAGAGGAAGGACATGGACCTGGTGGAGCAGGTCCAGAGGAGGGGCAGGAAAATCATCAGGGGGTTGGAGCACCTCTGCTATGAGGACAGGCTGAGGGAGCTGGGGGTGTTCAGCCTGGACAAGAGAAGGCTTCAGGGAAACCTAAGCCTGCCAGAGCCTGAAGGGGGCTACAAGAGGGCTGCAGAGGGACTGCTTGCAAAGGCCTGGGGGGACAGGATGAGGGGAAATAGTTTGGAATTAGAGAAGAGCAGATTAGATTAAATGTGAGGAACAAGTTCTGCACCATGAGGGTGCTGGAACACTGCAACAGGTTGCCCAGGGAGGCAGCTGAAGTCCTATCCCTGGAGATATTCAAGTTCAGGCTCCACAAGGCTCTGAGCAACCTGATCTAGTTGGGGCTGTCCCTGCTGACTGCAAGAGGGTTGGACTGGGTGAGCTTTGGAGGTCCCGTCCAACCCAAAGCATTCTATAATAGCTATAATCCATAAAGCACCTGCTAAAGCTCATGATGAGGATTCCACACTTGGAGAGTATTGGATGCCTGATGGGCTGCTGAAGAAGGCTCAGCTGTGTTGTGCCTATCATAATCACAGCTGGGTACAGGGGTGCTCCAACACAAAATTCAGCTGCAAGAAGAAGAGGAGCAGCAGCCCCGGGCTGGGCTGCTGCAGGCAGGAGGAGAAGAAGAAGAAGAGGAGCAGCAGCCCCGGGCTGGGCTGCTGCAGGCAGGAGGAGAAGAAGAAGAAGAGGAGCAGCAGCCCCGGGCTGGGCTGCTGCAGGCAGGAGGAGAAGAAGAAGAAGAGGAGCAGCAGCCCCGGGCTGGGCTGCTGCAGGCAGGAGGAGAAGAAGAAGAAGAGGAGCAGCAGCCCCGGGCTGGGCTGCTGCAGGCAGGAGGAGAAGAAGAAGAAGAGGAGCAGCAGCCCCGGGCTGGGCTGCTGCAGGCAGGAGGAGAAGAAGAAGAAGAGGAGCAGCAGCCCCGGGCTGGGCTGCTGCAGGCAGGAGGAGAAGAAGAAGAAGAGGAGCAGCAGCCCCGGGCTGGGCTGCTGCAGGCAGGAGGAGAAGAAGAAGAAGAGGAGCAGCAGCCCCGGGCTGGGCTGCTGCAGGCAGGAGGAGAAGAAGAAGAAGAGGAGCAGCAGCCCCGGGCTGGGCTGCTGCAGGCAGGAGGAGAAGAAGAAGAAGAGGAGCAGCAGCCCCGGGCTGGGCTGCTGCAGGCAGGAGGAGAAGAAGAAGAAGAGGAGCAGCAGCCCCGGGCTGGGCTGCTGCAGGCAGGAGGAGAAGAAGAAGAAGAGGAGCAGCAGCCCCGGGCTGGGCTGCTGCAGGCAGGAGGAGAAGAAGAAGAAGAGGAGCAGCAGCCCCGGGCTGGGCTGCTGCAGGCAGGAGGAGAAGAAGAAGAAGAGGAGCAGCAGCCCCGGGCTGGGCTGCTGCAGGCAGGAGGAGAAGAAGAAGAAGAGGAGCAGCAGCCCCGGGCTGGGCTGCTGCAGGCAGGAGGAGAAGAAGAAGAAGAGGAGCAGCAGCCCCGGGCTGGGCTGCTGCAGGCAGGAGGAGAAGAAGAAGAAGAGGAGCAGCAGCCCCGGGCTGGGCTGCTGCAGGCAGGAGGAGAAGAAGAAGAAGAGGAGCAGCAGCCCTGGGCTGGGCTGCTGCAGGCAGGAGGAGAAGAAGAAGAAGAGGAGCAGCAGCCCCGGGCTGGGCTGCTGCAGGCAGGAGGAGAAGAAGAAGAAGAGGAGCAGCAGCCCCGGGCTGGGCTGCTGCAGGCAGGAGGAGAAGAAGAAGAAGAGGAGCAGCAGCCCCGGGCTGGGCTGCTGCAGGCAGGAGGAGAAGAAGAAGAAGAGGAGCAGCAGCCCCGGGCTGGGCTGCTGCAGGCAGGAGGAGAAGAAGAAGAAGAGGAGCAGCAGCCCCGGGCTGGGCTGCTGCAGGCAGGAGGAGAAGAAGAAGAGGAGCAGCAGCCCCGGGCTGGGCTGCTGCAGGCAGGAGAAGAAGGAGGAGCAACAGCCCTGGGCTGCTATTTCTAAAGCCTCTCAGCTGTCTCATTTTCCTCCAGAAGAGCTCTCCTCTTGGCAGTGCCCTACACAAACACACCATGGGTTGCCTCACATCCTACCAGCCAGAAGAGCAACATTTGCACTGCTCCGTTTGAATCAGACACGAAGGAAAACAAAAGCGTCCTCTGGATCACTCCCCACGCCATCCATCTCGCCGGCCCTTCATTTATTTGATCTGTAATAACAAGATGTTTCCTCCTCCAATTTCATTCTTTAGATTCAGCAGACGACAAGAACCCTGCAAGCAGAAATTCTGCCCTGCAAGCCACATTCCAGTGGGATTGGGAAATCACTTTCTTGTGGTGGAACTAGAAGCCTGCTCTTGAAGATGCAAGGAGCTGTTGCTCTCTGCCATAGCTTCCAGCATGCTTGAGATGCAGTGCATGGTACAGGACAGGCCTTACTTTGGATGCTGATGAACCTCATGGGGAGTAAATCATGGTTTTTTCCTTAAGCAATTAAAATGTCTGCCTTTAATCTTTCTTTCCCTTGATAGAAGTGGTTTCCTAGATCAGGCTGAGAGCCAGAAATCATCTGCAAAACAAAGGCTCCCCCCAGCTCTAAAACGCCATTTACCTTCTTTTTTTCCCCCTACCATCATCCCCTGCCGCTTTCCTTTCAAGTCCTTTTTTCCTTTTCTTCAGCATATTCATAGAATGGGTCAGGTTGGAAGGGATCTCAGAGATCCTCAACCTCTCTGCCATAGGCTTCCTGAAATCATTGGCTTCATGATTTCAGGAAAATAACTAACTGGCTTGAGTCCTCTAGAGCTGAGAAACTGAGCATCTGTGGCCCTTGAGTCGACTAAACTCTTTGTCCTGGACACTCAATGTGCTCACCTCACTGTGTTCACACCAACAGGAGCCAGAGGCACAATGGAATACTTAAGTTAGGATAGAATGGCTCAGGTTAGAAGAGGCACCAGAGATTATCCACTACAACTTCCCCACCATGACCAGAGACACCTCTCAACTAGACTCAACTGATCAAGGCCTCATCCAGCCTGACCTTCAGCACCCCCAGGGAAGAGGCAGCCACAGCCTCCCAGGGCAGCCTGTGCCAGAATCTCACCACCCTCCTACTGAAAAACTTCCTCAGCTCCAGTCTAAACCTGCTCTGCCTCAGCTTCAAACCATTCCCCCTTGTCCTGTCTCTAGACAGCCTCAGGAAAAGTCCCTCTGCAGCCTTCCTGTAGGATCCCTTCAAGTATGGGAAGGCAACTCTGAGGTCACCCCAGAGTCTTCTCCAGGCTGAACACCCCCTGCTCCCTCAGCCTATCCTCCTAGCAGAGGTGTTGCAGCCCTTGGATCATCTTTGTGGCCTCCTCTGGGCTCACTCCAACAGCTCTGTGTCCTTATGCTGGGGGCACCAGAACTGGAAGGCACCACTCGAAGTGGGGTCTCAGCAGAGCAGTGTTACGGATTTTCCTGAGAGAGAAGCAGCTATGTGGACAGCCAGAAGGGCAGACCCTGTGTGTTTTAAAGGGAAGCATGGCTCTAAAGAGGTCAAACCAGTAACTGGCTGGTAATACAATTGGGTGAGGTTATGTTCAAGCCTACAGTTCTTTATTTTATTACATTTTGCTGTAAAGCCACAGAACCAACAATCTGTCCAGGCTGAAGTTAATTTGGTTATGTTCAGAAACACACAGAAAATGAACATTTCATTGCTATGTTTGGCATCCTTACCCAGAGCAGAGTTCAAGATGCTCTAGGATAGATTTCAAAGCTATTGAGCTTGCAAGAAGCATTAGGTAGCCAGATGCCCTGAAAACACAAGGCAGGGTAACTCCAGAGTTAAATGCTAGCTTCAGTAGACTCCTCATACTGATGTCTCACCTCAAAACTGGGGTTTGGGCCCCAAAACTACACAAAGGGCATTGAGGTGCTGGAGTGTGTCCCAAGAACTGCAATAGAGTTGTGGGGGGCTAGATTACATGGCTTATGAGGAAGAGATGAAGGAGCTGAGGCTGTTTAGCCTGGAGAAAGGAAGGCTCAGTGGAGACCTCCAGAGCTCATCCAGTCCAACCCCCCTGCAGTCAGCAGGGACATCCTCCACTAGATCAGGCTGCCCAGAGTCCTGTTGAGCCTCACCTTGAGTATCTCCAGGGATGGGACCTCAGCCACCTCCCTGGGCAACCTGTTGCAGCGTTCCACTACCCTCATGGTGCAGAACTTATTCCTGACATCCAATCTAAATCTGCTCTTCCCTACTTTGAGGCCATTGTCCCTCACCTTAAACATTATGTCAAATGTCAGGACTTCAGCACTGAGCTGTTGTTCAGTACTCCAGAGCTCTAGAAGCATATTGAAGCCAGAGTAGTCTTCAAGGCAAAGCAAGATTATTTTGTACAGGGAAACCAGCTGGAGTTCTGAAGCAGCTCTGCAGTCCAAAGGAGTCTAAAACCATTGTTAAAAAGTGGCAAGTAGCTGCTGGAAGTTAGCAGCTCCTCTGCGACCCTCATTCCAACATGGCTGTTTAGTCTGGAGAAGAGAAGGCTGAGAGGGGATCTGATCAATGTCCATCAATAGCTGAGGGCTGGGGGGCAAGTGGAGGGGGCCAAGCTCTTTTGGGTGGTGCACAGCAATAAGACAAGGAACAATGGAGGCAAACCAGAACACAGAAGATTTCACCTCACCATGAGGAGAATCTCCTTACAGTGAGGGTGCCAGAGCCCTGGAGCAGGCTGCCCAGGGGGGTTGTGGATTCTCCTTCTCTGGAGACTTTCCAACCCCTCCTGGATGCAGTCCTGTGCAGCCTGCCCTGGGTGATGCTGCTCTGGCAGGGGTTGGACTGGATGGAGGTCCCTTCCAACCTCTAGTGTGGTGTGATACCGTTCACCTGCAGATGATGCATTTCCACCTGCAAAGACTTTGCCTGGGACACAAGCAGTCAGGAAGTGCTGCTCCTAATGTAGATGCAGGAATGGTTGCTCCCTAACTGGCATGGAAGCAATATGGTTCAGGGAAGAGAGGCTGAACCCCACGCTCAGCAAATCCCCAGGCAGGCGTAACCCGCACGCGGAAGGAAACCAAGCATCCCCAAAGTCCCCTCACATCACTCAGGAGGCAGAAGTGAAAACTCCACTCTCAGGATTTGCCACCACAACGACAAGAGGCTTCACCTTCTGCTGGGTGGTGATTTACGAGCCCAGAGTGACAGCCTGGGTACCACACACGGAGACAGGCGCCGCGGTTGGGCCTGTGCCAGGCTGAGCACCAGGACCCCAAGAGGGCTCTTTCACTTCTCTCCCAGTGGAAGGTCAAAACCCAAACCAGAGGCAGTTCCTGGCAAGAGACCACTGACCTGCACAAGGGGAAAGGGCAAAAAAATAAAAAGAGAATAGAATCACAGCGTTGTCAGGGTTGGAAGGGACCTCAAGGAGCAGCCAGTTCCACCCCCTGCCATGGCCAGGGACACCTCACACCACAGCAGGTTGCTCACAGCCACATCCAGCCTGGCTGCAAACACCTCCAGGGATGAGGCTTCTACCACCTCCCTGGGCAACCTGTGCCAGGCTCTCACCACCCTCCTGGGGAACAACTTCTTCCTCACATCCAATCTCAATCTACCCAGTTCTAGTTTTGCTCCATTCCCCCAGTCCTATCACTCCCTGACACCCTCACAAGTCCCTCCCCAGCTTTCTTGTAGCCCCTTGCAGATCCTGGAAGGCCACAATAAGGTCTTCTCAGAGCCTTCTCTTCTCCAGACTGAACAAGCCCAGCTCCCTCAGTCTGTCCTCCTAGCAGAGCAGCTCCAGCCCTCTGCTCATCCTCATGGCCCCTCTCTGGACACCTTCCAGCCCCTCCAGATCCTTCCTGTAACAGAGGCTCCAGAACTGGACACAGTGCTCCAGGTGGGGTCTCATCAGAGCAGAGCAGAGGGGGAGAATCCCCCCCTGGCCCTGCAGGCTCTGCTTCTCTTGCTGCAGCCCAGGCTCTGGTTGGCTTTCTGGGCTGCAAGTGCTCACTGCTGGCTGCTGTTGAGACAAAGAAATAAAACTCCAGAGGCTGGATGGTGCTTTCAAGCCAGCATTTTCAATGATGCTCCTTGAACCTGAAAGTCAACCTGAAACAGAAGTCCATGCTGAGCACCACCCTGCAAACACCTTCAGGCTTCATCAGCTCCCCAAACTCCATCCTCAGGACCATCAACATTGAAGTTCTGGGAATGAAAGCTAGGCAAAGCCCTGCTCTACTTGTCTGATGCTCTAGAGGCAGCAGGAAGCAAATGTAAGCAAGAACCCCAATGCTGTGCACTGAAGGGTGCTGCTAGCACAACATTTACCCTCGGGTTTCAAGGGGGCAGTTGCTGTATGCACACAGCCATGGCAAGCCACCAGCATGCCCCTGGTACAGGACTGCTGCTGAGGTAGAGTCTTTTCTCCCAGAGATCAGTCCTGGATTCTCCTTTCCCCTCAGAGAAGTCAGCCAATTGTTTGGTGTGAAAACAAATTCTCCCAGCGTGGCCACAAGCTGAGCTAAGACAAGAAACATTTCCTCTTGCCCAACTTTCTGCAGATGATGGGACTCGGTCCCAGGGCTTTGTATTTAGTTTCAGTCCAGAGCTGCAGAGCAGCCCAAGGCTGGGAATCCCACCCATGCCCTGCTATGAGGGAAACAGTGTTGAAAGGCAAACATTTTTAAGGACTAAACATTTAGCTGTTTAGGGCAGAAACCACACAGAGGAATTCAGCCAGAAGGATGTATTCAGCTAGGGGATAACACACAGCTCCTCGCAGTGTGTTGTAATTGGGTGTGCTAACAAAGCCAGAAGAGGAGCAGCAGTTGGGTGGTGTTTCAAGCAGAGACAGCCCATGGTTAAACAGAGCAATTCAGGTAGGAAGAGGACATGCATTTACCCACCCTACTCTTCCTTAGATCACAGAAGCACAGAATTATTGAGCCTGGAAGAGACCTCAGAGATCATCAAGTCCAGCCTAAGACCTAACACCACCACCCTGACCAGACCATGGAGCTGAGTGCCACATCCAATCTTGCCTTAAACACCTCCAGGGATGGCGATTCACCACCTCCCTGGGCAGCACACTCCAGTGTCTGATTCCCCTATCCATGAGGAATTGCTTCCTAACATCCAACCTAACCCTCCCCTGGCACAGCTTCAGGCCATGCCCTCTGGTCTTGCCACAAGATGTCTGGGGGAAAAGCCTGACCCCCACCTTAATAAAACAGCACCACTTCCCTGGGCAGCTCATTTCAATCCCTGACCACTCTTGATGGGAAAAAATCTTTCCTACTCTCCAGTCTGGACCTCCCCAGTGGCAGCTTGAGGCCATTGCCTCTTGTTCTGTCCCTAATTCCCTGTGAGAAGAGACCAGCAGCAGCCTCTCCACAAGGTCCTTTCAGGGAGTTGTAGACAGCAATGAGGTCTCCTCTCAGCCTCCTCTTTTCCAAGCTAACCATCCCTAGTTCCTTCAGGGCATTTCTGATCCCAGCCAGGATGCCTTTGGCTGTCTTGGCCACCTGGGCACACTGCTGGCTCCTATTCAGCTGCTTGTCCATTATAACCACTACTGGGCAGTCTGCTCCAGTGTTCAACAACCCATTCAGGGAAGATTTGTTCCCAACGCCCAACCTAAAAGTCCCCTGGTGCAGCTTGAGACCATTTCCTTTTGTCCTACTGCTTGTTACTTGGGAGAAGAGACTGAGCTCACCTTGCTGCACCCTCCTTGCAGAGAGCAATACCCCCTCTCCTCAGCCTGCTCTTCTCCAGGCTAAACAACCCCAGTTCCCTCAGCTGCTCCTCATCAGCTCTGTGCTTTACAGCTTTCACCTGCTTCATTGGCCCTTCTTTGGACACACACCAGCATCTCAGTGCCCTTCTTGCCCAAAACTGATGTAGCCCCACCAGTACTGAGTACTGGGGGACAACCACTTCCACACTAGTTTTGATACAAAGGGCCACACAGCCATGGACAGCCAGGTCCTCTCACTCATATATAATCTCTCAGATATAGACAAAGCAGCAGAGTATTTTTGCACATAGTGAATTACTTTGGGGGGAATAGAAGAAACAAACCAACCCCCCCACACACACACACTCCCCCATACCCAACTCCTCTTCACACAGCTGAAGATGTACAAAGCACCACCACCTGAAAGGGAGCCTACAAGAAGGCTGCAGAGGGACTGCTTGCAAAGGCCTGTGGGGACAGGATGAGGGGAAACAATTTGGAATTAGAGAAGAGCAGATTTAGATTAGGTGTGAGCTCTGCACCATGAGGGTGCTGGAACACTGCAACAGGTTGCCCAGGGAGGCAGCTGAAGTCCTATCCCTGGAGATATTCAAGTTCAGGCTCCACAAGGCTCTGAGCAACCTGATCTAGTTGGGGCTGTGCCTGCTGACTGCAAGAGGGTTGGACTGGGTGAGCTTTGGAGGTCCCTTCCAACCCAAAGCATTCTATAATAGCTATAATCCATAAAGCACCTGCTAAAGCTCATGATGAGGATTCCACACTTGGAGAGTATTGGATGCCTGATGGGCTGCTCAAGAAGGCTCAGCTGTGTTGTGCCTATCATAATCACAGCTGGGTACAGGGGTGCTCCAACACAAAATTCAGCTGAGTATCAGGACTTCAGCATTTAGTTTCTGCTGAGCTCTGTCCTAAATTTTGCTGGCACCCAAGCAGACAGTTTACAGTTCAAGGGCAGCTGTAGTCTGCTGGGACAGCTGCTGTACTGGAAGCAGAACAACAGTATAAATAGGTCCCCACTCTGAAGTCCACCTCTGAGACCCAACTGGGAGAAACATTGGCTCTGGGAAGGAGGATTGTTTCTGAGGACTCAATATTTGACTGCCAAGAGGAGAAAACAGGTAGCAATCAAAGTGAGTCCTCAGTGCCGGCCTGCAAAAAACCTTCACCCAGCACCAGGGAGCAACACAGGCACCGCTGCAGGGACGCGTTAAGACCCCAATGAGGAGCACGCACCAAGAGGGTCCACACTCCAACTTCTCCAGAGTCAGGCCCCAGGCTGCACAGCCCTTGTTATGTGTTGAGCCAAGCAACCAGAGCAAAGAGGTGGAGGAATACCAACGAAACTCATACATCCACTAAAGCCAACCCCTGCCGGCATTTCATTTCCCACCCCTTGAGACAGCCAAGGTTTGGATTCCCAGTACCTGGCACACATGGGGCAAATCATTTCATATCTATACTCAGTACACACATACAGAGACTCACTGGACTAAAAAGTGGCCCTGTCAGTGTTGGGAGTAGCAGGCAAAAACCTTTCATCACTCATTCTCCTGGCACCAGGCAGGAGCTTGGAGTTTTACAGGAGTTTCTTCTTCCTGTTGCCCACTACTCAGCTTTCAGTGAGGTGTTTAACCAACCCCAATCTCAAACCAGACAGACACATGCTCAGCACTGCCAGGCTGTGATCTCAAACTAACACCAGCCAGCTCTGAGGGAAAGACCAAGCCTGCAAAAGCCAAGGAACAAGAGGGTGGGAACCACACAACCAGCCCAGCACAGGCAAGAGAACTCCCAGGAGAAGAGACAGCCAGAAGAGAGCTCCTTGAAGGCTCTCTTTTAACAGCTAGGTCTGCTGAACCAAACTGAATCTCCTCCAGCGCAGCTTTGTCAGCTGTCCCTTTCCAAGCTGGCTCAAAGCTTGAATTCCTGAAGTATTTTCTAGCTTCTCAAGACCCTGAGACAGGATGGGAGCTCCAAGGTACCTCCAAGACATCTTAGCAAGTAACTTCAGGCTTAGGACCGTAACTTTTAGGTTTGTATTTCCGTGCTCAGCTTCACACCAACTTTTGTTGCACCAACTTTTACCCTCTTCCACTGAGATTTTTAATCATACCAGAATCCATGAAAGTAAAGCAGTTTTCCACCTACCTTTTAGCTCCAGGTGTCTTGTCTTGTAGCCATAACATCCTGCCCAAACCAAAGGGACAGTGTCCAGGAAAAGATGGCAGCTGGCACCTTGTTCTCTTCATCCATCCTCTCCTGCACAGCTCCCCTGAAGCCTGCAGCCTTTAGCTCTGCCTCATGGAACCTCACAGCTCTCAACATTTGCACTTACCAACACAGTTCTCAAGGACAAGAACCTTCCAGGCCACTCACAACACTGAGTCAGAGCAAACTGACCCAGCAGCCCCTTGCAGACTTCAATCCATTAAGCCCTCTGCCACCAGCTGTGCAAGGCTCCCAGCCTTTTGATAGGCTCCTGGCAGGATGGGGCTAATTCCTATCAGCTGTAGCTGGGAACAAGCTTTCTCACAGCTGATGCTGCTTCAGGTCATCTCATCCTGAGATAACAGAGCTTAGTAGATGCCATTAGTTCTCCTGACTAATACACTGCTGCTTCTGGGGGGGGAGATGCATTTGGTGATATCCTTCTAAGAGATTTCCCCTCATTTGGTAGGGAATAAAAGAGATGGGTCTGGAGCCCTCAAAGGAATGAAAACAAGCACCAGTTTTTGTTACACAATCACAGACTACATCTGGTTGGAAGAGACCTCAGAGACCATCCAGTCCAGGCCCAGCACTGCAGGGTCAACACTAAGCCATGCCCCTAAGCACCAGCTCTACAGGCTGCTCAAACACCCCCGGGGATGATGACTCCAGCAC
Organism: Picus viridis; assembly: GCA_033816785.1. Taxonomy (NCBI): domain Eukaryota; kingdom Metazoa; phylum Chordata; class Aves; order Piciformes; family Picidae; genus Picus; species Picus viridis. The sequence continues at coordinate 34,203,274 of CM066574.1, forward strand.
TGCCCTGGGCAGCCTGTTCCAAGCTTTGAGAACCCTTCCAGTGAAGAAATGTTTCCTAGCATCCAGCCTGAACCTCCCCTGGGGCAGCTTGGAACCATTTCCCCTGCTCCTGTTGCTTGCCCCCTCCTCACTCCAACCTCCCTCCAGGGAGCTGTAGAGAGCAATGAGGTCTCCCTTCAGCCTCCTGTTCTGAACACCAGCAAGGATCTGGATGACTGAGGTTTCAAAAGGGCAATCAGGAAATCCTTGCTGCACTTCAATGGTTTGAATAGTGCCACTACGGTCCCAGGCAGAGGAATTCAAGCTTGTGTGAACCAGCACCAAAGGAAAACCATTTGCCTGAGTAAAGGATCAACTTAAGCCAACTTCCACAGAGAGAATTAAGCTTTACACTTTCTGTGCCGTGACAGAGCTGCTCAGTGCTAGGATCACTGCACTGAGGAGTTACTTCTCACCTCGGGTTTTGAGATGATTGTGTTTATCCAGGGCCACTCATGGGGGAAAATTGAAGGGTTAGGCAAATACATATCACTTAGCTGCAAAAAACCCACCCAACAGGGAACTCTTAGAAAGGAGAGAAAGGAGAGCACCAAATTGCCTTAAATTTACTTGACTTGGATTTTGATCCCTGTGTGGGAAAACAAATGTATATTTACCTACTGTGAAGCCAAGTGTCCAGCCACCAGAATAGAATAGAATAGAATAGAATAGAATAGAATAGAATAGAATAGAATAGAATAGAATAGAATAGAATAGAATAGAATTTAGGAATTTTAATTGGAATAGAATAGAATTAGAATTAACCAGGTTGGAAAAGACCTTTGAGATCATCGAGTCCAACCTCTCACCCAACACCATCTCATCAACTCAACCATGGCACCAAATGCCTCATCCAGGCTCTTCCTAAACACCTCCAGGGATGGTGACTCCACCACCTCCCTGAGCAGCACATTCCAGTGGCCAATCACAATGTCCTCAAAAAGCCATCAGGAGAAAAGGTGTTCATTTTTTCCCCCAACAGATATATATAAATAGATATATATATTCTTTCCTTCTGTGGATCCTTCTTCTCAGAGTCTAATAAACCCTCAGGCTGTGGCTCTACAGTTGGTCTGTTGGAAGTGTGGGGAGGTTGCAAGCCCCACTGTTTAAAGCCAAAAGTTCTCCTCTTGGTGAGCAGCAAGAGCAGGGCCCCAGAGCGCAGAGGGAGAGGTTTTGTGGCCCCAGATCTACTCACACAGACAAAAATGAGACCCTGTGGGAAGACATTTCCAATCCTCACCAGCTGCAGCTGGAGGAGAGCAAGCAGTCTTAAATACACATCCAGAAGAAGCAGAGATGTCCACTTTGATGTGATATGCACCATAAACCATGGGATAACAGTGTGCAAGATGATTGTTATTGCTCCACTTGGCTCCGGTGAGACCCCACCTGCAGAGCTGTGGCCAGCTCTGGGGTCCTCATTGCAGGAAGGACATGGACCTGTTGGAGCAGGTCCAGGGGAGGCTAAAAATGATCAGAGGACTGGAACAGCTCTGCTGTGAGGACAGGCTGAGAGAGTTGGGGTTGTTCTGCCTGGAGAAGAGAAGGCTCCAGGGAGACCTTGCTGCAGCCTTTCAGTACTGAAAGGGGGCCAACAAGAAAGATGGGGACAGACTTTTTAGCAGGGCCTGTTGGGACAGGACAAGGGGAGATGATTTTATTCTAAAAGAGGGGAGATTTAGACTAGATAAAAGGAAGACTTTTACAGTGAGGGTGGTGAAACCCTGGCCCAGGTTGCCCAAAGTGGTGGTGGATGCCCTAGAAACATTCCAGGTCAGGTTGGATGTGACTCTGAGTAGCCTGGTCCAGTTGAAGCCATCCCTGCTCACTGCAGGGGGTTGCAGATGACATTTAAAGGTCCCTTCCAACTCAAGGCATTGTATGACTTTAAGAAAACACCATCTGAAGGCCTAGAGATGAGACATCTGAAGCTACTGGCTGGAAATCCAACCACTGCCAGCTGAATGTGTTTGTCTACACACGCTTCAGGAGGCCACACCATTCCAGGAGGCCTCCATCTGCAAGGTGCTCTCCCTCTCTTTACATTTCAGTGCCAATTAGAGGCACTCCAGGCTTCAGAAAGCTTGACCTGCTGTGCCTCCAGCCCTCCTAGGAAGCAACTGCACAGCCAGCTTCAGAGGGGCAGCAGCCAGCAAGAGCCAGTGGTAGGAGAGCCAAGGAGGTGTGCAGGGCTGTGACTGCCCAGCTTGCCTGGGCCGCAGCTCCAAAAGGGTGCCCCAGGCGTTGCCTGGGAGGTGCCACTGGCAAGCCACAGCTTTAGCAAACCAGCAGCAGCTGCCATTTTGCACTTCTGACTGGGGACTGGCCCAGGTGGCACCACCCCTGCCAACCCAAACCTGGCTGGGGTGCAGCTTAGTTTTCAGGTGAGCTTGGAGCTGCTGCGGATTTCCATGCAAGACAAGACTTGGGGCTTGTAGGAGAGCTGGAAGCTGTCTTGCTGTGGCTTCTTCTTCATTGGCAAATGTCAGCAGGACTTTTTCCTTCCAGTGTCAGCTAGATATAAATGTTGTGAAACCAACTCTTCCAGACATCAAAGCCAGAGAGCAATTGTTTCTGGGTTTCAGCCCAAGCCTGGCACTGGATGCAGACCAGGACTTGGAGACATGCTTTTTCATTTTGAAGAACCATTGCCCAATGTGTTTTCTTGTGCCCCCAGGCCCTGGTCCATATGAGTTTCATCCACCATGTTCCTCCCAACACACTGTTTGAGAGCTATCCCCAGTCAAAGTGTTGTGAATAGTTCACACATCCAAGTGCCAGGTTCTACCCATTGGCCACAGCACCCCCAGGCAGTGCTACAGGCTGGGGACAGAGTGGCTGGAGAGCAGCCAGGCAGAGAGGGACCTGGGGTGCTGGTTGATGGTAGGCTGAACATGAGCCTGCAGTGTGCCCAGGGGGGCCAAGAAGGCCAATGGCATCCTGGCCTGCATCAGGAATAGTGTGGCCAGCAGGAGCAGGGAAGTCATTCTGGCCCTGTACACTGCACTGGTTAGGCCACACCTTGAGTCCCGTGTCCAGTTCTGGGCTCCTCAGTTTAGGAAAGATGTTGAGATGCTGGAAGGTGTTCAGAGAAGGGCAAGAAAGCTGGGGAGGGGTCTGGAGCACAGCCCTGGGAGGAGAGGCTGAGGGAGCTGGGGTTGCTTAGCCTGGAGAAGAGGAGGCTCAGGGGAGACCTTCTTGCTCTCCGCAACTCCCTGAAGGCAGGTTGTAGCCAGGTGGGGGTTGGTCTCTTCTCCCAGGCAGCCAGCACCAGGACAAGAGGACACAGTCTCAAGCTGCGCCAGGGGAGGTTTGGGCTGGAGGTGAGGAGAAAGTTCTTCCCAGCAAGAGAGATTGGCCATTGGGATGTGCTGCCCAGGGAGGTGGTGGAGTCACCATCCCTGGAGGTGTTCAAAAGAGGACTGGCTGTGGCACTTGGAGCCATGGTTTAGTTGTCATGAGGTGCTGGGTGACAGGTTGGACTCGATGATCTCTGAGGTCTTTCCCAACCTTATTGATTCTATGATTCTATGAACAGTTCACACAGCTCTCATGCAGCCCAGGTGGAGATGGAGCCACCGTGGCCACCTGACCATCTCCAGCTGGGGCTGGGTGACTTCTCACGTGCTGTGGGATGAAAAATAAAGCCCACAACATTCCAGTCATTCCAAGTGTGCTCCCAACAGTGCCTTTAAACAAATCTCCACTGTTGGAGGGACAGAGCAGGACTGGAGCCTGTCTGCTTCAATTTAAATCTGTCTCTGAATGATATCCATGAGTTACCAGGGAGAATTGCAAAAGGGAGGAACAAATAAACACTGCAAATAGAAACTCTGATGCCTGGAGAGTTCCCAGGCTAAGCATCCATGTGTTAAAGAGGAAAGGGGGGGAAAAGCAAAGAAAATCTTCTCACTAGCATGCAAGCATTAGCAGCTCTGAGGCTGTGTAACCCATCTGTGAGTAAGTCTGGAGCTAGCAGGGGGAGCCCTGCCCTGTTCCCATGAATTGTCCCTCTGTACTTGGCCCTGGTGAGGTTGCACCTTGAATACTGGGTTCAGTTTGGGGCAAGGGCCATAGGACAAGAAGGACACTGAGGTGCTGGAGTGCAGCCAAAGAAGAGCAATTAGAATTAGGATTAGAATTAGAATTAGAATTAGAATTAGAATTAGAATTAGAATTAGAATTAGAATTAGAATTAGAATTAGAATTAGAATTAAATTAACCAGGTTGGAAAAGAGCTTTGAGATCATCAAGTCCAACCTATCACCCAACACCATCTAATCAACTCAACCATGGCACCAAGTGCCTCAGCCAGGCTCCTCTTAAACACTTCCAGGGATGGTGACTCCACCACCTCCCTGGGCAGCACATCCCAATGGCCAATCTCTCCCTCTGCGAATAACTTTCTCCTCCCCTCCAGCCTAAACCTCCCCTGGCACAGCTTGAGACTGTGTCCTCTTGTTCTGGTGCTGGGTGCCTGGGAGAAGAGACCAACCCCCACCTGGCTACATCCTCCCTTCAGGTAGTTGTAGACAGCAAAGGAGCAGGTGAGAGGTGTAAAGGCTTGTGAGGAGCAGCTTGAGGGAACTGGACCCGTTTAGCCTTTAGAAAATGAGGCTCCAGGGAGAGCTGATGGAGGCTGTAGAGAGGTGGGCCTGGTCTCTTCTCCCAATAACAAGGACAAAAGGAAGTGGCCTCAGGTTGCACCAGAGGAGGTTTAGGTTGGACAGCAGGAAAAATGTCTTCCCTGAATGGTTGTCAAGGCCTGAAACAGGCTGCCCTGGGAAATGGTGGAGTCACCATGCCTGGAGGGAGTTAGAAGCTGCACAGGTGTGGTGCTGAGGGACATGGTTTAGTGGGGGACTTGGCAGTGTTGGGTCAATGGCTGGATGTGATGATTTTAAAGGACTCTTCCAACCCAGAGGAGCTGTGATTCTATGAGCTGTGCCTTGCAGGCTGCATGCTCTCAGGCCATCCTACAGGGCTGTCTAGTAGGCACATAACCCACCGCCTACAGGCTGGTGTACAAATTGTCCTCTCCATGAGGGGGGAAGCCCCCCAGGGAAGTGCTTTAGCCTGTCAGTATGGTCAGCACACTTGGTGGTGCAGCCAAGGGCAAAGAGGTTTAGCTGCTGTGCGTGAAACAGATGTCTGGCTGCTGCTGCTGGGTTTTAGGAGCATTTCTGCCTTTGCTTTCTATTGCAGCATGGGAAAGACTCACTAGACATTGCTTTGGATGGACCTCAGCCAAAGCCTTTCTGCTTTTAGAGCAATGGCTCCATGAGCCTCCATTTGTACCCACACAGAATCACAGAAACACTCAGATTGGAACAGACCCTCAGCATCACCAAGGCCAACCAGGAACCCTACTCTGCAAGGCTCACCCCTAAACTAGAGCCCCAAGCACCACAGCCAAACCACCTTCAAACACTCCATCACCTCCCTGGGCAGCTCATTCCAATCCCTGACCACTCTTCCCAGGAAAAAATGTTTCCTACTCTCCAGTCTGACCCTCCCCAGTCACAGCTTGAGGCCATTGCTTCTTGTTCTGTCCCTAATTGCCTATGAGAAGAGACCAGCAGCAGCCTCTCCACAAGGTCCTTTCAGGGAGCTGTAGACAGCAATGAGGTCTCCTCTCAGCCTCCTCTTTTCCACACTAACCATCCCCAGCTCCTTCAGTCTCTCTCCAGCAGATTTCTTCTCCAGGCCCTTCCCAGCTTCCTTGCCCTCCTCTGCCCTGGCTCCAGCACCTCCACATCTCTCTTGGATTGAGGTGCCCAACACTGGACACAACACTCCAGGGGTGGCCTCCCCAGAGCCGAGTCCCAGGGCACAATCCCCTCCCTGCCCCTGCTGGACACAGCATTGCTGATGCCAGCCAGGATGCCATTAAACCAGTGCAGGAGAAGCAGAAGGGCCAAGGCAGCTCCTCCTCACTCTAGACCTTAGGGGACCAAGTTTGGCAAGGCAGAAGAGAAGCCACTGGTCACAGCCTGGTGCTGACGCAGAGTGCTGAACGATGGCCAGAGCCCCAGGAGCGGCACTGGGTCATTTCAGAGGCAGCCAGCTCCCCCCACAGAAGCCATCTAGATTCCCATTTGGCCCAGCCCTTGTGTTCTCAGGGCTCGAATTGATGCCCACGTTTAATGCAGGAATGCTGGAGCTGGGATGCCATTTGTGTTTGTGCTTCTAATAGCTACCTAGAAAATATTAGACAATGCCAATAAAAGGGAAAGCTCTGCCTGCCTCTCTCCTGAAACTCCTCTTCAGCATAACCCAATTTTCCAAGTCACTTAGAGGCCTTAAAATAAAATGAAATCCTAATGATGCTGCTGCCATGAATAATTAATTGTAGCAGCACAATCTCTCAAGCAAAATCCATTCTCATTCGATTAGAGGGTTTCTCAAGACCTACGAGTTCATTATGGCATTTTTACATCCTTCTTGTCTCTTGCATTCCTTTGTCTTCCCTCATCTGTGTCTTTTCTTATTTGTGTCCCAGGCCCCACAGCCTCAGCAGCTTCCAAGGCAGCCTTGGGCCCCACCTTGGCCTGGGGGAGAGAGCTGCACAGCCTGGCACACGGGGGCTGGAGTGCAGTCGTCTGTAGCCCATGGGCAGCCCCACAGACCGAGAGCTCATTTGGAAGGAATCACAGAACCACAGAAAACATCCTGCTGGAAGAGACCTCCAAGACCATCCTGTCCAACCTTCCACCCAGCACTGAAGGCTCAACAGCAAACCAGTCACAGGATCACAGAATGGTAGAGGCTGGGAGGGACTTTTGAGGCTGTCAGGGAGGGATAGGACTGAGGGGGGGTGGAGCAAAACTGGAAATGGGGAGATTGAGATTGGAGGTTAGGAAGAAGTTGTTCCCCAGGAGGGTGGTGAGAGCCTGGCACAGGCTGCCCAGGGAGGTGGTGGCAGCCTCCTGCCTGGAGGTGTTTGCAGCCAGGCTGGATGTGGCTGTGAGCAACCTGCTGCGGTGTGAGGTGTCCCTGCCCATGGCAGGGAGGTTGGAACTGGCTGCTCCTTGAGGTCCCTTCCAAGCCTGACAATTCTGGGATTCTAATAACCACTGGAACTGCTTTTTCTACCAGCATTTGGGTTGGCAGAACTTTCAAGACACTCAGAGCTGCATTAACCCAAAGAAACTATTTTAGAGTATAATGGGAGCCACTCAGAGTATGCTTAATAATAGACTTTGCCACAAGAAGTAAAACTTCTGGCCAGACATGACCTAATTTAAACTCTTGGCAACTCATGCATTTTTTCCCCCGTAAGCCTCTGACAGTCCAGGCCCACCCAGTGGCTTCTCTTCTTCTGACAGTGACAATGGTGTAAGGAATGAGAGCTCCCTGGAGTCCCTGCAGCAGCTATCATTAGCATTTTGGAAGATGCATCCAAATAAACCCCAGATCACCGAGTGTCTTGGGGAATTTAACTGGCTCTTTCTCCGAGAGAAGCACTCCACGCAGTGCCGAGGACAGACTCCAGGTCTGATCTTTGCCCTGCACCTCTGGCGCGCGCCCTGGGGTTGTGGCGGCGTGTGGCATTGCCCTGCCGCTTTGGGGGCTTCCTCACAGACTGCAGACCCTGCAAGCACAGGGTGGTGGGTCAGAGAACTGAAACAGACCTCTGCCCTCCCATGGGATTCCTCCAGCACCATCCTACATCCACTGGTGGTCTTCATAGAATCATAGAATCAGTCAGGGCTGGAAGGGACCTCAAGGCTCAGCCAGTTCCAAGGCCCCTGCCATGGGCAGGGACACCTCACACTACAGCAGGCTCCCCACCACTCTTCTTGGGAAGCTACCACTTCTATAGTTACAAATCCTCTTCTGGCCAAAATGTACCCATTGGAGCCTATGTCCATTGCACTTCAGGCCAGTTTTGTCCTCCACACTAAAGAGTTCATCTTCCTGTCAGAGTTTCTCCCCTTGATGTATTCGTAGGCAACATTTCTCCTTTCTCAGATCATCCTCAGATTATTTATTTCCTCCTGGTCACCCAAGGGTCCCTTCCCTCCATGCCCTCCCTCCTCTGAGGGGAAAATGAGGGACTGGAACTGTACCCAGCACTGCACGTGAACAACTGGAGTTAATAACTCCTTCCCTTCTGCCAGTACCTCCTTGGAGATACCTCAAGACGTTAGAATCATCACTACTTTTCTCCTGGTTACTTTGCAGCTATGGCTCCCTTGTGAACCTCTGATCATCCCATATAGAATCATGGAATCACAGAATGGTTTGGGTTGGAAGGGACCTTTAAAGATCACCTGCAATGAGCAGAGACGTAACACAGTCACAGAATCACAGAAACACTCAGGTTTCCCTGAGCATCACCAAGTCCAACCCAGAACTCTACCAGGCTCACCCCTAAACCAGAGCCCCAAGCACCACAGCCAAACCACCTTCAAACACAGCCAGGCTTGGGGACTCCTCCTCCTCCCTGGGCAGCTCATTCCAATCCCTGACCACTCTTGCCAGGAAAAAATGTTTCCTGCTCTCCAGTCTGAACCTACCCAGTGGCAGCTTGAGGCCATTGCCTCTTGTTCTGTCACTAATTGCCTGTGAGAAGAGACCAGCAGCAGCCTCTCCACATGGTCCTTTCAGGGAGCTGTAGACAGCAATGAGGTTCTCCTCTCAGCCTCCTCTTTTCCACACTAACCATCCCCAGCTCCTTCAGTCGCTCCTCATCAGATTTATTCTCCAGACCCTTCCCAGCTTCCTTGCCCTCCCCTGCTATCCACCTCTTTTGCTGTTTCCAAGTGCTATGTTCTTGCTTTCTAGAAGCAATTCTTGTTACTCAGCACCAGTTTCTTCACCTAGCTCCTTGCACTGCTGCATTCTCACCAGCTCAGCCCCTGCTGAAGCACATCACCACCCCCTTTGTGCTGCCGAGGCCTCAGGACTTCAGTCAGGCTCAGATTTCGTTCGCACCCCGGAGCCTGGCCACAGACGTGCTCTGGCTGGCAGGATGCTAACCACAAGGCATAACCTACCCCTGAAAGAGCCCAGGGAAAGGGCTGCCACCCCATTATCACCTGGCTGCCCATCCAGCTTTAAAACACTGCTAGTTTTTATGAAAGAGCATTCATAGGACTATGCAATATGAGTTTTGAGTTGGGTTTTTTTTGCCCTAAAGCTTGTTTAGAAACAAGTCTCCAGCCCTGTAATCCCCCTGTCAGCAAAGCTTCCTGTTATCTCCTCTTCAGCTTTTGTATTCTTCCCTATCTTATCCATCTAAACTGATAAATTCCCTCAGAGGACTATAAAATCCGCTCTGCCAGACATGATGGGTCATGCTCCAGTTGTCTCTGCACTCCCCTCTGAAGCTTTTGTCCTTCAGTCAAAGTGGAGAGAGGTTTGGCACTTTTGATGTCAGCAGCTCCAAGGCTCCAGTAAAGCCCTGAGCTCATCACTCCCCCTTTGCTCTGCTGGAGAGGAGAGGGAGAGGAGAGGGAGAGGAGAGGAGAGGGAGAGGGAGATCCTCATAGATCTTCACTGGACTCTCTCCAACAGGTCTCTGGCTCTCTTGAACTGGGGAGCCCAAAACTGGACACAGTATTCCAGCTGTGGTCTCAGCAGGGCAGAGTAGAGGGAGAGAAGAACCTCCCTAGCCCTGCTGGACACACTTCCCTTGACACTCCCAGGATGCCATTGGCTCTCTTGGCCCCAAGGGCACCTTGGTGTCCCATGGAGAACTTGCTGCCCACGAGGGCTCATTCAAGTGCAGTTTAAGGACCCACAATTCCTCTTCCATGCAGCAGATTCTACCACCATATGTTGAGTAGGGGCTGTAGCAGCCTAAAGAGGAAGCCCTTGAGTACTCCTGTAGTTGAGTGTGAGTGCGTATGTGCCTGTGTGAGCACAGGGTGAGTCACTTTGTTATCCCTACAAGGAAGGTCACTGCAGCTATTACATTACACCGGGCACAGAAGCCATTAGTGTGGCCATTCAAATCCAAGCCAAATTGATTTTCCAGATGATCATTATCCACCTTTGCAATTACAATTCTTTTTCCCCCTCAGAAATGGGAAATTCTACCCAGACAGAAAGGCAGTGCAATATTTAGAGTTTTCTGTTAAACTCAGGGGGAAAAATCGAGCTAATTCACCCTTAATGTTCCTTGACCCAATTTCTTTGTCTTTTAGCATCACAGAGGGGCCAGAGAATATTAAGTGGCATCATCTGTGATGTGGATACCAAGGCAACAAGGCTCTCAGTTTAAGGACATTTGTGCTCTCACAGATCTGATTTACAAACTGGCCTGTGCTTGTGGTTTGAGTATTCTTTGTGCCTTCGGGACACTGAAGACCCCAGTGACAGGCAAGTGAAAGAGCCTCCTCAAGAAACAGAGAAACAGAGATTAAGCTGCTAGGTTGTAGAAGAGGAGGCTCAGGGGAGGCCTCATTGCCCTCTACAACTACATGAAGGGAGGTTGTAGCCAGGTGGGGGTTGGTCTCTTCTCCCAGGCAAGCGGCACCAGAACAAGAGGACACAGTCTCAAGCTGTGCCAGGGGAGGGTTGGGCTGGATGTTAGGAAGAAATTCTTCCCAGCAAGAGAGATTGGCCATTGGGTTGTGCTGCCCAGGGAGGTGGTGGAGTCACCATCCCTGGAGGTGTTTATGAAGATCCTGGCTGAGGCACTTGGTGCCATGGTTTAGTTGATCAGATGGTGTTGGGTGATAGGTTGGACTCGATGATCTCAAAGGTCTCTTCCACCCTGGTTAATTCTGTGATCTTATGGGAAGTGCTTTCACAACCTCCCTCTCCATTAGGGGCACTTCCTATTGCCAGATTCTTGACACAGTTAAAACCCATTGGCAAGGCCACTCTTCAAGCTGACACAGAACTGCCGGGGGAGGAGAAAAGGGCAAAGGGAGAAGCAAAGATTTGTTTTTTTCCAAGTGATCATTCAGTGCTTTCACTGCATCACAAAAGGCCAGCTACCTAGCAGAGCTTTTCAGCAGCAGCTCTGAATGCACAAAAGGGGCCTGGATAGTTGTCCACATCAACAGAGAGGCTCTACGAGCAGGATGAAGCACTGAGCTAGCCCAAGAGAAGTCACCTTGGGTACATGGAATGGAATGGAATGGAAATGAAAGATAGCCACTGACATCAGAGAATCATGGAGGGGTTTGGGTTGGAAGGGACCTGTAAAGGTGAATGAGGTTCAAATGAATTGGTTGCTTGGGCCTTGGAGTTAAACCTGCAAGTGAAGCTTGAAGAAATTGAGCCTTGCAGTTTAGTTTTTCATTACAAGCAGCTTTGATGACTTGAGGCCAGGGCTTCCCATAGGCCTTCAAGCAGGCCTGAATCCACCCAGCACACTGAGGAGCACCACTTGTGACTGGCTTCGTAAGAGCACACACATCAGATCAGGAAGAGGGCCAACAGCTTTAGTGTTCTGCCTATGTTTTACTCACATATATTTACCTTGAATTTCAAACCAGCAGCTCATTCCAATCCCTGACCACTCTTGCCAGGAAAAAACATTTCCTACTGTCCAGTCTGAACCTCCCCAGTCACAGCTTCATCAGCTTTATTCTCCAAGCCCTTTCCAGTTTCCTTGCCCTCCTCTGCCCTGGCTCCAGCACCTGCACGTCTCTCTTGGATTGAGGTGCCCAAACCTGGACACAATACTCCAGGTGTGGCCTCCCCAGAGCTGAGAGCCAGGGGACAATCCCCCCCTGCCCCTGCTGGACACAGCATTGCTGATCCCAGCCAGGATGCCTTTGGCTTTCTTGGCCGCCTGGGCACACTGCTGGCTCCTGTTCATCTGCTTGTCCATCAGCACCCCCAGGTCCCTCTCTGCCAGCAGCTTTCAGCCACACTGCCCCAAGCCTGGAGCATTGCTTGGGGTTGTTGTGACCCAAGTGCAGGACCTGGCGCTTGGCCTTGTTGAAGCTCCTCCTGGTAATGTTGGCCATGGATCCAACCTATCCAAGTCCCTCTGTGGAGCCTCCTTACCCTCATGAAGATCAACACTGGACCTAACTTGGTGTCACCTCTGAACTTACTGCTGCCACACTCTGTGTCTTCATCAAGGTCATCAATAAAGATGTTAAAGAGAAGTGGTCCCAACACTGAGCCCTGAGGAGCACCACTTGTGACCGGCCACCAGGACTCACGCATTGCCCTCCCAGATCTCTGCAGATGCTGTCACCTCGCTCTGTAAAGGACCTCAGAAGCCCTCTGTCAGTGGCTGTAAGGATTCCAGCTCTCACCAGAGAAACAACTGGCAAAGCAGCTTTAAGATGGCATCAGCTGTCCTCCACCAGCAGCAGCTGGGAGCATTTATTCAGACATTTTAAGACAAATATTTGCTTCAGCAATTAAAACAAAAGAAAACCTTGCTTGGAGGAATCATAGCTCATAGCTGTTTGCTAGGAAGAGCCATGCTGCCTTTTGCATTTATAATTACTAGCAGGATGATTAAGAGATAGCAAGACCAAGCCAGGCATGATCATCTTAATTAATGATGTTTGTGCTGTAATTTACATGTTGCATCCAATCCTTGCAGCCACGGGGGGATGAAAAATGTGGAAAATCAACAGTGTTGGAAAACCAGCAGGCAACCACAGAACCCCATGATCCCCCAGCTCCCCGAGCCAGCCCTGGGTCACATCACCCGGAGGCTGGTTCTTTTCAGCCGGATGAAGACAGCAGGGTGCCTCACTCCTTGCATAAGCAGCGCTTCAGCAAGCCAGCAGCCTTACCACATGCGTCTGAGTGTCAGAACTGCTGGGGAGCAGGCAAGCTACAGGCAAGCTACAGGCAGGCAGGGCTGTGTGAAGACAGCCTTGCATGTGAAAGCCCTTGAGCCAGAAGAGATACAACAATGGGAGTCACTCCACATCTCCCTTGTGATACTTCATCCACTTATCTCAAGCAGGAGGACTCTGAGCTTTTAGCAGCGGTGGAGTGGTGAATCTTCACGCCGTCTGCAAGAACCTGCTCCTGCTGAGGATGCTGCAGGAAGGAGGCTTTGGGTTTGTGTGAATTGTTCAGGGGAAAGGTGCTCCCCTGAAAGGTGCTTTGCCTGCTGCTAGCAGAGATCATAGAATCACAGCACATTTTGGGTGGGAAGGGACCTTTAAATGTCTTCTAGCCCAGCCCCTCTTCAGTGAGCAGGGACATCTGCAGCTAGGTCAGGCTGCTCAGAGGCTCATCCAACCTCACCTGGAACCTTTCCAGGAATGTTGCTTCTGTCACCTTTCTGGGCAACCTGGGCCCATGTTTCCCCGCTCTCAGAGAGAAGAGTTTCTTCCTTATATCTAGTTTGCATCCCCACTTTTAGTTTAACACCATCACCCCTTGTGCTATTGCACCAGGCCCCGACAACTGTCCCCATCTCTCTTACAGCCCTGTTCCCTGCACCACCTCAGTGCTTTGTAAGGCAAACCGCTCGTTAGCAGCCTTCGCAAGGGCAGGGAAGCAGAGCAGAACGTCCCCCAGCATGGTAGAAGCAGAAAGCGAGCCCTTTTCACACGCATAACGCCCACTTAGGCGCCAGAAGCGAAGCGGGGCCAGCCCTCGGGGCAGCGGGCAGGGCGCTGGCAGCCGGCGCATCACGGCCTCGCCGCCAGCAGGCAGCCCGGGCGGCGCCGCGCCGGGGCTGGGTGGCGGCGCCACCTAGCGGGCCGATAGAGCAGCGCGGCCTGCCGGCGCCGTGCGCAGCGGGGGACGCGGAGGCCTGGCCCCTCCCGAGCCCCCGTCACAAGTGACGTGCTGTCTTAATTGGCCGGTTACTCACTTCCTTCATTATCTCTAGTTAGCTAATTAGAGCATCGAGTTGCTCATCGGCGACACAAAGGGCTCATTTCTGTTCACCGCAACGTTTTCTGCCGGCTGGCAATTGTTTTCCCAAGGTTTTTGCTCCTCTTGCATCATCACCTGTTTTGTGCTGCTCAATTCGACACCCGAGTTTCTCTTAAAAAACCCCAAACCTATCAAACAAGCATCTTTTCCAACAAGCTCTTTCCTTTTTTATCGAGGAAAACCCAGGGAATTCCAGTCCTGTCAGCCTGACCTCAGTGCCAGGCAAGATCATGGAGCAGATCATCTTGAGTGCAATCACTCAGCACTTACGGGATGGCCAAGGGATCAGGCCCAGCCAGCATGGATTCAGGAAGGGCAGGTCCTGCCTCACCAACCTCACCTGCCTCCTTTTATGCCCAGGTGACCACCTGGTGGATGTGGAGCAGGCTGTGGATGTATTCTGCCTGGACTTCAGCAAGGCCTTTGACAGTGTCCCCCACAGCAAACTCCTGGCCAAGCTGCCAGCCCCTGGCTTGGACAGCAGCACTCTGAGCTGGGCTAGGAACTGGCTGGAGGCTGAGCCCAGAGAGTGGTGGTGAATGGTGCCACAGCCAGCTGGCAGCCAGGCACCAGTGGTGTCCCCCAGGGATCAGTGCTGGGCCCCAGCCTGTTCAACATCGTTATTGATGATCTGGATGAGGGGATGGAGTCCATCAGCAGTAAGTTTGCAGATGACACCAAGCTGGGGGCGGGAGTTGATTTGTTAAGAGGGTAGAAGGGCTCTGCAGAGGAACCTTGCCAGGCTGGACAGATGGGCAGAGTCCAAAGGCATGAGACTGAAGACATCTGAGCACAGGGTGCTACACATTGGCCACAGCAACCCCAGGCAATGCTACAGGCTGGGGTCAGAGTGGCTGGAGAGCAGCCAGGCAGAGAAGGAACTGGGGGTACTGGGTGACAGTAAGCTGAACATGAGCCAGCAGAGTGCCCAAGGGGCCAAGAAGGCCAATGGCATCCTGGCCTGCATCAGGAACAGTGTGGCCAGCAGGAGCAGGGAAGTCATTCTGGCCCTGTACACTCAGCAGTGCTGAGGCCACACCTTGAGTCCTGTGTCCAGTTGTGGGCCCCTCGGTTTAGGAGAGATGTTGAGATGCTGGAAGGTGTCCAGAGAAGGGCAAGAAAGCTGGGGAGGGGTCTGGAGCACAGCCCTGTGAGGAGAGGCTGAGGGAGCTGGGCTTGCTTAGCCTGCAGAAGAGGAGGCTCAGGGGAGACCTTCTTCTCTCTGCAACTCCCTGAAGGGAGGCTGCAGCCAGGTGGGGCTTGGTCTCTTCTCCCAGGCAAGCAGCACCAGAACAAGAGGACACAGTCTCAAGCTGTGCCAGGAGAGGTTCGCGCTGGATGTCAGGAAGAAATTCTTCCCAGCAAGAGAGATTGGCCATTGGGATGTGCTGCCCAGGGAGGTGGTGGAGTCACTATCCCTGGAGGTGTTTAAGAGGAGACTGGCTGAGGCACTTGGTGCCATGGTTTAGGGTGAGAGGCTGGACTTGATGCTCTCAAAGGTCTTTTCCCACCTGGCCAGGTCTGTATTCTGCAAACACACCACTTCAGTCAACATGGGTAATGCCACCACAATAACTTTATTCCACTCAAACCACTCATCTCCTTGTCCTTACCGCCGCACTGTTGAGTTGCTTGCATTCGCGTGTGCAGATCAGCATCCCAAAGAGTTCCCAGAACAGTTTTTATTAAAAAAAAAAACCCAACCACCCAACCCCAAAGCACTGCAGCTGTGGGGTCTTTCTTGCCCCCAGTACAGCTATATTTCTCTTAAAAAGTACTGTATGTATTAAACAGTTAAGGTTTATCCCATCGCTGTCAATTGTCTTTGAAGAGCTGTCAAACGTGTCCAGCTTTAGTGAACTTCAGGAATAGAGTCAAGCAAAAGCTTTGAGCTTTCTACAGGGAGGAGGAGAGGCTCAGGTATGGTGTGGCATGAAGGCAAGGTGCCCTGAACAGGTAAGCTTTGTGTTTACAGTATGCTTTCAGGAAATGACAGGAAGTCCAACTCCCAAGGGATAACTCAGAGCTAACAGGAGATACATCATTCAGAGGAAGAGAGAGCATTTGGAAAGGTGTCAACATTCATCTTTTCAACAGCTCTTGAAAGAGGTAATGGTGCAGATTAAGTACAAGCCTTTTAGCCTCAGTGTAATACACATCTGAAATCATAAAACCAGAAACACACTCAAGCATGGAAGACCAAGCTCTTGCCACTGTCATTCTTCAGAAAAAGAGGAGGAGTCAAAAAAAACAGAAGAAAGCATTTAGTAGTCCACTTGTGCTTAACATAGTCAATGCATGAGAAAGCCAGAAAAAGGGAAGGGGGAAAAAAATTACACTTTTTTTTTTTTTTTGTACACCGTGATCAAAAAAAAGATAAGATTAGAAAACTTGCAGAAATTGCACTGTGTTGAAAACACTCTCCAGAACCTGCGCCGCCTCCACGCGCGGCTGCCGGCCACGGCTCCTCTCCCACTTCAATTGCCAACCTGTGGAGGCCCCTCAGGGATCAGGGAGGTGAAGAAGGTTGTGATAAAGGACCAAGCAGAAGCCATGAATCCAGGCTGCTGCTCTGTGTTGGCATCTTCACCTGCATCTTCTGCGCTGTCTTCATCAAGGCCCTCGTCCATAAGTCGTTCCTTTAAAGAGAGAAATGGAAGCAGTTCAGCTGCTGCTTCGCAGAGCTCCGACACGAAGGCCACCAGCAGCCATCTTCCTACAGGGAGTGACTTCTCTTGAAACAACCTTCCTGAGGGAAACTAGCAGGAAGAAAGGCTGTCATGGAAGTAGAGACAATCAGACTGGGAAAATAAAGGATTGAAGTAGCAGGCACCAGAAGAAGAGGACACAGTCTCAAGCTGTGCCAGGGGAGGTTCAGGCTGGAGGTGAGGAAGAAATTCTTCCCAGAGAGAGAGATTGGCCATTGGGATGTGCTGCCCAGGGAGGTGGTGGAGTCCCCATCCCTGGAGGTGTTTAGGAAGAGCCTGAATGAGGCACTTGGTGCCATGGTTGAGTTGATGAGATGGTGTTGGGTGAGAGGTTGGACTCAGTGATCTCTGAGCTCTTTTCCAACCTGCTTAGTTCTATTCTATTCTGAGGACCACAGTGAAAGCTTTTTGTTTGGTTAAAAGGCTGCATTTCATAGGGGTTGACTTGGTGTCCAGGCATCGCAGCAGACCCAGTATCATACAGGAACCTCAGCAGACAGCTCTGCTCCTACTCACCATCTCCTCCAGATCAGCGTTGTTTGCATGTTGCCCATCCCGGTGGTTCACTTCCGCGTTGTTGGCCGCCTGCTGCTGGCCTCCCTCTTGCCTGAAGGGGAACCATCCAGCCTGGTGCCTACAGACAAAATGGAACAGCTGAAAACCCTTCTGAAAGGAACAACAAGCTTGTGCTGCTACTGCAGAGAATTCTACTCAGCTCTGGGGAGGCCACCCCTGGAGTATTGTGTCCAGTGTTGGGCACCTCAGTACAAGAGAGATGTGCAGGTGCTGGAGCCAGGGCAGAGGACGTCAAGGAAGCTGGGAAGGGCCTGGAGAAGGAATCTGCTGGAGAGAGACTGAAGGAGCTGGGGCTGGTCAGTGTGAAAGAGAGGAGGCTGAGGGGAGACCTCATTACTGTCTACAACTCCCTGAAAGGACCTTGTGGAGAGGCTGCTGCTGGTCTCTTCTCACAGGGAATTAGGGACAGAACAAGAGGCAATGGCCCCAAGCTGCCACTGGGACTGGAGAGTAGGAAACATTTTTTCCTGGCAAGAGTGGTCAGGGATTGGAATGAGCTGCCCAGGGAGGTGGTGGAGTCCCCAAGCCTGGCTGTGTTGCAAGGTTTGGATGTGGTGCTTGGCGCTATAGTTTAGGGGTGAGCCTTGTAGAGTAGGGTTCTAGGTTGGACTGGGTGGTCCTGAGGGTCTGTTCCAGCCTGAATGTTTCTGTGATTCTGTGAAGTGCTTTCAAATGAGTGAAGCTACACTGCCTGGCTTTGCTTTGATGGCTGGGTTAAGAAGGGTCTTGCTAAGAGCTGTTCTGTAAGTTTCCCAGGTGCTGCTCATAGCCTTCTGTCCCACCAGATGAGTAATCTACCATGAGTAAGCAATTCAATAAGTAGAATACTTTTTTAGGGCATCTTCCCCACTTAGAAGCTCTTTAATTAGATCAATTCTCAAAGGTAGCCTTAATTTTCCATAGTTTCAAGCTGACTTTCTGTGGGGAAACAAAAGAAAGAAAGAAAGAATTCAAGCTTCAACTAAGGCTTGGGCCACATTCCACTGTACACTAAATAAGCCTCTCCTGTTTTTCAGTGCCTATATTCTGATTCCAGCCATCCCTAGCTGCCTAAGCTTTTGCATTTGGCTGATTCTTCAGCTTAAATGGATTGCAAACTAGCACACACTCCAGAGCAGATTCACAGGTTGCATTGTCTTGGAAGGGACTCTCAAAGGTCAGCAGGGACACCTCCAACTAGAGCAGGCTGCCCAGGCCCACTTCCCATCACATCTTGAATGTCTCAGGGCCTCAACCACATCCCTGGGCAACCTCTCATAGTATTTTACCACTCTCACTGTAAAGAGCTTCTGCTGATGTCCAACCTAAACCTACCCTGCTCCAGTTTCAAACCACTGCCCCTTGTCCTATAGCAACAGGCCCTTCTAAACAGTCCCTCCCCAGCCTTCCTGTAGGTCCCCTTCAGATATTGCAATGTAGTTAACAGACCTCCCCAGAGCCTTCTCCTCTCCAGGCTAAACAGCCCCAACTCTCCCAGCTCACTGACCATCTTTGTGGGGCCTACAAGAATGCTGGGGAGGAACATTTTAGGGTGCTGGGTAGTAACAGGACTAGAGGGAATGGATCCAAGCCAGAGGAGGGCAGATTTAGATTAGATGTTAGGAAGAAGTTCTTCTCCATGAGGCTGGTGAGACACTGGAACAGCTTGCCCAGGGAGGTGGTGGAAGCCTCATCCCTGGAGGCTTTAAGGAGGACCCACCCTATAAGTCTCAATTCCAGAGAAAAAGAGTTGGCAAATTCCTGCAGCACTCTCTGGAGCAAGTTGAGGAGCACTGCTTATTGGTGACTAGGATGGAGAAACAGGTGTGGCTGACCAGTGAGTGGTCTTGCCTGTTTGTATCCCCATGTGATGTTCTGCTGCTTACAATGGAAACATTGCTCAGTAGATTCAGATTGGATGTTAGGAGGAAGTTCTTCCCCAGGAGGGTGGTGAGAGACTGGCGCAGGCTGCCCAGGGAGGTGATGGAAGCCTCACCACTGGAGGCTTTTAAGGGCAGGCTGGATGTGGCTGTGAGCAACCTGATCTCGGGGAAGGTGTCCCTGCCCGTGGCAGGGGGGCTGGAACTGGCTGATCCTTGGGGTCCCTTCCAACCCCGACAACTCCGAGGTCATGCGGACCCACTGCAGCAGGCGTGGGAGCTGTCCTCCCGCGCTGTACTCACAAATAAACCAGCAGCATGGCTCCCATGACCATGACAAAGCGACTGAAGGAAGAATAGAAGTAGACGATGCTGAGGAGGATTGCGGCTCTGGAGAAGGTGTACATCCAGTCCAGCCAGTCCCGGTTGAAGTCCTCTTCGTTCAGCACCGGGCCGCCCTGGGCGTTCATCTGAACGTTGGGGTTCCCGGGCCTGTTCTCCCGCGCGGCTGCGTTGGGTGCTGCTGCAGGCTCGTTGGCAGGAGCACGTTCTGAATTCACAGCCTGGCCGCCTGCAGGCCTCGCTGGCTCGGCGCTGGCAGTCACTTGGGCTGAAAGAGCAGCTTGGCTGAAAAAACAAGAGGGAGCAGAAAATTAGTTTCTCAAAAGAAAACCAACCCCACTGCGGCAGTTCGGGCTGGGTGCCTCCTGTTCCTGCCACGGAAGTTACACCTCCCGTGTCCCGAGCCTCCACCCAGGAGGCGGACACAGGAAGCTGCATATTGCATACCCATAATATCCTGCACCCCATAAATCCGTCTGCAAAGTCTCTCTCTCCCTCTTTCTTCCCTCTCTGCTCCCATGGGAGAAGCTCCCGATCAGGTAACACTAAGGGAGTTATCTCAAGGCCTCTTAGGCCTAATGCCAGGAGGAGAAGGAGGGGGGGGGAGTCTCAGACCTGCCAGCCTGAGACCAGCCTAGCAGTGGAGGGGGAAGAAAGAGCCCAGTGGGTTTTGGGTACACCCTCAGGTGGGGAGAAGGGAGGTGCTGGGGACCTCCGAGTGTGCTGGAAGGGACTCTGTACACTTTGGGGTACCTCTATCACTGTGCTTGTAGTTTCTGTAAAACACTAACTGCTCTTCCATGTAAACTTCCCATCACCTCTGCAAGCCATTCGTGTGAGGAGTGTCATTCGTTTGCCTCTCTTAGGGGCAAGAGAGGATCTGCCTAGCCTCAAACCAGGGCACCCATGCACTAAAATTTCTAAGCCAATTGTAGTCTTTCCTACACAAAGAAAAACAAAGTTTCAGATGCAGAACATGTCAAACCCCCTCCATCTTCCCTTAAATCTTTACTCGTTAATACATTTAGCCTGCAGAAGAGGAGGCTCAGGGGAGACCTTCTTGCTCTCTCCAACTCCCTGAAGGGAGGTTGTAGCCAGGTGAGGGTTGGTCTCTTCTCCCAGGCAGCCAGCACCAGAACAAGAGGACACAGTCTCAAGCTGCACCAGGGGAGGTTTAGGCTGGAGGTGAGGAAGAAAGTTCTTCCCAGAAAGAGTAATTGGCCATTGGGATGTGCTGCCCAGGGAGGTGGTGGAGTCACCATCCCTGGAGGTGTTCAAAAAGGGATTGGATGTGGCACTTGAAGCCATGGTTTAGTTAGTCCTGAGGTGCTGGGGGATAGGCTGGACTTGATGATCTCTGAGGCCTTTTCCAACTTTATTGATTGTATGATTCATTCCAATCCAAAACTGGGTTTTATCACTTGCTGGGTAAAACTCAGTGTAAGAGAGCACAGACAGACAAAACAAAACAGACATTTGGAGCCTGCAAACACCATTTAAGCTTTTAACACCCTCCTTTCCTTCGTGGAACCCAGTGCTACCCAAGATAATGCAGACTTACTATTGCATGTAGTACTGTCGTGCATACATCTGCTGCCACCAGATCATCTGTAAGGGACTGAACGCAGGGTACACAGAAAATCCAGCGGGCACACCTTGGCCTGGAAACTGGTTGCCTATACTGCTAAAAAAAAACCCCCAAAAACCAATAGATTTAAAGAAAAATGCTCAATCCAAAATGGTCATATTTATACAATGCAATATTAGCACTAGCATTAAAAAAATAACCAAAAAAGCAGCAGTTTTCCACTCCTTTCCCCCCCCCCCCAACAATGCACTGAAACAACACTGAAACATGTACTGAGATGATCCAGCCCACTCCAAGACAATCCACTCTGTTCTCATACAAGGAATTATTTCCACAGGAAGAGGATGTATCTTTGGTTTGGGTATTTTTTTCCCCCCACTTATTTGCCACTAACTGCATCTCTGAGACAAAACCACGTTGAAAAGCTTCCAAAACCCTAGACAGCTGTGGAAATTTCCCCCTCCTCCCCCCAATTCCTTTTAAGTTCAGAGGTCACCCTTAAAGGTGCTGCAAAGGGAAAAGGTACTCTCTAGGGCAGCTTTCTTTTAGGAGCAATGCCACTGAACACGCCACTGTGGTCTGAGGCACGAAGAAATTAACAGGAGCAAGGACAACAAATTCATCTTTCAGACACAGCTTCTCAATTATTTACTCCTAATTATTATTTAGTAAATTATTTACTCCTCCCCAACCCCTCCAATATCTTGAGCATTAAGTCAGTCTCCTCCCTGTGGGCTTTTAACTTTGGTTCACATGCAAGGGATTGATCAAGCTCCTCTGCACAAGTGTTAGGTTAGGTTTTGTCTGCTTTTAAACCTCTTAGCCTCTCTTACCTCCTAGAGCATATAGCATGTTTTGGCAAGATTTCCAACTCTTTCCCCAAAGATTTGGATGTAGGGAACTGTAGTAAACCAGGACATCTTTCAGGACAGCATGACAGTACAAAGCATGAAGAAAAGTTTATTCAGACTGCAGGCAGCAAAAGCTGAGACTGCTGTAATTGTACTGCAGACTACACCTGTCCCCTAAGTAAGGCACTCCCTGCAAAGATATCACCAAGAGATTTCATTAGTCTACCAGGCATTCAGATATAAAAGACATGCCCAGAAAGAAAGATGGGAGGAAGACATTAAAATCCCTTTCTCCCACCTTGTTCCACGTGAGTGTTTCACTGCAATTCTGGACCAGAGCCTGCCACGCAACTCCGTGCCCTCTGCTAACATTGTTTGTGTTTAGCCAGAACCTGGTTTGACAGTAGGTTAGGGAGGTAGGGGCGGGGGGAACCACAACAAAACCAGAACCCCAGCCAGCCCACAACAACTACTTTCCAGATGCCACACACACACAGAGTGATAAGCACAAGCAATACTCCAGATGTCTTTCCATAGTCACAGCCCTGTTGTTGCCACTTATTTATGCCTCATGAACACGTTGGAACAGCAAAGCTGTCAAGCTGCTACTGAAAAACATCAGTCATGCTTCTACCTTGATGGCTCCAAGCTTTAAGAATGTGTTTTTCTAGCCCCTGGCCTGGCAAACACTTGGAGTTATAAATAGGACTCTGGAAAATGTTTGACTCTCAAAAGGTGAAGATGAAACAAATATTGACCAGGGGTATTGGTAAATAGTGCACTGTGACCAGTCACAGAATTGTTAGGCTTGGAAGAGACCCCAAGGATCATGTAGTCCCAACCCCACTGCCATGGGCAGGGAACGCTCAGACTAGATCAGGTTGCTCACAGCCACATCCAGCCTGGCCTTCAAAACCTCCAGGGATGAGGCTTCCACCACCTCCCTGGGCAACCTGTGCCAGTGTCTCACCACCCTCATGGGGAACAACTTCTTCCTAATATCCAATCTGAATCTGCTGAGCAATCCCTGGAGGTGTTTAGGAAGAGTCTGGGTGAGGCACTTGGTGCCATGGTTTAGTTGATCACATGGTGTTGGGTGATAGGTTGGACTTGATGATCTCAAAGGTCTCTTCCAACCTGGTTTATTCTATTCTATTCTATTCTATTCAATGTCTCCATTTTAAGCAGCAGAACATCACATGGGGATACAAACAGGCAAGACCACTCACTGGTCAGCCACACCTCTTTCTCCATCCCAGTCACCAATAAGCAGAGCTCCTCAGCTTGCCCCAGAGAGCGCTGCAGGAACTGGCCAACTCTTTCTCTCCGGAATTGAGACTTTTAGGGTGGGTCCTCCTTAAAACTGAGCTAAACAAAAGTTGAGAGGCACCAGGCTAACAGCTCTCCCTCACAGCTATGTCTTCAGAGGCCTCAGGCTGACAGCCCTCCCTCACAGCTATGTCTTTCAGAAATATTGCAGGACTTGAGCCTCTATTTTCTTTCAAACTCTTTTGAAAGTTGCTGTCTTGATGTCTTCAAGCATAACAGCAGGTTAGGAAGCCAGTCACTCAAGGCAAACCACAGAAGACTTCAGTTATGTCAGGTTCTTTCCTTTCTCATTCACGTATTTCAGTGGTTGCTTTTTCTTTGTTGCCCTCTCTCCCCTCCCTCTCCCCCCCCCCTTTTCCCAACATTTTCTTCTTTTTCTTTTTGAGCAGCACAACTTAACTCTTCCAGATCTGACTAATAATGAGAAAAAGCAGACATCAGTACTCAAGAACTGGCTTCTGGTTTAAAATACCAACTGGCACAGCAGTGTTTTGTTTGCTCTTTGAAGGAAAAAAAAAATCCAAGTGAGGCAGATGTTGTCAAGTTTACAGCTATTAGAGCTGCCAGGATACTACATTAGCTTATGAAAGCCAGGAACAACTCTAAAGAGCAAGTAGAATTCCTCCAGAGAAACTCTCCCCAGCAAAGCTGTTAGAAGTAAAGCTGCATGTGCCTTCTCCTCATCTTTTTTCCAAAGGGAGGAGAAAAAGGCAGGCAGTGGAGTATCTCAACAGCACAAGAGCAGAGGAGCAAATCAGACAGACACAGGCATTCCACAACTCGAGACCAAAGCAGAGCAGACTGTGGGAAAAAAAGCTCAGGTAAGTCAGAAAGCAGTTTGAGGTTCAAACTGTAGAGGTAGTTTCAGAATATTCTTCAAAGCAAGAGGCAGAAATGGCTGGAAAGCTCAGCTTGCATCTATGGAAGACACTTAAGCTCACTGGGATTCAGTTTGAAGGCAAGGTCCAGACTAGTGCCCCCACCAAGATCCTGCTCACCACTAGGGGAAAGATAAGGCTTTATATCCAGTCTCTCATCCTCACGACTGGCAAGAGCTGTGGCTGCTTAATGACCTTGACCCCCGAGACATCTCACTCAGTGTTTGTCTCCTATGAGCCAGGGTTATCAGCTTCAAGGGATACTTCAATGTCCTCCACTCTGTTATTTGCTACTTCAAAAGAAGGAAAGAATAACTATAGTGAGGAAAGGCTGCTGCTGAGGCAGGGGGTGTGTGTGCTGCAACACACTGCACGCTGTCAGCATGCCATTTGGTTGTTCCCTTCCAAACGTGACTCTGTACACACCACCAAAACACTCACTAGATGGGCTGCCCACACTTGACAAATCATCTGGCTGCCTTGATGGTTTGTGTCTGTTTACTGCTTCCCAGCACTCCCCAGTCTGCAAGACAAGTCATTTCAGAACTGAGCCCAGCTGTTCTGGCTGTACCTGCCTTGCACAGCGGGGCCCTGATCCACGACTAAACCCACAGGAGCAAACAATGCTGTGCTTTGCTCTCCACAGCGAGACACACTTGGGGGAGATCTAAGCCACTCGTCCAGCCCCACCTCAAGTCCAGACTTTCAGCAAACAGCATTTACCAAAAGCTCAAAAGCAACAGAAAGTTTTCAGTGGCCTTCTCTGTAACATCTGAGCAGCCTGCGTCGAAGACCGCTCAACTCACGGCCTGACGCTTTGTGCCGGGAACTGAAAACTCACCCAAACCACCATTCAATCACCCGACCTTCACGGGACTGACTTGTACAAATGACTTCACTGATCAACAGGTTGCAAAATGCTCAAGAACAACCCTGACCCTCCCACATTTGCAAACATCTGGAGGCCTTTTCCCATCAGCAGAGCCTGCAGCTCGTTGCACAGCTAGAATAAAAGTGTTAGGTCATGAAACTGAGCACCGAATTTCAGCTCGGAACCTTCATTGTCTCTAACAAGTCTCAGTCTGTGTATGAATTAGATGAAAGCCAAGATTGCATTGCCCTAAATGATGTTTAAGAGAGCAGCTAGAAAACAGAAGGCATTTCTTACTGCTGCAACAGAAGCAGCAGTGCCCTGAAGCAAAAAACCCAGATGCATCTGAGATTGCTGAAAGCATTATAGAGGGTTTTTCACAGGCTGCAGGCTACAGCAGTCACTGGCACAGAGTATTTGCAGTTAAGCAGAGCCAGTGTCCAGCAGCATGCAAGGAGAAGTTAAGGTAAATCTTTATGTTCCATTGAATTACTTACACACACACACAAAAAAAAGACCTAAGTTTATTTAGGGTTCATGTCTTTTGCTCTTTCTGTTCTTATGAAACAGATCTCCAGCCACTTCCTCTTACTCCAGTGCCGTTTGGACCACAGAATGCTCTTGGATCCCCATCTGCATTCCTTTTGGATTACACTAACACTGAAAGATGTTATTTAGATGCATGGCTAATGCACCTTAGTCACAACTAGGTGACCAAATTCTCCTCAGTTAAGATGGAAAACCCTGGATTATGGGCCGTGTTGATGTTAGGTTCTCAGCACCTCTTTCAGTTTACAGATCTGTTCCTCTCAACCCATTACAAAAAGACACAGAGTAACTTTAAAACATGAAAGCACTGCCTTTATTCCAAGCACAGTAATGCCTTCCAGACTGACACTTTCTACTCTGTTTCAGGCAAAAGACTGAACAAATGGCTCTGTTGCCTTCTTGAAGGCCACAGCCTACTAACTACCACACATACTGACAAACACCTCACCCTGAGTATGATAGAAGAGACCAGACTAGGAGGGAAAAGACCTTTGAGATCATCAAGTCTAACCTATCACCCAACACCTCCTGACTAACTAAACCATGGCACCAAGTGCCACATCCAAGCCCTTTTTGAACACTTCCAGGGATGGTGACTCCACCACCTCCCTGGGCAGCACATTCCAATGGCCAATCTCTCTTTCTGAGAAGAATTTCTTCCTCACCTCCAGCCTAAACCTCCCCTGGCACAGCTTGAGACTCTGTCCTCTTGTTCTGGTGCTGCTTGCATGGCAGAAGAGACCAACTCCCACCTGGCTACAACCTCCCTTCAGGGAGTTGGAGAGAGCAAGAAGGTCTCCCTGAGCCTCCTCCTCTCCAGACTAAGCAACTCCAGCTCCCTCAGCCTCTCCTCACAAGGCTGTGCTCCAAACTCCTCCCCAGCTTTGTTGCCCTGGACTCAATCCCCTCATCCAGAACATCTATAAAGATATTGACCAGGATGGGGCCCAGCACTGATCCCTGGGGAACACCACTAGTGACTGGCTGCCAGCTGGATGTTCACCTGAAAAAGATGACAATTTCTTACAGAGTAAGCTACACAACACACAATGAACTGCTTTCAGATTCATTTACATGACACCAAGCAGCAGTCAGTACAGCCACCCTAGTGTCCCCTGGCTTTGTCATAAAGGCTAAGCATAACCACTTCTGCAAAGATAAATGCCAGAATAACTGCAGTGCTCCACCCTCCAGGTTGACTCTGACAAGAAAGCTTAGAAATGAAATTGAAGCTCAATATGTTTTCAACAGTTCTTGGCAGCTGCTTTAGTTCCAGTGACAGAAGCAGCTGATCATGTTGCAGGTTCAGAGTTTGTTCCTTTTTGTGTTCTCCAAAGAGAGTCTTTAGAATCTACACAGTGGTCAGAGAATGTCTTGTTAGAAGGAAATCTTGAAGATGTTCCCTGAGGAAACGACAACCATCACCTCAGAACAAACTATCCTTCTGTTTTCCCCTTGGAAACAACAAAAAAACCCCAAACAAACCCCACCCACCAGTCTGAGAATCTGCAAGGGTCACAACAGTGAAAAGTTCCTAAAGCTGCTTTGCTGAGGCCTTTGGCAGCTGAGTCTAGCTGAGAGGTGTCCCTGCCCACAGCAGGGAGGTTGGAGCAGATGCTATCTGAGGTCGCTTCCGACCTGAGCCACGGTATGATAAGAGCAAAAACAGGCAGCATTTTGAAGGTTACATAACAGATCTGATCTAGAAATCCATGATGGCTGTATCTGATTCAACTGTATGA
Source organism: Picus viridis (assembly GCA_033816785.1). Lineage (NCBI taxonomy): Eukaryota > Metazoa > Chordata > Aves > Piciformes > Picidae > Picus > Picus viridis. The sequence goes on from CM066574.1 coordinate 34,230,433, forward strand.
AAATACCTTCAGTCTGTGATGCAGATGCACAAGCACTTACATGGACCCAAAACTCCTACGTAGCGTTTCTACTTTATTCGATCTCTACTGATGATCTGGATGAGGGGATGGAGTCCAGCATCAGTGAGTTTGTAGATGACACCAAGCTGGGGGCAGGTGTGGATCTGTTAAGAGGGTAGGAGAGCTCTGCAGAGGGACCTTGACAGCAGGGTGGACAGATGGGCAGAGTCCAAGGGCATGAGATTGAACACATCCCAGTGCCGGGCTCTACACATTGGCCACAACAACCCCAGGCAGTGCTACAGGCTGGGGTCAGAGTGGCTGGAGAGCAGCCAGGCAAAAAGAGACCTGGGAGTAGTGGTTGATAGTAGGCTGAACATGAGCCAGCAGTGTGCCCAGGGGGGCAAGAAGGCCAATGGCATCCTGGCCTGCATCAGGAATAGTGTGGCCAGCAGGAGCAGGGAAGTCATTCTGCCCCTGTACACTGCACTGGTTAGGCCACACCTTGAGTCCCGTGTCCAGTTCTGGGCTCCTCAGTTTAGGAAAGATGTTGAGATGCTGGAAGGTGTCCAGAGAAGGGCAATGAGGCTGGGGAGGGATCTGGAGCACAGCCCTGTGAGGAGAGGCTGAGGGAGCTGGGGTTGCTTAGCCTGCAGAAGAGGAGGCTCAGGGGAGACCTTCTTGCTCTCTCCAACTCCCTGAAGGGAGGTTGTAGCCAGGTGGGGGTTGGTCTCTTTCTCCCAGGCAAGCAGCACCAGAACAAGAGGACACAGTCTCAAGCTGTGCCAGGGGAGGTTCTGGCTGGATGTTAGGAAGAAATTCTTCCCAGCAAGAGAGATTGGCCATTGGGATGTGCTGCCCAGGGAGGTGGTGGAGTCACCATCAGTGGAAGTGTTTAAAAAGAGCCTGAATGAGGCACCTGGTGCCATGGTTTAGTTGATGAGATGGTGTTGGGTGAGAGGTTGGACTGGATGATCTCAAAGGTCTTTTCCAATTTGGTTAATTCTATTCTACTGCTGAATCCCACCAGGAGAAGTGAAGAGTTGCATCTCTTCTGTGTCAAACCCTACGAACCAGCAGACTCTGCTAAGAGTCTCGTGTTGATTGCGATAAAGGATAGAAAACACACCCAGGAGCAATAATTTTATCAGTTACATTCCTAACTACATCAATAGTGCAGCTGCACCTATCAACAGAAAATTGAGGACAGAAAGCATGAACAAAAAACCAACAGCCTGAAGGGGAGCTCCAAGAACACCTGACTGTTTGACTGACTCCTGGCTAAACTAATCAATACTCATATGACAGATGTTTCTGATGCTTCAGTTTAGCTAGCCAAATCATTTTGCAGACTGTGGAACAAACACAGCTACAGCTGAACATTGAAAGCACTTTAAAGAGCTGAGCATTGCTTCCATCTCACTTACCCTTGCATTAAATAAGGGAACTGGTGGCTTGGTGTGGGATTGCTTTGTGCTTGTGGAGGATTCCGATGCCTCACTCCATCTGTACTACTGCTCAGAGGTGTAGAGGAAGCTTCTTGGTTTGGGGGTGAGGCAGCAGCTGGTCCAGAACGGTCCTTCAAAGTAAAGACAGTTGAGACAGTTGAGGTTGGGGCATCCTTTTGCCACAGTTACAAGATTCACCAAGTGTGTCAGAGGAAGCTGTGTGCTTCAACATTTTGGCTCAAGTTTAATTGAGAACATAAGCACCAGGCAAGTCTTGTGGAGTTCTACTGCTTCTAGGAAGCCTTTAGTGAAAGTAACGACTCAAAATCGCACTCAGCTGCTCCTGTGAGAAGAGAGAAGACTCAAGAGAGATCCCAGAGTAAAACTAGTCCCCCAAGTGACTGGGAATCCAAGTTTCATAAGCCTGAACCAAACTAAACACTTCACCAAAAGAATGTTTAACAGCAGCAGAAATTCTAGCAGCTACTGCTAACAGAAGTAACTTGAACCTCAGGACATGACTTCATGTTCAGAGACAACAGTGCCTGCAGTGGCCCAAAATGCCACTCCACTACCTTTGTCTTCAGTTTCCTCTTCTACTCACTCTCTTCACTGTGCCAGCTGCCCAATCCAAACTGCTGTGCTGGCTGCTGGGAAGGGGGGTCGGGGCAGGAATAGGATAGTAGCAAGGAACTACTTAGGCTCCCAGCCACACACCTACCACCAGCGTGTCAGACCTTCACTGCTTTCCAAGAGCAATACTTCACCCTGGAAGCAGGACAACAGCTGGCTCTCCTCGCCTATTTATCACCATAACAAGACTGCAATTCGGCCCTGGAGATGCATTATGGTAGTTTTAGTGAGGCCCCAAATCCTGTTGCTAAACATTACTGTAATGTTTATGCGGTAGAAAATCCTCTTCAACTTCCACAGCTCAGGAAGTGAGGAGGTGCAACTACTTAAAGACATCCAGATCACATCCGCCCTACAAAGGAAAACAAGAAAAATTTATCTCTAGACAAAGGGGGTGGGGGGAACGGGGAGAATAAGAAAAAACAAAGGGAAAACACAAAGGCCGTTCAAGCTCTGGCTTCAGGCTGTTTCCTTCGAAGTATTATGAACTTAACGCCCTGCACACTGACTCCTTTCAAGGGATATGAAGAGAGTCATTTAAAGGCAACAGTTACATCTGATCTACATAACGACCCAAAGCAGGGCTCCTCTCCCCGTCCTGCTTGCAGAGGTATACATACAGCCTCTGAAGAGACAATGTAGTGCCTGTCCACTCTCTACTACTGCTCCAACTGCTCCCATTTCTGATTGTCACACAGCAGTCTGGAACAGCACCCCAGCAACGGCAGAATGAAGACAGATAGCTTGATGCTGGAAGGTTACTTCCCCTGTGCCGACAGTCAACACCCCCTGCTGACAAGCACCTACATTAGGACTATCCACATTCCTTTCTGACTAACCTTCCAGGGCTGCTTAGTGATAACTGCCAGCTCTGGCAAAAGCCAAGAGAATGACAGCGCTGAAGACCAAATGACAGCAACGAAGACCAAATGAACAGAAGCAATGCACTTGCACTTCTGTGAAAACATCAACAACTGCACCATTTCCGGAGGATCTGAAGAGGGGAAGGCTCAGAACACCCTAAACCAGCTGTTCACATAACGTTCTTACCTAATGAAACTTCTAGCATAGCTTCTACTTCTGTCTCTCAGACACTGTGACTATCTTGAAGCTACCATCTAAGCACCGGCCAATTCCAGCCGAGGAGAAGGAACACTTGCCAAGCTCCACCTGCCTGTCTCACAAGGGCACTCATGTGAGTAGTCTCTCTTCAGCAGTACAAGTTTTCACAAAGGAAAATCAGAACCTCATTGCTAAAGCACAATCCAAACACATTGCTCAAAGACACAGGGAGATGTAGAGAAAAGGTACTTTTGGACAGTGTTACAAAGGATAGCTTAGAAAGAGTGGTGCTTTATCATCTAATAAACATAACTGTGCTACAATCTGGGGGGGGGGGGGGGGGAGAGAGAAATACATCATCTTGGTTTAAATACAGCTCCACTCTCAAAGAATCCAATCTCACTGCATAAATCCGTGCAGCAGGCTCTACTTTCACCACACTATTTTAGAGTCACACTTTTAGAGTAAGAGAGAACTTTCAGGAAAGCTGCTCCAGTGCAGAAGAAATGCATGTCCTGTGCATGGTAAAAAACCAAAGCCACTCACTGAGCTACTGCTGGAGGTTGCAGCTCCGTGACCTTCTCTGCTGGTGCTGGGCTTTGGAGAACTTGGGGGGTCCGAGAGGTGCAGACCAGATGAACCATGTGATACTCATCCTGCTGAAAATGAGAGACAGGGAAGTGCTAAAGCAACAACAGTGGAGAAATTTATAAGCAAACAAAAAAATTAAAACCCACCCCCGTCTTTCAGAATCCACTTTCTAAGCTGCATTTACAATCAGTAAAGGAACATTGTACAAAACAGAGAGACCACAAAGCAAAACCTGAGCCTAGCACAAGAGAAAAATCTCTTGTTTCACAGCTAATGTTTTCTTAGCAGCTGTCCACAATCACATATTGAATGCTCATTTAATTCCAGTCTTCCCCAGACCTGCAGTTAGAGCAGGACCAATGGAAGACCATACAGAGAAACAGCAAACATCATTACCACAAGCTTTAAACTTCTCTTTTGGAAGCATCTCAAACCCTTCCCAGGGCTCAGCTGCCCTAAAGTTAAAAGTGTGCATTGAGCTCTGATGAAGAGCAGTATTTGCCCCTGTACTCAGCACTAGTTAGGCCACACCTTGAGTCCTGTGTCCAGTTCTGGGCTCCCCAAATTAGAAAGGACATTGAGACACTTGAACATGTCCAGAGAAGGGCAGTGAGGCTGGGGAGGGGTCTGGAGCACAGCCCTGTGAGGAGAGGCTGAGGGAGCTGGGCTTGCTTAGCCTGCAGAAGAGGAGGCTCAGGGGAGACCTCATTGCTCTCTCCAACTACTTGAAGGGAGGTTGCAGCCAGGTGGGGGTTGGTTTCTTCTCCCAGGCAAGCAGCAGCAGAACAAGAGGACACAGTCTCAAGCTGTGCCAGGGGAGGTTTAGGCTGGAGGTGAGGAAGAAATTCTTCCCAGCAAGAGAGATTGGCCCTTGGGATGTGCTGCCCAGGGAGGTGGTGGAGTCACCATCCCTGGAGGCCTTCAAAAGAAGATTTGATATGGCACCTGGAGCCATGGTTTAGCTGTCAGGAGGTGTTGGGTGATAGGTTGGACTTGATGATCACTGATTCTATTCAGTATAGTCATCAAGGCAAATGAAAAATGTAGGCCCTGGAATTCCAGAAGTAAACCAAGGGAAGGGAAAAAAAACCAATCATAAATGGATCATGCTCCACCTCACTTCAGTCTTCAGCTTGGCCCATGCCTACCCTGAAGATGCCCAACTGAAGAACCCCTGAAACACTCGGGGCATGCCATGCAAAGTGCTAGATGGGACTGGAGTACTCCTACATACTGGAAAGCTGGGTAGTGAACAAGTGGCAACACTTGAAGCCATGTCAGCATGCAAGCAATCCACCTAGCTTGGATGCCATAACTTCAGTCTGACGCTATTTCACTGTGCCGAATGAAAACACCTCATGACACCGGCATGCCTGAAGCAACAGGGACAGTTTTGACTGTGTGTTCGAATTGCACACCCAATAACCACATTTTGATCAAGAGGAGGCATAAAAACACACCAACCAGAATCTGTCCTCTTCTGAAATCAGTGTGGTGCAGTTTTCAGTAGGAAGGCATTTGGATATATTAGGTTTGAAGGTTGTTTTTTATAAACTATTAAAACCCCAAACCAAGCAACAAAACCACCACAGACATTTACTCACTTTCAAGTTTTAATCACTGGGAAGACAAAGATTGGGTAATTGCTTTTCTACAGCACCATGCAACACTGCTAGCATAGCCTAGCCACATTCATTTCAACTTCTCTGCACAGAGCAGTTGCTAGCCACTCACTGTTCCATGAGGGACAACTTACCAGCCAGGGGTAGTGAGCAAGGATCAGAGAGCACTGAATGCAGCCATGAGCACTCTGACCACATCCAAACCCTTTAACCTTCTTTCTTGAGAAGAATCTCATGCCACTCAGAAAGGCAAAGGAAGCTGGGCATACAGCTTGCAAGCTTAAGAGTGCAAAGCTTTACTCAGTGTGACAGTTTATGGCAATGTATTTCTTCCCAGCAAGAGAGATTGGCCATTGGAATGTGCTGCCCAGGGAGGTGGTGGAGTCACCATCCCTGGAGGTGTTTAGGAAGAGCCTGAATGAGGCACTTGGTGCCATGGTTGAGTTGATGAGATGGTGTTGGGTGAGAGGTTGGACTCGATGATCTCAAAGCTCTTTTCCAACCTGCTTAATTCTATGCTATTTAGATCTGTGTTGGGCATCACTATGCTTGAAGAGTGCCACAACTTCCAGCCTCCAAGTATTTGGTACTGGTGAAATGACACTGCTCAGTATCAAAGAGCAAGTATCATTAAAACTAAACTGAGAGCCAGTCAACTCTCAAGTAATATTAGAAACTGCTAGCTAATCAAGTAGGGAGAACATGGCACAGAAGGAGACTCAACTGAAAAATAATCCTGCCTTTTTTTTTTCCCCAAAAGCTCCTAAACACTTGAACATGAACTCCTCTCCCTCCAAACACCAAGTTTAGGACTTTGTGCTGAGACTGATGAGAATGTTTCTGAAGTCATTACATTCAATGAACTAAGGCCTATAGCTACTAAAATGCCTGTGAAGTCAGACAGTGCCCCTGCACAATGAAGGAAGACAGCACTTGGCAGAGTTTCTCCTCTAGCACACAAGCATGGCTTGAAAGCGTGGCCCTTCAAACTCTTCTGCTCTAAGCAGGTCAAGGGAATTTAAGGGACTCAGGTTTCGCTTTGCCCTCAACAAGCAAAACCAAGCTTTGAGGCAAGTTACACAAGCATTTTGATGAACTTTTAAGTGGCAGAGGGCATAAGGCTGGCTGGCAATATTCCAGCTCCAGCTGGCCAGTAAACCCAGACACAGTAAATATTTTGGTAAGCAGTTAAACCCAATGGAATAAATCTCTTTCAGAAGTAATTCTACAGAGCCACACCAGTGTTTGTCTGCTCAAGCAATACTCAAGATTCCCCTGCCCTGGCTTCTCCATACAACACTGAACTTCAGCTGCCCACTTTCACTAAGCCCTCTCCTTTAGAGACTTTGCTCTAAACCCTTGCCCACCCACTCCTGCAGCCTTTAACTTCATTGCTACCTCAACACGACCAAGACCCAGGTACTCCATGACAGAATTGGCCTATTTCCTAAGACACAAAGCCTGCATAGTTGTTTGAGGCATCCTGGTCTGGTTAGGAGGAGTTGAAAGATGAGCCAAGGCATTATTCTTTTGGTACCCTCAAAATGTGATAACCTGCCCCAAATACCACCTTATTCTAGGTGTTCTTAAGAACTTTGCAAACTTGCAGTCCCTTTTATTTGGTAGCATCAATCTCAACTATTTTGAGAACCAAGTGCGTGCAGCTCAAGTTTTCCTGCAAGAGAGGTCATGTGCATTTGGGACTTGGATTTCATTTAAATGCTGACTGAGGATTCCAAAGTTAAATTAGTCACATTCTATTTTTTTTAACCAAGATGAATCACAAGAATTAAAGGAAAACGAAAATGCAATAACCAACAAGCTTTCAGACATCATCAGGAACAGCTGAGAGCTGACAAATACAGGCAAGGCCTAGGAAAGAAGTTTTTTTACACTGAGAATGGTAAAACACTGGCACAGGCTGCCCAGAAGCCAGCAAACACTTCAGGTCAGGCTGGGCAGGGCTCTGACACTGGCACAGGCTGCCCAGAAGCCAGCAAACACTTCAGGTCAGGCTGGGCAGGGCTCTGACACTGGCACAGGTTGCCCAGAAGCCTGTAAACACTTCAGGTCAGGCTGGGCAGGGCTCTGACACTGGCACAGGTTGCCCAGAAGCCAGCAAACACTTCAGGTCAGGCTGGGCAGGGCTCTGACACTGGCACAGGTTGCCCAGAAGCCTGTAAACACTTCAGGTCAGGCTGGACAGAGCTCTGAGCAACCTGGTCTAATTGAATATGTCCCTGCTCTCTGCAGATGATCTTTAAACAAGCTTTAAAGATCCCTTCCAACTCAAAACATTCTACAACTCCACAAATGAAACCAGGACAACGAATAGCTTGCCTGGCAAAACTATGGAGGAACTGAAAATCCTGGGTTGGCATATAAATATCTCACCCTTGATTTGCTTAGCCAAGTGCCATTTGTAATCTAAACTCTTGGATTTAAGTGTGTAAGACAAATGGAACGATGTCCCAAGCCAACACAAACCTGTTACATGACTCCACTGATGTCACAGTGGGAGCTGTCCAGAGGAGTGACACTACATATTACTTGTCTGGGAATTATGCAGCCCATCTGCTCTCCCACCAAGCGGAAATGTGCCTCAATCCACAAGGATGACAATCCTACAGACATTGGCCAGAATGGATCAACATTTTATGGTGACACCTCAATACAACCATGAAAATTGAAGCTGATGGACATACATCTAAAGTTTCCTCTTTCCCCCAAAGGACTTTTGGTCAAATATTATATGGTGTTGATATAAAGCTTACTTTTCTGAGAACATCTTTCAGCTGGAGATGATCAGGAAGCAGTCTGCCAGAATACACCAGTCTCTGATCCTTTGTTGACTAGGAGATGGGACAAAGAAAGGAATTTAGCTTTTCCCTGCTGTACAGAGATACAGCTGGAGACAACATTTGCAAGTGAGAAAATCCCTTACAGTTCCAACCACCACCAGACAGCCTTGAAAAAAAAAAAACAAAAACATTTTAGAGCCTTCAAAAGTCCAATGTGAAAGTTAAGTGAAAAAGAATTCTGCTACTGCATACTCAGTACAGGTGCTGCAGTAACTGGCACCACCTAAATGCTGCTCAAGCAAACTGCCAGGGCTCTTCAAAAATTCCTTTCTTTCAAAGACTTGCTCTTCATCCTGCTCACACTGCTTGGCACTTGCTGAAAAGGCACATGGAGAAGTGGCCAGGGCAAAGACAACAAACCCACCCAAACCTGAGATTACTTAGTAGAATGATGGAATGGTAATTAAATAGAGAGGAGGAGAGACAGAAAGTTTCCATCTTTTCTTTTGACAAGGACACTCACTTATCAGTCCCTGCACCCATCTCCAACACCTCCCCTGCCTCCCTCCTCCCCCCAGAAAAACCCCAAACGTTTACCAGAGCAAACAAGGAGGAAAGCAGTAACGAGCATGAAGCACTAAAAGGTTTATTTTTGAAGGCAGCCGTCAAGCTCTGGTGAGCTTTCTTTGCCTGTTCTTACACTTCTAGAGTTTAAAAGACTTCTGCAATGCAAACATGGATTCATTTTTATTATTACTTCATGGATTCCCTATCATTCATTTACCAAAGAAAAACCCAACCCAACAAACAAACAAACAAACAAAACCCTCCTCACTATGTGACAGGGAAGAGATAACAACTGCGTGCCGGTTAAAAGGAAGCTCTTTGGAGCACCTATCTAGAAGCAGGTGTGCAGTAAAGCAATGGTCAAACAACACAAACACAAATCCCAGCCCCACTCCACTCACTTTACCCTGTCAGAAAGTTTTCAGTAGTTCAAAGCACTAGTGGGTCACCAACAATGCTGCAACTCTGAATAAACAGCTCTTTCCTCCCACCTCCTGCCCCCGACTCCTTCCCCCTTCCCTTTTCCCCCTCCTCCCCTCTCCCCTTTTTCCCTTCCTCTTTTTCTTTCCTTCCCCTTTCCTTCCTTCTTTGTCTTCAAAATCTCTGGCACAGTCACTCCTCCTGCAAAGAATTTCAGAGAGAATCCAACTGTTACATCACCTCAGCTTAACTCCTGCTTGCCTACTGAAGTCACAGTGTTCACCACTTGAAAGAGAACACTGGCATCAGCAAATGCTGCATGAAGAAATCTAGCCTCGCATCAGTGGAGCAGGCACACATTATCAGCATCAAATGTTCAAAGCATCTCCCTATCCTGCAACCAGCTCATCTTGCAACAGCTCCTCTGTCTCTCCCAGCTCCAGTTGCCACTCTGCAGCCTTCTACATGTGAACACCAAGACACAAATAGAGCAGAGAAAGCTTTCCAAGAAATTTTAAGACTTTTTTTTCTGTCTCTTGCAACAGCCTTTTACAGATCCCCAGAACTCAGCAGAATGTAGAAGAGCTGCTGGAAAAAACAATAAATCTGGTCATTTCACTAGGGGGTGTGGAAATTAGACACTCTTAAGCCCAAGGGACCTGGGGGCAGTGGTTGACAGTAGGCCGAACATGAGCCTGCCGTGTGCCCAGGTGGCCAAGAAGGCCAATGGCATCCTGGCCTGCATCAGGAACAGTGTGGCCAGCAGGAGCAGGGAAGTCATTCTGCCCTGGACTCAGCACTGCTGAGGCCACACCTTGAGTCCTGTGTCCAGTTCTGGGCTCCTCACTTTAGGAAAGAGGTTGAGCTGCTGGAAGGTGTCCAGAGAAGGGCAAGAAAGCTGGGGAGGGGTCTGGAGCACAGCCCTGGGAGGAGAGGCTGAGGGAGCTGGGCTTGCTTAGCCTGGAGAAGAGGAGGCTCAGGGGAGACCTTCTTGCTCTCTCCAACTCCCTGAAGGGAGGTTGTAGCCAGGTGGGGGTTGGTCTCTTCTCCCAGGCAACCAGCACCAGAACAAGAGGACACAGTCTCAAGCTGTGCCAGGGAGGTTTGGGCTGGATGTTAGGAAGAAATTCTTCCCAGAGAGAAAGATTGGCCATTGGAATGTGCTGCCCAGGGAGGTGGTGGAGTCACCATCCCTGGAAGTGTTTAGGAAGAGCCTGGCTGAGGCACTTGGTGCCATGGTTTAGTTGATGAGATGGTGTTGGGTGAGAGGTTGGACCGAATGAACTCTAAGGTCTTTTCCAACCTGGCTAATTCTGTATTCTGTATCAAGTCCAACCTGTATATTAAAAACTTGGTGCTTTAGAATGAGCAGTGGAGCCCTAAGTAAAAGTCCCAGAAACCTTATTTCTGGGTCCTGAGATTGATTATCTGGAGACAATTAAAACAGATAAGCAGTTCAAACAAGCAAAACCCCAAACTCCAAATGTTTGTTATCATCACCCAACAGGGCAGTGGAGTCCTCTTTTACAGAATACAGAACTATCCAGGTTGAAAAAGACCTCTGAGATCATCCAGTCCAACCTATCACCCAACACCATCTCATCAACTCAACCATGGCACCAAGTGCCTCAGCCAGGCTCTTCCTAAACACCTCCAGGGATGGTGACTCCACCACTTCCCTGGGCAGCACATTCCAAGGGCCAATCTCTCTTGCTGGGAAGAACTTCTTCCTAACATCCAGCCTAAATCTCCCCTGGCACAGCTTGAGACTGTGTCCTCTTGTCCTGGTGCTGATGGCGTGGCAGAAGAGACCAACCCCCACCTGGCTACAGCCTCCCTTCAGGTAGCTGTAGGGAGGTTTGCCTGTCCCACTCTTAACAGAGTCTTCTACATGGCCAACTTCAGCTCCTTCTCTGCAGCACCTCATACATGAGCCTCCTCTTAACCCCATGTAATTATCTTCTCAAGCCTGATACAAGCAGTGCAAATTACTTTTTAATATGAATACATTACAGACAAGGAACTGCTAGACTACAATGACTGCTCAAAGCTGACAGCTCCATTGCCTTGAGTAACATGTTTCAGCTCCCTACAAAACCACAAGAGAAAAGGTTACACATACACAGAGAGAGCACTGTTAATCATATTAAGCTACAGACATTAATGGGGGAAAAGATGAAGCCTTAGAACTCCATCCTCCTTCCTATGCAACTTAAATACCTAACTCTACACTACAGAAGTATCACTTTCAATTCTCAGGGTGAAAGCCATGCTGGAATTCTGAAGTGTTGGCTGTTTTTTAATGCAGATGGAAGAAGTGGTCAGTGTAAAAACACATACAGTCTCATACATGCCAAAGTAAACAGGACAGGCATTCAACTCATCCTCTGCCAAAGGAGCTTTGCTATCACACCTCCTGCTTCAAGGAACAGCAGGCCCACTGCTAGCCCAAACACTGAACTGTGATGGAAAAACACTTGGAAAAATGAATAATTAACAGAAACAATCAGATTGTCCTCACTCTCCAAACCAAGCACACAGCATCAGATAAACCAAAGCTAGAACCTGAAGTTTAGAGTGAGCAGCAAGACAGTTTTCAGATCACAATCCAAAAGGCACATACTTAAAGTGAACAATTCAAAGGCTAATGTTTGGTTTTTCCTCCTGTTTTTCAAGCAAAACTCCTTCTACAATGCTTACTCCAAGCCATGCCCAGCACATTAGCAAAACAGAATAGAATTAAGCAGGTGGGAAAAGACCTCAGAGATCATCAAGTCCAACCTGTCACCCAACACCATCTCATCAACTCAACCATGGCACCAAGTGCCTCAGCCAGGCTCTTCCCAAACACTTCCAGGGATGGTGACTCCACCACTTCCCTGGGCAGCACATCCCAATGGCCAATCTCTCTTGCTGGGAAGAACTTCTTCCTAACATCCAGCCAGAACCTCCCCTGGCACAGCCTGAGACTGTGTCCTCTTGTTCTGGTGCTGGGTGCCTGGGAGAAGAGACCAACCCCCACCTGGCTGCAGCCTCCCTTCAGGCACTTGTAGAAAGCAAGGTCTCCCCTGATCCTTCTCCTCTCCAGGCTAAGCAACCCCAGCTCCCTCAGCCTCTCCTCAAACCTCTCCAAACCTAAGGTAATGCAGCACCTTCCTTCAGAAACAGAGCCAACCTCAGGGCTGTCCTGTTCCAGCTGCTAGACATTCACTGGTTTGGGTCACTCCACCTCTCACCCAATCCTCCACAGAAAATAAAACTCCAAACCACCCTAAGTTGCTAGAACTGTAGGCAAAGTACATGCTAGATGGCAGGCACTACAGGAAATAAGGCACAAGCCTGCAGGTTGTAGCCAGGTGGAGGTTGGTCTCTTCTCCCAGGCAAGCAGCACCAGAACAAGAGGACACAGTCTCAAGCTGTGCCACGGGAGGTTTGGGCTGGAGGTTAGGAAGAAATTCTTCCCAGCAAGAGAGATTGGCCATTGGGATGTGCTGCCCAGGGAGGTGGTGGAGTCACCATCCCTGGAGGCGTTTAGGAAGAGCCCGGATGTGGCACTTGGTGCCATGGTTGAGTTGATGAGATGGTGCTGGGTGAGAGGTTGGACTGGATGAGCTCCAAGGTATTTTCCAACCTGGTTAATTCTATTCTCAATTGATGCTTATGGGTGCAATCAATGCAGTGGTTGACAATCAAATGCCAGGATCTGCCAGATGGATACAGACAGGCTGATTTTCCCAGGTGTTCTAAAAGCAGGATTTGATTTAGGGCTACTGTACCTGCAGTACTCCAGCTAAGAAAAACCAGTCCTGTCGGGGGGGGAAGAAGCAAACATTGATGGGTGTGAACTTTAGCTTAGACTCATAAACTCATTTCATACACTTGTAAAACTCATTCAGCTTATTCAATGACTCTACTAAATATCTCAACTAGAATGATTACACCAATGTAAATCTGCCTATGTACTTGGGATTCTTTAGTTGTTTACACAAATTAATTAGGAGGGGAAAAAAACATCACAGGCCTCAAGGCCTAACTTCTCACTGGGATATTTTAACCACCTCATTTTCAGAAGATATTACTCTTAATAAACTGCAAATTTCATGACAGCTGCCATATGAGGCATGGTAATGAGAGGTGGAATGAGGAAGGAAAGGGAAACTCTGAAAGTCTGTGTATAGGCTTCTCTTGGATGAGAAGCTCAACAGGAGCCAGCAGTGAGCACTTGCAGCCCAGAGAGCCAACCAGAGCCTGGGCTGCAGTAAGAGAAGCAGAGCCAGCAGGGCCAGGGAGGGGATTCTGCCCCTCTACTCCACTCTGCTGAGACCCCACCTGGAGCTCTGTGTCCAGTTCTGGAGCCTCTATTCCAGGAAGGATCTGGAGGTGCTGGAAGGTGTCCAGAGAAGGGCCACGAGGATGAGCAGAGGGCTGGAGCTGCTCTGCTATGAGGACAGACTGAGGGAGTTGGGGTTGCTCAGTCTGGAGAAGAGAAGGCTCTGAGGAGACCTAATTGTGGCCTTCCAGGATCTGAAGGGGTCTACAAGAAGGCTGGGGAGGGACTTTGGAGGGTGTCAGGGAGTGATAGAACTGGGGAGAATGGAACCAAACTAGAAATGGGTAGATTGAGATTGGATGTAAGGAAGAAGTTGTTCCCCAGGAGGGTGGTGAGAGACTGGCACAGGTTGCCCAGGGAGGTGGTGGAAGCCTCCTGCCTGGAGGTGTTTGCAGCCAGGCTGGATGTGGCTGTGAGCAACCTGCTGTAGTGTGAGGTGTCCCTGCCCATGGCAGGAGGGTTGGAACTGGCTGATCCTTGAGGTCCCTTCCAACCCTGAGAATTCCATGATCCTACAGTAGCAGTGAGAGCAATTGGTTTCTATTTTACATCCTTAACATCAAGAACACTCCAGTACCTTGCAGAGCATCTGTGTTCTGATGTACTCCTGCACTCTCAAAATAGCATTGTAACAGAAGTTATTTCCAGGACCTATCACACTCAGGGAACACAGAAATCTGATCAACAACCTTTGGCTACTGATGTGGTTGAGGGTTCTTTTAAGAGGGGAAACCTGGACAGGCTGGAGAGGTGGACAGAGAGGAACCTACTGAAGTTCAGCAAGGGCAAGTGGAGTCCTGCACCTAGGAAGGAATAATTGCATGCACCAGTGCAGGTTAGGAGTTGACCTGCTGGAAAGGAGCTCTGTGGAGAAGGACCTTGGAGTCCTGGTGGACAAGTTAACCATCAGCCAGCAATGTGCTCTTGTGGCCAGGAAGGCCAATGTTATCCTGGACTGCATTAGGAAGAGAGTGAACAGCAGGTCAAGGGAGCTTCTCCTCCCTCTCTACTCTGCCCCAGTGAGGCCACATCTGGGGTACTCTGTCCAGCTCTGGGCTCCCCAGTTTAAAAGAGAGGAGGAACTACTGGAGAGACTCCAACAGAGGGCTACAAAGTTGATGAGTGGAGCAGAGCACCTCTCTGACTATGAAAGGCTGAGAGATGTGTGGCTGCTTAGCCTGCAGAAGATGAGACTGAGGTGGAATCTAATCAATGCTTATCAACATCTCAATGCTGGGTTGTCAAGAGGATGCAGCCAGACTCTCTTCAGTGGTACCCAGAGACAGGACAAGGGGCAATGGGTACAAGCTGGAACACAAGAAGTTCCATCTAAACACAAGAAGAAATTTCACTCTTGTGAGGGCAACAAAGCTGCCCAGAGAGGTTGTGCAGTCTCTCTCCCCTGGAGACTTTCAAATCCTACCCAGACACATACCTGTGCAACCTGCTCTAGGTGAACCTGCTTTGGCAGGGGTCTTGGACCAGATGGTACCCAGAGGTCCCTATCAAACTCTACCATTTGTGAGCAAAGCTCCTGAAAGCACAATGATTTAAACAGATTAAAACCAACATAAAACAAACCCAAAAAAGGCAGCAGCACTCGCCATAAAGAGCCTAGCAAGCCAAAAATGCAGCTTTTGGTTTTACTACAGGCAGGAGACAGCCCATTAAATGTCTTTCTCCTCTCCCATGTCAGTACTTTAATCTGAAAGGCTGTCTGAAATGCTGTTCAGTTGTTGTTTTAACTGCAAACAGTAAATCTAAATTAAATGGAGATCACTGAGATAATTTTCACTACAGAAAAAACACCCCAACCCTCCCCATTCTTTACTCCAGAACAAGCTGGGGGATTCTCAGCTAGCTGTTTAGCCCAGCATGAGGCACATGGAGGAGCCCATTTCAGCAGGAGAAAGATGTGCTAGGAAACTGAGATTTCATATTATACTACTGGCTAAAAACCTACAGTGCAACAGGAAAACCTCTTCTTCATTAAGGTTTCTGCTTGGAAGCCAAATTTAGCAAGATCACAGGATGAGTCAGAACACCAAAGTTTAACACAAACACGTCAGAGGAGGACATTCTAATGAGGAGGAAGCAGCCACAACCAGCTGAAGTAATGTTTTTGTTTCCTTCACTGCAGACAGGCTCTCTCAGCAGTTGCTGAGCTCTCTCAGCAGAGAGTTACTGACAACAGTAACTAAATCCACACATGCTCAAACGCTGCTGGATTGGAAGGTACCAGCGACACGCCCTAAGTTCTGTACTGCTTTGTCTTCTCCTTTCTGAAGAAGAGCCTGGATGAGGCACTTGGCGCCATGGTTTGGTCGATCAGATGGTGTTGGGCGATAGGTTGGACTGCAGAATCTCAAAGGCCTTTTCCAACCTGGTTGATTCTCTCTATTCTCCAAAGGGTAGAAAACCCCTTTGAGACATAAAACTACTCATTTCTCTTCCCTTCACACACACAATAAAAGTAATGGAAAAAAAAAAATCAACCATGCCAATAATTTTTCTACTGAACTAGGTGCACACTAATCTACAAGCTAAATGGAACCTTTCTCTGAGGCCTCCTACAGCAAGGTCTAGGTGCCACATGCTGCTGCAGTGTGGAGGAAAAGTCACAGGCTCACAGGAAGTCAGGGGTTGGAAGGGGCCTCCAAAGATCTTCCAGTCCAACCCCCCTGCCGGAGCAGGAGCAGAGAATCCAGCACAGGTCACACAGGAACACATCCAGATGGGGCTTGAAAATCTCCAGAGGAGGAGACTCCACAACCTCTCTGGGCAGCCTGCTCCAGGGCTCTGGGACCCTCACAGGGAAGAAGTTCCTCCTCATGTTGAGGTGCAACCTCCTGTGCTGCAGTTTATACCCATTGCCCCTTGTCTGATCACAGGATGCCACTGAGCAGAGGCTGCCCCTGTCCATTCCTTCTTTACCACTAGCCCTCAGGTATTTACAGACATTGATCAGATCCCCTCTCAGTCTTCTCTTCTCCAGACTAAACAGCCCCAGGGCTCTCAGCCTTTCCTCACCAGGCAGTGCTCCCTTCAGCATCCTCCTAGCCCTGTGTTAGACTCTCTCCAGCAGAACCCTGTCCCTCTTGACCTGGGGAGCCCAAAACTGGATGCAGTATTCCATGTGTGGCCTCACCAGGGCAGAGTACAAGGAAGGAGAACCTCCCTGGATCTGCTGGACACACTCCTTGTCTTTTCTGGAACAGACATTCAAATACCTGGCTGCCATTCTCAAGAGCCACATTATGATCTTTCCATTATCAGCTGCATTCACAGTCTCTGTCGAATGCAAACTTAGAGCATAGATGGGATTCCAAACACACCACATTTTCATCATGAAACGACCCCAAAAGTCTTCATACTAAGCTTAAAAGCACATGGGAGTTTGTAGACCATCTGACAAGCAGGCTTTTCACCACAACCTCCAAAAATGGCTTTTCTAAGAAGAAAAACAGGGCAAAAGAGTAATTCTTAAGGTTGTTCAATTGCATGTTTCGCGTGGTAGGAATAAACATCTGCCCCACAGCTCAGGCAATGGCAGCTTCCCCTACCCTGGTGATGCTGTGATGATTCAGGCAGAATTCTTACCTTTACAGAACCTCAGTTAACACAGGTATCTAATCCCCAGTCCCTACACAAGTTAAACGAAGCATTCCCAAGCGTCTCCAGCGCCCCCACCTCGGAGGATGCTACACAGCGATCTCCTCGAGCCATTGCAAAGGGCAGCTGTTTGCACAGCCACTGTCCCTGGAGCCAACTCTTCGGCAGCAAGAACTCTCTCATTTGCTCTGCAGGGCACCTAAGGGAGGTCCTGGCCAGCCGTCCCCGAGGCACTGCAGTACCAACCTGACCGACAAGGGGAGGCAAAAAAGGGTTGTCCAATCACTCACCGGCTTGCTGGGGTAGACTTTAGAGAGGTGAGACTTCAGCTTGCCCACAGTCCAGTCCAGAAAGCAGTTAATGGTCTGGTCGGTGTACTTCTGGTTGGGGGCCTTGATGATGAGGGTCACCGGGTGATCCACGACGCTCTGCTCCATGCTGCTCGCAGAGGCGCCCGGCCTGGCCCTGCCCGGCTCCTCCCTCTCTTCTCCCCGTGGGACACGAAGCGGCCGGAGCCTGCGGGCGCTTCGGGCGGGTTCAGCGGCCGGGGCCGAGCTTCCCGGGGCAGCCGGGGCAGCCCATCGCCGTGCCGCCGCTCACACCGCCGCCAGGGCGCTGCCGCCGGACGAAGCCTGCCTGACAACCGGGCGGGAGCAAGCAGACAGAGGGGCGGCTCAGCGCGTCACACACGACCCCGCTGCGGTAACCACGGCGACGGGGGCTCCCGCGGACCCCCACCCCCGCCACAGCCCCGAGCCCACTCCCGCTGCGCCCGCCCCCGCGCTCACGGAGAAGGAAAGGAGACGGGAACAGCCCGGTACCCAGAACGCGCCCGGCCGGGCTGGGCCCCTCCGCCCGCGGCACCGCCTCGACCTCCGGCCCGCTGTCGTCCGCGTAAAATGGAGACCGGAAGCGCGGCCGCATCCCTCCTCCCTCCGCGGCTCCTCGCAAGCGCCGCTGGGGGCGCCCGCGGGACGAGCAGTGCAGGCGGGGCGGGGCAGGCGGGGCGGGGCGATGGAGTTGGGGCGGGGCGATGGGGTTGGGGCGGGGCGGGGGCGCTCCGCCTCTGGGCGGGGAGAGGGGTTATGACGTAGTGCGGTGTGGCGCTTGCAAGCAGGGTCTTGGCTTGGGTTGGAAGGGACTTCAGCCGACCCTTGAGAGGCTGGTGCGAGCCCTAAGCAGGGCAGTGAACCTGGGGAAGGGTCTGGAGCACAAAGCTTGTGCAGAGCGGTTGTTTATAGCCTGAAAACATTGTCCCTACCTTTTTCATTGGTTCCCTTCAAGTGCTGCACTAAGGTCTCCCTGGAGCCTTCTCCAGGCTGAATAATCCCAGCCCTCAGCCTTTCCTTACCGCAGAGGTTTTCCAGCCTTCTGATCATTTTTGTGTCCTCTGGGCCCGCTCCAACAGGTCCATGTCTTTCCCGTGCTGAGGACTCCAGAGCTGGACACAGGACTGCAGGAGGGGATCTCAGCAGAGCAGAGGAGAGAGGAAGAATCGCCTCCCTCAATGTGCTGGCCAGGCTGCTCTCGATGCAGCCCAGAGTACAGGTGGCCATCTGGGCTGCGGGTGCACATTGCTAGTGCACGTCCAGCTATTCACCCACGAGAAAGGGAGGACGGCTTCCCCACAGGGACATGCGGCTTCTTCCAGTGTTCCGCTGAAGGCATGGTGACGAAAGGGAGGGGGAAACTGAGCTGGAAGAGCAGGGCTGAGGCATTTTGAAATGATGCTTTGTACCAGAGTGGTGTGTGGGGAAAAGCATGAAGTGCACCAGAGGAAGTGCAGGTCATTCATCTCCCCAGGCTTTGATGGAGGCAGGATGTAGGGTGTCCTCCAGTTCCTTGTGTCAAGATACCAATTACCACAACGATCTCAAGTGTGAAAATATTAAATACTTCTTAGCAAGGGCATTAAAACTTTATTACTGGTTGTGTGTCTTGCCTCCATCTCCCACCGTGTGGGAGGCCCCTCGACGGATTCGTCCCTGATACCCTTCTGAGACCAGGAAATGCTATTTTATAACCAGAACAGAGGCACAGAGAAAGGAATTTACCTTATGTTGCACAAAAGACCTGTCTAAAATGATAAAGCAGTTTCTGAAGTCCCATTCTAGCGCTGTAAACTTCTGATCATTCTATCTTTTCACTTGCTGAGAAGAAAATCCTTTCAAGAATGAAGTCCGGGATGAATAAGGGAAAAGTTCAGCTCAGGAGACTTCTGCTGAAGATCTCTGCAGTGAAAGTTGGCCTCATTAACTCAGTAAAAACAATAAACTGCTGGTAAAAAAAATATGCTTGAAGCTGTCTCTTGAAAGGAAGCAAGAATCAGCTCTTTCCTTCTGCTCCCTCCAGCCTTCAAATGCTTTAGGGAGCTACAAGGAACAAGAGTTTCGAACAGGTTTGATATCCCAGGGTCCCTTTACTGCCAAAGAATCATACCTTTCACGAAGCTCTGCAGGAGGAAGGAGGCAAGGACAAGCTTGCTAATGAAGAGTGAACTGCAAGGAACTCCAGGTTCTTAAGATAAAAAGGGGAGCCTGAAGGGATATTGTTAGCATGCAGGACCTGATTCTTCCTCATAAATAAAGCCTGGGTGCAGACAACAGCTCATGTGAGAATTTGCAAGAAGCAAATAGTCTTTAACTTTTATGTTTATTGGCCTCTAATTATTTTTCTGCTACAAACCTCGTGTTTGAGATGGAGCACGGGAGCTCTGTGATTCTACAGCCCTTGCTGTCCTTGCAGTGGCTTATCACATGGTAAATGTGGAGACCCGGTCCGTGACAACACCTTCCAATGTAATGCTTGACACACTCACAGCAGTTTCCTGGTTCCCTGCCCTGTGATGTAAGAGCAGTTATTTGCACTGTGACATTCTGAACATGCTGTCACTTACCAGAGCAGGTCACTTGAAATTCCTAGGAACTTCCAAGAACGGAATAGGATTTCCAAGCCCTAGGCAAATATTTGTGCATAGGATGGTGCACCAAAAGGGATCGGCTGGACGAGCCCTTGCAAGCATCAATACCTCCAAATGAAGGCAAATGGTGAGTCTGAAGCTTTGCATTTCAGGTAACTGCAGTTTTTTCCTTTGCCAATTTGGTGGCCTGTGCCCAGAGCATTTCCACAACACACCCCTTAGCTACAGAATACAGAATTAACCAGGTTGGAAAAGACCTCAGAGATCATCGAGTCCAACCTGTCACCCAACACCATCTCATCAACTCAACCATGGCACCAAGTGCCTCAGCCAGGCTCTTCCTAAACACTTCCAGGGAGGGTGACTCCACCACCTCCCTGGGCAGCACACCCCAATGGCCAATCTCTCTCGCTGGGAAGAACTTCTTCCTAACATGCAGCCTATACCTCCCTTGGCACAGCTTGAGACTGTGTCCTCTTGTTCTGCTGCTGGCTGCCTGGGAGAAGAGACCAACCCCCACCTGGCTACAACCTCCCTTCAGGGAGTTGTAGAGAGCAATGAGGTCTCCCCTGAGCTTCCTCTTCTGCAGGCTAAGCAACCCCAGCTCCCTCAGCCTCTCCTCACAGGGCTGTGCTCCAGACCCCTCCCCAGCTTTGTTGCCCTTCTCTGGACACCTTCCAGCAGCTCAACCTCTTTCCTAAACTGAGGGGCCCAGAACTGGACACAGGACTCAAGGTGTGGCCTAGCCTTGAGTACTGTGTAGTTAGTGTACAAACCTCTAGGCTTGGAGTGATGAAGGAGTCCAACCTGAGAACAGTGAGGTCTCTTCTGAGGTCTCACTTTGGAAGCTGCTGCTCGTTGTTCCACCTGCACAAGCAGATTATCTTGTGCTGTGCACAGGCCCTCGGGCATCAGAACTACACTTGCAGCAATCTCATTTTAGGACTAAAAAGCTGGTACAAATAGTTTGATGTTAGTTTACATCCCAGAAAGCATTTTATGACTATACTTTCTGAAGTATCAGAAATGATCACACCAAGAGGGCCACTGGCTATTTTGGCAATGAAGAAATGCTGTCCTTGTGCTGAATACTTGTCTGCCTTGGCATACCCTGACAAATCCTGCATACCTGAATTGTCTGTGACACTGCTGGCAGGCCAGAGGAAAAATCAGGGCAAATCACCTTTAAGAATGCCAAAAGTTTATTAATTTTTTTTTTTAAATAAAGGAACTAATGCATTAAAATGTCGTGAAAGACTGAGGGATCATCTTCTGACACTTGAAATGCCTGCAACAGGGAACCTCCTTTGGGAGTTGAGGCTTCTTATACAGCCTTTAAACTACCCAAGGGAAACTTCAGAGCATGGAAGATCCTACATCTCTGGGTTCTTAACTAAATTATGCACAGAATAGATACATTGCATGATTAATTTATGCTGATAGCGATTTATCATAGAACCATAGAATGGGTTGGGTTGGAAGGGACCTCCAAAGGTCATCCTGCAGTCAGCAGGGACATCCTCCACTAGATCAGATTGCTCAGAGCCTTGTCAAACCTGACCTTGGGTATCTCCAGGGATGAGGCCTCAAACATGTCCCTGGGCAACCTCTTCCAGCGTTCCACCACCCTCATGGTGCAAAACTTGTTCC
Organism: Picus viridis; assembly: GCA_033816785.1. NCBI lineage: Eukaryota > Metazoa > Chordata > Aves > Piciformes > Picidae > Picus > Picus viridis. Next base: position 34,252,089 of record CM066574.1, read on the forward strand.
TAACATCCAATCCAAATCTCCTCTTCTCTAATTTCAAACCAGTGTCCCTCATCCTATCCCCAAAGGCCTTTGCAAACAGTCCCTCTGCAGCCTTCTTGTAGCTCCTTTCAGGCACTGGCAGGCTGCTATTAGGTCTCCCCAGAGCCTTCTCTTCTGCAGGCTGAACACCCCCAGCTCCCCCATCCTGTCTGTGTAGCAGAGGTGCTCTAGTGCCCAGATCTTTTTTGTGGCCCTCCTCTGGACCCTCACCATCAGATCTATGTCCTTCCTCTGTTGAGGGCTCCAGAGCTGACTGCAGTACTCCAGTTGAGGTCTTACCAGAGCAGAGTATGTGTGAACTTGCAATGTTCTTCATTGGTTTGTTTCAGTGAGATGAGTATCAACTTGGAATAGATCAAACTGTCACATTTTTGCCAGTAAAATAGCTTCTCTGATTCCTGAGTATTTTACTTCATGTGTTTATTTTCTGAGGGGGTGGTGAATGTACAGTCTGAAAACTCTGGATCACCTCTTCCTTTTCCTCCTTTGCACAAACCAGCAGGGCTCAGCCTGGGCGCTGTGAAGGGCCAAGGAAAATCACAGCAGAGAGGAGCTGGGTTGTAGCTAATGACTTCAGCCTCTTCTGCTATTTATCCTAATAGCTGGGGTCATGTGAAATCACTGACCTGCACGTGGGATGACATCCAGAAAGAACTCGAGCATCTGTGTGCTCAGACACATCAGTTTCCTCCAAGACTTTTAAAAAGCTCTGCCTTGCCATGGAAGGATGACAAGGATCCCCACATTCCTTCTCCAGAGCACACAGCCTGGAGAAAATCAACCCCCCAGCCCCTGCCAGGGTTTGCTGTTCTAAAGCACAGAATTTGCATTTCATTTAATGATCTGGAAAACTTCATGTACAGAGAGGAAGGAGTGGGTTTGAGCTGATTGTGCTTCTTTCAGTTGTATACATGAGGCCAGAGAGGGTTATTCCTGAAGAAAACTGAGGGAAAGGTCACGTTCACATGGGTTTTCTCACTCTGGAAGTGCATACCATCGCCGGGGGACTGGAAATATTGCTAATTCCCAGCACTGCTATAGGAAGAGAGGGGATTCTGCCCCTTCACTCTGCTCTGCTGAGAGCCCACCTCAAATGCCGCATCCAGTTCTGGTGTCCCAAGCCTAAAAAGGACAAAGAGCTGTTGGAGTGAGTCCAGAGGAGGGACACAAAGATGATCCAAGGGCTGGAACACCTCTGCTAGGAGGATAGGCTGAGGGAGCTGGGGGTGTTCAGCCTGGAGAAGAGAAGACTCTGGGGGGATCTCAGAGCTGCCTTCCAATACCTGAAGGGATCCTGCAGGAAGGCTGCAGAGGGACTTTTCCTGAGGCTGCCTAGAGACAGGACAAGGGGGAATGGTTTGGAGCTGAGGGAGAACAAGGTTAAACTGGATCTTAGGAAGAAGTTCTTCAGTAGGAGGTTGGTGATGCTCTGGAACAGGCTGCCCAGGGAGGCTGTGGCTGGGGGTGTTGAAGGCCAGGTTGGATGACGCCTTGAGCATCCAAGTCTAGTTGAGAGGTCTCCCTGCAAGGTTGGAACAGATGATCTCTGAGGTCCCTTCCAACCTGAGCCATTCTATGGTTCTATGATAATGGATTCCCATGAGGAAAAATGGCTCTGGAAGCCTTGTTGTTGCCCAATGAGTAGCACTGATGAAGAGGTTTGACTACCTGTCTTTCACCAAGAGGAATACAGTTTGTCAGTCCTGATATTTCTGTAAGCATGCAAGCTGGGATGAATCATAGAATCATAGAATCATAGAATCAGTCAGGGTTGGAAGGGACCACAAGGATCATCTAGTTCCAACCCCCCCTGCCATGGGCAGGGACACCCTACACTAGATCACGCTGGCCAGAGCCTCGTCCAGCCTGGTCTTAAACACCTCCAGGGACTGGGCCTCAACCACCTCCCTGCACAACCCATTCCAGGGCTTCACCACTCTCATGGGGAAGAACTTCTTCCTCACATCTAGCCTGAATCTCCCCATTTCCAGCTTCATTCCATTCCCCCTAGTCCTATCACTACCTGAGATCCTGAGAAGTCCCTCCCCAGCCTTCCTGTAGGCCCCCTTCAGATACTGGAAGGCCACAATGAGGTCACCTCGGAGCCTTCTCTTCTCCAGACTGAACAGCCCCAACTCCTTCAGTCTGTCCTCATAGGAGAGGTGCTCCAGCCCTCTGCTCATCCTCGTGGCCCTGCTCTGGACACGCTCCAGCACGTCCACATCCCTCCTGTAATATGGGCTCCAGAACTGGACACAGTACTCCAGGTGGGGTCTCACCAGAGCTGAGTAGAGGGGGAGAATCCCCTCCCTTGACCTGCTGGTCACACTTCTCCTGCTGCAGCCCAGGATCTGATTGGCTTTCCGGGCTGCAAGCGCACATTGAGAGCTCATGTTGAGCTTCTCGTCCACCAGCATGAATGTTTGTCTAAGTATAATAATGGGCTTCTCAGTTGCTTGTCAGAACCTACACACTGAGGTTGTCTACACAGACCAGTCAATCCTCCCCCTCAGCTTGGAGCCCAGTGCCCAATTTCCATCAAACTTCAGAGGGATGTTACAGTACTGAAGGTTTCAATAACTAAAGGACTATTCAGGGATGGGGAGCAAGACCTTCCAAGCAGATTCACTGAGAAGAAAGCTAAAAAGCTTTCTCACCAGAGAATACAAATGGAGCAGACTGAGAGGGAAACAGAGTTTCGACAGGTGACTACTGGAATCAAGTCCTGCAAGAGCAATATCAGGTTCCTAGCAGGGCCATGAAGATGATTTATTGGCAAAGCCTTCAAACACTTAATTCTGGGTGCAGTGTTACTGGTAGTGGTAATCCAGTTGGCACCATGCCTAAGGAATCACTTCTTGAAATGGTTACCTGGAAATCTGATTCATTTTTGCCTTGATGCTATAGCTTCAAGACTGAAGAGGAGTAGCAGTTACCCAGAAGTCTTTCCCTCTGACGTGTGAGATGCTTCAAACCTTATGTACAGGTAAGAGAGTGTCTTGGTACCTTCTTGTTTCAAGGAGAATCAAATAGTAAATAAGCAGCTGCAGGGATAGAAAAGTTACAGGTGAGGAGTAGAGGTTTTGGACATGGTTTGTCCTTTATCCTGTAAAACTGCAGTATAAAAGGGGTAGAAGGCTGTGTTGTCTGCTCTCAGACACGGGCTTTGGCTGTGTAGAATGGATTTTGCTTACAGATTTGAGGCCAACAGGGTCAATGGGTTCCTGGGGTGCATTCAGAGGAGTGTGTCCAGCAGATCCTGCTCCTCTCCTCTGCCCTGGTGAGGCCACACCTGGAGTACTGCATCCAGTTCTGAGCTCCCCAGCTCAGGAGGGACAGGGACCTGCTGGAGAGAGCCCAAGGGAGGGCTACCAGCATGATTTAGGGACTGCAGCACTGCCTCAGGAAGAGAGGCTGAGAGCCCTGGGGCTGTTCAGTCTGGAGAGGAGAAGACAGAGGGATCTGATCAATGTCTATTAATATCTGAGGGCTGGGGGTCAGGAGGGAAGGGGACAGGGACAGGCTCTGCTCAATTGCACCCTGGGATAGGACAAGGGGCAATGGATGGAAACTCCAGCACAGGAGGTTCCACCTCAACAGGAGGAGGAACTTCTTCACTGTGAAGGTCACAGAGCCCTGGAGCAGGCTGCCCAGAGAGGTTGTGGAGTCTCCTTCTCTGGAGACTTTCCAGCCCCACCTGGATGCATTCCTCTGTGATCTGTGCTGGATTCTAGGGTCCTGCTCTGGACTCAATGATCTCTGGAGGTCCCCTCCAAGCCCTAACATCCTGTGTGATCCCATATGATGCTGTGATTTAACAGAGAGTTTTATTTGCTATTACTCCTCCCTAACCATGGGGGGGTGGGGGGGTGTCAAGTTAGACCCTGTTTTTTCAATGATTTCTCATCCATTTGAAGCATTCTGTGACTCATCAGAACCCTTGTTGGAATGATTATCAATTGTCTTGCTGTGGAAAGCTAAAGCAACACGATGTCAAATCCTTAAATGAAAAGAAATTGCCAGAAGGGCCATGGGAAATGTAGCAAAAGCAGGTACAACTGTGATGTGGGGCTTGGTGGTTTTTTCCAGAGGAACACTGGTCTTTATTTGCACTTAGCAAATTCCTTCTCTTTTTTAACTTTCAAATGAGAACCTTGCCAAGAGTAACTGGAGATGAATTAGCATAGGCACAAAGGAAAAGCTCTTTTGCAAAGCAGGGAATAAAAGAAAGTCTACTAATGTAACTGGGCTTTAATGTTCAACAAGGTTTTCACCTTCCTACCCAACAGAGCCTGCTAACAGGATCATAGAATGGTTTGTCGTGGAAGAGACCTCCACAGGTCATCTAGTCCAGCTTGCCTGAGGTGAGCAGGGACATCCCCCACTAGATGAGGTTGTCCACAGCTCAGCTGAGCCTCACCTTGAATATCTCCAGGGATGGAACCTCAACCACCTCCCTGGGCAACCTGTTCCCCTGTTCCACCAAGTTCATGGTACAGAACTTGTTCCTAACATCTAATCTAAATCTGCTCTTCTCTAGTTTGAAACCACTGCCCCTCATGCTATCCCTGCAGGCCTTTGTAAACAGTCCCTCTGCAGCCTTCTTGTAGCTCCCTTCAGGTACTGACAGGCTGCTATTAGGTCTTCCTGGAGCCTTCTCTTCTCCAGGCTGAACACCCCCAGCTCCCTCAGCCTGTCCTCACAGCAGAGCTGCTCCAGCCCCCTGATCATTTTCCTGCCCCTCCTCTGGACCCTCTCCATCAGGTCCATGTCCTTCTTGCATGGAGGTCTCCAGAGCTGGCTGCAGCATTCCAGGTGAGGTCTCACCAGAGCAAAGTGGCAGAATCACCTCTCCTGACCTGCTGGCCACGCTGCTTTTGATGCAGCCCAGGATGCAGTTGGCCTCCTGGGCTGTGATCCCAATTCTGCTTTCATCTGTAGCATTCCTTATTCCTGTGATGCCCCATTCACATTAAGGGCCCTAGCAATCTGCCCACATGAAGGGAATTGCAGTCATTTTCTACACAGACACTGTCAAGGTGATATATCATCAAGTGGCACTGACACCTGCAATAATACTCATCACTTGCAGTGTTTCCTTGTGAGGCTGTAAGCCCTGTGGAGCAATGCCCACGCTCCACAGTGCCTAGCTGGAGCCCATTGTGCTTCATCTAAGTGCCAGGTGCTGCACATTGGCCACAACAGCCCCAGGCAGTGCTACAGGCTGGGGTCAGAGTGGCTGGAGAGCAGCCAGGCAGAGAAGGAACTGGGGGGACTGGTTGATAGTAGGCTGAACATGAGCCAGCAGTGTGCCCAGGGGGCAAGAAGGCCAAGGGCATCCTGGCCTGCATCAGGAGCAGTGTGGCCAGCAGGAGCAGGGAGGTCATCCTGCCCTGGACTCAGCACTGGTTAGGCCACGCCTTGAGTCCTGTGTCCAGTTCTGGGCTCCTCAGTTTAGGAAAGATGTTGAGATGCTGGAAGGTGTCCAGAGAAGGGCAACAGAGCTGGGGAGGGTCTGGAGCACAGCCCTGGGAGGAGAGGCTGAGGGAGCTGGGGTTGCTTAGCCTGCAGAAGAGGAGGCTCAGGAGAGATCATATTGCTCTCTACAACTACTTGAAGGGAGGTTGTAGCCAGGTGGGGGTGGGTCTCTTCTCCCAGGCACCCAGCACCAGAACAAGAGGACACAGTCTCAAGCTGTGCCAGGGGAGGTTTGGGCTGGATGTTAGGAAGAAATTCTTCCCAGAGAGAGAGATTGGCCATTGGGCTGTGCTGCCCAGGGAGGTGGTGGAGTCACCATCCCTGGAGGTGTTTAAGAAGAGCCTGGCTGAGGCACTTGGTGCCATGGTTTAGTTGATGAGATGGTGTTGGGTGATAGGTTGGACTCAATGATCTCAGAGGTCTTTTCCAGCCTGGTTAATTCTATTCTATTCTATTCTATTCTATTCTATTCTATTCTATTCTACTCTTATTCTATTCATAGTGATCTATGAAACAAGGTAGATGCATAACTGCAGAACCAGGTCTCACTTGTGCATTACATCCTGGCACAGTTCCTGCTGCCCCAACATCGTGGGTCTCATAACTGTAGAAATACTAAGTCCTAAAGTGTATCTTTCCTAAGTGATACCTAATTAAACTAAGGGGGGAAAGTTAAACCCTTTTTCTTAAACTCTTTTTCCAAGGGCTTTTATGATTATTCCATGGAACTTCCTACCTGGAATACTGCCAAGCCCCAGTGTGGGGGGCAGTGTCAGGAAGGATTTAGAAAGGGAAGGACCTAGCTTAAAGAGGGAGTGGAGAAACTTCTTGCACATCTAAGAGGTGGCCAAGTGCAGTCTGAAAAGATGAGATGCCTGTTTCATTCTCCACAATATACAAGGAAGCTTGAGCCCTTGCCTGCAAGGGCATCACCCCTTCCACAGGCTAAGCAACCCCAGCTCCCTCAGCCTCTCCTCACAGGGCTTGTTCTTCATACAGCTCAGCTATTTTGCCTGTAGTTCATGCCTCAGCTTTTGGTTGTCCTAAAAACTGCAGAGAATGATTTCAGCCTCTGTGTTCTGGAAGCAAGAGGGATTAAGCATAGTTAAAACTGAATTCAGGGCATGCTGAAGTGGTTGCAAGAGGAAGGCAGGCCAAATTTCCTCCCAGTGACACATCAAAGAGTGTACATTCCTCACATAGACACATCTTGGTCGTGTAAATCTGGCTGCTCCAGTTCCAGCAAGGGCAGGAATCAGAAGGGTGCATGTAATCAGCCTTCTGCCTGCAGAGCTTTAGTGCTCTCATGGCAGCTTCCATGGCTCCTCCTAAACCTAAAGAGGGACTGCCCATGTCAAAACCATGTTCTGTGAGCAGCTGTGAGGCTCCTCATGCAGGGCTGGTTGCTCTGGTCAGTCTTGGTCCCTGCAGTCACTTCCTTAACAGTGTGAGACTGGGTTTGTATTTGCACACAGTCTGCTGCCTGGCTGTGTTTCCATGAGTGCCTTTTGGGCTGCTCAGCCAGCGACTTGTGCACCAAGTATGCCAGGTATTTTTTTCCCCTGCTGAGCCTAATGTGATTACTAACCAGCACTTTGTTTTCCTTTAAGGATTCCAAAAGCCTCTGGGGAAAAGGGAGCTTCTTGCCCTCCCTGCAGAATCTTGGGGTTACTGTAATGCCAGCTGCCTCTAAACCCAGCATTTCAGTCACTTGCACTCTGTTTCCATTTCCACATCTTTCATTGTAGAGTCAGAGCATAGTTTGGGTTGGAAGGGACCTCCAAGGTCATCCAGTCCAACCCCCCTGCAGTCAGCAGGGACATCCTCCACTAGATCAGGTTGCCCAGAGCCTTGTCCAGCCTCACCTTGAATATCTCCAGGGATGGGACCTCAAACACCACCATTGTGCTAAAGAACTAACATCCAATCTAGATCTTCTCTTCTCTCTCTTCTCCATTGCCCCTCACCCTATCACTGCAGGGAAACAGTCCCTCCCTTCTTGTAGCCCCCTTCAGGTACTGGCAGGCTGCTATTAGGTCTCCCCAGAGCCTTCTCCAGGCTGAACAGCCCCAGCTCCTTCAGCCTATCCTAGTAGCAGATGTGCTCTAGCCCCCTGATCATTTTAATTTCCCTCCTCTGAATCCTCACCTCAGGTCCATATCCTTCCTGTGCTGAGCTCTCCAGAGCTGGCTGCAGTACTCCAGGTGAGGTCTTACCAGAGCATGAACTTAAAATGTTCTTCATTAGTTTGTTTCAATGAGAAGCATTGAAACATTCCGTAGCAAGACACAGATTTCCTTCAAGACTCCACTGTCTTAGGGCATGTGAGACCTGCAGTCATACAACACACAGTGTATTAGTCTTCAGGCTCCATTTTCAAACACCTGCATCATGAGCCAACCCAGAAACAGCTCTTAAACACAAATATGCTGAATAATTCCTGAGTCAAAGACTCCCACCCTCTTGTTTTGCTTGGTGGTTTTGTCAACATTGTGTTGGCATCCAGAGTGTTTCTCTGGCTTACACAAAGTGGTAAGTGTTCAGAAAACACTAACTTGAGGTGTCAGAAGGGGAACAGGACAGCCACAGACATCAGGGAGCCTTCTCTCCTTCTTCAGTGGAAATGTACAGAATACAGAATGCAGAATTAACCAGGTTGGAGAAGACCTCTGAGATCATCAAGTCCAACCTATCACCCAACACCATCTAATCGACTAAACCATGGTACCAAGTGCCTCAGCCAGGCTCTTCCTAAACACCTCCTGGGATGGTGACTCCATCACCTCCCTGGGCAGCACATTCCAGTGGCCAATCTCTCCTGTGAAGAATTTCTTCCTAACATCCAGCCTAAACCTCCCCTGGCACAGCTTGAGACCATGTACTCCCTTCATGTGTTGCGGTGATGATTTTCTCTGAGCCCCACACAGCAGCAGAGATGTGGGAATGAGCCCTTTGCATGTCAAAAGCAAGGTGTGATGGCATCTCACACCTGGGAAAATACATGGCACATGCTAGGAGTGCTGGTACCCACAGCTACCCAACGAGATGTCAGAGCCATGAGTAATAAGGAGAATCATCAAGTTGCTAACCAGCTATTAATTGTGTCCTTCACTAATTAGCTTCTGCTGAAAACCAGTTTTCCACGGGCCACAATGTTAGGATGGCAATAGAGAGCAAGTTAGAATGAGCAGCACACAAACAGCCTGTGGTTAACCTTGTCAGTCAGTAGATGGCTGTATTGCTTCTAGCCATCTTCAGGGATGAAATCCGTGTTCCCATGGCCTTTCCCCAGGGACACAAGGAGCCAGTGACAGTGCCGGCAGACCCTGGCACTTTGTGTTTTTAACTGGTCCGGTGTGCACACAGCCACTGTTGCACCCCTCCTTAATTTCACGTTTTGATTCGTTGGTTGCACAAAACCTTTTATGTTAGGATGATAGGAAGAACTTCTTCACAGAAAGAGAGGACACAGTCTCAAGCTGTGCCAGGGGAGGGTTAGGCTGGATGTTAGGAAGAAATTCTTCCCAGCAAGAGAGATTGGCCATTGGGATGTGCTGCCCAGGGAGGTGGTGGAGTCACCATCCCTGGAGGTGTTTAAGAAGAGCCTGGGTGAGGCACTTGGTGCCATGGTTGAGTTGATTAGATGGTGTTGGGTGATAGGTTGGAAGGTCTTTTCCAACCTGGTTAATTCTGTTCTATTCTAGAGGCAGGAACTGAGCATTTCAGCCATTTAAAAGTGGGCTGTGAGTTTCTTCAGCTGTGTTACAGCCTTGCTCTGGTCCATATCCATAGCCACTGTCCTAGTTCCTTCTCATTCTCACCTGGTGGCCCAACAATTGTACATGTGAATGGTTTCCTGTTGGTTTAAAACACGCTGGTGCTCACATCACCAAGAAAACACAATTACTTCATTGATTAGCCCCAGCAGTGAGAATGAATGAGCACAGAGTCTGAGCTGCTCTTCCCTTCCAAACACAGTCACACCAAATTGGAATCGCAGGAGCCTGCCAGGGCATCAGGAGGAAGCTTGCAGTGTTAGCCTCTCTCTATTCTGCAGATGGAAACAACATTTCAGTTACCCAGGAAATCTATTAATGAGTTTTCTCATGCATTAAATGACCACACAAAACCCTCTTCCCCTCTGCCCTAAAAAACACAAGCCAGCATGATGCCAGAAGAGCTCGGTGCTGGAGGAATTTGCAGTGGGCATTGTATTGGCTGCAATGGAAAGACATTTAAAAGGAGACAAGTTTAGTCTGTGGCAGTTCTGGGCAAGTACATGAGAATAAGGAGTAGATGTAAAAAGTCTGGCAAAAAAAGAGCCCAAACAAAACAACACAGCAAAGGCTTGCAGACACAGGTGGGTTTGTGTCCTGAAAGTGGTTCTTGGAGCTTAGTCACAGCAGAAGCAAAGGTGTCTGTAGGCAGGATCTGCAGTTCTCTGAAGGCACTGGAGTGTTTTTATGGGTTTCAATAGCCCATAGAGCAAGGGAGCTGCCAAATGTCATGCTTTTCACTCCGGCCAGTGGAGACCTTCTCACGCTGGCCTGGCTCTCAGCTGGATACTCGGGCTGGTGGTGGGAAAATGTGGCAGGCTTTTGGCTTACAGTTCTGGTTTGGGGCTGCTAGGTGCCCCTGTGGCTCTTTTCCCAGGACACATAATTGTGTCCTGCCTCTAACTGGATCATGGCCCAAGCAGTGAACCTCATCCAGGCCAAGGGAACCAGGCTGAAGAGTCCCAGGCTGACGGGTCTGTAGCCAGTTATGGCAGAATCCCCCCAACATTTTGCTCCATTGTGGTAAAGCAACTTCTACCTGTAGGAAGTCCAAGGCTCAGAGCATCTACTGCCTTCCTGAAACAGCAATATCTTATCTGTCCTGCAACTTTGTGCCACTGAAATCATCTGAGTCTGGCATCTCTCTGCTTTCCCTGTTGATGGTAGTGTCACCCTTGGTGACCATCTCTCCCAATCAGTCCCCTGGTGACTTCTCAGCAGCATCCATCCAGGAGCCTTCTCCATTACTGTACTACCCAGTGAGCCAGCAGTGTGCCCAGGGGGGCCAAGAAGGCCAGTGGCATCCTGGCTTGCATCAGGAATAGAACAGTATGGCCAGCAGGAGCAGGGAAGTCATTCTGCCCTGGACTCAGCACTGCTGAGGCCACACCTTGAGTGCTGTGTCCAGTTCTGGGCCCCTCAGTTTAGGAAAGATGTTGAGTTGCTGGAAGGTGTCCAGAGAAGGGCAACAAAGCTGGGGAGGGGTCTGGAGCACAGCCCTGGGAGGAGAGGCTGAAGGAGCTGGGGTTGCTTAGCCTGGAGAGGAGGAGGCTCAGGAGAGACCTTCTTGCTCTCTACAAGGGAGGTTGTAGCCAGCTGGGTCTCTTCTCCCAGGCAGGCAGCACCAGAACAAGAGGACACAGTCTCAAGCTGTGCCAGGGGAGGTTTGTGCTGGATGTTATGAAGAAATTCTTCTCAGAGAGATTGGCCATTGGAATGTGCTGCCCAGGGAGCTGGTGGAGTCACCATCACTGGAGGTGTTTAGGGGGAGACTGGATGAGGCACTTGGTGCCATGGTTTAGTTGATTAGATGGTGTTGGGTGATAGGTTGGACTCGATGATCTCAAAGGTCTTTTCCAACCTGGTCTATTCTATTCTATTCTATTCTATTCTATTCTATTCTATTCTATTCTATTCTATTCTATTCTATTCTATTCTATTCTATAAGTTTCACCTCATGGAAAATGCCTGCAGTCAAGGAATGACTGCACAGCATGTGGAAATGAACAAGCAAGGCCTGGAACAAGACAGTATTTATATTGCCCTAGGCTCTCTACTAGATGGCAGAAAATGGCAAACAGATCGAAACAGCAGGGGAATTTACCTAGGAAATGCTGCCTTTCAGGGCTGTGAGAACATGGAACATCAAAAATTCACACTCAATGAGGGGTCAAGAGAGTTATTTAACCTTCACTGTACTGTACACATAGCAAAACCCAGTGGTAGAGATGGCTACAGGCTTTGAGGGAAGTTGACCCATTTTGCTGTTTAAAATACTCTGAGCCTTCCATGGGAGTCTCACATGATGCCACCTACATATAACGACCCAGATTTTACACACAGCTGGGGAGCAGACGTCTGGGAGCCTGCTGTGCAGTTTAAGGCTTTGCTTACAAGGATCAAATGTAAACTTGCAGTTTCGTTTGGCTTCTGAAAGACCAAAATCCTTTAAGGACTGCTCAGCTTGGAGAGGTGACCATGAAGTGACAGCAGAGCCATCCCTGCCCAGTGACCAGCAAATGAAGCAGTGAAGAGAATGAATGCCTTTGCCAGGAGGAAGCACTTGGAATAAAACAGACATGTGATGATCAGGATGAAGCAATGTAAAGGATGGCTTCCACTCTCCTTGGATTAGCAGGCTTCAGTCTGCAACTTTGTCCTCCCAGCTCTATCCTCTGCAACTCACTCAACCATCCCAAGCATGGACTATGTGAAGTGGCATTTCTAGGGTTCAGCAGGCAGGCTGCCAAAAGAATCTCCTCCAGCCCTGTTTGAACATGAATCTCTGTGAGCTGGAGATGTAAAGTGAAGCAGTTGTATAAAAGGGAATTCATGGAAGAAAATATTTAACATGGACTTCTGTGAGCTGGAGAAATAAAATGAAGCAGTTGAATAAAAGGGAATTCATGGAAGAAAATATTTAAGATGAATTTCTGTGAGTTGGGGAAGTAAAATCAAGCAGCTGTACAAAAGGGAACTAATGGCAGAAGATATTATTTAAGATGAATTTCAGTGAGTTGGGGAAATAAAGTGAAGCAGTTGAATAAAAAGGAATTCTTGGCAGAAGATATTTGAGTTTCTCTGAGCTGGGGAAGTAAAACCAAGCAGTTGTATACAAGGGAATTCATGGAAGAAAATATTTAAGATGAATTTCTGTGAGTTGGGGAAGTAAAATCCAGCAGTTGTGTACAAGGGGATTAATGGCATGAGACTGAACACATCCAAGTGCCAGGTGCTGCACATTGGCCACAGCAACCCCAGGCAGTGCTACAGGCTGGGGGCAGAGTGGCTGAGAGCAGCCAGGCAGAGAGGGACCTGGGGGTACTGGTTGATAGTAGGCTGAACATGAGCCTGCAGTGTGCCCAGGTGGCCAAGAAGGCCAAGGGCATCCTGGCCTGCATCAGGAACAGTGTGGCCAGCAGGAGCAGGGAAGTCATTGTGCCCTGTACTCAGCACTGCTGAGGCCACACCTTGAGTCCTGTGTCCAGTTCTGGACCCCTCAGTTTAGGAAGGATGTTGACTTGCTGGAAGGTGTCCAGAGAAGGGCAACGAAGTTGGTGAGGGGTTTGGAACACAAGCCCTATGAGGAGAGGCTGAGGGAGCTGGGGTTGCTTAGCCTGGAGAAGAGGAGGCTCAGGGGTGACCTTATTGCTCTCTGCAACTACCTGAAGGGAGGTTGTAGACAGGCAGAGGTTGGTCTCTTCTCCCAGGCACCCAGAACAAGAGGACACAGTCTCAGGCTGCGCCAGGGGAGGTTTAGGCTGGATGTTAGGAAGAAGTTCTACACAGAGAGAGTGATTGCCCATTGGAATGTGCTGCCCAGGGAGGTGGTGGAGTCACCATCACTGGAGGTGTTCAGGAGGAGACTTGATGGGGTGCTTGGTTGCATGGTTTAGTTGATTAGGTGGTGTTGGATGATCGGTTGGACACGATGATCTTGAAGGTCTTTTCCAACCTGGTCAATTCAATTCAATTCAATTCAATTCAATTCAAGTCAAGTCAAGTCAAGTCAAGTCAAGTCAAGTCAAGTCAAGTCAAGTCAATTCAAGTCAATTAATTCCTATTCTATTCTATTCTATTCTATTCTATTCTATTCTATTCTAATGGCAGAAAGTATTTAAGATTCATTTCAGTGAGTTGGGGAAATAAAATGAAGCAGCTGTATAAAAGGGAATTCATGGCAGAAAATATTTGGGGGGGGGGAGAGGGGGAAACACAATGGAAACTGAAATGTCTCCTTTTGGATTTTAAACAGGAAAAATCTCCCAGAATCTCCTAGGCTCAAGTATCCAAAGTTCAGTAGAAACAATAAGTAGTAAGCTTTAAAAAAATAATAAATACTCTAGTAGAGGAGGGGAGAAAAAGGGAAATTTGTAAAAATAAGCAAAAGGAAGTTCAAGGGTAATTAGTGAAATAAATAATACTGAATTCCAACAAAATATTTCAGCTGACACAAAGGGACATAAATATGTTTTTAGTGGAAGCTGACCAAAGACAACTAAAAATTGGTCCATGGGAGCATATTTGGCTTGGTTGTCACAGCTATTTCAATAGCAGCTTTGAGACTGTGAAAGCAGCTCTGTGATACTGGCACAGGTTGCCCAGGGAGGTGGTGGAAGCCTCATCCCTGGAGGTTTTGCAGGCCAGGCTGGATGTGGCTCTGAGCAAGCTGATCTAGCATGAGGTGTCCCTGCCCATGGCAGGGGGGTTGGAACTGGATGATCCTTGAGGTCCCTTCCAACCCTGACAATTCTGTGATTCTATAAAGAAGCATTTGGAAACAAAATGTTTGGAAGCCTTTGGGAGCAAAACCTAAGTCACCTTGTTTGCACTCAAAAGTACATGACAGTGTCATCACAAGAGTCATGAGACAGTCATAGAATGGTTTGGGTTGGAAGGGACCTCCAAAGCTCATCTAGCCCAATCCCCCTGCAGTCAGCAGGGACATCCTCAACTTGATCGGGTTGCCCAGAGCCCTGTCCAGCCTGACCTTGAATATGTCCAGGGATAGGGCCTCCACTATCTTTCTGGGCAACCTGTTGCAGTGTTCCAGCAGCCTCAAGGTAAGGAACAGCTGGATGTGCAAGATGAGGTGGTGGCTGTCCTGACACCTGGCCAGCACACACACATAGTTCAGATTCACTTCAGGTGAGTCTAAACTGGAAGCATCTGGAGCACACCATGGCAGGGGGGTTGGAACTAGATGATCCTTAAGGTCCCTTCCAACCCTGACAATTCTATGATTCTATAAAGAAGCATTTGGAAACAAAGTGTTTGGAAGCCTTCGTGCTTCTGTGATACTGCTGAAAGGGCTCATTAACATAAGGCTGCTGCTGAGGGTTTCCTAGGAAAAGGTTTGATTAGAGTTTCTTCTTGAGAACTTTCTGCCCAGCTTTTGGAGACCGGAGCAGACATGGGACCAGAGGGAAGCAGAATTAACTGGCTGCACTTTTCTCCCCTGGTTTCATCAAAACCTTAGTGAACCAGGGTCTCTTTATAACATGCAGTGCTCAATCTAAGCCCCTGCGAGTCTCACAAGTGCAACCCCTGCTGCACGAACAAGGATGACTCCAGACACAACAATTATGTCTTGAGAAATACCAACCTAGATCGTGTTTCACCAGGACAAGTAAGAGCCAGAAGAGATAAAACACTACAAAAAGTAGATGTCAAGGAACAATCTGCTGCTTTATAGCAGCAATACTGAATGAGGTGAGGACCAGTTTTAGAGTGATTATTGTTGTGCAGAATGCCACACTAGCAGAGTTGTGTGCTCTGAGCTGCTTGCTCAGATGAAATCTTTGTGAAAATCAAGCCTGGTGCAGTCAATTTCCCAGCTTCAGCTTCTCAGAAGAGCATGCTTTCAACCACTGCCCATAAATATTTGCTTGTTACTCTTGCAACTCTTCTTTCCTGGCTGCAGTCCCATTAGTATGAGATGATGGTCTTTAGACTGGACTGGACTGGACTGGACTGGACTGGACTGGACTAGAATAGAATAGAATAGAATAGAATAGAATAGAATAGAATAGAATAGAATAGAATAGGACTCCTTATGCCTGGAGGTTTTGAAGGCCAGGCTGGAGGTGGCTGTGAGCAACCTGCTGTAGTGTGAGGTGTCCCTGGCCTTGGCAGGGGTTGGAACTGGCTGATCCTTGAGGTCCCTTCCAACCCTGACAATTCTGTGATTCAAACAAAAGCTAGGGATGGGCAGGAGAGCAATGCTGCCAGACCTGGTGCTCTAACATCACCTGAGTACATCCAGTAATTGTCACTAAATTGTTCTTTCTTACAAGTAACACAGGAGTTTTTGTCAAAACCTCAGAGTCTTACCTGTCCTATTGCAGTGGAGCATTTAAACCTCACAGAAGCCAAGGTGGGACTGCTGGCAGCAGCATGAAACCTGATTTATTTTTTTCCTTAACTAGAAATGGAGCTAAACTTTGCTATTGTACCTTGTGGTTGCAAAACTGACTAGTTATTGCTTATCATATATTCCAACTGGTGGTAGAAACCTATGGCCACGGAGCCATACCATAGCCCACAAAGTTGCCTTCCCAACAGTTCATAGTTCTTGCCCTCCACAAACATGACAAGACTCAATCCCCAGAAGTGAAATGAACCACATCCTTTGTGAATGTACCAGCCCCCAGCCAGCTGCAGCAGGCCTGAGAAAACAGAGCCAGCAGCATAACCCTGAAGGTCAGGAAACTGAGTCTTGCAGACCTGCAGGCTGGAGATAAAAGCTCCTGGAGGCTGGTTCTTCTCTATGGCTGCATGTTCATAAACTGTCCAAAGACAGTTCAGGGCTGGCTAATGTTTTCTGCCTAGAAACAGTTCAGGACTGTGTGAAGTTTTATGTCCAAATACAGTTCAGGGCTGTGTAAAGTGTTCTATCCAAAGACAGTTCAGGGCTGTGTAAAGTTTTCCTCCAAGAAACAATTCAGGGCTGGGTTAAAGTTTTTTGTCCAAGGACAGTTTGGGGCTGTGTAAAATGTTCTGTCCAAGGACAATTCAGGGCTGGGTAAAGTTTTCTGTCCAAGGACAATTCAGGGCTGGGTAAAGTGTTCTGGCCAAAGACAATTCAGGGCTGGGTAAAGTGTTCTGGCCAAAGACAGTTCAGGGCTGTGTAAAGTTTTCTTCCTAGAAACAATTCAGGGCTGTATAAAGTGCTCTGTCCAAGGACAATTCAGGGCTGTGTAAAATGTTCTAAGGACAGTTCAGGGCTGGGTAAAGTTGTCTCTCCAAGGACAGTTCAGGGCTGTGTAAAGTTTTCTTCCAAGAAACAATTCAGGGCTGTGTAAAGTGTTCTGTCCAAGGACAATTCAGGGCTGTGTAAAGTGTTCTGTCCAAGGACAATTCAGGGCTGGGTAAAGTTTTCTGTCCAAGGACAATTCAGGGCTGGGTAAAGTGTTCTGGCCAAAGACAGTTCAGGGCTGTGTAAAGTTTTCTTCCTAGAAACAATTCAGGGCTGTATAAAGTGCTCTGTCCAAGGACAATTCAGGGCTGTGTAAAATGTTCTAAGGACAGTTCAGGGCTGTGTAAAGTTTTCTCTCCAAGGACAATTCAGGGCTGTGTAAAGTGTTCTGTCCAAAGACAGTTCAGGGCTGGGTAAAGTGTTCTGTCCAAAGCCAGTTCAGGGCTGTGTAAAGTGTTCTGCCTAGAAACAGTTCAGGGCAGTGTCAAGTCTTCAGCTTTCCCCACTTATGTGATATTTCCTAATTGCAATTCCCCTCAGCGAGAGGCTGATTGAAATTCCTCCCATCCTCGTGGTAGTCGTTTTGCAGGCTTCCTTTATCTACATAAACATTTCCTGTTCTGCTTTCTCATCCTCCCCCAGTGTCCTATAATGGTTTCCTATCATCATTTTTTTAAACATTTCTTTCACTGGAGTCCAAATTGTTTTTCACTGATGACAGCTCTGTCTGTGCTATTTCTTGCTTTGGAAATACGTCATGGCTTCTCACCAACCAAAGAGGCTTTCTGCCTGCTACTAAATGCTTTGGGTAACTCTGAGGTTTAAAATCCTTCCCTGCATCTTAAGCTGAACAGGGAGAGTTTGGGTGCATCTGGTTCATTGTATGGCTGTGATGGCACCACTCTCTTCTGCATGCTTGCAACACAGAGAGGGTTCTCGTTGCACAAGATCCTCTCAAGGCTAAAATTAACTTGCTTTTACCACTACTTTTCTCCCCCAAAGCTGCTACACTGGTATTCCAAGCCTGTTGCAAGCACCAGCCCACAAGAATAGAATAGAATAGAATAGAATAGAATAGAATAGAATAGAATAGAATAGACATGAATAGAATAGAATAGACATGAATAGACTAGACTAGACTAGACTAGACTAGACTAGACTAGAATAGAATAGAATAGAATAGAATAGAATAGAATAGACATGAATAGAATAGAATAGACATGAATAGACTAGACTAGACTAGACTAGACTAGACTAGAATAGAATAGAATAGAATAGAATAGAATAGACATGAATAGAATAGAATAGACATGAATAGACTAGACTAGACTAGACTAGACTAGACTAGACTAGACTAGAATAGAATAGAATGGAATAGAATAGAAATTAATTGAATTGAATTGAAATTAATTGAATTGAAATGAATTAACCAGGTTGGAAAAGACCTTTGAGATCATCGAGTCCAACCTCTCACCCAACACCATCTGATCAACTCAACCATGGCACCAAGTGCCTCAGCCAGGCTCTTCCTAAACACCTCCAGGGATGGGGACTCCACCACCTCCCTGGGCAGCACATCCCAATGGACAATCTCTCTTGCTGGGAAGAACTTTCTCCTCCCCTCCAGCCTAAACTTCCCCTGGCACAGCTTGAGACTGTGTCCTCTTGTTCTGGTGCTGGGTGCCTGGGAGAAGAGACCAACCCCACCTGGCTACAACCTCCCTTCAGGGAGTTGGAGAGAGCAACAAGGTCTCCCCTGAGCCTCCTCTTCTCCAGGCTAAGCA
Source organism: Picus viridis (assembly GCA_033816785.1). Taxonomy (NCBI): domain Eukaryota; kingdom Metazoa; phylum Chordata; class Aves; order Piciformes; family Picidae; genus Picus; species Picus viridis. The sequence goes on from CM066574.1 coordinate 34,270,364, forward strand.
ACCCCAGCTCCCTCAGCCTCTCCTCACAGGGCTGTGCTCCAGACCCCTCCCCAGCTTTGTTGCCCTTCTCTGGACACATTCAAGTGTCTCAATGTCCTTCTTAAATTGAGGAGTCCTGAACTGGACACAGGACTCAAGGTGTGGCCTCAGCAGTGCTGAGCACAGGGCACAATGACTTCCCTGCTCCTGCTGGCCACACTATTCCTGATGCAGGCCAGGATGCCTTTGGCCTTCTTGGCCACCTGGGCACACTGCTGGCTCATGTCCAGCCTACTATCAACATGCACAAGTTCTGCATCTGACCCTTTGCTAATTGGTAGAGTTCATTTTTACAACTGGGTAGGTGTGGTAGTTCTAGGCAAAGCTAATGGTGGGGGAAATTTCAACCTACCACAGTAGGTTGTTAATCAGAGAACCCCATGGGTGTGCTTTAGATCCTGATTAGGTGCTGTAATGCTCTGTGCTTTGTTCTTTACTGCTATAATGGTTTACAGTGGAGCTTGCAGTTACAGAGCAGACAGCAAAAAAAACCCAAGGGCAAGACTGAGACCACATAGCCTCAGTATGGAAGTTGGTCAAGTCAAAGTCAAGCCAAAAGAGAGGAATCTGAAGGAGGATCTTAAGTCTTTTTTATGTGGGTTAAGGGAGGCAGTTCATCCTGAGGAAGGCCAGGGAAACAAGCCTGAGTGATGTCTGTTGGCATCCTCACTGCTGTGTTCTAACCCAAAAGCACACCTCCAGTGACTGCTTCATCCCCTCATCTCTGCTCCCCCTCCCTGCTGGCTTTCAATCACATCAGTCACTTTTACAACCTTTGTGTTGTGTTGTCTTCCTTTCTAGCCACAAACTTGATGAATATTCCCAGCTACCACCACAGGCCCTCTCCTCTTTCTAACTCCCCCATCTCCTGATTCTTCTGTGCCTGTCATATTTGGCTGACAATCATGTGCATGTCATCTGCAGCACACTCTGATGCCAGTCACCTAAACCTCACCTACAATACAGCCACAGGGATTTTCCCCAGTAATACTAAGGAGGCTTTGTGCTCTCTTTGGTGGTTTTTATTGTTGCAAAATAAAATTAGAATAGAATAGAATAGAATAGAATAGAATAGAATAGAATAGAATAGAATAGAATAGAATAGAATAGAATAGAATAGAATAGAATAGAATAGAAAAATAAAAATAAATAGGAATAGGAATAGGAATAGGAATAGGAATAGGAATAGGAATAGGAATAGGAATAGGAATAGGAATAATAAACCAGGTTGGAAAAGACCCTTGAGATCAAGTCCAACCTATCACCCAACACCATCTCATCAACTAAACCATGGCACCAAGTGCCTCATCCAGGCTCTTCTTGAACACCTCCAGAGATGGTAGCCTGGTCTTCTTCCCTTCCTTGAAGGTCCTTCATTAACTACTAGTTTGCAGCATGTAACTGCATCCTTCTCTGCACTGGTGAGGGATTCCATCCAGTGGAGCTGCAGACACTTTTGTTGGCAGGTCTTGGTCCATAAGGAAGTGCCCATCCTTGCCTTTTATGTTCACAAATGTCTGAAGGGTGGGTGTCAGAATGAAGGGGCCAGCCTCTTTGCACTGGTGCCCTGTGACAGAATGAGGGGCAACAGACACAAATTGGACCACAGGAAGTTCCACCTCAACATGAGGAAAAGCTGCTTTACTGTGAGGGTCACAGAGCACTGGAACAGGCTGCCCAGAGAGGTTGTGGAGCCTCCTTCTCTGGAAGGAGCCCTGCCTGGATGTGTTTCTGTGTGACCTGCCCTAGGTGAACTTGCATTGGCAGTAGGGTTGGACTTGATGATCTCCAGGAGTCCCTTCCAACCCCTACCATTCCATGATCCTATCAGTCTATGATTCTCATCATAATGGCCATTATTCTGTATGGTTGCCAAATAAAAGACACCATTTGCTGTGTCACTTTAAAACCAAGGCCATTTTTACTACAGATGGGAGAGGAGATGGGATGAAGCAACCCTTTGGCATGCTGCACATCACTTCAGAGGAAGGTGTTGTAAAAATGGCTTCTCTTGGCTCTGAGGATTGCCTTGGTCCATTCTCACCTGGAGTATTTCTCCTACAGCTCTTGTCTTTGGAGGAACTCCTAGCTATAATACAGTTAAAGTAAGAGATGAGGGAGGAAATTTAGCAGACAGTGTATCCCTCCCTTCTGTTGAAGGAAGACCTGAGAAAACAATTTGTATCTTGCAATGATCTGCACAGTTTTTTCTTCTTTTTCTCTTTGCCAGATGAATTTTTGTGCAGATGTCTGTTCTGCACTCAGTCTCCTCAGCTGACCTGAGTTGCATTTCAGTCGTGACCATTACATCATCCCCTCTCAGCAGGTATCTTTGGAGTGGATCCAGTCAAAACCTACTCTCCCTCAACACCAAACCATTCCCCCTTGGCCTGTCTCTAGACACCCTCATGAAAAGTTCCTCTGCAGCCTTCCTGTAGCATCCCTTCAGCTATTGGAAGGCAGCTCTAAGGTCCCCTGGAGTCTTCTCTTCTCCAGGCTGAACACCCCCAGCTCCCTCAGCCTGTCCTCACAGCAGAGCTGCTCCAGCCCCTGGATCACCTTTGTGGCCTCCTCTGGACTTGCTCCAACAGCTCTGTGTCCTTCTTAAGACAGAAAGATTCACAGAGATGAATGCCACGGGCCCAAGAAGCAGGCTGGATTAAGATAGAAGGGGTGTAAGATGGCTTGGGTGTCCAAGCAGTGGTGAGCATGAAGTATTACCTGAGTGCAGATATTCTTGGTACTTGCTCATATATGATCTCTCCTTAGCAACTGATGGAAGGAGGGGAAAGTCGTGATTTCCTTAAAGGGCTGCACCATCTGTCAGCTCCACTCATCTCTTCTTGAAACTTATTTTGAGTTAGCTTCTTTTCTCCTTCTGACATTCTCCTTTATTCCCAGGCTGGGCTGGAGTTGGATGATAGCATAGGATAGCATAGGATAGCATAGGATAGCATAGGATAGCATAGGATAGGATAGGATAGGATAGGATATAGAAGTAGAGTAGAATAGAATAGAATAGAATAGAATAGAATAGAATAGAATAGAATAGAATAGAATAGAATAGAATAGAATAGAATAGAATAGAATAGACCAGGTTGGAAAAGACCTCTGAGATAATCAAGTCCAACCTATCACCCAACACCATCTAGTCAACTCAACCATGGCACCAAGTGCCTCATCCAGGCTCCTCCTAAACACCTCCAGGGACGGTGACTCCACCACCTCCCTGGGCAGCATATCCCAATGGACAATCTCTCCTGATGGGAAGAATTTCCTCCTCACCTCCAGCCTAAACCTCCCCTGGCACAGCTTGAGACTGTGTCCTCTTGTTCTGGTGAACCAACCTCCCCTGTCCACAACCTCCCTTCAGGGAGTTGGAGAGAGCAAGAAGGTCTCCCCTGAGCCTCCTCTTCTCCAGGCTAAGCAACCCCAGCTCCCCCAGCCACTCCTCACAGGGCTGTGCTCCAGACCTCTCCCCAGCTTTCTTGCCCTTCACTGGACACATTCAAGTGTCTCAATGTCCTTCTTAAATTGAGGAGCCCAGAGCTGGACACAGGACTCAGGGTGTGGCCTCAGCAGTGCTGAGCACAGGGCAGAATGACTTCCCTGCTCCTGCTGGCCACACTGTTCCTGATGCAGGCCAGGATGCCATTGGCTTTCTTGGCCACCTGGGCAAAACTGTAATGCTCAGTGCAGATTAGGAGATACAGAAAACTGTTTCTTTTTAAAAGCAGAGTTATCTCATCAAGTGACATCCAATAAATGCAAACATTGACAGCTGGCTTTCCACAAGGTGATGCTGAAGCAAGGAAGGAGCCAACAAGACCTGCTCAGATGTTTCTGCAGGCAGAGAACGACCCCACTGATCCCAGAGAGCTTCTGTGCAACAGCAGCCAGATCTTAAGCTCATTTGTGGCAAAAGTTGCTGATAAACCTTGCAGACTTCTAGCAGAGATGAAAGGATCCCAGTGCACCATGGCCACAAACCATGCTAAGCTGCAAGGTTTGCTTTACTTAACCTGGAGTTGTCCTCTTTTTCTTCAGCACAAGCAATGCTCTGATCAGACAATGCAACAAATGGGATGCTTTTGTGTTTAGGCTCTGGGCAGCCTGATCTGGTTGAGGGTGCCCCTGCTGACTGCACAGGGGGTTGGACTGGATGACCTTTGGAGGTCCCTCCCAACCCAGAACAGATTCTAAGATTCTTTTATTGAGCAACATCTGGATGATGTCTGTGGGAAGAAGTTATGCAGCTTTTAAAGCCCTGTGCCTGTTTCAGTAATTTGAGTTCTGTGTATCCTTACCTTTTATTATTAGTATTACTATTACTACTACTACTATTTTTTATTATTATTTTTATTATCATTATTATTATCATCATTATTTTGCTTTTGAGTTTTCTTTTTGCTGTCAGCAGGACTTCATTTCAGGGTTTCAATTGATGGATTTCTCCTCTGCCTTCTCTTTCTTCAGCAGAATGCTAAGCCTCAAGAGGTTAAAATGGCAAAAAAATCCCCAAAACCCACCCCAAAAAAAAACCCAAGGCACACTCTCAGACAATCAGGATGCTAAACCCAGCTGAGCACAGCAAAGCAGAGTGCAGATGCAAGACAGAAATAAAACACTGCAGCAAACTCAGAAGGGAAAGAATAAAGAAGCCAGTATGGCAAACAGGGGGAAACTAAACAAATGCACTCAAAACACAGCCCATGAGGGAAGCAAACACACAGCAGATATAATGAGAAAGGAAAAGTCTCCACTCAGTGGCAACACAGGAAGAGAGTCCACAAATGAAAATTGTACAGGGCTCTCTAAAAAGAAAATAGAAAGTGCTTTTTCAGAAGAATTTTCTTCTTCTCACTAACAGTGTGTCCAGCAGAGCCAGGGAGGTTCTCCTTCCCCTCTCCTCTGCCCTGGTGAAGCCCCACCTGGAATATTGCATCCAGTTCTGGGCTCCCCAGCTCAAGAGGGACAGGCATCTGCTGGAGAGATTCCAAGGGAGGGCTACAAGGGTGCTGAAGGGACTGCAGCACTGCCTGAGGAGGAGAGGCTGAGAGCCCTGGGGCTGTTTAATCTTGAGAGAAGACTGAGAGGGGATCTAATCAATGTCCATCAATACCTGAGGGCTGGGAGTCAGGGAGCAAGGGACAGGGGCAGCCTCTGTTCACTTGTGCCCTGGGATAGGACAAGGGGCAATGGATAGAAACTGCAGCACAGGAGGTTCCACCTCAACGTGAGGAGGAACTTCTTCCCTGTGAGGGTCACAGAGCCCTGGAGCAGGCTGCCCAGAGAGGTTGTGGAGTTTCCTTCTCTGGAGCCTTTCCAGCCCCATCTGGATGTGTTCCTGTGTGACCTGTGCTGGATTCTCTGCTCCTGCTCTGGCAGGGGGGTTGGACTGGAAGATCTTTGGAGGCCCCTTCCAACCCCTGACATCCTGTGAGCCTGTGATTCTGTAAGCAGCAGATTGCTTTGTAAATAGCCACTCTGTCCAAGCAGCCCAGGCAAACGGCAGAACGTGCTGTGGTGTTTTGTCTTCTGGGCAATGTTTGTCCCTCCTAACCGTGGGTAATTGGAAAGCAAACTTGACAAATTAGCCCTGCAACTGCAGAGTTTCTCTCTTGTGTTGTGTCATGTGCTGGCACTGGGGAGGAAGTGTTCTCACGTTGGTGGTTCAGCAGGGAAAGCTGGAACAGGAAACATCAGGAACAGCTCAGGCATTATCAAGAATTCCCAATATGTGGATGTTAAACAGGGACTTGGAGCAAAACATACCTCTGTGGATGTGGGTACACATCTCCACCGTGGCAGTGTTGAGGCAAGAGACAGAAGGGCTGAAGAAGTGAATAGCTGAACCTCTCTGAGTCTACATTCACACATCTTAGAGCTCTGTCCTCAGAGCACACCAAGCCCTTTTTGTCCGCTTGGCTAGCCCTAAAACATCTGAAAAGGAGCCCTGGCTTGTAGGGAAAAACCCAACAGTGGTTTGCTAAACCTCTGAGGAGCTGGTTTGCTAAACCTCTGAGGAGCTGGTTTGCTGTTTTAATCCTTTGTTACACATACTTGTAGCCTGGGATACATCCTTTTAATGTTTTACCATTGAAATCAGTAGAAATCATCACAGAATCATAGAATTGCTCAGGGTGGAAGGGACCTCAGAAATCAGCTGCTCCAACCTCCCCACCATGCCCAGGGACACCTCTCAGCTAGACTCAGCTGCTCAAGGCCTCATCCAACCTGGCCTTCAACACCCCCAGGGAGGAGGCAGCCACAGCCTCCCAGGGCAGCCTGTGCCAGAGTCTCAGCACCCTCCTCCTACTGAAGAACTCCTTCCTCAGCTCCAGTCTAACCCTGCTCTGCCTCAGCTCCAAACCATTCCCCCTTGTCCTGTCTCTAGACACTCTCATGTAAAGTCCCTCTTCAGCCTCCCTGCAGGATCCCTTCAGCTACTGGAAGGCAGCTCTGAGATCCCCCCAGAGTCTTCTCTTCTCCAGGCTGAACACCCCCACCCCCAGCCTATCCTCACAGCAGAGCTGCTCCAGCCCTTGGATCACCTTTGTGGCCTCCTCTGGACTCACTCCAACAGCTCTGTGTCCTTTTAATGCTGGGGGACACCAGAACTGGAGGCAGTATTTGTGGTGGGGGCTCAGCAGAGCAGAGTCAAGGGGCAGAATCCCCTCTCTTGCCCTGCTGGCCACACTCCTCTTAATGCAGCCCAGGGTGCAAGTTGCCTTCTGGGCTCCATCAATAGCTAAAAGGAGGTTGCTGGCAAATTTCTGTTCTCTCTGTGTTGTTATAAGTCTGGAAGGAAGCACTGAGTTTTTCAGAGGAGAGCAGCCAGGGCTCCCAGGGCTTAGAAGAATGGAAAAAAAAAGCAGAAATAAGGGATCAGGGAGTCAGCAGCCCAGCACCTATCACTCAGGTTGTCATCCAGAGGCAGCAGTGACACACTGCGTGCTCAGGAGGTTCTCGTACATCACACAGATGGGACCAGCAGAGAAACGTCATCCTAAACTGTGATGAATACAGATATCACAGAATTGTCAGGGTTGGAAGGGACCTCAAGGATCAACCAGTTCCAACCCCCTGCCATGGCCAGGGACACCTCACACTACAGCAGGCTGCTCACAGCCACAGCCAGCCTGGCTGCAAACACCTCCAGCGATGAGGCTTCCACCACCTCCCTGGGCAACCTGTGCCAGGCTCTCACCACCCTCGTGGAGAAGAAGTTCTTCCTAACATCCAAGCTGAATCTACCCATGTTCCACATTCCAGCTATTCTGAATGGGGAACTGCAAAACCCCTATCCCTTCACCTCACTTGCACTTCTTCTTCCATAATTTTCCCAGCCGGAAGAGGTTAATGAGAAAGGGACAGAGGTGACCTACACAGCAAAAAGCTGAATGTCAGGTGGCGAGAAAAACATCAGCAGGGGCTGCAACATCATCCTGAGAATCAGAAGCTTGTGTTTCCCTCAAGCAAATGCTCTCCACAGGCAGCTCTCACACCATGGGAATCAGGGGAACTGCTGATGCAAAGGAGGCCAAGCCAAGGGAACTCCGAGTGAGGTCCTGCTGCCGAGGGGCAGGAAGGTTTAAGCGCAACAGACGCCTCGGCCCGGCAGCACAAACTCTGCAAAGGCTCAGACAGAAAAGGCCAGTTGCTGCCTTATGTTCCAGTTCTAATCTGAAATTATAGGATAGCTTCCTAATGAGGGGGAACCTTGCCAGAGACAGCTGTGGTGGAGGGAAGGCAGCTCTGCTGTAATTACCGATCCCTGTGCACCAGGGACAGAAGTTCCCAAACTCCACGGGGAAACACCTTCAACGTTTGCTGTTTGTTTGTTTATGCAGAATCAGATAACCTTATAAAGCAGAATGGAACAGAAGGGTTTGAGTGTGTGAGCCTTTAAACTGGGTGGCAGCCCTGTGTGGTGCATGTTAGGAGCTAGAGTGAACTGGCAGAGGTGAGTTAGTGCACTGGGGTCCTGACTCGGGCTGGGCATGCTAGAGAAATCTCAGTTCAAGAGAGATGCTGGAAGGTGTCCAGAGAAGGGCAACAGAGCTGGGGAGGGGTCTGGAGCACAGCCCTCTGAGGAGAGGCTGAGGGAGCTGGGGTTGCTTAGCCTGCAGAAGAGGAGGCTCAGGGAGACCTTCTTGCTCTCTACAACTACCTGAAAGGAGGTTGTAGCCAGGTGGGGGTTGGTCTCTTCTCCCAGGCAAGCAGCACCAGAACAAGAGGACACAGTCTCAAGCTGTGCCAGGAGAGGTTTAGGCTAGGGGTGAGGAAGAAATTCTTCCCAGAATGAGAGATTGGCCATTGGGATGTGCTGCCCAGGCAGGTGGTGGAGTTGCCATCCCTGGAGATCTTTAAGAAAAGCCTGGATGAGGCACTTGGTGGCATGGTCTGGCTGAGTGGATAGGGCTGGGTGCTAGGTTGGACTGGATCATCTTGGAGGTCTCTTCCAACCTGGTTGATTCTATGATTCTGTGAAATGCAAGGTACAGTGGTGGTGAAAAGAGAGAAAATAAAACAAGGAGACAAAGCTTAGGCAAGGGCATCTGAAGTGGCAAAGACAGAAACAAACCTGTTCCCCTCTTTCAAGATCTCTGCTAGCAGCAAGGGTGCTGAATGTTTCATACATTTTCTTGTTGCCCAGAGCATGCAGCTGGATAGATCCAGACAATGATTTAAAAGGCATTTTTTGCCTTTGTGAGCTATACAGACAGAGACAGTGGTTTACAGCACGTGGTCTGCAGACTCCTGGGGTTCCACAGATGACTTCTACAGACTGCAGAACAGGTGTCTAAGGAACAAGCTGTTGTCTTGTCCCTATCCAAGGAGCAGTACCTGAAGGGGGCCTACAAGAAGGCTGCAGAGGGACTGTTGCCAAAGTCCTGCAGTGATAGGATGAGGGAAAATGGATCACAGTTAGAGCAGAGCAGATTTAGATTGGATGTTAAGAATAAGCTCTTGACCATGAAGGTGGTGGAACACTGGAATAGGTTGCCTAGGGAGGTAGTTGGGGCCCAATGTGAGGTTCAATGGGGTCCTGGGCAACCTTATCTAGTTGAGGATGTCCCTGCTGATTGCAGGGGTTTGGACTGGATGAGCTTTGGAGGTCCCTTCCAGCCCAGGTGATTCTATGATTCTATGACCTGCATCTCTTCTGCAAAGTTTCCAGAGATTTTCAAGTGCAGAAAGCTCAACCCCATTGCTTTTACACTGCTACCTGGAAAGAAATGGAGGGTATTTTTGCACTTAGTCCTTCCGTGGATGACTCAGCTCCCAGTAGTGTGATACACAACTGCGTTTTCAGAGTAGATCTACTTCAGTCAGTACACAGAACAAGAGATGGACATGTCTACAGGAGCTGGACATGTCAATAGGAGCTGGTCATGTCAGCAGGAGCTGGCAGTGCCTTCATGCAGCCCAGAAGGAAAGTTGTATCAAGAGTGTGGCTAGCAGGGCAGGGAAGGGGATTCTGCCCCTTTACTCTGCTCTGCTGAGACCCCACCTCATCCTGAGCTAACTGTGGCTGAATTTGCTGAAGGAGCACAGACAAGTGAGCCCTTTCAGAAAGATCACTTCCTCCCTCCTCCCCCCACACCTCCTGACTGCAAAGGCCAAGTCCTCCCTGCAGCCCTCATTGACACGCGTCACTTTGGTCCTGTATCTGAAGCGTACAGCCAGATGCACATCAGGGTACAGCCAGACAGCCCTGAATGGAGCTGAACTCAGGAGTCACATCCAGCTTTGGAAGGAGACATGCAGACAACACTAAATACTACCTGGAGCCAGCAGCCTCACCTACAAGAGCTGATTTCATTTGGAGAAGCCTATACAGAAGCTGTTTTGGTGAAGCCCACAGTAAACAGGCTTTTGTTCTACCCTCCTCCTGCCCATGTTAATTGTGCCAGATAAAGCCTAGCGTCATTGTCATCTGGAAAGCAGATAGTTAGGAGAAGAATTACAGGCACACCAGCACCTAGCTTTCATCTGGCTGCTGCTTGCTCTTTGATCTCTTTAGCTGGCTAATTAGGAAGCTTGCACCAGCACCCTGCTGAAATAGCTTGTGCCTTTCTCACTCCCTGTGAGCATCCAGCAAAGGGACATTTGACTGGTGAGTCTTGCAGCTCTGTTCATTTAGCTGACCATATAAATGTGTGCTGTGTTCCACCATGGACCCTCCTCTTCCTGCATTTCCTAGTTTAAGATGAATTGAGGGGGGAAAAAAATATAAGCCTTGACATCACATCTTGCAGAGGAAGCAAATGCACTCCTCCCTCAAGCCTAAATGAATGAATGGCCTTTTAAGGTGACTGCTGAATTAAATTCCTGAGTGATGAAATCAAGAGCCAGGAGAAGGCTCTTATTTCCCCAAAGGAAAAAAAAATGCTGCAGGGAGGGAAAAAAGCCAAACACCCAAAAGAGGCAGTGGTGTGACTGCAGAGCTGAGAGCTGAACAGGAGCTCTTCTCCTGTGAGGACAGGCTGAGAGAGTTGGGGTTGTTCAGTCTGGAGAAGAGAAGTCTCTGAAGAGAACTAATTGTGGCCTTCCAGGATCTGGGGCGGGGGCTACAAGAAAGCTGGGGAGGGACTTCTTAGGGTATCAGGGAGTGAATAGGACTGGGGGAATGGATCCAAGCTAGTGGAGGGGAGATTTAGATTAGATGTTAGGAAGAAGTTGTTCCCCATGAGGGTGGTGAGAGACTGGCACAGGTTGCCTAGGGAGGTGGTGGGTGCCTCATCCTTGGAGGTTTTGAAGGCCAGTCTGGATATGGCTGTGAGCAGCCTGCTGTAGTGTGAGGTGTCCCTGCCCATGGCAAGGTGGTTGGAACTGTCTGATCCTTGAGGTCCCTTCCAACCCTGACAATTCTGTGATTCTGTTTACACTGACTCACTAAAGCTACTTCACTCAGCTTTGGTAGTAATGCAGCTTCACAGGCTGGAGGGAGAGGGGGATATACATACTGGCAGCCTGCTAAGCTTCTCTAATGTAAGACATGTGCATTTAGCTGAAGTCCTGGAATACCTCACTGAGAAACAAAAAGATGATTGAAAGCCCAGGCACATCTTTCTGGTTATCACACAAACAGATTTCTGACATACTCGAAGCAGTACTGGATGCAGCAGATGTGGGTCTTTATATATATAACCTGCCTGTAAGGTATGCAGCTAAACCCCAGTTTCTGTAAAGACCTCAAATACCCTTAAGACAGAGTAAAAATAATCTCCTTAGGGGAGTGGGGCACGTCTGGCCATTCTCAGGATCCCAGCTCTACCCGAGCACAGCCTGTCGTTCCCCCTTGCAGGGGGAATCCCAGGGCATCAAACTGCCGTGAAGCACAGAAATGAAACAGTCCCTCTGTAGCTTTGAGAACAAACAAACAAGCAGAAAAGCCAGGGACCTCCATGGAAGCCACAAATTACCTAAAGCTCAGGAGGCCTTCCAGTACCTGCAGGGAGCCTGCAAGAAGGATGGAGACTGTTTGCAAAGACCTCCTGTGATAGGACAAGGGACAATGGCTTCAAACTAGAGCAGAGCAGATTCAGATTGCATGTTAGGAACAGGTTCTTGACCATGAAGGTGATGGAACACTGGTACAGGTTGCCCAGGGAGGTGGTTGGGGCCCCATCCACGGAGACATTCAAGGTGAGGCTTGACAGGGCCCTGGGCAACCTGAGCTAGTTGAGGATGTCCCTGCTGACTGCAGAGGAGGTTGGACCAGATGAGCTTTGGAGGTCCCTTCCAACCTGGACCGTTCTGTGATTTTGTGATTGTTGATTAACACCACCTAAGCATTCTTCTATCGTATTTTCACAGGGATATCATAGAAAGACAAGAACACAATGGACATGAGATCTAATTTCAGGTTTTCCCCTCTCCTTATACCTTCATCCCCACCATTGTTGGGACTTCCCTTGTGGCTGGACTGTTGACAGCTCTGTGAGCTTTAGGGCAGAAGAGCTACTCTTAGGTGTTAGTAGTTTTTTCCTTTACTATATCAACCAGGCTTACTTCAAGTAAGAATAGACCATACAGTGATGAAACACTGATGTCTGATCTTGATTGTTCCTCAGGGTTGACCAGAGATAACTGAATGTCAGGAGAAGGTGGCAGGAAGGAAGGGAATGTGATGCCTTTCATTTTGAGATAGATGAAGCAGAAAGCAGTGGGTTAGTTAGTTAGTTAGCTAGTTTTAATGTAATTTCTCCTGCTATCATAGATTTACAGGTGGTAAAAAATATTCCTTGGGCAGTTCAAAGAGGAAATGAGAAGGGAGCTGAGTACGATGCCTTGAAAGCCTTCTCCGTGGTTAGTCACTTTGGTGGACTAGAAAGATGTTAGGGCCAGACTGTCACAACAGGCAAGGGAACACTGCAGTCAAAAGCTGCTTTCTGTGTCCTAATCTGGAGCTAACCCTGAGCTGGATGTCTCAGCAGGGGTTGTGACAGCACTGCACTCTTTTAACTTCTGTTTTTCTTTGCTCTCTCTCTCTCTCCCAGAGGAGTGAATTCTGAGTTTTGGACCCTACACATCTCTTATCCATAGCAACCACAACACTTCCCTCAGGTTTGCTAAAACGCAAGTCTTTAATTTAGAACAAGGAAGATGGATCTTCCCCCTGGTACTCTACTTCCAAGCCTGACTGAAATGTAGAAGTAAGCATGTTTGTCAGCATCAAGGCTTCCTGATGGCCCTCCCTATCTTAGAGCCCCCAAACTCTGGCTTAGCAACCCATGACCTTTGCTGGCAATCACTGGGAAAGCACTGGAGAAAAATTGCTGAGTGATGACTCACTCTGCCACAGTGTGGTTGCTTTATCATTTTCTAACGCTGCTAATGGGAAGGTATTTTCTATTGTGAGAGGATTGTTTTCCTGCTCCATAGGAACAATGATCCACAAGGATTTCCTGAGGAGTGACTTCTCCTTAGAGTGTGGGAGATTTCTTGTCTCTTAGCGCCTGGAAGGCTAATGGAATTAACCATTACTCAGTCCTGTTCCATCTCGCCTTTTCAACACCTGCTTCAGTGCAGAGGGCTCCTTACAGGACTCAGGCACTGGGAAACAGAGTGTGGGTAATGAAAAGCCTTCAGAAACCAGCAGTGGAGGACAGGGCTAGAGCCATCAGGGGCTGCATGTGGACCACAGCATGGGGAATTGCACGTGGGAGGGAGCAACGCTGCGGGTTCACAGAACCACACAGAATGGTTTGGGCTGGAAGGGACCTCCACAGGTGATCCAGTCCAACCCCCTCTGCAGTAAGCAGGGACCTCCTCAGCTAGATCAGGTTGCCCACAGCCCTGCTCAGTCCTGGCTCTGCTTGCCCTTGGTGTGAACTGCAGCTTGGAACGGCCAGAGCTGATGACAAGAGTCACAGCAGAGGACTGTTTTCTCCTCTGATCAGAAACAGCACTTGGGGCCTCTTAAGAAAGCAGAGGCGCAACAGCAGTCAAGGTTTATTGGCTCGGGCTGAAGGCCCAAAGCCCCTCCACTATTCTCCTTATATTTAGAGCCTCCAATGAGGACTCCTCTCCTCTGGTGCTGGCAGATCGTAATGTGTCATTGCAAGCACAGCTGGCTGCTTTGGGTGGCTCACAGGCAGAGCAGCACCTGCTAGGCTAGCTGCTAAGAGAAAAGACTTGTTCTGACAGATACAGGGAGATTGTCTACTCACTGATGGACTGCATGACCAGAAGAGTTTGCTGAGACCATCCTGTGTGACCTCCTGTATTGACCATCCATTGACTCCTGGCTGGGTGACAGAAAATCTTTTAAGCTGACAGCAAAGCCATAGAAAGGACTCTGATCGGATGGGGAGCGTGGGCAAATACGTGTGCACATCACAGGGTAGAAGGAGGTCAGTCACGCTGCATGGCTCACCATTGTGCCTTTCTCTGCTCCCAGGAGGCTGGGAGAAGCAGCTGCATTGCAGGGGTGCCAGCCACCAGCAAAATACAGCAATTGTTTTATGAGTTTAATGCTCTTTATCTTCTAATGTATTTACCATGGGCACGTGTAAAGGGCAGTGAGAGGCAGCTTGCCGAGGAGAAGGACCTTAAAAACACCCCTCCAGTTGCAAATGTGTTAATTGTTTAATGAAATTATTGGGTTAGACAATCAAAAGTTTATTTAAAACCCACAAGCAGCAAAAATAAACAAGTGAGGTGGTGGAGTCACCATCCCTGGAGGTGTTCAAAAAGGCTTGGTTGTGGCACTTGGAGCCAGGGTTTAGTTGTCAGGAGGTGATAGGTATTAGGTAATAGGTTGGACTTGATGATCTCTGAGGCCTTTTCCAACCTTATTGGTTCTGTGTGATTCTGTGAGAGTGCTCAGCTCATGCTGAGAGAAGACAGCAGCAGGGCAGCCAGATCTCCTCTTCATTTTCTAGTCACTTGCCCCAGCTGAGGATGGGGACCCCACAGCGCTGGGACCACACAGTCCTGCCCCAAAGGCTCACTGGCCGAAGAGTCACTCAGTGTAACCATATCTGAAGGAGTTCTGCTACCTGATCTCCACACAAATGCCAGTGAGCTGCTGGCTTGGTATTTGCTGAATGAGGTACTGATCCCTCCTTTGTGTTTACCTACAGGCATCTGTAATGGCTGGGACCCCACAGTGGGAGCTGCCAACCTCTGTACCAAGTGGAATTAATTGCAGGGTGGAATTAATTGCACTGTGGAGCAGATAAGAGGGCTCTAGAAAAGCAGCAGAGGCCAGACAGCAGGAGATAAATGGTGGTGAGAAAGTGCATTACTAGCACTCATGGAGCTGTGTTTCCTGAAAAGAGAGCAAGAAATTCCCTAGTGTAGGCATACTCCTTGTTGGCCAAAAAGCACTCAGAATTCCTCAACAATCAGGCAGGAAGTGGTAAAACCCCTCAGACAAACTGACCAGTCTGTTATTTCTGCCCATATCAAAAATATATTTTAGCTCACAGCTATCAGAGCAAAACATTTTGTGGCCATTCAGATGTATTTTTGCAGCCACACTGAATTTGTTTGTGATGTACAGCAGATGGAATTTCTGTGCACAGAGATGGATTTCAACAACTTTGTTTCAGTCCAAGTCCCCTTGGCTCTGCTGAGACCCCACCACAAATACTGCCTCCAGTTCTGCTGTCCCCAGCATAAGAAGGACACAGAGCTAATAGAATATAATAGAACTGACCAGGTTGGAAAAGACCTTTGAGATCATCAAGTCCAACCTATCACCCAACACCATCTCATCAATTAAACCATGGCACCAAGTGCCTCATCCAGTCGCCTCTTAAACACCTCCAGTGAGGGTGACTCCACCACCTCCCTGGGCAGCACATTCCAATGGCCAATCTCTCTTTATGTGAAGCTGCTGGAGTGTGTCCAGAGGAGGACACAGAGATGATCCGAGGGCTGCAACAGCTCTGCTATGAGGATAGGCTGCGGGAACTGGGGTTGTTCAGCCTGGAGAAGAGAAGACTCCAGGGGGACCTTAGAGCTGCTTTCCAATAGCTGAAGGGATCCTACAGGGAGACTGCAGAGGGACTTTTCATGAGGGTGTCTAGAGACAGGCTAAGGGGGAATGAAGCTGAGGGAGAGCAGGGTTAAACTGGATCTTAGGAAGAAGTTCTTCAGTAGGAGGGTGGTGGGACTCTGGAATAGGCTGCTCAGGGAGCTTGAGCAGCTGAATCTAGTTGAGAGGTGTCCCTGCCCATGGTGGGGAGGTTGGGGTAGATGATCTCTGAGGTCCCTTCCAACCTAAGCCACTCTTTGATTCCAGGTTGTTCCTAAGCATTCACAGCTTTTAAAGAAATGAGCACAAATAGCAGCTCTGGGTTTGCATTCTCCAAGTCATCAGAGTGAGGAGCAGGGTGATAACACCCATGGGCTTTGTGCTGCCTGTGGACAGCTGGAGTTTTTATCACCAACTGACACAAAGCACGGGAGGTAACTCCTGCTTTCACTTTGTCACTCCGTGTAATTACTTTTGTTTGGTTTCCTCCATGACTGAAGTCAAACTGCTGACTCTGTCACAACAGGTCTAAGTCTTGTGCCTAGCTTGCCTTGGTAGGCTGCTCTGGGAACCTTCTACCAAGATTCCTTCTTGTCTGCCTTTTAGAGGAGCTCTGCCTTTTCTCCAAAGAGTGGAAGTTAGTAAGACCCATCTGGTGCTGCTGTCTGAATGCAGTCAGCGGACTAACACTGTGATTCCTTCCAGACTAACACTGTGACTCCTTCCAGCTTCTATGCTTGTAGATAAAGAGGAAGGAGGATGCTAGCTTTATAACTTCTCCCCATTGTGCTCCTGAGGTTAGGCACCTTGCCATACACAGATGTTATCAAAAAAAAAAAAGGAATCCTGTTATAAATAAACTGTGAATTAACAGCAGTCTGGATAACTGTGTGCTTTGCTTCAGGACTGATGTACCCCAGGCTTTGGGAACATTCCCTAAATAAACTGGCTGCTTTCATTTGGGGCTTTGTTATGCTTTGTCACCTCCTGGTTTATTTAAGCCTTTGAATGAATGCTCTCTCTTCCATTGGCTGGGCTTTAGATATGGAAATGATATAGCCTCGACTGACTGCAGGGTCTTCCCTCTGTGCTGGAAGGAGAAGCCATGCAGCTATCACAGTGGATTAAGACGCCCTGCATTAAGAACCTGTGTCACTCTTGCAACGGTGTGCATTTATGCAACAAGACATCAGTAGCTAATGGGGGCAGCTCAGACATTCACTTGAGTGGACAGGTTTTTCTCATAGCTGTGGTAATTATGAATGCTCTGGAAAAAAGGCTTCTTTGCCAACTGTAGCTCAAGAAAACCAAATACTGTTTGTTCTCCTGCAAACAAAAAGTTCTTTGCCTGTATTCAGCCATCTTAGAATCACATAATTGTCAGGGTTGGAAGGGACCTTAAGGATCAGCCAGTTCCAGCCCCCTGCCATGGGCAGGGACACCTCACACTACAGCAGGTTGCTCACAGCCACATCCAGCCTGGCTGCAAAACCTCCAGGCATGAGGCTTCCACCACCTCCCTGGGCAGCCTGTGCCAGTCTCTCACCACCCTCATGGGGAACAACTTCTTCCTAACATCCAATCTCAATCTACCAATTTCTAGTTTTGCTCCATCCCCCCAGTCCTATCACTCCCCTACACCCTCAAAAGTCCATCCCCAGCTTTCCTGTAGCCCCCTTCAGATCCTGGAAGGCCACAATTAGGTCTCCTGGGAGCCTTCCCTTCTCCAGACTGAACAGCCCCTACTCTCTCAGTCTGTCCTCATAGCAGAGCAGCTCCAGCCCTCTGCTCATCCTCGTGGCCCTTCTCTGGACACCTTCCAGCACCTCCAGATCCTTCCTGGAATAGAGGCTCCAGAACTGGACACAGAGCTCCAGGTGGGGTCTCAGCAGAGTGGAGCAGAGGGGGAGAATCCCCTCCCTGGCCCTGCTGGCTCTGCTTCTCTTGCTGCAGCCCAGGCTCTGCTTGGCTCTCTGGGCTGCAAGTGCTCACTGCTGGCTCCTGTTGAGCTTCTCATCCCCCAGCACCCCCAGGTCCTTTTCTTCAGGGCTGCTCTCCAGCCAGTCCCTGCCCAGCCTATATCGGTGCCTGGGACTGCCCTGACCCAGCTGCAGGACCTTGCTCTGGGTCTTGTTGAACCTCATGAGGTGGTCATGGGCCCAGCTCTGTAGCCTGTCCAGGTGCCTCTGGATGGATCCCTTCCCTCTAGCTGTCAGCTGCACCACACAGCTTGGTGTCATCAGCGAACCTGCTGAGGGTGCACTCAATGCCACTGTCCATGGCACCAACAGAGATGTTAAACAAGCCTGGTCCCAGGGCTGATCCCTGAGGGACTCCACTTGTCCCTGGCCTCCATTCCATACCATTACAAGAAACAAACAATACAGTAGTGACTTGTTTATGCATTGGAAGCTACAAACACATTCAGGAGATCTTTGGAAGGATGCTGCTCTCACCTGTTCTCTGCCAGAGGCATGGCCTCAAACTAAGAACCTTCTCCACTTATCTGCTCTGGACAGCCCACAGCACTAGCAGATCAATAATTACAAGGGTTCAGTAATCTCAGATCCTTTCACACAGAACTGGAACAGCCACTTCTGCTCTCTGGGCTCAACTAGCACAGAGTTGTGGGGTGATAACACCCATCCACAAGGAAACAATTGCTTTTGGTGGACATCCAGTGTCAGGTGTCCCTGCCCATGGCAGGGGGTTGGTACTAGGTGATCCTTGAGGTCCCTTCCAACCTTAATGATTCTATGGTCTCCCAAAACATCAGGGCCAAAGCCTCCCACGTGCCAAGCAAGTGCTTCTAGAATGAGGCCCTTCCAGGAAAGAATGTGAAAGTGTTGAAGTATATTCACAATAAACACCTCTTGCTGTTACTAAACATATCAACTCCCATTTGGTACTTAGTTATGCCTTAAGCCAGTTATTTACTGTCTGGTTATGATTCATGGAACCATACATTGCTGCCAAGTGAATTCCATTGCCATGGGGATATTTACAGATATCTTAAATAGTTGAGATAAATAGGAAGAAAAAAACAAAACAACAAAAAAACCCCTAGAAAACCACCAAGGAATGAGATGATACAAAGTGGGAGATCATTGGTTCAGAAACTGCAGTTAAAGAACCTGAAGGTATTGGACTGACTAATCAAATCAACACTGGCAGGACCTATGTAACACTGCACCACAGGCAGGAAAATACTGTTACCATTCTTCTCCTTTATGCTGCACTTATGAGACCCCCACCTCGAATTCTGCCTCCAGTTCTGGTGTCCCCAGCATAAGAAGGACACAGAACTATTGGAGTGAGTCCAGAGGAGGGCTGCAAAGATGATCCAAGGGCTGCCACACCTCTGCTGTAAGGAAAGGCTGAGGAAACTGGGGGTGTTCAGCCTGGAGAAGAGTCCAAGGAGACCTTGGAGCTGCATTCCAATAGCTGAAGGGATCCTACAAGAAGGCTGCAGAGGGACTTTTCATGAGGGTGTCTAGAGACAGGTCAAGGGGGAATGGTTTGAAGCTGAGGGTTATACTGGAGCTGAGGAAGAAGCTCTTCAGTAGGAGGGTGGTGAGGCTCTGGAATAGGCTGCCCAGGGAGGTTGTGGCTGCCTCTCCCCTGGGGGTGTTGAAGGCCAGGTGGTGGGGAGGTTGGAGCAGATGATCTCTGAGGTCCCTTCCACCCTGAGCCATTCTATGATTCTGTGATTCTTTTTGTAATAAAAGGAGCCAAAACACTTTTTGAAGAGATACAACAGAGGCAAATATTTGGTTTTCCACCCAAACAAATGCTCTTTGAGTAACATCCAGTTCTCCAGAGAGACATTTCAGTGAAATCAGAGTGCACAGCAAGTAGCCTGTACCAGAGTGTCACATCCAATAGAGTACTTCTATCAGAGTGTCTTTGCTGGGGATGAGTAGCACCTGAACACAGGCATGGGCATTACACACACTCCTAGAACATGAACTGGGCTTTCCATGTATATAAACACCACACCAACAAAAAAGATGGTTTTATTTAGCTCTAGATTAGCTATCAAAACCTGCTATCAATGTGTAACTAAGCAGTGCAAGCTTCACCCAGAACCAAGCACAGGCTTTAACCGTGGTTTTTACAGAACATTGGGCAGTACACTGAACTGTTAGGGGAAATGGGAAGTATTGTTGGCAAGGAGCTCAGGAACATTTTGAGTTGTAAGAGTCCACACTGCTAGTTAGTCCAAGAAGAATATTTAATGACCTTGTGATCCTGAAGTGGGGAAAAAAGGGTTGTCTCATAAAACAGATCTATGATATTGTGCCAAGAACCCCACCCCCAAGTTTCCCAACCCCACGTGTCCAGAGGAGGGCAACAAAGCTGGGGAGGGGTCTGGAGCACAGCCCTGGGAGGAGAGGCTGAGGGAGCTGGGGTTGCTTGGCCTGGAGAAGAGGAGGCTCAGGGGAGACCTTCTTGCTCTCTACAACTCCCTGAAGGGAGGCCATAGCCAGGTGGGATTGGTCTCTTCTCCCAGGCAAGCAGCACCAGAACAAGAGGACACAGTCTCAAGCTGTGCCAGGGGAGGTTCAGGCTGGATGTTAGGAAGAAATTCTTCCCAGAAGGAGTAATTTGCCATTGGGATGTGCTGCCCAGGGAGGTGGTGGAGTCACCACCAATGGAGGTGTTTAGGAAGAGCCTGGCTGAGGCACTTGGTGCCATGGTTAAGTTGATCAGATGGTGCTGGATGATAGGTTGGACTGGATGATCTCAAAGGTCTTTTTCAACCTGGTTAATTCTATTCTATTCTATTCTATTCTATTCTATTCTATTCTATTCTATTCTATTCTATTCTATTCTATTCTGCACTAACACAGATTGTGTTTGCTTTTAAAATGCACCCACTGAAAGAACTGAGCCTGAAGTTTGGCTCTGTAACAAGCATCTGAGTTCTTTAAAAAGTCTCTACCACTCTAACTTTCTGTTGTGACAGCAAGGCAAGCATCTTCCTTATCTGCAGTACTGAGGATGTGCCTTGGGTTATGCTATTGGATCTACTCTGAAACAGGCTCCTGAAATGTTCTTGGCTTCTATAGTGGATTGATCACCAAAAAGGCCATTAGCTTCCACTATCAATCCCAATCATGTACAGAAGAGATTCTTTCAGAACTCTGTTCTGGTATTGCTCAGTCATCAGAGCAAAATCACTGAGCATTGTGCTCCTTATGTCAAGAAGGATGAGGGGCAATGGCTTCAAACAAGAGAAGAGCAGATTTACATTAGATGTCAGGAACAAGTTCTGCACCATGAGGGTGGTGGAACACTGCATCAGGGAGGTGGTTGGGGCCCCATCCCTGCAGATATCCAAGGTGAGGCTCAACAGGGCTCTGGGCAACCTGATCTAGTTGGGAATGTCCCTGCTGACTGCAGATGGGGGTGGACTGGATGACCTTTGGAGGTCCCTTCCAACCCAGAGCATTCTATGATTTTAGGTTCAGCATGGTGTGATGCAGAATACAGGGATGAAAAAGTAACTGGAATTCAGTTTCAGCATCACAGTATCACAGAATCACCAAGGTTGGAAGAGACCTCAAAGATCATCGAGTCCAACCTGTCACCACAGACCTCATGACTGGACCATGGCACCAAGTGCCACGTCCAGTCCCCTCTCGAACACCTCCATTTTCCTTGACCTGTATTTCAAGGTTGGGTTGGGGTTTTTTTTTGTGTCTATACTATGCACTTGCAGTTTAACCAGCTGGGTTGAATTCTAATGCCTTTTGAGTTCTTCCATGCCATTACATTCATATTTTAGCTGGCTGTGGTTGCCTTAGAAAACACAGTTCTGAGAGGTTTGGTTTTTATTTCCAAATAATAGACAGATTTGGCTGTAGGAATTTGTATAACCCTGAAAACTAATTGCCAAATTCCCAGTGGCCTCAGTGGCTGCAGGCATCAGTCAGCTGAGTGTGTAAACAAACACCAGGCCTGACACATGGCTTAAGAAAAAAGAAATGGGTTTGCTTTTTACTTATTGATAGGTGTTTAATGATCACCTCTTGCTGCAGGGGATAAAGGAGTAGCTCAGGTGGATCAACCTCTTCCCTGGGGGTGTTGAAGGCCAGGCTGGATGAGGCCTTGAGCAGCTGAGAGGTGTCCCTGCCCATGGCAGGGAGGTTGGAGAAGATGATCTCTGAGGTCCCTTCCACCCTGAGCCATTCTACGATTCAGCTTCCTGGCTGCTGCTAGGCAAACCATCAGCAAAGCCCAAAAGACAGCTACAAACAAGCCATCCTCTGACAAAAGCAGGAGATAAAGCCAAACACTGAACTGTAAAGATTGAATTCATTGAGCTCAGACCAAGAGTTCAAGAACTAGCTCTAAGCAGGAGCCCAATGGTCAAAAGCAGATGGAATGTCTGAACCTGGAAAGTACAACTGAATACCTAAGAGGTCACTCTCAGGAAGCTTAGGGTGGTTGTTCTGGTGCTGAGGCACCAACCCTTTTGTTCACAGAAAGCAGATGGTCAGGAAAATGAGGAAGGCTGGTCTGACTGAGTTCACATGTGTATGCACAGCAGATTAGGCAGGTGTGGAGGTTCAAGTCCTCCTCTCTGTGAAGTGCTGCACTCCTGATGGTTGTGATAAGCAGTTCATGTTGCTTAATCAATTCGTTTAAGTGCCAAGTGCAGCCTTGAAAGGTGGATCTGGGAGCCAAGCCATGTGCAGGCCCCAAGAGTAGGTGCAGCAATAGACCCAAGACCTGTCTAGCCAGAAGGGAGCAGGGTCCTGACTGGTCCAATCGGTACTATGGAGGGAGAAACCTGTCACTTGAGGATGAGCTTGGAGAGGGCTCCAGATTCTAGGTAGCCTAGTAACTGTGTCAGAAGCTCGAGTCCCTTTTGCCCAGGTGAAGGAAACAGAACAAAGTGACAAAGTGATTAAGATGCCAAGAAGTCTCAGCATTCCGTGATAAGCAGCAGGATCATCTGCAACACTTGGCTTCAGCTGCTCAAGACTTGCACCAAAGCCTTGATGTGGCACCTCCAGCCTAACCTGAAGGACTAGGCATACTGTCTCTTTAGAGTTTGGAGGGACAAAGCCCAATTCAATGTTGCTAGGGTGATGTAGATGTCCTCTCACGGAAAGTGGACAGCTGGAAAACACGAAGCCAGAGTGCTGGGCCCACAGCAGTGCAGGGCACACAGAACTTCTTCCCTATCAGAACCCATCACTGACTTGATTTTTTTCTAGAAACAGCATTCTGATATCAGTAAAGAGAACAAAGTGATGCGTACTGCACATACAGAACCCATCTGTTTCCATTCTGTGGTATTTTACTCTCATTTGTCCTACAATGTTTATTTCTGCAATGAAAAAAAAAATAATATCCAAAACCCTGTCCAGCATTTATGCAGGAAATTAATTTCAAGCTCATTAATTCATCTGGGTCAGGCCAATCCCAGGCACTGATACAGGCTAGGCAGGGACTGGCTTGAGAGCAGCCCTGAAGGAAAGGACCTGGGGGTGCTGGGGGATGAGAAGCTCAACAGGAGCCAGCAGTGAGCACTTGCAGCCCAGAAAGCCAACCAGAGCCTGGGCTACAGCAAGAGAAGCAGAGCCAGCAGGGCCAGGGAGGGGATTCTCCCCCTCTGCTCCACTCTGCTGAGACCCCACCTGGAGCTCTGTGTCCAGTTCTGGAGCCTCTATTCCAGGAAGGATCTGGAGGTGCTGGAAGGTGTCCAGAGAAGGGCCACGAGGATGAGCAGAGGGCTGGAGCTGCTCTGCTATGTGGACAGACTGAGGGAGTTGGGGCTGTTCAGTCTCCTCTCTCTGAGAAGACCTAATTGTGGCCTTCCAGTGTCTGAAGGGGGCTACAAGCAAGCTGGGGAGGGACTTTGGAGGGTGTCAGGCAGTGAATAGGACTGGGGGCAAAAGGAGCAAAACTAGAAATGGGGAGATTGAGATTGGATGACAGGAAGAAGTTGTTCCCCATGAGGGTGGTGAGAGACTGGCACAGGTTGCCCAGGGAGGTGGTGGAAGCCTCATGCCTGGAGGTTTTTGCAGCCAGGCTGGATGTGGCTGTGAGCAACCTGCTGTGGTGTGAGGTGTCCCTGCCCATGGCAGGGGGGTTGGAACTGGCTGATCCTTGAGGTCCCTTCCAACCCTGACAATTCTATGATCCTATGATCTTAAGAAAAATGATGTTGCTTTTGGAGGGCACAGTGCCTTTCCTGCAATGAAATGCAAAGAAATGCCACATTGCATTACATGCCTAAACACTTTTTATCCCCCTAACATGCTACTCAAAGACTCACAGCAGTACCTTCTGCCACACTAGGAAGCTCTTGCTTATGTAAGCAGGCACTGAGCCCCCACCCCCTGAGGGCTTTGCTCTCACAGCAGTGACAGTGTGAGCAGCCCCTGCATGCCCACCAGACACGCTGTCTGTCTGCTCAGACTCAAGAGTCCATCGCTGTACCTTCAGCTGCAGCACTAATGAATGATTACACATTGGGGTGTAGAGAAAGCCTCATAAGGATTTACTGACATCTGCCCAGCCCCAGTGGGGTTTACTTATTAACAAATAAACAAATGGAGAACTGGAAGGACAGGCACACAATGGCCTCGCTGCCCGGCAGCCCAGCTGCTGCTGCTGCTGCCTGCAAATGGAGGGGCGGAAGGCTAAGAAGGGCCTTTGCAAAATGCCCCAGCTCCCTGCCATAGGAAATGCATCACAGAATGTTAGGGGTGGGAAAGGAGCTTGAGAGATCATCTAGTTCAATCCCCTTGCCAGAGCAGGATGACCTAGAGCAGGTCACATGGGAACACATCCAGGTGGGTTTGGAAAGCCTCCAGAGAAGGAGACTCCACAACCTCTCTGGGCAGCCTGCTCCAGGGCTCTGTGACCCTCACAGTGACAAAGTTTTTCCTTATGCTCATGTGGAACCTCCTCTGCTCCAGCTTGCACCCATTGCCCCTTGTCCTGTCACTGGAATCACTGAGCAGAGCCTGGCTCTGTCCTCCTGACACTGCCCTGCACATCTTTACAAACATGGATGAGGGCACTCCTCAGGCTCCTCTGCTCCAAGCTAAAGAGCCCCAACTCCCTTAGCCTTTCCTCAGAAGGGAGATGTTCCACTCCCTTCAGTATCTTTGTGCTGGACCATTTCAAGCAGTTCCCTTTCAGTCTGTCAGCTCAGCGGCTTGTGCCTGTGAAGGGGATGCAAACAACGTGATAGATGATGCACGTTTCAAACAGTTCCACACTGCTGGAAATCGGCCGTGCTGCCCAAGCTGCAAATCCTCCACGAGGATGAAAGGAACCACCGTGAAGGTTGTGTCTCGCCTTACTTGAGGGTGTAATCCTTAGTGGGGCGAGTGCATGACTAAGGGCAGGGCTGCCTCCCCGCTTCTCCTGATCTATATTCCCCTCTGCGCAACACCAATTGCACAAAGCAACCATTTTCCACCTTCAACAATAAGTGTATGTGTGTGCCTCTCCCAAGGATCACATCATTGGGCCATAATCTATCAAAGCCTCTTTCTTTAGATCATTGAAGTGATGGATGTATACCAGGACGATACAGTAAACACACTACAAAACAAGAGCTGCTGCTGTCTTTCCCCCCCACACCCCTTCCCATAGTGATTGTTCAATAGGAGCCTGTGTTCAGGACTTTTCCAGCATTTCAGAAGCATTTGCTCTGAATAGGGCTTCTCTTTTTTTTTTTTTTTTTTTTTAAACATATATTTATTTTACTGTTGCAGGGAAATTTTGAAACAGCAAATGGCAAGACTTCAAAGGAAGCCAAGAGCCTATAGAGTTTGCATTGCTTCATTTGCATCTTCAGAGAATAATGTTGTAGGTGGCAGCCAAGGACAACAAGGATGGGATAGTGGATCACTGTGCTTCTTGGGAGCTTGCAAGGGCTTTCTGTTTCGTGACAGCCCTCCTCTGAATACAGAACAGAGCCACAAATTCAGCCCTGATTCTGGAAACCTTTATTCAGACAAGTGGCCCTACTGACTTGGTAACTCTCAAAAGAGGAAAGGGTTGTTGGACAAGACATCAGGGCCCAATTAGAGGTGTCACCAGATGCCTCATACCATTGTTGTTTGTATTACCATTGTGTGGGGCCATTTTCTTGTGCCAGCAAACAAAGCAAAATGGCAGCATTTACAAAAAGGTCATCCAGTGTGAAGGGCAACAGATGTCAAAGAGGCAACAAAGTCCCAGGAGAGGAGACGTGTCTGATCAGCAAGACAAGCAGGGGTCAACGAGTGGTAGACATTACTGCAAAGCTGGGATGAAGGATGGGTTTGAAGGATACACTGCCTATTATTTAGTGCTGAGCATCCTCAGCCTCCTATCTTACAAGAACTAGATTGTTTACAGAAGTGGGAGTTTAGGGCTCTTCTTGGTTGGTATAAAGAAACTGCTTGTTTTGGCAAAGGATCACTTGGGTAGGCAAAGATCTGTCACACTCACACAGCAGCTCAGAAGGATGCTGCATACATTGGACCCACTGAGTAACCACAATTCCATCTGGAGATACCCCACATGCCCTAACAAGCCCAGGAGGCAATAGAGCAAGTCCACAGGGTACCAGCACAGTAATTCTGCCACATGCCATGCTGGAGCTAATGTTGTGTGCCAATTCACCTAGTGAGTCACGTCTGCTTGCATCCAAACAGAAGGAGAAAACAGAATAGTCTTCATATGTCTCACTGGCAAAAAGATGCTGAAACTGGCCAGGCTGGTTGGGAACCAACCTGGCAGCAGCTTTGGTTAGCAGATTCTGTGAGGAAGAGAAGGGAGTTTTGTTCCTGTATTAAAGACAAGAAGAACACAGATGGGTTCTGAGCTGGGTTCAGGTAGAGTTCTACATTTATGTTTTTAAAGCTTTTGACTGATTTCACAAAATGCAGACATGGAATAGCCTCTTCTGTCAAAAAAAACCTCAAACAGAACAGAATCCCAAGAGCCTTGAAATCGACTTGTTGATAGCAGCTCTTTAAAGTTCTGCTGCAGATTCAGTGGCATCTTTTCCTCTGTTTTTGAAGGAAGAACAGCAGAACAGAAAAGTTTGGATCTATTCTATTGCACACAATATTCTTCAACCCCCAGGGACCCATTTGCATTTGCTTTATTTCTTCTCAACATGAACACAATTTTGCAGAATCTTCCTAACCCTGTAAATGATCCCTTGAAAAGAGACAACCCCCCTCCCTGCCCTGGCTATTCACAACACAGAAAAATGGGACATTAACCTCACATAAAACCCACTGGCTTGCATCTTGCTTCCTCATTAAGCCTGTGCCAGTTTTGCACTAGATTTCCAGGGTGCAAGCTCACTTTTGTTTCGCCACTGATCAAGCCAGGATGTAATTTCTCACTTCAAAGGCAATTACTGTGGAAGCATCCTTCCCTCTTTGGAAGGTAACCCCCATCAGTTATATCCTATTTTCTCAGCGCTGCTTCTCTGAAAACCAAGAAACTGTTTCTGAGCAACCTGAAGCCCTTACTAGGAGCGAGAGAACGACTCTAGTTCATGGTGTTTGTTTTCCCACTCTGTATTTGTTTGATGGGAGAGCTGTGGGGATCGTATTTTGCGTTCAGCGAACAACTTTTGCGGTGTGAAACGTCTCGTCTTGGTACTCAAATAACCACGAGAGCACTGTAGCTATACCTCAACGCCATGGATATTACCACCCAAGCCAAAGAGAATGAAAAGGGGGGGGAGGGGGAAAGGTTATTTCTTACCTCATCCATTGTGAAAGACACAGATTTACAAGATAACAGTTGGCAGTTCTGTGACCGACAATAATAAAAATCTCTTTCCCCTGGGCATCCAAGAACCACAGTATATTGTAACCCTTCCAGTTCTTAAGCGGTGCTGAACCACAGTGCGCAGGGCTGCATACCTCTCGGAAAAGATGATGCATTTTCCTTGCTGCCATCGAGAGGATTTATCAGATGCACCCCAAAACATCAGGCATCACACGAGGAAGAATGGGATGGAAATCTGTGAGAAACAAGAACAATCTTAGTGTCATTATGTTTGCTCCTGTCCTTCCAGCTACAGAAATATTACATCGTTGAAAGTTTCCCTCATGCTGCTGCAAAGAAAATTGCAGGTTTTGCCCTGCTAATACCAGGGCACGCTCCTAAAACACACTTTCAAATAATGGCGGAAAGAAATGATACAATACCAAATGAATGTATTTCACATATTCATAGGCCAAATCCCTTTCCCTGTTAGAGAAGTGCACTGTGCCTCGTGTGAAAGAAAAGGCAAGGAGGGGATCATGCTCAGAAACCCCCAACACCAAAGTGCTACGTCTCAAATCATGCCATGGTTTGGGCATAAAATACCTCAGGGTTTAAAAGGCTTCGAAGATGCCCGTCCCAAATATGAAAAGGAAATATGCTGAGACCTGTGCTGGAGTAAGAAAGGCAGAAGTAACTTTTCTGCCTCTCTCAGTGTCCATCCTTTCATGGCATCACTCCTTTAGTCACAGCAGTGCTTCAGAGGAGTCTCCTTCTCTGGAGAACTTTCAAGACCCATCTCGATGTGTTCTTGTGTGACCAGCACTGGATTATATGGTTATGTGGTCCTGCTCTGGCAGAGGGGTTGAACTCCA
This sequence comes from Picus viridis, assembly GCA_033816785.1. NCBI lineage: Eukaryota > Metazoa > Chordata > Aves > Piciformes > Picidae > Picus > Picus viridis. The sequence goes on from CM066574.1 coordinate 34,298,522, forward strand.
CGATCTCCGGAGGTCCCTTCCAACCCCTAACATCCTGCGAGCCTGTAAGTCAGGCTCTCGGGGACATGCTGGACCAGCCCAAACAGCTGGGCTTGTCACTGGGATGCTCAGCCTGTGCCAGAACCCCTTTGGCTTCCTACAAGGATTCTGCCTGGTGCCTGCGTTAAAATGGTGTTCACTCCTTTATTTAAGAGTTGCCATTCATTTCGAGGGACGTGGGCACCAAACGATCACTTGCTGATGACAAGAAAGGCCAGGCTTGGGCCGCTTGCGGGCCTGACGGCAGGGAAACGATCAGCTCGGTGGCGCCTTCATCTCCCCGCCTCAGAGCCCACACCTGGCGGAGACGGGCAGCCGGACAACCGACGGCTGAAAGACGGGGCCAGTCCTCCTTACCCCGGCCGGGACGGGCTGGCGCGTTAGCGGCTGGGGCCCGCAAGGCGACGGCGAACGGCTCCGCGCCCTGGGCGGCGGCTCAGTGAATGAGGCGGCGGTTATGAATGGGATCCAAACGCCTCATTCAGGGGCGGGTACGCTGGAACTGCGGCAGGCGAGAGCTCAGCGCCAACCGGCCGCAGCGGGCCCCGGAAAGCCGGGCGAGCGGAGGGGCTGTGCCCTCGTCTTCGAGTGCCCCTCGCCTGCCGCCCTCTTGTACGCCAACTGCGTGAGCGGGCGGGCGGAGGAAGCGTAAGGCGCCGCAGTACTCATTTGGCTCATCAAAACGCGTACGAACTAGAGGCGCTCTGAGAACAGCCCTGGATGAAGGAGGGGGCGGTGTAGCCGCCTCACTCAGCCCGTCAATGTCGGCGGCCATATTTGTTTCGGGCAAAGCCCGGCGTGCGGCTTTCGCGCTCCCGAGCCTGCCCGGCTTCAAAATGGCCTCCGAGCGGTCCCTTTTTTCTTTGACAAGAAGCGGGAGGAAATAAGAGACAAATCGCGGGCTGAGAGGGAGGGGCGGAGGTAGAGACGTGGGGACCGCAGAGAGCCCCACGCCGAGCCGGAAGCCGCCGCCGCTGCTGCTGCGTGCTCGGGGAGGCGGGCAAGGAGCGAGCGTGTGCGGGGCGGAGGCGGCGAGGGAGAAGGAGGAGCAGGCGCGGGCGGCGGCAGGAGCCGAGCCGAGCCGCTAAGTCCGTCCGGCTGCCAGAGCAGGCGCGTGTAGTCGCTGTGCGGAAGGGCCGCGGCCCCTTGGCGGAATCGGCGTAGGGGGCGTTGGAGAATAGCCGCGGCGGCCGCCGCCGGGTTGGCTGGCGGGAGGTGCGCGGGGAGGAGGGGGCGGCCCGCTCGGTGCCGCCGCGGCTGAAGGAGGGCGGGCAGCCAGCCGGAGCCCAGCGTCAGCAGCGGCAGCGACACCGCCGCCACCGGCCAGCGCCATGGGTGAGTTTCCAACCCGGGGCCGAACCGCGGGCACACCGTGACAGTCCGAGGCGGGAGCCTGTGGCCGCGGGGATCTCCATAATGGGTGGGTGGGAGAAGGAGCGGGGTGGGGAGGGGTGCAGCGGGCACCGCTGGGTCCCCTACTCCATCCCGGCGGCGGGGATCGGCTGCCGAGCGGCGGTACCGCCGCGGGGCCCCCAGTCCTTCTTGCCGTCCCCCGCCTTCCTTCTCTTCGGATGCGGCTCCAAGCCCTCCTGCCGCCGCCATACCCCCCCCCCCCGCCCCCTCCGCAGTCACTTCCTGCCTCGCCGAAATTGTATAATGCCTGCGCGGAGCTGGGGAGCCAGGCGCTGAGAATGCCGGAGATATTTCTTCTCCCTCGCTTTCTCCCCTTCCCCCTCCATCCCTATCCCTCCTCCCCTTTTCTCCTTTTGCGCCCAAATTTGGGAGGGAGGAATTCGCTGCAGGAATTAAAGCAGTCTTCAAATATGCGGGGAGAGGGAGCGGGTGGGACCGAAATCACGGCGCCGAGGGGAGGAGGAGGAGGAAGGGGAAGGGGGCGGCGGTGGTGGTGGTGGTGCTGCGCGGGTGGCAGCGGGCGAGGGCCGAGCGCACCGCACGGTGCTGGCCCGCCGGCCTCCTGCCCGCCTCTCTAGCTTTAAAAAATAATATGTTTTAAAAAATCTAGAGGTTGTTTTTGTTATTTTTTGGGAGATTTTTGTGCCGCTGGGGTCTGGCTTTCATTTGCCGGTCGCCGCCTCGGCGGGGCGCCCGCCCGCGCTGCCCCGGCTGCCTCCAGCCCCTGCAGCGGGACGGGGCCGGGCCCGGGGGCTCGGCCGGTCTTGTGTAAAATACGATGGGGGAAAAGAGAAAATATTAGGTATTAAAAACTGCAATTTGCGAACAGCCATCTCGCCCCCGAAACGTTATGCTACGATTTATCAGCGGTCTCCCTGTGATCCTCTTTCTTGGCAGCCCTGGGCTTGCAGAATAAATTGGAGAGTCTCTCAGTGATGTGGGGAGGATGCCTGGGAAAAGGGGCGATTACGTGTGGAAAGTTTTGCATGGGCAACTTAAGGAAAAGCAGCTAAACTTAACTGCGGCGTGAAGTTAGTGACTTCACGCCGAACCAGTTATGTACAAATGCAGTCCTGTGAAAGACGGCGTTCAAGAATCTTCTGCGTGCAGTTTGTCTGCTGCCTCCTGCAGATGAAAAATCAGTGAACAGAGGGCTGTCAGAAGTATCCATTCACTGTTTTCTCGGGGTGGTTTTTTTCGGTTTGGTTTGTTGGGTTTTTTTTTCTGTTTTTATTTTATTTTCCCTTGACTCTCCCTCTGACTAAGAGTGGCTTTAAGTTATGTTCAGTGAAAGAAGTGCTTCCATATGTAGAAATACCTACAGTCTCTAGTAAGATTGGGACCAAAAATATGTCAGCTTGTGTGAATGTGCAGGCTCAGCTCCCATGGAAGTCAGATGGGCCACTGCTGTGTATCTTGGCTGAAAGGTAGACCATACCTTCCTAGGCAAGATTTTACCTTTTTTCTTTTAGCAGCAGTTGCATTTCAATGCTGATAAGTCAATTTCTGAGTAGGTGATCCTGCTCGGGCAGGAGGGTTGGACTGGATGATCTCTTGAGGTCCCTTCCAACCCCTGACATTCTGTGGCTCTGTGAACTTGCACTGAGATAACAAATATTACTGTGAAGTATTTCTCCTTAGAATTCTGTCTACATATGTTTTAAAGTTATATATACATAGTTTTTAATTGTTAGGAAATTGGGGGAAATGTGTTGTTTGTTTTTATTAAATTTTTTATATAGTGCTTGATATCTTTCACTTAATACCTACTTAGTTGGTAATGTTTGTGCCTTGTTTGCTCTCTGAGATAATTAGCATCTTCAGCTCTGACTTGTGAATGCAAGAGCATTGTTTTCTCCCAGCCTTGGATTACTGCATCTATATATTTATTTACTTAGCTGATGTGAATAACAGAACTCAATAAAAGAGAAATTTTACCGAGGAGGGCAGGTTTCAAAAAGCCACTGCTTTAAAGGTCACTTAGTGCCTTGTCTTTGATGGGACCTGAATTGAAACAGTAGAAGAACATCACCTGGTCTGCATTTGCTGCTGTGGAGGAAGGGATTGTTGCTTGGTAATTGTGAAGTTGAAGCAAATGCACCCAGGACTGTGCATATCAGTCTGAATGCTGATAATAACTCACAGCATTTCCTTCAGTTTGCCCACAAGGACAAGTGAGTAGTCTCAGTTAAAATGGTGCTTCAGATGAATGCTCAGTGTGACACAAAACACACAAACTGTGTGTGTGTATGGATAAAAACCTGATTGTCTTATGCAGAAATAAAGGGTCAGACTTGTCATCGTTGGAAACTAAAATACATTAGATTGGAGGGGGTGGGGGGGTGTACAAATGTTTAAATGTGCACAGTAGAACTCTTGCTTTTTTTCTTCAGCTGGATGGCAGCTGAGTGATACTCTCATTACTGCTTTCCTTGGGTCAGGCTCTTCTGGTATTTTAATTTCTTCAGTTCTGGTAGCTCGGTGCTGCTGCTCTAGCATCAGCGTTTTCAATAGTAGCTTAAAATCCCCATTAAGTTATCAAATAATACAGTAGCTACCGACTGAAAACCTCATTTTAAACATAAAGCCAGTGAAGGAAAACTTGACTCAGAGGTTTAGGAGGGAGAGTTCTCCTCAGCAGTGTAGTGTGACATACATTTTTAGCTGCAATTTATTGCCAGACTCTTCACTTAACCTGTCTAGACCAGAGATGCGTATGTATGAGCGACGTTCTGTTTGCTGTAACTTCGTGCTCTAGCTCCTGAAATAAGCTAGTTAATTGCAAATGTGTTCCTCTGTAATTAGAATGGCACTTAGTCACCATTTAAGCAGTTTAGTTAAGTCTCGTTTAAATTAGTAATTCAAATTCGGGGTAGTGTAGAGCTGTAGGCGGCCACAAGCGATTTCCTCGGAGGGTTTGAATGAGTCTTGAAGTGATGTTTATGGAACAGATGTCTTACAGAGGTGGGGATGGTGGCATGGGTGAGGCAAAGGCATTTCTCAACTGCGAGGGCCAGAAACTGGGTTCACAGAAACCAGAGACTTCCTGCTCACCTTGTCAGAGCGAGGTTCACGTGTGCCCGGTGTGAGTCAAAGTGGACTCTCTTTTGTTTCCAGCCTTGGTTTGATGGCTGCATGGTGGTAGCTCTGTGTTGCCATCAGGCAGCTCTTCTCCCTTTGTGCTTTGGAAAGAACCAAATCGGTGTTTGCTTATGTAACTTGCAGGTTTGCCTTCTGCTTCAGTTTATTGGGGCTGCCCTGCAAAACCAGCTGGGTGCTGTGTTGCATGAGCATGGCTCTGAAGCTCCTGTAAGTTGGGGCATTTTTAATATTACATCAAAAACGAAAAAGTAACCGGAAGGCTCCCGAGCACCTCAGAAGACAGTAGGTATGCCCTTTTCTTTTGACAGTTTTGAGCTGCCGGTCTGCAAAACACAAGCCTGGCCAAACCTTGTTCTGATGCACATCCTGGACTTCCTGCCCACAAAAGCTCAGTGGGCACCCACTTAGTCTTCTGCATTTAGTGTATCTGTGCCGCTCCAGGCTTCTAAGTATGCTGCACAAAAACTTGCCGGTCTCACACCAACTGGACTGGCAGTGCTGCTGCGCAGAGTGGTTGGTCTGCTGCCCCGTAGCCCTTCTTAAAGCCACTCAGGAGGAGTCTGTCCTCTGATGGATGTAGCTCTGTATCTTGTTTTCAAGTGACTCTTTCTGTGGCCATTTTCATGCCAGATTTCTGTCACTTAAGTGCGGTGATAGCCCAGGTTGCATTTGCAAATATTTTTGGAAGCAGTGTTACAGAACAACAACAGCAAGGGTGCCGCAGCCAGAAGTGTTTAAGCAACTGAAATAGAACTGAGTTATTTCTTAGTGGCATAGAAGACTTGGAAATTTTACTTATCCATAGGTAAAAATCCCATCTGATGATGTAGGGTTTTGAGAGGCTTTTCTCCCACCCCTAGTTTTTCTATGTAATGACTGTGTGCTGGCTGGTTGGTTGGTATTCTTTGACCTGAATAATAAACATGTTAGGACTCACAAGCAGGGTGAGGATTGATTTAAAACAGCAGGGAGATTTCTCCCTCCTTTGACCCACTGTAGCTTTAGGGGAGATCAATATTAAGATCCAGTACCTAGTTTTTGTGTCAGCATTTCTAAAATAGAGCTTTCTAAATTGAAAGATTGCATCTTGCAGAAGATGAAGGACCTGAAGAAATAAATAAAATACATCAGACTTGTTTTTCATTTGACCACAAAAAAAGATCAAGAGGTGACTGATCTCAGAAGCATGCTCTCAGAATATCATGTGTGAAGCTTTTCCCAGTGCTTTGGGGTAAAGCATGACAGGAACAATGACCAGGAAAAGAGAAAGGCAAACTAGATAGACAGATAAGGCCTGCTTCTTCGTGTTGTTGGTGAGTGGTGAGCTACGAAGCAGCACTGGATCAAATTCCAATCAAAATAGTCCTATTCTATGAGGAAATCAGTTTATCATGCAGTAATGTTGTTGCAAAGAGGCCTTTCAGAAACACAGCCCAAGGCACTGGTGATGGCAGAATTTCTGGTGTGGCATTTGTCTGAAAAAGCAGTGTAGGTGCTGAGGGAAATGCGAGGGGGCATGGACGTTGGTACTGGTGCCAGGGGTTGTCCCTCTGTTACGGCAGGCGGATTATTAGAAGAACAATGTATGAAATGTTATCTCTTTCTCTGTCTTGTGCCTTGAAAGACCATTCATGTAATGATCCAAGTTGAAGTTCAAATGAAACTTCACCAAGTGTGGTAGTAAAAATTGGCAAGAATGCTGAAGCTGACATGAGCATAAAGCTGAAATTGAACCGTTGCAGTGCTGGCTGGTTGCTCAGAGCCTCATTGGGTCTGACCTTGATTATCTCCAGGCATGGGCCCTCAACTGCCTCCCTGGGCAACCTGTTCCAGTGTTCCACCACCCTCGTGGCAAAGAAGTTGTTCCTAACAAATTTAGATTTAGATTGGATGTTCCTAACACATCCAATCTAAAACTCCTCTTCTCTAGTTTGAAGCTATTCCCCCTAGTTTGAAGCCATTGCCTCTACATTGTCCCCTACTTTCCGTTGTATTTTAACAAACTGTATTGTGTGGTTTCAAAGCTTAGGGTGGTATAACTGATCTGGAGCTGAAAAGCACTATCTTGATTGTGTGGGTTTCTTTTTCCTCCTTTGTGGTACCTCTAGTGATCATATGCTGGTGTGATCAGATGAGCTTGCTGAGGCGAGGGCATGGTGCGGTAGTGTTCAGCTGGCTAAGTGAGTGAATCTGCCTTCTGCCCTAGCCATGCAGTTACCAGAGCTGATAGAAGGGAAGCCTAAGCTCACCCCCAGTGAATATGATGAATCTGTCGGTCAGCTTTTGAAAGGAGGCAGTTCTGCTGCCCTTCCCACCCTTGGAGCGATGCCTCTTTGACCCAACAGTGAGTCAGTTCATGGAGCTCAACTCGCAGGAACTGGCTGGTTGAAATTCCTCAGGATTGTTTTTCTTTTCTATCAGTTATGCTTCCTGAGCCGTTTGCATCATGGGAGCACAGAATTGTGGCGTGAAAAAAGAAATGCAAGCTTGCTATATAGTGACAGGGGGAATAGTTTTGAACTGGAAGAAGCTGGATTTAGATCAGATATTAGGCAGGGCTCCCTTGCTGTGAGGGTGGTGAGACGCTGGGGTGGGTTGCCCAGAGAGGTTGTGGAGGCTCCAACAGTGGGGGTGTGGAGAGGTAGGTTGGGTGGGCCTTTGGGCAGCCTGGTCTAGTGTGAAAGTGTCCCTGCCCATGGCAGAGGGGGTTGGAATGAGGTGATCTTTGAGGTCCTTTCCAACCCAAACCATTCTACAGGCAGGAGATGGAACTTCAGCCACTTTGGCAGTAGACAGATATGCCCAGTCTGGGATTGGTGCCTGGTTTAGGTCCTAACATTGCACTGCTGCCTCATGGAAAGGAGAGCTTGATTTTCTGTTCCCACCCAAACACTGAGTCTCAACGTGGGCTGGAAGGTTGTGGTAGTGTGCCTTGGGCAGCAGAGATGCGTGGCAGCTGATCTAGTTGTACAACTTGTTTATTTCCTTTCTCCCAGTGGATGAGATGGGGAAAGAAGAAAACCCTGTCCTGTTGGAGGAATTGCTGCTGGTGGATAGCTGAGGATAAACACAAGTGGTCAGAGTTTAATGGCTTTTGTTTCAGCTGCTATCATTCACTCCTTGAGCACTGAATGGCCTAGGTGACTTGCTTTTTATTATCTGCTGTTGCATCATTACCTGTGATTGTGGTAGCATAATATTGACATTAGGACCTTCTTGAGTGATAGACAACACCGAGGTCATGACAAACGATGGCTGCAGAAATCTGGCAGCGCAGGGTCTTGTTGTCATGACCAGATCCTAACTGTGATAAGTAAGTTGAGATACCAGTTTTAGCTGATGTTGTAAACAAAGCAGTTGAGGCATTAAAAGCTGTTGCTGGAGAACTGCAATTTTTCTGGAAGCTTTTTCTGACAGCAGAGATTTTTGTGGCTGTGCAATCTTACCAATGCTCACTGTAGCTTTTTTTTTCTCAAAACAAGAATGCAAAGCTCTTGGGTATATGACTCAAAATCTGAGTTCCAGATGCTGGATTAAATGTAACTGAATGCTTTCAAGTTTGGGACAGTGAAAATTTCTGAAGTGGAATGAGGCCAAGAAAACCATCATCTTATTTCTCTCCCTCTTCCCCTGCCCCTGCATCTGAAAACGCTTCCTAATTGTAGTTAGCAAAGGTATAGTAATAAACCAAGAGATTCAAGAGTAAATTAGTTCCCTCTTGGGAGGCTTTGCCAGATGGTGCAACATCAAAGTCTGAGTAATCTCCCGATGATGGGTAGAGGGAAGCCATCCTATTGTTGCCTTCTCTGGCCTTTATTTTTGTTAGCACTTGAGGGGAGGACTTAGAGGACAATCATCTGCACACTGCTGCAGTATTAGTTACTGAAGCTGGTGGTCATCTCATACTGTTCAGCTGCGCCAAGTATTGATCTTCAGTACTCTTGATTTGCACTTCTGTGGGCAGATATCTGCCAACTAGAAAGCTTTCAGAGCAGGGAAGGAACCTGCAGTTTGTAAGTGACAGACTGAAGCAGTGGGGAACAAGACCTTAAGAGACTGGGGGAGAAGCTGTAGGGCATGATCGTTGGATTGTTGACAGATGTTGTGAAGCTGTGAATTGTGAATAAAAGGAAGCTCTTTTTTAATAATTTAAAGGAAAAAAAACCATCTTAATGTGACAAGTTCAAACTACTGAGAACTAGATGCTTGAAAGGAGGAAATGGTAGGGGTAATGAGCCTCTTGTCTTATAAAAAATGGGCAAGGAAAGGTGGAAATTTCAAGCAGGGAGTTTCTCCTTACCACCAGTTTCTAATTTAATTAGCAAGATATTTTTTGAGCTGATTGGTGTTGGCTCCTTTTTAGGCATTTAACAGGGCCTCTGTGAAAGGTCTTTAAGATTGACAACCTGCTGTAGCGTGAGGTGTCGCTGCCCATGGCAGGGGGTTGGATCTGGGTGATCCTTGAGGTCCATTCCAACCCTGACAATTCTATGATTCTATGATTTGTTGGGTTTTGAGTCCTTAAACAGCTGAACTTTCCAGCAGGGGGGTTGGATCTGGGTGATCCTTGAGGTCCATTCCAACCCTGACAATTCTATGATTCTATGATTTGTTGGGTTTTGAGTCCTTAAACAGCTGAACTTTCCAGCAGGTGAGTTAAAAAGTATACCAGCACTCAGGATTTTTTGCAGACCAAGTGGAGTTATTTGAGTGTTAATGCCTTAGTAATGAAGGGACATTGATGTCCTGGTTGCTTGAGTTGGTTTTGGAGAAGACTTTGGAGGGCTTGTGCCCTCATCACATTCAAAGGCATGTTCTGACTGCAGAATGGATGTCACTTGGCCCTAGCTTTGTGTGTCTGACTTCTGGCCTAGCAGCATGCCTGTGGGGCACCCAGTATCCTCTTTGGTGAAGGTGGCAGTTCTATGCCACTGTGGGTAGCAAAAGCCATCCTGGGTTTCCTGTCCTTTCAAGTCATGTTTCCTGGTTGTGAATCTTGGCCATCTGGTGTGGCAGGCAGGTATGGAGAGAGGATTTAACTCCCACTCTAAAATTCAGCATGGCTCTTCCTGCAAGGATAGCTGCTCTGCTGGCACGTGTGTTGGACTGGCCACCTTTATGACTAGTGCCAAAACCGAAAGTACTTGGGAAGCTGAGAAACCAAGAGATTTGGTGCTGCTGTCAGCTGGTTGGCTCAGCATGAAGCTGTGTCTCTGGTGCTTGCAGTCTTTAGTTCTGTCATCCAAGGCGATTAGACCGCTGGCGTGCCGGATGCTCTCCAGCAGGTTGCTGTCCCCTTTGCAAAATGTGTGCAGTAAATGCCACCACATTCCTTGATGGTGGAATAAATGAAATCAAAACTTAGGGTTTCCAGTTGCAGTTTTATGCTACAGATGGATGGTACTTATTATATATTGTAATAGTTTTAATATTCAACCTGCATAATACATTTTGTTATCAGCTTGGACCATTCCTTTGTATCAGTTGCCATTGCAACCCACAGGGAAACAATCCTAGCAAGTAAAACTTACCTTCCTTACATGGTAATTGTAATGGGAGTTATCTTTCTGTGGTATCTCTCTAGCTTAAAAATAAAGACAATTAAAAACAAAGCAGCCAGCCGGCTTTGTTTCAGAGCATCTGAGTTTTAACACGTGGAGAGATTTGGGGCTTTTTTAGCTGGCAAAATTCTTTACAGTAGCATCTGGATCCCCTTTTTTTGTATCTTCTTGGTTTCATTAGAGTTCTTGATATTATTAATACAGTGGAAGTGGTTAAAAAGTGAAATCCTCTAAGACTTAGTCAATTAATGTCCTTAAAGACCTCTCCTGGTAGCATTTGATGAACCTTGATGTTGCAGAAGCCTGGAAATAAAGAACAGGATTTGAGACTATCCTGGAATGCCAGTTTAGAATTGAAAGTTTAACTTCTGTCTGTTAATGTCATTAAAATGTACTGTTTTGTGAGGAAATTAATGCTGGGGGGGGGGAATACCTAACCTGTTTCAAGTGATTAAAAAACCCAGAGTGATTTAACTTTGAGCTACCACTGTGTTAAAACCCTGTGATTTAACTTCGAACTGCCACTATGTTCTTCTAAAATCAAAATAGGTTTTAAATGATCAGCTGCTAACAGCTTGTTAATGACAGTCTCAAGATGGATTTGAGGGTTTTTTGCTTGTCTGAGGCAAAAGGCTCAATGCTTTGGGTGTCACTGTTCTGGGGTCCAGTAAACCTGAAAAGAAAGAAGCGTCAGGGACGTGTTCCTTAATTGTAGCTCCAAATGTCTGTCTGGGTGAAATCTTCTGAAGGCTTCTGTAAGTCAGAGTTTGAGGTGTTCAGCACAGAAATGCATGCAGGCAAAGAAGAGGACAGATGGCTTTGGGTAGGAATGAATTGTACCCACCACACAGACGTGTATGGTAAAAGCCCTTTACCCTACTTACAGATGAGAATTCCTCGCGTTAGCAGAAGCACCAGAGGTTAAAACTGTAGTTTCTCTTGTGACTTGAAGGGGAGCACACTTCATGCTGAGTGTGCTAAACATACTTGAGTATTTCTGCATGAGTGATTCGCCTTTCTTTAGCACTCCTGCACCTACATGTTCAAGAAATGTTGGTAGAGCTGATCGCAGCCTTTCAGGCTAGAGAGGGAACAATGCACGTTCACATGTTGCCATCCTTTGGGCTGCTTGAGGAGAACAATAAACTCCCCAGCAGTAATATCCCACTTCTGTCAGTGTTCAAGGCAAGGAACAGAAGGGAGCACAGAGTGCACATCTGCAGTTGCCTTCTTCCAAGTCCCTGTGGTGACTTGTGTGCAGCCTGGGCTGCATCCAGAGCAGATCCAGAGAGGGGATTCTGCCACTTCACTCTGCCCTGGTGAGACCTCACCTGGAGTACTGCAACCAACTCTGGAGCTCTCGGCACAGGAATGACATGGACCTGGTGGAGAGGGTCCAGAGGAGGGCCATGAAGATGATCAGGGGGTTGGAGCACCTCTGCTGCCGAGGACAGTAGCAGCTTTCCAGTACCTGAAGGGGGCTGCAAGAAGGATGGAGAGAGACTGTTTGCAAAGGCCTGCAGGAATAGGATGAGGGACAATGGCTTCAGACTAGAGGATACGAGGAGCAAGCTCTTTACTGTGAGGGTGGTGGAACGGGTTGTCCAGGGAGGTGGTTGAGGCCCCATCCCTGGAGATAGTCAAGATGAAGCTTGACAGAGCTCTGGGCAGCCTGATCTAGTTGAGGATATCCCTGCTTGCTACAGAGGGAGTTGGACTACATGACTTTCAGAGGTCTCTTCCAACCCAAAGCATTCTGATTCTGTCATTCTATGAAATATTTCCTGTTGGATAGCAGGAATCTGCTCTTCCTGAAACATTCCTTCCTGTGCTTGGGCAGATGTGAACTGCTGCTGCTGAACCCAGACATCTGGGGAATGGAGAGGGAGGGAATTGGTAGCTATGTTTTCTGACTTCTTTTGTTTGCTTGTTTCTTCTTGTTTGGGCTTTTCCTGACTAGATCTAAACCTATAAACTATAATTCATCACTACCTGCTGAAGCTTTGTGTCAACTGACTGATCTGCATGCGAATTCTGAAGGAAAATGCATTGTTAAAGGGAACCTGAAGGAGCTGAGAAATGCTCAGCAGCATCTTGGCTTAAAAGGAAATGGCACAGGAGCTAAATGATACTTCACAGCATCATACTTCAATGTATTTCTTAATACTTACTATGTTTTGTTGCTTCCTTCTATAATGTTTCCAGTGCTAAAGAAGATTCCTGAACTGTTCCCCAGGTTGAGGCACTAAAGCTACTTTGTGGAGAGTTTCTATATCCTTAAACCCAGCTCTTTTCAAACCCATGCTTTAGTGGATTTCATAGGAGGTGAAAATAGTGTGAGGTAGGACTGCCTGAAAGATCCCACTGGCTTTGTCTTCTATTTGAATTCTTTGGAATCCTTTCATTGACATCTCTTGGGGAAACTTCCACAACCTAAACAGGCAAGAGACATGGTAAATATGAAGTGGAGTACAGACACTTGTTTTCATTTCAGTGATTTTGTTGTGTTGTGTTGGTTGGTTGGTTTTGTTGTGTTGAGTTGGCTGGTTGGTTGGTTTGTTGTGTGTGTTTGGGCTTTGTATGTTTTCCCCTCCCTGTTTTGTATCCAGGAATCTTTCATAGCTTTTCTCCCCCTCCCCCTTTGTCCTTCATCTTCAACCCCTGCCTCAGAGATTGTTTTTTGAATAAACATTCAACAGCAAAACCCAGGAGGAGGAGTTAAGAAGGAAGGTTAAAAGTGGTGATAGGCACACTAAGTGATAAGGGGTTGATGCTTGATCTGCTGCTGCTTCTAGTTCCCTGGCTGACCTCTTTCTGGAGGCTGGTGGTGGTCTCTTCTCTCTGGCAACCAGCACCAAACCCAGAGGATACAGTCTCAAGCTATTCCAGGGGAGGTTTAGGCTGGATGTTAGGAAGAAATTCTTCCCAGAGAGAGAGATTGGCCATTGGGATGTGCTGCCCAGGGAGGTGGTGGAGTCACCATCACTGGAAGTGTTTAAAAAGAGCCTGGCTGAGGCACTTGGTGCCATGGTTGAGTTGATGAGATGGTGTTGGGTGATAGGTTGGACTGGATGATCTCCAAGGTCTTTTCCAACCTGCTTCATTCTATTCTAAATAGTCTTTCCTCTCCCCCTTTCTTTCCCCCTTTCATCTTCAACCCCTGCCTCAGAGCTTGTTCTGGAATAAACGTTCAACAGCAAAACCCAGGAGGAGGAGTTAGGAAGGAAGGTTAAAAGTGGTGATAGGCACACTAAGTGATAAGGGGTTGCTGCTTGATCTGCTGCTGCTTTTAGTTCCCTGGCTGACCTCTTTCTGGAGGCTTTCCTGTGCCATTTCTTGCTGCAGCCATTTTGACCCCTACTTTATGGACTGGAAGGTAATGGGTCACGTTGCTGTCAAATCTGATTTGGAGTTCATGGTTTCAGCTGGATGCAAGCTGCCAGTTGGGTGGTGGTTTGCACGCTGCTTTCCGCAAGCAGGCATGCGCAAACAGAACAAGCAGCTCTGAACGTGTGTTCCTGCGCTTGTGAGTTGTGTTCGATGTGCGCAAATAAGTTTTACTTCAAGGAATTAGTTGGCTAGCTAATTCTGGTGAAGGATGAGCTAATAAGTTGCCTGTAGCTCAACAGATGGACTCTGCTGCCTGCTGTTTGTGATCTTTCCAGTGCAGACTCTTCTTGCTCTTAGACATCACGTGTGTTTCAGCACTATCTTTAAATAAACCAGATGATGGTGTCTGGCACCTGGGAAAGACAGAGTCTAAAGCTCCCTCTTCATCTGTACTTGCTCACTATGCCCAGGGAGATGCTGAGGAGCAGTTGAATTGAAAGTGCATTCCTTGGATCACTGATTGAAGTTACTGATTAGTGACTTAATAAACTTACTCCTAGAGGCTGAAAGGGATCCTTGTTTCTTGACTGTGCTTATATATCACGAGGCTTTCTTCTTTTGGGTCCTTTATGAGAATAACTGTATGGTTTTTTTCCTAAGATAGGCAAGACCTGAGGTTCCAAGACCTTGGAAGCCAGGTTGTCTTATTTTAAAAGCAGGCTTTTAGTAGCTTTCTGTTATCTGCAGTTGATGCCTGTTGGAGGGAATAAAGTGATGGTTTCCTTGCCATCAGTGCTAGACTTCTGCCATGCAGATGATGACCTGGCAGATACTTTCACTTTACCTTGAGCAGTGAAGAACAGTCGTGTTTCTAGATCTTGAGCATAAGCTTAACTTTACAGCTAGAGCTGATGAACTTCAGCCTTTTACATTGTTATTGCCCCACTCTTTAAATTCAGGGGTTGGACTTTCTGGGTTGGTGAGGCGATCTCTCTGGTGGTGCTCTTGGCTTGGTTGGGTGGTTTTGGTTTGCTGTTTTAAATGTGGCTTGCATAGGTTGGTTGCATTGTTGGTAAAGGTTTCAGAGGCTGATGTGGGCACTTGAAACCTCTAGCAGTGGTAGAAGAGAACAAAACATGACCATATTGGAGGAAAAATAAATGCAGTGTTTTATAGCCTCATTTTTCCATGTAAAACCAGCAACTGCTAACCTGATCTTACTCCTAGCTTGATAATAAGAAGTTGAATAGACATCCTGTAACTCAAGAGTCTGCAGACATCAGCTAAAAGCTCTAAAAAGATGGTTTTAGCTTGATTGGAATCAGTCTTGGGTGCAAATTCTTCTGGCTTGGTGGCTCCAACATCTTTTCAAAGTAACTGGTCATAGAATCATAGAATCAGTCAGGGTTGGAAGGGACCACAAGGATCATCCAGTTCCAACCCCCCTGCTATGGGCAGGGACACCCTACACTAGATCACGCTGGCCAGAGCCTCGTCCGGCCTGGGCTTAAACACCTCCAGGGACGGGGCCTCAACCACCTCCCTGGATAACCCATTCCAGGGCTTCACCACTCTCATGGTGAAGAACTTCTTCCTCACATCTAGCCTGAATCTCCCCATTTCCAGCTTCATTCCGTTCCCCCTAGTCCTATCACTACCTGAGATCCTGAGAAGTCCCTCCCCAGCCTTCCTGTAGGCCCCCTTCAGATACTGGAAGGCCACAATGAGGTCACCTGGGAGCCTTCTCTTCTCCAGACTGAACAGCCCCAACTCCTTCAGTCTGTCCTCATAGGAGAGGTGCTCCAGCCCTCTGCTCATCCTCGTGGCCCTGCTCTGGACACGCTCCAGCACGTCCACATCCCTCCTGTAATAGGGGCTCCAGAACTGGAGGCAGTACTCCAGGTGGGGTCTCACCAGAGCTGAGTAGAGGGGGAGGAACTGGTGTGTAGAGGAAGCTTGCCTTATGTCTAAACTTCACAGGAACCAAAATGACTCCATGACAAATGCAAATTTGAGGGAAAAAAATCCTCTGTTCAGAGTGTGCTCCCTGTTCCAGATCTGTAAAAGAAGGTGCAAAGGATCCCCTTTGATTTTCATTGCTGATGGCAAGTAACATCGCCGTCATGTGGCTCACGCTGCCTATCTGTCCCCTTTCTAGGATAGTTTTATATTGCTGTGGTCAGGTTTCAACAATTCTTGGCTTGTCTGTGGTGCTTCTGGAAGCTTTTTTAACAAAATATATATAAAAATAGTGGTTCCCTTAAGTTCACTAGGGGGAAAAAGAAGCATTGCATGTCTTTTTCTTGGAATAAATCTGAGTGAGAAGCTTCAAAGCCAACTGTGATTGGAAAGGACAGTGACTCTCCTGATGTCAAACTGGTTTTCTGTTTTGTCCCTCTTTTTTTTTTTTTTTTCCTCTGTCTCCAGCTGTCTTTGTTAATTTTTGCCACTAGTTTAGCTAGGTCATAAACCCTTTAGCAGTTTCATGATGTGTAATAGGCTGCTGGTTACTACCAGTACACAGCAGCTGCACTTAGCAGTGGACCTTGTGCCAGGGGCTGTCATCTTTTGGCTCAGATAGTAGTACCTGAAAAATTGCTTTGGATTTATCACTCCTACATACAGCACAGATTAAAGGAGAGATGTAAATGGTGGTGTCTGGGCAGTAACAGAGGTGACAGACTTGATAGAAAACAAGGCAAAGAGGATGTTTTAATTGTCAGTGTTCTTACTTGAAGGTCCTTGGGAAGCCCCGGATGGTGCCTCCCCTGGTTTCACTCATTTGCATAGTTACAGGAGCTTGCTGCTGGCTATTAAACCATTGATTCAGATGATGGATCTAAAACACCAGCTCTGCAGCCTGCTTTATGTGGGCTTTGACATTTTGCTCGAGGGAGGCCTGCATTCAGATGACTTTGATGCACAGAGTGGATGCATCAGAAGTCAGCTAAGGCCAGATTGATAATTGCGTGGCTTGCCTTCATCTGTGCTGGGTTAGAGCAGAGATGATGGACAACTGCAAGGACATTGTCCCGCTTTGAGGCCGGGCAGATCCTCTCCTGCCCCAAGAAAGGGGCAAAAGAATGACACACAAATGGATTGCAAAAGTGATGGAGAGTTTAAATGGAAAAGCAGTTAGTGTTTTACAGAGCTACAAGCGAAGTGACTAAAGAACCCCAAAGCATACAGAGTCCCTTATAGCACACCCAAAGGCCTCCCAGCACTTCCCTTCTCCCCACCTGAGGGTGTACCCAAAACCCCCAGGGCTCTTTCTTTCTTCCCCCCGCTAGGCTGGTCTCAAGCTGGTGAGGTCTGACTCCCCCTCCTTCTCCTGGCGTTAGGCCTAAGAGGCCTTGAGATTCGCCATTGGAATGGGCTGCCCAGGGAGGTGGTTGAGTCGCCATCCCTGGAGGCGTTCAAGAGGGGACTGGATGTGGCACTTGGTGCCATGGTCTAGTCATGAGGTTTGTGGTTACAGGTTGGACTCGATGATCTTTGAGGTCTCTTCCAACCTTGGTAATACTGTGATACTGTAATTATTCCCTCAGCATTGCCTGATAGGGAGAATCTCCCATGGGAGCAGAGAGGGAAGAAAGAGGAAGGGAAAGACTTTGCAGATAGGGTGCAGGGTATTATGGGTATGAAGTAGGCTGTTTCCTGTGTCTACCTCCTGGGCTGGACCCTCGGGACAGCAGAGGTGTAACTTACGTGGCAGTCCAGGGAGCACCCAGCCTGAACTGCCACAGAGGAAAATGTTAGCAAACTTGATGTAAAATGATGGCTGGAATGCAGTGTAGGTGACTTGACATGGTGCACACGTGGGCTGCTTTTGTGCACTGAGAAGCTCTGAGGCTGTTAAAGCTCAGGAGCAAGGTCTTGTGCCGGGCTGTAGTTCACGCTGTCATCGGCTCAGTACTCAGAAGTAGTCAAAAACCACGTTTAGTGTTGGAAATTAGTGAGAAGGGATCAGAGCAAGAGCTACCATGTGATCAGCCAACGGACCTGTGACTGTTTTGCCTTGTGAATACTGTATGCAGCTTGCACCCTGGCCTCTTCAGAAGACTGCAGAGCTAGAAGAGTGTGCTGGGAGAATAGTGGAGGTCATCAGAGGCATAAAGGCTTCTTAATGCAGTATGGTAGATTGTTGAGGCTGGTTACCAACAGAGGTAGTACTGTGCAGTAGCTGAAATGGTAAAGTCCTCCCTTCAACAATGTGCAAGTAATCAGAGGGAGCCCTTGCTACAAGGACCTTCATGGATGCTCTGTTTGTGGGGCGCTTCTGAGGGCGTATGAATGCGTGGAGGAGAGATCAGTCAAAAGCTGCTTGAGTGGAAAACCAGCCCAGTCTTAACAAATGCGTGGGTTTGGTGGCTGCAGAAGTCTTTGGAGAAATGATGCTGCTGGTTGGTACTTCAGATGTGTGTTTTTGGCTGCTGTTGAAGGCAGGAACTTTGGCCTGCCCCACGCAGCTGTTTTTGCTGACCGATGGTTTAAAATAGCACTGTTTAACAATGCTGCTTTCCCCTGCCTGGGGAAGCAGGCCCTCCTCTGCACTTGGGGAGCTGATGTGAAAGTTGCCTGTGCTTGCCAGCACCACCTTGTTTCAAAGTTAAAAGCAGCCATGTGCAACGTGATAAGTGATAGCTAATAGAGTGCTTAGGGTGGTTGGTATCCAAAGCTCTGGGAATTCCCAGTGCTGCAGGATTGGCAGGATTAGCTGTGCAGCTTGCTCTGGTTCTGCTGCATATGCATCTGCCCTCCTCCCAAAGCTACCTGGAGAGTCTTGTGCCACCTTCCTGTGGGATGCAGAGAGGGACTGGAACTGATCAGCAGCTCCTTGCTTTTTCATCCTCTCAGGAGACTCCAGCAGCAAAGTAACCCAATGGGCTGAGTTGTTGTGGCTCTGGATACTGAGAGAATCTGGGGACTGTAAAAACAGGAGACTCATATCCCACTAGTTACAAAAGGAGAAGAGCACCTCAGTGCCACTTGCAACTGTAGTCTCCTTCACAGTATGAAGGTCCTAAAAACAGGCTCTGGGCCTCTGGGTGTATGGGATTGCTTTGAGAATTAGATGTTGGAGCACAGCAGCAGCATTGATTACTGACCTAGACTGTCCTGTTGAGATTGTTTGTCCTCTCCTTTGTATTGATGCCTTTAAATGCTTAAGCATGGGAAGATGTGTAGTGAAAAACAATCATTGAAAGGCTCTTTGTGATATGGTTGAAGTACTTTAAGTACCATGCTGAAGAGCTGGCATGGGTTTTTCCTCATCCACAGCGTTGGGTGGTGCTGAATGCACACTTAGCTCATGCCCTCTCATTTGTTCTTTATTTTCTGGCTGGTCAGCTGTGACAGTTATGCCCAAATTTGCAGCAGTGCTCTAATGCTCACTATTGCAGCTGAAGTGAGCTGGCACTGTTCACTGAACCTGTACAATGATGTGGAAATGCAAAATCCTGAGAGACTCTTTCAGTCATGACTTTGAGCTTCATACCTTTCCCACCCTAAAACAAAAGGACTGTGCAGTAATGTGATGATGAGCAGAGGGCTGGAGCTCCTCTCCTATGAGGGCAGACCGAGGGAGTTGGGGCTGTTCAGTCTGGAGAAGAGAAGGCTCTGAGGAGACCTAATTGTGGCCTTCCAGTATCTGAAGGGGGCTACAAGAAAGCTGGGGAGGGACTTTGGAGGCTGTCAGGGAGTGATAGGACTGGGGGGGATGGAGCAAAACTAGAAATGGGTGGGTTGAGATTGGAGGTTAGGAAAAAGTTGTTCCCCATGAGGGTGGTGAGAGCCTGGCACAGGCTGCCCAGGGAGGTGGTGGCAGCCTCATCCCTGGAGGTGTTTGCAGCCAGGCTGGAGGTGGCTGTGAGCAACCTGCTGTGGTGTGAGGTGTCCCTGCCCATGGCAGGGGGCTGGAACTGGCTGATCCTTGAGGTGCCTTCCAACCCTGACAATTCTGTGATTCTGTGAAATGAGATGACATGTTCTGGTGAAAGCCTCTGAAGAAAATTAATATCCTTGAACCTATTGCCGGTTCAGACAAGGGATGGTAAATGAAACCCACACTGAAAGGCTAGACTAAAAAAGAACTGGGGAATAACTGCCTGTATTGATCATTAAATGGCAAGACGGCCATGGAGAGTATTACTGTAAAATGAAGCTGCCATCTGTATAAAGGAAACCAAGGTGACATAACCCACTGTGTACTAAGGGTGCGGGATGGAACGCGTTGTGAGTAACTTTGGTCAAATGTAAGTAACGTTTTCTTTTGCTTTTCCTCTCTCTCCATGCCGCCCATTTGCCTTTCTGGGTTGCCGCTGCACCTGTGTGGACTCCTTGCTGCAATTCATTGTTTTGCTGGTCTGCTTCTGGATGTGTTCTATCAATACCTTCACCCCTGGAAATGATGGGAACGTGTTGTTCACAAAGTAGCTGTAAGTATTACTTGAACACAGATGCATCAAAGCTAGTTTGGAAGTAGAAGCATTTGGCTTTCAGTAGGTGAACTGAAACTGAGCTTAAGTAGCAACTGGTTAAGAATCAGGAAGGGATTTAAAAGTTAAAGGGAAGTTATTGTAAGTATTAGAAACAGGATATCTCACCTGGCACAATGACAAGTACAGTGGAAGTCAGTGCTTCAACCAAATAAGTAACAAGTGACTTCTTCTAGAGCTGTTGCAGGAATTGGAGGGAGAAATCTAGTTTGTTTTGGTCTGTGGAAGCAGCAAGTTATGAGCAAATGCCGCCACTTAAAAATCAGTGTGCTGAAAGCTTCAGTTTTAATTGGCTTTGGTATACCAGAGATCTGACTCCAGCACATGAGCAGGTTTTGTGAAAGGCTCTTTCCTTCTCACATGAAGTACAGCATCAATGCCAAGTGTAGCACTTCCCAGAGCTCTCTGTTAGGAACATTTCTATTTCATTATCTGAAGTTGTGGGTGCAAATGCTATAGAGCTACTTAGCAGAGCCAACAACCCAAAAGCTGCCATCTCTTCTTGTTTAGCATTTCATACTCAGCCATCTCCAAGTTCTTAGCTGCACGTTCAGGGCAGTTTTACTACTGCTTGTGAAGGGGAAGGGAAGAGAAAAAGGATTTAAACCCAGAATTCAATGTAAAACTCCCCATTCCTTTAATCCCAAAGTATTACCTGGGTGTAATGTGGGAGAGAGCTGCTTCTGGGAAGCATGACATACATTCAAAGGTATGTAGGCACTAAAAGATGCAGGTGGTTGACAAGTAGAACTGTCAGGAGTGTCTGACTGATGAGATGTTCTGCACTTGGGAAGATGAATAGCAATTGCTTAGGATTTGTAGCTATTAAGGACCTGCACTGTTAAGGAGCTCTTTGAGAGCGCTCAGCTTGCATGTCAGGTAATATCTCTGAAACTACTGTGCAGGGATGCAGGGGTGTCTGTAGGGTGCCAGGATGCAGAGCTGTTGGGGTGCAAGGGGTTCAGGGTGCACGGATGTAGGGATGCTGAGGTGTTGGGGTGCAAGGGGTGCAGAGAGGTCGGGGTGCACGGATGTAGGGATGCAGAGGTGTTGGGGTGCAAGGGGTGCAGAGAGGTCGGGGTGCACGGATGTAGGGATGCAGAGGTGTTGGGCTGCAAGGGGTGCAGAGAGGTCGGGGTGCACGGATGTAGGGATGCAGAGGTGTTGGGCTGCAAGGGGTGCAGAGAGGTCGGGGTGCACGGATGTAGGGATGCAGAGGTGTTGGGAGTGCAGAGGTATTGAGATGTAGGGATACAGGGGTGTCAGGGTGCAGGGATGTTGGGGTGAAGGGAAACATGGGTGTTGGTGTATAGGGATGCAAGGGTGTTGAGGTGTAGGGAGCAAAGATGTAAGGATGCAGAAGTGTTGGAGTGAAGGCAAGAAGGTGGTATGGGGTGCAGGTCAGTAAGGGTGTTGGGTGTAGAGATGCAGTTTCCCAGCCCCTCCCCATCACCCTGGCACTGCAGGCTCACTGTGATAGCTGATATTCCTCACATGGAATTGTAGTAATAGATTGGAAGAGTAAAATGCTGTTGGGATTCTAAAATTCCAGGCTGATGTTTTTGTCTGGTGGTTTTTTCTTTAATCTTTTTCTAAATCTTTGGAAAGGTTTCAGATGAGGCTATTGCTGCAAACCAAAACGTACCTTAAAAATAATAAAAACACTAGAATAGAATAGAATTAACCAGGTTGGAAAAGACCTTGGAGATCACCCAGTCCAACCTATCACCCAACACCATCTGATCAGCTCAACCATGGCACCAAGTGCCTCAGCCAGGCTCTTCTTAAACACCTCCAGGGAGGGTGACTCCACCACCTCCCTCGGCAGCACATCCCAATGGCCAATCTCTCTTGCTGGGAAGAATTTCTTCCTCACATCCAGCCTGAATCTCCCCTGGCACAGCTTGACACTGTGTCTTCTTGTTCTGGTGCTGGTTGCCTGGGAGAAGAGACCAACCCCCACCTGGCTACAGCCTCCCTTCAGGGTCTCCCTGAGCCTCCTCTTCTCCAGGCTGAGCAACCCCAGCTCCCTCAGCCTCTCCTCACAGGGCTGTGCTCCAGACCCCTCCCCAGCTTTGTTGCCCTTCTCTGGACACATTCAAGAGTCTCAGTGTCCTTCTTAAACTGAGGAGCCCAGAACTGGACACAGGACTCAAGGAGTGGCCTAACCAGTGCTGAGCACAGGGCAGAATGACTTCCCTGCTCCTGCTGGCCACACTGTTCCTGATGCAGGCCAGGATGCCATTGGCTTTCTTGGCCACCTGGGCACACTGCAGGCTCATGTTCAGCTGCTGTCAACCAGTACCCCCAGGTCCCTTTCTGCCTGGTCCCTTTCCTTGATGTCAGGAGGCAAACATTCCAACATTTGGAGAAACAATAACATTTGTGGCATTGTGTGTATTTGAACTTGAAACTGTAACACTTGGCTTTAGCTGGCTGTCATTAGATGTTCCTCTCTTATCTTGTGTGAGTTAATGGGTTCAAAGATAATGCTGGGTTTTAAACTTGAGGGAGAACTGATGCAGTGTGTTAGCACTAAATGAGAGTTAATACTGACTTGCAGTATCGTTAAATCTCTTTTTCAAAGCAGCCCCTGCTGTGTTTGGACTTTTCAGACTTAAATGTGATGAGTGTACCAGTATAATGTATCTTTGTAGTGGTGTAGTATTGTTTGAGGATAGCTGTTAGCCAAGTGGAGAAATCAGTTCTGTGACCTGAAGCAGTGAATCAATTCATTGACTGGTGCTGTTGGACTGCCAAGGAGCTAATTTTTCTTGCCCTCAGTGCAAGAATGATTGATTTAATTTAAATAAAGAATCAATATAAATTGTAGCAGTTATTACAGTCATAAATTTATTCTGGCAGTCTTAGAAAAACAAATCCAAATAAGCATGAGCAAACCACACCCCAAACACAAATGAATTGTTTGCCATCCCATATAGGGAAGTACTGGAAGGGACCTCCAAAGGTCATCCAGTCCCACCCCCATGCAGCAAGCAGGGACATCCCCCACTAGTTTTAAGTTGCTGAGAGCCTCACCAAGCTCCAGAGGAGGGCCATGAAAATGTTTAGGGCTCTGCAGCACCTCTACTGCAAGGATAGGCTGAGGTTGCTGGGGTGTTCAGCCTGGAGAGGTGAAGGCTCTGGGGAGACCTAATAGCGGCCTGCCAGTACCTGAGGGGGGCTGTAGGAAGGATGGAGAGAGATTGTTTGCAAAGGCCTGCAGGGATAGCATGAGGGGAAATGATTTCAAACTAGAGAAGAGCAGATTTAGATTGGATGTTAGGAACAAGTTCTTTACCATGAGGGTAGTGGAACACTGGAACCGGTTGCCCAAGGAGGTAGCTGGGACCCCAGCTTTGGAAATATTCAAAATGAGGCTCTACAGGACTCTGAGCAACCTGATCTAGTTGAGGATGCCTCTGCTGACTGCAGAGGGAGTTGGACAGGATGAGCTCTGGAGTTCCCTTCCAAACCTGACCATTCCATGGTTCTATAGCACAACTGCAAAAATGCAGTTATGGTTAACTACAGAAACAAAATAGGAGCAAGATAAGCTTTTCTGTTAACCCTTTTCCTGAATATCTCTTGCTTTAGCAACAGAAGAACCTTGAAGGATATGTGGGGTTTGCAAATCTTCCAAATCAAGTTTACAGGAAGTCTGTGAAGAGAGGATTTGAATTCACTCTCATGGTAGTAGGTAAGTTTCTTTTTGTTTTGAGTGCTGATCATCAGAGGTATAATTGATGTAGCTCTTTAAGCTCTGTGGTGATGTAAACATCTCTTGCATGATCTCAGCTGAAAATATGGATCTTCCTCTTCTCGACTGTTAAATTTAGTGTGTTTAGAGGGAACATGTCTGATATGCAAGTAGGTGAGATCTGTATAGCTTGTACGATGAAAGTCCAAAGGTTTGGTGTGTATCTAGTGTAAAGTGTGCTTGGCAGGTCTGAGATAACAGAAGGAATTTGAGTGTGGATTTTCATTTAAGTAAGAAAAAATGAACTGCTTTTGCACTTGAGTACAATAGGGATCCAAAAGTCAAGCTGGAATCTTGCCTTGCACACAATGAGGCAGCAGGAGCCTCTGCATCCTGCACTTTTGTGGCCACAGAACTGTGCTACAAAATCCAAGCTTTAATTTAAACAAACCTTTCTAGTTTGTATGGTTGCAGGGAAGACCAAATGTAAACAGTGAATTCCCTATGGACTACAGGGAATGGGAAACTCGAGCTGGTACAGAAGAATTCCATGCGGAACAGTTCATTTAGGCTTTAATGATGACCCAAATTGTCATCTCTCCTGCTGGGGCATTTCATTTCCTACCCCCAAACCCCCTTTTGTGTGATGGCACTCTGTGATTAAGGTTGAGTACATTTGTGTGTAACATACATATATATGTGACTCAGTGGTTAAGATACTATTATTATGAAGTGTTTAATACCAGCCAGCTGTCCTTTTGTTGATGTCTACCTTTATCTTTTGCCATTTGGCTGGCTAGATACTGCTTGTGATGTTTTGCCATCCATACAATGGATACCTGGTGCAGTCATTAGGGATGTGTGGCCTGTTACATAATAATACAGTTAACAGACCTAGAAATCAAGGTCTAATTGGTGCAAAATCCTTGTGGGTCACTTATGGTTATCTTCTGATTCCAAAGTGAGTTGTTAAATTTGAGGGTTGGTTGGTTTGTTTATTTGAATTTGGAACTTGATTGCAGGTTCTTTTGGAATCGGGTATCCAAGTCCTTAATTCATTATTTGGTACAAAATTGGTTGGTCTTGAATAAATTGTGCTTTTTTTCTGCTACCTGTAGGAAAAAGACAGGAGGAAGTGGGGGGACTGTCTCCATATTATTCCAGAGTTGGGGTATCATTTGTACTTCCAAGTTTCATTCTTGCAGTAAGCAAGTCACTTAAAGCACAAAGTAATACATGTAGTAGAACTGGAGGAAGTGTGTGAAATGGCCCCAGCAAGGTCTCCCTTGAGCCTCCTCTTCTGCAGGCCAAGCAACCCCAGCTCCCTCAGCCTCTTCTCATAGGGCTGTGCTCCAAACCCCTCCCCAGCTTTCTTGTGCATTAAGCCTGAATGTATTCCATCAAATGTCTGTTCCCCAGGCCACCAAGTTACTGGCGTTGCTCTGGACGGGATGGGGCTGCCCAGAGTGGTGCGTGGTGGCTTCCTGCACTGCCATTGTGCCGGTGGAGCTGGAGAGAGGGCTTTTGAATTTGGGTGTGTATAAGGCAGTTGTTGAATAGGCTAGAGCCTATTCTAGAGTAGCTGGGGAGATTACTCAGTGATACTTAGCCACAATAAACATTTCAATGTTTATCTCATGAACTCTGTTTATGCTTCATCTGAGTTATATTGTTTGGTTTAGTAGTGTTTCTGTACTTCAGAAACTGAAGTCTTGTGCTAGCCCCTTTGCTTTCCTTGTTAATCACTTGTCACTGGACATTGATTTGTCTTTGAAATCTTGGAGACAATGAATTTCATAGCAGTCCCATTCTAGAAGTCTAATCAGGATTTCAGCAGTCAGATCTTCTGCACTGGCTTGGTTTTGCTGTATAAAAACCCCTGAGCAGAAGACAAAGTAGGCAGCATTATGCATGAAATTTGAGCTTCATTCTTGGTCCTTTCACAAGAAGGCATTCAAATAGTGGTTTAGAACAACTGATTCTAGATCTGCAATAGTTAAACTGACCAGTGGGAGAAATGTCAAGCTTGCTTCCACCCTAATCTTGTGTAGTCTCTTCAAATCCAGGATAGTTGTTGAAACAATTGAGAGCAAGACATAAATATTTGGTCTGTTTAATTCCAAAGTCTGTCTTCTCTTGCGCTCTGCTGTGTATGCTTAGGAGGAGAAACATTCCAGAAGTAACACTGCCATGCTTAGTAGCTCTCAGTTTAAGGAAGTCTTTATGGGGAGATGGTAATTATGCCTATTAGTGTAATTACACTTGCTGAAGTATTGGGCGTGTGCTTTTCTTTTTGTCCTGCTGTAAGGAGGTGTGGAACAAACAGAGCTGCTTTGCAGTGTCTTTTTTCTTTTCTTCTTCTAAACACTGGATCAGGAAATCCCCCTTTTGTTGTTCTTGTGATGAAATCACAAGGCATCCTGGCCTGTATCAGGGATAGTGTGGCCAGCAGGAGCAGGGAAGTCATTGTGCCCTGTGCTCAGCACTGCTGAGGCCACACCTTGAGTCCTGTGTCCAGTTCTTGGCTCCTAAGTTTAGGAGAGATGTTGAGTTGCTGGAAGGTGTCCAGAGAAGGGCAACAAAGCTGGGGAGGGGTCTGGAGCACAGCCCTGTGAGGAGAGGCTGAGGGAGCTGGGGTTGCTTAGCCTGGAGAGGAGGAGGCTCAGGGGGAGGCCTTCTTGCTGTCTACAACTCCCTGAAAGGAGGTTGTAGCCAGGTGGGGCTTGGTCTCTTCTCCAGGCAAGCAGCACCAGAACAAGAGGACACAGTCTCAAGCTGCACCAGGGGAGGTTTAGGCTGGATGTTAGGAAGAAGTTCTTCCCAGCAAGAGAGATTGGCCATTGGGGTGTGCTGCCCAGGGAGGTGGTGGAGTCACCGTCCCTGGAGGTGTTTAGGAGGAGCCTGAATGAGGCACTTGGTGCCATGGTTGAGTTGATGAGATGGTGTTAGGTGATGGGTTGGACTTGATGATCTCCGAGGTCTTTTCCAACTTGGTTAATTCTATTCTGTTCTATTTTACTGTGTTAATGTGATTGGAACCAACACCCAAGCAGACGCAAACTCAGAACTTGGAACATTCTTCTCTCCTGTGGACTTCATGCATTTCAGGATAATGGCTTGAGGCAGCTTTTTGGAGAGGTCTGTTCTTTAAGATGTTCAGGCTTCATGGTCCTTATCAGAGGATAGGCTTTGAAATTTTCTGGATTCAGTTTAAATCAATCACTTGATTGTTGAAAAGCAAATAGTCTGATTCATGAAGTGCACAACACTGAAGTGAGGTTTCCAGAAGGCCTTTCCTCACAGTTCCTGTTGCTTGAGCTCCTCCTTGGTAGTTTTGACTCCGAAGGCTGTGTTGGAAGCTCACCTGTAGGGAATTGTCTGGTTTTGTTTTCTAATTGTCCCTGGAGCCTTGTAGGTCACCTGTAGGTGACAACTTAAAGGAAAATGTCAGGCAGTGCTGTCAGTGCTTCCTTTGTAATTATATGCACACTGCAGTGTTTTGGTTTAGACATGGCTTTTTGGCATGGAGGCAAAGCAAAAGGCTGTGTTTTGCAAGGCTTGAAATTGCAGTAAAGGAAAAGAACACTGATTCTAAAATACTTCTGCTGTTCACTGCAGAAAGCTTGGACTGGGCCAGTGCTGATGTCTTCTGGTGAGGGATCCTGTTCTGTTTTGGAATCACAGAGTTGCCAGGATTGGAAGGGACCTCAAGGATCAGCCAGTTAAACCCCGCCTGCCATAGGCAGGGACACCTCACACTACAGCAGGTTACCCAGAGCCACATCCAGTCTGGCCTTAAAAAATTCCAGGGATGAGTCTGGAGAAGAGAAGGCTCTGAGGAGATCTCATTGTGGCCCTACAGTGTCTGAAGTGGGCTACAAGAAAGCTGGGGAGGGACTTTTGAGGGTGTCAGGGAGTGATAGGACTGGGGGGAATGGAACAGAACTAGAAATGGGGAGATTGAGATTGGATGTTAGGAAGAAGTTGTTCCCCAGGAGGGTGGTGAGAGCCTGGCACAGGTTGCCCAGGGAGGTGGTGGCAGCCTCATGCCTGGAGGTGTTTGCAGCCAGGCTGGCTGTGGCTGTGAGCAACCTGCTGTGGTGTGAGGTGTCCCTGCCCATGGCAGGGGGTTGGAACTGGCTGATCCTTGAGGCCTTCCAACCCTGACAATTCTGTGATTCTATGAGGCTTCCACCACCTCCCTGGGCAGCCTGCTCCAGTGTCTCACCGCCTTTATGGCCCTTTGTGGGGGTGTTTATCTATGAAGCCAGCTGGTGGTACCAAGAGCCTCGGATTCTCACTGCTGCTTGTTCTTTGCTAGCCTCATTATCCTCCCCCCAAATTGTAAAGCCAAGGAAGAAATTAATTAAGCATATGGCAGGAGAGGAAGACCAAGTGAGAAGTAACTGTAGATGAGCATTACAATGTAGCAGAAGCCATTCCCAGTCCTTGCTGACCTGCCGTGATTTGAAATCCTCTTTCAGCAGTGTCCCTCCTGCCACAGTACCTGAGGATGTTTGGTCTTTGGTGTGACCTTCATATTTGCTTTGTTAGGGTGGGTGAAGTGTCATTGCTGAGGATTTATGGCCTCATGTTGCCCTGATTTTAGAGGCCTCTGGGCTCTACTACCCTACAAATGCAGCTTAAATCAACTTGCTTGCTTCTAAACCTACTGGAGGGGGGAAAAGAAATAAAAAAGGTGTGTTTTGACCTTTCCAGTCAGTTTTTAGCTTCCCTGGGCTGTATGGTTGTTCTGTCAATTATGGAGCTTTTCTTTGTATCGTTAGTAGGGGTCTACACTGGCATCTACTGGGGAAAAGAACTAGCCTAACCTCCTTTTCTTTCTTGAACATAACCTGTCTCATTTTTCTCCTGGAATGTCACTTCATCAGAATTACCTCAATTCCTCTAATTCTCTCATCTTCTGAAAACTCACCTTGGCTGCAGCCCATTTGGAGCTAATTGCATGACAGCTGACTGCCTGTCCAGTCCTGCTGTGCCAGTGGGCTCAGGCCACGCTTCCAGTTCCATCTTACTCATTGTGGTGAGATCAGCATCTGAACCTGGTCCTTCTTCCTGATGATGACAGAATTTGTAGGTCAAAATGTAACTGAAATGAATGAATCTGATTCTTGTTGTTGTTAGAATAGTTAGTCACTGCAAGGTGTTTCAGGTGCTCAGATGTAGTGGTGTTTGGTGTGTGAATTTAGGTACCTTCTCTCAGATGCTTTAAATTAGGTGGTTTGACATTAGAGAAGGTGAGGTTTAGACTGGATGTCAGGAACAAATTCTTTACCATGAAGGTGGTGGAACAGGTTGCCCAGGGAGGTGGTTGAGGTCCCATCCCTGGAGGTACTCAAGGTCAGGCTCCACAAGGCTCTGAGCAACCTGATCTGCTGGAGGATGTCCCTGCTGACTGCACAGGGGTAGAGTGGATGACCTTTGCAGATCCCTGTCAACCCAAGCCATTCTGTGAATCAGTGTATTTCACTAATGGATACATTTCACTCCTGAAACTGGTTATCAGGTGGCCAACGTTTGGTTTGATTCCACCCTCAAAAGTCAAGAGATTGTCTTGAGCAGCCGTGGTGCGCTGGCTGCTTGTGGCATGAGCTCAGTGTAAACAGTGGCCTGTTGGAAGTCACACTGCTACCATTTCCAGTTCCTTAGCCCTGGATAATCAGGTGCTACTTCACTGCAGAGCTGGTTTTGGAGCCATCATTGCTGCAAGCCTGGAACGAGATTCAAAGTAGAAGTCAGGGTTGGGGTTGGGTTTCTTTTCCTATGGATAAGTGTGCTGTGTGAGTTGAAAGCTGCTTCTTGCTTGCTGCTGGCTGAGAATGCTAACCTTGTGTCCTGTAGCAAGCAATGCTGACCATTTCATGAATGGACAAGTTAATAGTGTAACCAAAGGGATGTTCTCAGTTGCAGTATTCAGGATGCTAACACCTGGTTGTAGCAGAGCCGCTGTGACCCGTGAAACGCGACTCTCGTGGTTCACTCTGCACCTTTTGCCCTCTGGCTGATTTTGCAGCAGGTCAGATCTTCACTCTTGAATCCCATTGAGCTGTTGCACTTTGTTCCTTTTTTTTCCCCCCAGTGTTTTTTTTCTAGTGTGAGTATTGCGTGCAGCTGTTCCAGTCTGGTTTTCATATGTCTTTGTGTTAAGCTTCTGAGCACATTTATATTTCATTACAGTTCAGACCATGCTGCTCTTTAGAATTTCTTTTATCAAACAGAATGAGCAGCTGCTAAGAGTGGTTTGTTTGTTGTTGTGTTGTTATTTCTATTCTGGTGTTGTAGCCTTTTTACTTTATTTCTTTTTTCCTAGCCGCTTACCATAATATTTAAGGCAGAATATGTAGATTCATCAGTGGCTGGAGGTCAGAGAGGCAGCTGAAGCTGTTTGGCCCAATTAATCTTTGAGGAGTTCTCAGCCTTTATTTCCATCTCAGTTTTTCACTGTAGGTAGTTCTGTTAGAATAGAATAGAATTAACCAGGTGGGAAAAGACCTTTGAGATCATCCAGTCCAACCTATCACCCAACACCATCTGATCAACTCAACCATGACACCAAGAGCCTCATCCAGGTTCTTCTTAAACACCTCCAGGAATGGTGACTCCACCACCTCCCTGGGCAGCACATTCCAATGGCCAATCTCTCTCTCTGTGAAGAATTTCTTCCTAACATCCATGTTATGCATACCAAGAGCACAAATGTTAGAACTCTTACATTCTTTTCTTGGAATGGTGCAAAGTTCCTGTCAGCGTTGATAGAAGCTGCAATTAAGAGTGTGAGGAGTGATGCCGTTGTGTGGTGTGACATGGTAATTCCCTCCTTCTGTTAAAGCAGTTTGAAGTGAAAGTTTCTTGGAGGGTCCTGACTTTCCACACTTCACATCATGGTTCTGCTTTCCTACCACTGAAGTTCACAGGATGTTAGGGTTTGGAAGGGACCTCTGGAGGTCTTCCTGTACAATCCCCTGCCAGAGCAGAGCCGCAGAATCCAGCACAGGTCGCACAGGAACACATCCAGACAGGGCTGCAAAGGCTCCAGAGAAGGAGACTCCACCACCTCTCTGGGCAGCCTGCTCCAGGGCTCTGGGACCCTTACAGTAAAGAAGTTCTTTCCCATGTTGCTTTGGAACCTCCTGTGCTGCAGTCTCCATCCATTGCCCCTTGTCCTCTCCCAGGGTGCAAGTGAGCAGAGCCTTCTTTCCTGACCCCCAGCCCTCAGATATTTGTAGACATTGATCAGATCCCCTCTCAGTCGTCTCTTTTCCAGACTAAACAGCCCCAGGGCTCTCAGCCTCTCCTCCCCAGGCAGTGCTGCAGTCCCTTCAGCATCCTTGCAGCCCTCCCTTGGACTCTCTCCAGCAGATCCCTGTCCCTCTTGAACTGGGGAGCCCAGAGCTGGATGCAGTATTCCAGGTGGGACCTCACTTCTGTCATTGGTGAGGCTTTAAGCCAGGAACTGTGCTGACAGCTAATAACTGAAACTGAAGTTTATCAAAGCTCATGCAAAGTGCATTATTCTGGTACTTCTGCTCATGAAACTCCTGCTGTGAAGGCTGCATTTGTGGTTTTGCATTTGTCATGGGGCAGGTTCTGCTGTAGAAGGGCAGAAATGCTCTGATTTAAGGGAATTGAACTCTTGGCCCTTCACAGAATGCGAGGGAAGGACTCATTTGTTTTGTATCTGTATTAAACGGTGATCCCTTCATTTGCCTTCACATCTACATGATCTTTTTCCTGATGATGTTGTTAAAACATCTGCAGAGTTCAAAGGAAAATGTAGGTTTTCTGGGAGGAACCTTTTCTTGTTTGTCTTGGAAGTCAGCAATTCTGTTATGTGTTCTTCCTTGGTTTAAAGTATGAGGAAAATTTACTGTCAGTGAAGCAAAAATAACTAGAAACTGGTTTCCTTATTAGCTTTTTCTGTCTGCTGTTGATGGAGAGGGCTTGCTTTGTTTTCGCTTTTCACCCTCAGAAAATGCTTGCTGTGGCAAGTAGCAAAGTCTGTCCAGGAGGCCTTGGAGCAGCTCATGCAGTGCTCTGAAGTAAAACCACCATTGTCTTCAGAAGAAGCTCTTCAAAGGACCTGAAGACAAGCCTGACTGAGCATCAGTTTTCCTGAGTAATATGTGATAGGGTTTGGCTTACTGACCATAGAAGAAGTGTTCAGGTTGAACTGCACTTTTTTTTTTTTTTTTTTAAAGGGATTTCCTTCCTGAACTGAGTTCATTTTGGTCACCAGGATTCTAATCTTGTAACTCCAGACTTCTGGCCAAGGGCTTGGGGAATGGAGGAGCTGTTGAGAGGGTTGCACAGATTGGTGGCTAACCCTTCCTTGCTCCCAACAAGAGGAGTGAAGTCATGAGAAGAAAATGAAATGTATGAGAAGAAAATTAAAAATTAAATGTAAAAAGAAGTAAATGTATGTAAAATTAACCCAGTGTATGGATCTCTGTGGCTCCGAACATGCCAAAGGTAACCTGCTCAGTATGAGCCTTCTGATGTAGAAATAGAGTGTGCTGGAGTCCTAACCGCCTTGGTTCTGTATGCTCTGAAACCTGTGTGAAGAGACTGGGGTTAGCCTGGACAGGATGAGGGAAGCCTCTTATCCCATACTCAGAAGATCTTCTACAGCACTACCACTCCTGGTGCATTTGCTTAATTTTAGTGAAACTAACAAAGTCAGGCCTCAAAAAGCATCATCTTGCCTGCTACCCTAAACCCCCCAAATGCAGACCTCTGTGTCAAGAAAAACAGCATTTTGCATTCACTTCTGTAAAGTTCTGCTGCCATGTCCCGGTGTGTTTTAGGGTGCTTACACAACATTTTCATTTGAGTGACTCTTTCAAGGCTGTACTTTGTTTACTACTTCTTCCTGAGAATCTGAGGCCAAAAAAACCTAAACCAGTTACTACTACAGGGCAATGTCTCCTGTCAGTGCTTTTGCAATGTCAGTACCTGCCCCTGCCACAGTGCAGGTAGAGCTTAATCCAATGAATGCACATTATTAATTCACTTCATAGCCTAGCACAGCCCCACAGCTGGAAAACAGAATCACAGAATCAATAAGGTTGGGAAAGACCTCGGGGATCATCAAGTCCAACCTGTCACCCAGCACCTCATGACTAACTAAACCATGGCTCCAAGTGCCACATCCAATCCTTTTTGAACACCTCCAGGGCCTGTGACTCCACCATCTCCCTGGGCAGCACATTCCAATGGCCAAATCCATGTGGAGGAGGAGATAAACTCTGTGTTACTGAAATACAGATCTTGCTCTGTACATTTGGTCCTTTGATCACTGAGTGACCTGACTATTAAAACAACTTCATAAAATCAACAGGGTGGGAAGAGACCTCCAAAATCATCCAATCCAACCTATCACCCAGCCCTATCCAATCAACCAGACCATGGCAACAAGTGCCTCATCCAGGTTCTTCCAGAAGACCTCCAGGGACAGTGACTCCACCACCTCCCTGTGCAGCACATCCCAAGGGCCAATCTCTCTTGCTGGGAAGAATTTCTTCCTCGCATCCAGCCTGTACCTCCCCTGGCACAGCTTGAGACTGTGTCCTCTTGTTCTGGTGCTGGCTGCCTGGCAGAAGAGACCAACCCCCACCTGGCTACAGCCTCCCTTCAGGGAGTTGTAGAGAGCACTAAGGCCTCCCTGAGTCTCCTCTCCTCCAGGCTAAGCAACCCCAGCCCCTCCCCAGCTTTCTTGCCCTTCTCTGGACACCTTCCAGCAACTCAACATCTCTCTTGAACTGAGGGGCCCAGAACTGGACACCTTTATCACTTTTGAAACACCTTCAGAGAGCGAAGGCAACGAACTTGAGAGTTGGATGATCAGGCCAGATTTTAGCCTTGGATGTTCCTTCAATTGGAACTTAGCTTGAATTGGAGTTTAGCTTGAATTATCACAGCTATTTCAGTCCATAAATAAAAGGATGTGATTTTTATATGCTGCTAGGCTGTGGTTTGAACTGAGGGCAGCAGCCAGAGTTTTATTTGACTGTAAATCGATCTGCCTTGCTCGATTTATGTCAAATGGCAAGCATTCAGATATCTAAATAAAAGACAACTGACTTGGAGGAGGTATTTTATGTGCTTTGCAGATACATGGACTGAGGTTCTACTCAAAAGCCAGCTTCTGCTCTAAGTAACAGCAAAAGCACTTGTTCTACAGCTAATTGCAAAGCACTTTGATGTGCCTTGAAGGGAGACCAGCACAATTAAATCATCAGTTGTCCCATGCAACCAAGAGGGAAACTTCTAGTCAGTATATGTATGTATAACATATGAAGATATAGCTGCTTCTCCCTCAGTTTTGTTGCTCTTCTGAAGTTTTCTCTTTGTCTGCTTCTATTTTTGCTGAAAATAAATGTGATTTCTTAGAAATAATTTGCTTTTTGGGTGGAGTGTAGAATGCTGTAATTGTATTTTTCTAATGCCTATTAAGGTGTGTTGAGTAGTTGAGACCCAGGATACAGACAAAATCTCAGAGTGTTTGGGGTTGGAAGGGGCCTCAAAACATTCTCCAGTCCAACCCCCTGCCACAGCAGCTCACACAGGAATGCATCCAGATGGGGCTGGAAAGGCTCCAGAGAAGGAGACTCCACAACCTCTCTGGGCAGCCTGCTCCAGGGCTCTGGGACCCTCCAAGTGACAAAGTTTCTCCGTATGTTCATGTGGCACCTCCTAGTCTCCAGCTTGCCCCCGTTGCCCCTTGTCCTATCCTTGGACAGCCCTGAGCAGGGCCTGGCTCCATCCTCTTGGCACTTACCCTTTACACATTAATGAGGCCTCATCCAACCTGGTCTTGAACACTCCGAGGGAGGAGTGTTCAAGACCTCCCTGGGCAGCCTCTTCCAGCGTCTCACCACCCTCCTGCTGAAGAACCTCTTCCTGAGACCTGCTCTAAACCTTGATCTGCCTCAGCTTTTTATGATAGGTTGTATAACAGAGCAAAAGGATAAAAAAAGGACCCCACAGCCTTTATTTATTTATTTATTTATTCTCATATAGTGCCTTGTGGTTTTTTTTTTTTCCTGTTAAAACCAGCTAAAACAAACAAACCAACCCAGAACAAAACAAACAAATAGACAAAAGACCAAACCCCAACAAACCAAAAGAAAAGGAGAAATCAGCAACATAGAAATATTTCTGTCCCAGCTCAGGCAAGTGAGGTTACTACAGAGAATCTCTGTTCCTGTAGCCCTATGAGGAGAGGCTGAGGGAGCTGGGATTGCTTAGCCTGGAGAGGAGGAGGCTCAGGGGAGACCTTCTTGCTCTCTACAAGTACCTGAAGGGAGGTTGTAGCCAGGTGGGGGTTAGTCTCTTCTCCCAGGTAACCAACACCAGAACAAGAGGACACAGTCTCAAGCTGTGCCAGGGGAAGTTTAGGCTGGAGGTGAGGAGAAAGTTCTTCCCAGCCAGAGAGATTGGCCATTGGGACGTGCTGCCCGGGAGGTGGTGGAGTCACCATCCCTGGAGGTGTTGAAGAGGGGATTGGATGTGGCACTTGGTGCCATGGTTTAGTTGTCAGGAGGTGTTGGGTGACAGGTTGGACTTGATGATCTCTGAGGTCTTTTCCAACCTTATTGCATCTATGGTTCTTGATGGTCCCGTGTGACTTTTGAGTAGAACTGCACCTTATTTACACTTCTGCTGCTGAGAATGGAAGATGAATGGCTATATCTGACATAGCTTTCTACCTCTTTTATTCAATCTGCTGTGTCATAGCAATACTCTGGAGTATATTTACCATCCTTTCATGTCCAGCGGGTTGCGGAGATGTTGTTTCTGATTGTTTCTGGCTGCAGCTCTTTAGTCACTGTGCTTTTGGAGCCGTGCTGGAAGGCTTTTTATTACTTGCTGTTCAAAACCACCTCTGGAGCTCTCTCCACATATTCTGACAAAGTGACTGCATGTGTCAAAACATATG
The DNA here is from genome assembly GCA_033816785.1 of Picus viridis. NCBI lineage: Eukaryota > Metazoa > Chordata > Aves > Piciformes > Picidae > Picus > Picus viridis. The sequence continues at coordinate 34,334,123 of CM066574.1, forward strand.
TATAGCTTCAGTGCTATCTGCTTCTGGAAGCAAGCAGAAGCTGTGGTTCTTGAAGCTATTCTGGGAGAGGGAGGGTGCCGGCTGTGGAGGTGGCAGAGTACTGAAAGAGGTGAAAGCAGAAGAATCATACAATGGTTTGGGTTGGAAGGGACCTCCAAAGGTCATCCAGTTCAACGCCCCTGCCATCAGCAGGGACATCCTCCACTAGATCATGTTGCTCAGAGCCTTGTCGAGCCTGACCTTAAGTATATCCAAGAATGGGGCTCCAGCCACCTCCCTGGGCAACCTGTTCCAGTGTTCTACCACCCTTGTGGTGAAGAGCTTGCACCTAACAGCCAGGCTAAATCTGCTCATCTGTATTGCTGCTTGGTCTTGAGGTATACATTCTGGTTTGCAAAACCACTTAGTAATTAAATTTCCATGAGTAATAAGGTGGGGAAATGTGGCAGGGAGAGACACACCTGCTGCGTGTTGTCCTCCCGGTTCCAGTCCCACGGTTCAGCTTCAGCCCTGCCCGCCGCTGAGGAAGCGGAAACCACGTGGCTGGCTTGTGATAAGGCAGTGATAGCAGAGAGCTGTGCCTCATGGACAAGTATCCTTGCTCAGATCTGCTATCAAAGGTGGATTCCTGTTCAGCTTCTCAGCCATGAGAGGTTATCAGACAGCATCCCACTACCTACAGGGATTTTTCTTATCTCAAACCTGCTGCATACCACAGCTGCTTGTGGCCTTTCTTTGAGGTGACTGAAGTCCTTGCAACTGAGGATAAGGAGACCCACTGGACTCACACAGTTGAGTGAGGTGGAGGTGGCATACAGTGTTTCCCTGAAGGATGAGCATGAATGAATTGCTGCTTAACACAGTTTGCTACCAAGGTTTCTTAGCTTGGAGAAGAAGAGGCTCAGGGGAGACCTTCTTGCTCTCTACAAGTACCTGAAGGGAGGTTGTAGCCAGGTGGGGGTTGGTCTCTTCTCCCAGGCACCCAGCACCAGAACCAGAGGACACAGTCTCAAGCTGTGCCAGGGGAAGTTTAGGCTGGAGGTGAGGAGCAAGTTCTTCCCAGCCAGAGAGATTGGCCATTGGGATGTGCTGCCCAGGGAGGTGGTGGAGTCACCCTCCCTGGAGGGGTTTAAGAAGAGCCTGGCTGAGGCACTTGGTGCCATGGTTGAGTTGATGAGATGGTGTTGGGTGACAGGTTGGACTGGATGATCTCAAAGGTCTTTTCCAACCTGGTTTCTTCTGTTCTGTTCTGTTCTTTAGCAGACCTGTAAGGGTAACTTGTCTGCCTGTCTGAGTGAGGTGGGTGCCATCCCCAGCATGTATTGATATCCAGGCTTGCACCAACCAAGCTACATGCTATGGATCTGTTTGCTGTTGTCATTACTGAGAGTTCTCTCACTTTTTGCCTTGTAGGTTGGTGAGAAGCTGGGTCAGTTTATGGGCTTCAAGGAAGGGTGTTTGGCACAGCACTTGAATCTGAAGTCTCCATCTGAAACTGTTAGATGATAATCATAGAATCAAAAAGGTTGGAAAAGACCTCAGAGATCATCAAGTCCAACCTAGCACCCAACACCTCCTGACTGACTAAACCATGGCTCCAAGTGCCACATCCAAGCCTTTTTAAACGCTTCCAGTGATGGTGACTCCACCACCTCCCTGGGCAGCACATTCCAAAGGCCAACCTCTCTTTCTGGGAGGAATTTCTTCCTCACATCCAGCCCAAACCTGCCCCGAAACAAAACCTGGATGTGGAAATTATGATTCTGTGTCTTGTCTTGGCTGTTTTTGTAAGAGCCTTGCAGGGTTGCAAAGAAAACTTGGAATACTTTCTTGGGAAGTCTTTTTTCTTCTCTTTTTTTCCACATAAAGTGCAAGTTTTGTTCCTCTGCAGTAAAATTTTCCCCTTTTTTGTGTGATGTGTGTGTTGCATAATGGTGCTTTGGAAACGTGGTGTGCATTTCTTGGGGGGGTTGTGGAGTTTCTTTGTGTTTTATTTTTGGTGGGGAGGTTGGGTGTTTTCTCTCTGGTTTGTGGGTTTTGGTGGTGGGTTGGGGTGTTTTGGTGGGTCTTTTTGTGTTTTCTTTTTGATGAGGGGTTTGGGTGTTTTGTGGTTGTTGGGGGGGGTTTCTGGGTGGGTGTTTTGTAGGGGGGTTGGGGGATTTTGGGGGTTCTTGGGGGATGTTTGGTTTTGTGGGGGTGGGTTTTGTGGAGGGTTGGGGGGTTTTGGGTTTTTTGGGGAGTTGGGTTTTTTGAGGGGTGTTATTTTTGGTTGGTTGTTTGCTTTGGTTTGGGTGGTGGTTTTTTTACTGAGGTTTTTCATTAGCTTTTCCCCTCCCAGTGTTTATATTTCCTGTTGGCTGCGTTGTGAGTTGCTGCATGGTGACTTTGACCTGTGCTATGTTGATAGCTTAACTATTCTCAGAATCACAGAACTGTCAGGGTTGGAAGGGACCTCAAGGAGCAGCCAGTTCCAACCCCTGCCATGGGCAGGGACACCTCACACCACAGCAGGTTGCTCACAGCCACATCCAGCCTGGCTGCAAACACCTCCAGGGATGAGGCTGCCACCACCTCCCTGGGCAGCCTGTGCCAGGCTCTCACCACCTTCATGGGGAACAACTTCTTCCTAACATCCAACCTGAATTTCACCCTTGGGTCCATTCCCCCTCCTCAGCCTTGCTGGAACTATTTTAGCTTGCTTTTCAAAACAGACTTCTTCATATCTTGGTTCTAAGGCTGCTGGTCAGTCATAACTCAGAACTAAGCCCTGTTTGTGTGTGCTGGGAACAGGATGAATTAAGAGAGCTTTCTGCCTTGCTGCATGCCTGTTTTTCTTGGCACTTTATATTTGAGGGTATATGAAATAGGGTAGTTGGTCAATGTTGATCTTTCTTGGTTAAATGCTCTGAAATTCTAAAACAGTGTTTTATGTGTGGTTTGGGGCCAGGGGAGGTTTGGAAAGCACTGAGAAAGATAAGGCAGACTTTGAAGGCAGTAGAGGGGTGGGATTTTTTGGCTTTGTTTTTTCAGTTACGCTGGTTTATTTGATTTTGCATCGAGCTGGTATGCAAAAAGGGTCTCAGGTATTATGGTATTTCATATGCAGTCTTGTGAGATCTGCAGAGGGAGTGTTTTCAAAGGTCTGTAGGGCTAGGACAAGGAGCGGTGGTTTGAAATGAGAGAACAGCAGATTTAGGTTGGGTGTTAGGAAGAAGTTCTGCACCACGAGGGTGGTGGAACACTGGACCAGGCTGCCCAGGGAAGTGGTTGGGGCCCTATCATAGTAGTATCATTGAAAGGGGTCACAAGGATCATCTAGTTTCAACCCCCTGCCATGGGCAGGGACACCCCACACTAGATCAGCCTGGCCAGAGCCTCGTCCAGCCTGGGCTTAAACACCTCCAGGGACGGGGCCTCAACCACCTCCCTGGATAACCCATTCCAGGGCTTCACCACTCTCATGGGGAAGAACTTCCTCCTCATATCCAGCCTGAATCTTCCCACCTCCAGCTTCATTCCATTCCCCCTAGTCCTACCTGAGATCCTGAGAAGTCCCTCCCCAGCCTTCTTGTAGCCCCCTTCAGATACTGGAAGGCCACAATGAGGTCACCTCTGAGCCTTCTCTTCTCCAAACTGAACAGCCCCAACTCCCTCAGTCTGTCCTCACAGGAGAGGTGCTCCAGTCCTCTGCTCATCCTCGTGGCCCTTCTCTGGACACCTTCCAGCACCTCCAGATCCCTCTTGTAATAGGGGCTCCAGAACTGGAGGCAGTACTGCAGGTGGGGTCTCGCCAGAGCTGAGTAGAGGGGGAGAATCACCTCCCTCGACCTGCTGGCCACACTTCTCTTGATGCAGCCCAGGATCTGACTGGCTTTCCAGGCTATCCCTGGTGATATTCAAGGTGAGGCTCAACAGGACTCTGGGCAGCCTGGTTTGGTTGAGGATGTCCCTGCTGACTGCAGAGGGGTTGGACTGGATGAGCTTTGGAGGTCCCCTCTTACCCAGAGCATTCTGTGATTCCATGATCTGGTGCATACCAACCCATGACAGGTAGGAGTGCGTTTGCTCCATGCTGTAGCATCTTTTGGTTTCAGAACTGAGGCTGGAGGTGCTATGAAGTTTTCCTCCCCAGTGATCCAAAGGTGCTCAGTTTGTTTCCCTGCAAGCCATTCACGTGTACTAGACAGAATACTGCTCAGCACAGCCTAACACATTCTTCAGCTTGTTGCTGCCTGGGTCAGTGGACCAGTGTTAGAATTGTAAATCAAATGCATTCAGTGGGTTATGAAATCTCTGGGAGTAGGAGTGTGGCTGCAAAAATCACATGATTTGACACAGGCTATTTTGGGTTTGTTTTCTTGACAGAATTCCTGAATAGAAGGTTGAGAATTAGTTTCCAGTCTCTCTGATAGTGGAGTCAAATGGTTGCTCCCACAAAGATGATGCAAGGGCTGTCCCCTTGGCCTCTTCTGTGTCAAGCAAATTGATAACACTGCTCTGCTGAGACCCCACCTCAAAGACTGCCTCCAGTTCTGGTGTCCCCAGCATGAAAAGGACACAGAGCTGTTGGAGTGAGTCCAGAGGAGGCCACAAAGATGATCCAAGGGCTGGAGCAGCTCTGCTGTGAGGATAGGCTGAGGGAGCTGGGGGTCTTCAGCCTGGAGAAGTCTCCAAGGGGACCTTAGAGCTGCCTTCCAATAGCTGAAGGGATCCTACAGGAAGGCTCCAGAGGGACTTTCATGAGGGTGTCTAGAGACAGGACAAGGGGGAATGGTTTGAAGCTGAGGCAGAGCAGGGTTAGACTGGAGCTTAGGAAGGAGTTCTTCAGTAGGAGGGTGCTGAGACTCTGGCACAGGCTGCCCAGGAGGCTGTGGCTGCCTCCTCCCTGGGGGTGATCAAGGCCTGGTTGGATGAGGCCTTGAGCAGCTGAGTCTAGCTGAGAGGTGTCCCTGGGCATGGTGGGGAGGTTGGAGCAGCTGATCTCTGAGGCCCCTTCCAACCTAAGTCCTGATTCTCTTCCACTTACTGTGATTTTCAGCTCTGACTCTGGGAGGGCTGCCATGGCTGCTCTTCTGTGTGAGTTCTAATGGCACACCACTAGGCTTCGTTGAGCTTGGGCCAAATGGCTCTGATTTAAGGTAATCTGGGGGGATGAGGACAAGAAAGTGCTGCTCTGCTGTGGGGGAAACAGTGCTTCTGCACTTGGAGAGGAGGAAACAGAGCAACACCAAGGCTCTGGGTAAGGAAGCTGGAGTCCCAAAGCAGTAGGTCAGATGTATATGAAACATAATATAAGGAAAAAACTGTGTTGGGTGTGTTCCTCTCTTGGCTGAGTAAAAGCTGACTTCCTCACTCCAGTTCCTCTCTGTGGGAAGACAGACCCTTAAGTTTTGAGGGAAAAGGGAGAGGGGAAGAAGTTTGTTTCCTTTCTGGATTGAATGCTAATTACACCCTTGTAACTGGATAATTTATCTAGGAAAAAGCTTTTAGATAAGGCAGGCCAGCAGTGATGGTGGGAGAGAGCCCCTTGAGCCAGGGCAGGGATTCTTTGTGTTCAGATGATCAAATGAATGCTTCTATGGTCCAGCCCAGGGGCTGTGTGATGTCTGTGTGAGGTTTGAGTGCTGGTTTTCCCCAAACCTGTTGTCTGGCACCAGAACACCTGTTCTCCCTTGTGGGTGGAAGACTTAAGTGATCATGCTACCTGCTGTCAGTTGCCTTTTGCTGCTCCACCTCTCACCAGATGATACTAGACCATGGTGCTGAAGATTGGAATTATCATGGAATCATGCAGGTGCTTCTTTAACTACACTTTTGATTTGACTCTTCTTTCCCTGGGGGACAGCATCATTCAATATCTTTATTGATGAGGGGATAGAGTCCATCATCAGGAAGTTTGCAGATGACACCAAGTTAGGAGCAGGTGTCAGTCTCTTGGGGGTAGGGAAGCTCTGCAGAGCAACCTTGCCAGGCTGGATGGGTAGGCAGAGGCCAATGGGATGAGGTTTAATAAGGCTAAGTGCAGGGTTCTACACCTTGGCCACAACAACCCCAGGCAGTGCTACAGGCTGGGGTCAGAGTGGCTGGAGAGCAGCCAGGCAGAAAGGGACATGGGGGGACTGGTTGAAAGCAGCTGAACATGAGCCAGCAGTGTGCCCAGGTGGCCAAGAAGGCCAATGGCATCCTGGCCTGCATCAGGAACAGTGTGGCCAGCAGGAGCAGGGAAGTCATTGTGCCCTGTGCTCAGCACTGGTTAGGCCACACCTTGAGTCCTGTGTCCAGTTCTGGGCTCCTCAGTTTAAGAAGGACATTGAGACTCTTGAAGGTGTCCAGAGAAGGGCAACAAAAGGTAGGGGTCTGGAGCACAGCCCTGTGAGGAGAGGCTGAGGGAGCTGGGGTTGCTTAGCCTGCAGAAGAGGAGGCTCAGGGGAGACCTTCTTGCTCTCTCCAACTCCCTGAAGGGAGGTTGTAGCCAGGTGGGGGTTGGTCTCTTCTCCCAGGCAGCCAGCAGCAGAACAAGAGGACACAGTCTCAAGCTGTGCCAGGGGAGGTTCAGGCTGGAGGTGAGGAAGAAATTCTTCCCAGCAAGAGATTGGCCATTGGGATGTGCTGCCCAGGGAGGTGGTGGAGTCACCATCCCTGGAGGTGTTTAAGAAGAGCCTGGATGAGGCACTTGGTGCTATAGTTTAGTTGATTAGATGGTATTGGGTGATAGGTTGGACTCAATGATCTCTGAGGTCTTTTCCCACCTGGTTAATTCTATTCTACTCAACATGAGGAGGAACTTCTTCACTGCGAGGGTCCCAGAGCCCTGGAACAGGCTGCCCAGAGAGGTTGTGGAGTCTCCTTCTCTGGAGCCTTTCCAGCCCAGTCTGGATGTGTTCCTGTGTGACCTGTGCTGGATTCTCTGGTCCTGCTCTGGCAGGGGGTTGGACTTGAAGCTCTCCAGAGGTCCCTTCCAACCCCTAACATCCTGTGAGCCTGGTTAATTCCATTTAAAACCTGCACTGTTGAGGTTACAGTTAACATGCAGGCTGTAAGCTATCTCAGCTGCTTTTCTGCATTCTCAGAGTTTCTGGATACAAACAAATTCAGATCTCTCACAGAATCACCAAGGTTGGAAGAGACCTCAAAGATCATCGAGTCCAACCTGTCACCTCAGACCCCATGACTAAAGCATGGCACCAAGTGCCACGTCCAATCCCCGTGGATCCCTCCAGGGATGGGGACTCCACCACCTCCCTGGGCAGCCCTACTGACACTGTGCTGCTTTTTCTCATCTGGACGAAACCAGCATCACTTCACAGAAAATACCAACTGCTTCCTACCTGCAGGGGGGGAAAGCCCAACAGAACAAACCCTGCAAGATTTGCATTCAAAGTTGTACTACAGGAACTAATTAAATCTTGACTACACCCCTAAGGCCACGTTTACATTTCTGCTGGAACATCTAATGCTCAGAAAAAACGCTGGCTTCATCTGTAAACAGTTACTGCTGCACTGATGACAAGCACACACTCACAAAAATGGGTATAAATCAGAATGCTAAGGCTGGGAAGGGACCTCATCCAGTCCAGTCCCACTGCCAGAGCTGGATCACCCAGGGCAGGTCACACTGGACTGCATCCAGGAGGGTTTGGAAAGTCTCCAGAGGAGGAGACTCCACAACCTCTCTGGACAGCCTGCTTCAGGCTCTGTCACCATCACTGTGACAAAGTTTTCCTTATGCTCACATGTGTGACCGGTTTAGGCTGTGCCTTTAAAAAAAGGACACTGTTGCCCGCAGTTGCTTTTTGCTCCAGCTTCCACCCACTGCCCCTTCTCCTATCACTGGGCATCCCTGAGCAGAGCCTGGCTCCATCCTCCTGACCCTGCCCTGCACATCCTTATGAACATGGATGAGGTCACCCCTCAGGCTCCTCTGCTCCAGGCTGCAGAGCCCCAGCTCCCTCAGCCTGTCCTCAACGGGGAGATGTTCCACTGCCGTCAGCATCCTTGTGGCTCTGTGCTGGACCCTTTCAAGCAGTTCCCTGAGGTCCTTCTTAAGCTGAGAGGTCCAGAGCTGGACACAATATTTCAAATGCAGCCTCTCCAGAAGAGAGTAAGGAGGTGGGGGAGAACCTCTCTGGATCTACTCCCCACACCCCTTCTAATCTACCTCAGGTTCCATTGGCCTTCTTGGGCACATTGCTGGCTCATGGGCATCCTTCTCTCCACCAGGACTCCCAGGTCCCTTTCCTCTGTGCTGCTCTCCAACCTACAGGGTTGTTCTTTCCCTGATGCAAGACCTGTCCTTGTTGCATGTTATGCATTATTGCTGCAAAAGTCATTCTATAGCTAGCAGAAGCAAGTTTGGTTTTCTAAATACCAGTGGCCATCACTTCCTACCAGGCAGCTCATGCAGGTTCCTCTTTCAGCCCTCTTGCCTCTCTATCCGCCTGAAAAGCATCTTCTGCCTAAGTGTCAGTGCAGACAGACTGAAGGCTAAGGAGCCAGCAGACCCCATTAGGTGTAATCCTAGATGGAACCTTCTGATTTGGTATTTTTCCTGGAAGAAATCAAGTTCCCATGCTGCCAGACTAGCCCATAATGTGAAAGAGAGCCCACTAAATGGGAGCAATCAGGAGACTCACTTCCCAGATTGAATTAAGATCAGAGCTAAAAATCCCCTGCAGATGCAACCATCTAGCAGGCTGTTTAGCCAGACCAGAAACACAAGTGAGACCTGCCAGCCAGTAATACCTGTGCTAACTAACCAACTGCAGAAGAGAAAACCCTTATTTACCATAGAATCAGCCAGGTTGCAAGAGACCTCCAAGATCATCCAGTCCAACCTAGCACCCAGCCCTGTCCACTCAACTAAACCATGGCACTGAGGGCCTCATCCAAGCTTTTCTTGAAGATCTTCAGTGATGGGGACTCCACCACCTCCCTGGGCAGCACATTCCAATGGCAAATCACTCTCTATGTGAAGAACTTCCTCCTAACATTCAGCCTAAACCTCCCCTGGCACAGCTTGAGACTGTGTCCTCTTGTTCTGGTGCTGGGTGCCTGGGAGAAGAGACCAAGCCCCACCTGGCTACAGCCTCCCTTCAGGGAGTTGGAGAGAGCAACAAGGTCTCCCCTGAGCCTCCTCTTCTGCAGGCTAAGCAACCCCAGCTCCCTCAGCCTCTCCTCACAGGGCTGTGCTCCAGACCCCTCCCCAGCTTTGTTGCCCTTCTCTGGACACCTTCAAGAGTCTCAATGTCCTTCTTAAACTGAGGAGCCCAGAACTGGACACAGGACTCACGGTGTGGCCTCAGCAGTGCTGAGCACAGGGCAGAACAACTTCCCTGCTCTTGCTGGCCACACATGTCGAGGTGGAGCCTCCTGTGCTGTAGTTTATATCCATTGCCTCTTGTCCTGTCACAGGGTGCAGAGTATTTCTGACTGGTTTATTTCATAGATTGCTTTGTCAACTGCTGCAAATGTGTCAGCAGCAGCAAAAGCTTCAAGCTTTATCCTCTTAATTCATGAATGTTGAGGTGTTGAGCATAGACAGCTTGCACAAGAGGATCTGCCTTGGCTTTGCTGTGTTTGCTCTCCCAATGAGGAAGTCAGCAGGTGTTTCAGTTTCCTTTTTGGGTGGTGGGGTTTGAATTGGGTTTGTTGGTTCGTGTTGGTTTCCCCTGCCATTCGCTCCCATGTATTACCTTTGAGGGTGGTCTGTCAGCCATGGAGAAGCAGACAAGAACATAGGGGTGGTATGTCAGGAGAAGACTTGAGAGGGGACTTGAGATTTTGCTGAGTGTAGACCAACAGTTGTGGTGGTCCTGAAGGTCAGAAAATTAATCCAAGCAGCAAAAAGAAACCAGACAAATCTCTTCTGAAATCGGCCTGACTGGTAATAAAGATGTGACCAGGCTGTTCTGGTTTGTGTGCCTGTATTCAAGTGCTGGGCAATCAATGTAGTCTGGAGCAGATCTGACCTGATTTGAAAGAGCAAATTTAATGCTCAAGAGTATCTTGTATCTGCTATCTGAAGCTCTATAGCTGAAAACGGCCCTTTGTATTCCTTCCTGTGCTGCAGACATTACTGCTCCCCAATCAGCTTGAAGATCTTAATGTAGCTCTTAATGGGCTATTTACACTTAAATAAATGATATCTTAAAATCTGTGCTTAGGGACTGGAAAAAGTCATCCAGGTCTCTTTATCTGGTCTCATGGTAAGTAGCCATTAGGTCATTGAATCATAGAATCATCGAATCAATAAGGTTGGAAAAGACCTCAGAGATCATCCAGTCCAACCTATCACCCAACTAAACCATGGCACCAAGTGCCGCATCCAATCCCCTCTTGAACATCTCCAGGGATGGTGACTCCACCACCTCCCTGGGCAGCACATCCTAATGGCCAATCTCTCTTGCTGGGAAGAACTTTCTCCTCACCTCCAGCCTGAACCTCCCCTGGCACAGCTTGAGACTGTGTCCTCTTGTTCTGGTGCTGGGTGCCTGGGAGAAGAGACCAACCCCCACCTGGCTACAACTTCCCTTCAGGGAGTTGCAGAGAGCAAGAAAGTCTCCCCTGAGCCTCCTCTTCTCCAGGCTAAGCAAGCCCAGCTCCCTCAGCCTCTCCTCCCAGGGCTGTGCTCCAGACCCCTCCCCAGCTTTCTTGCCCTTCTCTGGACACTTTCAAGAGTCTCAACGTCTTTCTTAAACTGAGGGGCCCAGAACTGGACACAGGACTCAAGGTGTGGCCTAACCAGTGCTGAGTCCAGGGCAGAATGACTTCCCTGCTCCTGCTGGCCACACAGTTCCTGATGCAGGCCAGGATGCCATTGGCCTTCTTGGCCACCTGGGCAAATTAAACACATGCCCACCCCCAAAAGAAAACCAAACCCAAATACTTTTCACCCTCAGCATGTGTTCTTTGCTGAAATAGAACCATAGAATGGTTTGGGTTGGAAGAGTCCTCCAAGGGTCATCTAGTCCAACCCCCTGCAGTCGACAGGAACATGCTGCACTAGATCAGAACCTTGTTGAACTTGAACTTTAATATCTCCAGGGATAGGGTCTCCACTACCACTCTGGACAACCTGTTGTAGTGTTCCACCATCCTCACGGTGCAGAATGTGTTCCCAACCTCCAATCTAGATCTGCTCTTCTCTAATTTGAAACCATTGCCCTTCATCCTGTCACTACAGGCCTTTGGATGCAGCCCCTCTCCAGCTGCCTTCAGTGGGCCCCCTTCAAGGACTGCAGGAGCAGCTGATGGAAATACTTCAGCTTTTAGGAAGAGTTTCAACATAAATCTTCACTGAACTTGCTTTAAATGGCTTCTTTCAGGCTCATGGCTGGGGCTATGTTTCAGGACATATGCTGACTTTATGTCCAGCCCTTCAGGATTTGTATTAAGCAGCAGCAGCCAAGTCCCAGCTCATGGTTGTGATGAGGAGAGGGGAGGCCTTTAAATCGAAGAAGAGACAAGAGTATGCAGCTCATTTTTTTGGGGGGGGTGGGGGGCAGGACTAGGGGCAGGAGAATTCTCTTTTTCCTGTGGTCAGTAGAGAAGTTAATTTTTATTAGAACCTGGCCCATAAAGTTGAAAGGAATAACACAGCATCCTGACAGAGATTGCAGGGCTGTGTCTCTGAGGGGGGAGAGGATGTGCTGAAACCTAACTCTGGTGGTAAAAGTAGCGAGTTCTGTCCAGTTGGAGTCTTAAATCTGGTTATTTCAGTACCTGAACCAGCTCTGGAGCAATTTAGTTCTACAACTGGTAGCAATGAGTGGGGAGAGAGGGGATGGGGAAAGCATGGAAAACTTCATGGGAATCTGGAAGGTGGTGTTTTGGAGGGGTGGTAGTGACAGCCTTGATCTTTATGTTACAGTGTAGCTGACTTCAGATCAAGCCATGAAAAGCAGTTAATCAGAAACACGTAGTGTGAAGGAGAGTTTTGTTGTGGTTGATTAGGTTGAGTTTGGCTTTGGAAGGAAGAGGCTTGGGAGAGCAGAGGGCTTATTGATTTACTCTAACACAGCTCAATGCAGCAGAGATTTTTGCTGGAGTCAGAATCTTGCCTAAAACCATTTTCCACAGCTTTCTGATTGATTTCTCTGGAGGACAGTTTCACTCCAGCATGGTTGGGTACTGGGGTGACTAGTACTGCCCTCCTGCTATTGCCCTCAACTTAGGACTTGGCTCTTGCTTTCTTTCTGGTTGGGCTGAACAGCTGAAGTTCTTCACTGAGAAGCTGGGGTTGGACTAGATGTCCTTCAGAGGTCCCTTCCAACCCATTCTGTGATTCTATCAGGTTTTGCTCAGAAGCAGTGTAGCTTTGGGCTGCCTACACAGAGCTCTTACATACACCTAACAGGTTTTTCTTTCCTTTTAGTCAAACTTCTTTGTACTCTCTGAAGACTTCCCAGCTTTCTCTTCTCTCTGCTTCCCTCATCCCAGCCCCAGGTTTTCTGTTGACTCCAGTGTGTTACTTGCATGGGTTCCCTCTGATGAGTATTGCTATTTGTGACAGGTTGCCCTGCGAGGTAAGTATTGAATCTGCTGAGTTCAGTCTGCCTTTTCTATCAGACTGCTTCATCTGGGCCTTCATGTTTGTGATCTAGGCGTGGCTGTTGTCTTGCCTTGACTTTTGACAACAGACTTCCCAGTAACACGATGGATATGTAGGTACAAAACCTTCCCCTGTGTGTAACTCTGCACAATAACTGGTGGAATTGAAACTGAGAGAGTTCTCTGTTCCCCTTTCCTTTTCCAAGGATGCCGCACTGCACCATGACTGACTTGAGCTTCAGCATGTGGAAACAGCTTGGCAGAGCCCAGGCTGGCGTCTTCCTTTGCAAAAGCAGAAGAATCAATGCCAGTTCCTTGGCAGTCACTGCTTGAGCCATGACTCAGTTTTGCCATTTTCCACCTCATCTGGCTGCTTTTGATTCGTTCATACCAATACCAGTGGATTCCTTTCACAGAATGTTAGGGGTTGGAAGGGACCTCAAAAACTCCTCCACTCCAACCCTCCTACCAGAGCAGGATCAACTAGAGCAGGTCACATAGGAACATATCCAAGTGGGTTTTGAATGTCTCCAGAGAAGGAGGCTCCACAACCTCTCTGGGCAGCCTGTTCCAGGGCTCTGTCACCCTCACAGGAATGAATTTTCCCCTGGAGGTTGCCTGAAGGTTCACAGAACCACAGAATGTTAGGGGTTTGAAAGGACCTTGAAAGCTCATCCAGTCCAACCGCCCTGCCAGAGCAGGATCACCCAGGGCAGGTCACACAGGATCACATCCAGGTGGGGTTGGAAAGTCTCCAGAGAAGGAGACTCCACAACCTCTCTGAGCAGCCTGTTCCAGGGCTCTTTCACCCTTGCAGTGAAGAAGTTTCTCCTTATGTTCATGTGGCACCTTCTGGGCTCCAGCTTGCCCCCATTGCCCCTTGTCTTATCATGGGACATCCCTGAGCAGAGCCTGGCTCCATCCTCCTGCCCCTGCCCTTCCACGGATGAGGTCACCCCGCAGGCTCCTCCTCTTTGACGTGATTCTTTTTCCACCACCCAGCCTGATGTGGCCAGCTGTCTTTTTCTAGTCCTCCTTCAATCATTTGGCTGTTGGTAGATCTGTAAATCTGTAACGTGGGCAGCACAGAATACCACTGGAAAACAACTGGAGCTGCTGTCTCCAGGAGTGCTGGTGCCTCTGAGAGCTTTCCCATTGGAATGTGGCAAGGACAGTTAGCATCACAGGTGCTAATGGATAAAACATTCTGCTGAAAAGAGCTTTCTTATTGTTGTGCTGTGGCACTGGGCTCACTGTTAGACCTGTTTATTTCAGTATTTCTAGGTTTTCTGTCTTGGTGTGTGTTTGGTTTTTTTCTTTCCTATCTTTCCAGTAATTGCACATCTTTAAAAGCATCACAATTGCAAAGAGTGCTTTCAGCATTGAGCACTTGTCAACTTGGCTGGAGCTCCTCTCCTGCGAGGGCAGACTGAGGGAGTTGGGGCTGCTCAGTCTGGAGAAGAGAAGGCTCTGAGGAGACCTAATTGTGGCCTTCCAGGATCCGAAGGGGGCTCCAAGAAAGCTGGGGAGGGACTTTTGAGGGTGTCAGGCAGTGATAGGACTGGGGGGATGGAGCAAAAGTAGAAATGGGGAGATTCAGATTGGATGTTAGGAAGAAGTTGTTCCCCAGGAGGGTGGTGAGAGACTGGCACAGGTTGCCCAGGGAGGTGGTGGAAGCCTCCTGCCTGGAGGTGTTTGCAGCCAGGCTGGCTGTGGCTGTGAGCAACCTGCTGTAATGAGGTGTCCCTGCCCATGGCAGGGGGGCTGGAACTGGCTGAGCCTTGAGGTCCCTTCCAACCCTGACAATTTGATGAACTCTTTTCCCAAACCAGGTTCTGGGGACTCTTGGGAAAATGAGACTTGAGTTCTTTTCATTGAGAGAAGGAAGGGGGGAGGGGGAACCCCAAGCAACCAAAAAACATGAAAGGTTTTCTTGCTTAATGAAAACCAGAACAAAGTGAGGGGGGAAAAATGAAACTGTGCATTCCATATGTGGTCAGCCTCTTTTTGATCAGTTTTACTGTAGAGCTGCTTTTATTAGTAGTATTATTTTATGTTATTTTTACAGCTTCTGGAATTCCCATTTCATACTGTTCCTCAGTGTAGGGGACAGCCTTTTGAAGGTGCTGGGCTGGGGAGGTTTGGTTGATGTAGATGGTGTCAATTGCATAAATAACCATACAGAAATTATTCCCCATCACTTGGAAGTGCTTGAAGAGTCCTGCTGGCCTCAGTGGCATTTATGAAGTGTTGCTCTGGTTTATTTGAGGGGGGTGGGGGGAAATGTGATCCAACAATACCAGGTGTTCCTTTAGGCTGAAATTCAGATTTTGACCTGGCCTAGAGTTGGGCTGCTGCTAAAAAGACCTGCCAGCACTTGGCCCAAATTGGATTAGTGTGTGAATCCAGCTGGAGAGTTTGCTGGAAGCTGCAAGGAAGGTTGGGAGCTGCAAGGAAGGATGGGAGCTGCAAGGAAGGTTGCTCTTCAGTCTGCAGTTTGGCAACAGAGAACTCTTGTGTCAGCACAAAGAAGGGGTGGCATGGAGACTGGGATTAATTTTGTTTCTGTTTGTAGTATTTTTCTTTGCAGCAATACTGATTGATGTGCCACTCAGTAGGCATTTGTCTGAGAAAACTTGTCACAATGAGCCTCAGTTGCATGGAAATAGGTCTTGCTTTTTGGTTAAAAGGCTTTAGAATAGAATTAACCAGGTTGGAAGAGACCTCAGAGATCATCCAGTCCAACCTATCACCCAACACCATCTAACCAACTCAACCATGGCACCAAGTGCCTCAGCCAGGCTCTTCTTAAACACCTCCAGCGATGGTGACTCCACCACCTCCCTGGGCAGCACATCCCAATGGCCAATCTCTCTTGCTGGGAAGAATTTCTTCCTAACATTCAGCCTAAACCTCCCCTGGCACAGCTTGAAACTGTGTCCTCTTGTTCTGGTGCTGGGTGCCTGGGAGAAGAGACCAAGCCCCACCTGCCTACAGCCTCCCTTCAGGGAGCTGTAGAGAGCAATAAGGTCTCCCCTGAGCCTCCTCTTCTGCAGGCTAAGCAAGCCCAGCTCCCTCAGCCTCTCCTCCCAGGGCTGTGCTCCAGACCCCTCCCCAGCTTTGTTGCCCTTCTCTGGACACCTTCCAGCAACTCAACATCTTTCCTAAACTGTGGGGCCCAGACTGAGAGCAGCCCTGCAGAAAAGGACTTGGGGATGCTGGTGGATGAGATGCTGGATGTGAGCCAACAGTGTGAGCTTGCAGCCCAGATCCCCTCTCAGGCTTCTCAAGGCTTAGCAGCCCCAGGTCTTTGAGCCTCTCTTCATAAGGAATATGCTGAAGTCCCCTAATCATCAACTCCACAGCACTGCACGGGTTCTAACACTGCATAGAAATCACGGCAGTATTTGCTGTGCTGCTAGCTCTGCAGAAGAGTACCGAATTAACCAGGTTGGAAAGGACCTTCCAGATCATCAAGAAGTTGCTTCAAAATCCAGTGAAACTTAGTGCCTTAGAGCAGCCTAAATACTGAAACAGGGGATGTGGATTTGCGATACTTTGTATTAAAAAGCTAATTTCAAGAGGTTTCCTTATGCTGTAGAGGAGGAGGAAGTGCAGGATTTGTTTCTTTTTGGGTCTTGGAAGCATAGAGTGCTGACAGAAGTGTGGAATTTATACACAAAGTTGCTGGTTGAGAAGAAACTGATTATGGGCAAGGAAATTAGTCGATTCTTTCTTACACCAGTGTCAGGCATAGAGGAAACCAATAGATGCTGGAAGTGGAAAGAGGATGTCAGATTTTTCACTAACTTACCAGGTCATTGTTGTTAGTTAGTTTGGTTTGGGTTTGGTTTATTTCTTTTACCTCCAGGGATGAGGCTTCCACCACCTCCCTGGGCAACCTGTGCCAGTCTCTCACCACCCTCATGGGGAACAACTTCCTCACATCCAATCTGAATCTCCCCATTTCTAGTTTTGCTCCATCCCCCCCAGTCCTATCACTCCCTGACACCCTCAGAAGTCCCTCCCCAGCTTTCCTGTAGCCCCTCTCTGATACTGGAAGGCCACAATTAGGTCTCCTGGGAGCCTTCTCTTCTCCAGACTGAACAGCCCCAACGTCTTGCCTCATGTGCTTCACCTTCCTCTCCATTTGCTGGAGTTGGTTTGTGATCCTCCTTAAGTAGGCCTGAGAGTAATGCAAGCTGTAGTGTCTGTAGGGTGTGAACCCTCCATCTCTGCTCTCTGGTTTAAAGATGAAGTAAACCCAATCACTCTTTTGTTATTTTCTCAGCATGTTGATAGCTGTCTGGGGTTTATTTCTGCCCAAGTAATGCAAGATCCTGCTGTGACTAATTAATCTATGAGCTGTTGATTAACACACCGTTCAAGGACAGGCTGAGGGAGCTGAGCTTGCTAAGCCTGGAGAAGAGAAGACTCTGAGGAGACCTAATAGCAACCTGCCAGTACCTGAAGGGGGCTTGCAAGAAGGCTGCAGAGGGACTGTTTATAAAGGCCTGTAGGGATAGGATGAGGGGCAATGGTTTGAGACTAGAGAAGAGTAGATTCAGATTGGATGTTGGGAACATGTTCTTGCCCATGATGGTGGTGGAACCCTGGAACAGGTCGCTCAGGGAGTGTTTGAAGGTGTCTGCTTCTAAGGGATGCATGGCTTCTACTTTGCATTTGTAAGATCTTTAGGGCAGGGTCAGCTGTAGCTTAGAGGCTTCCCTACCGAGTCTGCAGTAGAAAGGAGCAGTGGTTTCAAACTAGAGAAGAGGAGATTTAGACTGGGTGTTACAAATAAGTTCTGCACCATGAGGGTGGTGGAACACTGGAACAGGTTGCCCAGGGAGGTAGTTGAGGCCCCATCCGTGGAGATACTCAAGGTGAGGCTGGACAGGGCTCTGGGCAACCTGATCTAGTTGGGGATATCCCTGCTGACTGCAGGGGGGTTGGACTGGAGGAGCTTTGGAGGTCCCTTCCAACCCAGAGCATTCTCAAGTCAGCAAATGCTAGAAGTGAGGTCCTGGGAATGCTGTGTAGTTGCTTGCCAGTAGTACTGTGCAGATGACAAACTTCAGTCATCTTCCTCTTTTTTCTTTAAATTGTTTTTTTTTTAATTGATGTAGCTGGGGAATGTAATCAATGCCATAAGTCACTGCATGTCTTTAGACACATAGTTCTTCCAGACTGAGCAGTGGGTGGTCTCGGATGTATGCTTCCTTAACCTTCAAGAGCTCATTCTTCTTCAGCATCTTTCACAACTGGTTTTGTTCCACTTGCTTTCATTAGAAAGCAGTGTGGGGTTTTTTGGTCTTGTAGAGGCTCTTTACTTTGGCTATGTCACAGCCTGTGAAAATTCAAGGTATACACTGGTTGTGAAGCTTAAGTATAGAAGGTTTGTTATCCTGGAGCTCTGCAGCTTCTGTCACTTCCAGTTGAATCCCTTAACCCAGTTCCTTCCCAGAGAGCTTGTGCAGTCACGTTTTCCATGTAGGTCAGTTTTGACAACTCCTTGTTGCCAGTAATGTCTCTGAAGCTGCATTGCAGTGTGACTCCAGCTTGAGCAGGAGACAAGGGAAGCTTTGGCAAGCCCCAGCTGCAGCTGCCAGTTGCATACTTACGATTCCATCCAAGCCTGGATGCTGCAGGTTGTCCCATTTCAGCTGGTGTTGGTACTAGACATGGGTGGACCGGTGCTGTGGGGGTGGAATTTTTGTCATTTGCAGTAGTGTTGAAGAGCAAGTGAAGAGAAGCTTCTGACTGCACTTCCTTGCTTCCACCAGGCTAGAAGTCTCTTTTTAAATGCTGACAACTTTCTGCCTTGGCCTGGTGTTTAATGAAGTAACACCTCCTGTCCCAAATGGCTGCACTGGAAACATGCTGGTTATGAGCAGCAAAGCCTGCAGACAATCATAATGGTTTGGGTTGGAAGGGGCTTCCAAAGGCCTTCTAGTCCAACCCCGCTGTAGTAAGCAAGGACATCCTCCAGCAGGTGAGGCTCCTCAGTGCCTTGTCCAACCTGGCCTTAAATTATCTCCAAGGTTGGTGGCTCAACCACCTCCCTGGGCAACCTGTTCCAGTGTTCCACCACCCTGATGGTGCAGAGCTTGTTCCTAACATCCAATCTAAACCTCCTCTTCTCTAATTTCAAACCATTGCATCTTGTCCCATCACTCCAGGCCTTTGCAAACAGTCCCTCTGCAGCCTTCTTGTAGCCCCCTTCAGGTTACAAGATCATTTTTGTGGCCCTCCTCTGGACCTGCTCCATCAGGTCCATGTCCTTCCTGTGTTGAGGGCTCCAGAGCTGGACACAGTACTCCAGGTGCAAAGTTGAAGTTCTTGCAAGATCTCCCATGACCATCCCACATGGAACTGTAGGTATGTGGGAGCAGCTGTGTGGCACAGTGCTGCTCCCACCCCTCCTCCTGAGGACTTTCATTTGGATGTTGTTGTTGGTTTATGGAAATGCTGGTTCATGTTTTGTAGAGCACTGAAGGCAGCAGCTAACCTTTACAAAAACTGCTAAAATCAGAGTTAAAAACATCCTGTAGTCTCCCTTTTTGTGGTCATCACAGTACACAGTCTGGAGACTTTCAAAACCCACCTAAATGCATTCCTGTGTAGGCTGCTCTGGCAGGGGGTTGGACTCTGGTCTATGGAGGTCTCTTCCAAGCCCTGTGAGAAGAGGCTGAGGGAGCTGGGGTTGCTTAGCCTGGAGAAGAGGAGGCTCAGGGGAGACCTCATTGCTCTCTGCAACTACCTGAAAGGAGGTTGTAGCCAGGTGGGGTTGGTCTCTTCTCCCAGGCACCCAGCACCAGAACCAGAGGACACAGTCTCAAGCTGTGCCAGGGGAGGTTTATGCTGAAGGTGAGGAGAAAGTTCTTCCCAGAAAGGAGATTGGCCATTGGGATGTGCTGCCCAGGGAGGTGGTGGAGTCACCATCCTTGGAGGTGTTCAAGAGGGGATTGGATGTGGCACTTGGTGCCATGGTTTAGTTGGGTGACAGGTTGGACTGGATGATCTCTGAGGTCTTTTCCAACCTTATTGATTCGATGATTCTAACCCCTAATGGATCACAGTACATTAGAGGTTGGAAGGGACCTCCAGGTCCAACCTCCCTGCCAAAGCAGGATCAGCTGGGGACATGGCAGGGCATCATTCCCCCTTGGTGAGAGAATGGTTGCATCATGGTATTTGGTGTAGTTGAGGCTTTTTGATTAGTCATGTAGCTTCCCTTCTGTATCAAAGCAGCAGCTGTGTGCTACAGAGCCATCAAAACCATTGCACTTGGCAGAAGCTGTGAGCTGTGCAAGGATGAACGAAGATGAAAAGCAGGGGTGTTTTTGCTGTGCCTTCTGACAAGCTTTTTACCCCTCCTTGAGTCCCCAGCATTGAGCTGGGGTTTTATTTGAAGCAAAAGCTGTCCTAATAATGAGAATTTAGAAACTGGGGGAAATTCTGAGGGGGTGAGGGGGGAAAACAACACCTGGCTCACCTACTGAAAATAAACTGTGCTTTGCTGTAAACATTCTCTATGCCTGCATTTAAAAGGGAATTGGATGTGGCACTTGGAGCCATGGTTTAGTTGTCAGGAGGTGTTAGGTTGGACTTGATGATCTCTGAGGTCTTTTCCAACCTGGCTGATTCTGTGATTGCGGAGAGGGGCAGCATTTGTCTCTGGTGCATTTGCTTTGGAACGAATTTTTGAGACTCTCAGAATGCATTAAAACTCTCTGCCCCTTGGCATCAAAGGGGAAAGAGACTGCTGGGTACCTGCAAAACAGTAGAGCAGCTGCAGCTTGTGCTTGACTGCCTCAAGTAATTCTAACTACAGATTTCTGCTCAGAATGCAATGGAAACTTTGAAAACAAATTTTGTGTCATTCTAGAAGTGTTCATCACCCTGGGACATGGTGTTGGTGGCTTGTCTTAGGAGCTACGATCCCCACTGACATGAGTTACTTTCCCTCACCCATCAGTTGCTGGCAGTTGGTGCACCTTCTCAATCTGCAGTTCTCAAGAGAGAGCCATGGAGACTTCGTCACCTTGGTGACAGTATCTGAAGCATACTTCCTCGAGGAATTTATCTGAAGTCTTGAGTTTATGATGCTGTGATAGCCAAAAGCATTGCCCATGCTCTAGGGCGTTCCTAGGCAGCCTTCTAGTCCCACCCGGCATTTGGGGAAGCCACTTGAAATTCCTGAGTGTGTTAGAGTCACAGAATCACAGAACATTAGGGGGTGGAATGGACCCTGAAAGATCATCCAGTCCAATCCCCTTACCAGAGCAGCATCACCCAGGGCAGGTCACACAGGAACACATCCAGATGGGGTTGGAAAGTCTCCAGAGAAGGAGACTCCACAACCTCTCTGGGCAGCCTGCTCCAGGGCTCTGGCACCCTCACAGAGACAAAGTCTTTCCGTATGTTCACATGGAGCCTTGTGTGCTCCAGCTTGCACCCCCGGCCCCTTCTCCTGTCACTGGAGGCATCTCTGAGAAGCGATGCAATTGATTGTAACAGGGCATGAGCGTGAAATGCTGCGGGACTGGTAGATAGCCAAAACAGAAGCTTCCCCTCCCCTCTACTCTGCTCTGCTGAGACCCCACCTGGAGTAATGCAGCCAGTTCTGGAGCCTCTATTCCAGGGCGGATCTGGAGGGCTGGAAGGTGGCCAGAGAAGGGCCACAAGGATGAGCAGAGGGCTGGAGCTGCTCTGCTCTGAGGACAGACTGAGGGAGTTGGAGCTGTTCAGTCTGGAGAAGAGAAGGCTCCCAGGAGACCTAATTATGGCCTTCCAATATCTGAAGGGGCTACAAGAAAGCTGGGGAGGGACTTGTGAGGATGTCAGGGAGTGACAGGACTGGTGGGGATGGAGCAAAACTAGAACTGGGTAGATTGAGATTGGATGTGAGGAAGTTGTTCCCCATGAGGGTGGTGAGAGCCTGGCACAGGTTGCCCAGGGAGGTGGTGGCAGCCTCATCCCTGGAGGTGTTTGCAGCCAGGCTGGATGTGGCTGTGAGCAACCTGCTGTAGTGTGAGGTGTCCCTGCCCATGGCAGGGGGCTGGAACTGGCTGCTCCTTGAGGTCCCTTCCAGCCCTGAGAATTCTGTGATTCTATTTTTTTATTTGATGAAGAGGGAGGAAATCATGCAGAGAGCACTCTGAGAATCTTGAGTATTGGTTAGTGATCTGCATCATTTGATGTGTCTAAGGAAGTCTTACCTTGGGGTCATAAACTTAAGAATCTAAGTTGTGCTTTTAAGTTCTTGCCTCAGATTTTAGAAGACAAGATCCTGGAAGTGCAGTAGAAAAGTGCTCCTTGGTTTTCAGAGTGGTTTAGCAGCTGGAAGGTGCATTATCAAGAGATGTAATATATGAAGGAGGAAACAGCCATATCCAAGAGGAGCTGGCTATAAAGCTGGAAGCTGGGCTGGACTGGACTGCTTGCCCACTTCTCTTGGAGGTATTTGAGTAAGAATGGTGGAGGCTGAAAAGTTGGGGAGCTTGGAAACATGGCCACATTCTCAGCATGCCACAGCACCCAACAGTTAAAAAAGCAGCAGCATTAAGATTTAAGGATAACAATTCTCCTATTATTATGGGAAAGAGATACTTGCAGCTGCAATTTCTTTGTAGTGATGAAGTTTCAAGAAGAGCTGATGGATCGAAACTGAACTGGAAAACCCCACTTGCAGCTTTGCTGAGGCTGAGGGAGCTGGGGCTGCTTAGCCTGCAGAAGAGGAGGCTCAGGGGAGACCTTCTTGCTCTCTACAACTCACCTGAAGGGAGGTTGTAGCCAGGTGGGGGTTGGTCTCTTCTCCCAGGCACCCAGCACCAGAACAAGAGGACACAGTCTCAAGCTGTGCCAGGGGAGGTTTAGGCTGGGGGTGAGGAAGAAATTCTTCCCAGCAAGAGCAATTGGCCGTTGGGATGTGCTGCCCAGGGAGGTGGTGGAGTCACAATCCCTGGAGGTGTTTGGGAAGAGCCTGGCTGAGGCACTTGGTGCCATGGTTGAGTTGATGAGATGGTGTTGGGTGATAGGTTGGATTTGGTGATCTCTGAGGTCTTTTCTAACCTGGTTAATTCTGTTCTATTTTTTCTCCATACTTACCTACTTCAATATTATTCTAGAGTCTGTTTGCCATGGTTGGCAAACCATTCCAGTGGGTGTCACTGGTCTCATCTGAACCCCCCCAGCCCACAAATGAATCTGAGGTATAATCCACAAGTGTATTGGTTTGGGGTTTGTTGTGGTCTCCCTTCTCATGGTGCAGCTGCTCCAGTCTGTGGAGAGGAGGCGGCAAGTGCTTGAGCAGCGTTTTGTTCACAGGAGAGCAAATTTTGCTCTTCAAGGTTAATGTTAAGTGACTCCAACGTTTGTGCAGTCATTTAGAAACAAATAGAGTTGAGAAGAGTTGGACTTGCAGTTAGTCCTGTGAGGGCTGACAGGACTTGTGTGTTGTGCAAGGCTGCCAGGAGTATCTTAGAAGTACAGGCTTATTTCTGCTGAGAAGAGTGTTTGAATGTGACTGTAGAGGACAAACAATCACAGAATGGTTTGGGCTAGAAGGGATCTCCAAAGGTCATCCATCCAAACCCCTCCAGTGAACAGTGACATCTTCCACCAGATCAGGTTGCCCAGAGCCCTCTTGAGCCTGACCTTGAATATCTGCAAGGATGGGGCCTCAACTACCTACCTGGGCAACCTGTTCCACCACCCTCATGGTGCAGAACTTGTGTCTAGCATCCATCCTAAATGTCTTCTCTAATTCCAAACTTCTGCCTCTCAACCTATCCTTACAGGCCTTTGCAAACAGTCCCTCTGTGGCCTTCTTCTAAGTCCCCTTCAGGTACTGGAAGGACACAGTGAGCAAGAAGCAGGCAAGAGCTGCCACCTAGGACAGAAGCTCCAGCTTGTGAGCTGCCTGTAGGACTCCTCAGACCTCATTCTGTGCCCATTCCTGTGCTGCAGTGTTCCACCACCCTCATAGTGTAGAACTTGTTCCTAACATCCCTTCTAAATCTCCTCTGAGTGCTTGATTTCTCTAACACTGCTTCCCCTGTATCATAGAATCAATAAGGTTGGAAAAGACCTCAGAGATCATCAACTCCAACCTATAATCTAATACCTAACACCTCCTGACAACTAAACCATGGCTCCCAAGTGCCACATCCAATCCCCTCTTCAACACCTCCAGGGATGGTGACTCCACCACCTCTCTGGGCAGCACATTCCAAGGGCCAAACTCTCTTGCTGGGAAGAAGTTTCTCTGTAGGTGGCAGAGAAGTTCCTGTTTGGTTCCAGTGGAAGCAGGATGTCTCCCCATAGTACAATACCCAATGTTCCAGTTATGGTTCTTCCCTGCAGTTCCAGCCAATAGGTTTATTTGGTATTAAAGCCTTTTACTGCCCTGGTAGGTAGTGGCAGTTACATGGTGCAAGGCCCAATTACATGCCAGGATTGGTGTATTGTTACAGACTCTTACATTTAATACCTCAACTACTGGCAGCGGTTCAGCAGTTTAAACTGTTATAATCTGCACTAGCTGATTAAAGTTAGCTTGGGACCTGGGTATCTAGGAGGCCAAGGGGCCTGTGAGAGCAAGGTGGTGCATAAATATGCTTAGCATGCTTGTCTTTTAACTAACTTCAGCTCAAAACTGCCTTCCCATCCTTGCTGCTGTAATGGTGGGGAGAAAAAAATCCCTCAGATATACTGGAGCATAATCATAGAATGACTTAGGTTGGATAGGGATCTCAGAGGTGATTTGCTCCAAGCTCCCCACCATGCCCAGGGTCACCTCTCAGCTAGACTCAGCTGCTCAAGGCCTCATCCAGCCTGGCCTTCAACACCCCCGGGAGGAGGCAGCCACAGCCTCCCAGGGCAGCCTGTTTCAGAGCCTCACCACCCTCCTACTGAAGAACTCCTTCCTCAGCTCCAGTCTCACCCTGCTCTCCCTCAGCTTCAAACCATTCCCCCTTGTCCTGTGTCTAGGCATCCTTATGAAAAGTCCCTCTGCAGCCTTCCTGTAGCATCCCTTCAGCTATTGGAAGGCAGCTTTGACATCCCCCTGGAGTCTTCTCCAGGATGAAAGCTTCCTTACACCGATTCAGCAGTTCTGGAACCATTTGATACCAAGTGCCACAGCTGCAGGAACCATCTAGGGAGAGCTGCTGGTTTTCCACTGCATTCTTTCAGAGCTGAAAATCTCATTTCCCTGTGTTGAATTTCAGTGGCAGCTTGACCAGCACTGAGATTCTCAGAAGTGCTTGTTTGGAGTATTTTCAGGTTTCAGTTCCATGGCATGGTAAGACCAAAAATAACCCTCAGAGCAGAAGAAGGAATGGCCATTTTTCTGTGATACAGGAGTCTGTCTTCAGTTAGTGCACTAGAGAGCCCTCTGCAAGACGGGGGCCACCTGGAAAAGTGATGCTTGTTGAAAGAATGTGAATTGTACATTGCCAGCTAGGAGCCCTCCTCTTGAGGGGGGCAGTAGGGTGAGTGAAAGGTCCTTCAGTTTAACTGGACAGAACGGTGAGATGGACAGGAAGCTTCGAAGTGGCTGCAGCTAAGAGGCTGGAGACCTGTGCTTTTCAGGGAATCACAGAATGGTTTGGGTGGGAAGGGCCCTCCAAAGGTCATCTAGACCAACCTCCCCTGCAGTCAGCAGCCACATCCTGCTGACTGGTTCGGCTGTTCAAAGCCTTATTGAGCCTCACCTGGAATATCTCCAGGGATGGGGCCTCAGCTGCCTCCCTGGGCAACCTGTTGCAGTGTTCCACCACCCTCATGATTCAGAACTAGCATCCAATCTAAATCTGCTCTTCTCTAATTTGAAACCATTGCTCCTTTCTGTTGCAGACTGATAGAGAAGCCTCTCAGCTGCAGCTGAGCCTGCCCTAAAGATCTTGCAAATGCAGAGCAGAAGCCATGCATCCCTTAGCAGCAGACACCTTCAAACACCATTCAGAGTCTTGTTCTGAAATGTGTACTGCATCCAGCCACAGGAAAGGGCAAAATCCGTAGTGGCAGGGATGAAATGCTTGCCTTGGGGCTCAGGTGCAGCTGCGGTTGGGGCTACTGTAACTGGAGTGCCTCCTTGCCCCTTGTCTGCTGCGGCCCCTGGTGCTGGCCTTGGCCAGAGCCTGCCTGCAGCAGCATTTAGCTCATCTGTGGGACAGGGTGGGGTGTGAAGAGGAGCAGGACCGCTGCCCCGGCCAGCTCGCAGGAGCTGCGGCTGGAGCGTTCCCTCCGCTGCTAATCCGTTTAGAGCCCGGCTAATCAGATTGCTCTGCTGAGCGCTGCGGGGACCTGGAGTCCAGCGCTGTAACTGAGCTGCCCGAGGGGGTGAGCTGCCCGAGGGGGGTGAGCTGCCTCGGGGGTGAAATTGACCCGGCTGGTGCGGCCGAGACAGGCTCCTGGCTGCTCAGCTTCCTACCTGCTTCCTGTTCTCTAGCTCTCCACTGCTTGCACTCCCCCAGGACATTCAACACGATAGAATCAATAAGGTTGGAAAAGAGATCATCAAGTCCAGCCTGTCACCCAACATCTCAGGACTAACTAAACCATGGCACCAAGTGCCACATCCAGTCCTTTTTTGAACACCTCCAGGGATGGTGACTCCACCACCTCCCTGGGCAGCACATCCCAATGGCCAATCTCTCTTGCTGGGAAGAACTTCTTCCTAACATCCAGCCAAAACTTCCCCTGGCACAGCTTGAGACTGTGTCTTCTTGTTCTGGGGCTGGGTGCCTGGGAGAAGAGACCAACCCCCACCTGGCTACAACCTCCCTTCAGGGAATTGGAGAGAGCAAGAAGGTCTCCCCTGAGCCTCCTCTTCTCCAGGCTAAACAACCCCAGCTCCCTCAGCCTCTAAATTAACCAGGTTGGAAGAGACCTCCAAGATCATCAAGTCCAACCAATCACCTAACCCTCTCTAACCAGCCAGACCATGGCACTAAGTGCCAAGACAAGCTTTGAAGCTTTCTGAGTTTAATCTCCAAATGAAGCATTACTTGTTGGGGGTGGAGGGATTGGGAGGTTAGGTTTTGTCTTTTCCAAGTGTGAGGGCAGGGCAGCTCACTCTCCTCCCTCGGTGAGAATACATCACTAGCAGCTGGCACCCAAACACGTTAGCTTAAGAGCAAATTTCTGTGTGGCAGTTTCTGTTTAAGGTCATCCTGCTGACAGCACTGCATAGGAAGGCCGAAAGCAGGATTTTCCTATCCTATTTTTCCTTAGCTCTCCTGCCAGTGTGAATTGTTGTGTTGAAGTAGTTTCTTTACAGCAGAAAACTGCACAAAAAGACCTCTCTTTTTAAACACTAAAAAGGAGCTGATCTGAAATCCTTGCTCCTGTCTCTGCAGAGCTGTAGAAGGTGGGTGGGGGCCTAATCTTTGCTGTGGGAATTAATGGGAACTGCATCTGCTTGGATTGTCATGGTAATAGTGGCTCCAGATTCTTCAGCAAGTCTGAATTGCTGTTGGTTGTGAACAGGTTAGCAAAAAAGACCCCGAACCAAATAAAATGCAGTTCCCCCTTCCCTGTCACAAAACCAACTAAATCCCCAGGCAAGCCACACAGTTCTGGAACTTCTTTTTGGCTCTTGTGGCTTTGGTAGCTAGACCAAAATAATCTCAGTCTTCTTTTAGTGTTATTATTTTATTCGGGCAAGAAGACCCTCAAGTAAAGGAGAAAACTTACCCTGCTCTGGCATTAGGAGGGGAAACACAGAATTAACCAGGTTGGAAAAGACCTTCCAGATCATCCAGTCCAGCCTGTCACCCAACACCATCTAACCAACTCCACCATGGCACCAAGTGCTTCATCCAGGCTCTTCTTAAACACCTCCAGCGATGGTGACTCCACCATCTCCCTGGGCAGCACATCCCAATGGCCAATCTCTCTTGCTGGGAAGAATTTCTTCCTAACATCTAGCCTGAACCTCCCCTGGCACAGCTTGAGACTGTGTCCTCTTGTTCTGCTGCTGCTTGCCTGGGAGAAGAGACCAAGCCCCACCTGGCTGCAACCTCCCTTCAGGGAGTTGGAGAGAGCAAGAAGGTCTCCCCTGAGCCTCCTCTTCTGCAGGCTAAGCAACCCCAGCTCCCTCAGCCTCTCCTCCCAGGGCTGTGCTCCAGACCCCTCCCCAGCTTTCTTGCCCTTCTCTGGACGCCTTCCAGCAACTCAACATCTTTCCTAAACTGAGGGGCCCAGATTGAGAGCAGCCCTGCAGAATGGGGATGCTGTTGGATAGGATGCTGGACATGTGCTAACAGTGAGAGCTTGCAGCCCAGATCCCTTCTGAGGCTAAGCAACCCCAGCTCCCTCATCCTCTCACAGGGCTGTGCCCCACACCCTTCACCAGGATGAGAGCTTGTTCATGGAATGTGATGTGTAGTAATGCCATGTTTGTTGTTGTACTGGGCGTGCAGAATGCAGTCAGTACTTCAGTGTGATTAGAGAAATGCCTGTCTGCAGCACTCAGCGGTGACAGCTGGATTTGCAGGCTCTGAAAGTGCAGAAGGTGATAGGTTCTCAAGGCCTCAGTGTGCACTGCCTGTTTTCAGGTGTTCTGTTTCAGGATGATTGGAGATGCAGCTCTATATGCTTATACTCCTGTGATGCTCTCTTGGTTTTACTGAAACTGTTCTGTTTTCTTCTAGGTGAATCTGGACTGGGAAAATCAACATTAATCAACTCATTATTCCTAACAGAACTGTATTCCCCAGAGTATCCAGGTCCTTCTCA
Organism: Picus viridis; assembly: GCA_033816785.1. NCBI lineage: Eukaryota > Metazoa > Chordata > Aves > Piciformes > Picidae > Picus > Picus viridis. The sequence goes on from CM066574.1 coordinate 34,362,422, forward strand.
CAGAATTAAAAAGACTGTACAGGTATGTTTGGGTTGAGAAAACCTGCAGCTTTAACCATGCAGCTTGCAATTTAGTCATGGGAGCTGATTCAGTTGTCATGTGAGCACCTGTAGATAAAGTTAACCATGATAGGAAGCACTAGGAGCTGTTCAGTGTGCCTCTCAGTGTACCTTAGCTATGCAAACCTTCCAGATTCTGAAACTTGTAGCCTGTAGAAATGTGGCTGCCCCAGCCTGGTTTGTGTGCTCCTCCTACTGCAGCAGCTCGTATGGGTGCAGTCCTGTTTGCAAGTGGAATGGTTTGGTACCAATTAAAACACTGAGTGTGTCTGTAAAAACAGGGGAGTGCACACTAAAGCCTCTGACTGTTTAAGGCAGGCTTTTGGAAACTGAGTCTTAAGGGATTTGACTGAAGTGTAATGACCTGAGGTATAAAGATATGCACAACTCTTCTGCAGCCTGTCCCTTGTAATTTTACCTGTTCTGAGTTAGCTGTTTACTCATAATTTTACCTATGATGAGTTATTAGTCTCAAACATTTCAGGGACTGGGGTGAATCTGGATGACTTTAAGCATTAGACTCACCTGGAGTTCTACATCCATCTCTGGAGCCCTCAACACAGGAAGGACATGGACCTGATGGAGCAGATCCAGAGGAGGGCCACAAAAATGATCAGGGGGCTGGAGCAGCTCTGCTGCAAGGACAGGCTGAGGGTGCTGGAGGTGTTCAGCCTGGAGAAGAGAAGGCTCTGGGGAGACCTAATAGCAGCCTGCCAGTGCCTGAAGAGGGCCTGCAAGAGGGATGGAGAGAGACTGTTTACAGAGGTCTCCAGGGGTAGGACGAGGGACAATGATTTGACATTAGAGAAGAGCAGATTCAGATTGGATGTTAGGAACAGGTTCTTTACCATGAGAGTGGTAGAACACTGGAGCAGGTTGCCCAGGGAGATAGCTGAGGCCCCATGCCTGGAGATATTCAAGGTGAGGCTGGACAGGGCTCTGGGCAACCTGATCTGCTTGAGGATGTCCCTGCTGGCTGTAGAGGGGTTGGACTAGATGACCTTTGGAGGTCCCTTCCAACTCAAACCATTCTATCATGCTGTGATATGTCTGAAATAGGAAGGTTGCATTTCTGTACCTGTTGCAAAGAGATGTTAAGTGGGATGGGAATGGTCTGCAAATGGTTAAACACTGCCCTAATACACTTACTAATGAAATTATCACTGAGTATTAGAACACTAAGCAGAAGGGTGATTAGTTGTAAGGGAGACAGTGTGTGGTTTCATCACTGCTGATTACACAGTGTTTTAGTGGAAGTTAAAGCAATTCAGGTTATGTTCTTTGAGTTACAGCTCCAGGAGCTTTACCAGGGGTTGGAGACCCTGTCATCAGAAAATGTGTTTCTGTATTTTTATACATAGAACACATTAACATAGAAACACTGCAAGGCATCTTCCCAAGACAACTCAGTTCCACCCTGCCTAAAGGTGGATTAGTGTAAGAAAAAAACAAGTGCTGTGTGTGTAGCTTCTGGAATCTTGAGTGTCTGTGGCAAGATAAGATGATCCATTCATCCTCTGAGTTCTGCAGGAGAGAGAGTCTGGTCCTGATGCTGTGAGTTCTGCAGGAGAGAGAGTCTGGTCCTGGTGCTGTGAGTTCTGCAGGACAGGGAGTTTGGTCCTGGTGCTGTGAGTTCTGCAGGAGAGAGAGTCTGGTCCTGGTGCTGTGAGTTCTGCAGGAGAGAGAGTCTGGTCCTGATGCTGTGAGTTCTGCAGGAGAGGGAGTCTGGTCCTGGTGCTGTGAGTTCTGCAGGAGAGAGAGTCTGGTCCTGGTGCTGTGAGTTCTGCAGGAGAGGGAGTCTGGTCCTGGTGCTGTGAGTTCTGCAGGAGAGAGAGTCTGGTCCTGGTGCTGTGAGTTCTGCAGGAGAGGGAGTCTGGTCCTGGTGCTGTGAGTTCTGCAGGAGAGGGAGTCTGGTCCTGGTGCTGTGAGTTCTGCAGGAGAGAGAGTCTGGTCCTGGTGCTGTGAGTTCTGCAGGAGAGAGAGTCTGGTCCTGGTGCTGTGAGTTCTGCAGGAGAGGGAGTCTGGTCCTGGTGCTGTGAGTTCTGCAGGAGAGGGAGTCTGGTCCTGGTGCTGTGAGTTCTGCAGGAGAGAGAGTCTGGTCCTGGTGCTGTGAGTTCTGCAGGAGAGGGAGTCTGGTCCTGGTGCTGTGAGTTCTGCAGGAGAGGGAGTGTGGTCCTGGTGCTGTGAGTTCTGCAGGAGAGAGAGTCTGGTCCTGGTGCTGTGAGTTCTGCAGGACAGGGAGTTTGGTCCTGGTGCTGTGAGTTCTGCAGGAGAGAGAGTCTGGTCCTGGTGCTGTGAGTTCTGCAGGAGAGAGAGTCTGGTCCTGATGCTGTGAGTTCTGCAGGAGAGGGAGTCTGGTCCTGGTGCTGTGAGTTCTGCAGGAGAGAGTCTGGTCCTGGTGCTGTGAGTTCTGCAGGAGAGGGAGTCTGGTCCTGGTGCTGTGAGTTCTGCAGGAGAGAGAGTCTGGTCCTGGTGCTGTGAGTTCTGCAGGAGAGGGAGTCTGGTCCTGGTGCTGTGAGTTCTGCAGGAGAGGGAGTCTGGTCCTGGTGCTGTGAGTTCTGCAGGAGAGAGAGTCTGGTCCTGGTGCTGTGAGTTCTGCAGGAGAGAGAGTCTGGTCCTGGTGCTGTGAGTTCTGCAGGAGAGAGAGTCTGGTCCTGGTGCTGTGAGTTCTGCAGGAGAGGGAGTCTGGTCCTGGTGCTGTGAGTTCTGCAGGAGAGGGAGTGTGGTCCTGGTGCTGTGAGTTCTGCAGGAGAGAGAGTCTGGTCCTGGTGCTGTGAGTTCTGCAGGAGAGGGAGTCTGGTCCTGGTGCTGTGAGTTCTGCAGGAGAGAGAGTCTGGTCCTGGTGCTGTGAGTTCTGCAGGAGAGAGAGTCTGGTCCTGGTGCTGTGAGTTCTGCAGGAGAGGGAGTGTGGTCCTGGTGCTGTGAGTTCTGCAGGAGAGAGAGTCTGGTCCTGGTGCTGTGAGTTCTGCAGGAGAGGGAGTCTGGTCCTGGTGCTGTGAGTTCTGCAGGAGAGGGAGTCTGGTCCTGGTGCTGTGAGTTCTGCAGGAGAGGGAGTCTGGTCCTGGTGCTGTGAGTTCTGCAGGAGAGGGAGTCTGGTCCTGGTGCTGTGAGTTCTGCAGGAGAGAGAGTCTGGTCCTGGTGCTGTGAGTTCTGCAGGAGAGGGAGTCTGGTCCTGGTGCTGTGAGTTCTGCAGGAGAGGGAGTGTGGTCCTGGTGCTGTGAGTTCTGCAGGAGAGGAGTCTGGTCCTGGTGCTGTGAGTTCTGCAGGAGAGGGAGTCTGGTCCTGGTGCTGTGAGTTCTGCAGGAGAGGGAGTGTGGTCCTGGTGCTGTGAGTTCTGCAGGAGAGAGAGTCTGGTCCTGGTGCTGTGAGTTCTGCAGGAGAGAGAGTCTGGTCCTGGTGCTGTGAGTTCTGCAGGAGAGGGAGTCTGGTCCTGGTGCTGTGAGTTCTGCAGGAGAGAGAGTCTGGTCCTGGTGCTGTGAGTTCTGCAGGAGAGGGAGTCTGGTCCTGGTGCTGTGAGTTCTGCAGGAGAGGGAGTCTGGTCCTGGTGCTGTGAGTTCTGCAGGAGAGGGAGTGTGGTCCTGGTGCTGTGAGTTCTGCAGGAGAGGGTCTGGTCCTGGTGCTGTGAGTTCTGCAGGAGAGGGAGTGTGGTCCTGGTGCTGTGAGTTCTGCAGGAGAGGGAGTCTGGTCCTGGTGCTGTGAGTTCTGCAGGAGAGGAGTGTGGTCCTGGTGCTGTGAGTTCTGCAGGAGAGGGAGTGTGGTCCTGGTGCTGTGAGTTCTGCAGGAGAGGGAGTCTGGTCCTGGTGCTGTGAGTTCTGCAGGAGAGGGAGTGTGGTCCTGGTGCTGTGAGTTCTGCAGGAGAGGGAGTGTGGTCCTGGTGCTGTGAGTTCTGCAGGAGAGGGAGTCTGGTCCTGGTGCTGTGAGTTCTGCAGGAGAGGGAGTGTGGTCCTGGTGCTGTGAGTTCTGCAGGAGAGGGAGTCTGGTCCTGGTGCTGTGAGTTCTGCAGGAGAGGGAGTTTGGTCCTGGTGCTGTGAGTTCTGCAGGAGAGGGAGTGTGGTCCTGGTGCTGTGAGTTCTGCAGGAGAGGGAGTGTGGTCCTGGTGCTGTGAGTTCTGCAGGAGAGAGAGTCTGGTCCTGGTGCTGTGAGTTCTGCAGGAGAGGGAGTGTGGTCCTGGTGCTGTGAGTTCTGCAGGAGAGGGAGTCTGGTCCTGGTGCTGTGAGTTCTGCAGGAGAGGGAGTGTGGTCCTGGTGCTGTGAGTTCTGCAGGAGAGAGAGTCTGGTCCTGGTGCTGTGAGTTCTGCAGGAGAGAGAGTCTGGTCCTGGTGCTGTGAGTTCTGCAGGAGAGGGAGTGTGGTCCTGGTGCTGTGAGTTCTGCAGGAGAGAGTTTGATTTTTTATTAACTCACTGGTTGAAGAAAACCTCAAAATAAAGTAAAGCTTCATTTGTTTTTATTCACATGATGTGAGGTTGGGGGTTTTATAAGGCGTGTAAAGGTTAAAAGACAAGTTAGGGAGAGATGATGCAGCTGGCCCTGGCTGCAAAGCCATTGCAGTGTGTGGGCTAAAGCCTGAGTGTGGCCAGGAGCTAGCCAAAACTATTTTCAGTAGCAAGTTGGGGGCTGTTATGACTTAGTAAATAATATCATTGGAATGATTTGGTTTGGGATCTATTACTTTATCTCATTAGCTTTTGTTTGTTTGTTTCAGTATGCTTCTGGCACAGCATTGCTTTGGTTTCGGTTCCACGTTGTGATGAATGAAAAAATGTGGCATTCAAAGAAGGAAGCAAACTGCCTTATTTCAGTGCTTTTGTCTAAGGGAGGGTGAAGTTGTTTCCCCACTCTGAAAACTGTGTGTGCTAGCAGCTGTGTGAGTGATGTGGAGGTGTTTCTAGTCCAACACTACATCAAAGAACTGCTGCTGCTGGGATTTGTAAACCTAGGCATTCCCAACACAGGGTGTTGTGGGGTAGAGAGGAGCCACAGCACCAGAGCATCCTAAAAGCTTGGGAGTAATAATTGCCTGCTGTTGTGTTGGGACTAATTTATTGATCAGGAATTGCATATGAGAGTCTCACAAAAAGGTTGTTTGGGCTTGAAACCAGTTACACTTTGAAATTGTTTTGTGAGGCAGTTAATAAGTGGCAGAGGAAAGGAAAGGAAAGCCTGTTTCACAGAATCACAGAGTCAGCCAGGTTGGAAATGACCTCAGAGATCACCAAGTCCAACCCATCAACAAAGCTGGGGAGGGGTCTGGAGCACAGCCCTGTGAGGAGAGGCTGAGGGAGCTGGGCTTGCTTAGCCTGGAGGAGGCTCAGGGGAGACCTTACTGCTCTCTGCAACTACCTGAAAGGAGGTTGTAGACAGGTGGGGGTTGGTCTCTTCTCCCAGGCACCCAGCACCAGAACAAGAGGACACAGTCTCAAGCTGTGCCAGGGGAGGTTCAGGCTGGATGTTAGGAAGAAATTCTTCCCAGCAAGAGAGATTGTCCATTGGGATGTGCTGCCCAGGGAGGTGGTGGAGTCACCATTACTGGAGGTGTTTAAGAAGAGCCTGGATGGGGTGCTTGGTGCCATGGTTTAGTTGATGAGATGGTTTTGGGTGATAGGTTGGACTTGATGATCTCCAAGGTCTTTTCCAGCCTGGTTTATTCTATTCTGTTCTATTCTATCACCCAATACCTAACACCACCTGGTAACTAAACCCTGGCTCCAAGTGCCACATCCAGTCCTTTCTTGAACACCTCCAGGCATGGTGACTCCACCACCTCCCTGGGCAGCACATTCCAGTGGCCAATTACTGTTTCTGGGAAGAATTTTCTCCTCACCTCGAGCTTAAACTATTTGGCTATCTTAAATGGAGTGTGGTAAGGGTTTGTTTAATCCATTTGAAGCAGTCAGGCTGTAACAAGCATCAGGCCTTGAATGCTGTGTAGCAACTGCCAAGGAGAGCTGTGTGACCCAGTTGCCTGGAGTGCATGGGAAAAGGGCTGTTTGGAAGAGACTTTTCATGAAAAGCTTCAAATTCCAAGGCTTGAACTAATGTTTTCTATGAATCCCTTGGGAATCCTTGTAAATTAGATGATAGGATGCAGTTGGATGCTCAGCTATGAATGACACTGGTTTACAGTGGTTTTCTGGATCCTTTCCAGATGTTGCTGCTTTCTCTGCCTTTGACCATGTATGGACAGATCCATTTAGGTTAGAAAAATGCAGCTTCCCTCCCAGCTCTGTGGCAGGTTCTTCATCTACAGTCTCTTAGCAGCAGTGAGAGAGTTGAGGTTGTTTAGCCTGGGGAAGAGGAGGCTCAGGGGAGACCTCCTTGCTCTCTACAACTGCCTGAAGGGAGGCTGTAGCCAGGTGGGGCTTGGTCTCTTCTCCCAGGCAACAAGCACCAGAACAAGAGGACACAGTCTCAAGCTGTGCCAGGGGAGGTTCAGGCTGAATGTTAGGAAGAAGTTCTTCCCAGCAAGAGAGATTTGCCATTGGGATCTGCTGCCCAGGGAGGTGGTGGAGTCACCATCCCTGGAGGTGTCTTCCTCCCAGGAAGAGCCTGGCTGAGGCACTTGGTGCCATGGTTGAGTTGATGAGATGGTGTTGGGTGAGAGGTTGGACTGGATGATCTCAAAGGTCTCATCCAGCCTGGTTGATTCTGTGTTAGGATGGATATGGTCTGATTGTCCACCACACAAGCACAGGACATTTAATTTGATCATCTGATGTGTCTTGTTCTGCAGGTGTTTGAAACCCCTGCTCTGATAACAAGATCCCTACATGAATTTGTGCAAAGTGAGAATCAGTTTAAATCCTCAGCACCCAGTAAGATACTGGCACTGTCTGCAGAGGTTGTTAGTGCAGATCCTTTGCAGGTTCAGATTGGATGTGAGGAAGAAGTTCTTCCCCATGAGGGTGGTGAGAGCCTGGCACAGGTTGCCCAGGGAGGTGGTGGAAGCCTCATCCCTGGAGGTTTTTGCAGCCAGGCTGGATGTGGCTGTGAGCAACCTGCTGTAGTGTGAGGTGTCCCTGCCCATGGCAGGGGGTTGGAACTGGCTGATCCTTGAGGCCCCTTCCAAGCCTGACAGTTCTGTGATTCTGTGATGTGTCAGAGAGGTGGCTTCCCAAAGCAGCCAGATTTTTTTACAGGCATGCAGGATTAGGGAACACATTTGCCATGGCATTTCTGAGGATCTCCTGACCTCCCTTTTGCTTTGTTACAAACACATGCTCAGGCTGATGTGTCACTAAGTGTTTCTTTTACAAAAGCCTTCTGCTGTGAGTTCTTAATAATTTAATGGCTCTTGCTGGGAATTTTGGTGTTGGAGAATCAAGCCGATAGCCTGTAGTGCTTGGCAAGAGTAGAGCTCTCAACATTGTCATCTCTAGTGTTTTGAAAGTCTCACAGCTTTCTCATACTTGAGGAGAGCTTGGTTATATGTGGTTCCAGCATGAAAGATAGCAAAAGGAATGCAAGGAATCAGAAGCTAATCTCCTGTTTACTAAAGCCTGCGAGTAGTAAACCCTTGGCTGAGTTGACTGCGTGGCTGGGGGTTACTGTCTTGAGTTCTGGCATCAATTAATTGTGTGCAATACAATTTCTCCATCGAGCTCTTGACAGGGGAAAACACATTCAGCACAATTGGAACAGGCTTGGGAAGCACTGCACGTGTTTCTGCCTTCTGACAGCTCCAGACTGGACACCTGTGGAAGGATAGGAGCTCTACAGGGTGACTCCAGCTTGGGGGTGTCTCTAGCTAGAGGGTGTGGGTTGTGGTTTAGGATTTGTTTTAAATCATCCTATCCTTGCAATAAGGCCAACTCCAAGTAGGAGCTTGAATTGAGTGGCCTTAAAGTCCACCCCAACCTGGATTCTTCTGACTAGCATCCAGGTAGCTCAGTGTTGGGGACTTCTGTTTTGTGAAGCTGCCTTACTGATCTATCTTTGTCTTGGTGGGTGAGGAACCAGATAATGCTGACTGCATGCTGCAGACAGCCGTAGTCTGCCTCCTGAGTTTGGTTTTTTGAGACCTAGCAGTGAAAGGGATTGACCTGGCTTGGATGGGGTCCCTACTGATGCTTAATCAGGGGTTAAATATGAAGCTTCATTTGCAGCTAGCTGCTGGTTTCTGTGTGTTGTATTCTGAATTGGAATCAGGGCTGTGCTTGTGCAAGAGGAATTGGGTTTGACTTTCTGCAGAGCGTTAACTCATCTTGCAGCCCGATCTTGCATCACGTCACCAGGCATTGCAAAGCCTTTACAGCAGCCTTGGGTGTGGCTGTGGGGCTGTCCCATCTATGTGACTGGGGATGTGCAAGTGTTTAGGCAGCACTTGATGTGACCTCAAACCTTGAGTTGGTCAGGAGACCACTCTGATAGGGTTCATCATACAAGTTTGGCCTTTCTCTAGGAGTTCATCATGGAATGTTCCTGCAGTGTTCACCTGGTTAAAGAAAACTGTCTTGTCTCTCCCTAGCTAGGGCTCAGGAGCCTTAAGCAGTGTTCAGCAATGAGCAGCAGGGTGGCACTGGTGTCTGCCAGCTCATGAATAAGTAGCTCACATGGTTGATTCCTTGAATCCATATCTAGAAAACTTGATAATTTACTAGAAATGGTCTTAATAGTGGGGGGGGAGGAGGGGGATATGGTTGAATATGTGAGCAATTGGAAAGAGCCAGCACAGTGAGTTTGTCATTTCACACACAGAGAATCAACCAGGTTGGAAGGGACCTCCAAGTCCAACCAATCATCCAACCCTATCTAATCAACCAGACCATGGCACCAAGTGCCTCATCCAGGCTTTTCCTAAACACCTCCAGGGACAGTGACTCCACCACCTCCCTGGGCAGCACATTCCAATGGCCAATTGCTCTTTCTGGGAAGAACTTTCTCCTCACCTCCAGCCTAAAATTCCTCCTGCACAGCTTGAGACTGTGTCCTCTTGTTCTGGTGCTGGCTGCCTGGGAGAAGAGACCAACCCCCACCTGGCTGCACTCTCCCTTCAGGGAGTTGTAGTCAGCAATACTTACTGTTGTTGGGCAGACTGATAGAACAGTGGTGTACAGCACTTCCTCAGGCAGATAGAGCTGATGCTGCATTATCAATAATGACTGAGAAGTCAGTAGAAAGAGGAGGTCATCAACTCTTTGCTGTTTACCCTAAGTTTTCTGTGTCATGATATGCTTAATCTGTTTGGCTGGTTTACTGCAAGCTGACTGAGCTGAGCTGCAGATGGGTGGTCACCACTCCAGGCATGCCTTCCCACACCCAGGTCTTGCATCATGCCTTCTGCTGGTGCAGCTGCCTTCTGAGCCAGGTTTCTATCAGTGGCTTGAGCTAAGAGGAACCAATCCATTATGGGCACATGAGGTCTAGCTCAGCAGATTGCAGCCAGGTTGCTTTGCTTTCCAATATCAATCTGCTCACAACAGGAAGCCATCACGTTCTGTGCTTCCTTTGCCAAGCATTATACCAGCTGAAGAATAAATGCGTTCTTACAAATGCATTAAAGGGACTAAAAAATGTGGAGTCTCAGGTAGCTGGGGGAGGATTAGTTTTGAAAAGTGTTATTTTCATTGATGAGACCAAAGTTCACAATTCCATGAAGTGTGATGCCTGAGGAGAGCAGGGTGAGGCTGGATCTCAGGAAGAAGTTCCTCAGAGCAAGGGTGGTGGGAGTCTGCAGTAGGCTGCCCAGGGAGGCTGTGGCTGCCTCCTCCCTGAGGGTGTTCAGGGTCAGGCTGGATGAGGCCTCGAGCAGCCAAGTCTCCTTCAGAGGTGTCCCTGCCCATGGAGGGAGGCTTCCACCACCTCCCTGGGCAAGCTGTGCCAGTGTCTCACCACATGAATGCTTATCAGTTGTTGGGATTTTACAGTATCACAGAATCACCAAGGTTGGAAGAGACCTCAAAGATCATCAAGTCCAACCTGTCACCACAGACCCCATGACTAGGCCATGGCACCAAGTGCCACGTCCAGTCCCCTCTTGAACACCTCCAGGGACGGTGACTCCACCACCTCCCCGGGCAGCACATCCCAATGGCAAATCACTCTCTCAGTGAAGAACTTTCTCCTCACCTTGAGCCTAAACCTCCCCTGGCGCAGCTTGAGACTGTGTCCCCTTGTTCTGGTGCTGGTTGCGAGAGAGAAGAGACCAACCCCTTCCTGGCTACAACCACCTTTCAGGTAGTTGTAGAGAGCAATGAGGTCTCCCCAGAGCCTCCTCTTCTGCAGGTTAAGCAACCCCAGCTCCCTCAGCCTCTCCTCATAGGGCTGTGCTCAAGGCCTCTCACCAGCCTTGTTGCCCTTCTCTGGACACGTTCAAGTGTCTTAATGTCCTTCCTAAACTGAGGGGCCCAGAACTGGACACAGTATTCCAGGTGTGGCCTAACCAATGCAGAGTCCAGGGGCACAAAGACTTCCCTGCTCCTGCTGGCCACACTATTCCTAATGTGGCCAGCAGGGGCAGGGAAGTCATAAGCAAAAGAGAGCCCCAGTGTCCCTCTGAAGCAGAAGAGTTAGGAATTCTCTGTCAGACAACTTTTCCACAGCATGCTTTTCCCACTGTGCAAGGTTGCTGAGAGAGCTGCTGAAAACTGAACTCACCTTGCCTTGTTCTTTTTCCAGGTTGAGCAGTCAAAAGTTTTAATCAAAGAGGGAGGCGTTCAGTTACTACTCACAATAGTTGACACACCAGGATTTGGAGATGCTGTGGATAATAGCAATTGGTAAGACATCCTTTGTGTCTTCTCCCACAACGATTTCTGAGTCATGTTTTGTGTGTGTGTGTGTGTGTCAGGCACTCCTTGTGATATTTATTATCATCATGAAAGGCACAGTTAAAATATTGACACTTTTAAGCTTGCCACCTGGCTGAAAACTACTGATTGCTGTGGTTTCAAGGACCCTTTTTATTTGAACTGGATTGAAATGCTGTCAGCTTCTCCCTTGAAAGTGAATGCAGCATTTGTCTCTTTATCCACAAGTGCAGTGTGCAGAACCAACTTGGGTGCTGTCACCAGATGTGACCAGTAAAGCGTGTTCTTTTGGCTGCTGCTCTTAAGTGTTCTATTTAATGCTCTTACAATGAAGGTAATTGTGTTTGAAAGGGTATTTTTTTCTTCTGTGAACTCACAGATTGTATCTTCAGAGCTTTGTAACTGCCTTGAAGTCTCTTGTGGCCAGCAGGGCAAGAAAGGGGATTCTGCCTCTTTACGCTGCTCTTTTGAGGCACCAGTTCTGTCCAGTTCTGCTGTCCTCAGCATAAGAAGGGCATAGAACTGTTGGAGAGAGTCCACAGGAGGGACACAAAGGTGATACAAGGGTTGGAACAATTCTGCTATGAGAACAGCCTGAGGGAGCTGGGGTTGTTCATCCTGGAGAAGAGAAGACTTTGGGGGCACCTTAAAGCTGCCTTCCAATACCTGAAGGGATCCTACAGGAAGGCTGCAGAGGGACTTTACATAAGGGTGTCTAAAGACAGGACAAGGGGGGATGGTTTGACGGCTTAAGGGAGAGTAGGGTTAGGCTGGATCTTAGGAAGAAGTTCATCAGATTGACAGTGGTGGGAGTCTGGAATAGGCTGCTCAGGAAGGCTGTGGCTGCCTCCTCCCTAGGTGGTGCTGAAGGCCAGGTTTGGTGAGGCCTTGAGCAGCTGAGTCTGGTTGAGAGGCATCCCTGCCCATGGCATTCTACACAGTGGTTTCCCTCTGGTTGTTAGCACAGCCAGGCTGTTTTACACGAGTGGACAACTTAGAGGTTTTTGTTGCTGTCACCTCTGCAGTTGGCAGCCAGTCATCGACTACATCGACAGCAAATTTGAGGACTACCTGAACGCAGAATCCCGAGTGAACAGGCGCCAGATGCCAGACAACAGAGTGCAGTGCTGTTTATACTTCATTGCTCCTTCAGGACACGGGTTTGTATTGGCCTATTTCATGTTTCCTTTCTCTCTCTTCTCTCAGAGAAACGTCCAGGTTTGGTTTTCTGAGTTCCAAGGAGGATTTTCATAAGGGCCTGCAGACCACGCTTCAGTTCAGGATGAGCTGACTGTTGTGTCAAACTTAGGACCATAGAACAGAACTGTTAGGGTTGGAAGGGACCTCAGCAAGCCAGACAAGTGAGTGCACTACAAAAAATCACCCATGACTGCACATCAGCTGCATAACAAGAAAAACGGTGCTAGAGCAATTAAAAATACACAGTTGGAACAACTCCAAATACAAATGGAGGTGTTCATGAATGTGTGAGGATCTGGCTGTGATCTCTCTGCCTTTCCTTCACACGCTTCTCTTAGGCCGACACTGCCATAACAGGATTTTTCCTTTCCACTCTTGTTCCCTCCCTTTGATTTTAATGATCTATTTTGATTGCAATGATCAATTCCTGCATTTGTAAGAATGCTTTAGTTCACCTAGGGTGTCATCCTTTGTCTGGAGACACTTCCAGTGTAGACATTCTGGGTCTTTGGGGTTTTTTCCCTCACCCTGCAGTTGTTAGACAATCTTCCACCCCTGCTTAGTTTTTTCACTTGATCAGACTTCTATCTAGTGGTAAAGAGGGAGAACTGCATTTCCAGGCTGTATTAGATGCAGACTGACTATATCTAAAACTGGTTGCTTGGCATGTTGTTGTTGTGTTACAACTGATTAAATTTCTTAGAAGACTCTTAAACTGCACCTTCAAAACCAGGTAAAAGCTTCTAAACCAGTGGGTGGTAAAAATTGATTGTGAGGTGGGGAGGGGGAAAAGAGGTCCTGCTTCAGATAACTTACACTTTAGGCACTAGATTAATGAGACTGAAAGCTGAAAAAGCATGTTGCTTGTGCAGGTATTTCATGTTGTTACTTGGGGGTAGGGGAAGTAAAGTTGAGAGAGGTTTGGGTAGTGTTTTCCAGTTACTGCAGTAAATGCTTGGAGTTGTCACCCAGTTAAGGAAATGAATGGAGCACAGATAGCATTGGTGCTGCTGTTAGCATTCATTTCCTCTTTTAAGGTAGTGTCCTCTCTGAAAGGACATGGCTCACTTCCTACCTGGTTTTTGTGGCTGTGCAGCCTTCAGTCATGTTTCCTGTGCTGACAGCAGCACATAACCTGATGAGCAGAGTGTGCCCTTTGCTCTTAACGCGTGATTGGGTTTACCCTGAGTTAAAGCAGTTGTAGGGTGAGCTACTTCTGTTTGCCCTCCGGATAGGATAGGATAGGATAGGATAGGATAGGATAGGATAGAATAGAATAGAATAGAATAGAATAGAATAGAATAGAATAGAATAGAATAGAATAGAATAGAATAGAATAGAATAGAATAGAATAGAATAAACAAGGTTGGAAAAGACCTCAGAGATCATCAAGTCCAACCTATCACCCAACACCATTTAATCAACTAAACCATGGCACCAAGTGCCTCAGCCAGGCTCTTCTTAAACACCTCCAGTGATGGTGACTCCACCACCTCCCTGGGCAGCACATTCCAATGGCCAACCTCTATCTCTGGGAAGAATTTCTTCCTAACATCCAGCCCAAACCTCCCCTGAAACAAAACCTGGTTGCATTCACAAAAGCCAGCGTGTTACAATTTATAAGTGCAGGTTAGATCCATTCAACTTATCTTCTCTCTCTCCCCGCCCCCAATTTCAGCTGGTATCTTCATAACCATCACAGCTGGGGGGTACAGGGAGAGTAAAGGGGTGGGAGGAACCTTCCAGGTAAGTGAATGAGTGCTAATGAATTGCAGTTCTGGGATCTTTTGGTAAAGGCTGCTTGCTTCAGCCTCCTGCAAACTTGAGGCCTTGAGGTGAGCACTGAAATGCTTTGCTTTGGTGACTGCCCTTCAGCCTGGTGTCACCCTAGGTGGTTTTTGGAAGTGAGGACAGGGAAAGCCTGTTGAGGTGGAAGGATTGCCAAGCCAGTGCTCCTAATCTAGGTGTGCATTAATGTTAGCTGTCTGATGGAATGTTGAAAAGCTGAGTAGCTCAGTGGCAGGCAGGAAAGGTGAAAGTGGTGTGCTCTTCGGTGCCTTTTTTTTACTCTTTTATGTAAGGTTTGGAGGACTTGAATTTGAGTCTGACCAAATGAGTCTGATTTTAATGTTCCTAATTATTTTACATATATATGTTTAATATGAGAAATAATCTTGCTAAATCCTTTGAAGTGAATCCTTTAAGCTTGGCTAAACTTGCTATTATTCTGCAACATTAATGCATCACTCTCAGTGGCTTTATTTCAGCAAGCAGGAAACACTGACCACTTTGATGCCCACTGATGGGTTAATATCCCCATATGGTGGGTGGTTTAGTTTTTATATCACTGTCATCCACTTTCATAATGGTCTTTCTCTTGAGAGCAAATTAGGGGTGGGATATTTCTACTTCATTTATACATAGGCCACTCACTGAGTTGACTCTCTTCAGCAATCTAAAGTATAAAGGAATCTCCCAGCCCACTCCCAGGAAGAATAAACATGACTCAGAAAGTAAAGCTGCATGTGTGAGCAGAAAAGGATTCACAACTGTAAACTCTGTCTGGAGTAGGAGATCAAGGGAGCTTCTTCTTCCCCTGTACTCTGCCTTGGTGAGGCCACACATGGAATATTGCATCCAGTTCTGGGCTCCTCATGTCAAAAGGGACAGGGATCTGCTGGAGAGAGTCCAAGGGAGGGTTACAAGGGTGATGAAGGGACTGGAACACTGCCTGATGAGGAAAGGCTGAGAGCCCTGGGGCTATTTAGTATGGAGAGGAAAAGACTGAGGGGGGATCTGATCAATGTCTGTCAATATCTGAGGGCTGGGGGCCAGGAAGGAAAGGACAGGGACAGACTCTGCTCGCTTGCACCCTGGGATAGGACAAGGGGCAGTGGATGGGAACTCCAGCACAGGAGGTTCCACCAAAACATGAGGAAGAGCTTCTTTACTGTAAGAGTCACAGAGCCCTGGAGCAGGCTGCCCAGAGAAGTTGTGGAGTCTCCTTCTCTGGAGCCTTTCCAGCCCTGTCTGGATGTGTTCCTGTGTGACCTGTGCTGGCCCTGCTCTGGCAGGGGGTTGGACTGGAAGTTCTCCAGAATTCCCTTCCAACCCCTAACATCCTGTGATCCTGTGACTATTTTCCAACTGCTGACAGTAGCTTCACTACCCTCACAGAAGAGCTCTTAAATGAGTGTCATTTCATACAAGATCACACAGGATGTGTTAGGGGTTGGAAGTGACCTCTAAAGACCAACTATCAGACATCTCATGACTACTTGTAGTATTAACTGACAACTTACTCCTCTGCTGTTAGCCAATTCTAGCAGCTGCAGGTAGCCTTTTGACTTCAACTCAAGCACCTACCATAAATCAGTAGCCTTCAGAGCAGCTGTCGGGCCAAATCATGTGTGTGTGCTCTCATTTTTTTGTGTGCTCTGAATTGCCAAAGCTCTGCTGCTGTCTTTCAGGCTTAAGCCTTTGGATATAGAGTTTATGAAACGCCTGCATGAAAAGGTGAACATCATTCCTCTCATTGCCAAAGCAGACACACTCACGCCTGAGGAATGCCAACAGTTCAAAAACAGGTGAGCTGAAAGGTGCCATGTTTACAACACAGGGTCATTCACCCAGTTCATCCCTGGGGGAGAAGGAGGGGCGAAGTGGGACGGGAGAAGGGGGCAAAGGGAGAGGGGAGGGAAAAAAGAGTCTCAGGCATGAAGTTGCACATCCCAAGGGGTTTGAGATACTGCAGCTGATGAGCTCCCAGGTTGTTGAAAGCGGAGCTGAGCTGGTGGTGGACACTTGATTGAAGCCTCACACGAAATGCCCTCAGAACCTCAGGTAAAGAGGTGACAGCTGAGGAGACTGGGATGGCTAAATCCAGAGGAAAGGAAAGGAAACTAAGAGGAGACCTTGTTGCTCTGAAAGGAGCTTGGAGTGAGGTGGGGGACTGGTATCTTCTCCCTAACATCAGGTGATAGAACAAGAGGAAATGAGCTGAAAGTGTGGCAGAGGAGGTGTAGGTTGAAGATAAGAAAACATTTCTTTGCGGAAATAGTGGTCAGGCATTGGAGCAGGCTGCCCAGGGAGGTGTTACATCTGGTGTAGATGTTACTGCTTTGGCAGGGGGGTTGGACTAGATGATCATAGAATGATAGAATCAATAAGGTTGGAAAAGACCTTGGAGATCATCAAGTCCAACCTATCACCCAACACCTCCTGACAACTAAACCATGGCTCCAAGTGCCACATCCAGTCCTTTTTTGAACACCTCCAGGGATGGTGACTCCACCACCTCCCTGGGCAGCACATCCCAATGGCCAATCTCTATTTCTGGGAAGAACTTTCTCCTCACCTCCAGCCTAAACCTCCCCTGGCACAGCTTGAGACTGTGTCCTCTTGTTCTGGTGCTGCTTGCCTGGGAGAAAAGACCAACCCCCACCCGGCTACGACCTCCCTTCAGGGAGTTGTAGAGAGCAAGGTGGTCTCTCCTGAGCCTCTTCTTCTGCAGGCTAAGCAACCCCAGCTCCCTCAGCCTCTCCTCACAGGGCTGTGCTCCAGACCCCTACTTTTGTTGCCCTTCTCTGGACACATTCAAGAGTCTCAATGTCCTTCTTATACTGAGGAGCCCAGAACTGGACACAGGCCTCAAGGTGTGGCCTAACCAGTGCTGAG
This sequence comes from Picus viridis, assembly GCA_033816785.1. Classification (NCBI taxonomy): domain Eukaryota; kingdom Metazoa; phylum Chordata; class Aves; order Piciformes; family Picidae; genus Picus; species Picus viridis. The sequence continues at coordinate 34,379,104 of CM066574.1, forward strand.
TCCAGGGCAGAATGACTTCCCTGCTCCTGCTGGCCACACTGTTCCTGATGCAGGCCAGGATGCCCTTGGCCTTCTTGGCCACCTGAGCACACTGCTGGCTCATGATCTTTCAAGGTCCCTTCCAGCTCCTGAAGATCTGTGTTTCTGTGGAGTCACCACCCCTGGAGGTGTTGAAGAAATACTTGGGCTTTGAGATGTGCTTTGGTGCCCCGATGCTTTCGTGGTGATGGTTGCACTTGCTGCCCTTAGAGGCGTTTTCCAACCCAGACCATTCTGTGATTCTGCGTGGTGAGAATTAACAACTTGTGCACCAAAAAACCACCCAAAGTTCAACCCCCCAAGCAATGACTTGGAGACAGCAAAACCCTGAGTGATTTCTATCTCTAGATTTAATCATTTCTGGGTGAAATAAGCCTGGGTCTGTCCTCAGGGGAGGAGGTTTCCAGGTGTAATGTGATCCTTGGCAAGGGAAGTGATTCACCACTGAGATAAAAATCAGCATGGAAGGAAAGGCAACCTGCAAAGATTTTTTAGGTGCCTCACAGAAGGCTGGGTGGTGGTGGTTGGGTTTTGGGGGGGGTGGTGGTTTAGTTGGTTAGGGGGTTTTGTATTGTGAATTTATTTGGGGGTGGTTCATTTCTTTGCTTGGGGTTCTTGGTCTTGCTTTATGTTTTTTCAACTGGGTGGGGAGTTTTCTTCTCCTTTTGTGGCCTTTGGGGAGTTTTTTGGGTTGTTTCATGTTGGTTGGTTGTTTTTTTCACTTTGGGTGGGGTTTGGTGTGTTTTGGGATTTTACCCATTTTTAGGGGAGGGTTGGGTTATTGGATTTGGTTTTCTGTTGGTTTGGGGAGAGTTTGTGTTTGGTCTTTAATTGATTGGGGATTTGTTGTCATTTTTGTGACCTTTGGGATTTTTGGGTTGCTTCATTTTGTTTCCTTTTTTGTTTTGGCTTTTAATTTGGGGGGAGGGATTTTGTGTGTGTGTGTTTTGGGGGGGGTTATCCATTTGTGGGGGAGGGTTGGGTTATTGGATTTGGGTTTCTGTTGGTTTGGGGAGAGTTTGTGTTTGGGTTTCAGTTGATTGGGGGTTTGTTGTCATTTTTGTGACCTTTGGAGATTTGGGTTTGTTTCATTTTGGGTTATTTTTGTGACCTTTGGGGATTTGGGTTTGTTTCATGTTGGGTTTGGGGGTTTTTTACTTTGTGTGTGAGTTTTCTGGTGTGTTTTGGGTTTCTGTCCACTTTTGGTGGAGGGTTGGGTCATTGGTTTTCTGTTTTATTGGTTTGGGGAGAGTGTTTGTGTTTGGTTTTTCATTGATTGGGGTTTTGTTGCCATTTTTGTGACCTTTGGGGATTTGAGGTTGTTTCATTTTGTTTGTTTCTTTGGGCACACTGCTGGCTCATGTTCAGCCTACTATCAACTACTACCCTCAGGTCCCTTTCTGCCTGGCTGCTGTCCAGCCACTCTGACCCCAGCCTGTGGCACTGCATGGGGTTGCTGTGGCCAGTGTTGTTCAGTCTTGGGCTGTGGCAGTGCATTTTAGAGATGATGAGATTAATTCTGACATTGGTATCACTCATACAGTTCTCTTGTATTTGTGGAGTAAATTTGGTGGTGATATCTCAAAGTGGTTTGTGGTTTGATCAACTACATGATCAGAGTAGAATGTTGCTGTATTGCATGAGGGAAGATAGGGAAGGCCCAGAAAAGGGCAAGACAGGGCATGAAGTTTCTTACAGTAGAATCATTCACGTTGGAGAAGACCCTGGGCTCACCAAGCCCAACCATTGACCCTACTCTACAAAGCTCACCCTTAAAGTGCATCCAGTTTCAGTGTACAAGAACACAGATTCTGGGGTGGGGGGAAAAGAAGTTTGCATTAAGAGAGATTCTGTGCAGAACTTTTGACTTCAGACTAAGAATTCAAGGATATTTTCTGCTCTGGAGAAACTTAAGCTAGGTGCTCTAGGCCTGAGTTCTGTCTTGGCTGCATTTCATGGTTTGGGGTAAGGGGAGGGTTATGCAAAGGGAGGCAAAATGGTGAAAGCCAGAATATTTCTTAATTTAGAATCATAGAATTGTCAGGGTTGGAAGAGACCTCAAGGACCATCTAGTTCCAGCCCCCCTGCCATGGGCAGGGCAGTTTGTAAGCAGCTTTATCAATAAATTGGTGTTAAACAGAGGAGACTTTCCCAAGTCAAACTTGGCACAGTAAATCCTTGCACGAACTGGGGACTTGAAGTTCTTACAAGGCTGCAAACTGATGAACTGGAAACATTCCCCAGGGCTGTGCAGTGCAGCTGTCAGCTAAGTGCTCTAATACATTTATATCCTTTTATTTATTTTTTTGCTCCAAAATTCTGGAAGAGTTATCAGTTTGTGTTTAAAGATCCCCTCCAGACTAAAGGAGCAGCAAAACCAACACAGTTGGGTTTGTGTTTCTTTTAACACAACTGAAGGCTGGAGTCAGTTTGTCAGTCCCAAGCTCCATTAAAATAGGCAGGTGATCCTGCTTCAGGAAACCGATGCTCAGGTGAGGTAGAAAAAGAAGAGGAGTGGCAGCAGCAGGGTGGGTTTGGGCTTTTCTTATGGTTGGCTGGGTTTTGGGGGTGGTTTTGTTCGTTTAAGGGACTAGGCTGAACATATAAGCTGTGTTGTATTACTTGTGACGTGTGCGGGTGGAATTCCCATTGGTACGGATCTGTGTTTGCTCTGTTGTAGGAAGCTGAAGTTTGGTTTTGCTGCTCTGTGTTGATGGGTGATACTCTGTTAGCTTCAAAGCTCTGCCTCTGATCCTGTCTTCTCCTGGCTAAGGAGAGATGATCATCACAGAATGGTCTGGGCTGGAAGGGACCTCCAAAGCTTATCCAGTCCAACCCCCCTGCAGTCAGCAGGGACATCCTCAACTAGATCAGGTTGCCCAGAGCCCTGTTGAGCCTCACCTTGAATATAGTCAGGGATGGGGCCTCAACCATCTCCCTGAGCAACCTGCTCCAGTGCCAATAATCCCTGATGGTGTTAAACATGCAAGTTTTGTGGTGGATCTTAGTCACTTTAACGTGCAAGGATCTTCATGCCAAAGAGAAAGCTTTTGCAAGGTGTATGTGAATCCCTCAACCAGCTAAGAGAGTTGTTTGCTTTTGTTTGTTTTAGATAATGAAAGAAATCCAAGAGCACAAAATTAAGATATATGAATTTCCAGAAACAGATGATGAAGAAGAAAATAAGATTGTTAAAAAGATAAAGGTAAATCCTTTTCTTTTGAAAAACTGCTTGCTGAGGTGGGGGGGATGGGGGTAAGGAGTGAACACTTTGTCATGAATGAAGAGCCCACCAAAACCCTTAGAAGATTGAATAAATCAGATATAAAGCTGCTCTAAGTGTGCCTTAGCTGAGGCAGTGAATAACACTCATGGAGAATTTAAGTCCTTTAGTGGCTGAAACTGGAATGAAAACACGAGGTCACATGCATTCCAGAAGCTCTGGAGAGGTTACGTCCTCTTTATTCCATCCCTACTTGACTTTTATCCACCTAGCCCGTTTTGTTGGGTTGAGAACTGGGAAGGAGGCAAGGGTTGTCTCAGAGGTGTGCAGTGGCACAGTCTGTACAGTTCAGTTAATGGCTGTCCAGCTAATTGATAGCCTGAAACCTTAGTGGAGACAAATGACTGAAGGACCAAAAGGACTGGCAGGCTGTTGGAAGGCCTTTGCTGTGTTTAGTCCTGGATTTGGTTTCACAGACTCAGAATGTTAGGGGCTGGAAGAGCTCTCAAAAGCTCATCCAGTCCAACCCCCTGCCAGAGCAGGATCACCTCGAGCAGGTCACACCAGAGCACATCCAGGTGGGTCTGGAATGTCTCCACATCAGGAGACTCCACAACCTCTCTGGGCAACCAGCTCCAGAGCTCTGGCATCCTCACAGTGAAAAAGCATCTCCCTATGTTCATGTGGAACCTCCTCTGCTCCGGCTTGCCCCCATTGCCCCTTGTCCTGTCCTTGGACATCCCTGAGCAGAGCCTGGCTCTGTCCTCCTGACCCTGCCCTGCACATCTCTATCAACATCAATGAGGTCACCCCTCAGGCTCCTCTGCTCCAAGCTACAGAGCCCCAGCTCCCTCAGCCTGTCCTCAGCAGGAAGATGTTCCACTGCCTTCAGCATCTTTGTGGCTCTGTGCTGGACTCTTCCAAGCAGCTCTTTGAGGCCCCTCTTGAACTGAGGGGCCCAGAACTGGACACAATATTCCAGATGTGGCCTCACCAGGGGAGAAGAAGCTCTTTGGACCTACTAACCACACTCCTAATGCACCCCAGGATGTCATTGGCCTTCTTGGCTATAAGGGCACGTTGCTGGCTCATCAGCATCCTGTTGTTTACCAGGACTACCAGGTCCTTCTCCCCAGCGCTGCTCTCCAACAGATCAGCCTCTTTACCAGTTTATGTTCTTTTATGTTGGAGTCCATCTTGCTTGGGTTTCTTCTTCTGTTTGTTCAGTAGCTTTAACAGCCTGTAAGAGCTTGTAGTTTATTTTTGTTCCAGTGGGAGCCATCTAGGATAGATAAGCACAAGTGGAAAATATTCTGGGACTAAGCCTAAAGGAGAAGAGCAGAATAAAAACATGAACAAAAGGCCAAAATGCTTAGCTTTGTACCCTGTCAGCCATTTGCAGCTGCTCTTGGCTCCTGTGCTGCTTGTTACACTGGGGGGACTTTTGGTTCAGCTGAAAACAAGAACTTGGAGTAGTTCTTTGCCAGGCCTTTGCAAACCGAGTACAAGATCCAGTCACAGTAACAGTCCTTGTAGCCAGTTTGAATCTGAACTGATAAATACTTGCTCTGCAATGGAGTAACTAGGAAATAGTTTGCCTGTTGCTGAGCTTACTAAGTAAGAGTAATGTCTGTTTCTTAACTAGATTTCCAGACTAGAGCAGTGTAAGGGATTCCAGAGCTGGGTGTGTGTATGCATCTGTGCCGTTAACCTAGCCAGAGGTCAGCAAAGATAATCACTCCTGCACTTGGGGTAAAGCTGCATTGCAGTGTTAGAGCAGGAAAGCAGCTGACAGCAAGTTTCTGCAGAGGCATGCTGGCAGCAATCTCTTGGCAGCAGAGATTTGGCTTTATTTCTTGGGTTTCAGCTGATCTTTTCTTTCCTAGGACCGTTTACCTCTTGCTGTGGTAGGGAGCAACACCATCATCGAAGTCAATGGCAAGAGAGTCCGAGGAAGGCAGTACCCGTGGGGTGTTGCAGAAGGTAAGGCTTTCTCATCAGGGCTTTGTACCCATTTAAGACTTGCTACACATTAATCCATACTTCATTTGTTGGAAGTGCTTCATCTGAATGTGCTCTGGTCTGGAAATCTGTCAAATACACCATTGTGTTATTTTCAAAGCATGGCTCAGGTTGGAAGGGACCTCAGAGATCAGCTGCTCCAACCTCCCCACCGTGCCCAGGGACACCTCTCAATCAGACTCAGCTGCTCAAGGTCTCATCCAGCCTAGCCTTGAAGACCCCCAGGCAGCAGGCAGCCACAACCTCCCTGGGCAGCCTATTCCAGAGCCTCAACACCCTCCTACTGAAGAACTTCTTCCTTAGCTCCAGTCTAACCCTGCTCTCCCTCAGCTTCAAACCATTCCCCCTTGTCCTATTGCTAGACACCTTCATGAAAAGTCCCTCTGCAGCCTTCCTGTAGGATCCCTTCAGGTTTTGGAAGGCAGCTCTGAGGTCCTCCCAGAGTCTTCTCTTCTCCAGGCTGAACAACCCCAGCTCCCTCAGCCTAGCCTTAAGGGCTGGAGCACCTCTGCTATGAGGGTAGGCTGAGGGAGCTGAGGTTGCTTAGCCTAGGGAAGATAAGGCTTTGGGGGACCTTAGAGCTGCCTCCCAATGTTGATATACTTGGAAAAAGGTATAGGCTCAGCACTGTGCTTGCAGGCAGGTTCCTGTTGAAGCCTCACTTGAGTTGTGAAAACCTGTAGTAATTTACTGCTGTGCTGAGTTTATGGTGAGGCTTAGATTACTTAAATTCTTTTTCCTAGACTGCTCACATCCAAAATGTTAATTTGATCAGCTTGGTTCCCATAAATTCCCTTTAAAGTTTCTGGAAGAATTAGGGGTTTATTCCACACACATTTGAGTCTTAATTGCAGGGGGGTAGCAACAGGAAGGTAGCTGCTAATGAATTGATACTTTTAAGAGTTTGCTTGGTTGGTTTGGGGCTTTCCCCCCCCCCCCCCCCTTTTTTTTTAATTATTATTTATTTAAAACTCATTCTGTACTGTTATGGTTCTTCTGGTAACCATTGTGGCCCACACCATGCTGTGAACTGGTTGAAGGGAAGCAGTTAGAGAGTTGTAGTCAATGGGATGGAGGCTAGTTGGAGGCCTGTGTCTAGTGGAGCCCCTCAGGGGTCAGTACTGGGACCAGAGCTGTTCAATATATTCATCAGTGACCTGGATGAGGGCACAGAGGGCACTGTCAGCAAGTTTGCTGACAACACCAAGCTGGGTGGAGTGGCTGCCACACCAGAGGGCTCTGCTGCCTTTCAGCCAGACTTGGGCAGGCTGAGAGCTGGGCAGGGAGAAATCTGATGAGGTTCAGAAAGGGCAGGGGAGAGTCTTGCACCTGGGAAGGAACAACTCCATGCACCAGGACAGGTTGGGGACCGACCTGCTGGAGAGCAGTGAAGGAGAAAGGGACCTGGGGGTCCTGGGGGATGGAAGGATGACCACGAGCCAGCAATGTGCTCTGGTGGCCAGGAAGGCCAATGCCATTCTGGGGTGTGACCAGTAGGTCAAGAGAGTAGGTCTCCTCCCCCTCTACTCTGCACTGGTGAGGCTGCTTCTGGAGTATTGTGTCCAGATCTGGGCCCCTCAATTCAAGACAGACAGTGAGCTGCTTAAGGGAGTCCAGCACAGAGCCATGAGGATGATGAAGGGAATGGAACATCTGCTCGAGGAGAGCCTGAGGGAGCTGAGGGCTCTTCAGCCTGGAGAAGAGGAGACTGAGAGGTGACCTCATCAGTGTTTATAAAGATGTAAAGGGTGAGTCCTGAGAGGATGCAGCCAGGCTCAGCTGGGTGGTGTCCAGTGACAGGACAAGAGGCAGTGGTGGGAGTTGGAAGGAAGTTCTATGTGAATATGAGGAAGAATTATTTCCCTGTGAGGGTGACAGAGCCCTGGAGCAGGCTGCCCAGGGGGGTTGTGGAGTCCTCCCTCTCTGGAGACATCCCAAACCCACCTGGCTGTGTTCCTGTGTGATCTGCTCTGGGTGCTCCTGCTCTGGCAGGGGGTTGCACTGGATGAGCTTTTGAGGTCCCTTCCAGCCCCTGAAATTGCCTCTGTGATTCTGTGTAGTGAAACAATCACTGCTAAACTGATTTTCCATGCTCCTTGGACTTTTTCCTTGCAGTGTGCACATTGAATCAAGGGAAGATTAATTTCTTTCTTTCTTTCATTCTTTTGTTGTTTGTGGGTTTTTTCCCCTTTTCCCTGTTTTTGCCAGCTGAAGGCAGTGGACTATAAATTTGATGCCAGTGTAAAACAGACCAAAAAACAAAAACACCAACTCAAACCCTCAGCCCACAAGCAGTGCATGGACCAACACTTGAAAGAAAAATGCTGGAGCACTTTGAAGTGTGTTGTCTGGCAGGAAATGAGGTTTGGCAGTAAGTGCAAACCAGCTGCACCAGAGAGGATCCAGCTTTATTTAAGGCTCTTAGCATTTGGGGAGCTACAAAATGCTGCTGGTTTTCTTGAGTTCTTTGGGGGTTCTTTTTAAAGAAAATGAATCCATCAGTGTTTCACACTCCTGTGACTGAGCAGCTTTCAGTAGGGAAGAAGTTGCTTGACTAACAGGATCCTCTCTAGGTGGCTTTAAGTCTGTCAGCTAAGGACAGAATAGTTAGGATGCTTTTTTTTGGGAGTGTGACTTCATGTACTTGTCTGAGCAGGACTTCCCAGTTTGTGTAAAACCACAGGGTAAAAGAATGCAGGAGAGCCCAGACAAGATGAGCACACAAACAGGCTAAGAGTGCTTCAGCTTCCTGCAGGAGAGCCCAGACAAGATGAGCACACAAACAGGCTAAGAGTGCTTCAGCTTCCTGCAGGATTCACTGAACTCTGCTGGTTTCATTCCTTCATCCTGGCTTTATTCCTTCTTCCCATGAAATTGTCCATCTCTGCTTCAGGGGCACATTGGAACCTGCATCATGCCTTTCAGCTGTGTGTGTTAAGAGCTATTGGTGTTGCCTTCTCTTGTGTGCATTTTTTTTCCCTCCAGTGTCATTTCATTGTCCCTCAGGGAAATGCCATCCACAGCATCAGCCTCCTCTCCAGTGAGGGGATGATAGACACAGTGGAATAGATGGCATCTAATGACAGCTGCCACTCCTCTTTTTCCTTTGGTCTGTAGGCAGGTGCTTCAAATTAAATACACAACCTTCCTTTGGTTGCTTAGTCAAGAACCAAATCCACATTAAAATGAAGATTCTGCAATTCCTTTGGTGGGGCAGGGAGAAACAGAATCATAGAATCAATAAGGTTGGAAAAGAACTCGGAGATCACCAAGTCCAACCTATCACCCAGCATCTCAGGACTAACTAAACCATGGCTCCAAGTGCCACATCCAGTCCTTTCTTGAACACCTCCAGGCATGGTGACTCCACCACCTCCCTGGGCAGCACATCCCAATGGCTGGGAAGAACTTTCTCCTCACCTCCCGCCTAAACCTCCCCTGGCACAGCTTGAGACTGTGTCCTCTTCTTCTGGTGCTGCTTGCCTGGCAGAAGAGACCAAGCCCCACCTGGCTACAACCTCTCTTCAGGGAGTTGGAGAGAGCAAGAAGGTCTCCCTGAGCCTTCTCTTCTGCAGGCTAAGCAACCCCAGCTCCCTCAGCCTCTCCTCACAGGGCTGTGCTCCAGACCCCTCCCCAGCTTTCTTGCCCTTCTCTGGACACATTCAAGAGTCTCAATGTCCTTCTTAAATTGAGGAGCCCAGAACTGGCCACACTCTTCCTGATGCAGGCCAGGATGCCCTTGGTCTTCTTGGGCACCTGGGCACGCTGCTGGTTCAAGTTCAGCCAGCTGTAAACAAGCACTGCCAGACTGCAATAAGTCTGTCTTAGAATCATAGAATGGTCTGGGTTGGAAGGGACCTCCAAAGGTCATCCAGTCCAACCTCCTCTGCAGTCAGCAGGGGCATCTTCCACTGGATCAGGTTGCCCAGAAGGTGATCTAAAGGTTTTGATGGTAGCTGCATCTAGCAGGTAGTGTCTGATCCTTAATGATGCAGCTGTGCTGGCAGGGCCTCCAAAGGACCATAAAGTGGCAAAACTGTGTTTCTGTTGTGGTACCTTATTGTCCTGCCCTGACTTGGGGTGTGTCACTGGGTTAGGGGAGCAGAGGAGCTTTGTTGGTAGGGGTTGGACTTGATGATCTCTGGAGGTCCCTTCCAACCCTTACCACTCAGTGATTCTAGTGCTGCATGGTTAATGCTCTCCTGCTGTTAACACATACTGCTTGAGCAAGGAAGTCATCTGTTGTTGGAATGAACATAAGGGCTGTCCCTTGGTGTAAGACACATACTTGGTTGGCCTGTCAACCAAAACTTAACTTTTTTTCCCTTCTTTTGTCTTTTGCAGTTGAAAATGGTGAGCACTGTGACTTCACAATCCTGAGGAACATGTTGATAAGGTAAGTTAGCCTGCAGGTAACCTCGTTTGCTAGCATGGCCAAGAGATTATCAAGCCCAGTCCTGGAGAAGAAAAGGATTTGAGCTAGGGGTTGCTAATTAATGCCCATATTTTTAATTGCAAACAGTGTCTTCTGCTCTGTGCTGTCTTATTTAACCACAGTTAGCAAGCAGTGGGGGGTGTGGGGGTGTGTGATTTAGTTGAATAGCTCTGGTGAAATCCTTTCTGTTAAATAGTTCTTCACTTTCTGCTGTCTTGTTCTTGATGACTGTGATAGGCCATAGGAGCCTGAGTTGCCTGTTAGTGCTGCTGAGGACTTAGGTGCAGGTGGTTTTAAAACCCACATTTGGAGTGGTGCTGTTGTCTAACAGCAAGAGTGCCTGTGCTGCACGCATTGTGTTAGGCACTGAGTGCTGTGCAGCAGCTCAGCTGCTGTTGGTTATAAAGCTTTGCTTGTCTCTAAGCTGACAATGGAGAGTTGTTAAAGGAAGGCAATATTTTACCTTAGTCTTGAGCTTTTAGCTTTTGCAGACTGCAAAGGTAGGAAGTGGGAGGTTTTGGCTTGTCTGTTGCTTGCCTGACATGCTGTGGTGCACTTGCTGCAGTAGGAATGCACAGTCTTCACATTTGTTCTCCAACTATTTCTAAGCTTATCCACAGAACTCAATTTTCCCAAAGGTGGGGCCTGTAAGGATTGAAATATTGCAAGGTTCAGATAGTTCAGTGAAAAAAAGATTTAGTATTACAGAATCATACAGCCACAGGATCACAGGATATTAGGAGTTGGAAGGGACCCAGAGAGAGATCACTGAGTCCAACTCCCCTGCCAGAGCAGGGCCAGAGAATCCAGCGCAGGTCACACAGGGACACATCCAGATGGGACTTGAAAATCTCCAGAGAAGGAGGCTCCACAACAACCTCCCTGGGGAACCTGTTCCAGTGCCCTGTGACCCTTACAGTCATAGAATGGTTTGGGTTGGAAGGGACCTCCAAAGGTCATCCAGTCCAACCTCCCTGCAGTCAGCAGGGACATCATCCACTAGATCAGGTTGCTGAGAGCCTTGTCCAGCATGACCTTGAATATTTCCAGTATTGGGGCCTCAACTACTTCCCTGGACGACTTGTTCCAGCGTTCCACCACCCTCATGGTGCAGAAGAACTTGTTCCTAACATCCAGGCTAAATCTTCTCTTCTCTAATTTCAAACCATTGCCCCTCGTCCTACCCCTACAGGCCTTTGGAAAGATTCCCTCTGCAGCCTTCTTGCCGCCTTGGCAGCTCTAATTTAAATGGAAGGAGGAGAGCATGACAGGGAAGGAGGAGAGCATGACAGGGAAGGAGGAGAGCATGACAGGGAAGGAGGCATTCACAGAGGGACAGACTTTAATGAAGTCAGTCTGCCCAGTGAAGGTGGACTGATACTTTGTTTTTCCCAGCTGGTGTTTACATTTGTGTACTAAGCTGCTAAATGACACTTGTTGACAGAACTCACATGCAGGACCTGAAGGATGTCACTAACAATGTACATTATGAGAACTACAGGAGCAGGAAACTGGCAGCTGTTACATACAACGGTGTCGACAACAACAAAAACAAAGGGCAGCTAACAAAGTAAGTTCTTGTCAAGGGTGTTTTGCACTTCAATTTTCTCCTGGGTTTTGGGTGGTTTAGGGATGTTGGTGGTGGGATTTGGGGGTTTTTGAGGGATTCTGTGGGGGGAGAGGTGTCTGGTTTTAGTTGTATCTATCTATCATCCAGTCAGTTGCCTCTTCACTATGTTCTGGTTTGTACCTCTCATTTTCTCTCTTTCACCAAGTTTTACACCAGTGTTAAACCACTGGGGTTTATTAGAGGCACTTCTGAAGAGAGTCCTTACATTGACCATTGTTTTGTTTTGTTTTGCTTGAGTTTTATTTCACTGCTACTCATTGCAAAGTTTCTGTGCATTGGTGTTTCCATGTTGGCTGCTCTGCTGTTTGGGGGATTGTTGGTGCTTTAGGTGTTGAATGCTCCATGCTCAGTTGAAGAGAAGAATGGGGTAATAGATGTTTAGAAGCTGTGCAAATGCAGACCCGCTACTGTCATCTTTGAAATGCTGCCCTGACTGCTTCTGTGGCTGCTTATCATGGCAGGAAAGTTATTGCAACATTCCTTTATCTTTTGAGAGCAGAGTTGCATCACCCTCCCCAGTCAGTTGCTGGAAGCATTGCTGAGATTTCCTTTTTAGCTGGAATTCACACTAAGAAGTCCTGGAGTTCATTCTGGTTTCTGAAGCATCCTTAACATTTGCATCTCCTGCCATCTCAGATCCCTCTGCTTGTCCCCACCTGACTATTTCTAGCTTAATTTGCCTTTTGGAACAGTTGTCTCCATAAGAAATCTGCCACTTGGAAGACTTCGTTGCCACTGCTCAGAGGTGCTCTCAGGTTTTCTCTTTTCCAAGCAAAGAAACCAATTTGTCTCTGTTTGCTTCGTTTGATTTGGCCACCTAAAGATGGCAAAACCAACTGCAAACTTGTAACTTTGAACCTTTCCTTACAGTGACTTAAGAAGTCAGGTTCTTGAATGCATATCCTGAAGCAGCTGCTGGTACTCTTCTCTTGCTACCTGATCCACATCTTGAGTTGCAGCATTAACTCTTTTCTTCTAAAGCTTTTTGGCTGTTTGTTGGGTTGGTTGTTTTTTACAGAATATAGAATTAACCAGGTTGGAAAAGACTTCAGAGATCATCCAGTCCAACCCATCACCCAACACCATCTAAGCAGCTAAACCATGGCACCAAGTGCCTCACCCAGGCTCTTCTTAAACACCTCCAGGGATGGTGACTCCACCACCTCCCTGGGCAGCACATCCCAATGGCCAGTCTCTCTTGCTGGGAAGAATTTCTTCCTAACATCCAGCCCAAACCTGTCTTCAGTGTGCTTGCAGTTTTGAATCCAGCATGAAGGAGTTTTGCTGATAGCCATGTGTCTTGCTGGTGATTAATTGAGAGAGGGAAGAACGGATAGTAGCAGTTGTATCTCTGCATCATCCCCTTAGGACTTTTCATCTTGCCTTTGGAATGTGATGCCTGGGCTTCCAAATGGAGCAGTGCTTGGCTTGTCCTCTGGAAACCTGATTCTTCCACAGGAGAGGCAGATCCCTGTGTCTCTCTAGCATTAGAGCAGGTCTCCACTCTCCTCTCTGGTGGTGTGAGAAGCACACTGTTAGACACAAGCACAACCTGCAGCACTAAGCCGCTCCGGTGCTGCTGGTCATCCGGAACCTGGGAGAGAAGAGATGTATGAGGAGATGCAGGGAGTGCTGCTTGCACTGCTCCAGAAGTATCTCCTCCTGGCAGCTGTTGGGAGCCTGAGCTGACCTTTTGTGCCTTTCAAGCAGCTGTATTTTTATGGCTTTAGCAGATCTCTGTTTTTCTTGCAACTGTTAACGTGCTGCTTCGACCAAAAACGCAGGCGTGGAGGGGGGCAGGAGTGTCTGCTGCAGGCTTCAGTACTGCTCTGCAGATGAATTGGAGCAGGTCCAGTGGATCAGCTGAAGTTCAGCTGATCGTTTTCTCTCTGATTTCTCCTTTGATTCAGTCAAACTTGGACTGTTCTGCAAGTAACTTGACCTAAAAGCCATCTGAAGTATTTGTCTTCCATTATTGTGTAGCCCTGGTTTGCCTGGGGCTTTTTTCCCTTAATTTGGGGATTTTCAACATTGTCCCAACCACTAAAAATCATAGAATCAGAGAATTGTCAAGGTTGGAAGGGACCTCAAGGATCAGCCAGTTCCAACCCCCTGCCATGGGCAGGGACACCTCACGCTAGAGATGACGTTGAGAAGGTGGCATCCTAAAACTTCTGCTGCTTGATGGGGTCTTGTTAAGAGGAAGACTGTGGCACTCTACTTCTAAACTAGCACTGATCATCCACTGGGGTTTTTCCCCTGCCTCCACCACTATAACTAATCCTCCACAAAGCAGTGCTGGCAAATTGTAATTAAAATTGTAGCCGAGAACTGTTTGGCCAAATGAAGACAAAAAGAAAAGGGGGGGGAGCGTGCAGAGCAAATGTCAAGGTTAAACTTCACACCTGGGGCAAATTTGTCTCTTCCAGCTGTGGTAATTGTAATTCACAGTGTGCTGCCCTGTGATGTGAGGAGGCTGGGCCTTTGCTCTGGGGTCTAAACGTTTTAACTTGGGAAATCTTTGCAGCTTGCTGCATGAACCTGCTGTCTCCATTCAGTTTCAAAGTAAAACCTTGTTTGCCATGTAAGGATGAGGCCTCCCCCATCTTCTGAGCTGCTCAGTGACACAGGGTGACAAAATACACAATGCCTGAAGTCCTCCTAACTGCTTAGCTTAGACCTGGTCTAACTCCTTTTCCTGTGTTCTCAGTGGTCTCTAGGAAATGGGTCTAACCTTAAGTCCAGCTTAACTCTGCGGTGAGACTCCCTCTCCGAATCTTCTCTTCAGACTTCCCCCGTCCCCCCGCCCTTCTCCTGTAGCACTGATGAGCGCAAGGCACCGTCGGGTTCAGCATCACGCTGCGGGGAGGCGACACTGACATTGCGGCCAAGCCTTGCGCAGAGCTGAGCCCTGCCGCAGCTGAGACCTCTGCTGGCCGTGAACCTTCACTGCTCCCTTTGCAGCACCCCGACGGTCCAGCACAGCATCACAGAATGCTTTGGGATGGGATAGGATAGGATAGGATAGGATAGTATAGTATAGAATAGAACAGAATAGAATAAACCAGGTTGGAAAACACCTCTGAGATCATCAAGTCCAACCTATCATCCAACACCATCTAAACCATGGCTCCAAGTGCCACATCCAAGCCTTTTTTGAACACCTTCAGGGATGGTGACTCCACCACCTCCCTGGGCAGCACATCCCAATGGCCAATCTCTCTTGCTGGGAAGAACTTTCTCCTCACCTCCAGCCTAAACCTCCCTGGCACAGCTTGAGACTGTGTCCTCTTGTCCTGGTGCTGGGTGCCTGGGAGAAGAGACCAACCCCCACCTGGCTACAACCTCCCTTCAGGGAGTTGGAGAGAGCAAGGTGGTCTCCCTGAGCCTCCTCTTCTGCAGGCTAAGCAACCCCAGCTCCCTCAGCCTCTCCTCACAGGGCTGTGCTCCAGACCCCTCCCCAGCCTCATTGCTCTTCTCTGGACATGTTCCAGTACCTCAACTTCTCTCTTGAATTGAGGAGCCCAGAACTGGACACAGGACTCAAGGTGTGGCCTAACCAGTGCTGAGCAGAGGGCAGAATGACTTCCCTGCTCCTGCTGGCCACGCTGTTCCTGATACAGGCCAGGATGCCCTTGGCCTTCTTGGCCACCTGGGCACACTGCAGGCTCATGTTCAGCCTACTATCAACCAGTACTCCCAGGTCCCTTTCTGTGTGGCCACTCTCCAGCCTCTCTGACCCCAGCCTGTAGCACTGCATGGGGTTGTTATGGCCAAAGTGTGGAATGTGTAGGTTGAAAGGGAACCTTTAAAGGTCATCCAATCCAAACACCCCACAGCCAGCAAGGACTTCTGGGGGCTTTCATCCAGCATCCTTCACTAGGTGACCATTTTTGCCTCCATAGCTCAGCCCCTCCTGGTGGCATGGGTTTCCAAGGGCTTTGTTTGGGAGCAAGTGGTTGGTTGTGTCACTTAAAAACCCTTCAAAACATTTGTGTTGGGGGAAGATTCCTCCTGAAAGTCTCTGCGCTGGTATTTGCCTTGCTGCTGGAGTGATTTTGCTGACTGAGTTGGAAAGAAATATAACAAACTTTAACTAAACCTTTCCTTTCTTGTGGGAAAAAAACCAACAAACCAACATTTGCTTTTCTAGGAGCAGATCCTTAGCTCTAGGAATCACTTGATAATCATTTTGCTTTTTAAAATTATTGCTTTTTTTTTAGGGTTTTTTTTGCCTTTTTTTTTTCCTTCCATCTTTTGCCTTTTTTTTCCTTCCTTCTTTTGCCTTTTTTTTTTCCTTCCTTTTGCCTTTTTTTTCCTTCCTTCTTTTGCCTTTTTTTTTTCCTTCCTTCTTTTGCCTTTTTTTTCCTTCCTTCTTTTGCCTTTTTTTTCCTTCCTTTTGCCTTTTTTTTCCTTCCTTCTTTTGCCTTTTTTTCCTTCCTTTTGCCTTTTTTTTCCTTCCTTCTTTTGCCTTTTTTTTCCTTCCTTCTTTTGCCTTTTTTCCTTCCTTCTTTTGCCTTTTTTTTCCTTCCTTCTTTTGCCTTTTTTTTTCCTTCCTTTTGCCTTTTTTTTCCTTCCTTCTTTTGCCTTTTTTTTCCTTCCTTCTTTTGCCTTTTTTTTCCTTCCTTCTTTTGCCTTTTTTTTCTTCCTTCTTTTGCCTTTTTTTTCCTTCCTTCTTTTGCCTTTTTTTTCCTTCCTTCTTTTGCCTTTTTTTTCTTCCTTCTTTTGCCTTTTTTTTCCTTCCTTCTTTTGCCTTTTTTCCCCCTTCCTTCTTTTGCCTTTTTTCCCCCCCTTCCTTCTTTTGCCTTTTTTAATACTGTGTTTTACTTTTTTTGCCTGTTTTTTACTTCTTTTTTTTTTCTCCCTTTTTACTTCTGTTTCTTGCCCTTTTTTAGGCATTTTTTAGTTTTTTTGCCTTTACTTCTTTTTTTTTTCCTTTTTTTTGCTTCCTTTTTGGTTGCCTTTTTTTACTTCCTTTTTTTACTTCTTTCTTTCTTGCCTTTTTTTTTGCTTTTTTAGTTTTTTTTTTATTTTCTCTTTTTTTCACCTTTTTTAACTACTTTTCTTTTTTTTGCTTTTGTGGTTTTCTTTCAGCATGCTAAGCTAAGCCTCTTGTATTTTTTGTTTTTTAGATTTGACACAGTTGAAGGCATGTAAGTGGTCATTTAAATTTTTCCAAACCCCCCCCAAAAACACACCTTAGAGACAACAACAAAAGATATATATATACATATATTTTAAATTTATACCAACACTAAAAAAGAATTTCACTGTCTAATGTTTCAAATTGAAAACAACTTCCTGTTCCCCCACTCTTGGCATTGGTGTTTTATTTCCCCTTCCCCTCCCCCCCTATTTATTTCTTTCCCTAGCAGTTGTGGGCTTTTATTTTTTTCCTCTTCTTTGTATTATTGTTTTACTCTAAAGCTGTGCTAATGTAAACTTGAAGGAGTTCTAAATCTCTTTGTAAAATCCTTTGCTCTTTAGAAAAACAAAACAAATAAATTTGGGCCCAAGCCTCAAGGTAAATTGGGGCAAATTTCAACCATGTGTTAGAAATGGATAAACTCTGTGAAACTCCCCCAGGTCCTCTCCATAGCTTCACCTTTATGCTTATAAAGTTTACCTTTATATTTATATACCTATAAAGAATTAGAGGAATTTCCAACCTTCCTATAGGTGCTTATAAAGAATCAGAGGAGTTTCTACCCTGGTCTGTAAATTCACAGCTCTACACCTTGAATTGGGGCATTAATTAATTGATTTTTCTCACCATGGGGTTTGGGTTTTTTTCTCTCTGCCTTGCAGGGGTTCCACAGTCACAGAATTGTCAGGGTTGGAAGGGGCCTCGAGGATCATCCGGTTCCAACCCCCCTGCCGTGGGCAGGGACCCCTCACACTTAGAGTAATTTCTGTGTTTTGCAGGATTAGCACAGAGGGCTGCTTTAAACATCCATCCTCTTCAAGCAAATATTTTTATCTCTTTGTTTAGTGGTTTGCTGGTTTTCCTTCAGCTCTGTCGTTGTTCACAAGTCCTTTGTGTGTTTGTGTCCTCAGTGATGTGCTCTTACCCACATCGCATACTCCACACCTAACAGCGTCACTTGTGGCCTCTGTTGTAAAGCTCTCAACTGTAAATGCTCCCTTGTTAATCACATTTTCTGTGCAGACTGATTTGTTACCTCTGTCCAATGACAGCTCCCATGGCACCCCCATCAGGCTGCTGGGCTGGCAATAGAAGGGTGGTTCTGCTCCCCTTGCAAGGCTGTAGAAATTGCAGCAATGATTCCCCAGGGCCAAGAGGGAATGGTTTGAAGCTGAGGGAGAGGAGGTTCAGACTGGAACTTTGGAAGAAGTTCTGCAGTAGGAGGGTAGTGAGACTCTGGAGGTTGTGGATGCCCCCTCCCTGGGGGGTGTTCAAGGCCTTGAGCAGCTGAGTCTAGTTGAGAGGTGTCCCTGCCCGTGGTGGGGAGGTTGGAGGAGAAGTCTTAAGGTCCCTTCCAACCTAAGCCATTCCCTGATGATTCTATGACTCAGCACTCAGATCTGCTTCCCAGGTTAAATTTGGAAGAGCAAATACATTTGAGAACTTTACACTTTCAAAAGGTAACAAGAAAACAGTCTTGTTTTGACAGCTGCTCAGCTCCTAAAAGTGCTGCTCCTCAGCTCTTCTTTCCTTTTCTGCTCACTTCTGTGTATTATTGTGCTCCAGCCTGTGTTTAACCACTTTTTGAAAGCATTTTTGTCCCTTGACAAAAGTTGGCCTTTTCAATTCCTAAACAGTAGACTCGAGGGATCAGTTTCACTTCCATGTGTGTTACACAGCATTTTGCTCACCGATCCAAGCTCTGCAGCTATCAGTTCAGATTCAATTTAAATACTGGTTTTTTGTCCCAAGTGGAAATGCTGTTTTCTTCTTCCTCACTCTCCCCTACCTGTCATCGCCTTGTAGTATTTGAGGACAGAGACGAGATGGCCTCGAGTGTATGTGGCATTGATTGCACTGCCAGCTTAGCTGATGAAAATGGGCAAGCAGGGAGGATAAACCAAGCCACTGACAGTCAAATAACCTCCATCCCTGTAAGAATGAGGGGCAAAGTCTGAATCATCATCGCTAATTAAGTTTCAGTCATCACTGCAAGTCAGTCGATCCTTTTCTCCTTTTAGGTTGCCTTTTTCCTTTTTTCCTGTCCGATTAGAATCAGAAGGGTTTTGTTGCCTGCTCTGGGTTTGGGTTTTGGAGGTTTTAAAAAGAAAATTGAAAGCAAACCCACTGCTTTGGATTGGGCTTATGATCAGTCAGCAGAGGTTCTGTTACCTCTGGGCCACAGTTTGCTGCTCTGAGAGGCTTTTCCATGCACCCCCTCTGCCGACTGATCACAACAGCTCCAAATATATTCAGCCCTTCATTTTTTCACCAACATGGTAGTTAGAACTTTCTCCCTTTTTTTAAGCCATATGTGTACTCAAAACTGAAACAAGAGCCCACTGATTGTTTTGATTGCTCTCTCTTGAGCAGCAGCAAAGTCTTAACGAGGCTGCAATGCAGCAAGCATCCCTGCTTAATGGGCTGCTTAATGTGAAACTTGCTATTGAAAGCCTCTGTGGTGGAGAGCAGGCTGAAGGCAGCAGCCAGAGCTCAGTTAGCATCCAGGAGAGCAGTTAGCACACAGTGTATAGGAGAACAGAATAGAATTAACCAGGTTGGGAAAGATTTTTAGGCATGTAATAGCTCTCCAGAGGCAAATCTTCCAACTATCACTTGGATGAAAAACTGATATATTTTTTTAATTATTTTTATTTTTTTCAGCTGCCTGAACCTTTTTTTGTGTGTTTTTGGGGTTGTTTTTTTTCTTTTCCCAGTTGCTGTCTCTTCAGAATTATGACTGTGGTGTTCCAAACAGTTGTCATAGACTCATAGAAGAATTGTTTTGGTTGGAAAAGACCTCCAAGATCCTTGAGTCCAACTGTCAACCTAACACCACCATGGCCACTAAACCATGTCCAAGAGTGCCATATCCACAGGTTTCCTGAACACCTCCAGGGATGAGGACTCCACCCCCTCCCTGGGCAGCCTGTTCCAATGCCTGACTGCTCCTTCACAAAATAAGTTTTTCCTGATACCCAACCTAAACCTCCCCTGGCACAATTTCAGGCTATTTCCCCTTGCTCTGTCACCTGATACTAGGCAGAAGAGACCAACCCCCACCTGGCCACAGCCTCCTTTCAGGGAGCTGTAGAGAGCAAGGAGGCCTCTCCTCAGCCTTTTCTTCTCCGGGCTAAACAACCCCAGCTCCTTCAGCCACTCCTCACCAGCCCTCTTCTCCAGACCCTTCACCAGCTTGGTTGCCCGTCTCAGTGCCTTTCTTGTAGTGAGGAGCCCAAATGTTAACTTCCTCTTGGGCTGCCTTTGAGGAGCCTAGAGAGGGAATGGGATGGCTTTTTGTCTGCAACACTCTGAAAATTTTTTGTCATCTCCATTTTTTGTTACTTACTTTTTAAAATACAGCTAGATTTCAGTGAGAAAGATGCCTGAAGATCACTTGGAAGATGCTAATTCATTTCTGTTGTTGCTGTAGCTTTGATTTCCTCTCTTCCCATGATCAGGTCCCGCTAAAGAAAGAAAGTTAGGAGTTTGTGTTTAACCTAAATGTGAAAAGATATTGGAGGAAATGTCTTTTTTTGGGGGGAGGGGAAGCTTAGCTTAAACAATTAATATAATGATGCACATTGAATTGAAGCCAGCAGTGCATACAGTGATGTTATTGATCTTAGTGCTTCAGCAGTTTTGTCTTGTTTGGTTTTGTTGGGGGTGTTTTGGGTTTGGTTTGGTTTACAGATGCCCTATTGTAACAGACAGGAAAAAAACAGTTCTTGTCAGCTCACTACTTCTTCTGGATTTATGGCAGGAGCCCACTGGCACAGATGGAGGAGGAGAGGAGGGAGCACGTAGCCAAAATGAAGAAAATGGAGATGGAAATGGAGCAGGTGTTTGAGATGAAAGTCAAAGAGAAGGTTCAGAAACTGAAGGACTCCGAAGCTGAGGTAATCAAAATACCTTCAGCCCAAATATGCTTGAGGCTGAGCAAGTGTGGAGAAGGCTCTTTTTGCCAAGACTTTGCAACATAACCTCTATGAACTGTTAGATTTTTATGTTTAAACACATCCTAGTTATTCTTTCCTGGCTTGTTGTCTTTGCATCATAGAATCAATAAGGTTGGAAAAGACCTCAGAGATCATCCAGTCCAACCTATCACCCAACACCTCCTGACTAACTAAACCATGGCTCCAAGTGCAACATCCTGTCCCCTCTTGAACACCTCCAGGGATGGTGACTCCACCACCTCCCTGGGCAGCACATCCCAAGGGCCAATCTCTCTTGCTGGGAAGAACTTTCTCCTCACCGCCAGCCTAAACCTCCCCTGGCACAGCTTGAGACTGTGTCCTCTTGTTCTGGGGCTGCTTGCCTGGGAGAAGAGACCAACCCCCACCTGGCTACAACCTCTCTTCAGGGAGTTGGAGAGAGCAAGAAGGTCTCCCCTGAGCCTCCTCTTCTCCAGGCTAAGCAACCCCAGCTCCCTCAGCCTCTCCTCCCAGGGCTGTGCTCCAGACCCCTCCCCAGCTTTGTTGCCCTTCTCTGGACACCTTCCAGTGCCTCAGCATCTTTCCTAAACTGAGGGGCCTAGAACTGGACACAGGACTCAAGGTGTGGCCTGACCAGTGCTGAGCACAGGGGCAGAATGACTTCCAAATGCTTGAAAGGGTTCAAGCCCAAACTTTAAACCTACATTTGTTCTCTCTTTTCTTTTCACAGTATCTTCAGATACTCCTCCCTTGCTCCCTCTTCTTTGGGATACTTTATGCCTCTTTCCTTCCAGGTGCTTAAAAGAAATATGAAATGCTGGAGCCTGTGATGGTTTCCATAAGCTGTGCAATAACTTGCTTGGCATGTTAAAGAAGTATTTCAGGAACTTGATACAATAGCTGTAAGAAATCATGGGAGTGAGAACTGCCAGACTTAAGATCCAGGCTTGTCCGTGCTCTGGTGGTGTTTGAGCACACACCAATTTTATGTAACTCCCAATTTCTGTCATTTGGGTTTGTTCTTTTTTAATGGGCCCTAAGCAGCTCTTGAAGTGAGCCTTTTAAGAGTCTGTTACAAAACTCCATGTAAGTAGAAAATCAGTTTTGAATTTTGAGGAGGCAGCTTCTCGCAAGAAGCCTCACAGAGAAGTTCAGAACTGAGCCTTAAAGGAAGTTTGGCTCCAAATTGGAGGGAAAGTGACTTGGAAGGGTAGCTGAAGTCCTTGGCAGCCTGGGCACTGTAAGGAGCCAAGGCATACTGCATCCAAGGAAAAACATACATCAGCTTGTGTTTTGTTTCTTTTGGAGAGGCAAGCAGATAAGGCTGGAAATGCTAGGATACACCAGGCAGTCACCTGAGGATTGGAAAGCTGGATGTTTTATCTGGAACACTCTCCTTAATCAGGCCCTGGATTTAGCCTTCCTCACGAATGAGTCTGATCTTCTTGGACACATTTATACTTCTGGCCTCCACACTCTCCTTGTTACATGAAAAACAAAGCAGCAGTGTCTCCATTTTCCCATTTGATTGTCAGTCTTGACCCATCCTTATGCTCTGGGTGGGCAGTGCAGACAAGTGATTTTAATAATACAATACTTACATTTAAGCAGCGAATAAATTAATCCACCTAGCAATAACTTTTCCCCAAACAGATAACCTTAATACTGGAGGGCAAAATACATTTGGGGAGGGTTGTGTTTTTTGCACAGAATCATAGAATCAATAAGGTTGGAAAAGACCTCAGAGATCATCCAGTCCAACCTATTACCTAACACCTTGTGACAACTAAACTATGGCTCCAAGTGCCACATCCAATCCCTTCTTGAACACCTCCAGGGATGGGGACTCCACCACCTCCCTGGGCAGCACATCCCAAGGGCCAGTCTCTCATTCTGGGAAGAACTTTCTCCTCACCTCCAGCCTAAACCTCCCCTGGCACAGCTTGAGACTGTGTCCTCTTGTTCTGGTGCTGGCTGCCTGGGAGAAGAGACCAAGCCCCACCTGGCTACAGCCTCCCTTCAGGGAGTTGTAGAGAGCAAGAAGGTCTCCCCTGAGCCTCCTCTTCTCCAGGCTAAGCAACCCCAGCTCCCTCAGCCTCTCCTCCCAGGGCTTGTGCTACTCATTGGTGGTGATGCTATACTGCAGCTCCAAAAGCTGCTGCTTTTTCTGCCCTTAACTGACTCCCTCCATGACTTTCTGTGCAGCTGCAGCGACGCCACGAGCAAATGAAGAAGAATCTGGAGGCCCAGCACAAAGAGTTGGAGGAGAAGCGTCGCCAGTTCGAGGATGAGAAGGCAAACTGGGAAGCTCAGCAGCGTATTTTGGAACAACAGAATTCCTCCAGGTAAACATGAAGCATTGTCCTGCTGCTTCAAAATCACAGCATGGTAGGATCTGGAAAGGGAGCTCAAAAGCTCATCCAGTCCAACCCCCTGCCAGAGCAGGATCACCCAGGGCAGGTCACACAGGAGCACATCCAGGTGGGGTTGGAAAGTCTCCACAGAAGGAGACTCCACAACCTCTCTGGGCAGCCTGCTCCAGGGCTCTGGCACCCTCACAGTGACAAAGTTTCTCCTTACGTTCATGTGGCGCTTCCTGGACTCCAGCTTGCCCCCATTGCCCCTTGTCCTGTCCTTGGACATCCCTGAGCAGAGCCTGGCTCTGTCCTCCTGACCCTGCCCTGCACATCTTTATCATCAGTGAGGTCACCCCTCAGGCTCCTCTGCTCCAAGCTGCAGAGCCCCAGCTCCCTCAGCCTGTCCTCAGCAGGGAGATGTTCCGCTGCCTTCAGCATCTTTGGGGCTCTGTGCTGGATGGACTCTTTCAAGCAGTTCCCTGAAGTCATTCTTGAGCTGAGGGGCTCGTTTGAGGCCCCACCTTGAACATTGCATCCAGTTCTGGTGTCCCTATCAACAGAAGGACATAGAACTGCTGGAGCAAGTTCACACAAAGGGCTGGAACACCTCTGCCGTGTGGATGGGCTGAGGGAGCTGGGGTTCATCAGCTTAGAGAAGAGAAAATTCCAGGGGGACCTTTGAGCTGCCTTCCCATACCTGAAGGGATCCTGCAGGAAGGCTGCAGAGGGACTTTTCATGAGGGTGTTTAGAGAGAGGACAAGGGGGAATGGTTCGAAGCTGAGGCAGAGCAGGGTTAGAATGGAGCTTAGGAAGGAGTTCTTCAAGCAGGAGGGTGCTGAGACTCTGGCACAGGCTGCCCAGGGAGGCTGTGGCTGCCTCTTCCCTGAGGGTGATCAAGGCCTGGTTGGATGAGGCCTTGAGCAGCTGAGTCTGGTTGAGAGGTGTCCCTGGGCACGGTGGGGAGGTTGGAGCAGCTGATCTCTGAGGCCCCTTCCTACCTAAGCCGTTCTGTGCATGCGTTGCTCGACTCCCCGCAGCCCCAGAGCCGTGCACTCAGTGAGTTTCCTGGATTCACGCAGTGCCCCTCAGTGGTTTTGATCTTTTTCAAGCAGGCCACACTTGCATTATTTCAACTCCTTTTTCCTTCCTTTTGTTTTATTTCCCCTGTCACTTTTAGAACCTTGGAAAAGAACAAGAAGAAAGGGAAGATCTTTTAAATGCATCCTTCTGCCCACCAGTTCTGTATTAGTTGCCAATATGCCAACCCGGACATCAGTGTTTGTTGGATCCTTTTTGACCAATTTTGCACCAGTTGTTTCCACAGTAAATGGATTTAACAGCATGACAAAGATACTATTTTTTTGTTTTGTTGCTTTGTTTGGGGTTTGGGGTTTTTTTTGGTTAATTTAGATGGAGATTGAGATGCCTTGAATTGTCTGGGGTGTTGTGTACTTGGGAAAAATAACAGCTCTCAGTACCTTCTTTGGGGGTTTTGTTTCGTTTTTCCTTTGGCTTTGGTTTGTTGGTTTTGTTTGGTTCTTTTTTTAACCAAACTTGTCATTTTAATGCAGAAAAAAACACAAAAAAAAAAAAAAACACAAAGAAAACATTTTACTGTTGTACAATCATGTTCTGGTGGCTTGGATGGTTTACAGGCTCTTGGGGAGGGGGAAGGGGAGGGGAAAAACAAACTGCAAGGACTTCTGATGGGTTTTTAGTCAGGATAAATTGCCATAATATGATGCAAACGATGCTTCTCTATATTATTATACTCCAGGAATTCCATTCAGTGCAGCGTATACAACGATGTAATGTAGCCTAACACACTCTGACCCTCTTGGTTTTTTGTTTTGTTGTGTTGTCTGACACACTTCCATTGTTTAAAAGTACACATGGAAAGAAGAGAGAGAAAAAAAAAAAAAAAAAAAGGAAAAAAAAAATTAAATATGATAGGCTTACAGTGCACCTCAGCTTTTTATAACAGCCCTGGGAGGTTGGGGGGTCCTTGAAATATATGCTAGTCTCATGTAGTAACTTCTGTAGCCAGGAGGATTTCAGTACTGCTTCGGTTGGTTGGTTGGTTGGTTTGTTTGTCTTGCTTTCCCCTGTTGTTTTGGCTTTTCCCTCCTTGTTGTTTTGGCTTTTCCCTCCTTTTTGGTTTTGGCTTTTCCTCCTTGTTGTTTTGGCTTTTCCCTCCTTGTTGTTTTGGCTTTTCCCTCCTTTTTGTTTTGGCTTTTCCTCCTTGTTGTTTTGGCTTTTCCTCCTTTTTGGTTTTGGCTTTTCCTCCTTGTTGTTTTGGCTTTTCCCTCCTTGTTGTTTTGGCTTTTCCTCCTTGTTGTTTTGGCTTTTCCCTCCTTGTTGTTTTGGCTTTTCCTCCTTGTTGTTTTGGCTTTTCCCTCCTTTTTGTTTTGGCTTTTCCCTCCTTGTTGTTTTGGCTTTTCCCTCCTTTTTGTTTTGGCTTTTCCCTCCTTTTGGTTTTGGCTTTTCCCTCCTTTTGGTTTTGACTTTTCCCTCCTTTTTGGTTTTGACTTTTCCCCTCCTTTTGGTTTTGGCTTTTCCCTCCTTTTGGTTTTGGCTTTTCCCTCCTTTTGGTTTTGACTTTTTCCCTCCTTTTTGGTTTTGACTTTTTCCCCTCCTTTTTGGTTTTGGCTTTTCCCTCCTTTTGGTTTTGGCTTTTCCCTCCTTTTGGTTTTGACTTTTTCCCCTCCTTTTTGGTTTTGACTTTTTCCCCTCCTTTTTGGTTTTGGCTTTTCCTCCTTTTGGTTTTGGCTTTTCCCTCCTTTTGGTTTTGACTTTTTCCCCTCCTTTTTGGTTTCGGCTTTTCCCCCCTTTTTGGTTTGGGCTTTTTCCCTCCTTTTTGGTTTGGGCTTTTTCCCTCCTTTTTGGTTTGGGCTTTTCCCCCTCCCCTCTTTGATTGGGCTTTTCCCTCCCTTTTGGGTTTGGCTTTTTCCCCTCCCCTCTTTGGGTTTGGCTTTTTCCCCCTCCCCTCTTTGGGTTTGGCTTTTTCCCCCTCCCCTCTTTGGGTTTGGCTTTTTCCCCCTCCCCTCTTTGGGTTTGGCTTTTTCCCCTCCCCTTTTGGTTTGGGCTTTTTCCCTCCCCTTTTGGTTTGGGCTTTTCCCCCTCCCCTTTTGGTTTGGGCTTTTTCCCCTCCCCTTTTGGTTTGGGCTTTTTCCCCTCCCCTTTTGGTTTGGGCTTTTCCCCCTCCCCTTTTGGTTTGGGCTTTTTCCCTCCCCTTTTGGTTTGGGCTTTTCCCCCTCCCCTTTTGGTTTGGGCTTTTTCCCCTCCCCTTTTGGTTTGGGCTTTTTCCCTCCCCTTTTGGTTTGGGCTTTTCCCCCTCCCCTTTTGGTTTTGCCTTCCTTTTTTGTTCTGGCTTTTCCTTTTTGTTGTTGTTTGGTTTATTATTATTATTATTTTTGTAATAACCTTCAACTTAGATAATTATTTTTTTTCCTCCATATATATTGGCCCTCCTAAATAGAATATAGCTTCTTTCATATGGTAGGAACCAGTGAGTAAAACCTTTCCTTTTAACTCCCTTTTTGCATTTTATGGTAAGCAGCAGGAAAGAAAAGAAACCAATGAAATGCATTTATAGGTCATTTCTAGGCAGAACAAAAAGTAATTGTGGAGTTAACTACCAGCCTGTTTCTACCTGTGTGCAGTCTTTTTGGGTTTCTTTCCTCTTTATTTTACTAGAAATGGGAATATGGCCTGAAGAAATAAAAAGCAACACAAAACCATCACCATTTGGCATTTAGCTGTATTCATATCCTGCATTTCTGTACTTTATTTTTTTTTGTTTTGGGTTTGTTTTGTTTTGTTTGTATTGTAAAAAGTCACATAATAAACTATGTTGTGATGTAAGAACCCTGCTGGATCAGGCCTTTGGAAAGACTTCAGCAGCCCAGGACTTCTCTGGCAGGTGGTTAAACTGCCTCTCTTCTGCCTGGCCTGTGTCTTCTGCTGTGCCTGAGGAGCTTCTACGTGTCCCTCCCAGCTCCCAGGCTCCTACACTCTGGCCACAATCACCCCATGCAGCACTACAGACTGGGGGTGAGTGGCTGGAGAGCAGCCTGGCAGAGAGGGACCTGCCAGGTCCCATCTGCCTGACCTGTGTCTTCTGCTGTGCCTGAGGAGCTTCCCCGTGTCCCCCCCACTTCTATTCAGCATCTTCAGTGATGAGGGGATTGAGGGTGAAACCAAGTTTCTGGGGAGGGTGGATCTGCTGGAAGGTGGGAAGACACTTCAGAGAGCCCTGGCCAGGCTGGCTTGATGAGCTGAGGCCAGTGGGATGAGGCTTAATGAGGCCAAGGGCAGGCTCCTACACTCTGGCCACAATCACCCCATGCAGCACTGCAGACTGGGGGTGAGCGGCTGGAGAGCGGCCTGGCAGAGAGGGACCTGCCAGTGCTGGGTGACAGCAGCTGCACAGAAGCCAGCAGTGTGCCCTGGGGGCACAGAAGGCCAAGGGCATCTTGGCTTGTATCAGGAACAGTGTGGCCAGCAGGACTAGGGATGGAACTCTGCCCTGTGCTGGGCACTGGTGAGGCTTCCCCTCGAGCACTGTCTGCAGTCCCTCACTGCAAGAGAGATCTTGAGCTGCTGGAGCAGGTCCAGAGGAGAGCAGCCAGCCTGGGGAAGGGACTGGAGGGAAAGTCTGATGAGGAGAGGCTGAGGGAGCTGGGGGTGTTCAGCCTGGAGGAGGCTCAGGGGGACCTTCCCGCACTCTACAACTACCTGAAGGGAAGTTGTAGTCAGGCAGGGGCCAGGCTCTGCTCCCAGGCACCTTGTGGCAAGACCAGAGGGCATGGCCTGAAGCTGTGCCAGGGGAGGGTTAGGCTGGATGTTAGGAAGCAATTCCTCATGGAAAGGGGAATTGGACACTGGAATGGACTGCCCAGGGAGGTGGTGCAGTCACCACCCCTGGAGGTGTTTAAGGCATGATTGGATGTGGCACTGAGTGCCATGGTCTGGTCAGGGTGGTGGTGTTAGGTCACAGGCTGGACTTGGTGATCTCTGAGGTCTGTCCCAGGCTCAATAATTCTGTGATTCTGTGGAAAAATCCCGTTTTAGTGGTTGGCAAAACCAGGCTCTGGCTTGCCCAGGAGAGGGCACCAGGGGCCCACACTTGCTGTGCTCCCTGCAGGGGAGCTTAGGCTGCTGCCAGCTTTTATCTGAGCTGCTTGTGTAACAGCACAGTTGCAGCCTCTTAGGCTCCTTGGCAAGGGTTGGGGGGAGGCTTGTTTTTTGCCAGTAGCTGTGGCAGTTCTAGTAAATGCAATAGCCAGGAGCCTGACATTTGTAGTTGTTAAAAAAGGGATGGGCACTTGTCCTGTCTGCCTCTGCCTGGCAAGCTGTCTCCTGTTTTGCAGGTGTCCCTTGTGTTGCCCCTCCTGCCACCTGCCTTCTCTTCGCTTTCTTTTACAGGAGTTGTGCTAATCACAGAATCAGAGAATGCTCTGGGTTGGAAGAGACCTCTGAAGCTCACCCAGTCCAACCCCCCTGCAGTCTGCAGGGACATCCTCAGCTAGATCAGGTTGCCCAGAGCCCTGTCCAGCCTCACCTTGAGTATCTCTAGGGATGGGGCCTCAACCACCTCCCTGGGCAACCTGTGCCAGTGTTCCACCACCCTCATGGTGCAGAACTTGTCCCTAGCTGGCTTCCCCAAGAAATTAGGCTCATTTAAATGTTCTAGATTTGGGCCTTCCAGTGTCTGAAGGGGGCTACAAGCAAGCTGGGGTGGGACTGCTGACGGTGTCAGAGAGTGATAGAACTGGGGGGAATGGAGCAAAACTAGAAGTGGGGAGATTCAGATTGGAGGTTAGGAAGAAGTTGTTCCCCAGGAGGGTGGTGAGAGACTGGCACAGGTTGCCCAGGGAGGTGGTGGAAGCCTCATGCCTGGAGGTTTTGCAGGCCAGGCTGGATGTGGCTGTGAGCAACCTGCTGTGGTGTGAGGTGTCCTGCCCATGGCAGGGGGTTGGAACTTGAGGTCCCTTCCAACCCTGACAGTTCTGTGATTCTATGTAATTCATTTCCAAGTCCCTCTCCAGAGAGGACCCTGGCTGTCAGTAACCAGATGGAGCTTTTCCTTCCAGGTAAACAGAATTGCAAGATCTGCCCTTCTTGGCCACACTGCTGCCTCCTATTCAGCTGCTTGTCCATTGGCACCCCCACCTCCCTTCCTGCCAGGCAGTTTTCCATCCTGTCTGGAGACCTTACAGAAAGTAACCAGGCAGTAGGTTCAGGCTGAACCAGTGTGGTTCCCTGGGCTTGGCATTTCTGCCTCCCTGCACCCAACCCTGCTGGGGTTTCTCCCCTGGCCCTGGGGATGGATGTAGCATAAGCCACCTTGCCCTGTCCCCACCTCTGTCCTGCCGTGCCCAGCATCAGGACTGCATCTTGCAGCTGAATTTTAGACCAGCTCAGCAGCTGTCCCTGTGTGCTCAGCCTGTGCACTTCATCCAGCTCTTCAGAATTCATCTCACAAGTTTCTGCTGGCTTGAATTTTCTGTTGGGTGCCCAAGATGTGGCCAGCCACGCTCCACATCCTCCCTGAACGTTTGCATCCCTGGAGACTGGCTTTGCAGGCACTGGCTGCTGGCTGTGGTAGCTCACCTGCTCTGCAAAGCTGATCACAGGGAAGGAACTGCAGAGCCCTGAGTGATTCATGGTCAGATTGCTCAGAGCCACAGCCAGCCTGCCCTGCAGGGTGTGCAGGAGTGGGGCTTCTACCATTTCCAGGGGCAAGCCGGGCCAGTGTTTCACCCACTGGTGCAACCCTTGAGAGCAGTGCAGGAGAGGGACTTGCAGGGAGCAGCTCTGCAGGCCATGCCTGGGGTGGTGGGACAGGAGCAGAGCATGAGCCCCCAGTCTGCCCTGGCAGCAATGGAGTCCAGCAGCATCCCATCCCCATGGGCAGCAGCACAGCTCAGAGGTGAAGGCAAGGGCTTATCTCCCTGGCACCTGTGGGACCCTGTGTGGGCACTGCAGCCCCCCAGCACCCAGTGGTTGCCAATGAACTGGAGGAGGCCCCAGGGGGGCTGTGCAGGTGCCCAGGAAGCTCCGTCCCTCGAGGTTTGGTAGCCCGGGTGGACACAGCCCTGAGCACTCTGAGACCCCCACACAGACCCACAGAATGGTCTGGGTTGGGAGGGACCTCCGAAGGTCAGCTGGCCCAGCACCACGGTCCTGTCCCACCTGCACCCCTCCTGCACCCCAAGTGAGAGTGGAGAAGACAAAACCCTGAACTGAACTGCTCTGAAATTCACAGCCAGAATGCTGAGAACAGCACAAGAGGGCAAGAAGGGACCGGGTGCCAGTGTTGCTGCTGCCCCTGGGGGCGCTTCAGAGACACAAAGCTGCAACCCACCCCCCAAATCTGTAACTGCAGTTCAGGGTGGGTGCTGCTGCTTGGAGTGCAAATCAAGAGCAACATCCCCAGCCAGGAAGTTGTTCTGCGATTATTTCCAAGCATTGAAATGCTCTAAACCTTTTCCATCCCTGCAGACGTTCCAGGGCAGGTTGGAGGGGCTCTCTGAGCAACCTGATCTGGCTGCCTGCAGGGGGGTTGGATGAGATGACCTTCAGAGCTCCCTTCCACCCCAGCCTGCTCTGTGCTTCTGTTTCCAAGAGCTGCTGCAGAGACTCCCTCTGCTTACCCGTGGGATATAAAAAGCTGCCCCTGGGCTTGCAGGGGGACCAGGAATGCGCCTTGGCAGCTGGTGTCCCTGCTGGCTGATGGCAGTGTCCCCTGCCTGAGCCGAGTTTCCTGGGCTCCTGTGGTAGCTCTCAGTCGTTTGGAGTAATTGCCTCATTCCTGGCACTTTTCTGCTCGTTTCCTGGCGGGGAGTAGGGGAAGGTTTGCTGCTGGTGGCTGCTGTGCTTCCCTCCACAGCACCGCCATGCCCTGCAGGTGACTGACCCAGCAGCTGCCCCTGGGGAGGGCAATGCCCTCTGGGGCTGGGAGAGGAGTGGGGGTGGGTGACAGCAGCCTGCCTCCTCCCCAGGCCCCACCAAGCCCCTTGGCTGCAGGGGGAGCACGGCTGCTCAGGCCCTGCAGCACCTGGGGGCATTTGCGTCACAGCAGGGACACCTCACACCGCAGCAGGTTGCTCACAGCCACATCCAGCCTGGCTGCAAAACCCTCCAGGGATGAGGCTGCCACCACCTCCCTGGGCAGCCTGTGCCAGGCTCTCACCACCCTCATGGGGAAGAGCTTCTTCCTCACATCCCTGAGCAGCTTGGTCATTGGCAAAAGATTCTGTTGTGTCTCCCCAGCGCGGCCTCAACCCAGCAGCGGCCACCGAACCCCCCCAGTGATGCTGGTGCCTCTCCTGCAGGCTCCTCCCCAGCCCCAACAGGGAGCATGGAGCAGTGAGAAGCTGATTTGTTTGCCGGCAGCTTCTTGCTAATGTCTGGAAGTTAGCCTGGCCCTTTCCCCCAGGCAGGGGAGGCAGCAAGGCTGCACCCAAGGGAATGCCAGGATGAACACTGTGTCCTTGGCAGCTCTGGAGGTTGAGTTGCTCCCCTAGGGAAGCAGCAGCCTGTGAGAAATGCCTTGGAAAGCCACTTGCCAGATAGCCACTGGGCAAAGCAAGACATAGCTTGTGGTGCCGGCCTTCGGGGTGAGCAGCAGGGCTGCTCTCCACTCCTCACCCTCAGCCAGCAGGCTGCTTCAGGGTGCTGGGCTGCTGCTCTCCTGCCTCCATTGCCTCCTCATGAGCCAAGCAGGCTCCTCTTCATGCAGGGAAAAAGGTCTCTTCTCCCAGCTGAGGTGGTTGAGGCACCCATGATGGGGCAGGGGGCAGAGAGCGCTCCAACCCCACTCTGATTGCACATGAGGTCCCTTGGCAGCACTCACCCAAACTACCTTAGCTAATGTGCAAGGGCAGGGGAAGCCAAAGAGCCCCAAGGATGTGTCAGAGAATAAATCTGATGAAGAGCAACTGAAGGAGCTGGGGATGGTTAGTGTGGAAAAGAGGAGGCTGAGAGGAGACCTCATTGCTGTCTACAGCTCCCTGAAAGGACCTTGTGGAGAGGCTGCTGCTGGTCTCTTCTCACAGGGAATTAGTGACAGAACAAGGGGCAATGGCCTCAAGCTGCCACTGGAGAGGGTCAGACTGGAGAGTAGGAAACATTTTTTCCCAGCAAGAGTGGTCAGGGATTGGAATGAGCTGCCCAGGGAGGTGGTGGAGTCCCCAAGCCTGGCTGTGTTTGAAGGTGGTTTGGCTGTGGTGCTTGGGGCTCTGGTTTAGGGGTGAGCCTTGTAGGGTAGGGTTCTGGGCTGGCCTTGGTGATGCTGAGGGTCTGTTCCAGCCTGAGTGTTTCTGTGATCCGTTTCTGTGACTCCAAGAAGTGTAGCTCGGTGCAGACAAACTCAGAGTCTTACTCCAGTGCTGTTGATCTCAGTGCAGGAGGGGTGGGACTGACTGCCCCATCCCTGGGGATACTCAGGGTGAGGATCAACAGGGCCCTGAGCAACCTGACCTGGTGGAGGATGTCCCTGCTCACTGCAGGACTGGATGACCTGTGGAGGTCCCTCCCAGCCCAAACCCCTTCACGTGCCCTGCAGCGTGGGCTCGCGCTGTCCCGGAGCAGCGGCTGCGGAAAGCTCTCCCCCCGGTCGCTGCTCTCCCAGCACAGGCTTCAGCCCAGTGGGTGGGAGATCACAGGAAGGAATAGGAAATTAGTAAGCAGTACCCCTCCCTTTTAATTTTAGCAGCAGCCAGTGGTGTTTACAGGAATTCCTTATCATTCCTTCGCGCTCCTGCTGACTTCCTTCTTGGTGGAGCTGTGGCTGTGGTCAGTGTGACCTGCACACAGCTGAAAAGCAAGGAACAAGCCCTTGCCTTGCCTTGGGCAGGTGTTGCACCAGGGGCCCTGCTGTGGTTACTGGTGTAGGATGCTTCAGCCTTTGGAGTGCCCACACTTAGCTTGAAGAGCTCCATCCCCAGTCAGGCTGATCCCAGCTTTCCTCCAGTCAAACCTTGCTAAGAGTTCACATTCTTCCCCCTGAAATGACCCCAAACAGAGGCCCTAGGCAGCCTGATCTAGTGGAAGATGTCCCTCCTGACTGCAGAGGGGCTTGGACTAGATGACCTTCGGAGGTCCCTTCCAGCCCAAACCATTCTGTGATTCACCACCTGCCCAGGAAAGGCATCAAGCCAAAGCAAGTGCAAGTGCTGGCTGCAGGAGCTGCTGCTGCACTGCCCTCCCTCCCTGGCCCCAGCTGGCAGAAGAGAATGCTCCTTGGGGATGCTCTCTCTGGGAGTAAGTGGAAAAGCAGCCCCAGTTTGCTGTGCTGGGCCCTGTTGGGAGGCTACCAGGGCTTCTCCAGACCGTGCCTCTTCGTTAGCAGTTAATGGCACAGCCTGCTTAATTAGCCCACTCAGCAGGAAGAAAGGGGTGCACAGAGTGCTCTCCCCTGCTGCTTTCCGGCTCAGGGGATCCCCTCCTTGCCCAGAGATCCCAGCCCCTTTCTGGGGTGGTAACTGGGAGCTGCTGACTCCTATCTGCTGGGACTGAATCCCCTGCAGCTGCCAGGTGTGGGCTCAGGTTATGTAAGGAAGGTCTCTCCCAGAGAAGGGGAAGAATGCAGAATTGGGGGTAGCTTTGTGCTGTGGGCATGTTTCTGGTCTGCTCAGTGTGCTGCTGTACTGGGGACCTCAGGAGGGGTATCTCAGCAGGGGCGGCAGGTAAGTCACCCTGCAGCAAGTGGGACTGAGGGAGGAAGGGAAAGTCCTGGACCTAGAAATGTTGCTTCTGATAGTGCTTCAGAGAATGGTAGGGGTTTGTAGGGGTCTCGGGGCATCATCTAATCCAACCCCCCCGATGAAGCAGGGCCAACTGGAGCAGTTTGCATGGGATTGCTTCCAGGTGGGGTTTGAATCCCTCCAGAGGAGGAGACTCCACAGCCTCTCTGTGCAGCCTGCTCCGCTGGCACACGTGGCCTAGGGAGGTGGTAGGTGCCCCCAGGGCATTCTACAAGTTGCTACCGATGTGAGGACAAGGGACTTGGCAAGCCCCCGTGCCAAGGTGAGCCAGCCCCAGACTGAGCAGGGCACGAAAGGAGCTGCCCTCAAGGAGCAGGCATCCTGGTCTGGATGATCCTGGCAGGAACAGTGTGGCCAGCAGGAGCAGGGAACTCATTGTGCCCTGTGTCAGCACTGGTTAGGCCACACCTTGAGTCCTGTGTCCAGTTCTGGGCTCCTCAGTTTAAAGATATTGAGACACTTGAATGTGTCCAGAGAAGGGCATTGAGGCTGGGGAGGGGTCTGGAGCACAGCCCTGTGAGGAGAGGCTGAGGGAGCTGGGCTTGCTTAGCCTGCAGAAGAGGAGGCTCAGGGGAGACCTTCTTGCTCTCTCCAACTCCCTGAAGGGAGGTTGTAGCCAGGTGGGGGTTGGTCTCTTCTCCCAGGCACCCAGCCCCAGAACAAGAGGACACAATCTCAAGCTGTGCCAGGGGAGGTTTAGGCTGGAGGTGAGGAGAAAGTTCTTCCCAGCAAGAGAGATTGGCCATTGGAATGTGCTGCCCAGGGAGGTGGTGGAGTCACCATCCCTGGAGGTGTTCAAAAAGGGATTGGATGTGGCACTTGAAGCCATGGTTTAGTTAGGAGGTGTTGGGCGACAGGTTGGACTTGATGATCTCTGAGGTCTCTTCCAGCCTGGCTGATTCTATGACCAAACATTGCCTCCCCACTGTGCCTGGGGGACCTCTGCTCTCCCCCTCGCTGCAGCTAAGTGCAGACCTCACATCTAAGGAGCAACAAGGGCAAAAGAAGCCCTGCCCCTGTGTACCCCTCCTCCCTCAAAGTGAAGTCAGCCTTGCCTAGGCAAGATCTGCAGCCTTTCCCCTCCTGCCCCACTCTCCAGCTCCTTGCCTTCCTCACGGGCTTGGGTGGGGACGTTTTGGGGGATAATCATTGGCCTTTTGTAACTTATTTTATTTGTTTTTTGAGGTTTTTGGTTGGTTTGGTTTTTAGCAAGTGAAGCAAATGCTTTGCAGCTGTCTGAACTCTGCATTCATTGAAGCAATTTCCAGCCCTGCCCCTCAGAGGGGGTCACCAGTCACCAGAGCCGTGAGGTGGGAGAGCAGCCATCAGCCTCCCCACTCCTGCCCCCACCCGGGTATTGGCTGGCTGCAGGTGATGTGAGATGAGCTTAGCTTCACCCTATTTGCTCAGGGGGTCAATGAACCTTGTGACTCTCCTGACTGCTGGGGCAACCTGGAAAAACGAAGGCTGCTCTCCATGGTCCGCCCTGGGGCAAACAGAGAGCCTGGTGCTGTGCTCCCAGGGCAGGCCAGGGCTGGGTGGTGACCTGCTCCCAGAGGCCCTGCAGCAACTTGGCTTTATTCTAAACAAAGCTGCTTTGGAGATGGCAACAAACAGCACAGTCAGGAGAGACTTGTGCCAGAGCCAGGACTCTCTCCTTGCTCCCAGGCCAAAACTGGCTTCATCTGGGTCTTGTGACCTTTCTTGTCTCACCCACCAGCCTCTAAAACCTAGAGGAAATCTCTTTTATCCCATCCTTCAGGCCAGAAATTAGGTCCCTGGCAAGGCTGCAGGGATAAGGCAGGATGAGGCTTTCCCTGAGGCCTAGGGTGAGAGACTCAATGGGGTTGGACTCGATGGTCTTCAGAGGTCCCTTCCTAGCCCTAACATCCTGTGATCCTCTGAGACCAGGAACACCATCTTGACCCATGAGGTGGGAATACCATCAGCCAGCACAGGGTGGTCACTACTGACAGACACAGAAACTCCTGCTGCTCTTGGTGAGCGCTGTGATGCTCCCCAGAGGCCAGGCAGCTTCAGGACCTGCCCTTCCACCCTTAGAGGAGCTGCCTCAGCTCAGCATCTGAGCCTCAGCATCTCTCAGGCCACACAGGCAAGAGTCCTGCTTCTCTGCAGTTTGTAACTGCACAGAATCAGAGAATTGTTTGGGTTGGGGAAGACATTGAAGATCAAGTCCTGCAGCTGCTAGGTCACCACCAACCATCTCCCTCAGCACCACTTCTACACAGCCTTTAAACATCTCCGGGGCTGGTGACTCCACCGCTCTCCTGGGCAGCCTGTTCCAGGGCTTCACAACCTCTTTGGTGAAGGAATTGTTCCTCATGTGCAGCCTAAACCTCTCAGCCTCCTCTTCTCTGGACTAAACAGCCCCAGGGCTCTCAGTCTCTCTTCACAGGGGAGATGCTCAAGTCCCCTGATCATCCTTGTGGCTCTCCCTTGGACTCTCTCCAGCAGGTCTCTGTCTCTCTTGACCTGGGGAGCCCATGGGATGGGGGTGATCCGATGGTGTCCTTCCACATGGCATTTCTACTGGTAGCAAACCAACCCAGCAGTGCAATGTTGAGCAGGGAGGAGAAAAGGGACATCTGAGAGGAAGGCAAAGTTTTGCTGAGCTGTGTTTCATCCAAAATGGTTGGAAGCCCTCTGGGGCTGCTCCTCCCTGCCTTGATTTTCATCCAGTGTGATTATTTTTTTGAGGTGCTCTATCTACCTGCTCCCCACATCAGAAAGGCAGCTCTGCAGCAGACCAAGCAGGCCAGAGGAAGAGGGGAGAGGAGGAGGTTGGAAGGCTAGGAGTACAGATGCCTCTGCAGCATGCACAGGGTAGGGTGGCTGCCTCTGCTGGGGAGGAAGGGCTGGCAGGCAGTGCTGGGAAGCTGCTGCAGGGCTGGCTGCACAGCCTGCAGGCTGGGAGCTGGGAGGGTGGCAGGCATTTAGCTGTGTCCCAGTCGACATCTGGTGCAGGGAGAGAGTGGGAGGGGAGGAGGGGGAGAAGGCAGTCTGATTTCTCAGTTAGCTGCCAGCTCTTTCATTGCCTTGCCAGCTTCTAGCAGCCCAAGTGGTGAGGCAGCCCATCCTCTGCCTGAGACCAGGAAATGTTTTCACACCATAGAAACATCCAAATCTCCCCAGCAAAAGAGGGGAAAAAATTACAAAGCCTCAGTGAATGGCTGTCCCTCGGCAGGGTGAGGGCCAGGGCACGTTCTCAAGTGCTGCCCTCCAAGCAGGGGTGCTGAGCAAGAGCTGCCCTGCCCTCAGAGAGCAGCTG
The DNA here is from genome assembly GCA_033816785.1 of Picus viridis. Classification (NCBI taxonomy): domain Eukaryota; kingdom Metazoa; phylum Chordata; class Aves; order Piciformes; family Picidae; genus Picus; species Picus viridis. The sequence goes on from CM066574.1 coordinate 34,415,956, forward strand.
TGGGGAGCCAGCCCACACAGCCTTACCTTCCTCCTCGATTTCTGGGCTGCAGGTCTCGATTTTGGTTCAAGGGCCCAGGATGCTTTCTAGCTGCTGGCTGCTTACTGCAAAGCAGGCCCTGTTTGGTCACTCATTAACCAGAAAGAAGCAAACAAGACAGAAGATTGTTCATTCCAGAGGCCCTTTACGCTCACTGAGCTGAGACAAATGTCTTTATTTCATTGGGCAAAGTAATTTTCTAAGCAATTAATTTCATCCTTAGTCCTTTATAGTCCTGATATGCTGAGAAATATTTTCCTGCAGCTCAGCTAAATGGCAAATGGGCTTCCCATAAAAGCCTCTCTGGTCTCCTGGGCATCATGTTTTGTGAAGAGATGGCAGGAGAGTGAAATGTGCTTCCCCAACCCCTTTCCACACACACCCCACACACTTTTAGTTTAGATGGTGTTGGACACCATCACTGGAGCTGGGAATCAGAGTTTTAAGCCTCCCTGTGGCTGGTGGGGTAATGAGCAATTCAGTTGAGTGTGGCTGCACCCACCAGAACTACCTACTGCTGCTCCCATCAGACCTTTGGGAGGGTTGGGAAAAGATTTGGGGTTTGTTAATCCAGCTGTAACTTGTGCACTGGCTCAAGGCCTTGGAGTGCTGAAGCCCTTGAGCACATTCAGTGAGCCAAGACTTGTTAGTTAACACAGGCAGGGCCGGGGCTGATCTCCAGGTGGGCTCCAAGAAACGTTTGTTCCTGAGAAATCTGAGGAGGGACCTTTGGAAACCCACAGTCCTGCCTGTGGAGAGGCCACTTGGTCGGACTGTGGTGCCAGGCCTCCTTGGAGGCAGCGCTTGAGTGCTCTGCTGAGGCAGGGCTCAGGAGAATGCAGGAGAAATAATAGTGTTTTTCATTGCAGAGGAAATGTTGCAGAAGCTTTGGCAGGGAGGACCCTTGCACTGTGCAGTGTCTGCTGTATGGAGCCCGTGGGGAGGGTGAGGGACGTGCTAGTTGTGGCAGGCCAGGCACCAGTGTCACCCAAGGGACAGCAGCCTTGTCACAGGCAGGCTGTTGAAGGTTGGCTGTGTAGCAGCAGAGACCTCTTGCACACCCCTGGCTCTTCAGAAGATTAAATGTGGGCAGCTTTTGATGGAGGGCAGCAGAAGAGAATCACAGAATGGCTCAGGTTGGAAGAGACCTCAGAGACCAGCTGCTCCAACCTCCCCACCATGCCCAGGGACACTTCTCAGCTAGACTTGGGTGCTCAAGGCCTCATCCAGCCTGGCCTTCAACACCCCAAGGAGGAGGCAGCCACAGCCTCCCCGGGCAGCCGATTGCAGAGCCTCACCACCCTCCTACTGAAGAACTTTGTGAGCTCCAGTCTCACCCTGCTTTCCCACAGCTCCAAACCATTCCCCCTTCTCCTGTCTCTAGACACCCTCATGAAAAGTCCCTCTGCAGCTTTCCTGCAGGATCCCTTCAGCTACTGGAAGGCAGCTCTGAGGTCCTCCTGGAGTCTTCTCTTCTCCAGGCTGAAGACCCCCAGCTCCCTCAGCCTGTGCTCAGAGCAGATCCAGCACTAGCAGAACTGCACTGTGAATTCCAGCTTCCCTGGCTCTGGGAAGCAATCAGTGTTTCAACTGTTGCCTAGAGCCTGGGAAAGATGCTGTTTGAGCCTGAGGGGTTTGCAAAGGTTCCTGTCCTTTTATTTGGAGAAGAGCTAATAAACAAGAAACAGCTAGGGACTGTCTTGAGTTTGTACTGAGATGAGTAACAGCCAAAGACAAATATCCTGGGCTCTTCCTGGCATTTGTGGTGATGAGTCACCTGAAGACCTGAGCAGCTAACTGATGGACAGCCAGGCACTGGGAGCTACTGGGAGCCAGCCAGGAAGGGCTTTATCTGACAGCAAGGGGAGGGAAGGGAGCACAGGCAGCAAGGTTTGGGCTGCTGGCTGAGGATGCTCTGGCTGGGCGGCCCCCAGGCTCAGCTTTTGCTTTCAGTCTCACCAAGTGAGCCCCACCTTCCCCCACAGACAGCAAGCTGCCCTCAGCAGATGATGGTAGAGTTGATCTTCATGAGGGTAAGAAGGCTCCACAGAGGGACTTGGACAGGTTGGATCCATGGCCAACATTACCAGGAGGAGCTTCAACAAGGCCAAGCGCCAGGTCCTGCACTTGGGTCACAACAACCCCAAGCAAAGCTCCAGGCTTGGGGCAGTGTGGCTGAAAGCTGCTGGCAGAGAGGGACATGGGGGTGCTGATGGACAAGCAGCTGAATAGGAGCCGGCAGTGTGCCCAGGTGGCCAAGAAAGCCAAAGGCATCCTGGCTAGGATCAGCAATGCTGTGTCCAGCAGGGGCAGGCAGGGGATTGTCCCCTGGCTCTCAGCTCTGGGGAGGCCACACCTGGAGTATTGTGTCCAGGTTTGGGCACCTCAATACAAGAGAGATGTGGAGGTGCTGGAGCCAGGGCAGAGGAGGGCAAGGAGGCTGGGAAGGGCCTGGAGAAGAAATCTGATGAAGAGCAACTGAAGGAGCTGGGGATGGTTAGTGTGGAAAAGAGGAGGCTGAGAGGAGACCTCATTGCTGTCTACAGCTCCCTGAAAGGACCTTGTGGAGAGGCTGCTGCTGGTCTCTTCTCACAGGTGACAGAACAAGGGGCAATGGCCTCAAGCTGCCACTGGGGAGGGTTAGTCTGGATATCAGGAAACATTTTTTCCCGGCAAGAGTGGTCAGGGATTGGAATGAGCTGCCCAGGGAGGTGGTGGAGTCCCCAAGCCTGGCTGTGTTTGAAGGTGGTTTGGCTGTGGTGCTTGGGGCTCTGGTTTAGGGGTGAGCCTTGCAGAGCAGGGTTCTGGGTTGGACTTGGTGATGCTGAGGGTCTCTCCCATCCTGAGTGTTTCTGTGGTTCTATGGCTGTGTGAGGGTGAAAGATCTGTCCTGGGGCAGCAGGTCAGACCCGAGGGCCCTGCTTCCCTCAGCAGAGCCCAGGGCCAGGCTGCCGTTCGAGTGCATCCTGTTTACAGCCCAGCCCAGCCCAGAGGGCAGCAGGAGTATTTTTAAACAAAGCAGAAGAATGCAGACTGCGCTGTAATCGCCCTCGGTTGGGGAAACAAACAGCCGAGCCGCAAGCCGAGCCGCAGCCGAGCCGTTTGCTCAAGAGGCAGGATTCCTGTCCCCGCCAGCTGTCTGCCAAGGGCAGGCTCTGACTTTTCCCCTCCTCTTCCACCGATTTCCCCACCGCGGGTCCGGTGCAGCCCGATGGAGCAATGTTTGCCAGAGGTAACGGGCTGAGAGCTTTGCGTTCGTGTGGCACGCCAGGAGCCGGGCTGCTGAGCGTTCCTCGTTTGGCAGTGCCAGGCAGGGCTGCGAGCCGCGCCGGCGAGCCGCGCCTGCGCTTCCACAGCAGCCTTGCGCTGGCGGAGAGGCAGGGGGAGGGGACAAAACCCCCAAACAACAACAGCAGAAAGAAAGAAACCAAGCTAAAAATGTCCCTGGATGCTAAAAATACTGCAAACAGGAACAGAGAATTCACCTCCCTGGGTGGTTTTTTCAGGCTCACATGTGCTGTGGGTTTTATTATAGGATGAGAGCTGCCAAAGCTGTGCCGAAGGCTGCAGCTGAGTTTCCATTTATAAATCTGCTTTTTGGCTTCTCCCCAAACCCAGGGAAGGCTTTGTAGGTGCTGCAAAAGCCAGAGGTAGGCAGCCTGTTGGGGGGGGATGTGAGGGAGTAGCTGAATGTGGCACTTGGTGGCACGGTTTAGCTGAGGTGGTTCTGTTAGGTCATAGGCTGGACTCAGCACTGGTTAGGCCACACCTTGAGTCCTGTGTCCAGTTCTGGGCTCCACAGTTTAAGAAGGACATTGAGACACTCAAATGATGCCTGGACACCAATGCAGTGCCCAGAGAAGGGCAATAAAGCTGGGGAGGGGTCTGGAGCACAGCCCTGTGAGGAGAGGCTGAGGGAGCTGGGCTTGCTTAGCCTGCAGAAGAGGAGGCTCAGGGAGACCTTCTTGCTCTCTCCAACTCCCTGAAGGGAGGTTGCAGCCAGGTGGGGGTTGGTCTCTTCTCCCAGGCAAGCAGCACCAGAACAAGAGGACACAGTCTCAAGCTGTGCCAGGGGAGGTTTAGGCTGGAGGTGAGGAGAAAGTTCTTCCCAGCAAGAGAGATTGGCCCTTGGGATGTGCTGCCCAGGGAGGTGGTGGAGTCACCATCCCTGGAGGTGTTCAAGAAAGGCTTGGGTGTGGCACTTGGAGCCATGGTTGAGTTGTCAGGCGGTGTTGGGTGATAGGTTGGACTCGATGATCTCTGAGGTCTTTTCCAGCCTCAATAATTCTGTGATTCTCTGTGAATGTTGCAGTGAGGAGCCTGAAGCAGCCTGGCTGTGCGGAGCACGGATCCCAGGGGGGTTGGAACCCTTGAGGTCCCTTCCAGCCCTGACAATTGTGTGATTCTATGTTCTCAGCTCTCCAAGCTCTACAGCTGCACCAAGGGGCCAGCTCATCACTCCCGCTAGCACCATCCTGCCTCTTGCTCAGGCTCCATCTGCAATGCATGAGGGATATGAAACACCTTGCAGCTGGCAGTGGTGATAATCAGGCTAATAAATAGCCTGGTTGCTTGCAAAATGATCATTTGTTCCACAATAGTCCTTATTAATAGCACAGGGATGGTGGTGGCCATCTGGGGCCTCAGCGATGCAAGCCGCTGCAAGAATTCCCTCAGGCTTGGCTTGGCTTGGCTGGGCTCTGAGGCTGCTGGGGAGCTGTGGCTGCTGCTGGGTTTGTCCCAGGTCAAAGGGGTGCTAAAATTGGGCAAGGTTTCCTTGGTGAAATCTGTTTCCAGTCAAAACATCTCTCTGTGGCTCTGCATGTTTCATAAGACGAGCGGGAAAAGCATGAAGGGGAACCTTGACCCTGGGAGCAACACTGCTGACTCCAGAAGACTTCACCCCCTGCACGAACTTGGGCTGCTTGATTTCTTCATGCATCCCACAGCTCATTAAAAGCCTCCCATGGAGATAAGCAACAAGAAGAAAGATCCCTCGAGCCTCCTGTAAAGCCTCAAGCTGGATGAACGCGTCCCTTTGTCACCTTGGGCATCAATCATAGACTCACAGAATTGTTAGGGTTGGAAGGGACTCAAGGAGCATCCAGTTGCAATCCCCTGGAGGTGTTCAAAAAAGGAAGCTGTGCCAGGGGGAAATTTAGGCCAGAGGTGAGGAGAAAGTTCTTCCCAGCAAGAGAGATTGGCCATTGGAATGTGCTGCCCAGGGAGGTGGTGGAGTCACCGTCCCTGGAGGTGTTCAGCAAAGGCTTGGCTGTGGCACTTGGAGCCATGGTTTAGAAGTCAGGAGGTGTTAGGTAACAGGCTGGACTTGATGATCTCTGAGGTCTTTTCCAGCCTCATTGATGCTGTGATCCTTGAGGTCCCTTCCAACCCTAACAATCCTGTGACCCTGTGATCCTTTCTGCCATCGCTTCCCCGTGAACCTCTGCAGGCAGCCCAGAAGCCACATGCCAGGGAGTAGCAGGCTGTGTAGGAGGGCAACACAGCTTCAAGCCTTTGCTTCTAAAATGAGCACTTGGCAAGCTTTAAATGTAAGAGGTCCCTGTTGGCATCGTGCAGCCGGAGCCAGCTGTGCCCTCGGATGGAGTCCCAGCACTTGGTGGTAACAGACACCAGTAAGGCTCACCAGCAGCTTGCTGAGAGCACGGCCATAGCTCAACAGGGTGGGGTGTGTGGGGGGAAACTCTGCCTCCCAGCTATAATTAGCAAGTAATTCAGCATGACAGGAATGGGGCAACAGACCAAAGCAGCTGGTGCCCCCATGCCATAAGTGGTTCAGAGGTTTGGTTTCAGATGAATCACGGAATAAACCAGGTTGGAAAAGACCTTCAAGATCATCAGGTCCAACCATCACCCAACACCAGCTCATCAACTCAACCATGGCACCAAGTGCCTCAGCCAGGCTCTTCTTAAACACCTCCAGGGATGGTGACTCCACCACCTCCCTGGGCAGCACATTCCAATGGGCAGTCACTCTCTCTGTGTAGAACTTCTTCCTAACATCCAGCCTGAACCTCCCCTGGTGCAGCTTGAGACTGTGTCCTCTTGTTCTGGTGCTGCTTGCCTGGGAGAAGAGACCAACTCCCCCCTAGCTACAACCTCCCTTCCCCACTGGAGTTCTGCTCTCTGCCAGCACCCCTGCTTCACCTGAGCATCCCCAGGGATTGGGGAAACTAATAAAAATGCAGAATACAGAATTAACCAGGTTGGAAAATACCTTAGTGATCACTGAGTCCAACCCAACACCTTCTAATCAACTCAACCATGGCACCAAGTGCCTCATCCAGCCTCTTCCTAAACACTTCCAGTGATGTGTATTTTTACCACAGAGGTGAAAATGAAAGTGTGGAAGAGCTGGCTGGGCTGGATGCATTTTCCAGATGCTCTCTGGTGTCTGCTGAGGAGGAGTTTTGACAGAAAAAGGTGCAGGGCACGTACCAGGATGATTGAGGGACTGGAGCACTGCCCTGTGAGGAGAGGCTGGGAGCCCTAGGGCTGTTTAGTCAGGAGAGGAGAAGGCTGAGAGGGATCTGATCAATGTCTATCAATAGCTGAGGGGTGGGGCTCAGGAGGGAGGGGACAGGCTCTGCTCACTTGCACCCTGGGTTAGGACCAGGGTCAATGGATATAAACTCCAGCACAGGAGGTTCCACCTCAACATGAAGAGGAACTTCTGCTCTGTGAGGGTCACAGAGCCCTGGAGCAGGCTGCCCAGAGAGGTTGTGGAGTCTCCTTCTCTGGAGCCTTTCCAGCCCCATCTGGATGTGTTCCTGTGTGACCTGTGCTGGATTCTCTGGTCCTGCTCTGGCAGGGGGTTGGACTGGAAGATCTCCAGAGGTCCCTTCCAACCCCTAACATCCTGTGGTCCTCTGTGATCCTGTACTGTCATGGGGTGAAGACATCCCTCATGGGGCAACATGGTGCTCCAGGGCAATCAAAAGACAGCAAACCCAGTGAGATTTGAGTCCTTTTCACAGACTCCAAGGAAACTCCCAAGCCAGTATTCAAATGCAAAGGTTTGGTTTTACTGTGTGCCACAGCAGGGTGTCAGAACTCAGCCAAGAAGCTCAGCAAGCAGAAGAAAAAGACAGCTTCTCCCTCCAAGAGCTCACCTGGGGGCGTGCAATGTCACCTGCAGGGAGCCAGGAGCCCCTGGAGGAGCTTGATCCCAGTGTGTGCAGAGTAAGATGCTGTAGGAAGTGGAAAGTTTTCCCTCAAGTTTTCCATAAATTCCCCCTTCCTGTGGTGTGGCAACGAGGCACCCTGGGGACTGGCCTGATGGGGTCACCAAAGGGGTTCACCGCAGTGCCTGCAGCAGGGCTTGGGGCACGCCCCACACCGGGCTCCCTGTGGACGGAAAAGGCAGTGCTGGGGCACAGGTGTCCTCTGCAGCGGAGCGTGCACTGAGGTTTCAACCGGCTTTGCTTGGTCAGCTTGACCTCTTGGTGGAGGAGCACTCGGGCTGATGGCTTCTTCCCTTTTCATTATTTGTCACAAGCCTGGGTTCTGATCCTCTGCCCATCCCTGCAGGGCTTGGCTGAGGCCTTTCTCTCTTCACCAGCTGAAGGCAGCAGGAAAACACCGCAGCTGGCCTGGAAATCACCAAGTAATCCTGGCCCAGCAACCCCTGCTCGTCACTGAGATAGCATGGGAGTGCCCCAGGGAAACAGAGAAGCCCCTTGGTCTCTTCAGTCCAGTACCTTCAGACTCCTTTCACATACCTATACATTTAAAAGAATTTTTTAGTGCCTGTCCAAACCAAACTGTGCCCAGAGTCACAGCCTGTGATTCGGGTTTGTCTCTTTGGCCGTGGCTCAGCACTTCCCTTCTGGCTGGAGAAGGGCTGATAAGATGTGGAGAGCTGGGCAGCAGCCAGGCAATCAGGTCACACAAGCAAAATCCAGTCAAATGGCTTTTTGGTCAGCGTCACTCTGGCCCAAACAGCCTCCACAGCCACAGCTGCTGGCAGCTCCTCTCTCCCTGGTAAGCTCAGAGCTGCTCTGCAGGAAGTTTTGGCATCCATGTAGCCCATCTCAGCTTGAGCCCTGGCCAGGCAGATACTTTGCCAGGCTAATTCTCTTACCATGCAATGGTAGGAGCCTGTGATCTAGGGGCAGCTTTTCTAAGGCTTGAGGATCTTTCACTTGCACAAAATTCAACATCTTTATTGATGCTCTGGAGGAGGGGATTGAGTCCATCAGCAGTAAGTTTGCAGATGACACCAAGCTGGGGGCAGGAGTTGATCTGTTAGAGGGTAGAAGGGCTCTACAGAGGGACCTTGCCAGGCTGGACAGATGGGCAGAGTCCAACAGGATGGCATTCAACAAGTCCAAGTGCCGGGTGCTGCACTTGGCCACAACAACCCCAGGCAGAGCTACAGGCTGGGGTCAGAGTGGCTGAGAGCAGCCAGGCAGAAAGGGACCTGGGGGTGCTGGTGGACAGCAGCTGAACATGAGACAGCAGTGTGCCCAGGTGGCCAAGAAGGCCAATGGCATCCTGGCCTGCATCAGGAATAGTGTGGCCAGCAGGAGGACACAGTCTCAAGCTGTGCCAGGGAGGTTCAGGCTGGATATTAGGAAGAAATTCTTCCCAGCAAGAGCGATTGGCCATTGGGATGTGCTGCCCAGGGAGGTGGTGGAGTCACCATCCCTGGAGGTGTTCAAGAGGGGATTGGACGTGGCACTTGGAGCCATGGTTTAGTTGTCAGGAGGTGTTGGGTGACAGGTTGGACTTGATGATCTCTGAGGTCTTTTCCAGCCTGGTTGATTCTGTGATTCTGCAAAGAAGGGAGACCCTCACAGGCATTGCAGCTTCTCCTGAAGCAGTTCATACCTCTGGGAATCATGCAGGGAGCCATGTGTGTGTTCACTGCAACTCCCTGGGTGTGCCATGGAAGACATCAGAAGCATTATGGTCTGCTTGCCCTTCTGGTTATCCTCCTCAGGCAGACTTTGAGTTCAGTTTCTGTTCTAAAAGATGTTGTTTGAAGTGCATGGAGCATTTCTTGCTCATCCCAGCTGATTGCAGTGGAAGCTAACAGTGCTAATTATCTCTCTCACACCTCCTTCCTATTTTTATCTGCTGCTGTTGAATACAGTGGAGAAGCCATTGGATGCTCCCAGAACATTTCCCTGCTCAAACCTCTCCTGCCCAGCAAGAGGATTAGTAAGCAGGTGATGCTAATAGCTGCAAATCCAGGTCCCCAGCCTGGCCCCTCTTTAGCAGGTGCCTGAGGGTTACTTCTTCCCACCTAGTGATTTCTGGTTAATGCCTCCCCGCTCATTGCTGATCCTCTTCTATGGTGGGGCTGGCAGTCGAGGCAGAGCTACCCAGTGACCTCCATGGTGGGGAAGGCAGTGAGGGTGTTGGCATCCTGCACTCCCAGGCTCTGTGGCAGCGTGTCCCTCCAGCTCCAGGCATGCAGCACAATTGTTATCACTTGTCTTTGGTAGCCCTTCCTTCCAGTCTTGGTCACCACCACCTGTGCCCCATGAAGGTTGTGCTGAAATCCTCTGCTTTGAGGCTGTATCAGGAAGAGTGTGGCCAGCAGGAGCAGGGAGGACATTCTGCCCTGTGCTCAGCACTGGTTAGGCCACACCTTGAGTCCTGTGTCCAGTTCTGGGCTCCTCAATTTAGGAAAGATGTTGAGGCACTGGAAGGTGTCCAGAGAAGGGCAACAAAGCTGGGGAGGGGTCTGGAGCACAGCCCTGTGAGGAGAGGCTGAGGGAGCTGGGGTTGCTTAGCCTGCAGAAGAGGAGGCTCAGGGAGACCTTCTTGCTCTCTCCAACTCCCTGAAGGGAGGTTGTAGCCAGGTGGGGGTTGGTCTCTTCTCCCAGGCACCCAGCCCCAGAACAAGAGGACACAGTCTCAGGCTGTGCCAGGGGAGGCTCAGGCTGGATGTTAGGAAGAAGTTCTTCCTAGCCAGAGAGATTGGCCATTGGGATGTGCTGCCCAGGGAGGTGGTGGAGTCACCATCGCTGGAGGTGTTTAAGAAGAGCATGGATGAGGCACTTGGTGCCATGGTTGAGTTGATGAGATGGTGTTGGGTGATAGGCTGGACTTGATGATCTCAGAGGTCTTTTCCAACCTAGTTAATTCTGTATTCTGTAGCCGATTAGTTAGGGTTGGGTGATCAGTTGGACTTGATGATCTTGGAAGTTTCTTCCAACCTGGCTGATTCTGTGATTCCGTGAGTTGAGGACCTTTGTCCTTATCCTGAACAGATAACTGGATGGCTAGCTGAACAGATATCTAGAACACATCCTGCTCAGTGATCTTCCTTTTCAGCTCCAGTCTCTTTGGAGGGACTGCAGTTTCTGGAGTGAGCAGCATGTTTCACAGTGTCTGCTGCTGCAAGTGAGAACACCTGATGCTTATAGCTAGCACCAAGGACTGGGCTGCAGGAAGGCTCTGGCTCATACTTGCTCCTAAGGAGACCCGAGTCACTGCTGAAGGTTGTGTGCCATGTTGGGGATGCAGTAAGTGAGAGGCCAGATCCCTGGGGAGGAGTGGGCAGGACAGGTGACCCTCAACTGAGCAGCAAAGGATTCCATTCCACGTGTGCCATACTCGGTGCAAAGCTGACGGATCACGAGGCTCAAATCTCCTCTTCAGTGGCTGGCAGCTGGGCAGGGCTCTGGCCATTCTGCCTTCCATCCTGATCTGTGCAGTCCTGAATCCAGCTCCTGAATCTGCTTCTCACCTGCCTCTGAGTCCAGCGTGGGACTTGCCCCGTGCCTGCCCACAGGTGATGCTGACATGGCTGCCGTCAGGGGGGCTGGGGGCACCACTGGCTTGTACATATTGGTACATAGTTTTATTGGTATTATTTCCACTCAAACTGGTTTAGTTCCCAGCATGAAAAGCCTCTCTCTCTCCTCCTCCCTTTCTCTTCCCCTTTGGAAGGAGGACTGGATGATCTTTCAAGGTCCCTTCCAGTCCCTATCATTCTGTGATTCTCTGCAGAGTGTCTCTCACTCCTTTAGTAGCTCACCCAGCCCTAACCCCCGATGATCCTTTACCTGTTTCCCATCACTGGCAGGCTATAGTCTTTAAAGGTCATGCAGGCACAGAGTGAAACCTGAGCATGCTGCCTGTGGCAGGCCCAGGCTGCTGCCAGAGACACGAAATTCCTCTCTGGGAAAGGCGAGGAGAGGGGGCTGGGCCAGGGCTCCCTGCTGGTAGCACAACTGCTTGGGAGAGAAAATGCAGGGAGAAGGGAAGGAACACAGCACTGCAAACCAGAAGGGTCCTGCAGAGACAGCCCCTTCTTGCTCAGCCTCCATCTGCTGACTGATCTCACTAATGCCTCCCTGATGTCACACGGCAGGTCCCCACAGCACGCCCTGCTCCTATGCCACCGTTTCTTCACCCTTTCTCTTTGCAGATGTGGGCAGGGAGGCAGCAAAAGGTGAAATGCCTCTGCTGAGGTCACAGAGCAGATGTAGCAATTGGGAACAGGAGGTGGTTTCTCTGAGAATTCCTGCTTTGAGGCAGGAGAAGGCAGGGGATTTTGACTAAGGCCCTCCAGATGGTTTTAGTGGGGCCAACACAGCAGCTCCAGCTCTGTTGGTGCTTCCCACTTGCACTGTGCAGCTTTCTAGGATGAAGAAAGAATGGTAAGGACAGGCCCAGGAGTCTCCTTCTCTGGAGACCTCCAAGATCCATCTGGATGTGATCCTGTGTGTCCTGTGCTGGAGTCTCTGGTCCTGCTCTGGTAGGGGCCTTGGACTTGATGATCTTCAGAGGTCACTTCCAACCCCTAACATCCTGTGATCCTGTGATCCCATAGGCACAAGAAGGATTGTCACATGCAGCTGGAAAATGCAACCCTGGGATAAATGTTGCAGGGCTTGCTGGTCCCACCTGAGCCTTATGTCAGGTAGGACCCAGGGTCCTACATTGTACGTGAGGGCTCTGGGCATGGGGCAAATCCAGCGTACACCAAAATGCTCCAATGGACAGAATTAGAGACACCAAACCTTGGGATTTCAGCCTGGGAACAGCAGCAGTTTGCCATGTCACAGCCTTGGTCCTTGGACTTCCTCTCCAGTAATTTCCAAAGGTCTGTGCTTCGAGGAGCTCAGAGTTCCCACTGAGCTCTTCTAGCTGCCAAAGCTCAGGGGGAAGCAGCACTCCACCAGCCCAGAGTTATCTCTGACAGCTGCTGGGCTTTGTGCTCTCAGAGAAGGAAGGTTGGAGTGGCAATTAGGACCCAATGCTTGGGTCAAACATAAGGCTCCAGGTGGCCACAGAAGGACATCTTGGAACAAAACTAGAAGTGGGTAGATTCAGATTGGATGTGAGGAAGAGGTTCTTCCCCATGAGGGTGGTGAGAGACTGGCACAGGTTGCCCAGGGAGGTGGTGGCAGCCTCATGCCTGGAGGATTTTAAGGTCAGGCTGGATGTGGATATGAGCAACCTGCTGCAGTGTGAGGTGTCCCTGCCCATGGCAGGGGGTTGAAACATGTCCAGAGAAGGGCAACGAAGCTGGAGAGGGGTCTGGAGCACAGCCCTGTGAGGAGAGGCTGAGGGAGCTGGGGTTGCTTAGCCTGCAGAAGAGGAGCCTCAGGGCAGACCTTCTTGCTCTCTACAACTCCCTGAAGAGAGGTTGCAGCCAGGTGGGGGTTGGTCTCTTCTGCCAGGCAGCCAGCACCAGAACAAGAGGACACAGTCTCAAGCTGTGCCAGGGGAGGTTTAGGCTGGAGGTGAGGAGAAAGTTCTTCCCAGCAAGAGAGATTGGCCCTTGGGATGTGCTGCCCAGGGAGGTGGTGGAGTCGCCATCCCTGGAGGTGTTCAAGAAAGGATTGGATGTGGCACTTGGTGCCATGGTTTAGTTGTCAGGAGGTGTTGGGTGATAGGTTGGACTTGATGATCTCAAAGGTCTTTTCCAACCTGGTCTATTCTATTCTATTCTATACTATACTATACTATACTATACTATACTATACTATACTATACTATTCTATCTGGCTGATCCTTGAGGTCCCTTCCAAGCCTGACAGTTCAATGATTGTGTGATCTTCAGCTCTCAGAGCACCATGGGTCATTAGAAAACCAAGCAGGACTTTAAATATAATGGAGCATGAATGTATGGCTTAAAATGACAAGGTTTGGTTTTATCCAGGAAAAGGGAAAGCCCTGGGGAAATTAACTGGGAGAAAAAGGAGGTATTTAGGGCAGTGTGTGCTGGGGGGAGGAGTGGGATCTGGAGAGCAAAATTTCCTACCTGCCTAATGAAACTGTGTCCACAGTCAGCTGCCCAGGGAGAGCCACATTTCAGTGCAGTGTGAGACCAGGCAGCTCTCCCTTGCAATCTCACTCCAGTTTCTGTCATCAGGCACACAAGGCTCTGAAATCCATGTGTTTTGGAGGGGAAGGGGAAAGAAAGGTAAGAAAGCAAAAAGATCTCTGGCATGGCAGAAGTGAAGTAAAATGACTTCAATGTTTTATGGGCCCTGTTTCTAAAAAGAGAGCTGACTGATAAAGACCATCAAATATTCAGAGAGTCAGTAATCCCTGTTTACAGAGAGTGCTCAATGACCTCTGCAGCCCCTTCCAAATGGGAGTCTAATGGATGTCTCTCTGAGCAGCAGGAGAGGATGTCTGCTCCTCAGCTTCAGCCTCCAGAGAGCTGCTGCAGCTCCTCATCACAGCCTCGCTGAAAGCCACCTCGTGGTCCCCAGCCGTGGCAGCCGCCTGGGCTGCCTGCTCAGATGGTGCTGGACCACATCCATGATTCTGGCATCATTTTCCCCCTCCCCATTACCCAGGAATGCAAAGTAGCATTTTTCTTTTCCACACCAGAGGGTGAGAGGATCTTTGTGCTAACAAGATCCAGGCCTTAAGCTAATCTGTTGCACTGAGGTGAGCTCCATGTTGTCCCCTAGCACTCGGCTCTGGGGAGAACACACCTGGAGTATTGTGTCCAGGTTTGGGCACCTCAATCCAAGAGAGATGTGGAGGTGCTGGAGCCAGGGCAGAGGAGGGCAAGGAAGCTGGGAAGGGCCTGGAGAAGAAATCTGATGAAGAGCAACTGAAGGAGCTGGGGATGGTTAGTGTGGAAAAGAGGAGGCTGAGAGGACACCTCATTGCTGTCTGCAACTCCCTGAAAGGACCTTGTGGAGAGGCTGCTGCTGGTCTCTTCTCACAGGTAATTAGGGATAGAGCAAGAGGCAATGGCCTCAAGCTGTGACTGGGGAGGGTCAGACTGGAGAGTAGGAAACATTTTTTCCTGGCAAGAGTGGTCAGGGATTGGAATGAGCTGCCCAGGGAGGTGGTGGAGTCACCCTCCCTGGAGGTGTTCAGAAAAGGCTTGGGTGTGGCACTTGGAGCCAGGGTTTAGTTGTCAGGAGGTGTTAGGTATTAGGGAATAGGTTGGACTTGATGATCTCTGAGGTCTTTTCCAAGCTGGTTGATGCTATGATTCTATTCAGCCTCCTGGGAGGAAGATTTGTCCACGTGGGAGCTGCATTTCTGCCTCCTGCTTCCATTTCTACAGCAAAGAGCATCAGAAGCTGGTTCCTCCTTCACAGCATTTGCTTTGACACAGGCTGGAGCCTTCGTGGCTTTGGGTACCTAAGGCTCTTCGCTTGCAGGAACAGGTCACACCATGGTCGCAGATTTTATTAGCTTGAGTAAAATCGGATGAACCCTTCATTGAGCTTGCACAATGCAGGCCTCACACAAATGCCAGCTGGTAGGGGCTTGAAAACAATTCAGACCTAGCAAAAAAAAAAAAAAAAAAAGAAAGAGAAATGAAGTATTTTTAGCTCTGTTTCAACTCACAGCAGCAATCCTCACTTGTAACTAGCAGGGGGAGTGAAGCAGAAGCAGGGATGAGCAGGGGAGATTTAGGCTGGATGTGAGGAAGAAATTCTTCCCAGAGAGAGAGATTGGCCCTTGGGATGTGCTGCCCAGGGAGGTGGTGGAGTCACCATCCCTGGAGGTGTTTAGGAAGAGCCTGGCTGAGGCACTTGGTGCCATGGTTTAGTCGATGAGATGGTGTTGGGTGAGAGGTTGGACTTGATGATCTCAAAGGTCTTTTCCAACCTGGCTGATTCTGTATTCAGCTTGGACAAAAGAGCAAGAAAGGAAGTGTGGGGGGAAATGGTGGAATTAAAAGAGAAAAGGAATTTAAGTTGTTCTGCAGTCTTCTTATCTTGAATTGAGTACAAGAAACAATTGAATTAATTGAAGTAATTGCTGGGCTAATGAGGGCGGCCAGGCAATTGCAGGATTCCCAGAGTTTTCTTCCTTCCCTGTCCTTAAAATGCTGGGCAAACAAAGCGGGGTCCTTATGAGTGCAGGCTATCGGAATCCGACCGGAGCGGGGAAGGGGGCGAATGCCTGGGATTTGGCAGCACGGAAGGGAAAAGCTTCCCCTCGAGCAAACGGAGCTGTGTTGCCACCAGAGCTAACTTCGCAGCTTAAACACCCGAGCTGCTTGAAAAAAACCCTCTACTTGAGGATGCTGAATGTGTAGGTTAAACTCCTAATGAGGTGTTAAGTGGCTCAGGAGTTTATTTCCTTCCCCAGGTGCTAAGGGAAAGGGCAGCTCCCAGCCTTGACATTTCGGTGCCGCCCATCAGGACCGGAAGAATTCTCCTCGCCTCGTTTGCCGCAGGGCGAGGAGCTCTCAGCTGCCGGCAGCGCAGGAGGGATTATCTTTCCCTCTCGTTATTCTTTTCTAGCAGCCTCTGTTGTTCCTTAGGCAGGGAGGAAGCCGCTGCAGGAAGGATGACAAAGTAGCCTGCGCTCGGGGAAGCTTGTCAGGCAGTCTCAGCAGGCTGAGGAGCTCCCATGGAAAGCCAGCACTGTGCCAGCTCATTAGAGAACACAGCTCCTAATGACATGGGGTGCCGGCTACTCGGTGCCTTTTCCTAGGCACCAGGCTTTCTAACTCAGCACAGGTCATCTCCAATCAACAGGGGTTTTAAGCCTCAGCTGACAGCTGCTTTCAAGCAAAATCTCTGAGAGCAGAGCTGGGAATGGTTTGGAAAGGCTTTTTTTTAGCACAGAGCAGGCTGAAGCCAGGAGGAGGTAAATATTTCTCTCTGGTCGTCGTGTGTCCTATGTAGGTGCTGCTTTGCTGTGGCACTCTGTTCTTTCAGCCTCCTGAAATTAAGAACTCACTCAATTAATTTAAGCTCTAGCTTCATTTCTCTCCTGGAGCCACTCATTTTGTGAGATGAGGCTGACTGGTGGTGATTTCCATCACGAGAGCAATACCAGAAGTCTGACTGCAAGGTGGGAAGTACTAAAGGAAACACCCCCCAAAAAAAAACTACTACTAAAGCATAGTAATAATAATGATGATGGATGGACAAGTCCTGGGGCTCCTTTTGGGGTGCTGCTTAGCTCAGCAGAGATGAGCTGGGTGGGTTATTGTAGACGATAACATCAAGGGATGAACGTGTCCAGAGAAGGGCAACAAAGCTGGGGAGGGGTCTGGAGCACAGCCCTGTGAGGAGAGGCTGAGGGAGCTGGGCTTGCTTAGCCTGGAGAAGAGGAGGCTCAGGGGAGACCTTCTTGCTCTCCCCAACTCCCTGAAGGGAGGCTGTAGCCAGGTGAGGGTTTGGTCTCTTCTCCCAGGCAACCAGCCCCAGAACAAGAGGACACAGTCTCAAGCTGTGCCAGGGGAGGTTCAGGCTGGATGTTAGGAAGAAATTCTTCCCAGCAGGAGAGATTGTCCATTGGGATGTGCTGCCCAGGGAGGTGGTGGAGTCACCATCCCTGGAGGTGTTTAGGAAGAGCCTGGCTGAGGCACTTGGTGCCATGGTTGAGTTGATGAGATGGTGTTGGGTGAGAGGTTGGACTTGATGATCTCAAAGGTCTATTCTATTGTAAAAAGAAGAATGATAAGGTCTGAATGATGCCCTTGGTCTGACAACTAACATAAAGTTAGTTGGATAAACTTCCTCTCTTTTTTCAGTTCTTTGCTCTCGCTGATGCTAGCTGATGGCTCCTGCTGGCTTGCTGACCTTGGCTGCAAGTACTCACAACCTGCTCTCTGCTTTTCTCCTCTTTCTTTTTCCCTTGTCTGGAGGGAAGGGGAGAGGGGGAAGCTATTGGTAGCCCCTGGTTTTGTCCAGGGGGAGTTCTTGTGCTGTTTGTAAGTTGTAACTATAGTCATGTTTTGTACACATGCCCTGAATTTCCTATTCCTAGGTTTTAGTTTCTTTGTAAGCAGAGCTTCACTTGCTTCCACTGAGCTGGCCTGGAAACTTTTTTGGGGAGGGGAAATTCTCTCAAATTAGTTGGAGGGTAATTTCAACCCACCAGAGTAGGACTGGTATTAGGTTCAGAGAAAGGGAAGCTGAGCCTCCTGCTTTCCCTGGGCTAGGCAGGCTCCCTCCATGCTGTGCTGTTTGGCAGAGCCCTGCTTTTCACACACCCCCTTCCCACAAAGCCTGTGTCTCAGTGCAGATAACCTCCCAGCAAAGGCTCCTGTCATACCTGTTGTCCAATTATGTCAGCCTGCAAAAACAGCTCCCAGAGAACAAAAATAGCTTTGACAGTAGGAATTAGACTGCTCTGCTTTGTGACTCATTTCAGTGCTTTGATGTGATAACTTAGATGCTGTCACAGTCAACTCTGTACTCTGCCTTGGTAACAGATGAAACTTGGAGTTAGGTCTGTCTTGGCCCTTTGTGTTTCTGAAACATGTTTGGACTTTCACTTTGGAACATGCCCAGAGAAGGGCCAGGGGGATGAGCAGAGGGCTGGAGCTGCTCTGCTATGGAGGCAGACTGAGAGAGTTGGGGCTGTTGAGTCTGGAGAAGAGAAGGCTCTGAGGAGACATTCCAGTGGACTTTCCAGTATCTGAAGGGGGCTACAGGAAAGCTGGGGAGGGACTTCTGATTGTGTCAGGGAGTGATAGGACTGGGGGGAATGGAGCAGAACTAGAAATGGGGAGATTGAGATTGGATGTGAGGAAGAAGTTGTTCCCCAGGAGGGTGGTGAGAGCCTGGCACAGGTTGCCCAGGGAGGTGGTGGCAGCCTCATCCCTGGAGGTGTTTGCAGCCAGGCTGGATGTGGCTGTGAGCAACCTGCTGTAGTGTGAGGTGTCCCTGCCCATGGCAGGGGGTTGGAACTGGCTGCTCCTTGAGGTCCCTTCCAGCCCTGACAATTCTATGACACTCTGAAATGCCTTTCCCCCCCCTGCAGGCTAAACTAGGAGAAGATTTCAACATTTTCCCAGCTCTATCATCACTGGCATTTAAAAATTATCATTTATTTCAATCCATCTGTGCCCAAGCTCTTGCTGCCTTCTGTAGCTGCAGTGGAGACCATCCTCCCCAAGGGACAGTGCCAACAAGAGTTGCTTGCATTGCTTAGCTTAAGGTACCCTGGTGCCAAAGCCCAGCTCCTGTGACTCAGTAGGTCACGCTGCTGAGGTCGTGCAGCCTCCTCAAAGCCAGGCAAACACAGGCAGCAGAAGAGGACTTCCTCCAAAAGAAACCCAAGCCTGCATGCAGGACCTCTAGGCCAGTAAAGCCAAGGGGGGCTCTGCACATAGAATCATTGAATTGTCAGGGTTGGAAGGGACCTCAAGGATCAGCCAGTCCCAACCCCCTGCCATGGGCAGGGACACCTCACACTACAGCAGGCTGCTCACAACCACATCCAGCCTGGCCTTAAAAGCTTCCAGGGATGCCACCCATGCTGCAAGATGAGCAGCTGCTTGACAGCTTTCCTGCATGGACACTCATGTCTCATTTAAGACATGGCCTTCCAGTTTACTCCGCTGCACTGCCTGATCTGGAGTGACTTCATGGATCATTTAGAGGAGTGTGGCCAGCAGGGCAAGAGAGGGGATTCTGCCCCTTGACTCTGCTCTGCTGAGACCCCAGTTTGAATACTGCCTCCAGTTCTGGTGTCCCCCAGCATTAAAAGGACACAGCTGTTGGAGTGAGTCCAGAGGAGGCCACAAAGGTGATCCAAGGGCTGAAGCAGCTCTGCTGTGAGGATAGGCTGAGGGAGCTGGGGGTGTTCAGCCTGGAGAAGAGAAGACTCTGGGGGGACCTCAGAGCTGCCTTCCAGTATCTGAAGGGATCCTGCAGGAAGGCTGCAGAGGCACTTTTCATGAGGGTGTCTAGAGACAGGACAAGGGGGAATGGTTTGAAGCTGAGGGAGAGCAGGGTTAGACTGGAGCTGAGGAAGAAGTTCTTCAGTAGAAGGGTGCTGAGACTCTGAAATAGACTGCCCATGGTGGTGTTCAAGACCAGACTGGATGAGGCCTTGAGCAGCTGAGTCTAGTTGAGAGGTGTTCCTGCCTGTGGTGGGGGGTTGGAGCAGCTGATCTCTGAGGTCTCTTCCAACTGAAGCCATTCTGTGGCAATGGCACAGGAAGGGAAAGCTGCTCTAGAGAGGATCCCTTTGCACTGCACACGAGAAGAGCTGCTGCCACAGAACGAGCCCAGAGTTCTCAGCTGTGCTACTGCCCATCACGCTCTGCAGTGTGGTTAGATGTGAGCAGCATCCTGCTGAAGCATAGCTGAGGGCTGTAGGCACCCACTTGGTTGCTTGGCTGCTTAGTCACAGGTTATAGGGTGCCAACTCCCAGGGTTATGTTCCTCTTTTAATTGCCCCTGCATTACTCAGTTAAACTCTGTCATTGACCATGCTGCAGGAGACCGTTCTCCAGTGTCTGTGCTCTGTTCTGTTGTGTGTCACCTCATCTGAAAATGAGCTCCAAAGTGAAATAAAGATTGTCCTATCTGTTGAGCATGAAGGGTTTAGCAATGAGGTGGGGTAGCTGATGAGTCAGGTGCTGCATACAACCCACTCTGACCTGGTGGAGGGTGGAAAGGATAAAGGGAAGCCCTTGCACAGCTAAGCTTTTGCTCCTGCTGGTAGGCAGTGTTATCTTGTTAATGTATTAATCTGGGAGTCAGATGGCCAAGATTTCACAGCTCAGGAATAAAAGCATCGTGGGCAGTGACTCAAAGGCAATACATGCCCATGCCAAAAGCTGCTAGGCTACAGCAAGCTTCCACTTCCGTGTCCATATGGGAATTCCAGCCTATGGAGATTGCCTTGGCAAATAGGGCAGCTGGGTACCGAAGGAAGAAAATAACTCGCTTTGACTCACATGGGATAAATGCAGCCTTTGGATGGCATTTCTCTAAACAAATTGCTCCTCCCGCTTTCCTACCCTGTCTGGCTCGAAGTCGAGGCTGGAGGTGAGGAGAAAGTTCCTCCCAGAAAGAGGAATTGGCCACTGCCACTGGAATGAGCTGCCCGGGGAGGTGGTGGAGTCGCTGCCCGGGGAGGTGGTGGAGTCGCTGCCCGGGGAGGTGGTGGAGTCGCTGCCCAGGGAGGTGGTGGAGTCCCCGTCCCTGGAGGTGCTCAAAAAGGGCTTGGCTGTGGCACTTGGAGCCAGGGTTTAATTAGTCATTAGGTGTTGGGTGACTGCTTGGATTTGATGATCTCTGAGGCCTTTTCCAACCTGGTTGATTCTGTGATTCTATGACTTGACAGGATTTTCTGGGTGGCAGATACGCAGTGGGAGTAGTTCCAGGGGCAGGGGGAAAGCCTGGGACTGATCAGGCTCTGTGATTTCTGGCATTGCACTTTATTCCCTACTTTTGTAGTTATAAGAGGAGGTTAGTGGCACTTCCAGCTGCAGCAAGGAAGCCATGAGGAAAGATTCTGGTGATGTTCCTCAGGTGCTTTGATTAGGGAGACTGGGAAAGGGACTTCAGCAGATGACTTCCAATCCCACACTGTTAGCTTCTCATTTTTCAGACCTGCTCCTTTTAACGCTGTTCCTCTGAGCTTTTGGCCCTGTGACCTAGGATCATCAGAATTCTCCAGGGCACTCTGCTCACTGGTGTTTTCCGAGGGAGTTTCACATAGAAATCACTGAAAACATCCTGTTGGAAGAGACCTCCAAGCTCATCCAGTCCAAACTTCCACCCAGCACTGAAGGGTTAGCACTACAAGCTCACAGGCTCACAGGATGTTAGTGGTTGGAAGGGACTCCTGGAGATCTTCCAGTCCACCCCCGCTGCCAGAGCAGGACCACAGAATCCAGCACAGGTCACACAGGAACACATCCAGATGGGTCTTGAAAGGCTCCAGAGAAGGAGACTCCACAACCTCTCTGGGCAGCCTGTTCCAGGGCTCTGTGACCCTCACAGTGAAGAAGTTCCTCCTCATGTTGAGGTGGAACCTCCTGTGCTGGAGTTTATATCTATAAACCATGTCCCTACACCTTGGCTCAACAGGCTGCTTAAACACCTCCAGGCATGGTGACTCCACCACTGCCCTGGGCAGAATTTCCCCCTCTATGTCCTATCCTGGAGGACAGGAAATATACAGAGCAGGTCTGAAGGGTGAGGAGATTCAGTGCTTTGTGTGATGCTGTAGAGTAGAATAGAATTAACCAGGTTGGAAAAGACCTCAGAGATCATCCAGTCCAACCTATCACCCAACACCATCTCATCAACTCAACCATGGCACCAAGCGCCTCATCCAGACTCTTCTTAAACACCTCCAGGGATGGTGACTCCACCACCTCCCTGGGCAGCACATCCCAAGGGCCAATCTCTCTTGCTGGGAAGAACTTCTTCCTAACATCCAGCCTGAGCCTCCCCTGGCACAGCTTGAGACTGTGAACCCTTTGGCCATTTTCAGAGATTCATCATCCCTTGCTTCTCTTGCCCTCAGCCCCTGGCCCCTGCCCTCCTTTGCCGTGGTCTGTGGGAGAGCTTTCTAGGGGCTTTGTGTAGAGTGGGAAGGCAGATGGGAGCCACACAGTCCTTAGTCCCACTCAGAAAACTTCTGTTCTGAAATCTGTCCAGTTCTGGGCCCCTCAGTTTAGGAAGGATGTTGAGTTGCTGGAATGTGTCCAGAGAAGGGCAACAAAGTTGGTGAGGGGTTTGGAACACAAGCCCTATGAGGAGAGGCTGAGGGAGCTGGGGTTGCTTAGCCTGGAGGAGACTGAGGGGTGACCTTTCTTGCTCTCTACAACTACCTGAAGGGAGGTTGTAGCCAGGCAGAGGTTGGTCTCTTCTCCCAGGCAGCCAGTACCAGAACAAGAGGGCACAGTCTCAGACTATGCCAGGGCAGGTTTAGGCTGGATGTTAGGAAGAAGTTCTATACAGAGAGAGTGATTGCCCATTGGAATGGGCTGCCCGTTGCTGTCAAATCACTGAAGGGAAGAGAAAACCTGAAAGCTCTGCAGCAGAGAGGCTCTGAGGCACCTCTGCTCTTCCTTACAGAGGCAGCAGGCTGGGCACAGGGGTGAGGAGACAAAGCTCTGAGTGTTTGATGTCTCCACGAAAAATGAGTGAACTCCGGGGAATGCTCTCTCCTGAGAGCGATTTCCCTGGGCTAGGAAGGCTCAAGCCCTCCACACTGTGAGCCCCCTGCAGCTTCCTTCTCCAAGCGAAACAGACTTTTGCCTGGACCTTCTAGGCCTGCGCAGCTCACATCGTGGAGGAGACTCCACTGAGATTCGAAGGAGAACAGCAACAACTTCAAAATGTCTTCATTTAGATGTTAAAAAATGATTTCATTTGGGGTTTTAAAAATGATTTAATTTGGGGTTTTTTTTTTTTGGTTTTTTTTTTTTAATTATTTAATTTGGGGTTTTATTAAATGATTTAATTTGAGGGGGTTAAAATGATTTAATTTGGGGGGTTAAAATGCTTTGATTTGGGTTTTTTTTAATGCTTTAATTTGGGTTTTTTTTAATGCTTTGATTTGGGGGTTTAAAAAATGCTTTCATTTGGGGGGGGTTTAAAATGCTTTCATTTCGTTTTTTAATATCATTTAATTTGGGGGGTTTTAATTATTTAATTTGGGGTTTTTTTAAGGATTTAATTTGGGGTTTTAAAAATTATCTTATTTGGGTTTTTTAAAATTATTTTATTGGGGTTTTTAAAATTATTTTATTTGGGGTTTTTTAAATGATTTTATTTGGATTTTTTAATGATTTTATTTTTTTTTTAATGTTTTAATTTGGGGTTTTTTAATGATTTCATTTGGGGTTTTTTTAAATGATTTTATTTGGATTTTTTAATGATTTTAATTTTTTTAATGTTTTAATTTGGGGTTTTTAAAATTATTTTATTTGGATTTTTTAATTATTTTATTTTTTTAAATGTTTTAATTTGGGTTTTTTAATTATTTTATTTGGGTTTTTTTAAATGATTTTATTTGAATTTTTTAATGATTTTATTTTTTTTAATGTTTTAATTTGGGGGTTTTTAATGATTTTATTTGGGTTTTTAAAATTATTTTATTTGGGTTTTTTAAATTATTTTTTTAAATGATTTTATTTGGGTTTTTTAATGTTTTAATTTGGTTTTTTTTAATGATTTTATTTGGAGTTTTTTAAATTATTTTATTTGGATTTTTAAATTATTTTATTTGGGTTTTTTAAATTATTTTATTTGGGTTTTTTAATTATTTTTTTAAAAATTATTTTATTTGGGTTTTTTTAATGTTTCAATTGTTTTTTTTTAATGATTTTATTTGGTTTTTTTTAATTATTTTATTTGGATTTTTAAATGATTTTATTTGGGTTTTTTTTAATGATTTTATTTGGTGGTTTTTTAATTATTTTTTTAAAAATTATTTTATTTGGGTTTTTTAATGTTTTAATTTGGGTTTTTTTAAATTATTTTATTGGGGTTTTTTTAATTATTTCATTTGGGGTTTTTAAATGATTTTATTTGTTTTTTTAATGATTTTATTTGGGGTTTTAAAATTATTTTATTTGGTGTTTTTTAATTTTTTTAAAAATTATTTTATTTGGGTTTTTTAAATTATTTTATTGGGGTTTTTAAAATTATTTTATTGGGGTTTTAAAAAATTATTTTATTTGGGGTTTTTTAATGATTTTATTTGTTTTTTAAATGATTTTATTTGGGTTTTTTAAATTATTTTATTTGGTGTTTTTTAATTTTTTTTAAAAAAATTATTTTATTTGGGTTTTTTAAATGATTTTATTTGGGTTTTTTTTAATGATTTTATTTGTGGTTTTTAAAATTATTTTATTTGGTTTTTTTTTTAATGATTTTATTTGGGTTTTTCTTAAAATTATTTTATTTGGGGTTTCTTTAATGATTTTATTTGTGGTTTTTTTTTTTAAATGATTTTATTTGGGGTTTTTTAACAATGATTTAATTTGGGTTGGGGTTTTTTTTTTTTTTTTAATGATTTAATTTCGATTTTCAAAATACTTTTCGATTTTCAAATAATTTCGGTTAGATTTTATGTAGATGTTTAACTTTGGGGGTTTTCAAATTTTATTTGGCGTTTTAACGTTTTCTTATCTGCTTAAATTCAGCGGTTTGACTTTTTCCTTAGGGGATTTTTAACTGCCTTTAGGGCTTTGGGGCGGTTTGGGTTTTTTTTCTTTTTTTAATTCAACTTCACGTTTGAAATCGATTTTTTTTTTTTTTTTTTAATTATTTTAAAGCGTTCAAAAATGTTTCCCGGAGAAGAGGAGCCCTGAAAAAAAGACTGCGCCTGGCCTTCGTGGGGCTGGTCCTCAGCACCAGAACCTTCTGTACGGCTCCTGCATGAGCAAAGCCTCGTGGTGTAAAGGATGACAGCGAAGGACTTCTTCCATCAGCAGGGGCTGGCCGCGCACGCAGCGCCTGAGCGCTCTCAGCTGCGGGCACTGCCCGTGTCTAACCTCCTCTCGGTCTGACAGACCGCTGGCATCTCAAAGGAGCTTCTAAACTCCCTGGCGAGGTGCTGCCCGCGAGCAGCGGCTCTCCGGAGTCACTCCCGGCCGTGCAGCCGCCGCGCCAGCTCCTACCTCAGCCCCGAGTGCATCTGCTCCCCGCAAGAGCCTGAAGCCCTGCTCGGAGGAGCGCTGAGGTTCAGTGGAGCAGAGCTGAGAGTCCCAAGAGCTCTCAGAGGAGCAGGAGCTGCTTTATCCCCATCACGATTTTCATTATCCAAAGGCATTCCAGGGAGCATCGTTCATTAGCCACAGCAGTTGAATCTGATGAGCTTCACCTGGTTTGGCGAGCTGGTGGCAGGGGCATTTTAAGAGCAAGCACTGCGTTTCTCTTTGCTGCATGACACCAGACAGGAGAAACGGAGGCATCCAATTCAGGCTTTTGAACTCGTGTGTGTCTCATCTGTCTCTATTCTCGGTTCTGCCTTGCCTTTTTTCTTCTTCCCCCACCCCCAAAAGTCCTTTCCTGACATTTTCAAGCATTAAATGTTAATGTAATTAAATGTGAATTAGACTGCAGCCACGGCATGCAGTCTTGTCATACCCAGAAAGCCTCACAGCAGTGTGGGAGTTTACTTCTTCTTCCTTCAGTTTCCTCCAGTTTTGGAACCCCCATTGCCAGCAGTGATGCCAGGAACCAGTACAAGTGTCCCCAGCTCCTGAAGTGACCACGAAAGTGAAGAGCATAGCTGTGGAATAAATGATGGACCTGATGAAGATCTATATCTATATATCTATCTGAGATAGGTAGGTAGGTAGGTAGATAGATAGATAGATAGATAGATAGATAGGTAGGTAGGTAGGTAGATAGATCTTTGAGGTCTTTTCCAACCTTATTGATTCTGTGATCTGCAAAACAACAGTAAGTAAACTCATCAGCAAAACAGTTTAGTGATCATGAGTTCTTGGGTGACAGGTTGGACTTGATGATCTTTGAGGTCTTTTCCAACCTTATT
This sequence comes from Picus viridis, assembly GCA_033816785.1. NCBI lineage: Eukaryota > Metazoa > Chordata > Aves > Piciformes > Picidae > Picus > Picus viridis. Next base: position 34,441,678 of record CM066574.1, read on the forward strand.
GATTCTAGGATATATGGATCCCTGGGCTGTCCAGTTAGTGCACCTAGTCATCACCTGATTATTTATTAGAGATGCAACCAGATGGAAAGACTGCAAGCTGTCATGGGCTGTCTCACCCAGTATTGGACAGAATCTTAAGGTGAGTTCTGAGGGGTGGCTGTGCAGATCCAGTGGTGTGACTTCTCCTCTGGGCTGTGCTCTCAAATGAAGAAAGGGGTCATCACACCACAGGATCTGTGTTTCATAGGGTCATAGAGTGGTCTGGGTTGGAAGGGACCTCCAAATGCCATCTAGGCCAAGCCCTCTGCTGTCAGCAGGGACATCCTCAACTAGATCAGGTTGCCCAGAGCCCTGTTGAGCCTCACCTTGCATATCTCAAACCATCTCCCCAGGCTACCTCTTCCAGTGTTCCACCACCCTCATGGTAAAGAGCCTGTTCCTAATAGCCAATCTAAATCTGCTCTTCTCCAGTGTGGAGCCTTTGCCCCTCATCCTATCCCTGCAGGCCTTTGCAAACAGTCCCTCTGCAGCCTTCTTGTAGCCCCTTCAGGTACTGGCAGGCTGCTATTAGTCCTCCCCAGAGCTTTCTCTTCTCCAGCTCCCTCAGCCTGTCCTTTTAGTAGAGGTGTTCCAGCCCCCTGATCATTTTCCTGGCCCTCCTCTGGACCTGCTCCAACAGGTCCATGTCCTTCCTGTGCTGAGGGTGCCAGAGCTGGATGCAGCACTCCAGGTGAGTTCTCACCAGAGCAGAAGGGCAAAAATCCCCTCTCTCCACCTGGGGCCACGCTGCTTTTGATGCAGCCCAGGATGCCATTTGCCTTCTGGGCTGCAAGCTCAGACTGCCTGCTCCTGTCCAGTGTTTGTTGCTTAAGAGAAGCAAGAGAAAGTAGAGCAGTCCTGGCAATTTTTCTGCAGTCATTGGCTGACATTAAACTCTACACTAATTGCTGGGGCTCCTAAGCACACACTTCCCCTTTGCATAGCAATCACAGCAATAAAAAACAACAACAACCCACAAGAGCCACCAAACCCACAAAGCCCTCAAACTTTTTAGTAAGGAAATGTCCCATTGTTTCAATTCTCTGTAATTAAAGCCTGTTCTTTGCATTAGAAAAATCAATTTCTGTTTACAAGATGAATAATTCCCTTGAGCTCTCTTTGCTTCCATTGTTCTGAAGTGCTCCCACTTCTCCCTCTTTGGCAAAACAAAGCCTGCCACTTTGGGGTTCCCCCTTGAAATTAACCCCATAGACCACGCAGAGTGACAGCAGAATGAAAGCTCGGTGATATTGCTGGTTGAAGGCTGCCTTGTCTCTGCTCCTCCACAGAAGGCAGCTCTTCTTCACTAGAGAGTCTCTCTGCTGGACCATTTCAACAGAGCTTTAATTAGGGACTGTCAAAGGATCTGGAGGTGCTGGAGCATGTCCAGAGAAGGGCCATCAGGATGAGCAGAGGGCTGGAGCTGCTCTGCTGTGAGGACAGACTGAGGGAGCTGGGGATGTTCAATCTGGAGAAGAGAAGGATCTGAGGAGACCTAACTGTGGCCTTCCGGCACCTGAAGGGGGCTCCAAGAAAGCTGGGGAGGGAGTTGTGAGGGTGTCAGGGAGTGATAGGACTGGGGGATGGAGCAAAACTAGAAATGGGCAGGTTCTGGTTGGATGTGAGGAAGAAGTTGTTCCCCAGGAGGGTGGTGAGAGCCTGGCACAGGTTGCCCAGGGAGGTGGTGGAAGCCTCCTGCCTGGAGGTGTTTGCAGCCAGGCTGGATGTGGCTGTGAGCAACCTGCTGCGGTGTGAGGTGTCCCTGCCCATGGCAGGGGGGTTGGAACTGGCTGCTCCTTGAGGTCCCTTCCAGCCCTGACAACTCTGTGATTCCATGACTTGTGAATTCACCTGTGCAGTATTAGCTAACCATTCTTTCCTTCCCTGTCTTTAATTAGTTGAGAGCAGGTGGATGAGGAGTGTTTGCTTGGTGGGTGGTTGGTTGCTTTGTTTGCACTAACAAGTGCCAGACTATCATCTTCTCTAAAGCTGCAGAATAAATTAGGTTGGAAGGAGGAGCTCCTAGCCTGACCTTCTGCTCCAGTCTGCTCAGGACCACGCATGGTTAGAAACAGCTCCAAGGACAGGGCTTCCTCAGCCTCCCTGGAGCCCTGCCCCCAGGGCCACACCATGCTCAGGGGGATATCTGGAGGGGAAAATATTGCTCAGAATTTTCAGGTGAAGTGGAATCTATTTCTAGAGCTTAATATAATTAAAATTAGTTTTATTAATAATAACAATAATGGTTTTAATTGTTAGTGTTGTTTAATAACAGCAATTAAAATAAACTCTCCCCCTCCTCGCTCCCCTCCTCGCTCCCCTCCTCGCTCCCCTCCTCGCTCCCCTCCTCGCTCCCCTCCTCGCTCCCCTCCTCGCTCCCCTCCTCGCTCCCCTCCTCGCTCCCCTCCTCGCTCCCCTCCTTCTTCTCCTTCTCCTCGCTCCCCTCCTTCTTCTCCTCCTCCTCGCTCCCCTCCTTCTTCTCCTTCTCCTCGCTCCCCTCCTTCTTCTCCTCCTCCTCGCTCCCCTCCTTCTTCTCCTCCTCCTCGCTCCCCTCCTTCTTCTCCTCCTCCTCGCTCCCCTCCTTCTTCTCCTCCTCCTCGCTCCCCTCCTTCTTCTCCTCCTCCTCGCTCCCCTCCTTCTTCTCCTCCTCCTCGCTCCCCTCCTTCTTCTCCTCCTCCTCGCTCCCCTCCTTCTTCTCCTCCTCCTCGCTCCCCTCCTTCTTCTCTCCTCCTCCTCGCTCCCCTCCTTCTTCTCCTCCTCCTCGCTCCCCTCCTTCTTCTCCTCCTCCTCGCTCCCCTCCTTCTTCTCCTCCTCCTCCTCGCTCCCCTCCTTCTTCTCCTCCTCCTCGCTCCCCTCCTTCTTCTCCTCCTCCTCGCTCCCCTCCTTCTTCTCCTCCTCCTCCTCGCTCCCCTCCTTCTTCTCCTCCTCCTCGCTCCCCTCCTTCTTCTCCTCCTCCTCGCTCCCCTCCTTCTTCTCCTCCTCCTCGCTCCCCTCCTTCTTCTCCTCCTCCTCGCTCCCCTCCTTCTTCTCCTCCTCCTCGCTCCCCTCCTTCTCCTTCTCCTCCTCCTCGCTCCCCTCCTTCTCCTTCTCCTCCTCCTCGCTCCCCTCCTTCTCCTTCTCCTCCTCCTCGCTCCCCTCCTTCTCCTTCTCCTCCTCCTCGCTCCCCTCCTTCTCCTTCTCCTCCTCCTCGCTCCCCTCCTTCTCCTTCTCCTCCTCCTCGCTCCCCTCCTTCTCCTTCTCCTCCTCCTCGCTCCCCTCCTTCTCCTTCTCCTCCTCCTCGCTCCCCTCCTTCTCCTTCTCCTCCTCCTCGTTCCCCTCCTTCTCCTTCTCCTCCTCCTCGCTCCCCTCCTTCTCCTTCTCCTCCTCCTCGCTCCCCTCCTTCTCCTTCTCCTCCTCCTCGCTCCCCTCCTTCTTCTCCTTCTACTCCTCCTCGCTCCCCTCCTTCTTCTCCTTCTCCTTCTCCTCCTCCTCGCTCCCCTCCTTCTTCTCCTTCTCCTTCTCCTCCTCCTCGCTCCCCTCCTTCTTCTCCTTGCTATTATTCCATGGTTAGGAGTGATAGATGATATTTTTCCCCTCTTGCATCCAGGCATGAGAGCCTCTCTCCTCTCTTTCTCAGCAATCCTAGCACCGAGTTGGAATCATAGCACAGCTTTCAGGTTTCAGAGGCATGGGGCTCCTGGTTGACAGGGAGAACAAAAAAACCACCAAACCCACAGCACTGAGCTGGCAGAGCCTTGTGAGCAGGGCTGTGAAGAGGAGGTAAAACTGTGAGGCTGCTGGGGTGCCAGGAAAGAAACCCCTGTGCCATCCTGTGCTGCTTCACCCAGCTCAGCCTCTGCTGCTGCTTCCCTGCCACTGCCAGTTCCAAGTCAGAAACAGCTCTGAAGAGCAGGAGTGGATGCCAAGAGAAAGGCAAGTAGGTGGCACAGAAGGTGGGGAGCAAAGGAAAGAGCTTCTCCTGGATAATTTGCACTTCAGTGCTGCTCAGTGCCCCTGAGTGTGAGGCTCTGGTGATAGCATCCATGTGAGCCAGGGAGCTGTGCAGTGAAGCCATAGTATGGAGAGTGTTGAGTACCCCATCTGTGCTCTATTAAAGATTTAATCTATGAAGATTAAAATATGTGAGAATTAAACATCTGACCCTAGAGAGAGGTGGACCCCTCTAGAGCTGGCTCCCTTAACAATGCAAAGCACTCAGTCAGCACCAATTTTGTTTAGCCTGCAGAAGAGGAGGCTCAGGGGAGACCTTCCTGCTCTCTACAACTCCCTGAAGGGAGGTTGTAGCCAGGTGGGGCTTGGTCTCTTCTCCCAGGCACCCAGCACCAGAACAAGAGGACACAGTCTCAAGCTGTGCCAGGGGGAGTTTAGGCTGAAGGTGAGGAGAAAGTTCTTCCCAGCAAGAGAGATTGGCCATTGGGATGTGCTGCCCAGGGAGGTGGTGGAGTCACCATCGCTGGAGGTGTTTAAGAAGAGCCTGGCTGAGGCACTTGGTGCCATGGTTGAGTTGATGAGGTGGTGCTGGGGGATAGGTTGGGCTCAGTGATCACAGAGGTCTTTTCCAACCTGGTTAATTCAATTCTACTCTGGTGACAGGTTGGACTTGATGATCTCGGAGGTCTTTTCCAGCCTTATTGATTGGAATGTGCTGCCCAGGGGGTGGTGGAGTCCCCATCACTGGAGGTGTTCAGGAGGAGACTTGATGGGGTGCTTGGTGCCATGGGTTAGTTGATTAGGTGGTGTTGGATGATAGGTTGGATGTGACGATCTTGAAGGTCTCTTCCAACCTGATTTGGTCTGGTCTGTTCTGTTCTGTGATTTTTCAAGCCTTTTGGAGGGGAAAAATGAATTCTGTCAAGAGTTTGGGGTTTGCTTTGTTATTTTTAACAGGGAGCTTGGGTCAGTTGTTTGACATCACCAACAACTGAAACTGTTGGCAAGAGAGCCTTTTCCAAGTAAAAACCCAAAGATCTGGCTGAGGAATTCCAGTAATATCCCAACTCATTTTTTAACTGTTTTTTAAAGCTTAATTCAATCCTTTAAAGTCCAGGTTCAAGTTACCGTTTTATTGGTTGTTCCAGTTCTGGAAAGTGAAAGTATTTGATATAATCTCTTTTATTTTAACACTTTGATTTAAAAATATGACTGAGAGAATGCACTGAGAGCTTCCTGCAGCATGGGAAGGAGACCTGTGCTGGCCCACATAGAACCAGCTCTTGTTTTGTTCTTTGGGGGTTTTTGGTCTTTGTTGTTGTTGTTGTTGTTTTTTTTTTTCCCCCCCACTTGATTTAAGGTAACAGCAATTCCTGCCTTGCCTTTTCAGGCACTGCACGTGGCCTGACCTCCTGGGATTCTAGCCCTTGTTCCAGGAAGGACCTGGAGGTGCTGGAAGGTGTCCAGAGAAGGGCCATGAGGATGAGCAGAGGGCTGGAGCTGCTCTGCTGTGAGGACAGACTGAGGGAGTTGGGGCTGTTGAGTTTGAGAGAAGAGAAGGCTCTGAGGAGACCTAATTGTGGCCTTCCAGGATCTGAAGGGGGCTCCAAGAAAGCTGGGGAGGGACTTTTGAGGGTGTCAGGGAGTGATAGGACTGGGGGGATGGAGCAAAACTAGAAATGGGGAGATTCAGATTGGATGTTAGGAAGAAGTTGTTCCCCATGAGGGTGAGAGCCTGGCACAGGCTGCCCAGGGAGGTGGTGGCAGCCTCATGCCTGGAGGTGTTTGCAGCCAGGCTGGATGTGGCTGTGAGCAACCTGCTGCGGTGTGAGGTGTCCCTGGCCATGGCAGGGGGTTGAAAGTGGCTGAGCCTTGAGGTCTCTTCCAGCCCTAACCATTCTGTGCTTCTATGATCTGGTGCAGCAAGGGCAGGTTGCAGGGTAGGCATCAGCAGCAAGGGACAGCTCCAGGTGCGGCAGCAGCAGCTCTGATTTGAAACAACCAATCCTTGAGGTCCCTTCCATCCCTAACAATCCCATGATTCCATGATGCTCTAATCCTTGACATCCAGAGGAAGCAATGCCCCTGGCATTGCTGAGGGACTTGGAAATAACCTTGGAGAACTCATCTCTGATTATTTACTTCATCTTCTGATGGTGCAGTAGGTTGGTGGGATGCCTCTGCTGGGCGGTGCACCCCAAGTTCCACCTGCTGAAGCCTCTGCGTGGCAAAACCAAATGAAGCTCAGAGCTTAAGGAAGGAGAAGAGGCAGAGCTGTCCCTGCTTTGAGTGATTTCTTCCCTAACAATGTTTCTTTCACGAGTGGAGCTCGTGGCACAGAGTCGTCATTGTGCCTTAAAACAATTAGCTGAAATCCAAAGGGGATCTGCACATTTGTGTCGCCTTAGCTAAAAGCAGCCGGGACCAAAGGACAGACACAGATGGAGCAAAACTCCTTCCCTGTTTCTCTTCCATCTCCCACAAAGATGGTGAGAACCCTCCAGTGTTTGTCTTTGGCAGAATCAGCCCCTTGAGGAGCAGATGGTATCAAGATCAATGGGTGTGAAAGACTGTGAATGCAGCGTCCCTGCCAACTGTTAGCACGCGTGGCTGCCTGCCTCCGGCACGCTCACTGAGGGCTACGTGCTGAGACCCTTCCTCTGCTTGGGTTAGTCCCTGCTCTCCAGCTAGCTGGAATCATGCTAGAGAAAGCTGGATTCGGTGGGGGCAGTGCAGATGGCAGCTCCTCCTGCACAGCATGCAATGGCAGACTCGGGTCCAAAGACCTTGCAGAGCTGGGCCAGCAGCCATTCGAAACCTGCAGCCCCCTGCTGATCTGATAGATACTGACTACATTGAAATTCTCTAGTGGAGACCATCCTGGGCTCTCTGGTAACATCACAGGCCCACAGGATGTTAGGGCTTGGAAGGGACCCCTGGAGATCATGGGGTCCAACCCCCTGCCAGAGTAGGACCCCAGAATCTAGCAGAGGAATGCATCCAGATGGGTCTTGAAGGAGACTCCACAACCTCTCTGGGCAGCCTGTTCCAGCGCTCTGTGACCCTCACAGGGAAGAAGTTGCTCCTCATGCTGAGGTGGAACCTCCTGTGCTGGAGTTTATATCCCTTACCCCTTGTCCTGTCACAGGGTGCAAGTGAGCAGAGCCTGTTCCCTCCCCCCGGCCCCCAGCCCTCAGATATTGATAGACGTTGACTAAATCCCCTCTCAGTCTTCTCCAGGCTGCAAAGCCCCAGGGTTCTCAGCCCCTCCTCACAGGGCACATGCCATTTGAAAACCCTGCTGTCCTCTGCTATTAGGATTAATGCCTGCAAGTGGTGAAATGCAATGGGAAAAGCCGTTGAGGGGAAAACCTCGTGTAAGTGACGCCTTGGCTGGCTGCAAACAAGCTTGCATGTGAGAACCAGTCAGATTCAGCAGCTGGCACCTTTGAGATGGGGCCTTAGTCAGCTTAAGCTGAGCTTATTGTCCCCGCTGCGTGTCCTGTCTTCCTTCTGTCCTGCCTTAGGAGTCACGCTGGTGAGGCACTGGGAGCATCCCCTGCTGTTGCTCAGCAGCTGGTAGGAAAGGGGTGCCCAGCACCTTGCCGTGTCAGGAGACAGCTGATTCCTGAGTCATGGGAGGAGCTCCCTGTGGCCACAATTGTCTGCCTTGGTGGAGGTTAATGGGAGATGTGGTTCATGACTAACAGGGGAAGAATGTGGCTTGTGTACTGGGTGGCAAGGGTGCGGGGGTGTGTGTGACGTGGTTATCTGTGGTGGGGAAGCAGAATTAACCAACTGCCTGCTTCAGGACGACTTGGGAGAAGGATTAGAACCTGATGTCAGGATACAAGGTGAGATTGCTGTTGAAGGAGGAGGTGCTGGAAGCCATTCCTGAACCACAGCAAAGCCTGAGGATCCACCACAGGACAAACAGAAGTGCCGCAGTGCTAAGGGATGCCGTCTGCATGGCAGTTCCAGCCAAGCAGTGTCTGCTGCACTGCTGTCCTGTTGGGCCACGCTAAGGAATAGAGCAGGTGAGCAGGGATGAATGCCCTGCAGAGCCTGGGGAGCTCATGCTGCTGATGCAGTGCAGAGCTGTGTCAGATGATGACAGCTATTTTTCCTGATGGCTCTCCAGGCTCTGGAAAAGCCTCTCTACAGCAGCTGATGCTTGGCTGGAGCAAGGTTTGGAGCTGTGGACGTGCCCTCAGCCATAGTGTTGCTTACAGTGGAAAGAACTCTCTGGAGGCTTACTCAAAGCCCTTACAGAGGCAGTAAACTCTTCACCCAGGGCTGTTCAATCATCATGGCTCTCTAACAGTACTTTATACTGCCTGTGATTTCAATTAGGCTGTTAATCAGGGCATATATTGCTTGATACAGCCAAGGTCTCAGATCTAGGCTTAAACCAGCAAGAACTTCAGGGCTGGGGGGGTTGGGAGAACTGTTTGGTTTTGTGCAGCTAGTACAACATCTGCCAGTAATTCCTCAATACTTTGGTATGATGGCTCTAAGCATCATGTTCTTGACTGTCATTGTCTCACTGCATAGCTGTCTTCCTACTCATGCAGTCAGGATCCATGAGGTCAGCTAGAAACAGCCTTTGGTCTCTACCTAATGGGCAACCCTGCTGCTGCTACCTGTTTACATGGTTGAGCCTTTTCTGCCCCATCTGAGGCTCAGTTATTCCTCAGTCTGAACTGGTGCAGGGGAACTCTCCTCCTTAGGTCTCTATCAAAACTCATCTTTGTCAGTTTTGGAGCATCCCTCTGCTCTGTGAAGACCATTCTGCTCTTTTGATCACACCTGTCCAGGTCTTTGCAGACCCTCCAGCTTGGTGCCAGCCACCACCTTTGTAAGCATATTCCCTTCCACTCCCTCTCCCATTAATTGGCTGCTTCTGTCATGTTGCTCAATCCAGTTCCTGCCTGAAAGGAAAAAGTAAGTTGGGTGAAGGCATGCTGGTGGTTGGTTGGTTTGGGTTGGGTTTTTTTAACACCTAATTATCTTCAAAGAACTTCAAATCCTTATTTGTTTGCAGGGATCAAAGGTAGGTTTAACAGGTGCTTTGCTTTCAGTTTTCAACGGCACAGAGCTGTTCACCTCCTGGTGCTTAGGCGCTTGCTTGTCCTCCACCAGTCCAGTGTTGCTCAGATGCTCTGCTGCCCGGCAGCACAGAGATGCTCATTTACACCAGATGCTAGACTTGGTGTGAAAGGGCTTAAACAAAACACTTACTGTTGTGTAAGCCAATGACCTGATTCCCAACAAAGCTCTGGCTTTATGCTGAGGCTCTGCCCTCTGCTGAGCTCCTCTGAGAATTTGGGAAAGGGAACATCTGACTCTGCTTCTGTGGTTTAGTTTCTCCTTAAGAAACCAAAGGTTTGTCTATGAAGAGGCCAAGGCAGGAAACAAATGAACAAGTAAAGGAGGCAGAGAGCTGACCTCTCCTCACACCTGAGCAAATCAGGAGGACTAAGAGCCCAGGTCTTTTCTCTCTGAATAATTTCAGGGCATGAAACACAACTGTTCAGGGCAATGAGAAGTGGAGGTTGAACTTCTAAGATTTTAGAGAAAGAAAAAAACCAAAACCAAACAAAAAAACCCCAAACAAACAAAACCAACCAAACAAGAAGCCCAAACCAAATCAAAAACCAAAACCAAACCAAAAACCCCAAACAAGAAACCCAAACCAAATCAAAACCCCCAAACAAAACAAAAACCAAACCAACCAAACCCAACCCCCAAACAAAACCAAAACAACCAACCAAGAAACCCAAACCAAATCAAAACCCCCAAACAAAACAAAAACCAAACCAACCAAACCCAACCCCCAAACAAAACCAAAACAACCAAGAAACCCAAACCAAATCAAAACCCCCAAACAAAACCAAACCAACCAAACCCAACCCCCAAACAAAACCAAAACAACCAAGAAACCCAAACCAAATCAAAACCCCCAAACAAAACCAAACCAACCAAACCCAACCCCAAACAAAACCAAAACCAAAACAACCAAACAAGAAACCCAAACCAAACCAAAAACCCCAAACCAAAACCAAACAAGAAACCCAAGCCAAAAACCCCAAACAAAACCAAAACCAAAACAACCAAACAAGAAACCCAAACCAAACTCCCAAACAAAACCAAAACCAAACCAACCAAACAAGAAACCCAAACCAAACTCCCAAACAAAACCAAAACCAAACCAACCAAACAAGAAACCCAAACCAAACTCACAAACAAAACCAAAACCAAACCAACCAAACAAGAAACCCAACCCAAACCAAAAACCCCAAACCAAACCAAAACCAAACCAACCAAACAAGAAACCCAAACCAAACTCCCAAACAAAACCAAAACCAAACCAACCAAACAAGAAACCCAAACCAAACTCACAAACAAAACCAAAACCAAACCAACCAAACAAGAAACCCAAACCAAACTCCCAAACAAAACCAAAACCAAACCAACCAAACAAGAAACCCAAACCAAACTCCCAAACAAAACCAAAACCAAACCAACCAAACAAGAAACCCAAACCAAACTCCCAAACAAAACCAAAAACCAAACCAACCAAACAAGAAACCCAAACCAAACTCACAAACAAAACCAAAACCAAACCAACCAAACAAGAAACCCAAACCAAACTCACAAACAAAACCAAAACCAAACCAACCAAACAAGAAACCCAACCCAAACCAAAAACCCCAAACCAAAACCAAACCAACCAAATAAGAAACCCAAGCCAAAAACCCCAAACAAAACCAACCCAACCAACCAAAAACCCCAACCCAAACGAAAAACCTCAAACCAAACCAAACCAAATACCCAATCCTATCCAAACACCTCAAACAAATGAAACCAAAACCAAACATGAAACCCAACCCAAACCCACCAATCAAACAAAACCAAACCAACCAAAAAACCCAACCCAAAAACCCCAAATAAAACCAAACCCAAACAAACCAAACGAAAAAGCCAAACCAACCAAAAATCCCAACCCAAACCAAAAACCCCAAACCAACAAAACCAAACCCAAACCAACCAAACACAAAACCCAACCCAAAGCCCAACCCCCCACCCCAGAGCACAACATCCAGCTAGCAGAGGTTGTATGTGTGGGCAGAAGTGCTTTGGCAGAGTGATCAGGAGCTAGGCCTCAGTGCTTGGCATTACTTTTGGCACTCAACATCATTGAGTTTTGGAATGCAAGTGTTTAGAAGGGGCTCACAAAGTGCACTCCCTGTGGCCATGGAGCTGGCTTGCTTGCTTTTCCTCTCTGACACCAAGAGGCATCACCTAAAGACATGTGAAGAGGTCTATATGAGAGGCAATAGGCTGATAGGCTGAGCAGCCAGCTGTTGATAACCAAAGCCCTGGATGCTCTACGTGTCTCTTTCCAGCACGGTGGCTTACCTTGAGGAGCCTAAAGTCTCATTGCTCTCTTTCCACAAACACCCACTTGATGCTTTCTTCTGGGTGGAACCACAGAAAGCCTGTCCAAGGTCAGAGCTTAGACTCAGCTCCCAAGTCATAGGTTCTGACTCTCTCCCCTGCCAAAGCCACTGAGTAGTCATTTGTGGGCTATTTTTTGCTAGAGGTTTGCCAGACTAGGCATCAAAGAAAACATTATTTGTGATACAAGTCCACTGTATCCCATGTTTCTCATCTTGGAAGTTGAGGAGATGCCACCCCGGGAGGCCTGGAGCAGGGAAGCTTCTGTAAGCATGGACTCTGACTGAATGGAATGAAAGAAGGATGATTGGAGAAGAAATCTGATGAGGAGCAACTGAAGGAGCTGGGGATGGTTAGTGTGGAAAAGAGGAGGCTGAGAGGAGACCTCATTGCTGTCTACAGCTACCTGAAAGGACCTTGTGGAGAAGCTGCTGCTGGTCTCTTCTCACAGGTAATGAGGGACAGAACAAGAGGCAATGGCCTCAATCTGTGACTGGGGAGGGTCAGACTGGAGAGTAGGAAACACTTTTTCCTGGCAAGAGTGGTCAGGGATTGGAATGAGCTGCCCAGGGAGGTGGTGGAGTCCCCAAGCCTGGCTGTGTTTGAAGGTTTGGCTGTGGTGCTTGGGGCTCTGGTTTAGGGGTGAGCCTTGCAGAGTAGGGTTCTGGGTTGGGCTTGGTGATGCTGAGGGTCTGTTCCAGCCTGAGTGTTTCTGTGATTCTGTGATATCTTTTAAATTCCTTTCCAGTAACTGTCACCTCAGCCTTGGGAGATGAGGATCAAATCCCCCTGCTGCCTGAGGAAACTGAAAACCACATCCCAAGCTCTGCTGGGCAACATCTCCTCTAACATGCCCCACCACACACTGATGAGAGAGAAGAGTGGGTCAGGGGCTGCTGAATGGAGAGGTCTGGGCTTCAGACCCAACAGCACCCACAAATGAAGCCCTAGCCAAGGTGTAAGGGCGGATGAGTCACTTCTGCTCACCTTTCTGACTGTTTTTCTCTGCAGGATGTGACACTTGTAACTTGGCAGCGCAGCACTGCTGACATCACTCAGTATTTCTGCAACAAGTTTGGCAGCCATTTGAAATGACTTACAGGAAAAAGCTCACACCACAGACACTGGATTCCTAAGGAAAAGCTCATGTGGTTGTGTGCTCATCATCCCCTCCCCCCAGGCTTTTATTAGCTTGTGGCCTAATTCCAAGCAGATTTGACAGGTTCAGTGTCTGAAGCATGCAGTTTCCTATGAGGGCCACAAAAAACTGCATAGAACAGAGACATCCAAATGAGTGACCCCACTAAGAGACAAAGAATATGAGACCTCACCTGGAGTACTGCAGCCAGCTCTGGAGCTCTCAGCACAGGAAAGACATGGACCTGATGGAGCAGCTCCAGAGGAGGGCCACAAAAATGCTCAGGGGGTTGGAGCAGCTCTGCTGTGAGGACAGGCTGGGGGAGCTGGGGGTGTTCAGCCTGGAGAAGCAAAAAGGCTCCAGGGGGACCTAATAGCAGCCTGCCAGTGCCTGAAGGGGACTACAAGAAAGAGGGAGAGAGACTGTTTGCAAAGGCCTGCAGGGACAGGACAAGGAGAAATGGTTTGAAACTAGAGAAGGGCAGATTTAGATTGGATGTCAGGAACAAGTTCTGCACCATGAGGGTGGTGGAACACTGGAACAGGTTGCCCAGGGAGGTGGCTGGGGCTCCATCCCTGGAGATATTCAAGAGAAGGCTCTGGGCAACCTGATCTAGTGGAGGATTGGACTAGATGACCTTTGGGGGTCCCTTCCAACCCAGCCCATTCTGAGATTCTGTGATGTTCAGGGTTGCAATTCCACATCAGAGAACCAACAGAGGAAAGAGCCACCAGAAATCAGACTTCCCGAGTCCCACTGCTCATGAAATTGCTAACTCCTGCTTGTTACTACTTGTCTTCATAAAAACACTGCCTGTCTTCTGCCTCAGGCATCTGTTACAAGTGCTACTGAAGCAGTCCTCTCTGAAGGAAAACAATTACTTTAATAACTCCTTCAAATAAAAGCACAGGCACTGCAGCTCAGCAGCTGCCTTTTCGAGTCCTTGCCCATTAAGAGCAGCCCAGTGCAGCAGCTCTGCAAACACAGTTCCTAAGAGGCTGGGCTGCTCCTCAGCACCAAGCTCTCTGCTCCCAAAGGCCATGTAAGCCAGAGCTGGAAGAGGCGCTGCTGTCACACGGTGGGCTGGTAGGAATTGCAGTTACTGCCCTGAAGAGTGAAGGTGGCAGGTACCAGAGGGCAACTCTGGGGTGTTCTGCGGAGCTCATCACCAGCCCCTGGTGGCTCCCTCCAGCCCTCATCACGAAACAGAGCTTATTTGTGCAGAGTCTCTGCAGTGTCGATGCTGCATTTTGGCAAATGTGAAAACAGATTTAATCGTGGTGGTGGGTTGTTGTTTGTTTGGCTTTTTTTTCTTAAGACCATCTTAAACTCTTGAGAAGTTAGGGCCTTTGAAATGCAGTAGCCTCTAGGTTGAGTCTTTGGATGAATTAAGCCAAAAGACATTGCACCCACTCCGTTATTGTGGTTCAAACAACTCTATATCCTCCTTAAGCACTGCATTTACAGGCTTCAAGTGCTGCAGAACCTCCTACCTATGGAAAAAGCTTAGGTTTGATCTTCCCTGCAGGGAAGAGGAGTCTGAAACCTCAAGAGCTGGCAAGCAGATGACATGATCCTGTGCAGCCTGCTCTAGGGGAACTTGCTTGAGCAGGGGGCTTGGACTAGATGATCTCTAGAGAGCCCTTCCAACCCCTACCACTCTGTGATCCTGTGATGCTGTGCTGGCCCTGCTTGTCCCAGTGCCACTCAGCTGTCCAGGAACCTGCGAGTTGTTCAACCTAGAAGGGCACTAGGCCGTGAGAAAGCAAGTCCCAGATCAACAAATGGCTGCTGAGCAGTGATAAAACTCTTGGTCCACAGCTGCTTCCTTCATACTGCTGTCAGTGAAGCATGGAAATGCTCTGCACGATGGGCAATGGCTGCTCCTGAGGACCTTTTGCAGGGCTCCTCCTTTCTCCTCTTGCTGCCTGAGGACCTTTTGCAGGGCTCCTCCTTTCTCCTCTTGCTGCCTGAGGACCTTTTGCAGGGCTCCTCCTTTCTCCTCTTGCTGCCTGAGGACCTTTTGCAGGGCTCCTCCTTTCTCCTCTTGCTGCCTGAGGACCTTTTGCAGGGCTCCTCCTTTCTCCTCTTGCTGCCTGAGGACCTTTTGCAGGGCTCCTCCTTTCTCCTCTTGCTGCCTGAGGACCTTTTGCAGGGCTCCTCCTTTCTCCTCTTGCTGCCTGAGGACCTTTTGCAGGGCTCCTCCTTTCTCCTCTTGCTGCCTGAGGACCTTTTGCAGGGCTCCTCCTTTCTCCTCTTGCTGCCTGAGGACCTTTTGCAGGGCTCCTCCTTTCTCCTCTTGCTGCCTGAGGACCTTTTGCAGGGCTCCTCCTTTCTCCTCTTGCTGCCTGAGGACCTTTTGCAGGGCTCCTCCTTTCTTTTCTTGCTGCCTGAGGACCTTTTGCAGGGCTCCTCCTTTCTCCTCTTGCTGCCTGAGGACCTTTTGCAGGGCTCCTCCTTTCTCCTCTTGCTGCCTGAGGACCTTTTGCCGGGCTCCTCCTTTCTCCTCTTGCTGCCTGAGGACCTTTTGCAGGGCTCCTCCTTTCTCCTCTTGCTGCCTGAGGACCTTTTGCAGGGCTCCTCCTTTCTCCTCTTGCTGCCTGAGGACCTTTTGCAGGGCTCCTCCTTTCTCCTCTTGCTGCCTGAGGACCTTTTGCAGGGCTCCTCCTTTCTCCTCTTGCTGCCTGAGGACCTTTTGCAGGGCTCCTCCTTTCTCCTCTTGCTGCCTGAGGACCTTTTGCAGGGCTCCTCCTTTCTCCTCTTGCTGCCTGAGGACCTTTTGCAGGGCTCCTCCTTTCTTTTCTTGCTGCCTGAGGACCTTTTGCAGGGCTCCTCCTTTCTCCTCTTGCTGCCTGAGGACCTTTTGCAGGGCTCCTCCTTTCTCCTCTTGCTGCCTGAGGACCTTTTGCAGGGCTCCTCCTTTCTCCTCTTACTGCCTGAGGACCTTTTGCAGGGCTCCTCCTTTCTCCTCTTGCTGCCTGAGGACCTTTTGCAGGGCTCCTCCTTTCTCCTCTTGCTGCCTGAGGACCTTTTGCAGGGCTCCTCCTTTCTTTTCTTGCTGCCTGAGGACCTTTTGCAGGGCTCCTCCTTTCTCCTCTTGCTGCCTGAGGACCTTTTGCAGGGCTCCTCCTTTCTCCTCTTGCTGCCTGAGGACCTTTTGCAGGGCTCCTCCTTTCTCCTCTTACTGCCTGAGGACCTTTTGCAGGGCTCCTCCTTTCTTTTCTTGCTGCCTGAGGACCTTTTGCAGGGCTCCTCCTTTTTCCTCTTACTGTCTGAGGACCTTTTGCAGGGCTCCTCTTTTCTCCTGTTACTGTCTGAGCACCTTTTGCAGGGCTCCTCCTTGCTCCTCTTACTGGCTGGCTCTGCAGGGCTTTGCACCCTCAGAGTGGCAAAACTCAATTTTGCCTTTGCTGAGGGGTTTTGAAGCCAGCTCTGTCAGGCAGCCAGCTGCTGGGTAGGCAGTGAGCTGAGGAAGATGAGGAGTAAGCCACCCACGGCCTCTCAGAGCCCTCTAACCTGCTGGGGCTGACAGAGCTCCAGGAATCCTGGATTTGTGGCCCCTTGCCACGCCGGTTAGGTGCTGAGCAGCTGCGGGAGGCTACGTGCCAGCCAGTGAGCAGCAGCAGCAGCCCACGAGCAGCCATTTCTTCAAGAGATTCAGGTGGACTGAGCTTGGGGTTGGGTCACAGATAAAAATCTAGTCTCTGCCTAGGTTTCACAAGGTTTATTTTCTCTTGCCTGCAACTGGCTGTCAATAATTTCAGCACTGTGTTTTTTCACCCGTGTAGTGACTGCACCCCGTTTTTAGCTTCCTCATGTTGCCTAACACAGCTGCTAAGCCAGGGGACTCCTTTCATTGTCATTCTTTTTATTTAGTCATTCATTTATTTATTAACCTTAAAAAACAAAATTAAACCAAACCTGTACCTCTTGCACATCTTTTGGCACTTCCCCGACGTGCTGACCACGTCAAAAGGCAGCTCGGAGCTCAGTCAGCCCCCTGGAGCTGTCATTTTCACGGCCTTGACAAAAAAAACCAAACCAACAATTAAGGGGCTAATGAAGTGATAATGCTCCTTCTTCCCTCCCCTGCACCCTCAACGTGGCTCACACTCTGGATTCAGGTGGGATGGGGATCTGAGCAAGAAGATCTACTTGAAGATGCAAGGGGGGGGGGAGGGGGAGGTTGGAATAAATGACCTTTATAGGTCCCTTCCAACCCAAACCATTCCACGGGTAGGCAATGTTTCCAGAGAGGGGCAACAAAGCTGAGGAGGAGGGGTCTGGAGCACAGCCCTGAGAGGAGAGGATGAGGGAGCTGGGGTTGCTTAGCCTGCAGAAGAGGAGGCTCAGGGGAGACCTTCTTGCTCTCTACAACTACCTGAAGGGAGGCTGTAGCCAGGTGGGGGTTGGTCTCTTCTCGCAGACACCCAGCACCAGAACAAGAGGACACAGTCTTAAGCTGTGCCAGGGGAGGTTCAGGCTGGATGTCAGGAAGACATTCTTCCCAGCCAGAGAGATCGGCCATTGGGATGTGCTGCCCAGGGAGGTGGTGGAGTCACCATCGCTGGAGGTGTTTAGGAAGAGCCTGCATGAGGCACTTGGTGCCATGGTTTAGTTGATTAGATGGTGTTGGGTGGTAGGTTGGACTTGATGATCTCGAAGGTCTTTTCCAACCTGGTCTGCTCTATTCTATGCCATGCCATGCCATGCTATGCCATGCTATTCGGGCACCCAGAGCATCCCTCTGAGCTCTGCTTCCTCTGCTGCATCCCATCTCCCAAGTCAGCCAGGTGCTGCAGATGCAAAAGATGCTGAGGAGCTGCTGACAACAGAAAGTGCTGGATGAGAGGGACATTTGTTGTTTTCATTCTAGAGATGCTCCTTACTGGAAAGCATAAAAGCCCCTAGTGCTGCCTCCAACGTGGATGCTGCCCTGGATAAATTCCTGGTGCTTTTCAGCTTCACAAGTTCTTTAATGAGCCTGGATCAATGCGAATGAGCCTGCTGCAGAAAGCAGAGGAGTACATTCTCCGCTGAGATAACAGCTTGTGGAGCTATTACCGTAATAATGATAATAATGCCTCGCAAGAACTCCTCCTTTCAATGGTTAATTGCTTCCAGCTCCGTGCTGCTAGCATCCCAGCAGGATTAGGCCCAGCAGGGCTCCTGCTGCATTGGCGGCCGTTATCGCCGCGCACAGAGCACTTTGCAGCAGCCGTGGTAGCATTTAATCACCTCAGCGAGCACTTTCTCCACTCCAGCAGCCAGCACAGAGCCAGTGCCCTGGTGCAGCCAGTACCCATTCCCGTAATGATCTTTTGCTAGCTCCATTGCTCAGGCGAGGAGGGGAGAAATGTGTGACCTGCAGCAGAGTATCTCATGCCAGTGTCCCTCTGCAAGCTGAAAGCCTGGTGCAGCCTGATCATAGGGTCGCAGGATGTCAGGGGTTGGAAGGGACCTTCAAACATCATCAAGTCCAATCCCCCTGCCAGAGCAGGACCAGAGAATCCAGCACAGGTCTCACAGGAACACATCCAGACAGGACTTGAAAGACTCCAGAGAAGGAGACTCCACAACCTCTCTGGGCAGCCTGCTCCAGGGCTCTGTGACCCTCACAGGGAAGAAGTTCCTCCTCGTGTTGAGGTGGAACGTCCTGTGCTGGAGTTTATATCCATTGCCCCTTGTCCTATCCCAGGGTGCAACTGAGCAGAGCCTGTCCCCTCCCTCTTGACCCCCAGCCCTCAGATATTGATAGACATTGATCAGATCCCCTCTCAGTCTTCTCCTCTCCAGACTGAACAGCCCCAGGGCTCTCAGCCACTCCTCACCAAGTAGTGTTCCCATCCCTTTGGCATCCTTGTAGCCCTTCCTTGGACTCTCCAGCAGATCCCTGTCCCTCCTGAACTGGGGAGGCCAGAACTGGATGCAGTATTCCAGGTGAGGTCTCACCAGGGCAGAGCAGAGGGGGAGGAGAACCTCCTTAGATCTTATCCACATTGCATTCTCCTTCCCCAAGAAGCTGAATAAGTGCAACCTCTTACTGTAGGTGAACATAAATCATTTCCATTACCTTGCCATGCACTATATATGTATCAGCTGCTGGCTGTGGTGCTTAGTGGCAGGCTCAGCAGTATCACATTAATGGTTGGATATCATGATCTTAAAGGTCTTTTTCAACCTAAATGATTTTATGATTCTATTAGGGGCTGATTAATTTTCATTAAAGGGCCAAGCAAGAGCCTGGATGTTGAAAATACAGGTGTACAGCTAACAGGACTATGTGTGCTGACAGCAGCAGGGTGTGTAGCTGGCATCTGCAAGCCTAGGTTGCTCTTTCTCTCGGTCCTTCCTCCCCCTTTCTTTCAACTACACCCCCTGATTATATTTGGGATTCATTGACATTGCAGTCACTCCTGTGTGGGCAGTAAAGCTAGTTTCAAATGAGCTAATTTGGCTCCAGATAGCATTGCAGACAGTGCAGCATGGGACTCAATGCAGCAGTCGCTGAGTAAACTACAGAGTCGTTTTCGGTTGGAAGAGACCTTTAAGATCATCGAGTCTAACAGTTAACCCCTCACTGCCAGGGCACCACCAAACCATGCTGCTAAGCACCACATCCACACCTCTTTGAAACCCTTCCAGGGATGGTGACTCCACCACTTCCCTGGGCAGTCTGTTTCAGTGCTTGAAAACCCTTCCCTTAGTGTCCAACGTAAGGCTCCTCTGGTGCAACTTGAGGCCATGTCCCCCTGTCCTACTGCTTGTTACTTGGGAGAACAGACTGACTCTCACTTCAATACAGAATCACAGAATCAACCAGGCTGGAAAAGTCCTCAGAGATCATCAAGTCCAATCTATCACCAAACACCTCCTGACAACTAAACCATGGCTCCAAGTGCCACATTCAAGCCTTTTTTGAGCACCTTCAGGGATGGTGACTCCACCACCTTCCTGGGCAGCACATTCCAATGGCCAATTACTCTTTCTGTGGAGAACTTCTTTCTAAGGTCAAGCCTAAACTTCCCCCTGTCACAGCTTGAGACTGTGTCATCTTGTTCTGGTGCTGGGTGCCTGGGAGAAGAGACCAACCCCCACCTGGCTACAGCCTCCCTTCAGGGAGTTGTAAAGAGCAAGAAGGTCTCCCCCAAACCTCCTTTTCTCCAGGCTTAATACACCCCAGCTCCTTTAGCTGTTCCTCATGAGCCTTTGTCCTCCAGACCCCACACCAGCTTTGCTGCTCTTCTTTGGCCACACTCCAGCACCTCAGTGTCCTACTTGTAGCGAGGGGCCCAAGACTGAACCCAGGATTTGTTTGATGTACTTCAGCAGCATGGGCTGTGGTTGCTCTCAGGGTACAAACAAAGTATGTTAAATCCAGCTCTGGCACATGGGTGGTAGATGACCAAGATCTTGGTGCAGGATGGTGGTACCCATCTCAGGAAAAGGCTAGAGGCAACAGACCAGAGACTCTGCGCTGAGGCAGACCTAGTATACAGATCTAATCGATCCAAAAGCATCATTCTGTGGGGAGTTTCAGTTTGGGCAGCACTCTTGCAAGGGGGGGGAAGGCAAAGGAAAAAAAGGAGACAAAAAACCCGAAAAAGGCAATTTTCTCGGTTGTATGAAAGCATAGAGCAAAAAACCAGGGAGTGGAGATGACTCGTGAGGCTTGAAAGCACACTTAGAATCATCACATCGTTTCGGTTGGAAGAGGCTTTTTAAGATCGTCGAGTCCAAGCGCTAAGCCAGCCCTGGCCAAACCCACCGCTTATGCCCAGCCAGCCGCGGAGAGGTGAGCCCCCGGCGCCCGAGGGATGGGGATGCTGCAGAGAGCGCCTGAGCCCCGGAGCCCCCGGCGCCCCCCGGCTTCCCATTCACCCGATGGGAGCGACAAGCCTGGCCCGCGCAGCCAGGTGGCCATTTTGGGTGCCCATGGGTGCTGCGAGCCCGACCCCTCCTCCTAGGGTTGAGCGCCCATGCGAGGAGGACGCAGCCCACCCCTCCTCCTCGCCAGTTGCATGCTTGGGGCGGGGCCGGGGCAGAGGCCAGCATCCCGGGAGGGGGCAGAGGCCAGCATCCCGCGTGGGGGCAGAGGCCAGCATCCCGCGTGGGGGCAGACCGCCCCCAGCACAGCCGTTCCCCCCGCAGCTCCGGGCAGGCTGCGCCGGTGCCGGGCTGGAGGCGGGAGCGGCGCGGTGACGCCCCGGGAGGGAGGCGGTGGCGGCGCCCGGTGACGCCCCGGGAGGGAGGCGGTGGCCGGCCCCGCCTCGCCCGGCCGAGGGGCGGGAGCTGCCGCCGAGCTACTACTACCGCCGGCGGGGCAGCGGGAGGAGTCACCGGGCGCTGGAGCGGAGCTGCCGGCCGGGTCTCGGTCGGACGGGCAGGCAGCGTCTGCGGCGGCACCTTCGGCGCCGAGGCGGGAGGAGAAGAAAGGAGCCGGGGGTCTCCTGCTCGGGGTCCGCCTGACCGGCCGTGCCGGGTCTGTCCGCAGGGTGCCCCGCAGCTGCCGCGCTCCGCCGTGCCCTGCCGAGGAGCCGCGGGGCGTCGCCGGCCTCCAGCGGGGGTTCCATGAGTCGCGGGCGGCCAGCCCCCGCAGCGCCCCTCGCCCGCTGCTGTCCCGGCTCCGGCGGCGGCCCGCGGCGGCGGTGAGATGGGGGAAGCCTGGGCTGCCACCGCTCCATCCCCCGCGACCCGGCGGACCTGTGCCACAGCCGTAAGTTCAGCGCGGCGTGTAACTTCAGCAACATCCTCGTCAACCAGGAGAGGCTCAACATCAACACGGCCACGGAGGAGGAGCTGATGACCCTTCCCGGGGTCACCCGGGTGGTGGCTCAGAACATCGTGGAGTACCGGGAGTACATCGGCGGCTTCAAGAAGGTGGAGGACCTGGCGCTGGTGAGCGGGGTGGGAGCGGCCAAGCTGGAGCAGGTGAAGTTCGAGATCTGCGTGAGCAGCAAGGGCAGCTCGGCGCAGCACTCGCCCAGCTCCCTGCGCAAGGACCTGGCCTCCGAGCACCACCTCTCCGCTACCAAGATCAACATCAACACCGCCACCCCGGCCCAGCTCATGAGCATCCGCGGCGTCACCGAGAAGATCGCCAACAGCATCGTGGACTACCGCAAAGAGCATGGCCCCTTCAAAAGTATCGAGGACCTGGTGAAGATGGACTGCATCAATTCCTCCTTTCTGGACAAAATCAGGCATCAGATCTTTGCAGAGAGGTCCCGGCCTCCTTCCACCAACACCAACGGTGGCCTCAACTTCACTGCTAAGCCTCACCCCAGCCCCACTTCTTTGAGCCTCCAGAGTGAGGACTTGGACTTTCCTCCTGGTGGTCCGACCCAGCTCATATCCACTCGCCCCTCTGTGGAGATGTTTGGTGGGATGAGAGATGGAAGACCTGTCCTGAGGGTGGCTACCTGGAACCTGCAGAGCTGCTCGGTGGAGAAAGCCAACAACCCAGGCGTGCGGGAGGTGGTGTGCATGACGCTGCTGGAGAACAGGTAAGGGGTGGCACCTGACCTGCAAGGCCAGCACCGTGCACGGTTTGGGCACTCTAGACTCCCAAGTGGGACTGGCTTCTTCCTCCCAGGATTGCTGAATGCTTGCATGGAACCCAGTCTGAGTCTTAACGCGGGGTCTGTAGTGCCTGTCCCTTCGTAAAGCTGCTGTATGCCTTGAAAGGTGGGGAGCCTCCTGAGGAGGTGTTCGTGTGCACACGTGTGTGCAGGGGGGACTGAGCCGTTACAATTAGTCCCACTGGTCAAGGATTGGCTCTTCAAGAGCTTTTGGAACTGTCTTTCCTGCCAGTAGCTGGGGGGGGGGGGGGGGGGGGGAAATAGCAAGGCAAAGGCTGCTCTGCATGCACCCTGTTTCTTAGGGTGTTTCACAGAGCACCGCATTATGACTTTGGGAGGCAAGACGCTGCACTAGATCTGCCTGTCTGCAGCTGCCAAGCTGACACCTGCCGCTGCCTCTTCTCCGGAGAAAGTCTCGTTTGAGTGGTGATCTCCTTAACTTCAGCTTTAGGGTTGTAGTCTGCCCTCTCTCAGATGTGTTTCCCACATAAGAAAAGGCTTGAGAGCGCAGTCAGGATGGTTTGGGCTGTGTAACAAGTGTGGAATGGCAGGGCTGGTGCCACAGGGGTGACACAGCTGGTTAACGAGAGGTGATGGGGCATCTGCTGACCTGGAGGGACTACTCATCCTTGGGTATGCTGCCTGGGGAGGCCGTGCTGTCCCTGCACCGGGGGGACCCTGCTTGCCCCGAGCAAGGTCTGTTTGTGGTGTGGTCAGGTTACTTGGGTGGTACTCATGGTGTTAGTTGCTGAGAAGCTGAGACCTACATTTTCTTCCCTTGGTAAGCAATTAACGTTGCTGGGGATGTCTCTCTTGATGAGCTTTCTGCTGGAGACAGAAATGTAAGAATGCAAGAAGAATTCTGAAGTAACTCTCACCCTTTTGCCTTCTGTGTGTGAAGTCTGTGCCAGCTGCTCTGCTGTTTCCTTTGCAGCACCGGGGAACTTTTCTCTCTGGCTGCTATTCGAACTTCCATCTGGAAACGAAATCAGGGCAGGGGACCCTTGGGCTTCTGCAAAGGGGTCGCTGTGGGAAGTGCTGATCGACTGTTATCTCTGGTGGCGCAGAGAGCTCTGTCCTTCCCCAGTAATGTGCTGAATAATGGCTCTTGTGGGTGTGATTGTGGAGGTCAAGCCGATGAAAAGGATGGTGGCAGTGATGTGGCATCCTGCGGTGCGGCGTTTGTGGCTGAGGAATCCTCTGCTGTGCGCTGCCTGGGAGCCCGGTGCTCCCGCCTAGCAGGCATCTGTTACCTCCCAGTCATTGCTGTGTGATAGCCAAAATGGAGATGATAGCCCAGCAGGGGTGTTTCAGATGTTACACTGATGGCTTCAGCCTGGTGTAGAATCACAGAATGGCTTAGGTAGGAAGGGGCCTCAGAGATATCTGCTCCAACCTCCCCACCATGGGCAGGGACACCTCTCGGCTAGACTCAGCTGCTCAAAGCCTCATCCAGCCTGGCCTTCAACACCCCCAGGGAGGAGGCAGCCACAGCCTCCCTGGGTACCCTATTCCAGAGTCTCACCACCCTCCTACTGAAGAACTTCTTCCCCAGATCCAGCCTGAACTCTCCCTCAGCTTCAAACCATTCCCCCTTGCTCTGTTGCTAGACACCCTCACGGTCTCCCTGCAGCCTTCCTGTAGGATCCCTTCAGTATTGATCTTTCAGTATTCCTTGGCTGCTCTGCTGGTTCAGATAGCCTGTCCTTCCCCCTTTGCCACTGCTCCTGCTCTTCCCTGAGTCGTTGGCTGGCTGGAGCAGCCCTTGGGATGAAGTCTGGTGGGGCTGGGCATAGGCAGAGAGGGCACTGGCAGGCAGACAATTGCTGATTATCAGCAGCCTCAGGATTCTTCTCAGAATCCAGTTTTGGAAGAAAAGTGTCTTTGAGTCATTTTAATTTACTTACATGCACAGTGAGGTTTTTCAGGGCCCTGCCCAGTACAGTCTGATCTGTTACTTCTGCACCTTCAGTAGTTTTTGAACACATTTTTGTGTCGTCGTCCTCCCCCCCCCCCAACCTTTTAAAACATCTAGGCAGAGAAAGTGGCTTAGAATATAAACCTCCATTAGGCCAAGCTGGCCACTGGGCATTCAGAGTGTGGCCCCAGGCATTTTGGACTCTCAAACTGCATGGTGCTTGGCTTCCATCCAGCTTAGCAGGTACTTGGTTGTGCAGGGTGGTCTCTCTGATACCTTGAAGTTGAAGTGCAGGGTGGTCTCTCTGATACCTTGAAGTTGAAAAGCAGCCCCTGTGTGCCACAGGAGAGGAGAATGCCATTATTTTCTGTACTTTCTGACTATTTGGGATATTGTGAGAAGCTGGAAAGAAAGGGAAGTTCATGTCCATCCACAGACAAGCCTGCAGAACATTAGTGGGAAAGCAAATGTGGGAACAGGAAAACAAGTAAATAAAATCCACTTGATGCAGGGAGGGGGAAAAAAAGTCTTAAGTTGGGAAAAGTCGTGCTGGGCACCTCAGGGAGGAGCACTCCTTGCTGGTGCTGGCATTGCTGAGGGCAGTGGAGCTTTGCAGCTGGAAACCAGCCTCAGCTGAGACCAGAAGCTGCCTCCTTTCTGGGTGTGAGCCCCATGGTCTCCCTCCCAGCTCCAGCTGTGTACCTTGGGAACTGATAAAATGCCTCACAAGCTAATATTAGCCCAGGTAAATCAACTGCAGTTGATACTTAGCAGAAGAAATAAACCTCTGGCTTCTGCAAGCAAGAATACACTGCTGCCTGGGGCTCACCAGCGCTTCAGCCCCATGGGGTGAGTTTTTAAGGTGCTCTGAGTGCTCAGCAGATGCCCTACAAGCGTTGCTGAAGTCTCCAAGCTGTTGCCCAGTGGATCTTAAGGCTGTTCAGCTGGACGGCAGGCAGTGCTCTCATCAGCTGTGCTCATGGACACCTGCTGCTTGCTGGGACACCTTGTGCACAGTCACCACCTTCATGAGCTTCTCTGCATGCTGGTTTCTCCTAGCCTGGGGTGGTCTCAGTTAGTCTGGGGTGGTCTCAAGGACCTGGAGTACTGCTTTGTTGCAGTACTGTTGGAGGACCTGCCTCAAGGGAAGGTCCTTTTTAGGACTAAAGCACAGCAAGTCCAGAAGACAGCGTTAAAACTGCCTGAAGACTCTTGAGAGCTCAGGGACTTTGGTGCCAGGTGAAAGGCTCATTTAGGGCTTGCTCTGGGGTTTGCTTTTCTTTTATTCATGACCAGTTCACAGCAGGTAGCTCTGAGATGCCTTGGGCTTGTTCTTTCAGGCATAAACAACCAGGACAATTACTGCTCATTTCCAGGTGAGGCTAGAAGATGAAGGTCTTCCAGCCCTACATAGTCTTTGCCCTGAGGAAACCGTTGTGCAGGAAGGAAAGAGGCCCATGCCTTCATTCAAAACAAACAAAAGGCAAGAAAATATCCTCCTGAAGGGGGAGAAGGGGAAACAGACCTGAACCTAAAGCTTCCTACCGGTGGCCAGAAGCGGTGAACTCCTGCCGAGCAGCAGGGGGAACGCATCCCAGATCAGTAAGCGTGACTACTACTGCTAAGCTATTTTGAAATTCATCACTGCAGTACAAAAATAATGAAATACAGCAAGGTCCTCACCCTCTTTCTCATCTTAAAAGGTTCTATGTTTATCTCGGTGCTTGGAGTGGAGGAACGAGGTGTTTTCATTCAGAGGACCAGAGGGTAATTTTAGAAGGGATTAAGATGATGAATGTGGAGGCGAGCGTGATGCAGAATGGGCTCAACGTGTCCAATCTGGGCTGAATTTGCCTCAAACCTGAGGGGTTTCTTGCAGGTGGTGCCTGGAAAATCTGGGATTTGCTGACAGCAGGTCAGAGCTGGGGTGCAGGTGACCTGCATGTCCTCCCTCTTCTCAAGGGAAGGAAGAAGCCAGCAACTTCTCACCAGGGAAAAAAAGAGAGGAAAATTCAGGGTTGGAGTAGCATGGTTGGGAGGGTGAGGAGTTGAGGGGAAAGGCTGCAGGTGTGTAGGGTTGGAGTAGCATGGTTGGGAGGGTGAGGAGTTGAGGGGAAAGGCTGCAGGTGTGTAGGGTTGGAGTAGCATGGTTGGGAGGGTGAGGAGTTGAGGGGAAAGGCTGCAGGTGTGTAGGGTTGGAGTAGCATGGTTGGGAGGGTGAGCAAGTTGAGGGGAAAGGCTGCAGGTGTCTTTGTGGGGAGGATAAGTAGCCCCAGCAGAGATGTTTTCTCTGGCTGAAGTACTCCAGAGCTGTCCCATAGCCTAGATCCATAGGGAAGGACACTCTTTCCACCCCTCATTTCTACTTGCCCCAGGCCTCTCCTTCCTGACCATAAAGCAAGCTCCTGACTCTAATGACAGGCTGTGACTGCTCCCTCCAGCAGTCATGTGCCGGGTGACTGCCTCAAGAAGCATGACACAGGCATGTGCCACCCCAGCCAATGTACACGGCATCCTCTAATTGCTTGCCTGAGTGTGTGCTGGGAGCTGAGGGCAGTGACCCAGCTGGGCACTGTTTGCAGCAGAGGTTTTCCAGCTGGGTTTTGCTATGCTCTGTGATGCTGAGTGGTAACTTTGTGAAGAACTCTATCTTGTATCTTTTTTCCCCCTGTTTTTGTTTTCCCCATGTGAACACAGTAGTAGTGATGGCTGTGCTTGAGTGTTTTGGAAGCTCAGCATCAGTTTGTGTTTATGACATGCTGGTGGGAAGGGACCCATCCAGAGGGACCTGGACAGGCTGCAGAGGTGAGCCCATGACTACCTCATGAGGTTCAACAAGACCAAGGGCAAGGTCCTGCAGCTGGGTCAGGGCAATCCCAGGCACCAATATAGGCTGGGCAGGGACTGGCTGGAGAGCAGACCTCAAGAAGAGGACTGGGGGTGCTGGGGGAGGAGAAGCTCAACAGGAGCCAGCAGTGAGCACTTGCAGCCCAGAGAGAGCCAAGCAGAGCCTGGGCTGCAGCAAGAGAAGCAGAGCCAGCAGGGCCAGGGAGGGGATTCTCCTCCTCTGCTCTGATGAGACCACAGCTGGAGCTCTGTGTCCAGTTCTGGAGCTTCTATTCCAGGAAGGATCTGGAGGTGCTGGAAGGTGTCCAGAGAAGGGCCACGAGGATGAGCAGAGGGCTGGAGCTGCTCTGCTATGAGGACAGACTGAGAGGGTTCTGTCTGGAGAAGAGAAGGCTCTGAGGAGACCTCATTGTGGCCTTCCAGGATGTGAAGGGGGCTCCAAGAAAGCTGGGGAGGGACTTCTGAGGGTGTCAGGGAGTGATAGGACTGGGGGGGGATGGAACAAAACTAGAAATGGGGAGATTGAGATTGGATGTTAGGAAGAAGTTGTTCCCCAGGAGGGTGGTGAGAGCCTGGCACAGGCTGCCCAGGGAGGTGGTGGCAGCCTCATCCCTGGAGGTGTTTGCAGCCAGGCTGGATGTGGCTGTGAGCAACCTGCTGCGGTGTGAGGTGTCCTTGCCCCTGGCAGGGGGTTGGAACTGGCTGGTCCTTGAGGTCCCTTCCAGCCCTGACAATTCTGTGATTCTATGATTTCCACTCTGTCACTTGCAGCTCCTGGTGTCCCAGCAGAGCCCCAAGGTGCATCTGGTTTATGTCTCTTAACTTTCTGCAGATGCTTGGTTTTCTCTGCACTGGGTTAATATGATGCTGGAGCCTTGCCAAGAATAATTCCCCTGCAAGAAAAGCTCAGGAAAGAGGGCCTGGCTCCAGTAACCTGTCTGTGCTAATAAGTCTTACATGGCCAAAGAACAAATACACCCTCTTCTCCTTATGCAACAGGGAGGAAATCCTGCCTCCTGCAGCCTCAGGAAAAACCAGAGGAAAGAAGGAATTGTTAGATGGTATCTTCAATGTGCACTTTGCTGAGGGATTTTAATGAGCCACAGAAATACAGAGGCTTGCAAAGCCACCAGTCACTGGCACTCCCTAGTGCCTCTGAGGAGCAAAAAATGGCATCACAGAAATGTTCAGGTTGGAACAGACCTTCAGGATCACCAAGTCCAGCCCAGAACCCTGCTCTGCAAGGCTCACCCCTAAACCGTAGCCCCAAGCACCACATCCAAATGACCTTAAAATACATGCAGGCTTGGGGGCTCCACCACCTCCCTGGGCAGCTCATTCCAATCCCTGACCACTCCTGCCAGGAAAAAATGTTTCCTACTGTCCAGTCTAACCCTCCCCAGTCACAGCTTAAGGCCACTGCCTCTTGTTCTGTCCCTCATTACCTGTGAGAAGAGACCAGCAGCAGCCTCTCCACAAGCTCCTCTCGGGCAGCTGCAGAGCAGTGAGGTTTCACGCTGTGTTTGGTGGGGTTTGCTGTGGCGTTGGTTGGGATTGTGTTTGGTTGGTTTTGTTTGTGTGGGATGTTCTTGCTACTTTGTGTTTGATTTTTTTTGTTGGTAGTTGCTGGTTTGGGTTGTCTTTGTGGCCTCTCCCTGCATGAGTTCAACAATGTTTTGGGCTGCACTGCAGGATGTGTTGCCAGCACATGGAGTGAGGTGATTCTGCCACTCTCCTCTGCTCTGGGGAGACCTCACCTGCAGTACTGCAGCCAGCTCTGGATCCCTCAGCACAGGAAGGACATGGACCTGATGGAGCAGCTCCAGAAGAGGCCAGGGATTGGAGCAGCTCTGAAGAGGCTAGGAGGGCAGACTGATTGGGAGCTGGAGTTCTTCAGCCTGGAGAAGAAAAGACTCTGGGGAGACCTAGTAGTGACCTCCCAGTATCTGAAGGGGGCTACAAAAAAGCTGGGGAGGGACTTCTGAGGGTGTCAGGGAGTGATAGGACTGGGGGGGGATGGAGCAAAACTAGAAATGGGTAGATTGAGATTGGATGTGAGGAAGAAGTTGTTCCCCATGAGGGTGGTGAGAGCCTGGCACAGGTTGCCCAGGGAGGTGGTGGCAGCCTCATGCCTGGAGGTGTTTGCAGCCAGGCTGGATGTGGCTGTGAGCAACCTGCTGTGGTGTGAGGTGTCCCTGCCCATGGCAGGGGGTTGGAAGTGGCTGATCCTGGAGGTCCCTTCTAACTCTGACAGCTGTGATTCCCCTGCTCGTGCCCCATCCCTCTGCATATTGCAGAAGTGCAACTGTGCATACAAATACCATTTAAAAACACTAATTCCTGGGTTGGGAATAGATCTGGGATTATCCTGCCATCTCTGCTGAGGGTGCCTGGATTACCAAATGCACTGGAGTAAGTGCAGCCAGCTTATGCAGAGTGGGTTGGAGAACCTCTGAGCCCTGAGGCTCTGCTGTCCAGCTGTCCCCTCTCCACGCCCCTCACAGTGGGAAGACACAGCGATGCCTTCCTACTCTTTGTAGGGAACATCTCATGGGGCAAAGCTATTCCTGGGAGCAGTCCCTGCTGTGGGTTTATGGCTATGGATGAGGAGGAGGAGTTGCAAACTTTCCCGTTTGCTTCTGCCTGGCTATTTTTTGCTGTGTTTCTATAGGCGTTTCAGGTAACGTGCTCCAGCTCCTGTGCAAATTTAGCTACAGCAGCTGTCCAATCTGCTCACAGCTGAGCAGCTCCTTAGTGGGCTACCGAACAGCTAATTGATCAGTGAGGCTTTACTGTGGCACTGGCGGCAGCCTCCCTCTCCTAAATCCCTCATGCTTCTGACACACTGCCAGCCCTGCAGAGCCACCCTTGGCTTAGGGGGTGGCATAAACCTATCCTGCGGGGCTGGAGCACCCAGAGGCTGCTGCTGTTGCTTTCAGACTAATCACAGACTGTTAGGACCTGGAAGGGACCTCGAGAGATCTCCCAGTCCAGCCCCACTGCCAGAGCAGGAGCACCTAGAGCAGTCACACAGGAACACATTCAGGCAGGTTTTGAACATCTCCAGAGAAGGAGACTCCACAACCCCTCTGGGCAGCCTGCTCCAGTGCTCTGCCACCCTCACAGTGAAAAAGCCTTCCTCCTGTTTCCATGGCACTTCCTCTGCCTCAGCCTCCACCACTGCCCCTTGTGCTGGCATTGGGCATCCCCCAGCAGAGCCTGGCTCCAGCCCCTGGGCACTCACCCTGCATATCTTCAGCAACATGAATGAGATCACCTCTCAGGCTCCTCCTTTCCAAGCTACAGAGCCCTCAGCTCCCCCAGGCTCTCCTCATAAAGGAGATGTTCCACTCCATCGTTTTTGAGGCTCTGGGCTGGACTCTCTCAGGCAGTTCCCTGAGGTCCTTCTTGAGCTGGGGGGCCCAGAACTAGGCACAATATTCCAGATGTGGCCTCAGCAGGGCAGAGTAGAGAGGGAGGAGAACCTCTCTTGACCTGCTGTCTACACCCTCCTTGAATTCCGTTATGCTTGTAGCCTTGTTTTCCCCCCTCTGCTTCCCAAGCCTTGCTCCAGCCTTGCTCGGGGTAATGCTGGTCAGTGCCCTGCTTCCCTCCCTCCCTCCCTCGCCCAGGCTTGGCTGGCCTAGAGCTTAGCCAGCTCTCTGCCCAGCTGAAAGCAGCCTGCTGCTGGGGATGCACTGGGTGTTAACTTAGAACCTTTGTGTTTGGTTTCTTTATTCAGTTTAGGCAAATGAGACCAAGCGTGGCTCCAGCTCCCTGCCAGTGAACTGCAGAGGGCTGTGGCAAGAGCAGCTCTCGTTTGCTCTTGAAAAATGAACCCAACAGACAGAAACCTGCCTAATTAATGCTTGCAAGGACAGTTCCATAGCTTTACTGTCAAGCCTACTGCTCATAGCATGTCAAATTATTGTCTTGGCCTTCTCTTTTTTTGCTCTCTCCTTCCAAGCAGACAAAAAAATATGGGACAGTGTGGGGCTGTCAGGGAGGGCAGCTGGGGAGGACCCAGATGACTTGATGTAGAAATGGGGAGATTGAGATTGGATGTGAGGAAGAAGCTCTTCCCCAGGAGGGTGGTGAGAGACTGGCACAGGTTGCCCAGGGAGGTGGTGGAAGCCTCATCCCTGGAGGTGTTTGCAGCTGGATGTGGCTGTGAGCAACCTGCTGCAGTGTGAGGTGTCCCTGCCCATGGCAGGGGGGTTGGAACTGGCTGAGCCTTGAGGACCCTTCCAGCCCTGACAATTCTAGGATTTAAATTAGTTTGGTTTTGAACCAAGGCAGCAGTTTTCCAGTGGAAATGGGGTCTTAAGCTACCCTTGGCAGCCATGGGGTCCCAGCAGCGAGGACCACCTTAGGCAAGTCTGAGAGTAGTTTGCCTCTTGTGGCACGTGGGGCTGATGGTGGTGAGGCTCATAGCAGCACAACAGTACATGGGAGAGGAAGCACACTGTGTCTGCAAGAGATTTCCACCACGTATAAAACATCAGAGCTGCTGCTGAATGAAGTGCTAAAGCAAATGTTATCAGCAGGAAAATGCTGCAGTGGTGCCTGACTACCCTGTGCAGCCTTTACAGTGACCAGCCAAAGCTCACCTATGATTTTGGCACCAGTGGGAGTGCAGCTTTCGGTTATCTGCCTATCTATATCTTCCTGCTCGTCCTTTGTATGGATCCTTTCCTTATCTTTAGCTGTGTTTGTGCTCCCCTTCCGTCATCAGCAGACTGTGCTGCCCGCTCTGCACCGGGCAACAAACAGCATCTGGCCTGGGTGGGGGCGAAGGGATTGGTACTGATGTCTGGTAGCTCAACCCTGTTTCCAGCATGTCTCTGAGGGATCACAGAATTGTCAGGGTTGGAAGGGACCTCAAGGATCAGCCAGTTCCAACCCCCTGCCATGGGCAGGGACACCTCACACTACAGCAGGTTGCTCACAGCCACCTCCAGCCTGGCTGCAAACACCTCCAGGCATGAGGCTTCCACCACCTCCCTGGGCAACCTGTGCCAGGCTCTCACCACCCTCCTGGGGAACAACTTCTTCCTAACATCCAATCTCAATCTCCCCATTTCTAGTTTTGCTCCATCCCCCCAGTCCTATCACTCCCTGACACCCTCAAAACTCCCTCCCCAGCTTTCTTGGAGCCCCCTTCAGATCCTGGAAGGCCACAATGAGGTCTCCTCAGAGCCTTCTCTTCTCCAGACTGAACAGCCCCAACTCCCTCAGTCTGTCCTCATAGCAGAGCAGCTCCAGCCCTCTGCTTTTCCTTGTGGCTCTTCTCTGGACACTTTACATTACCTCCAGATCTTTCCTGTATCAGAGGCTCCAGGACTGGACACAGAGCTCCAGCTGTGGTCTCATCAGAGCAGAGGAGAATCCCCTCCCTGGCCCTGCTGGCTCTGCTTCTCTTGCTGCAGCCCAGGCTCTGGTTGGCTCTCTGGGCTGCAGGTGCTCACTGCTGGCTCCTGTTGAGCTTCTCAGCCATCAGCACCTCCAGGTCCTCTTCTTGAGGGCTGCTCTCCAGCCAGTCCCTGCCCAGCCTCTATCAGTGCCTGGGATTGTCCTGACCTGGCTGCAGGACCTTGCCCTTGGTCTCTGCATAAAGATTACTTTTTGGTTACCAAAGATCTCCCCTGTGATTTCTTGTTTTAATTGCTTTGCTTTGGGATCACTGCAG
Source organism: Picus viridis (assembly GCA_033816785.1). Classification (NCBI taxonomy): domain Eukaryota; kingdom Metazoa; phylum Chordata; class Aves; order Piciformes; family Picidae; genus Picus; species Picus viridis. The sequence goes on from CM066574.1 coordinate 34,474,281, forward strand.
AGAGGGAAGCCATGGCTTAAAGGACAAGGTAAAGGTTCAGAGACTGAAGAGTCCTCAGTCAGCAGCTTCTGGCTTTAATCTGGATGACTTCCACACATTGCTGTTGGCAGTGAAAAAATGCTGGCAATGTTGCTGGTGGATGAAGGTTGTGCTGCAGAAGCAAAAGCCACCTCTAAGCATGTGATGTTTCCCATTTCTCTTTGGTTTTCCTTTTTAATCTGAGACCCCTTGGACTTGGCTGTGGTTTGATTTGCTTCTCCATCCCTTTGTAGTTCTTGTTGTGTGTGCTTGTAGAGCAGAGCAGCTTTCTGGAGGAGCTGTGTGCGGGGATGATGTAGCCCTCTGTGTCGCCCAGCCTGTGGCAAGAAGAAAGGGACAGTAAGAAGTGGGGCACCTGTTGTGTTGTGGCTGTCCACAGGTGAAAGGAAATTGCCTCACAAACCTTCCTCTACTCTTGACCTGACCTTCAAAGCTTGTTCTTGTAGCTTGAACATAGAATCACAGAATCATTTGGGTTGGTAGAGTCATAGAATGGTCAGGGTTGGAAGGGGCTTCCAAAGGTCATCCAGTCCAAGGCCCTCTGCAGTAAGCAGGGGCATCCTCCTAGATCACATTGCCCAGAGCCCTTTGAGTCCAACTGTTAACCCCACACAGCCAAGTCCACCACTAAACCATATCCCTTAGCACCACATGGACATATGCTATAAAATGCCCCTGGGGCTGGTGACTCTAGCACTTCCTTGGGCAGCCTGTTCCAGGGCTTGACAACCCTTTCTGTGATGAAATTTTTCCTCATGTCCAACCTAAACCTCCCCTGGTGCAATCTGAGGCTGTTTCTCTAGCACTCGTTGCTTGGGAGAAGAGGTTGACCTCTGTCTCACTATAGTCTCCTTTCAGCTTGTTGTAGAGAGCTCTCTCCTCCTTGGCCTCACTCTAGTCCTGCTGAGCTGTGGCTCTGAGCAAGCTGCTGTAGTGTGAGGTGTCCCTGCCCATGGCAGGAGGGTTGGAACTGGCTGATCCTTGAGGTCCCTTCCAAGCCTTATTCTGTGAACCTGAAGCCTTTAATGGCTTTGCTTGGCCTTTAAACTGTCTTGCCAGACTTTGAGTGCTTCCAGTTATTGCAAGTGCTTCTTGATCAAGCCTTTACTTTCATACCATGAGGTTTGAATGGTCTCCCTCCCACCTGTAAGGCCAAGGACCTCAGTTTCTATGGATCCTCTGTGATAACTCCCCCTCCTCAGAGCGCTCTGGCGCTGTCTTCTCATTCCAGATGTGCTGCAGTGGTTTTGTTCTGTGATCCTTGGTGATAATTCCCCCTTCCCCAGACCATTCTGACACAGTCTTCTCATTGCAAGATGTGCTGCAGTGGTTTTGTTCTCCTCTGAAGCCTCTTGCCAGGCAGTTTGAAAATCAGTACCCTTGGAGATCTCTCGAGTTTCAGGCAAAAATCTTCTTGAAGTGCAGCTTTGCCTGTTGTGCCAAGGGGATGTTATAAATCCTGGCAAATAGAGGAGGCTCCTCTACCATTGCTTTAAAGGAGAAAAGAGAGGGGGGGAAAAAAGGTATTAATGTTTTCCAGTTCTCTTCCTCAGATGTCATTAAAGCTCTGCAGAAAAATACCTTGTGAACTTTCAGCTGTGCTGGAGGTGGGATGATGTTTAACCTCCAAGAGGGGTTGCTCAGAAGGAGTTTGTATGGATGTTAGGAGTTCAGCAGCACAAGCCCTCAGCCTCCTTTTTTTTTCCCCCTTATCTTCAGCTGAGCCCATCTGATGATGCTCTGTGGGTGCAGGCTGCACTGCCACTTTACAATTCCTCTTCCACATGCATCTTATCTTCCTAAAGATAGCGTCTGGAGACGTCAGCTCTGTGAAGAGAGATTGATGAATTTATATATCAGAAGGATCCTGGTGTCTAGCAGCCCTTCACCATGGCATGCTGTTCAGAAGGGCCCTTAAAAATAGAAGGTGCTGGAGGACTTGGCAGCTTTGTCATGGCCACAGCGTTTGTCTGCAGTGCTGAGGTACAGCCTGAGGGGGCTGGAGCACCTCTGCTATCGGCACAGGCTGAGGGAGCTGGGGGTGTTCAGCCTGGAGAAGAGAAGGCTCCGGGGAGACCTAATAGCAGCCTGCCAGTACCCGAAGGGGGCTACAAGAAGGATGGAGAGAGACTGTTTGGAAAGGCCTGCAGGGACAGGATGAGGGGAAATGGCTTCCAACTAGAGAAGAGCAGACTGGATGTCAGGAACAAGTTCTGCGCCATGAGGGTAGCGGAACACTGGAACAGGTTGCCCAGGGAGGTGGTTGAGGAGATATTGGAGGCGGGGCTCGAGGGCTCTGAGCAGCCTGATCTAGTGGAGGATGCCCCTGCTTGCTGCAGGGGGCTTTGACTGGATAAGCTTTGGAGGTCCCTTCCAACCCAGACCATTCCAAGATTTGCAGGGGAGAGCCCGAGTTGTCCATGCAAGAACCCCTGTGCCTCACTTTTAAAAGCATTTATTGGCACGTTCTGGGGGCCTGTTTTGGAGTCTAGAGCCAGACCAGGATGAAGGTTTAGACTGGATATTAGGAACAAGTCTTTACCACTGGAACAGGTTGCTCTTCATCCACCATCTAAAGAGCACACAGATTGTTCCTGCCATTTTTATCATTCCCAGTGCTTGCCTCCAGCTTCACCTCCCAGGCCCGCCCCTCAAAACTGGGGTGCTCCTGGGGAATTGCTGCCAGATCCAGGAGTTTGTTCCCATGGGTGGTCAAATTTTGGACAGTTTACTTGTTCCCATATTTCTGTCCTCCTGGATGCTGCACTCAGTCAAATGCTTCTGCATGTGTCACCCCTGCTGCTCCCTCATGTTTTCCATGCTGGCATCAATGGCAAGCCTGGTGCTTTAGTGCTGGGTTATTGCCTGTAGGTGTTATGAGGAGAGGCTGAGGGAGCTGGGGTTGCTTAGCCTGCGGAAGAGGAGGCTCAGGGCAGACCTCATTGCTCTCTCCAACTCCCTGAAGGGAGGTTGTAGCCAGCTGGGGGTTGGTCTCTTCTCCCAGGCACCTGGCACCAGAACAAGAGGACACAGTCTCAAGCTGTGCCAGGGGAGGTTTAGGCTGGATGTTAGGAAGACATTCTTCCCAGCAAGAGAGATTGGCCACTGGAAAGTGCTGCCCAGGGAGGTGGTGGAGTCACCATCCCTGGAGGTGTTTAGGAAGAGCCTGGATGAGGCACTTGGTGCCATGGTGGAGTTGATCAGATGGTGTTGGGTGATGGGTTGGACTGGAGGATGACCTCAAAGGTCTTTTCCAACCTGGTTTATTCTATTCTAAACCACTGGTTTAATTGTTGGAATGGGTTGTTTCTGTGGCACAACTTTGGGAGCCTGTGACCCTGGGTGAAGCACAGCTCTTCCAGTCACCTGAGGTGTTTTCTGTGGAGCAATAATTACTTGGGTATTTTTTTCCCCCTTGGAATAACTGAGGTATGGGAATGAGAGCAGTGTTGTGGAAAGGATAATTTCTGCTCTGTGGACTTTGTGGGTGCACAGGTACCATTGAGAAGAATCACTGGAGCCCTCTTTTATGTTGCTTTGTGTCTAACATTGAATCCGGTGAAATAGTCCTTGGGGCTCAGCCTGCAGTGTTCTTGCTCCTGCTCCTGGAGGGTGTCTGTGTTGCTGCCTTTGCCATTTCCCCCCACTTTTGGGGGGTTATCACCCATTATTATGGAATCATAGAATTGTTAGGGTTGGAAGGGACCTCAGGGATCAGGCAGTTCCACCCCCTGCCTTGGGCAGGGACACCTCACACTAGATCAGGTTGCTCAGAGCCACAAGCGGGAGAAGATCTGTGGCAGACTGGAGGAAGGGGATGGCATTTCAGTGGCTGGCAGGGCATTGAGGCTAATTGGTGGAGAGCACCCACACAATCCTGCCCCAGGTGTAGTTGGTTCAGAGCTGCTTTGTCCACCTTGGAGCTTGTTACAAAACATGTGAATGGTGTAGAGCTGCACGAGGCAGGATTCTGCCCCATCGTCTGCAGCCCATCTCCTCCTGTCATCCCTTCCTAACATGCCTCTGCAGCTCCGGGTATTTGGAGAGCTCTGGGTCTGGATGGTCAGGCTGTCCCATTCCCACAGAAGACTGTTTTGTGTGGGAGCCTCTGACCTAAATAAGAGTAAGGATCTGAACTACACAATTAGCACCCAGTGCCAGGAAGGAAAAGCTGAGCTCGAGCCACCATTCCCTGCTGTGCAAGGGCTCCTCTGTGTGCAGGGCTCTGCAGTCTTCTTGCATCCTTATGCTTTAAAGGCCATTCTTATGTCCAGACATCTCTGAGCCTGGCACACAGGGCTACTCTGTGACTGGGAAGCTTTCAGATCTCCTTCCTGCATGGTCATTGTGCAGCTGGAAGCTGGGATCGCATCCAGCCGACTGAAGACACTCCAACATTGTTCCTTCCCAATCCCCTCCTCCTCACAGAGTATGGTTTTTTGGGAGGCTAGCATGTTCCTTTGCTGGCTTTCCAGGCAGGAAGACAAGCAGCAGTTCATGGGAACGGCGTAACCCTGCATCAGGGATGAGCCAAGGCGGAGGCGGGCGGCTGCGTGGCGTGAGGGTGGTACGAGCGCTCTGCTCTGCAGCACAGGGGCGCTTGGCTCATGGGGCTGGCTCGTGGCAGTGCTCCCTTCCTCTGCTTGCTGACCTGCCATCAAGAAGCACAAATGTTCAGCGTGCCAGGGCTGCAGGGTTTTGGCAGGAAGAAATGACACCTCGCTCTTGACTCCGCTTGCAGTTGCTCAGGGGGAGATTTGCTGCTGGTTTGCTATTTCTTTTCTGTAGCCAGGGGAGATAAAAGCAGGTTAATGGGACAGGGAGGAGGGGAGCTTTGGACTGAAATGGGTTGATTTTTTTCCCTTCCCAAACTCAGGTACAAGGAGAGAGGGGAAAGAACAAGGCAATGAATATATAAATATATTCAAATGCCTCTACAAGGACATCTTTCAGTGCAGGGATTTGACCTTGGAGGCTTGGATTGCACCGTTTGGCAAGATGACCGCAAGGCCAACCAACCTGATACCTGAAGGTGCTGCTCCAGGAGACTGTGTGCAGCTCTCAAAGTCTAAGGAGACAGCAAATAAAGGATGAAAAGGAAATCAGTTCTGGCTAAGTTTGGAACAAGTTGCCCAGAGAGGTGGTAGATGCCCCGTCCCTGGTGACATTGCAGGTCAGTGTGGACTGGGCTATGAGCAGCCTGCTGTAGTTGATGATGTCCCTGCTCACTACAGGGAGGTTGAGCTAGATGATCTATCCCTTTCAACCCAAACCAGTCTATGATTCTATGGTTTGGCCTCTCTTCCTGCCTTCTGGCAGCTCAGGTGAAGGGAGAACTTCTCCCAGGACGCACAACTATGCTTCTGTTTGCTCTGCTGCACCTTCTGATGTTATTAGCTGTGGGGGATTGGAGGCCTAAAGGAGCTGATTTATGGAGAGGGAGGCTGGGGTGAGACTGAAGCTGAGCTATGAGGTGCACAGAGGTGTGCTAGAGGAGCTTGTATTTGTAGTTTGATAGCTTGGGTTTTCTTCACTGTATCTCCTTCCAATTACAAGAGCCTGTAAATAACTTTGCCCGTGGGCACCAGCCAGCTCAGCTGGGATCCCTGAATCGGTGGCATATAGATGTGGGAGTCACCTTTGCAGGGTTGAGTCCTAACCTTCAAGAACTACCTGTTCTGAACATCCAAACAGTTGTGAAGGTAGCTTCTAAAAACAGTAATGGGACTAATTTGGGGCTCCACTGGCAAGTTCTGTCATCCACCATGATCTCAGCCCTTTGCCTTCACCCCTCAGAGCTGTGCCCTGTGCAGTAGGCTGCATTCTGCCCCAGGGAAAGGAGAGCTGACATGGGAGGTGGGTAGGATGCTGCACAGATAGGCCACACGTTGATGCATGAGAAGGGTAACAAAGCTGGAGAGGGGTGTGGAGCACAGCCCTGAGAGGAGAGGCTGAGGGAGCTGGGGTTGCTTAGCCTGCAGAAGAGGAGGCTCAGGGGAGACCTTCTTGCTGTCTACAACTCCCTGAGGGGAGGTTATAGCCAGGTGGGGCTTGGTCTCTTCTCCCAGGCACCCAGCACCAGAACAAGAGGACACAGTCTCAAGCTGTGCCAGGGGAGTTTTAGGCTGGATCTCAGAAAGAAGTTCTTCCCAGCAAGAGAGATTGGCCATTGGAATGTGCTGCCCAGGGAGGGGGTGGGGTCAGTGTCCCTGGAGGTGTTTAGGAGAAGCCTGGATGAGGCACTTGGTGCCATGGTCTGGTTGATTGGGTAGGGTTGGGTGACCAGTTGGACTTGATGATCTTGCAGGTCTCTTCCAACCTGGCTGATTCTGAGATTGCTGCTGCCTGCTGTGAGCTTTGAGGCACATCCTGGTATGACTTGAAGAGCACAGCAGTAGGAGGCACATTGCTGCACGTCCTCCAGCTAACCCACATCCCGTTTTGCCTCTCACATCCTGTAGACATGATGGGTGTTCCCCTTCTTGAAAGGGTGTTTTGGAGCGTTACTGTGTTTGGGATGAGGGTGGGAGGGAAAGCTAAAGCTCAGCACACCCTGGCTCTGCTGGCTTAGGAAATGGGCTGGTTTGCCCACCACATGAGAGGTTTCTTCAGCAGGGAGCTGGCAGTGAGGTAGTTTGTGGTTAATTCATGATAGCAGTGTGTTCTTGCTGGGGGTTGATCCCAGCCAAATGTTGGCTCGCCTGGTGGTGCTACCCAGCTCCCTCTGCTTGCTGTCCCCCTTCTGTGCAGCCACACCTCAGCCCTGCTTACTCATCAGCAGAGGTTGTCTCCCACATGCTGGCTTTCTTGCTGTGTGCCAGGGTAACCAGCCTTGACTTGGATGTGGGTGCTCTATGCCTGAGCAGTGTGGTGAGCTTCTCGCCACTCAATGTCCCCAGCTCTCTTTCTTCAGAGGTACTCTCGACCCACTCTGCACCCAGCCTGGATTGGTGCCTGGGACTGGCCTGACCCCACTGTGTGATCTTGTGTTTTGACTTGTTGAACCTCCAGCAGCTGGCACTGGCCTGCTTCTCAAGCCTGTCATAGTCCTTCTGGATGGCATCCCTGCCCTCAAGTGAGGCCACCACACAGGGTGGTGTCATCAGCAAGCTTGCTGAGGCTGCATTTGGTGCCACTGTCCGTGTTGCTGGCAAACAGCACTGAACACAGTAGAGACCCCTGAGGAACATCACTTGTCTCTGTGTGAACACTGAGTTGTTGATCACAATACTGTGAGTCTGTCCATCTAGCATGCCCCCTGCCTGGGGGTGTTCAAGGCCATGTTGGATGAGGCCATGATCAGCTGAGTCTAGTTGAGAGGTGTCCCTGCCCATGGTGGGGAGGTTGGAGTAGATCAGAGAATCACAGAAACATTCAGGCTGGAACAGGCCCTCAGCATCACCAAGTCCAACCCAGAACCCTGCTCTACAAGGCTCACCCCTAAACCAGAGCCCCAAGCACCACAGCCAAACCTTCAAACACAGCCAGGCTTGGGGACTCCACCTCCTCCCTGGGCAGCTCATTCCAATCCCTGACCACTCTTGCCAGGAAAAAATCTTTCCTACTGTCCAGACTGAACCTACCCAGTGGCAGCTTGAGGCCACTGCCTCTTGTTCTGTCCCTAATTACCTGTGAGAAGAGACCAGCAGCAGCCTCTCCACAAGGCCCTTTCAGGGAGTTGTAGACAGCAATGAGGTCTCCTCTCAGCCTCCTCTTTTCCACACTAACCATCCCCAGCTCCTTCAGTTGCTCTTCATCAGATTTCTTCTCCAGGCCCTTCCCAGCCTCCTTGCCCTCCTCTGCCCTGGCTCCAGCACCTCCACATCTCTCTTGGATTGAGGTGCCCAAACCTGGACACAACACTCCAGGGGTGTCCTCCCCAGAGCCGAGTGCCAGGGGACAATCCCCTCCCTGCCCCTGCTGGACACAGCATTGCTGATCCCAGCCAGGATGCCTTTGGCTTTCTTGGCCACCTGGGCACAAAATGATGATGATCTCTCAGGCCCCCTCTGGCCTAAGCCATTCTGTGATGCCATGCCTGCAGATGGAGAGCAGCTTCTTACAAACCTGGAAAGCAACACCACAAAGGTTGCCTTTGTCTTTCAGGGGGTGGCAGCTGCTCTGCAGTAACCTGGCTGCTTTGCATTGGCATCAAGTAGGCCATTAACTGCTCACTGCCTGGCAGTGCTGCTCTGTGGTCTGTCAGACTTCAGCTGGTGGGAGGCTTGGTGGTGATCCTCATGCTGCTTTTTGGGTCTGTGGGAAGAAAGCATCCCTGCCACCCAGCCCAGGGTCCTCTCTCTGCAGTGAAGTGTGGAGCATCTGCTGAGGGTCTGCTCCAGTGATTGCTCACCCTCTTTTTCCATGCATGGATCTCTGTCCATCCTGACTACTAAACTGTACTTCAGCCCCAGCCTGAATTCTTTGTGTTTTCTCTGAAGAGAGGAAGGAAAACTTGAAATTCTCCCTCCTGCTATTTTCTTCTGCTCTGCTTTTTCTCTGTGGTTGTGTCATGGGGTGTTACAAACGTTGTCACGTCTGCTCTGTGCTCTCCTGAAAGAGGAAGGGATGCCTGCCACCTCTTCTTCTTTGCAGCCTTCCTCCTCCCCCTGTGTCACGATGTGGTTGTTTGCACAAGCAGTGTGATCCCTGCTGCCATCACCCAGGCTCAGGCACTGAACTCCTTCATCTTGAGCCATGGAGCCCCACTGACAGATGGGCTTTGCTCAGCAGTGTCCCCCCGGAGACCCATCCTACTCTTCCACTGCATTAAGACTCCCTTTTGTTTCCTTGACCTCGCTCCCTTGAGGACAGTGCTGCTCTCCAGGGACCTTATTGAGAGCAAGGTGCCAAACTGCAGTCTTCTGCTCAGCTTTTTCCCTTCAGTGAAGTGCAGCTGCGTGCTGCTGTCCCTGCCTTCTTTTCATCATCTGTGGCATGGCTGAGCTTCTCCTGAGTACTGGGGTCAGGGGCACGGGGGAGGGGATGATTTTCTTTGTCTTTCACATCTGTGACGTAGTAGAGTTACCATCTGAAGAACAGTTGATTGCTTAAAGCAGTGAAAGATTGGTGGGCACCCAAAGGACTCTAGGTAGGGCCTGTGGTAGCTGGCTGCTGCCTTGTTCTAGATGCCTGGCTGGCACCATGGTGGGAGAGCAGCCAGCCTGGCTGGAGGACAGGCACCTTCTGAATTGCCTTCGTTGGGAGAAGATGTGGAGGTTTGCTCCTCACTGGATGCTCTGGCCAGCTGGGCTGCAATTCAAAATCAGCCCTACTGGAGGGATCAGTGTTGTGTGTCTCTAAGTACCAGTACCTTACAGGCGGTGCACATAACTGCCCGTCTGTGCCAGGGCAGATGGCAGGGGGAGTTGGTCACTGACTCCAGGGAGAATGGGTGTGGAGGCAGAAGGTTTTAGTCATAGAATAAAAGAATTGTTTAGTTGGAAGAGACTTTTAACATCATCATGTCCAATCATTAACCCAGCACTGTTAGGTCACTGTTAAACCATGTCCCTCAGCTCCACATCCACACCATGGAGGAATATGCAAGGAAACAAAGGAAATCACCTTTTTGATCATAGAATGGCTTAGGCTGGAAGAGACCTTAGAGGTCATCTAATCCAACCTCCCTGCCATGGGCAGGGACACCTCTCAACTAGCCCTGGTTACTCAATGGAGGTGTTCAAAAAGGATTGATGTGGCACTTGGAGCCATGGTTTAGTTGTCAAGAGGTGTTAGGTAATAGATTGGACTTTATCTCTGAGGTCTTTTCCAACCTGGGTGACTCTGTGATTCTATGAAAATGAGGCTCAGGGAGACCTCCTCACTCTACCATCACCTGAAAGGAGGCTGCAGTGAGGTGGGGGGGTCTCCAAAGTAACAACAGACAGCACAATAAGTGGCTTCAAGTCCCAGCAGGGAAGGATGTGAGGCAAAATGTCTTCGTTAGAGTTGTCAAGCCCTGGGACAGGCTGCCCAGGGAGGTGGTGGAGTCACCATGGAATCCAAGAATTGTCAGGGTTGGAAGGGACCTCAAGGATCAGCCAGTTCCAACCCCCTGCCATGGGCAGGGACACCTCACACCACAGCAGGTTGCTCACAGCCACCTCCAGCCTGGCTGCAGACACCTCCAGGCATGAGGCTTCCACCAGCTCCCTGGGCAACCTGTGCCAGGCTCTCACCACCCTCCTGGGGAAGAACTTCTTCCTAACAGCCAGCCTGACCTTGAGCATCGCCAGGGAGGGGGCACCTACAGCCTCTCTGGACAACCCATTGCAGAGCCTTGGCACCCTTGTAATGAAGAATCTCTTCCCGAGCTCCAGTGTTGACGTGCAGGGGCAGGGAAGCCACGGCAGAGCCAGCCCCACGGCAGCTGAACAGCCTCTGCTGTGCCGCTGGGACTTGCGTAACACCGGCAACTCCCCTCTCCCTCCTCCCTCACGCTGGTGCAGGGGCTGTGCCGTGGGGGCTGGCTGTCTCTCTTCTCTGTAACGCTGGGGGAGATGGAGTTTGGAGTCCCTTTCATTTTGCCTGAGCAGGGCAGACAAGAGAGCTTCCCCTTGTTGAACGCCGTGGCAGCGCGGCCGCAGAGCTTCCGCCGGGATTGCGGCACGTGGAGACATCTGCCGTGGGCAACATTTCTGAGTGAAAGAGAGAGTCAGTGTTTCTCTGCTCTTGGAGCATGAATCCTAGTAACCCCAAAGATGTCTGGCTGGGTCCCTGTCTGCACAGGGTTACTCCAGTTCAGGGAGTTCACGCCCGGGCAGCTCCTGCCAGCCTGCAAAGCGCCTTAAACCTCTGCCCTGCTCACGCTGCCTGCCCACGGCTTAAGGAGAGGGTGAAAAGCATGTGTTTAACCAAATCTCCTTTTCATGGCTGTTTAGAAGGCTTTGAAAATATTTATTTTCTATTATCTCTTTTTTCCCCTCTTTTCTAAATCCCCACCAAGCCTTTGGAAGGCGGAAGGGGTGGGGTTGGGCTTGTTTTGCTTTTATCTGTGTCCTCTGTCACCAAAGGTTTGCCCTTAGAGAGGTCACACAGCAGAATCATCTTTGTCATCCTCTGGAGGGAAGGGATCTGTCCAGAGGGACCTGGACAGGCTGCAGAGGTGAGCCCATGGCAGCCTCATGAGGTTCAACAAGACCAAGGGCAAGGTCCTGCAGCTGGGTCAGGGCAATCCCAGGCACCGATATAGGCTGGGCAGGGACTGGCTTGAGAGCAGCCCTGAAGAAAAGGACCTGGGGGTGCTGGTGGATGAGAAGCTCAACAGGAGCCAGCAGTGACCCAGGTTTATCTGGGAGCTTCTTGTCTGCCAGATAAATTGGCTTCCCTTAAACAGCTGCTGTCTGGGGCTTGCCCTGCTCAAACCACTCTATCTGCGGGCTCAAGAGAAAGCCAAACTCTGCCCTGGTTGTAGGTGTTGAGGACAGTGCTGCTTGGAGCACTGTAAAAGGTGTGGAGGCCTGCAGGGGATGGGCTGGAGAGACCCCAGTGGGAAATACACAGGCAGGGTCTGGCACACACTGTGGGGATGTGCTGTGGGGTGGGGTCCATCGGGTCGGCACTTGTGGCCCCTGCTCAGAGCTGCTGCATGGTCCAGTTCTGGGGCATTCGGTGTAAGGAGGACTTTGAGGCACTTGAAGGTGTCCAGAGAAGGGTAATGAGGGGTCTGGGGCACAGCCGTGAGAGGAGAGGCTGAGGGAGCTGGGGTTGCTTAGCCTGGAGAAGAGGAGGCTCAGGGCAGACCTTCTTGCTCTCTGCAACTCCCTGAAGGGAGGTTGTAGCCAAGTGGGGGTTGGTCTCTTCTCCCAGGCACCCAGCACCAGAACAAGAGGACACAATCTCAAGCTGTGCCAGGGGAGGTTCAGGCTGGATGTTAGGAAGAAGTTCTTCCCAGCAAGAGAGATTGGCCATTGGAATGTGCTGCCCAGGGAGGTGGTGGAGTCTTGGAGGCTTGGGTGTGACACTTGGAGCCATGGTTTAGCTGTCAGGAGGTGTTGGGTATTAGGTGACAGTTGGACTTGATGGTCTCTGAGGTCTTTTCCAGCCTTATTGATTCTATGATTCTGTGGTGGGGATATGGCATGGGAAGAAGTCCACCAGCAGTCCTCTGGCATCTGGGCAGTATTACAGTCTGTTGGGGCCAAGGAGCATCCCAGAAGGGTGGATGTGGCCAGCATGGTTGTGGCACTGGTGCTGGGAGGAGGATGCCTGTGTGGTTCTGTCATCTTTCAGCATGATTTTGCTCTGCTTGATAATGCTCAGCCACACCTCACTGTTCCTTATCAAACTGGAGCACTTGCAGACTCTGAGGCATTTGTTGGTGGGTTTTTTAATCATTCTATCAAGTGCAGTGGTTCTGTTTGTCATGGAGAAGTGGGAAAGTCACAGCTGATGCCCTTGAACTTCCAGGAATTGTTCTAGAAATGACATGAGTTCCTGGCTTCAGGGCTGTTCTGTTTGCCTGCAGCTTCACAGGACCACAGAATGTTAGGGGTTTGAAAGGACCTTGAAAGCTCATCCAGTCCAACCCCCCTGCCAGAGCAGGATCACCCAGGGCAGGTCACACAGGAGCACATCCAGGTGGGGTTGGAAAGTCTCCACAGAAGGAGACTCCACAACCTCTCTGGGCAGCCTGCTCCAGGGCTCTGGCACCCTCACAAAAAGTTTCTCCTTATGTTCATGGGGCGCCTTCCCTGACTCCAGCTTGCCCCCATTGCCCCTTGTCCTGTCCTTGGACATCCCTGAGCAGAGCCTGGCTCTGTCCTCCTGACCCTGCCCTGCACATCCTTAGCAGCATGAGTGAGGGCACTCCTCAGGCTCCTCTGCTCCAAGCTGCAGAGCCCCAGCTCTGTCCTCACAGGGAGATGTTCCACTGCCATCTGTGTGGCTCGGTGCTGGACTCTTTTTCAAGCAGTTCCCAAGAGGCTCCACTTGGCTTACAGTCTTCTTGAGCTTCCGCAACACTTTTCCTTTTGACCAAAGAGGAACTGTGAGCAGCTTTGTTCCTGTGTGCAGCCCTCAGCTGCAGGGGAGTGTTTACAAGGTATCCCCCTGGACACAGGATTTTTGCAGACCTTGGCTAAGAAATGGGAACTCTGCTTTTGTGAGGGTGCCTGTGGGTGCCAGTGACAGGAGCTGCGCTGTGTGCCCCCTGTGACACTCTTGATCTGGAACTCATTCCACAGGAAAGTGTTCCACAGTTTAAAACTCTCAGTGGTCTCTTCCATCACAGAAGTTTCCTGTTTCTCCTCTTCTGTGGCAGGAGCAGACCCTTTTAATGAAGTTCTTTAACTGATGAAGTTTGTCCTGATCTCCAAGTCAGGAGGTAGTGAGACAAGAAGGCTGCTGGGATAAGTAAGTGTAAAACAAGTCAGCTACACATTTTTTTTCCTAAGTACATATTAGAACAAGGGAAAAGTCTTCTACTGTGCTGGCCTCAAGGGAAGTTTTAGCACAGCACATTAGCAAGTCCCTGCCAGGAAATGTCACCACACTGGTGAGGTGCTCGGCAGAAGCTTGGACTATAGAATGCTCTGGGTTGGAAGGGACCTCCAAAGCTCATCCAGCGCAACCCCTGCAGTCAGCAGGGACATCCCCAACTAGATCAGGTTGCCCAGAGCCCTGTCCAGCCTCACCTTGAGTATCTCCAGGGATGGGGCCTCAACCATCTCCGTGGACAACCTGTTCCAGTGTTCCACCACCCTCATGGTGCAGAACTTGTTCCTCACATCCAATCTAAATCTGCTCTGCTTGGAATCCACTGCCCCTCATCCTATCCTTGCAGGCCTCTGCAGTCTTTCTCCATTCTCCTTCTAGTCTCCTTCGGGTACTGACAGGCTGCTATTAGGTCTTCCCAGAGCCTCCTCTTCTCCAGGCTGAACACCCCCAGCTCCCCCAGCCTGTCCTCATAGCAGAGCTGCTCCACCCCCGATCATTTTTGTGTCCCTGCTCCATCAGGTCCCTGTCCTTCCTGTGCTGAAGTACTGCAGGTGAGGTCTCACTAGAGCCAAGTGGCAGAATCCCCTCTCTCCAGCTGCTGGCCAGGCTGGTTTAGATGCAGCCCAGGGAGTGATTTGCCTTCTGTGCTGCAAGCTCACACTGCCTGCTCATGTCCAGTTGCTCATCCATCAGCACTCCCAAGTCCTTTTCCACAGGGCTGCTTTCTATCACCTCTTCCCCCAGTCTGTATTGATAGTGAGGATTGTTCCTCACTATAAATAAAACAAATAAAGGATTAGTTGCCCTCCACCTGCACTGCTGCTGAGGTGTGGCTGACATGACCATGGTTTTATCTAGGGCCTTTGATCAAGCTCTAATCTGTGGAGAGCAGCTCCAGTCTTTACAGCAGCTTGCAGCCCACCAAATGAGATGTTTGTGTGGACAGTGGTGGCATCCTGCTCTGCGTTGGGAGAGCGGGGGAAAAGCAGAGAAGCTGATTGTCTTCCTTCCTGTGCGTCTCACTGTGAGCCCTGGAGAGCCTGGCACAAGCTGTGGTTGGGTTGGGAGAAAGCAAACATTACATGACTGATTTGTCTGGTCAGATAAAGCTCTTCCTATGTCAACACAGCCATTGTGGTGCTATTTGCTGCATGGGGTCATTGCCCTTTACGATGGGTGAGAAGTGATTCCATTTTCATAGCAGTGTGTAGGTTGGGGGTGTGGCTGCCCTGGCAGATGGCAGCCATTCACTGCAGGAGATCCTGGAGAGACTCAGCTGGGTCAACAGCAGCCTTGTGATGTTCAAAAGGAAGGACAGAGGAACTGTTAGGCTTGGAAGGGACCTCAAGGATCAGCCAGTTCCAAGCCCCTGCCATGGCCAGGGACACCTCACACTGCAGCAGGTTGCTCACAGCCACATCCAGCCTGGCTGCAAACACCTCCAGGGATGAGGCTGCCACCACCTCCCTGGGCAGCCTGTGCCAGGCTCTCACCACCCTCATGGGGAACAACTTCCTCCTGACATCCAATCTGAATCTCCCCATTTCTAGTTTTGCTTCATCCCCCCAGTCCTATCACTGCCTGACATCCTCACAAGTCCCTCCCCAGCTTTCTTGGAGCCCCCTTCAGGTACTGGAAGGCCACAATGAGGTCTCCTCAGAGCCTTCTCTTCTCCAGACTGAACAGCCCCAACTCCCTCAGTCTGTCCTCACAGCAGAGCAGCTCTAGCCCTCTGCTCATCCTCGTGGCCCTTCTCTGGACACCTTCCAGCCCCTCCTGATCCTTCCTGGAATAGAGGCTCCAGAACTGTAGCCCCCTTCAGATACTGGAAGGCCACAATAAGGTCTCCTCATCCTTTTGATTGGAAGAGACCTTTAAGATGATCAAGTGCAACCATTAATCTAACACTGCCAAGTGACCACTGAGCTGTGTCCCTCAGCACCACACCTGCACATCACTGAAAGCCCAAGTTGGGGCTGTTCAGTCTGGAGAAGAGGAGGCTCCAGGGACACCTAAACATTCCTTGCTGTGACTTGAGGCCATTTCCTCTTGTCCTGTCTGTTGTTACTTTGGAGACCCCCAGCTCACTGCAGTCTCCTTTCAGGTGATGGTAGAGAGTGAGGAGGTCTCCCCTGAGTCTCATTTTCATAGAATCATAGAATCACCCAGGTTGGAAGAGACCTCAGAGATCATCAAGTCCAACCTCTAACCTAATGCATTGTGACTAACTAAACCATGGCTCCAAGTGCCACATCCAATCCTTTTTTGCACACCTCCAGGGATGGTGACTCCACCACCTCCCTGGGCAGCACATCCCAGTGGCCAATCTCTCTTGCTGGGAAGAATTTCTTCCTAACATCCAGCCTGAACCTCCCCTGGCACAGCTTGAGACTGTGTCCTCTTGTTCTGGTGCTGGGTGCCTGGGAGAAGAGACCAACCCCCACCTGGCTACAACCTCCTTTCTCCATTTCTCTTCCTGTTTTAATGTGTGGGCAACTGGCTGGCTCAAGATCTTCAGAGCAGATGTTAGAAGCAGCTTCCTCACTCAGCACTAGAAAAGGTTATCTGAAGATCCATTGAGTCTTTTGGAGGCTTTCAAGCCACAGCTGACCTCATGATAGTCCCCCATTGAGGGGGTGGTTGCACCAGACTGTCTCTTGTGACTGATGTTGCCGTGTTTGTGGTTCTGTAGCAGTCCTGGAAGCAGAGCCCCAGGGTTTGGTTGATGGAGGATCCTTCTATTTGCCATATGGAGTCTCTAGGAACTTTCTGAGATGGAGTAGGAAAAGGGATTGGTAGCAGCTTGTGGAACTAGGCCACATTCTGCTCTGCTTTGTGTTCAGGTTCCATCCTTTCAGTTTTGAGTGGTTCTGTCCCTTCTGCTCAGCAGAGGTCTGCTGGGGAATCCTAGCAGCAAGGCGAGCAGAGGCTGGTTGGAGGAGGGCAGTTGGCTGGGGGATTGCTGACTCAGCTGTTTTTTTCCTGACTTTGAGAGTTGAGGAAGGATTAATTCTCTCCCAGATTAGAGCTGCAGCTATGTGATGCATCCTCTGGAGGGTCAAATCAAAACCTCTGAGCCTTACTCTGATACTCAGGGCAAAGGCTATGTGAGGTTGTGGCTTTTGGCTAACCAAAGGCTTAAGCTTTGCATAGCCCTCATGACCCTTCAAAGTCATTGTTAAAGCAGAAAACAACTGGGCTGACAGAGTGCCTGCTATGCTCTGTGGGCTGAAGTTACATCAGTGGCACTCCAAATGTCCCATGAGCTAAATCTCTTCTACAACAAGGGCAAGTGTGGAGTCTTGCCTCTGGGAAAGGGCAGCGAAGCAAACTGGCTTCCACTGGGGTCCTTTGCAAGTGGGCAGACTCATTTCCCTGGGAGCAGGACATGCATGTGTGACAAGGCAGCGCTGCAGAGAAGGGCAGCGAGGCTGGGGAGGGGTCTGGAGCACAGCCCTGGGAGGAGAGGCTGAAGGAGCTGGGCTTGCTTAGCCTGGAGAAGAGGAGGCTCAGGGGAGACCTTCTTGCTCTCTGCAACTCCCTGAAGGAGGTTGTAGCCAGGTGGGGCTTGGTCTCTTCTCTCTAGCAGCCAGCACCAGAACAAGAGGACACAGTCTCAAGCTGTGCCAGGGAGGCTTAGGCTGGAGGTGAGGAGAAAGTTCTTCATAGAAAGAGACTGGCCATTGCTGCCCAGGGAGGTGGTGGAGTCACCATCCCTGGAGGTGCTCAAAAAGGCTTGAATGTGGCACTTGGAGCCAGGGTTTAGTTGTCAGGAGGTGTTGGGTGATAGGTTGGACTTCATGATTTCTGAAGTCTTTTCCAACCTTATTGATTCTATGATTCAGTTTCTGAGAGCAAGTAAGGGACTGTGAAGAGCCTGAGAGCAGATGCTTCATGCACCTGACTGAGAGGTGGAAGCAAATTATTTCAAACCTCTTTTTTGCTTCCCAAGTTCAAGTCTGTTCTGCAGGGACACAGCTTAATGCTTCAAGAAGAGTCTCTATTAATCACTTTGCCTCCCAAGGCCCCATAATTTTGCTGGTAGCTTTGCTCCTCAAGACAGAATGATCTGAGAGTGTTAAGGGCTGGAAGGAACCTTGAAAGCTCATCCAGTCCACCCCCCTGCCAGAGCAGGAGCACCTAGAGCAGGTCACACAGCAACGCAGCCAGGTGGGTTTTGAATGTCTCCAGAGAGGGAGGCATCACACCCACCCTGGGCAGCCTGCTCCAGGGCTCTGTCACCCTTACAGGGAAAAAATCCTTCCTCCTGTTTCCATGGCACTTCCTCTGCCTCAGCTTCCACCACTGCCCCTTGTGCTGGCATTGGGCATCCCCCAGCAGAGCCTGGCTCCAGCCTCTGGGCACTCACCCTCCACATCTTTATCAATAGCAATGAGGTTCCTCTGCTCCAAGCTACAGAGCCCTTAGCTCCCTCAGGCTCTCCTCATGAGGAAGGTGTTCCACTCCCTCCATCATCTTTGGGGCTCTGCACTGGACTCTTTCAGGTCGTTCCCTGAGGCTCTTCTTGACCTGAGGGGCCCAGAACTGGACACAATCTTCCAGATGTGGCCTCAGCAGGGCAGAGCAGGGGGGAGGAGAACCTCTCTGCCATGGTGGTGTGCCCTTTCCCCAGCATGCCCATTTGATTGGATGAAGGGCTGCTCAGTTTTTCCCCTGCTGCAGTCGGGCAGGGCCGGATTGGAGCAGCTGCTCTTCCTGAAGTCAAGAAGCTTTACCCCAGCGGGGACTGATTCAGAAACCCCAGCAGAGGAGCCAGAAGTTGCACTGTGACACAGTGCCTGTGTTTGGGAGCTCCAAGCCACCTTTTGATCTTTTTATTTGATTTGTTTATGGTCCTCTACATTTTTGTGTCCAGTCTCGGTCTCCTCCCTTGCTGGCCAGATTGGAATCATTCAGTGCAAGCTAAGGAGCTCACCCAGGTCCAGTTGTAATGACTCGGAAGAACTCAGTGTTGCTGCAAACACAGCCCTCCTTGTGAGCCCCTCTCTCTGCTCCTGCAGAATTAGGCAAGCAAGCATCTGTTGAAAAAGGATTGAATCACAATCCTGAGGCTGTGAGCATTACCCAGAACATTCTCTGCAATTTCCAGCCCGCTGGGCACAAGGTGAGCTGGCTTGCAGGGAGGTATTACTTTTAGCTAAATATAGTTAAGCAATGCAGTCTGGGAGAAGAAGGAGGCCTTTTATCACTACCTACAGGAAACTACATCACAGCCCCCTCCTGTTGTCTAGTTCCAGCAACTGGTTTTGGTTTGCTCTCTGGCAAAAGGGAGTTGAAACAACTCATGGATTGGGTTTTGGGGGTGTGTGTGTGTTTGGGTTTTGTGAGTGAATAGAATAGAATTAACCAGGTTGGAAAAGACCTCAGAGATCATCATTTCCAGCCTATCACCCAACACCATCTAAGCAACTAGACTAGAATAACTAAACCATGGCACCAAGTGCCTCAGCCAGGCTCTTCCTAAACACCTCCAGGGATGGTGACTCCACCACCTCCCTGGGCAGCACATCCCAATGGACAATCTCTCTTGCTGAGAAGAACTTCTTCCTAACATCTAGCCTAAACCTCCCCTGGCACAGCTTGAGAGTGTGTCCTCTTGTTCTGGTGCTGTTGTCAGTCTGCTTGCATCAGTATTCTCTTCTCCTGCTGGAATTGCCATGCAGTGAAGCACTGGGCACAGGAGTCATCAGTGAAGCAGTTGGTGGAAGTGGTGACAGAGGCTTTCTGGATTGTCACCATGAGTTTTGAGCACTGTTGGGATTTCAGCTGCCTTGCCCCTGCCTGTAAATGGTCCCCCTTGGTAGATATGTCCCAGTGAGATTGCTGCATTCAGTGCTGGGGTGTTCAGCCTGGAGAAGAGAAGACTCCAAGGGGCCCTTGGAGCTGCCTTTCAATAGCTGAAGGGGATCCTGCAGGAAGGCTGCAGAGAGACTTTTCCTGAGGGTGTTTAGGGACAGGACAAGAGGGAATGGTTTGAAGCTGAGGGAGAGCAGGGTTAGACTGGAGCTGAGGAAGCAGTTCTTCAGTAGGAGGGTGGTGAGGCTCTGGAACAGGTTGCCCAGGGAGGCTGTGGCTGCCTCCTCCCTGGGGGTGTTGAAGGCCAGGCTGGATGAGTCCTTGAGCAACCAAGTCTATCTGAGAGGTGTCCCTGCCCACGGTGATGAGGTTGGAGCAGATGAGCTCTGAGGTCCCTCCCAGCCTGAGCCATTCTTTGATTCTATTCTATCATTGGATGTAGGTGTTTGATTTGCTGCTGCTTTGTTCATTAAGCTACTACTCTGTAATCATTATGGCAGTTCCAGGCCTTCCATGGTTTCATCTGGTGCATTTGGGAGTTTGGAGGTTATTTCCAACTGCCTCATCCCATTTAAAGTTTAAAAAAAATAATTAAAAATTATATATAAGTAAACCCACCAAATAATGAGTTGGAACAGATTGATCCTTCTGAGCCATTTGTCTAATTAACCTTTGCCTCTGAGGAGTCAGCTTTAGTTCTGCTCAATCAAGTGCAATGTATCCCAGCCCTTAATAACCAGCATTTCTTCTGAGGCCCTTGGAAGCCTTCCATGACTCTTAACTTTTCTGTCTGCTGCCAGTCTCCTGGCATTGCACCAGCTTGCAGAGGGAACAGCAGAGAACAACAGGACAGCAAGAGGAAAGGCCACAGGATGGTCTATAAGTTAGCTGAGCATGTCTACAAGGTGCACTTAGCTGAGCACTTGACTTCAGTGTGCTGCAGCCCACACTGAGAAGGGTTAGAGAACCTCTGTGAACTTTGGGATGAATGAGGGCATTTATGTGCACCTGAGAGGATGCTCTTTCTGCAGCTCCTGTCAGCCTGCATCAGGAACAGTGTGGCCAGCAGGAGCAGGGAAGTCCTTCTGCCCTGTACTCAGCACAGGTTTGGCCACACCTTGAGTCCTGTGTCCAGTTCTGGGCTCCTCAGTTTAGGAAGATGTTGAGTTCTTCCCAGCAAGAGAGACTGGCCATTGGGATGTGCTGCCCAGGGAGGTGGTGGAGTCACCATCACTGGAGGTGTTTAAGAGGGGACTGGATGAGGCACTTGGTGCCATGGTTGAGTTGATCAGATGGTGTTGGGTGATGGGTTGGACTTGGTGATCTCAAAGGTCTTTTCTGGTCTGGTCTGGTCTGGTCTATTCTATTCTATTCTATTCTATTCTATTCTATTCTATTCTATTCTATTCTATTCTATTCTATTCTTAGTTTTGAGGGGGTCTCTAGAAAGGGAGACTTCCTGCAAGTGGAAATGAGTAGACAATGTCCAATCTTTTTTTATTTACATAATGAGGAGGGGGCAAAAAGCAACTCTTGGCCTTGAGGCATGATCCTGCGTGTGGAGGGGGTGGTAAATAGAATGTTGCTCCTCTTTCTCCTATGGTAGAACCCTCAAGTATCTGCAGGAGAGGCCTATTGAGGTGTCATAACTTGAAGACATGTTTTCTGGGTAGGTTGACATGCAAAGAGTGAAGCTTGGAGCCTTAGGGTTTTGAGCAGCTCCTCCTAATTGCACTGTGTGTGACCTGCTTTGCTTACTGAGGTGGGAAATGTCTGTGTGCAGCAGTGTGGATTTCATCCCTGTGGAAAGAGGATGCTGGGGATGTTCCCACTGATAGTGGGGATTCCTGCTTTCTGCTGCTAGCTGTGGTTTGGGTCATGTTGTGAGCATGTCTTAACTCCCCTCTGGAGTGCTGGGAAGGTTCCAAGGAGAACTAACTGTGGCCTTCCAGGATCTGAAAGGGGCTCCAAGCAAGCTGGGGAGGGACTTTTGAGGGTGTCAGGGAGGGATAGGACTGGGGGAGTGGAACAAAACCAGAAGTGGGTAGATTGAGATTGGCTGTTAGGAAGAAGTTGTTCCCCATGAGGGTGGTGAGAGCCTGGCACAGGCTGCCCAGGGAGGTGGTGGCAGCCTCCTGCCTGGAGGTGTTTGCAGCCAGGCTGGAGGTGGCTGTGAGCAACCTGCTGTAGTGTGAGGTGTCCCTGGCCATGGCAGGGGGGTTGGAACTGGCTGCTCCTTGAGGTCCCTTCCAAGCCTGACAGTTCTGTGATTCTGTAAGTGTGCTGTTCTTGCAACCTCCCTTCTTGGTTTCTTGCTCCTGTTTTGGAATACAAAACATCCAAGGTTTATGAATCATCATTCTGCTTCTGCCATGGTAGAGCTGTGCTGAAACCACAACATAGCTGAACCTAAATCAGACCCTCCATGCAAAGTTCACAGGTCCTTCAACACGGTGGCTTTGCTGCAGGCGTAGGAAAGAGAGCAGCTGTGTGGAAGAGAGAGCCAAGGGATGGCTGCAGTGGCAAAAGACCTGTAAAATCATAGAATCAGGAGGGTTGGAAAAGATCTCTAAGATCATCAAGTCCAACCTTCAGTCACACGCAGGCTCACAGGATGTTAGGGGTTGGAAGGGACCTGGGACCTCCAAAGAGCATCCAGTCCAACCCCTCTGCCAGAGCAGGAGCAGAGAATCCAGCACAGGTCACACAGGAACACATCCAGACAGGGCTGGAAAGGCTCCAGAGAAGGAGACTCTACAACCCCCTGGGCAGCCTGCCCTCACCCACAGTGAAGGAGTTCCTCCTGGTGTTGAGGTGGAACCTCCTGTGCTGTACTTTGTCCGTTGCCCCTTGTCCTGTCACAGGGTGCAAGCAAGAAGAGCATAGAATGGTTTGGGTTCATAGAATCATAGGGTGGTCTGGATTGCAAGGGACCTCCAAAGCTCATCCAGTCCAAACCACTGCCATGAGCAGGGACATCTCTAACTAGATCAGGTGGCTCAGAGCCCCATCCAGCCTCACCTGGAATGTTGCCAGGGCCTGGGGCTTCTGCCACCTCTCTGGGCAACCTATGCCAGTGCTTCACCACCCCCCCAGTGTAAAAAAAGTCTTCCTTCCATTTGGTCTGAATCTGCCCTCTTTCAGTTCAAAGGCAGCAGTTTGCTGGATGGATTTCAGCTTCTCCCCTTCACTCCTGTCTGCAGTGCCTGGATCTGCTCTTTGGTGTCCAGCTGTTCTGCAGAGGCAAATCACCAGTGAGCAGACATCAGAGATCTGCTGCTTCCATCCAAACCAGGCAACTGCAAAAAAACAGGTCCCTAAGTAAGTTTACATGTAATTTTCTGAAGGCTAGGAAGAAAGGAGGAGGCTAGGAAGAAAGGAGAAGGCCAGGAAGCCAGATATGTTTTAAAAGGCCTTGCAGCTCTCCCTGGCTTTATCCTAATTTCTTCTTACTGTAGCTATATCTTCCCTGCCCCCCCCGCCCCTCCCCTTCAGCATCTTCCAAGTCATTCTGTTGTGTCATTAGCTGGCAGCTAGTCCCAGAGCAATATGGTGTGGTATTCCCATCCAAGCCCATTAGCTTCCTTCATAAGCTCTCTGATAGCTTCCAGCAGCTGTTGGGATGTGGCAGTGGACACGATTTTTCCATCCATTTAAGGAGTGATGGGGGTGGTGGTGCAGATGCTTTTAGTGGGGAAAGGAGAAACCAATTCTATTTCCTTGTCAGACTTTGTAGGGAGGAAGCTTTATGAGGCTGAAAGTCATTAAGCATGCTTTTTTTTTCCCCTCTCCCCCCTGCTTCTGTCTGCTTTTGTTTTTTGCTAGGGTTTGAGTGAGCAGGATCTTTGGAGGGGAAGGTGACTTTATAAATCATAGGATCACAGAATTGTCAGGGCTGGAAGGGACCTCAAGGATCAGCCAGTTCCAACCCCCTGCCATGGGCAGGGACACCTCACACTGCAGCAGGTTGCTCACAGCCACATCCAGCCTGGCTGCAAACACCTCCAGGGATGAGGCTGCCACCACCTCCCTGGGCAACCTGTGCCAGGCTCTCACCACCCTCATGGGGAACAACTTCTTTCTGACATCCTAACCTGAATCTGCCCATTTCTAGTTTTTCTCCATCCCCCCAGTCCTATCCCTCCCTGACACCCTCAGAAGTCCCTCCCCAGCTTTCTTGGAGCCCCCTTCAGGTACTGGAAGGCCACACTTAGGTCTCCTCAGATCCTTCTCCTCTGCAGACTGATCAGTCCCAACTCCCTCAGTCTGTCTTCACAGCAGAACAGCTCCAGCCCTCTGCTCATCCTCATGGCCCTTCTCTGGACACCTTCCAGCACCTCCAGATCCTTCCTGGAACAGAGGCTCCAGAACTAGACACAGAGCTCCAGGTGGGGTCTCAGCAGAGCACAGCAGAGGGGGAGAATCCCCTCCCTGGCCCTGCTGGCTCTGCTTCTCTTGCTGCAGCCCAGGCTCTGGTTGGCTTTCTGGGCTGCAAGTGCTCACTGCTGGCTCCTGTTGAGCTTCTCATCCACTAGCACCCCAGGTCCTCTGCTCTCCAGCCAGTCCCTGCCCAGCCTCTATCAGTGCCTGGGATTGCCCTGACCCAGCTGCAGGACCTTGCCCTTGGTCTTGTTGAACCTCATGAGTTTGGCTTGGGAGATGCCAGCAGCAATGAGATGGTTTGTCAGTGCATACATCGATGAATGTCTTAAAGGCACTCCACATAGGTCACCCATTGCTCTGGGAGGTGTGGACGGACCTGAGGAGGAGGGTACAGCACAGCTTGCTGGAGCTTGAGTTGGTGCTTAGAGACTTGCTCATCAGTCATCCTCCCATGTCGAGCGCTGGCCACTGTGCTGTGAGTGGAAGCCTGCCTGCCTTTCACCTGTCCTTGTGCGAGGCAAGTCTTGGGTCTCATTCACAGAAATCACAGTGGTGAGGCTTGGAAAGGACCTCTGGAGATCATCTGAGATCATCCCTGGAGGTTTTGAAGGCCAGGCTGGATGTGGCTGTGAACAGCCTGCTGTAGTGTGAGGTGTCCCTGCCCTTGGCAGGGGGGTTGAAAGTGGCTGAGCCTTGAGGTCCCTTCCAGCCCTGACCATTCTGTGCTTCTATGATCTGGTGCAGCAAGGGCAGGTTGCAGGGTAGGCATCAGCAGCAAGGGACAGCTCCAGGTGCGGCAGCAGCAGCTCTGATTTGAAACAACCAATCCATGCAAAAACGTCCCCAACTAACCACAAAGAAAACCCTAACCGACCAAAAAATACCTCCACAAACCTAAAATGAACCCCAAACCAAACCTCCCAACCCGAAGAACCCTCCCCCACTTCACTTAAGCAGCATGAGTTCTTTTCTGTTTGCCACGTCTGTGCTGTTCCATTTCCCCTCGCGCTTGGCGGTGCCTAAGTTGCTGCCCCTGCTTAAAACAATTAGAGAACAATTAGTCACGGCCCTTAACCTCGGGCTGTCAGCAGCTGGCTGCAGCTGGGACATGCCACAGCCCTTGCAGGGAAATGGTACCTTATCTCTGCTCAGCCTGTCAGCTGGCACACAGCAGAGGGGCAGAGGCTGTGGTGTGAAGGCGGTGAAATGGAGCGTGCCCTCCCGGCAGGAGAGCCGGGGACTGAGGGCAGCTCTGGGCACAGCAGGCAGCTGATGGGGAGCGCTCCCTCCCAGGCACCGAAGGCCATTAGCACAGCTGAGCCGCATTTGCTTTGGCTTCTTGTCCCTTCCATGTCTCATGCCCATCTGTTAGAGTAGCAGTGATTGATGAGCAAGGTCAGCTTGTGCAGATAGGCAAATCCAATTCTAGCACACGAATTTGATGACCCAGGGGATCTTGGCCTGTTCTTTTGGTTAACTGAGCCCAGCCCGAGTCTGTCATCGGGCACTTCTGTTACACAGTGATGGGACAGCCTCAAAGCCTGAAGTTGTGCCACGGGGAGTTTAGGCTGGATACTAGGAAGGATTTCTTCACCGACAGGGTTGTCAAGCCCTGGAACAGACTGCCCGGGAAGTGGTGGAGTCAACAGAGAATGGGTTGGAAGGGACCTCCAAAGCTCATCCAGTCCAACCCCCCTGCAGTCAGCAGGGACATCCCCAACTAGATCAGGTTGCCCAGAGCCCTGTCTAGCCTCACCTTGAATATCTCCAGGGATGGGGCCTCAACCACCTGCCTGGACAACCTGTGCCAGCGTTCCACCACCCTCATGGTAAAGAGCTTGTTCCTCACATCCAATCTGTGTTTCCTCCTCTTTTATTTCAAACCATTGCCCATTGTCCTACCCCTACAGGCCTTTGCAAACAGTCCCTCTGCAGCCTTCTTGTAGCCCCCTTCAGGTACTGGAAGGTCTCTATATTGGGGTTCCCCAGAGCCTTCTCTTCTCCAGGCTGAACAACCCCAGCTGCCTCAGCCTGTCCTTGTAGCAGAGGTGTTCCAGCCCCCTGATCATCCTGGAGGTACTTCAAAGACTTGCAGGTGTGGTGCTGAGGCACATGCTGTAGTGGTGACTTGGCAGTGTTGGGTTAGTGGTTGTGCTTGATGGTCTTAAAAGTCTCCTCCAACCAAAACAATTCTATGGTTCTGTGCTCTCTGCTCTTGGATCTGTAAGTCAACCATAAAACTTTGCCAGGGGCCATAAACAGGCTATGGGATTTTATCTCAGAGCTAAGAGGAAAAGTTTATGGACTGCAAGGGAGGAAGGAGAAAATGAGTTCATGATGTTCAGAGTAATAGTTTGGGGGTGAGTGTTTTGCACAGGTTATTTCTGTGTCTGTGAGTCCAGCTGAAGCATGATTCAGCCTGGCTCCATGCTGCAGAGCCAGAAGGCTCAGAAGTCAAAGGGCACTTTTTTGCTGCTGTTAACTTCAGTGCATCCTCATGCACTGACTAATAGAAAGCAGGAGGGCTTTGGAAAAGCTCAGGCCCCAGGCAAAGATGTGTAAGCTTACAAAACAAATTGAGACCAATCCTCATTTCACGTGGCTGCTGGATGGCAAACTGGGCCTGGTGGTGGCTGGCTGAGAGCTGCCCTGAGCTGCAGGCAGGGAGCATGCAGCACTGGCTGCCCAAGAAGCTCTGCTCTCTCAGGCTAAGGAGGGAGCCTGGCTGCCAGGGGGAAAAGCTGTGCTAGCATGCCTGGAGAGCCACCATGCACCAGCTGTTTGCAGGCTTGCAAGGCATGGGGAGCTCAGGCACAGGTGCTGGGAGTGCCAGCATCCAGCTGGGCTCTGGCTGCTCTACCTTTGCAGCACACAGAAGCTTCTGTTGGATGCCATCATGAGGCCAAGCGGTTGCTTAAAGGCTTCAGAGGCTCTCTGATCACTGAACCTAATGCTTCACATTTTCCTCACCTCCTCCTCTTTCTGCCAATTACCAGTTTCTGCAAGGAATGGGAACCCCAGCTCCATTCTGGGGTCAGCTCAGCAGGTGTAGGTCACTCTGCTCGTTGATGCAGAGCTCTGCTCTGGAGCCTTTCTTCCTCGATGGTGGTAGCCAAGTGACCTGCATCCGTAATGGCTGCAGTTCTGGATGGCCCAGAAACTGGCTGTTACCCTAAATCCTCTCTAACTCTGTACTAGGGCACCGCTCAAGATGGGTTGGGAGGAAGCAGCTTCTCTTCCTTGGGTGTCTGCTGCAGATGACACCAAGTTAGGAGCAGGTGTTGATCTGTTGGAGGGTACAGTGACCTTGCCAGGCTGGATGGGTGGGCAGAGGCCAATGGGATGAGATTTAATGAGGCTAAGTGCAGGGCTCTACACTTTGTCCACAACAACCCCATGCAGTGCTACAGGCTGGGGTCAGAGTGGCTGAGAGCAGCCAGGCAGAAAGGGACTTGGGGGTACTGGTTGATAGTAGGCTGAACATGAGGCAGCAGTGTGCCCAGGTGGCCAAGAAGGCCAATGGCATCCTGGCCTGTGTCAGGAACAGTGTGGCCAGCAGGAGCAGGGAGGTCATTCTGCCCTGTGCTCAGCACTGGTTCGGCCACACCTTGAGTCCTGTGTCCAGTTCTGGGCTCCTCAGTTTAGGAAAGATGTTGAGATGCTGGAAGGTGTCCAGAGAAGGGCAATGAGGCTGGGGAGAGGTCTGGAGCACAGCCCTGTGAGGAGAGGCTGAGGGAGCTGGGGTTGCTTAGCCTGCAGAAGAGGAGGCTCAGGGGAGACCTTCTTGCTCTCTCCAACTCCCTGAAGGGAGGTTGTAGCCAGGTGGGGGTTGGTCTCTTCTCCCAGGCATCCAGCACCAGAACAAGAGGACACAGTCTCAAGCTGTGCCAGGGGAGGTTCAGGCTGGATGTTAGGAAGAAATTCTTCCCAGAGAGAGTGATTTGCCCATTGGGATGTGCTGCCCGGGGAGGTGGTGGAGTCGCCATCCCTGGAGATCTTGAAGAAGAGCCTGCATGAGGCACTTGGTGCCATGGTCTGGTTGATTGGCTAGGGCTGGGTGATAGTTTGGACTGGATGAGCGTGGAGGCCTCTTCCAGCCTGGGTGGTTCTATGCTTGTAAGAGCTCAGGTGCATTCTGCACGGATGGGTGTTGGTTCTGCCTCGTGCAGCAGTGTCGCTGAACCCCCTCTGCGGTGCTGCACCGCCACGGCTTCGCTGCCGGGCGAGCAGACCACCCTGGGGTGGCTTTTAGGGAGGGCCCTGGCGTTCCTTATTGCAAGAGCAGACGGAGTTCTGCGGGCCGTGTGGACTCCAGCTGGGAAGTGAGGCAGCACGCAAAGAAAACGTGTTGATGGTGACTGGGAAGCTGCCAACCAGCAAGGGACCTACCGGCAAGCTTGCAGCGTTGCAGAAAGTTGCTGGAACAGCTTAAACTATTCCTGTGTAGGAGGGATTGGAGAGTGGAACCCGTGTTTCCAAGAGGAGCTCGGAGGGAAAGGATTGCAATTCTACCCTGAGGAGTAGCAATGTGCCTGTAGCTGAAGGCATTTGCTTAGCACCGTGACTAATCTCCTGGAAACCAGAAGGAATTCCCTTCGTGGAGGATGCCATGGCAGCACTCCTGGCCAAAAACCCCCGGGGAGTCATGTGTTTCCTTGACAGCACATCATGTTTGCATGTTTTTGCTGCTGGGGGAGAGTCCTTCATCCCGATCACGGCGTGTTTTCGAGTGCCTCGAGTGTGCCTGAGGTGCCAGGGTATTCGTTTCAATAGCTGTGTTTAAATAGGTCCTGCGAGTCATTGAGTGTTTGTAATAGGCTTTCAGGGGCCACTTCCATCCGGGCAGCAGGGGTAATTTGCACTGCAAGTTTCTTAGCAGGCTGCTTCAAAGAGGATAGATCAGAGCGGGTGCTCCAGGAGCCAAAAGGCTTCTTTGGGGAAAGGCTTTTCCCCCCCCGTGGCTTTATTCAGGAGTTAGCGTTTGTGAGGATCAAAGCAGTGCCAAGCACGGCAAAGAAACGGAGTCCTGAAGTGCCGCAGGACTGTAGGCAGCAAGGGCTTGGGCTTCAGCCTTGGCTTTTGGTGACTCTTTTTGCATTTCTGCTTTATTAGAGAGATTTTTCTTTCCTCCCCCCTTCTGTCTGGTTTTATTTCCCATCTACTCTGAAACCCTTGGTGAGCACAAGCTGCCAACAGCTGCTTGCAGTGTTTGCAGGATTGCTGATGTACTGCCTAATTAAGCAGCCTGATTTCCTTCCACAGCATCAACACCCCCAAAATACCCCACATCAGCCTTGAAAGAAGCTGCATTGCCATGTCCACTCTGGGTAAAGGAGCACCTACTGATGCTGCTGGGAATTGCTGGAGGGAGAAGCAGTAAAGAACTGGCTCTTAGGAGCAATTTTGCAGGTAGCTGGCTGTACTCCAGTAGGCAGAGCCAGCGTCCCTGATGGTGCTTCAAGGAGAGAAGCATCCTGCAGCTGGCTGTGGGAAGGCTGGTGGTTGTTTTTCCTGATTCCTTCTGACCCAGGAAAAACATCTGATGTCACCTGAAGAGACTGAAAAGGAAAACCCACCTGTTGGGCAGTCTCCACACTCGTGACAGCAGAGGGGAGCCTTTTTCTCACCATGGGGCAAGCCACTGTTGCTGTGGATCATAGAATCAATGAGGTTGGAAGAGACCTCAAAGATCATCAAGCCCAACCTGTCACCCAAGACCTCATGATTACTAAACCATGCATCATGCAGCAATGGTGAATCTATTCTGGCCCTCCCTGTGCAGTATCTTTGTGGGATGTGAACATTTTGTGGGGGTTCTTCACCTCTGAGCAAGGTGCAGGATGGACTGAGGGAGCTGGGGGTGTTCAGCCTGGAAGAAGAGAAGGCTCCAGGAGGACTTTAGAGCTACCTTCTAGTACCTGAAGGTATCCTACAGGAATGCTGCAGAGGGACTATTCATAAAGGTGTCTGGCAGAGGCACTGTTCATAAAGGTGTCTGGCAATGGGGCAAGGAGGAATGGTTTGAGGCTGAGGGAGAGCAGGGTTAGACTGGAGCTGAGGAAGAAGTTCTTCAGTAGGAAGGTGGTGAGGCTCTGCAGTCGGCTGCCCAGGGAGGCTGTGGCTGCCTCCTGGCTGGAGGTGTTCAAGGCCAGGTTAGATGAGGTCTTGATCAGCTGAGTCCAGCTGAGAGGTGTCCCTGCCGATGGTGGGGAGGTTGGAGCAGATGATCTCTGAGGCGCCTTCCAGCCTGAGCCATTCTACAGGGCAAAATTCTGTGTGAGAAACTTCTATAATCTTATTGGGGTGAATGAAATTTAGTGTGCAGGATGTATCCTCTAGAGGTAAACTTAGGCTAAGACTCAGGAAATGGAGACATTTGGGGTTGATGATACAAATGGCTTTACAGGAACTATAATTATGGGTTCTTTCTCTGCTCCCAAACAGTTGTGCACCTTTCCTTCATCTCTCCCTTAAATTTCTTGAGCTGGGTTGTCTTAGTTACTGTACCTCATGCACAGTCATAGAATCATAGCATCAACCAGGTTGGAAGAGACCTCAGAGATCATCAAGTCCAACCTATCACCCAACACCATCTTATCAACTCAACCATGGCACCAAGTGCCTCACCCAGGCTCTTCTTAAACACCTCCAGGGATGGTGACTCCACCACCTCCCTGGGCAGCACATCCCAATGGCCAATCTCTCTTGCTGGGAAGAATTTCTTCCTAACATCCAGCCTGAACCTCCCCTGGCACAGCTTGAGACTGTGTCCTCTTGTTCTGCTGCTGGGTGCCTGGGAGAAGAGACCAACCCCCAACCTGCCTTCAGGGAATTGTAGAGAGCAGGAAGGTCTCCCCTGAGCCTCCTCTTCTGCAGGCTAAGCAAGCCCAGCTCCCTCAGCCTCTCCTCACAGGGCTGTGCTCCAGACCTCTCCCCAGCTTTGTTGCCCTTCTCCGGACACATTCAAGTGTCTCAATGTCCTTCTTAAACTGAGGAGCCCAGAACTGGACACAGTCCTCTCAATCCCTGGCAGTGTCTGATGTGGGACCCACAGAAACTTGTTGATATTGCAGGACAAAGTTGAACTTGAAGAGGATAGAAATATTCAGAGTGGTTTCCTTGTGTGTGTTCTTCAGCAGACCCTTCAGTGTTAATGTAGGGTATTGAACATGTAATGATTAATGCAGCTACTCTGTCAGGTAAATCCAGAAAGCAATTGGAGCAGCTAATTCAAAGCAATCCAAGTCACACTGGGCCTCTCTTGCTTTAGTTTGCTACATCCTGAGCACTCTTTTTTTGTATCTGTGCCTCTATATAGACCTCTTTGTGAAGTGAGAAGATAAAAAGAGAGATTCAGTGCTGCTGTCTTTTGTGTTTCTGTTATTCTTGCAGTTGAGTGATTTGTTCTTTGTTGTTTTTCTCCTCTTACAGCATCAAGCTTTTGGCTGTGCAGGAGCTGGTCGATAGAGAAGCCCTGGAAAAGGTATTAAAAATATCTAACACAGCTATCAGAATACACTCAGACTCTGAAACACCCTGTGTTACTCCAGCTGCTAAGGAGACAATTTGAACCAACAAGGATGAGTATCTGAAGCAGAAAGTGCCCCAGGAGCCACTTTTGACCATCCACCTCAGGGGATTAGCAAGAGGAGAGGCTGAGGGGGCTGGGGTTGCTTAGCCTGGAGAAGCTCAGGGAGACCTTCTTGCACTCTCCAACTCCCTGAAGGGAGGTTGCAGCCAGAGGGGGTTGGTCTCTTCTGCCAGGCAAGCAGCACCAGAACAAGAGGACACAGTCTCAAGCTGTGCCAGGGGAGGTTTAGGCTGGAGGTGAGGAGAAAGTTCTTCCCAGCAAGAGAGATTGGCCACTGGAATGTGCTGCCCAGGGAGGTGGTGGAGTCACCATCCCTGGAAGTGCTTAAAAAGAGCCTGGCTGAGGCACTTGTTGCCATGGTGGAGTTGATCAGATGGTGTTGGGTGATAGGTTGGACTGGATGATCGCTGAGGTCTTTTCCAACCTGGCAAATTCTGCATTCCATTCTGTATTTTGTTCAAAGGCAGGGAGAGAGGACTGGGCAGGTGGTACTGCAGTTGCTTTGCATGCAAAGGTGATGTGTTTCTCCACCACTCATTCTGCCAAACAGGTTAATCTTCACCAGCTGTCCTTGTTTGCAGCAGGCTGCTTCCCTGGCACCTCACTCCCCCGCACTTATCTCCTTTCTGTCAGGCCTGCACCTCCCTTTGGCCCTGTGCCTCCTAAAACACAGCTTGGGAAGTGAGTGAGTGACCTAAGCCTGGTGGGAATGGCTGTTGGAGGCATTGTCTGGAGCTGTGCAGGAAGCTCTTCAGAAAGGCTCAGCCTCAGAAAAGTGATCTTTCTAAATGGAGCTCTCTGAGTGTTCGATAGCTGCTTTCATACAATGCCAAGCTCAAAGCACTTAAAAGGGCAGTTTAGCCCTTCTGGAAAATAACAGAGTGGAATTATGGAAATTCAAAGGAATTTGGCTGTCTTTATTCTTTTAAATACAGGAAGGTGGGGGGAAATAAATAATCAACCAGACTAGAACAAAATTCCTTGTCCTGCCCACTGGCAGAGTCACATGTGCTGAGGTTTGTACTTGGAAATCACTGGTTACCTGTCTCGCAGTGCAGGAGCAGAGAAGAGTATTCAATTAGAGTCTTCTAATACTCATTGCCAGATTGGCTTTCCTGGGGTTTGAAGGGACACTCTCTGAAACAATTCAGAATGCAGAATTAATCAGGTTGGAAAAGACCTCTGAGATCATCCAGTCCAACCTATCACCCAATACCATCTGATCAACTCAACCATGGCACCAAGTGCCTCATGCAGGCTCTTCCTAAACACCTCCAGGGATGGTGACTCCACCACCTCCCTGGGCAGCCCATCCCAATGGCCAATCTCTCTGGCTAGGAAGAATTTCTTCCTCACCTCCAGCCTAAACCTCCCCTGGCACAATTTGAGACTGTGTCCTCTTGTTCTGGTGCTGCTTGCCTGGGAGAAGAGCCCAACCCCCACCTGGCTACAACCTCCCTTCAGGGAGTTGTAGAGAGCAAGAAGGTCTCCCCTGAGCCTCCTCTTCTCCAGGCTAAGCAACCCCAGCTCCCTCGGCCTCTCCTCACAGGGCTGTGCTCCAGACCCCTGCCCAGCTTTCTTGCCCTTCTCTGGACACCTTCCAGCATCTCGACATCTTTCTTAGTTATGGCTTAAACACAGTAACCTGGAAATGGGTTTTGCTGTCAGACACTTTCTAGGCTGTCACAGATGGTTTGGAACCTTTGTGAGGTTCTTTCTCACAAATTTGAAGGAGGTGGTATGTATTTTTGATGCTTACCGTGGAAATCCAAAGGGAGTTGGAAGCACTGGGCCCCCTGAGAAGGCTTGAGGGCACTCACTGGTGTTTGTGCTGCTGTCTAGCTCCATTAAATCAAACCCCAGTGAAGTGAAGCATGCATGTAGTGAGTCTGTTGGGCCTTGAGACAGCATCAGAAGCTTATGAAGCCCTGTGAGGAGAGGCTGAGGGAGCTGGGGTTGCTTAGCCTGCAGAAGAGGAGGCTCAGGGGAGACCTTCTTGCTCTCTCCAACTCCCTGAAGGGAGGTTGTAGCCAGGTGGGAGTTGGTCTCTTCTCCCAGGCACCCAGCAGCAGAAAAAGAGGACACAGTCTCAAACTGTGCCAGGGGAGGTTCAGGCTGGATGTTAGGAAGACATTCTTCCCAGCCAGGGAGATTGGCCATTGGGATGTGCTGCCCAGGGAGGTGGTGGAGTCACCATCCCTGGAGGTGTTTAGGAAGAGCCTGCATGAGGCACTTGGTGCCATGGTTTAGTTGATGAGATGGTGTTGGGTGGTAGGTTGGACTGGCTGATCTTGGAGGTCTCTTCCAACCTGGTTGGGTCTGTGATTCTGTGGCACTGCAAGATGCAGTTTTTTGTAGCCTTCTCAAAACCAGGATGGTTCTCTGGGAGGTGAGAGGTTGAACCGCTGGGCTCTTGAGAAGGAAACCAACCCCCTGTGAGGTCCCTTCCAGCCCCTAACATCCTGTGATGACAGGGAGCCAAGGGAGGGCTTGCAGTCACGACAGCCTCATCCCCCAGAAGGGTTCAAGGCCACTCAGGCTTCAGCAAGACTCTCCCAGGCACGCAGTTTTGTTGGCTCTGTGTCCTGCATGAAGTATCTCTTCCTCTTCCAGAGGGACAGCCCTGGAGAGAGCCCCAGGGACACCTCTTGCCCCAACGTGTTTTTGAGTGCATTGCTCAAGTCTTATTTTGGGAAGTCCTTAATTGCAGCTGAAGAATTCTACTGGGGGAAGTGTTAGTTGTATTTATTTGGGGAAAGGGGGAAAAAAATAAATGATGCTCCCAAGGAACATGCTGTTTTTATAGTGCAAAAATAAACCTGTGCAAGTAATTAGCAGGCTGAACTGCCTACCCAGGTGACATTTCACACTGGTGGCTGCTCTAGCATTTAAAGCAGAGAATCACAGAATGGGCTGGGCTGGAAGGGACTCCAAAGCTCATCCAGCCCAACCCTCCCCTGCAGTCAGCAAGGACATCCCCATCTAGATCAGGCTGCCCAGAGCCCTGTTGAGCCTCACCTTGAATATCTCCGGGGATGGGGCCTCAAGCACCTCCCTGGGCAACCTGTGCCAGTGTTCCACCACCCTCATACTGAAGAGCTTGTTCCTGACATCCAATCTAAATCTGCTCTTCTCCAGTCTGAATCCATTGCCCCTTGTCCTGTCCCTGCAGGCCTTTGCAAACAGTGTCTCTTCATCCTTATTGTAGCTCCTTCAGGTATGGGATGGCTGCTATTAGGGCTCCCCAGAGCCTTCTCTTCTCCAGGCTGAACACCCCCAGCTCCCTCAGTCTGTCCTCATAGCAGAGCTGCTTCAACCCCTGATCATTTTCCTGTGCCTCCTCTGGACCCTCTCCATCAGGGCTCCAGAGCTGGCTGCAGCACTCCAGGTGAGGTCTCAGCAGAGCAGAATCACCTCTCTGGATCTGCTGGCAGTGCATCTTTTAATGCAGCCCAGGATGTGATTTGCCTTCTGTGCTGCAAGCTCACACTGCCTGCTCATGTCCAGCTGCTCATCCATCAGCACCCCCAAGTCCTTTTCCACAGGGCTGCTTTCTGTCACCTCTTCCCTCAGTCTTTACTGACAGCCAGGATAAATCTGTAAGCCCTTTTCCACGGGCAGCAAGTATGCCACAATGCTTGTGCTCAGTGGTGCCAGCAGGATGGGCAAGGATGTGTGAGGAAAACAAGAATTTCTATGCAGTCTCTCAGATTATTTTCCTCCCCCATGCCCAGCACTTCCCAGGTGTAAACCTGAGGTTCTTGAGCTCATTTCTCCTTCAGAAGCAGGTTATGGAGGAAACATGAAATGATCTGTACAGCAGCATGTTTAGTAACCTTCTGCCAGGTTTTTGCCAGGTAAGGCTGCTTTGGGAAAAGGCAAGTGTAACCATGGGATCCCAGGGGGTGAGGGGTTGGAAGGGACCTCTGGAGATTATCCAGTCCAGCCCCCTGCCAGAGCAGGACCAGAGAATCCAGCACAGGTCACACAGGAACACATCCACACAGGGCTGGAAAGTCTCCAGAGCAGGAGACTCCACAACCTCTCTGGGCAGCCTGCTCCAGGGCTCTGGGACCCTCACAGGGAAGAAGTTCCTCCTGATGTTGAGGTGGAACCTCCTGTGCTGGAGTTGATATCCATTGCCCCTTGTCCTATCCCAGGGTGCAAGTGAGCAGAGCCTGTTCCCTCCCTCTTGACCCCCAGCCCTCAGCTATTGATTGACATTGATCAGATCCCTCTCAGCCTTCTCCTCTCCAGGCTGAACACCCCCAGGGCTCTCAGCCTCTCCTCCTCAGGCAGTGCTGCAGTCCCTACAGCACCCTTGTACCCCTCCCTCGGACTCTCTCCAGCAGATCCCTGTCCCTCCTGAACTGGTGACAGTGTTTTAGTCAAAACAGCCTTAGGCTGCCTGTCATTGGCCAGGAGCAGCTCCTGTCTGAGGGGAAATGCCATGCCTGGTGTTGGTCACCTCTCCAGGGTGAGCCCCAGGAGATGAGGACAGCAGGGAGTGCTTGCTCCTTCCTAGCAGCATGGCTCTGCTGCTGCCATTTCAGCTGCAGTCACCACCGAGTTTGTGACATGCTGAGCTGCCCCTCTGTGTTCCCTGCTGCAGCCTTCTCCTTTCTCAGCAGCACAGGGAGAATTTTAACTAGAAATTTGCTGTTGTTTTCTCAGTCCAGCATTGCTGTTTCCTCCAGATAGTATCTGAACACAGAAAGTATGACGTCAGTCGAGGGTCCAGAATTTCCAGTATGAAATGCATCTGCTGGGGGGTTGATTTCTCTTTTGTCTGCTTTTCAGTAGATTGAGCCAGATCAGTAGTTAATCATGATTAAGCCCATTGTAATCTCTGCTCTTTATAAAATGCCTGTCAGAGCAGAGCAGGTTGTTTATTTGTGAAGGGTTGCCCCCAGGAGCATTTTGGTCATGGAATCAACCAGGTAGGAAAAGACCTCAGAGGTCATCGAGTCCAACCTGCCACCCAACCCCTCCTGACAACTAAACCATGGCTCCAAGTGCCACATCCAAGCCTTTTTGAACACCTTCCTTTGAGTAACCTGGGCTAGTTGGGAGGTGTCCCTGCCTGGGGGAAGGAGGTTGGATGAAATGTTCTCTAAGGTCTCTTCCAGCCTAAGCCATTCTATGAACACCTCCAGGGATGGTGACTCCACCTCCTCCCTGGGCAGCACATTCCAATGGCCAATCTCTCTTGCTGGGAAGAACTTTCTCCTCCCCTCCAGCCTAAAGCTCCCCTGGCACAGCTTGAGACTGTGTCCTCTTGTTCTGGTGCTGGGTGCCTGCGAGAAGAGACCAAGCCCCAGCTGGCTGCAACCTCCCTTCAGGGAGTTGGAGAGAGCAAGAAGGTCTCCCCTGAGCCTCCTCTTCTGCAGGCTAAGCAACCCCAGCTCCCTCAGCCTCTCCTCCCAGGGCTGTGAGGAGGGCTACTCTTGATGTTTGAGGCAGGTGCAGCTTTCCATTTGCAGGGGGTAAGCATGGGCACATGGCTTCTGGGTGAAAAACTGGCTGAGTGCCCAAGGCCAGAGTGCTGGTGAATGGAGTTGTAGGTTGGACTTGGACTCTGAGGTCTTTTCCAACCTGGCTGATTCTGTGAGTTAACTCCACTTGGCATCCATCTGCAAGTGATGTTCCCCAGGGCTCAGCACTGGGGCCAGTTCTGTTTGATTCCTTTCTCAATGGTCTGCCACGTTGCTCTGTAAGACCTCACCTGGAGTACTGCAGCCAGCTCTGGAGCCCTCAACACAGGAAGGACATGGACCTGATGGAGCAGGTCCAGAGGAGGGCCAGGAAAATGATCAAGGGGCTGGAGCAGCTCTGCTGTGAGGACAGGCTGAGGGAGCTGGGGGTGTTCAGCCTGGAGAAGAGAAGGCTCCAGGCAGACCTAAGAGCAGCCTGCTGGGACCTGAAGGGGGCTACAAGAGGGCTGCAGAGGGTCTGTCTGCAAAGGCCTTTGGGGATAGGACAAAGGACAATGGTTTGAAATGAGAGATGTATATTGGATGTTAGGAACAAGTTCTGCACCGTGATGGTGGTGGAACACTGGAACAGGTTGCCCAGGGAGGTGCTTGAGGCCACATCCCTGCAGAGACAGGACAAGGGGCAATGGTTTTAAGCTGGAGAAGAGCAGATTTAGACTGGATGTTAGGAACAAGCTCTTCAGTATGAGGGTGGTGGAACACTGGAACAGGTTGCCTAGGGAGCTGGTTGAGGTCCCTTCCCTGGAGATATTCAAGGTGAGGCTCAACAGGACTCTGGGCAGCCTGATCTAGTGGAGGATGTCCCTGCTCAGTGCAGGGGGGTTGGACTGGATGAGCTTTGGAGGTCCCTTCCAACCCAGAGCATTCTATGGATGAACAGTGGTGGGGGACAGTGCAGTAAAGTCTGTAGAGGACATGCTGGACACAAACCCATCTACCATGCAACCCTGTGAGTAGAGAGTGTGTTCTTTTGGTGTCAGATTGGGCTTTTTAAAGGCTGGGGGTGTGACAAAGAAGAGAAGTAGCACAGGAGGTTTCGTTTTTCAGAGAGCTGAGCTGACATCTCCTCACATCCTAATGCCAGCAGCCTGGAAGGGTTCCTCTTCATGATAAACATCTTGGGGGGGGAGAAATTGAGGAATGGAATAAAATGATTACATGTGAGACAGACTTAACTGACTTCAGAGTGTGGCAGAGTCTTCTGGATGGTGCTGTAATCAGTGCCTGAAGGAAGGATAAACATTTGAGGCTGGCACCAGTCGTGAGTCATTTTAGTTTGATATATACATATTTGCTTGCTTTTCCCTTCCTCATTTGTGTGTTCTCACCACGGGAAAGAATGCTTGCTCTTAGCAGAGGTGGAAATCACGTGGGGAAACCAGTAGCACTACCAGCAGGCAAGTAAAATGCCCAGGGAATAACTGGCTTTGATGGAAGGCTCTGGGGAGGTGGCCACATTGTGTTGTGCCTTTTCCCTTGTGTCACTGCAGTTTTCCCAACACACTGCTCTTACTCCTCCTCATCCTGCACACCACTGTGGTCCTCACCACCAGGTATGTGCCAGAAGGGCACAGTTCTGAAGTACAACTAAAACCCCCAGATCACTTGCTGACCCCTTTGGAAACGAGCATGCTCTCACCGTGGGGATGGAGTAGAATCATGGAATGGTTTGGCTTGGAAGGGACCTCAAAGCTCATCCAGTTCTACCCCCTGCCATGGGCAGGGACACCTCCCACCAGCACAGGTTGTTCAAGGTCTCATCCAGCCTGGC
This sequence comes from Picus viridis, assembly GCA_033816785.1. Taxonomy (NCBI): domain Eukaryota; kingdom Metazoa; phylum Chordata; class Aves; order Piciformes; family Picidae; genus Picus; species Picus viridis. Next base: position 34,512,817 of record CM066574.1, read on the forward strand.
CTTGAACACCTCCAGGCAGGAGGCAGCCACAGCCTCCCTGGGCAGCCTGTGCCAGAGTCTCCCCAGCCTCACTGCAAAGAATTTCTTTCTGATCTTCAGTCTCCATCTGCCCTCCTCGAGCTTTAGTCCATTCCCTCTCATCCTAGCACCACAAGCCCTTGTCAAAAGTCCCTTCCCAGCTTTCTTGTAGCCCCCTTCAGGTAGTGGAAGGCTGCTCTAAGGTCTCCCTGGAGCCTTCTCTTCTCCAGGCTGAACAGCCCCACCTCTCCCAGCCTGTCCCCATGGGGAGGCTCTCCAGCCCTCTGATCATCTCAGACCCCCTCCAGCAGTTCCATGTCCCTCCTGTGCTGGGGGCACCTGAACTGAATGCAGTGCTCCAGGTGGCATTTCACAAGTGCAGAGCAGCGAGGGAGGATCACGTTCCTCCTCCTGCTGGTCACACATCTGATCCAGCCTGGTTATCTTGCGTGCTTAGGCAGCTTTCCTTGATTAATAACATTCAAAAGGTGATTGCTCTGTTCCCTTTGTTCTTCTTTTCCCACCCCCTTTCTGTCTGGCTGCAGGCAGAGTGCAGGCAAGGAGGTTCAGATCGTGGCACATCGACACAGCTCAGTGACTGCTTTGTTTGGTGGTGGCTTGTTCAGTTGGTGAACAGAACACTCTTTCTTATCACTTTTGGGTCTCATGACTCATAGGGTGATTTTTCTGTTTGCTTTCCTAGTGAGGGCTGGGATCTGATAAACTGATTTCCACCTCGTGCAGTCCCAGGGGCTGCTGGGTGAGGAGAGCTGTGCCTGGCTGTACACCGTGCTGCTGTGGGAAGGGACTCCTGAGATTCAGGTTTTATGAGGAAAAGATTGGCCCAGAGATTAAACAGCAAAATAAAGAAGAGGAGCTCCCAGGAAGCCCTTGGCTCTTGATTGCACATTGCCTTCTAGCTAGTCCACAGGAGCACAGAGCTTAGGTCTCCCAGCACCTGCTGCACACTGCTTGGAAAAGACCTTTGAGATCATCCAGTCCAACCTATCACCCAACACCATCTCATCAACTCAACCATGGCACCAAGTGCCTCAGCCAGGCTCTTCTGAAACACCTCCAGGGATGGTGACTCCACCACCTCCCTGGGCAGCACATCCCGATGGCCAATCTCTCTTGCTGGGAAGAATTTCTTCCTAACATCCAGCCTAAACCTCCCCTGGCACAGCTTGAGACTGTGTCCTCTTGTTCTGGGGCTGGGTGCCTGGGAGAAGAGCCCACCCCCCACCTGGCTACAACCTCCCTTCAGGGAGTTGTAAATGGCAATAAGGTCTCCCCTGAGCCTCCTCTTCTGCAGGCTAAGCAACCCCAGCTCCCTCAGCCTCTCCTCCCAGGGCTGTGCTCCAGACCCCTCCCCAGCTTTGTTGCCCTTCTCTGGACACCTTCCAGCAACTCAACATCTTTCCTAAACTGAGGAGCCCAGAACTGGACACAGGACTCAAGGTGTGGCTGAACCAGTGCTGAGCACTGGGCAGAATGATTTCTCAGCTCCTGCTGGCCACACTGTTCCTGATTCAGGCCAGGATGCCATTGGCCTTCTTGGCCACCTGGGCACACTGCTACTGCTGAAGTCTTCTCTGGCTAGCTGTGCAGCAGCTCACTTTGTGCAAGAGTTGGATTTGGTTTGTGCCAGTCGCTGCTTGCAGCAGCAGCTGCATGACCTTGTTTTGCTGGGACAGAGTCTTAGGTCAGCTGTGGTCTGCAGGCTGTTAGCAGTTTGGAGTCAGCCAGGGCAGCTGAGCTGGCTACAGGTGTAGCCCAGGCCAGCAGCATCACTCACCTGAGTGTTTCCATCTTATGAAGCACATCATGGCTTCATGGTGTGCCTGCAGTTTCAGCACAGCTGAGCTGTTGAGCAGCCCTGTTTGATGCCACTGCAGGGCTAATGTTTGAACTCAACCACTCATCTTTCACAAAAGCAGCTGGGTGAGGAAGGCAGCCTCATGGTCATGAGGTCTTGCTTTTATTCTTTTAGATCACATCAGTTCCTTTAGCGTGTCCTTACTCCTGGCAGGGATTATCCTGCCTGCTTAGGCAGGAGCAAACACTCTCTTGGAAAGGCTTGAAGAATAGATTGTGAAGATTCGTCACCGTCCCTGACCGCCTCTTGAACCTTAACTCCTGCACTGTGTTTAGAAAGAAAAGAGAAAAGTATCCTTAAGTGGACAAAAAGTAGCAGCCAGGAAATGTTGTTTATGAAATGAGTCTGTCCCATGAATAGAATAGACCAGAATTAACCGGGTTGGAAAAGAGCTTTGAGATCATCGAGTCCAACCTAGCACCCAACACCATCTGATCAACTCAACCATGGCTCCCAGTGCCACATCCAATCCTTTTTTAACACCTCCAGGGATGGTGACTCCACCACCTCCCTGGGCAGCACATTCTAAAGGCAAATAACTCTTTATATGAAGAACTTCTTCCTAACCTCCAGCCTAAACCTCCCCTGGCACAGCTTGAGACTGTGTCCTCTGGTTCTGGTGCTGGGTGCCTGGGAGAAGAGATCAACCCCCACCTGGCCACAACCTCCCTTCAGAAGTGCAAGGAAAAAGCTCAACTTGTGAATGGAAACATGAGAAATTAAGAACCTACAGAACTTCTTCTGCATGGAGGTTGGGCAGTGTGGGTGCTCCATTTGCTAGGGAAAGGGCAGAGTAGATTCCTACCACACATCACTGAGGGCACCTCCTTCAGAGGAAATGGCAAACTGGCTGAAAGCTCAGGGTGGAAGGGACCTCAGAGCTCATCTGCTCCAGCCTCCCCACCATGGGAGGGACACCTCTCAGCTTGACTTGGCCGCTCAAGGCCTCATCCAGCCTGGCCTTCAACGCCCCCAGGGAGGAGGCAGCCACAACCTCCCAGGGCAGCCTGTGCCTGAGCCTCACCAGATGTTAGTATCCCATTTGGACAGCAGGTAGCTGAGCATCCCATAATTCATCAGTGGTGGCCCCAGCACTTAAAATATTTTAGGAGAGTCACTGCATTGTGTCTTACACTTGTTGATGTTGTTCTGTTGGTCTGCAGTGAAGGTATCACAGAATGGTCTGGGTTGGAAAGGACCTCCAAAGGTCTTCCAGTCCAGCCCCCCTGCAGTCAGCAGGGACATCCTCAACTAGATCAGGTTGTCCAGAGCTCTGTTGAGCCTCACCTTGAATATCTCCAGGGATGGGGCCTCAAGCACCTCCCTGGGCAACCTGGTCCAGTGTTCCACCACCCTCATGGGGAAGAATTTAGTTCCTGACATCCAATGTACATCTGCTCTTCTCTAGTTTGTAGCCATTGCCTCTCATCCTATCCCTGCAGGCCTTTTGTAAACAGTCTCTCTCTGTCCTTCTTGTAGGCCTCCTGCAGGTACTGGAAGGTTGTTGTTAGGTCTCCCTGCCTTCCTTTTGAAGGTCTATAAAAAGACATTGTTGATATAAACAAGCACTTGTTGTTTGGGATGAAGGTTAGGGAACGTGCCAGGGAATGATCTGCATTGTTGTGCTGGGAACACTGTGGTCACAGGCAAGCAAAGAACTGGTTTTGTAGGCTGCAGTCTGGTTTTTCACTCAGACATTTGAAGATAAAGAGAGTCATTTCCTCTGGATAGTCCAAGGAGTGCAGCGGTTGGATGCCTGTGGTAGGCTGCAATTCACCTGGGAGGGCAGCATAGAAACTCAGCTCATTTCTTCCCAGAGAAGTACTTGAAAAGGAAAGCAAATAACTTGGGAGTGCAAACTCACCCTGCTAGCACCCTCCAGCTGATCTCCAACTAAAGCCTGACTTGATTCAAGCAGGTTTTGTGTATGGAAAGAAATCATTCCACACTGTTGGTTCATGCGATAAGGTTCAGCTAACCACCACGTCCATGGAGTACAATGGGTGAGTAACGCAGCAGCAGCAGCAGGACAGAGGCTGGTGTCCGGCTGGATCCACAGCCATGGGCTGCTTCCAAACACAGCCAGGCTCACAAAGGGGCTTGGACAGCTGATGCAAGTGTCTGTCTGAATGACTGGGATGCTCTTCAAGAGGCAGAAGGTGCAGTGGCCCAGGAAAGGAGACCTGCTGGAGCTGGAGGAGAAGCCAGAGGTGCCTTCAGATGGGCCTCCCAGCATGCATGGATGTTATCCCTACAAATGAGCTTCCTGTATCCATAGCAAGCAGAGGCACGTGGAGGTGGTGTCTGTGCCCACGAGGCCTTGGATTATTTGTGAAGAAAGATCCTGCCTGTGCTGAATGAATGTCAGGAAACTCGCAGCCTGGCAAACCTCTGTAGAGAAAAACAGCTCCAAGTTTCTTTGCCTGAGCAGGATTTGGGGCAGGGGAGGTCTTGCTGAGATTTTAACTTGTGATTTTCTTTAACCACTTGAAGACCTGCTCCTCAAAGGGGACAGAGACAGCTCTGCCTGGACTTTGCAAAGGAGGAAAGGCATTTTTCTTCTCATCCCCAAGCTTGCCTGTTTCCACTGCAGGAGGGGCAGCATAATGCTGTTTGACATCAGGCTTTGTGGGCAGAGTGACATGGTTTGAGAAATGCCCTTCCCACTTCAGCAAAAAAAACCCAACAAACAACCCAAATCCCATGACCTAAGCAAGTCTGCTGTCACAGCTTCCAACTCTCTGTGCCCCTAAGCCCTGCAAAATGGGCACAGATTAAAGTCAGCTGCTGGCAGCCGAGTTCCCTCTTGCCGCAGCCGAGGCCGGGATGGGGCTGCTGGCTTTGTTCGGAGCCAACCGTGTAATCTTATTTGTCATCTTTGTGTTTGAGCAAAGTTAAGGCTAGGCCTTGAAAATCATTTCAATGTGGAGGGAGGAAAGAATAGATTCAAACTAGTCAGCTGCAGATGGCCTCTCTAATAAAGAGATGGATTCTGTTGGATTTACTCAGCCCCGTTGTGTACTTTGTGTTGGCTGCACTCTCCAGGCAGCTGCAACCCACAGATAACTCTTTTGTTGGGCCCACAGTTCAAATCTTAATTTCAACCATGTTGTGTGGGGATTTTTTTGGCTAGTTTAAGATATTTAGATGTTAGCAAACTCCCTCACCAGATTGCTGCTGCTTGCAGTCATCAGAGTGCCGTCGGGAGTGAATAATGGCTGCTGCTGTGATTTATTGTGTGTGTGTTAAGGTGGCAATCAGTTGAGAGCAGAGCGTGAAAACCCTCTGCATGCCTCCTTGTCGCAGGCTCACAGGATGTCAGGGGTAGGAAGGGACCTCTGGAGATCTTCCAGTCCAACCCCCTGCCAGAGCAGGACCAGCGAATCCAGCACAGGTCACACAGGAACACATCCAGATGGGGCTGGAAAGGCTTCCGAGAAGGAGACTCCACAACAACCTCTCTGGGCAGCCTGCTCCAGGGCTCTGTGAACTTCACAGTGCAGAAGTTCCTCCTCATGTAGAGGTGGAACCTCCTGTGCTGGAGTTTCTAACCATTGCCCCTGGTCCTATCCCAGGGTGCAAATGAGCAGAGCCTGTCCCCTCTTGAGTCTCTGGCTACATAACCCATGAGAGAGAGCAGCTGAGAGCCAGGAACTACAGAGACAACAGCTGCAGGTACCCAGCCCTTGGTCTGATGGACACACAGCAGAGATGGGAACTCCAGCAGCAGCCAGCCACTGGTGTGGGCTTAAAGAGAGCAAGGCAAAGGCATCCCCAAAACACATGCAGCAAGGCCTAGGTGGTTCCATGGATGGCAGAGCTGCCTGCAGCTCAGCCCTGGGCTTACCAGGGGGATGGGAGCTGGGATGCTGTGAAATCAAAATGGAATAATGAAAACATCCTGGGCCTGGGAATACTCAGCAAGCGTTTGTGAAGCCCCTCAGTGGGTGTAGTGCAGGCAGTCAGCATCTCTGGAGGCAGCAGAGAAGAAACCATGAGTCAAACAAATAGATGCAGAGGGGAAAAAATGAATCTGAGGGGACACAATTCCACTGCCAGTATTTGCACTGAGTTATTTTAACTTGCATTTACCTCCCAGGGGTGTCCAGCCAGGGCTGAGTCAGCCTGGGGTGCTGCCCAGACCACCTCCTGGCGAGCCTGCAGGGAGGGAGGGCAGCAGCACAGCCTCTGCCCCGAGGTGCCTCTCAGCAGTGCCTTGCTGCATGCTTTGGTTTTGCAGTTTTCACAGTATGACACAAAGCTGCTTTGCACAGCTACCTGTGATTTAATTGCTGCTTTTGTCCTCCTTCCTTTCCTCTCTCTCCAGTTTTGTATGGAGCTGAACCAGCCGACGCTGCCGAGCATCCGCCGCTGGAAGGGCTCGAGGGGATGCTGGAAGGGTGTTGTTTCGGAAAGCCTCTCAGGCCAGCTCCACAAGGTACCTTCAGCCCTGAGGCTGAGCTTTTGGCTTGGCTCTGCTTTTCCCCCACCCCTCTAACGTGTGTTGAGCATTGAAAGTGAAACCTTTTGCAAACCTCCTTTGGCAGCTCTTGCTTTTCTTAGCTCCTGTAGCTTTCAGTCCGGTTCTGCAGTTGGTTTTGGCAGGAGAACTGTGTCAAAGGGTTAGGGCTGGGCCAGCCACAGGATGAGTGACAGAGGATCTTTATTAAGCCCTCTCCCTTTCCCAAAGGGAATAAGGGACAGAGATGTCACATCCTGGGCTGCAGCAAGAGAAGCAGAGCCAGTAGGGCCAGGGAGGTGATTCTTCCCCTCTATTCTGCTCTGCTGAGACCCCACCTGGAGCTCTGTGTCCAGTTCGGAGCCTCTGTTCCAGGAAGGATCTGGAGGTGCTGGAAGGTGTCAGAGAAGGGCCACGAGGATGAGCAGAGGGCTGGAGCTGCTCTGCTGTGAGGACAGACTGAGGGAGCTGGGGTTGTTCAGGCTGGAGAAGAGAAGGCTCTGAGGAGACATAATTGTGGCCTTCCAGGATCTGAAGGGGGCTACAAGAAAGCTGGGGAGGGACTGCTGAGGGTGTCAGGGGGGACTGGATTGGACTGAGGGGAATGGAACAAAACTAGAAGTGGGCAAATTCAGATTGGATATTAGGAAGAAGTTGTTCCCCATGAGGGTGGTGAGAGCCTGGCACAGGTTGCCCAGGGAGGTGGTGGAAGCCTCCTGCCTGGAGGTGTTTGCAGCCAGGCTGGATGTGGCTGTGAGCAACCTGCTGTGGTGTGAGGGGTCCCTGCCCATGGCAGGAGGGTTGGAACTGGCTGCTCCTTGAGGTCCCTTCCAGCCCTGACAATTCTGTGATTCCATAATACTGGTTGGAACAGGAAACTGAAGAGCTTAAATGAGCATAAAAACAACAAATGCAATACATGCAGGTGTATACAAACCCAGTATTGAACCCAAGCCCTGATGGCATTTATGTCACTGTCACCACTGGTGCTGTGGGCAGGCACTGGGAAGCCCCAGGCTGGGCTCAGCAGCAAATGGGAGCTGGATTCAGGAACGCACAGATTGGGACTGAAGGCAGAACTGAGTCTCGGTGCTGACCACTGAAGAGGCTTTGACCCTGGGGATCCCTCAGCTTTATCCTGAATATGATGCACGTGGAATGGAATCCCTTGCTGGTCAGTTTAGGGTCAGTCTGTCCTGTCCACTCCTTCTTGCAAGTGCTGCCTCTGACTGCCCCCCAACATGGCACACGGGATTGGGCAGTGACCTTGGTGTCCATCAGAGCAAGGTCAAGCAAGAGCCTTTCTGCATCCCAGTCCTTGGCAGCAGCTACAAGCACGGAGTGTTCTAGAAGCAGACACTATGTGAAAGTGCTCAGAAAGTGCTGTCAGTCAGAAGGGACTGAGCTGAGAAGTAAAACCACTGAACAGAATTAGTTCTGTTCTAGCTCAGACCAGGACAGAGATAAACCAGAGGATGAGATCCTCGGGTGCCCGATGGGCTGCGATGGGATTCAGCTCAGTGTGGGGCTGCCCAGGGAGCACTCCTCAGACATCTGGGATGAGATCAAGAAGCATTTCTGCTTGTTTCTTTATCTCCTCCTGGTAGCCTAGGACTCTGTTTCTCATTTACACTTGTGCACAGCACGTTGAGCTTCCTGCTCTCAGCAGGAGGCAAGCCTAGGTGGCTCAGCTTGTACTGCCTCTGTGTCTTTGGGGGGTGGTGTACACCCACAGGGGGCAAAGGTTCCACCTGAGAAGCTGGGTTTGGGCAGAATGGTTTGGGTTTAGCCTTCTTACTACTGGCTTTCTCAATTATCTTCCTCTTCCTTTTCTAATTCCAGGGAGCTGAATACTCTGGCTTCCTGTGGGATACCACAGCTGGCATTGAACTGAAAGATGCTTCATCTCAGGAGGCTGCCCAGACTAATGGCAACGGGAGGCACTCATACCCTCACCCATACCTGGCACATTTCAAGGTAAATGCCACTCTGCCCACCAGCAGCCCTTGCAGAACTGAGCTTGTGTTAAGAAACGTTGGGGTAAGATGCTGCCTTAAAGATGCAGAGTCCTCTAACAGGTAGAAGGTTGCATGAGGTTTCAACCCATCCCATCCCTTCAACACAGTCTCATGCTGTGATTAGAGGTCAAGGCCATGAGACATTCCCATACATGGCCTTTATGGGCACGGCAGATCACCACAACCACAGAATTGTCAGGGTTGGAAGGGACCTCAAGGCTCAGCCAGTTCCAAGCCCCCTGCCATGGCCAGGTACACCTCACACCACAGCAGGTTGCTCACAGCCACATCCAGCCTGGCTGCAAACACCTCCAGGCAGGAGGCTGCCACCACCTCCCTGGGCAGCCTGTGCCAGGCTCTCACCACCCTCATGGGGAACAACTTCTTCCTAACATCCAATCTCAATCTACCCATTTCTAGTTCTGCTCCATCCCCCCCCAGTCCTATCACTCCCTGACACCCTCACAAGTCCCTCCCCAGCTTTCTTGGAGCCCTCTTCAGATCCTGGAAGGCCACAATTAGGTCTCCTCAGAGCCTTCTCCTCTCCAGACTGAACAGCCCCAACTCCCTCAGTCTGTCCTCCTAGCAGAGCAGCTCCAGCCCTCTGCTCATCCTCGTGGCCCTTCTCTGGACACCTTCCAGCCCTTCCAGATCCTTCCTGTAACAGAAGCTCCAGAACTGGACACAGAGCTGCAGCTGGGGTCTCAGCAGAGCAGAGTAGAGACAATCAGTCCCTTCCTCAACAGGGAACAAAAAATGATGTTGTGGTCATTGCAATCTGCACAACCTGTCCCTCCCAACCCAAACCAGTCTAGCATTCTATAAATAGCTACTGATAATTACAATTAATTGAATAATAGCCTAACCAGGTTGGCATGAGCAGCATGTTCGGCACCACGAGGGTGGTGGAGCACTGCCACGAGTTTCTCAGGGAGGTGGCTGAGGCTCCATCCCTGGAGATACTCAAGGTGAGGCTGGACAGGGCTCTGGGCAACCTGATCTAGTTGAGGATGTCCCTGCAGACTGCAGGGGGGTTGGACTGGATGAGCTTTGGAGGTCCCTTCCAACCCAGAGCATTCTCTGATTCTGAGATTCTATTACTCATGCTAGGTGACAAAGTAAGGCCCAGAAGGTAAGCAGAAGATGGGAGGGAGCCAAGAGCTCCTTTCAGGGTACATTAAGTTTCTCGGTTTGTGTCTGAGAGGAGCCCAGGCTAATCGCAAGAGTCCTAATTAGCCTTGTAATGACCACAACGTCATTTGCAGCTTATTAACAACTGGCTTTCAGAAGCAGTCAGCTCCTTTCTGCAGCCCTGGTGGAAAGAGGCCCTTTGCTTGTGCAAACCAGTTCCCCCAGAACTGCAAAGGGTGTCAGGAGGTTGCACACAGAGCTGCCAAGAGCCCTTTGCCCTCCCCAAAACCAGCCCCAGCCAGGCACACCTTGTGGGGAGCCACCCGAGCCCTGCTCGCCCAGGTTTGCTCCTGAAAGGGCTGTGAACAAGCACATGGCTTTGCTTGGTGCCCTGCCCTGCCCTGCCTGCGTGGCACTGATCCCTCCTCCCCCTGCCAGGTTGGTATGAACGATCTGACGCTGGTGAACCTGCACTTGGCCCTGCCGCCCGCGGCGGGGACGGCGCCGGGAGGAGCCACGACAGCCACAAGCTGGCAGCCTTTGCACAGACACTGCAGGAGACTCTCAAAGGTACAGGGTGTGGGGCTTGGGGGGGTTAACTAGCATCTGTGCCATGCATGTGGTCAATCAAAAGGAACTGAAAACACAAGATCTGCCTCAGTGGAGGTTTGACAGATACCTTCACCAGGACACAGTCTCAAGCTGTGCCAGGGGAGGTTCAGGCTGGATGTGAGGAAGAAGTTCTTCCCAGCGAGACAGATTGGCCATTGGGATGTGCTGCCCAGGGAGGTGGTGGAGTCACCATCCCTGGAGGTGTTTAGGAAGAGCCTGGCTGAGGCACTTGGTGCCATGGTTTAGTTGATGAGATGGTGTTGGGTGATAGGTTGGACTGGATGATCTCAAAGGTCTTTTCCAACCTGGTGAATTCTGTATTCTGCATTCAGCTTCATGTGTCACTGCTGCTATCTGAGTCTGAGCAATCCATAGCCTGGCAAATGTGCTTCTCCTCTGCTCATTGTCTTCTAGACTCTCCTAGTCACAGAATGGATCTGGTTGGAGCAGACCTCCAGGCTCATCCAGTCCAACCTTTGACCCAGCACTGAAGGGTCAACAGTAAACCATGTCCCTAAGCACCAGCTCCACAGGCTGCTGGAACACCCCCAGGAATGGTGACTCCAGCACCACTGCCCTGGGTAGAATATTCCAGTGCTTGAGAACCCTTCCAGTGAAGAAATGTTTCCTAGCATCCAGCCTGAACCTCCCCTGGTGGTGCACTTGGCCAGAGAGGTAGTAAAAGCCCTATTCCTGGCAGCATTCCAGGTCAGGTTGGACAGGGCTCTAGGCACCCTGATGGAGTTGAAGATGTCTCTGCTCACTGCAGGGATGTTGGACTAGGAATCTTTAAGGATCCCTTCCAACCCAAAGCATTCTATGAGTCTCTGGGTATATAACCCATGAGAGGGATCAGCTGAGAGCCAGGAACTACAGAGGCAACAGCTGCAGGTACCCAGTCCTTGGTCTGTGGGATGGACACACAGCAGAGATGGGGCCACAGAGATGGGAACTCCAGCAGCAGCCAGCCACTGGTGTGGGCTTAAAGAGAGCAAGGCAAAGGCATCCCCAAAACACATGCAGCAAGGCCTAGGTGGTTCCATGGATGGCAGAGCTGCCTGCAGCTCAGCCCTGGGCTTACCAGGGGGATGGGAGCTGGGATGCTGTGAAATCAAAACAGAGGTCTTCTCCAGCAGAAACAATCCTGTGATCCTGTGGCTGTCAGTTGAGCCCAGCTTAGCCAGGCTGGTCACATGGAAGCATTACCACCAGAGGGATTTGCAGGTATTTTGTGCACCCTCTGCTGGGTTTTTCTGCTCCCTCTGGAGCTGCAAGAAGCCAGCCAGAGCTATTTTTAAGTGCCACTGCAGGAAGTGTTTGTGCATGTACCTTGAAATTGGAAAGGGTGAAAGCCAACAAAAGGATTGTTGGTTTAATCCCCAAGGCTGAAGTGAGACACAGACCAATGTGTAGCTCTGCTGAAAGCTGCATTCCCACCACAGCTAAATTTAGCCTGGCAGTGCTGGGGCTCCTCTCTCATGTCTGTGCTGGCAAACGGTAGGCACAGCACCACAGCCCGCTGGGTCTTGGCTTAGTCTCTCACAACAGAGGAGGTTCAGGTTCCTCCATCCTCGTGGGATGCAGGCCTTGCTCCCTAACCACAGCTCCTCTGCCATGTCTGTGCTGGCAAACAGTAGGCACAGCACCACAGCCTGCTTGGTCTTAGCTTAGTCTCTCACAGAATCAGCCAGGTTGGAAGAGACCTCCAAGTCCATCAAGTCCAACTGATCACCAAACCCTAACTGATCAACCAGACCATGGCACCCAGTGCCTCATCCAGGCTCTTCCTAAACACCTCCACAGAGATGTCGATCCCACCACCTCCCTGGGCAGCACATTCCAGTGGCCAATCTCTCTTCCTGTGAAGAACTTCTTCCTGACATCCACTCTGAACCTCCCCTGGCACAGCTTGAGACTGTGACCTCTTGTTCTGGTGCTGGCTGCCTGGGAGAAGAGACCAACCCCCACCTGGCTACAACCTCCCTTCAGGGAGTTGGAGAGAGCAAGAAGGTCTCCCCTGAGCCTCCTCTTCTCCAGGCTAAGCAACCCCAGCTCCCTCAGCCTCTCCTCATAGGCCTTGTGTTCCAGACCCCCTCCCCAGCTTTGTTGCCCTTCTCTGGACACCTTCCAGCATCTCAACATCTTCCTGCTCCTGCCAAGTGAGAGCTCTTGGGCTTTTGCAACAAGCTGTGTGCAGACTGACCACCTCCCAGCAGGCACCGTCAGCCCTCTTGACAAGAGCTGGTTTGGCTCTTTGGGTTCTGGTGCAGATGCATCCAGCTCAGGTTCAGGTCTGGGGGGTGGTGTGTGTTGCTGCTTTTAAAGGTCACTGTAAGGAGCACTTTAGATCCGCCTCTAGATCAGGTTGCCCAGAGCCCTGTTGAGCCTCATCTTGAATATCTCCAGGCATGGGGCCCCAACCAGCTCCCTGGGCAACCTGTGCCAGTGTTCCATCACCCTTACGGTGCAGAACTTCTTCTTAACATCCAATCTAAATCTGTTCTTATCTAGTTGGAAGCCATTTCCCCTCATCCTATCCCTGCAGGCCTTTGTAAACAGCCTCTCCCCTCCTAACAGGGGAATTTTAGGCTGGAGGTGAGGAGAAAGTTCTTCCCAGCAAGAGAGATTGGCCACTGGAATGTGCTGCCCAGGGAGGTGGTGGAGTCCCCATCCCTGGAGGTGTTCAGAAAAGGCTTGGATGTGGCACTTGGAGCCATGGTTGAGTTGTCAGGAGGTGTTGGGGGATAGGTTGGACTTGATGATCTCTGAGGTCTTTTCCAACCTTATTGATTCCATGGTCCTATTTCTCCTTCTGTTTGCTAGGAGAAAAAGATGTGATCATCCTGGGAGACTTTAACCAGGCTCCAGACAGCAGTGACCACGACATCCTGAAGAAGGAGAAGTTCCATCACCTGGTGCCTTCCAGCACCTTCACCAACATCAGCACAAAGAACCCACAAGGGTCCAAATCCCTGGATAACATCTGGATCAGTAGGAGCTTGAAGAAGGTTTTCACAGGTAGGGTTGAGGTGGTTGAACCCTGTTGTGGTTTAAGCTTCTCCTGGAGTCCTGCTGTGGCCAGTAGGAGCAGGGAAGTCCTCCTGCCCTGGACTCAGCACTGGGTAGGCCACACCTCGAGTCCTGTGTCCAGTTCTGGGCTCCTCAGTTTAGGAAAGATGTTGAGTGGCTGGAAGGTGTCCAGAGAAGGGCAACAAAGCTGGGGAGGGGTCTGGAGCACAGCCCTGAGAGGAGAGGCTGAGGGAGCTGGGGTTGCTTAGCCTGCAGAAGAGGAGGCTCAGGGGAGACCTTCTTGCTCTCTCCAACTCCCTGAAGGGAGGTTGTAGCCAGGTGGGGGTTGGTCTCTTCTCCCAGGCACCCAGCAGCAGAACAAGAGGACACAGTCTCAAGCTGTGCCAGGGGAGGTTTAGGCTGGAGGTGAGGAAGAAATTCTTCCCAGCCAGGGAGATTGGCCCTTGGGATGTGCTGCCCAGGGAGTTGGTGGAGTCACCATCCCTGGAGGTGTTATAAAGGATTGGATGTGGCACTTGGAGCCAGGGTTTAGTTGTCAGGAGGTGTTGGGTGATAGGTTGGACTTGATGATCTCAAAGGTCTTTTCCAACCTGGTTGATTCTGTGATTGTATGAAAAGCAGATTGAGCAGATTTAGATTGCCTACTTTCTCCCTTGCTTCCCAGGAGGGGAAAATCAGATTAGGCAGGAGAGAGAGAGAGGTAAAAACCACAAAAGAAACATTCTGGAATCAATTTGGAAGTAAAAAGGTTAAGTTTAACAAAATACATAGGCCAGGCTGGATGTGGCTGTGAGCAGCCTGCTGTAGTGCGAGGTGTCCCTGCCCATGGCAGGGGGTTGGAACTGGCTGAGCTTCGAGGTCCCTTCCAAGCCTGACAATTCTGTGATTCTGTGCTTTGAGTACAAGGGAGGTTACAAAGGTGTAAGGGAAAAGGGTAAATAAAGAAAATCTATGAAGCCAGGCCCTGCTGGCACAGGGTTCTCTGGGTGCAAATGTGGGTTCTCCTTAGATGTAGTCCTCGGGAGTGTGGATGCAGCATGGAGCAGGCCTCACCCCATGGCAGCAGCAGGAGCAGCAAAGGCTCTGTGGGGCATGCAAGGAGCAGGAGCAAGAGGAAAGGACAGGAAATGGCTCAGAGGATCACAGCTCTCAGGATCTTAGGGGTTGGAAGGGACCTCTGGAGATCTTCCAGTCCAACCCCTGCCAGAGCAGGAGCAGAGAATCCAGCACAGGTCACACAGGAACACATCCAGACAGGGCTGGAAAGGCTCCAGAGCAGGAGACTCCACAACCTCTCTGGGCAGCCTGCTCCAGGGCTTTGGGACCCTCACTCACAGTGAGCAAGTTCCTCCTGATGCTGAGGTGGAACCTCCTGTGCTGCAGTTTCCATCCGCTGCCCCTTGTCCTAAATTCAGGAGCTACTGCATTCATCTGCTCCCCTTAAATAGGCTTGCTGGACAGGAAGGGGGAGTGGAATGGACCCCTGGGAGGGGGATCCAAGTCTCTGTGCCCACCTGGGCCAGGTTTCTCTGTGCAGCTGGGGGCTAGGCTCTGTTCAGCCCCTCCAGGGCTGGGTGTAACCCGGCACACAGCCTGGGGCGGGCGGGCAGCCGGGGCCAGGCTTGGGCTGACCTTGCTTCTCTCGGTGGTTCTTCCCCGTGCAGGCCACTGGGCTGTGGTGAGAGAAGGCTTGACGAACCCCTGGATCCCCGACAACTGGTCCTGGGGCGGGGTGGCTTCGGACCACTGCCCTGTGCTGGCTGAATTCTACCTGGAGAAGGAGTGGAGCAGGAAGGAGGCGACGCGGAACGGGAACGGGCTGACGGCGGAGCGCAGCGACTGCCACGCCAGGCACGAGCGGTGACACCCACGGGACAGCTCCTCTGCGGCTCCCCGGGGGCAGCTGCGGCCCCTGCCACCCACGCATCGGCAGCACAGCAGGACTGACTCCCCTCCCCTCCTCCTCGCTCTCCTACCTGCACCTAGGGAGCAGCGGCACTTGCTTTGGCTGGCGCCGGCGTGGTGCCCCTCCTGGACACTGGTGAGGGCTCTCAGGGCAGCACAGCAAGCTGCAGCTTGGTCTGGGGACACCTGGAGATGTCCCCGCCTGGAGATTTGGCTGAGAACTGTACAGGAAATAAAGTGTACTTTTAATACTCTGTGGGGTCCTTGCTGACAGGCAGCTGGGTAGGGCTGTGCTGGGAGGGTGAGGGAAAGTGGGGGTTGTTTTCCTTTGCTTCCTTGGAAGGCCAGGGAAGAAGAGAGGCTCCTTCAAAAGAGAGATACCAATGGAAGGACTTGGCAAGCAGCAAATATGGTTCAGCACTTGCAAAGGCTGCCAGAGCTGAAAGGAGGCCTGAGCAGTCCCTGCAGGAGAGGCTCCATTCTTCCACAGCCCCCTATGGATGTGGGTACCTCTCATCCTTCCCTTCCTCTCTCCTTATGCTCCTGGCAGGATCTGTTTTCACAGAATCACAGAAACACTCAGGCTGGAACAGACCCTCAGCATCACCAAGTCCAACCCCAGAACCCTGCTCCGCAAGGCTCACCCCTAAACCAGAGCCCCAAGCACCACAGCCAAACCACCTTCAAACACAGCCAGGCTTGGGGACTCCACCACCTCCCTGGGCAGCTCATTCCAATCCCTGACCACTCTTGCCAGGAAAAAATGTTTCCTACTCTCCAGAGTGACCCTCCCCAGTGGCAGCTTGGGGCCATTGCCTCTTGTTCTGTCCCTAATTCCCTGTGAGAAGAGACCAGCAGCAGCCTCTCCACAAGGTCCTTTCAGGGAGTTGTGGACAGCAATGAGGTCCCACAAGGGCTTCCTGGAGCTTGGTTTCAGCTTTTTGTTTGGTGTGCAGCACTCACTGTGGGGTTTTTGTCCTGCATAGTAGCCTTCAGGTGCTGGGAAGCCACTGACCTGTCCCTCTGCAGAGCCTGGACCACTTCTCCAGTGCCTTTTGCTTTGCTCCCTGGTGAGGTTCACACAGGAGCAGCCTTTGTCCTCTGGCCCTGCAATTGGCATTGGTGAAATGTTCACTGCCAGGGGCAGTTGGAGTCCTTTCCAACCCAAAACATTCTATGACAGCCCTGAGTCTTTGTCTAGGAGTCAGTGTTCTGAGCAGGGCTCTGCATGGGGCAGAAACAGGTCACACGCTGGTGGGAGGACTGGAGATGAGCCCACAGTGATGTGATCTACACAGACTGATGCCCCTGTTGCATCTAACTCTGCCCACCAATCCTTTAGGAGGTTTCAGCTTATTCTGGAGGACCAGGCAGTTCACAGGCTCTCTGGGCAGCCTGCTCCAGTGCTCTGTGACCCTCACAGTGAAGAAGTTCCTCCTCCTGTTGAGGTGGAACCTCCTGTGCTGGAGTTTCTATCCATTGCTCCTTGTCCTATCCCAGGGTGCAACTGAGCAGAGCCTGTCCCTGTCCCCTTCCCTCCTGACCCCCACCCCTCAGATATTGAGATGCATTTATTAAATCCCCTCTCAGCCTTCTCCAGACTGAACAGCCCCAGGGCTCTCAGCCTCTCCTCCCCAGGCAGCACTGCAGTCCCTTCAGCATCCTTGCAGCCCTCCCTTGGATTCTCTCCAGCAGATCCCTGTCCCTCCTGAACTGGGGAGCCCAGAACTGGATGCAATATTCCAGGTGTGGCCTCACCAGGGCAGAGTAGAGGGGAGGAGAACCTCCCTGGATCTGCTGGACACACTCCTCTGAATGCACCCCAGGACCCCCTTGGCCTTCTTGGCCCCCAGGGCACATTGCTTCCCATGCAGAACTTGTTGTCCACCAGCACTCCCAGCTCCTCCCCAGGGCTGCTCTCCAGCAGATCCTCCCAGCCTGTGCTGCTGCAGTTCATTCTTCCTTCCCAGCTGCAGGACTCTGCACTTGTCCTTGCTGACCTTCATTAGGTACCTCCCTGCCCAGCTCTGAGTCTGGCCAAGACTCACAGCCTTCAGGTGTCTCAGCCAAGCCTCCCAGTTGGGTGTCATCAGCAGACTGGCTGAGCAGACTCTCTCTGTCCCCTCATCAATGTCATTGGATGAAGATATTGAACAGGACTGGACCCAGCACTGATCCCTGGGGGACTCCACTGGTTAAGAGCTCTGCAGCTGAACTTGACACCACTGCCCACCACTCTTGGGACTATCATGTAACCAGCTCCTAATCCATCTCCCCTTCCTGGGAGTCTGAGCAGAGTGTGGTCATCCTGGGGTAGAACCAGAGACTCACACAATGGTCAGGGCTGGAAGGGACCTCAAGGATCAGCCAGTTCCAACCCCCTGCCATGGGCAGGGACACCTCACACTGCAGCAGCTTGCTCACAGCCACATCCAGCCTGGCTGCAAACACCTCCAGGCAGGAGGCTGCCACCACCTCCCTGGGCAGCCTGTGCCAGTCTCTCACCACCCTCATGGGGAACAACTTCTTCCTAACATCCAATCTCAATCTACCCATTTCTAGTTTTGCTCCATTCCCCCAGTCCTGTCCTTCCCTGACACCCTCAAAAGCCCCTCCCCAGCTTTCTTGTAGCCCCTTCAGATCCCAGAAGGCCACAATAAGGTCTCAGTAAGGTGAGCCCTGGATGGAGTGAGGATTACTTCCCTGCATGTCCAGATAGGAAGAACTCCACTCAGCAAGCTGCCAGGATGGTGCCAAGGATGGAGCACTGGATTTGCTACCTCCACAAAATCATTCAAGCAAGCAGTTAGTATAACAGTGACCTCAAAGGGAGACCTGCAAGGACTGGGAAAAGCAAATCAGCAGCTGCAGAAGCAATTGGTGGAGTGTGAAAGGTGCTGAGCTGCTCACCACCCCAGCCCCCTCTGCTCCAGGCTGCAGAGGAGCACACATTTTGCTGCTGAGTCGTAAGGAAAGACCTCTGGCACAGCTCACTGGGCCAGAAGGGGGAAACTGCTCCTGACAGCAGGGCAGACCAAAGGAGAGGTCTTCACTGAGGGGTGGAGAGCGAAGCAGTGCTGGATCCTTATAGCATTCTCCTTGCTTCCAGCTTCTGGAGTGTCATCTCGTTCCAGGGGGTAACGGCTGAATGCAACCCCACTCAGCTGAATGGGTCAAACAGCTTCCCTGCTGCATGCAGGGCCCACTCTCTGGCTGTGACTCTCAGACCCAGGGAGATGTCACTGATGTGGCAGGAGGTTAGGTGAAAGAGCTCAGAGCAAGGCCGGAGCCGTGCTTGCGCAGCATCCCCTCTTGAAGCGGGAGGTGCAGGCGCTTCTCCCTGCCCATTCAAGAAGCCAGCAGGGGATCCTGGCACCCCTTCCCTTCTGGATCCTTGCTGCTGCTTTGTCCTGCTGCCTTGCATGGTTTTGCTGTTCCTCCCCCCAAGTCTGAGGAGCACCAGACCCCCAGGCAGCTCTCACTGGAACGCTGCAAAATCCAGGTGAGGAATGTGATGGAGGGTCCAGAGGAGGCCACAGAGGAGGCCACAACAGTGATCAGAAACAGCTTTGCTGTGGAGAAGGGCTGAGACAGTTGGGGGGGTTCAGCCTGGAGAAGAGCAGGCTCCCAAGACACCTTATTGAAGCCTTCCAATACTTGAAGGGGGCCTGCAAGAAAGACTGAAACCATCATTTGATCAGGGCCTGCTGGGACAGGACAAGGGGTGATGGTTTGAAACTGCAAGAGGGGAGATTCAGACTAGGTGGAAGGAAGAGATTTCTTTAGACTGATGGTGGTGAAGCACTGGCCCAGTGGGTAGGGCTTGGTAGTGCTCCCCTGCTTTAAATATGCTTGGAGGCTGAAATGAGTTCATAGCTCTGGAAAATCAAACTTTAAAGGAGCAGATCCCATTTAACCTGCTGCAGGTGTAAATAAATGCAGAGGCAACAGTGCCTGGAGAGGTCTCCTGTGCAGGTGATGCTCTGCCAGTAGCAGTGCTCAGAGTTGCAGGAGGGGCCCTTGCTCATTAGCATGAGCTGCCAGGTGGGGGGGGAGGAGCTGAGCCAACCCTTATAAGCCATGTGTGAGGTGGAAGGAAGGTTGATGAGGTTGCTCTGCCCAGCCCAGCCCGCCAAGAGAAAGTGGGGAAGCTCTGCAAAGGTGACTGCTTGGTGAACAGAAAGAAGCCTTAGAGTAAGGTGAGTCCTACAGGGTCAGAATGGGGAGGATGGAGGAGTTGGATAGCTGCTGGGGGAGCTCTGCCTTGTGTGGAGCATCAGTGTGAGTTAAGTGCCTGGGTGCTGGGGATTTGCATTGCCTGAGCAGCTCGAGGGTTCCACTGGTGTTAAGGAGCTTGCTTTGCTTTTTGTGGGTGTGTGACATCCTTGAGGGACCACGAGGGGGTGAGAGTTCCCAAAAGGCTTTGTCACAGTGTGGTGGTTCAGAATCAGAGCATTGGCTGTGACTGTGGGAGCAAACCTGCATGGCACATTGGATTTCAAGATGCTCATAGGAGGAGCTAGGCTGGTCCAGCTGCCTGCAGCTGCAATGCCCTGGCAGCAACCATGGAGGTGGCACAAAGGGCAGCTCTGCAGGGAAGGACCTGAAGTGACTGAATAGGAGCCAGCAGTGTGCCCAGGTGGCCAAGAAAGCCAAAGGCATCCTGGCTAGGATCAGCAATGCTGTGTCCAGCAGGGGCAGGCAGGGGATTGTCCCCTGGCTCTCAGCTCTGGGGAGGCCACACCTGGAGTGTTGTGTCCAGGTTTGGGCACCTCAATCCAAGAGAGATGTGGAGGTGCTGGAGCCAGGGCAGAGGAGGGCAAGGAAGCTGGGAAGGGCCTGGAGAAGAAATCTGATGAGGAGCGACTGAAGGAGCTGGGGATGGTTAGTGTGGAAAAGAGGAGGCTGAGAGGAGACCTCATTGCTGTCTACAGCTCCCTGAAAGGACCTTGTGGAGAGGCTGCTGCTGGTCTCTTCTCACAAGTAATTGGTGATAGAACAAGAGGCAATGGCTGTGACTGGGTAGGTTCAGACTGGACATTGGGATACATTTTTTTTCCTGGCAAGAGTGGTCAGGGATTGGAATGAGCTGCCCAGGGAGGAGGTGGAGTCCCCAAGCCTGGCTGTGTTTGAAGGTTTGGCTGTGGTGCTTGGGGCTCTGGTTTAGCGGTGAGCCTTGTAGAGCAGAGTTCTGGGTTGGACTTTGTGATGCTGAGGGTCTGTTCCAACCTGAGTGTTTCTGTGATTCTGTGACCTGAGATGAGGCAGCAAAGTGCCCTGGTAAGCAGGAAGGGCAGTGGTACCTTGGTGTAATAAGAGTGTGAGCAGCAGCTCAAGGGAGGTTCTCTGGAACCTGTCAGGAAGATGTGGTGGAAGCCTCATCCCTGGAGGCGTTTGCAGCCAGGCTGGATGTGGCTGTGAGCAACCTGCTGTGGTGTGAGGTGTCCCTACCCATGGCAGGGGGCTTGGAACTGGCTGGTCCTTGAGGTCCCTTCCAACCCTGACAATGCTGTGATTCTCTGATTCTCCTCCCCTCTGCCCAAGGGTGGCTGCTTCTGAGCACTGTGTCCAGTTCTGGGCTCTGTGGTTCAAGTGTGACAGGCAACTGCCTGAGAGAGTGCAGTGGGGGGCTACAAAGAGGGGTCTGGAGCATCTCTCTCACAAGGAAAGGCGGCGAGACCTGGGGCTGTTCAGTCTGGAGAAGACAGAGGGGATCTTACCAATGCTCATCAATATCTAAAGGGTGGGGGTCCAGAGGAGGGGGCCAGGCTCTTGTCAGTGGTGATCAGTGATGGGCCAAGGGGCAGTGGGCACAAACTGAAACAGAGGAGGTTCTGGGTGAACACAAGGAGGAACTTCCTCCCTTTGAGGGTGAGGAAGCCCTGGAGCAGGCTGCCCAGAGAGGCTGTGGAACCTCCTCTGGAGAGATCCGGAACCCACCTGGATGTGATTCTGTGCAACCTGCTGTAGGTGAGCCCGGGGGTTGGACTGGATGAGCTCCAGAGGTCCCTTCCCAACCCCTTCCCACCCTGTGAAAGACAGCAACAGTGGCACAGCTGGGTGTAGCACTGGAGTCCTCTCAGCACTGTCCTGCATGGGTTTATCTTTATTTGTAAAAGCTGTACAAAATGCCTTTTAAAAGGGCCCTGATGAAAGGGGGAGGCTGCTCCAGCCAGGTCTGAGCAGGTTCCTGGGTAGGGAGAACACAGAAGTGGTGAGGTGTGGATGCACAGCAAAGCAACTCAGCCAGGCTGCTAGGGAAGGCTGTCAGCTCGTCCCTGACATCAGGCAGAGGTGCAGAGGTGGGAGCTCACCTGCACTGCTTCCCATGCTCTCTATTGCACAACTTGTCCTTCCAGGGGCTACAGGAAAGCTGGGAAAGGACTTTTGACAAGGGCTTGGAGTGCTAGGATGAGAGGGAATGGATGGAAGCTGGAGGAGGGCAGATGGAGACTGGAGATTAGGAAGGAATTCTTTGCAGTGAGGGTGGGGAGACATTGGCACAGGTTGCCCAGGGAGGCTGTGGCTGCCTCCTCCCTGGAGGTGTTGAAGGCCAGGTTGAATGAGGCCTTGAACAACCTGGGCTGGTGTGAGGAGTCCCTGCCCATGGCAGGTGGGGTTGGGACTGGATGATCCTTGAGGTCCCTTCCATCCCTGATGATTCTATGATCTCTGTCTCTCATCACATTTCTCCAGGGCTTTAGGAGTGCCTCTCGCTAGCATTTATGGATCATCTTCGAGGTCCCTTCCAATCCAGTCAATGAAACTATGCCCTTAGCAACCAGCTTCTTGATAGTGGGGGAAAAACAAGGTGGGGAAATATACAGAAGCCACAGTGCCAAATTCCAGGCACTTGTCAAAAGGGAGGAAGGACCAAGCTGGTGCCAAAGCCAGAGGCTGACAGCTTCCCCTCTTGCTACAGTACCACTGGGGAAAAGGCCACTTCCAGACTCCAGCCTTGCACTGGGCGGATCTCTTCACCTCCTGCTGTCAAGAGAATGTGATGCAGGTCTTTGAGGAGAGCAGGAAGGGCTGAGGTCACATTCAGGGCTCCAGAGCAGTGAAAGGAGCCAGCTGGCTGTTGGAAGAAGGGCTGTAGGCATGGCACCTGATAGCGAAGCAGGGTGACCAAGCACAGCCTCCTGGTTTCTGGGACACAGCACATACAGACTGAGGGAGAAAGAAAAGCACTCTGCTTGTGCAGAAGTCACTGGAGGAAGGTGGGGATCTCTCCTCTAAGAACAAAATGGGTTCAGAAGCATCCCTTTCATGAAGGACTGGCCCTGGCCAGCAACGTGAGACACACTGCCCTGTGGTGTAGCTCAGAGGAACTCTGCCTGATTTCCTCCCAAGACAGCTTTTGACTGCAATCACTGACTTGGCCTGGAGCTTAGGTTTAGACTGGAGCTGAGGAAGAAGTTCTCCAGTAGGAGGGTGGTGAGACTCTGGAATAGGCTGCCTGGGGAGGCTGTGGCTGCCTCCTCCCTGGGGGTGTTGAAGGCCAGGCTGGATGAGGCCTTGAGCGGCTGAGTCCGGTTGAGAGGTGTCCCTGCTCATGGCAGGGGGTTGGAGGAGATGATCTCTTCCAACCTGAGCCATTCTATGACCTCAGCCAGGTGTAGGGTTTTTCTGCTTCTGGCAAGAAGTCCAAGCCCTCAAGCACATGGCTGGGAGGCCACAAGTGGCTCCTCTCAGGCTGCTGCACTACCGACGCTGCTTGGCTCAGCTCTAAACCAAGCCTAGGGCTGGAGAAGTCACCACTGATCAAACTGGACAGCCTGAAGGGGGAAAGGGCTTCTGCTGCAGCACACAAAGGCTGAAGGGCTGTGGAGACAAACCTGACAATACAAAACTAAGGCTGCTGCGAGCACTTCTTGGTCCTTGCCTTGGCAATAACCAAGCTTAGTAAATGTGTGCCTGTTGAGCACAGCTTCTTCTGGGGCAGCCAGCCAGCCACTGCAAACACACCTGCAGCACTCTCCAAAAGGGAGCTGCTTTCATGGGCTGCTTCAAAACCTTCAGGCATCCTAGCCAGCTGAGAGCTTTTCCTCACAGGTGTTCCTGTGGATCAGAAAATGTGTTCTCAGGACCTTGCTGGTGGTGTCATGGGCAGGATACTGCCATAGGCAGTGTCAAGCACTATACCCAAGCACACGGACCAGGGTAGGTGACTGGACACAGCACTGCAGGGGAATTCCTAAGCTGAATTCTGAACCAAAGCACAAACTCTTCAAAAATAATCAGTGTGGCTTCATAACCCAAAGGGAACACAAAAGACCTTGTTCTCAATTCCACATATTCTCTCCCTCCCTCCCTCCCTCCCTCCCTCCCTCCCTCCCTCCCTGCCTCTCACAAGTCCACTTCTGCAAGCTCTGGGAGGGGCAGAGGCACAGCCTCCCAGAGTGAAGGGACTGGTGGGCTCCTATGGCTAATTGATGAGATCCTGGAGCTCCTCATCAGTCAGTTCATTGACTTGCATGATCTTCTGCAGGTGCTCCATGTAGCGGGCATGGTCCTGCAGGAAGTGGGGCACCCTCCTGTTCTCAGTCACGGCCAGGCCCTTCAGGCGCTCCACGTCCTCGTAGGAGATCTGCAAGGAAGGACATGGCTGACTTGTGCATTGTAGTCCTGGCCCCTCTCTGCTGCAGCTCTGAATCCTCTTAGCACCACAGAGACCTCAAGGATCATCCAGTTCCAACCCCCTGCCAAGGGCAGGGACACGTGTCCAGAGAAGGGCAACGAGGCTGGGGAGGGAAAGGGAGGTGGGGGTTGGTGTCTTCTCCCAGGCACCCAGCACCAGAACAAGAGGACACAGTCTCAAGCTGTGCCAGGGGAGGTTTAGGCTGGAGGGGAGGAGAAAGTGCTTCCTAGCAAGAGAGATTGGCCATTGGGATGTGCTGTCCAGGGAGGTGGTGGAGTCACCATCCCTGGAGGTGTTCAAGAAAGGATTGGATGTGGCACTTGGAGCCATGGTTTAGCTGTCAGGAGGTGTTAGGCATTGGGTAATAGGTTGGACTTGATGATCTCTGAGGTCTTTTCCAACCCTATTGATTCTATGATTCAATGACAGGGTAGAGACTGGGTTTGCCTCTTGGCATCAGAACCTTCTGGGTGCAGGAGTGGCACTCAAACATTTCCCAGCTACTAGAGAGCCTTTTTCTAACGACTGCTGAGATCTTCTCTGTAGTCTTATGGTGCTGCAAATTAGGACTTCAAGTCCTGAGCTTGCAGCAGCTCAAGGTGCTGTGCGTGATGGTGCAGAAAGGATGAATGCTTTGGCTGTGCAACAGCCACACAAGCTGCCCTGCAAACCCAGCAGAGGACTCTGTGGGCAGCTCTCCAGCCTGATGAAATGTGTGCGGTTGCTGCTTTGTCTACAAGCTGTGCATTGCTGGGCACCCTACAGACAGAAGCATATGTGCTGGCAAAGCCCACCAGCCTGGCTGTGCTTTCTGACTGGCACAGCCTATTTCCTCCCCACAGGCTTGTGCCAGGTGGCTTGAGGGTGCTCCTTTCAACCTTTTTGAGCCCATGTTCCTTCTCAGGAGCTGAGTGGTGCCCAGCCTGGGTTCCCTGGAAGCAGCCTGCCACCTTAGCAGGTGGTGGTTTCTGTTCAGGAAAGATTCAAGCGAGCATGAGTGACACACCAAGGTGTGAGGGGCACGGGAGGGCTCTCTGGAAAGGTAGGCCAGTGTCATCCTGGTTGCTAAGCCTGATCCATAGGGGCAGGCAGAGAGGTACATCTCACTGAGGCTCCTGGCAACAAAGCCCAGGAGAATGAAGGTGCATCTGGGTAGCCTTGTGAGTGCTTTCAGCTGCAGTGACAGAAACCAAACCCACAGCCATGCCCAGGCTGCTGCTTGAAGGTGGTGTGGCATGAGAGCTGAACACCACACGTGGAAGTCCAGACTGAGAGGAGACAGCTCCTCCACATGGAGATAACAGCACTGAAAGAGATTAAATACTGACCTTCCTTCCCGCCCCACCCTGAAATCCTCCCTCTTCTCCTCCCAGAGGAAAGAGAAAGGAACCTTCCCCTCTCCTGGCCAAGTGGAGTCCCTCAAGGATCAGTACTGGGACCAGTCTTGTTTAAGATCTCTGGTGGTGACATGGAGACATTGGCACAGGCTGCCCAGGGAGGTGGTGGCAGCCTCATGCCTGGAGGTGTTTGCAGCCAGGCTGGATGTGGCTGTGAGCAACCTGAGGTTGTGGAAGTACTAAAGAAGTGCAGATATTCCTAAAGCCTAACTGAACCTGGTCCTGGGCAACCTGGTCTAGCTGAGCCCACTTCATCTAGTCCAAGCCCCACAGTTAATGATCTTGAGAGAGTAGGTTTAGACCGGAGCTTAGGAAGAAGTTCTCCAGTAGGAGGGTGGTGAGGCTCTGGAATAGGCTGCCCAGGGAGATTGTGGCTGCCTCCTCCTTGGGAGTGTTCAAGGCCAGGCTGGATGAGGCCTTCAGCAGCTGAGTCTAGCTGAGAGGTGTCCCTGCCCACGGTGGGGAGGTTGGAGCAGATGATCTCTGAGGTCCCTCCCAGTGCCTTGTAAAGTGAGGAAAGGAAAGGCTGAGACATGTGACCATAAAATCTTAATCTGGTAAGTGAGGAATGAAGGAAATCTGGTAGAAATTCTTCTAGGCCCTGCAGATATGTTGTAGCTGGCAGTGTGTTAATGCAAGGTGGTGCACAGAAGAGAGCTTTCCAGATCGGAGCACAGTGACTCAAGAGCTGCTTCCAGGCAGGCCTGCCCCGGTCACAGAACTGTGCCCCTTGGGAGAAGGGAGTCCACCCACCTTGCCAAGGGCTGTCAGGAGGTGGAAATCAATGGACTCCCTGTACCTCAGGATTCGGAGGATGCCATCCAGGTACACCTGGTCCTTGTTGAAACAGCCTGAAAGGAACCAAGATACATTGCACTCTGTCAGGGGGTGTCCAAGGCTCGTTCTCCAATGCCACTCTGAGCAGAAGCGAGGCCTGCAGTGGCAGGACCAGGGGCAATGGCTTCAAACTTGGGAAGAGCAGATTTAGATTGGATGTCAGGAACAAGTTCTGCACCATGAAGGTGGTGGAACACCGCAGCAGGTTGCCCAGGGAGGTGGTTCGGGCTCCATCCCTGGAGATGCTCAAGGTGAGGCTCAACAGGGCTCTGGGCAACCTGATCTAGTTGAGGATTGGGGAGAGGACTGGATGACCTCTGGAGGTCCCTTCCAACCCAAACCATTCTCAGATTCTATCAGCAGCACAGTTTTATGAAAAACCCCTCAATATTTAAACCCCAGTCCTTGAAAGCCTTCCCAAAAACTAACCACAAGGCTAAACCCACCAGCCAGAGCAAATAACCAAACATGAGGCTAGAGAAGGGCCTGGGGCACATGCCCTATAAGGAGCACCTGAGAGAGCTGGGGGTCTTCAGCCTGGAGAAGAGGAGGCTGAGGAGAGACCTCATTGCTCTCTACAACTACCTGGAGGGAAGTTGGAGTGAGGAGGGGCAGCCTCTGCTCCTTGGTGGCAAGAGAGAGGACCAGAGGCAAGGGTTCCAAGCTGCACCAGGGGAGCTTCAGGCTGGATGCTAGGAAATATTTCTTCACTGGAAAGGTTCTCAAACCTTGGAATGCTCTGCCCAGGGCAGTGCTGGAGTCACCACCCCTGGGGTGTTCCAGCAGTATGTGGACCTGGTGCTCAGGGACATGGCTTAGCGCTGACCCTTCAGTGCTGGGTCGAGGGTAGGACTGGATGAGCCTGGAGGTCTCTTCCAACCAGATCCATCGTGTGCCTCCCACTTGTGCCTTCTGCAAAGGTGTCAGCGTGCGAGAGGCTGCAGAGGGCAGCAGAGGGACCCCACCTGGCTGCGAGGTGTCGGTCCAGCCCCGCTTGGCTCGCACGCAGTAGTCCCACCTCGTGTTGGGGTCCTTGACGAACTTGCCCACGTCCTGGAAGAGCTGGCTGAAGGACATCTGGCTGGCCTGGTAGACTGTGTAGTAGAGCAGGGCAGCCCTCCAGAGGAAGGGGTCCTTGCGGAAGAGGACGCTGTGGATGCTGGCCAGGCCCTCCTCGGTGGGGTTGATGGGCTTCAGGCCGTGCTTCCTGCGCCCGTGCCACGTGCGCCAGGGCTGGCTGCTGTTGTTGAGGCCTCGGAAATAATGAGTGCCTGCCAAGCAAGGGAGGAGGGGCTGAGCGTGCTGGCACCCCACCAGCAGAGGAAAATGGAGACCAGAAGGAAGGGGATGCCCAGGCCGGAATGCTGGGCGCTGGGGCAAGTGCCAAGCTTGGCCTGGTCTGCAGCAGAGAGTTCTGTCCTGGGGGGGTTGTCACAGGGCAGTTATTCACCTACTGAATCACACAATGCTCTGGGTTGGAAGGGACCTCCAAAGGTCATCCAGTCCAACCCCTTCTGCAGCCAGCAGGGGCATCCTCGGCTAGCCCTGTCCAGCCTTGCCTTGAATATCTCCAGGGGTGGAGCCTCACCCACCTCCCTGAACAACCTGTTCCAGTGTTCCACCACCCTCATGGTGCAGAACTCGTTCCTAACATCCTAACTGCCTGCAGGTGGGGCTCCCAAAAATGCCTAAGAAATGTCAGCAGGGCTTGAGTTCCCCACATCAATGGCAAGGAATTCTCCAAGTCTCCTACATACTGAATGCCTCTAGCACAGGCTAGGCACTGTGGTGGGCAGAAGGGAGCAGAATCAAAGGCAAGGGGCAGAAGTGCTGCCTGCTGGAAGAGCCCTACTGCATCCTTGCCAGGGGCTGTGTCCCCTCACAATGTGAGTCATGGTGGTTCAAGGCCACTGCAGGGCTTCTGCAGGTCTGATGCACTTCATTCAAACAGACTCCCTGAAAAGCTGCAGAGATTTTCCATGGGGCTGGGCCAGCCTTGTGTGCTGTAAAAGCAAGGGAATCTCACACCAGCTGAGAGGCTGCTGGGTGAATCCCTCACCCCTAAAGCATGCCTCCACTAGCAAGCAGTGCAGCAGGACAGAAGCAGCCTTGCACAGTTAAATGGCTGGGGCTGAGCTTGCGTGGTCCTGGGTTGGTTGTTTTTCACTCCAGACTGCCTTTAGCTGGCTCTCATGAGCAAAACAGCCCTGAGCAGTGACAGCACAGAAGGTATGCCCTGGAGCATAGCCTCTGGGCAGGCATCATCTGAAAGGGTTGCACTTTGCCTGCTCCAAGACTCCTTTGGCTTGGGAACCTCAGTGCAGGAAGTGGGACTGACTGGTAGACTCCCTGCAAAAGGTTGCAGTGCCCCAAAATGCTGATGCACAGGAGCCCTAGGGATCCTCCAGAGGATTAGCGCCTCAAAGCTGAGGCACAGGAAGTTCCATGGAAATGTGAGCACAGAGCACTGGAACAGGCTGCCCAGGGAGGGGTTTGGAATCTCCCTCTCTAGAGATATTCAAAACCCACCTGGATGTGTTCCTGTCTGATCTGCTCTAGTTTATATCCATTGCCCCTTGTCCAACCACAGGGTGCAACTGAGAAGAGCCTGCACCCTGGGATAGGACAAGGGGCAATGGATATCAACTCCAGCACAGGAGGTTCCACCTCAGCAGGAGGAGGAACTTCTTCACTGTGAGGGTCCCAGAGCCCTGGAGCAGGCTGCCCAGGGGCGTTGTGGAGTCTCCTTCTCTGGAGCCTTTCCAGCCCTGTCTGGATGTGTTCCTGTGTGACCTGTGCTGGATTCTCTGCTCCTGCTCTGGCAGGGGGGTTGGACTGGGAGATCTCCAGAGGTCCCTTCCAACCCCTGACATCCTGTGATCTTTCTTGTGATCCTGCTCTGGCAGGGGTTGGACTGGATCTCTCTGGAGGCCCCTTCCAACCCCTAACATTCTGTGATTCAAGAGGCTTCTCCTTCCCCCAGGCACACTTCCAACCCAGGTTCTTTAGCGAGGGCCCTTCCCTGCTGGTGTGTCTGTGCAGTGCCTGACCCAGCCCTGCAGAGGCAGCCAGCATGCCTGCAGGCCCTGCCCCGCGCCCTGCTCCTACCAATCTCGTGTCTCAGCATCCCCTCCAGCCAGTGCTCTCGCGCAGTGGAGATGTTGATGGTGAGCGTGGGGCGGCCGTTCACCACCGTCATGGAGGCTCGGGACAGCAGGTCCTCTGTCAGGTGGACCACGATCTGGAAATGAGAGAGGGCAGGTAGGCAAAGGGCTCTCTTCTCACCCCTACTCCTGCTGCGTTCAGCTGGCTGAGAGTTACACTGGGCACAGCCAGGGTCCAAATGCAGTGGATGGAATAATCTTCTCGGGACGGAGGAAGGGCCTCCCAAACGGGCTCTCAGGTCCAACGTAAACCATAGGCTCAGACTCATTTGGGTGGGGAAAGCCCTTTCAGATAATCAAGTCCAACCATTCTCTAGCTCTGCCAAGGCTGGGGCTGAACCATGACCCTCAGTATCCTTTCTCTGCCTCTGTGAAACACCTCCAGGGTTGGGGATTCAGCCACCTCTCCTGTTCCAGTGTTTGGGCACCCTTGCAGACAAGAAGTTTCTTCTCAAGTCCACTCTAAACCTCCTCTGCTGCAGCTTGAGGCCATTTTCACTCCTTCTATCGCTTGTTCTTGAGTTCTACCTCAAGTATTTGAGAGGTGAGCTCACAAGTTCTGCAGCTCTGTGCTTTACAGCAGCTATCACAACACATCCTTTCCCCCTGTCACAGGCTGAGAGCTCGGCGCCTGCAGCATCACTTCAGAAGAACAAATACTCTTCTGGCAGTGAAACCCTTGGGGTTTTTCCATCAAGCTCAGAACTGTCTCTTCCCTGACCCAGTGCAGGACTTACCTCCCCAAGACAGCCTTCTTTCACCATGTACTTCCTGACGTGATTCCAGATGCGACTTTTGGTCAGCAAGCTGCCTCCAGTGGCCTGCTCAAACCTCTCATAGCTTCCATATTTCTGCAGTGTCCTCTCCATAATGTTAATAGACTACAAAATACAAATGCACAGCAAATATGAACTCAATCTGTGGGAATTTTCCTAGGCATCAGCCTAAGACTGTGTCAGGCTGGCCATAGGTATCCATGGGATCATAGAACTGTCAGGGTTGGAAGGGACCTGAAGGATCAGCCAGTTCCAACCCCAAGCGCTGATCCATGAGGGACTCCACTGGTTAACAGCTCTCCAGCTGAACTTGGCACCACTGACCACCACTCTTGGGACTATTGTGTAACCAGTTCCTAATCCATCTCCCCTTCCTGGGAGTCTGAGCAGAGTGTGGTCATCCTGGGGTAGAATTGTTAGGGTCGGAAGGGACCTCAAGGATCATCCCGTTCCAATCCCCCGGGCAAGGGCAGGGACACCTCACACTACAGCAGGTTGCTAGATCTATATCCTTCCCTCCTTCTCAAGATCTCTTTTGTTTGTTTTCTTAATCTTTCTGCTTTTTTTCCTAACTCATTGGGAGTCACTATCAAGCCACAGTCACTAGGTACAGGCTGACACCCTCTGGAATCAGTTTATATCAGCTTCAGATGAACTCCAAAGTACTGGGGAGGGAAAGATTCTGATCAACTCATCTTGGACCCATGTACATCAGCTTGACCCAGATTACCAATACCATGGTCACCTCTTTTCTCTGTAAACTGGGGAATGCTGCACAGTTGCCTTGTGAATCACAGAATGTTAGGGGTTGGAAGGGACCCCCGAGATCGCCCAGTCCACCCCCCTGCCAGAGCAGCATCACCTGGGGCAGGCCACACAGGAAGGCATCCAGGAGGCTTTTGAAAGTCTCCACAACCTCTCTGGGCAGCCTGCTCCAGGGCTCTGTCACCCTCACCCCAAAGAAGTGCCTCTTCATGCCGAGGTGGAACCTCCTGTGTCCCAGCTTGTACCAATTGTTCCTTGCCCTATCACTGGGCACCACCAAACGGAGCCTGGCACCTTCATCCTGACCCCCCACCCCTCAGATATGGATAGACATTGATCAGATCTCTCTCAGCCTTCTCTTCTCCAGATTAAACAGCCTCAGGGCTCTGTCTCTCTTCATAGGAGAGATGTTCAAGTTTTGCTCTAGTACACCCTCTCCAGCAGCTCTCTCTTGAACTGGGGAGCCCCAAACTGGGCACAATATTCCAGCTGTGGTCTCAGCAGATGTACCAAGTCACAAAGACATTTGCAGATTGCCAGCAGGTTTCTTCTTATGCTTCTCTGAAGAACTTGACAAAGATCAGTGATGACAGTATCTGAAGGGGGCTACAAGAAGGCTGGGGAGGGACTTCTGAGGGTGTCAGGGAGTGATAGGACTGGGGGGGGTGGAGCAAAACTAGAAATGGGGAGATTGAGATTGGATGTGAGGAAGTTGTTCTCCATGAGGGTGGTGAGAGACTGGCACAGGTTGCCCAGGGAGGTGGTGGAAGCCTCCTGCCTGGAGGTGTTTGCAGCCAGGCTGGATGTGGCTGTGAGCAACCTGCTGTGGTGTGAGGTGTCCCTGCCCATGGCAGGGGGTTGGGGCTGGCTGATCCTTGAGGTCCCTTCCAGCCCTGACAATTCTGTGACTGTCACCTGGCTTCATTTCTTGGCAGTTTCTAATCCAGGAAAGCTGAGTCTTAGCCAGGCAGACCTGTACCTAGAATAATAACATTTCTACCAAAAAATATCTCCCTGCCATGAAATCCTCCTTCAGAAAGGAGAAGGGAGAGAAGAGGAAACTTTAATCACAGAGCTTTCAAGGAAACCTTTCATTTAAATCATCATACTTCCTTCCAAATGACAGAGGCAGGTTTCACTAGACAGATAAAGCAGGATCAACACTTCTGCTGCTTGTGGGTGGAAGGCAGAGCACAATGCCTATGATCTGAACTCTGCATGTTGAAGATGTTCCTGGTGAGGTACCAAATGCTTATGCCTAGGAATTTAGCTCCCAGTGTGTCCTCCCACACCCCTAGAAGAAAATATGGCCTAGAACAGAACAATGCCTATAAGGTGATCTGAGCTCTGTGTGTTGAAGATGTTCCTGGTGAGGTATCAAATGCTCATCTCCAGAAATCTCCTTCCCAGTGTGTCATTTCCCACCATTATGGCCTAGAATATGCTTCTTGCCCAGCTACAGGGAACAGCTTTTGTCAGATAAGGCAACAGAAGCTCCCAAGAACCTCACAGAGAAAACAAAATCACTGATATGACTCTTAAAAAAAATCATCATAGAATCAA
This sequence comes from Picus viridis, assembly GCA_033816785.1. Classification (NCBI taxonomy): domain Eukaryota; kingdom Metazoa; phylum Chordata; class Aves; order Piciformes; family Picidae; genus Picus; species Picus viridis. The sequence continues at coordinate 34,545,012 of CM066574.1, forward strand.
TAAGGTTGGAAAAGACCTGAGAGATCATCAAGTCCAACCTTGCTGTTCCTGCACAGAAAGCACTGCTAATGAAGGTGGAAATATTGCAGACTGAGTCTCCTTTTACAGAGCACACTTAGATCCTTGCATGGAGCTGCTGTAAGATGCTTGTTGTTTCCAGACTGGCTTATTGCCCACAAAAAATAGGCTTCATTTTCTAGCTCTCAGTTACTAACCATCTCACTCTTACTACTTTATTTAATTCTCAAGCTGAAACTAAGCAACCCTGAGAAATTGCTACTGACATCCCGAAGTGCCAGTGAGATGCACTCTTAAAGCAGTGTAGAAAAGTGATCAGAGAGTGATCATAGAATTGTTAGGGCTGGAAGGGACCTCAAGGATCAGCCAGTTCCAAGCCCCCTGCCATGGGCAGGGACACCTCACACCACAGCAGGTTGCTCACAGCCACATCCAGCCTGGCTGCAAACACCTCCAGGCATGAGGCTGCCACCACCTCCCTGGGCAACCTGTGCCAGGCTCTCACCACCCTCATGGGGAACAACTTCTTCCTCACATCCAATCTCAATCTACCCAGTTCTAGTTTTGCTCCATCCCCCCCAGTCCTATCCAGTCCCCCATGACACCCTCACAAGTCCCTCCCCAGCTTTCTTGGAGCCCCCTTCAGATACTGGAAGGCCACAATTAGGTCACCTCAGAGCCTTCTCTTCTCCAGACTGAACAGCCCCAACTCCCTCAGTCTGTCCTCCTAGCAGAGCAGCTCCAGCCCTCTGCTTGTCCTTGTGGCCCTTCTCTGGCCACCTTCCAGCACCTCCAGATCCTTCCTGTAATAGAGACTCCAGAACTGGACACATTACTCCAGGTGGGGTCTCAGCAGAGTGGATTAGAAGGGCATAATCACCTCCCTCACCCTGCTGCCTATCACTTAACCTGAATGCCAAAGAAATACTGCACCTGGTGTTTAGCATTTCTGTGCCTGCCTCTAATACTTGTTGTTAAACTGGAAGGGCCTCCTGGCTGGATCTGAATTTCTTTTTCAAGAAGCATAATTAGAGCAGATTATTTCAACACAAAGGCTTGGCTTAGCTTAAAAAAACAAGGCTATCATTTTGGGGGTGTTAGGCAATCTGCAAGCAAAGAATCTACCTACTGGGTCTCGCTGCTGTGATTGCCATTCTCAGTGCACCTGAGACTCCACAGTTAAGTTTTTATTTACATGGGAGCAGAGGGCTTACGCTGCACAGCATCAATAATCAATCAGAAAGTGAGGTGTAAACAGAAAGCTGTTGTTGGCTATTGCAGATCTGTGCCACCAGTTCACACAATCACACAATGGGAGGGGGTTGGAAGAGACCTCTGGAGATCATCCAGTCCAATCCCCCTGCTGAAGCAGGTTCACCTGGAGCTGGTTGCAAAGGAATGTGTCCAGCTGGGGTTTGAAAGTCTCCAGGGAAGGAGACTCCACAACCTCTCTGGGCAGCCTCTCCCAGTGCCCTGGCACCCTCAGAGTAATATTTGCTCCTGTTCAGATGGGAACCTCCTGTGTTCCAGTCTGTCCCCACTGCCTCTTGTCCTGTATCCCTTGTGACATCAGATTCCCTGTTTGGAAAAGCTTGTCAGAGTTCAATACTGCCTTTCCAAAGCAGGGTGATATAACCAGAGTGGGAAGAGGACTGGTTCTGTTATTATGCACATAAGCACTGGGGTCTGTCTCTCAGGTTCAAGTTGAGAGCAAGGGGTTGGTTGGGTGGTAGGTTCCTGGTGTGGTGGTGCTGTGTTTGGGTTGGTTTGTTTGTTCTCAGGGGGGCAAATTACTTCCATAACAAAAGTATTATTTAAATATATATATATGTGTGTGTGTGTATGTATATATTCACAGCTTCATAGAATAGTTTGGGTTGGAAGGGACACAGGATGGGACTAAGTCCAACCCCCGCTGCCAGAGCAGGAGCAGAGAATCCAGCACAGGTCACACAGGAACACATCCAGATGGGGCTGGAAAGGCTCCAGAGGAGGAGAGTCTGCAACCTCTCTGGGCAGCCTGCTCCAGGGCTCTGGGACCCTCACAGTGAAGAAGTTCTTCCTCATGTTGAGCTGGAACCTCCTGTGCTGTAGTTTCCATCCATTGCCCCTTGTCCTATCCGAGGGTGCAAGTGAGCAGAGCCTGTCCCCTCCCTCCTGACCCCCAGCCCTCAGCTACTTATAAATGTTTATTAAAGCCCCTCTCAGTCTTCTCTTCTCCAGGGATCTCTCAGCCTCTCCTCATCAGGCAGTGCTCCAGTCCCTTAATCATCCTGGTAGCTCTAAAGATCTTAAAGATCAGCTAGTTCCAACCCTGCTGCCATGGGCAGGGACACTTGACACCAGATCAGCTTGCTCAAGACCTCATCCAACCTGTCTGTATAAAAATAGGCTTCCTGACTTTGTGTAAACTCAGACCTGCATGGAGAGGAACATTTCTGAAGCTAGTGGTAGACAAAACTGTGTGAGTGCCATCTGCTGGGCTGGGAGCTGTGTTAAAAGCTGCTTTTTGGGGGTCATTTATGTCAAGAGCAAGATACTGGTGTTCAGCATTTTGAGGAGCTGATCTTTGAAGACAAGCTTTTCTTGCTGAGAACTGCTGCAGCTTGAATTCAATTCTGTGAAACAATTTGCATCCTCCTTGGCGGAGGAAACATTAGATTGTGAGGACAGCCTGAGGCAGCTGGGGTGGTTCTGCCTGGGGAAAGAGCAGACTCTGGGAGATCTAAGAGCAGCCTTCTAGCACCTGAAGGGGCTTACAAGAAGGCTGCAGAGGGACTGTTTACAGAGGCCTGTGGGGATAGGGTGAGGGGCAGTGGTTTGAAATGAGAGAAGAGCAGATTTAGATTGGATGCTAGGAACAAGTTCTGCACCATGAAGGGGTGGAACACTGGAACAGGCTGCCCAGGGAGATGGTTGGGGTCCCATCCCTAGAGATGTTCAAGGTGATGCTCAACAGGGCTTGGGGCAACCTGATCCAGTGGAGGATGTCCCTGCTGACTGCAGGGGGGTTGGACTGGATGAGCTTTGGAGGTCCCCTCCAACCTAGACCATCCTATGATTCTCTGACTATTTAAAGCCTTCACTGCTTTTTATAAAGTTGTTCTCATGCCTTTATTTTCCCATCCTTTGTATGTAAAGGGAAAGAAAGAGAGTTACAAATCAGAACACATTCTGAAGAATCATTAACTATTAAAATATTCCTTATTAGGGGAGAGGAGGGGGGTTGGTATTAAAAGCAAGGGGAATCAATAACAGGCCTGCTCCAGAAAATCATCACAGATCAGGTAATTTTGAAGGCTCTGCTCCCTCAGGCCAAAAGAGATAATTTGTCTTGAATTAAGTTTGGCAAATGAGTTATTGCTGATTTGCTGTAAGCTGTGGTTGGGTGTTGTGAATCGAGTAGAATTAACCATGTTGGAAAAGACCTTTGAGATCACCGAGTCCAACCCATCATCCAACAACATCTAATCAACTCAACCATGGCACCAAGTGCCTCATCCGGGTAATTCTTAAACACCTCCAGGGATGGTGACTCCACCACCTCCCTGGGCAGCACATCCCAATGGCCAATCTCTCTCTCTCTGGGAAGAATGCCTTCCTAACATCCAGCCTAAACCTCCCCTGGCACAGCTTGAGACTGTGTCCTCTTGTTCTGGTGCTGGCTGCCTGGCAGAAGAGACCAAGCCCCACCTGGCTACAACCTCCCTTCAGGGAGTTGGAGAGAGCAAGAAGGTCTCCCCTGAGCCTCCTCTTCTGCAGGCTAAGCAAGCCCAGCTCCCTCAGCCTCTCCTCACAGGGCTGTGCTCCAGACCCCTCCCCAGCTTTGTTGCCCTTTTCTGGACCTTCTCTGCCCTTCCCTGCTGTAAAAATCAAAGGGGAGCTTGCTAAAAACCTCTAGTGAGGGAGCAGTTTCATCTGGTGTCAGTATGGCTGTAGCAGGTGGTGCAGAAGCAGGGCAGCTGATTTTTAAGGACAGAGCAGCATTTCCATATTTTCCTGCTTTCTGAAGCTGATTTTCTTTATGTTCTCACACAGAAAAGAAACCCTTAATGAAAAGCCAGCCCCACAGAGGTATTTTTGATGTGAAAAAGCAGATCAAACCTTACAATACAATGACTCAATGGGTACTGTGTCCCACCTGAGTTCTTGAATTTGAAGAAAATGATGACAAATATTAAAAAAAGTCAGGCTCTTCACAAGTCAAGAGTCAGCTTTTAGAATCCACAGCACTTTAATTCAAGTATCCATGGGGCAATGGATATCAACTCCAGCACAGGAGGTTCCACCTCAACAGGAGGAGGAACTTCTTCCCTGTGAGGGTCCCAGAGCCCTGGAGCAGACTGCCCAGAGAGGTTGTGGAGTCTCCTTCTCTGGAGCCTTTCCAGCCCTGTTTGGATGTGTTCCTGTGTGACCTGTGCTGGATTCTCTGCTCCTGCTCTGGCAGGGGCGTTGGACTCAATGATCTTTGGAGGTCCCTTCCAACCTGGGATCCTCTTCAGCAGGAATTTGGGGATGGGATATTAAGTGAAATCAGAGAATCAAGAAGGTTGGAAAAGACCTCTGAGATCATCAAGTCCAACCTGTCACCTACCATCTCCTGACAACTAAACCATGGCTCCAAGTGCCATATCCAATCCTTTTCAAACACCTCCAGGGATGGTGACTCTACCACCTCCCTGGGCAGAACATTCCAATGGCAAATATTCATATTAGAAAGAAGTACAACTCCTGGTGCAGCAGGATCTCTTTCCAAGTTAAATATCACTTGAAACAAGAGTCTCCATTCAGAAAAGTTTGTCAGACTTAAACATATTCATCCTAACAGTGGAAAGAGGACTGGTCCTGTTATGATTTTCATAGGCAGTGGTTTTTTTGTCACTTAGGTCGAAGTTGAAAGCTTGGGTTTGTTGCTCCTGCTGGGTTCTGGGTTTTGCTAACTCAGAGAAGCCAAGGTATGAGTTACACAGGGTGGGAGCATCTGTAGCACGTTAGCAGTGTGGCTGCAGAGTAAGGGAAAGGGAAAAAAAAAAACAAGGAGGGAGAGTCTTTTAAAATGTTACTTCCCTCTAGAATGAAATTTAGCACTGCTTGATTGAGCTTAATGTATATGCAAATATCCTTTCCAAGTTGATTAAAAGAAGGAACATCAACATATGCTTATCCAACAACTATGACCTCAAATAACTCCTATCCCCTCCCAATCCCTGTGTAACCAAGAGGATTGGCAGGATTTCTAGTTGGCTTTTCCCCCTTCCCCCCTCTTCATTAAAGCCTACTGAGGCATTTTCCCCTCTATTGGCCTCTGCTTCATTGCCTAAAAAGCTTTCTGGAATTCAATTATGTTTCCTGCAAACCCAATTGATAAGGAACTGTGCCTTTTCCTACAGAAGCCTGGAAACATTAGAAAAGCTTTCAATTTTTTAATCAACAAAAAAACCCACCCCATTTTCAGTTCTACTACTGTATTGTCATCTTTCATGAATGCAGGATGCAAGAGGATGAAAAGGAGAAGCAAGTTGCCCCAAACAAAGCCACTCTGCACCTTAACAGATGTAGGGGAAAAAACCAACCAGTGAAAAATGAGGGGGTGGGAGGGGGGCAAGGTAACTATACCTGCTTAAGAAACCTGTCAGAGGCATGACTGTGCTTAGCTAACACGTGTGGCAGAGCAGGACTGGCATACTCAAACTGAGGGTTGTACGTGAAGTCCGACTTGAAGAATTTCTCCTTCTCCTTCTCCACGTTGCAAGGCTTGATGGCGGTCAGCAAACACAGCTTCTGCCCGGGGCGTCCCCTTCTTTCCGGGGCTCTTCGAGCTCTGCGATTGCTTCGGCTTTGCCGGGTGTAAATGCCTCTTGGCTCTTCCTCTGGGTCGGGAAGGCAGTGCTGCGCCGCCCCCGACCCCGCGATGCTGTTGGGGAGCTTGCCGCCGGCGGAGCCCGGGCCGGGGAGGCCGCCGGAGGGCTGGGGGCCGGCGCGGTACCAGCCGCCGCTCGGCAGCGGCAGCGGCCCCGCGATTTTGCGCTGCTCGCCGCTCCGGGAGGCGGCAGGGCACCTGGGGGCTTTCCTGTGCTTCTTGTGGTGAGCAGCCGGCTGCTTTGGAGCGTGGTGCTTCTTCTCCTCTTTGCTCTGCAGCAGGACGTTGTAGCTGCTGGTTCCGGTGGTAAAGATGTCCTTAAGGATGCCAGGAGGTGGGTGCTGGAGGCTGTTCTCATTGTTGATGCTCAGCTTGTGAACTTCTAGGCGCAGGATTGATTTCTTAGAAAGCTCTGTCTTAGGCCAGTGAAGCTTCTCTGCATTGAGGGGAGAGGGGAAAACAAAAAATAAAGAGAGGCTGAGGACAATTTGGTCCTTTCACACAGCAAAACTAACCCTAAGAACTCAAAACCACAACACCAACGAAACACAGAACTGAACTGCAGGCACACCGAGTTACCATAGTATCAGTCAAGATTGGAAGGGACCACAAGTTAATCTTGACTTCTCAACACCTGGAGGACTTGTGTGTGTCTATCACTTCTGGACAAGCAGACTGGGGCTTAGAAGATCCAGCAAAACAAGTGGACCAGAAAGCCAAGCAGAGCCTGGGCTGCATAAAGAGAAGCAGAGCCAGCAGGGCCAGGGAGGGGATTCTCCCCCTCTGCTCTGATGAGACCCCAGCTGGAGCACTGTGTCCAGTTCTGGAGCCTCTGTTACAGGAAAGATCTGGAGGTGCTGGAAAGTGTCCAGAGAAGAGCCACGAGGACGAGCAGAGGGCTGCAGCTGCTCTGCTAGGAGGACAGACTGAGGGAGTTGGGGTTGTGCAGTCTGGAGAAGAGAAGGCTCCCAGGACACCTAATTGTGGCCTTCCAGGATCTGAAGGGGGCTCCAAGAAAGCTGGGGAGGGACTTTTGAGGGTGTCAGGCAGTGATAGGACTGGGGGGATGGAACAAAACTAGAAATGGGGGGATTCAGATTGGATGTTAGGAAGAAGTTGTTCCCCATGAGGGTGGTGAGAGCCTGGCACAGGCTGCCCAGGGAGGTGGTGGAAGCCTCATCCCTGGAGGTGTTTGCAGCCAGGCTGGCTGTGGCTGTGAGCAACCTGCCGTAATGTGAGGTGTCCCTGCCCATGGCAGGGGGGTTGGAACTGGCTGAGCCTTGAGGTCCCTTCCAGCCCTAACAATTCTATGATTCTATGTCCCTGCTGACTACAGAAGGAGTTGGACTGGATTACCTTCAGAGGTCCCTTACAACCCAGACCATTCTACGATTCAATGCAAGTAAGATTCCTTCAGTGCATGGAACCTCCTCTCTTGCTCTGACCTGGAAGCCAGGCACAGAGCAGCTGCACAAATAAAATGTCACTGAGGTTTAAAACTGTGCTGTTTGTCCTGGTTTGATAGAGAGAAGTGATCTCTCTTCACTGGCTAGCTCTAACCATCTCCTTCTCTCACCAACCAGTTCATCCTAGAACACTCATGGCCCTTCTCTGGACACCTTCCAGCACCTCCAGATCCTTTCTGTAATACGGGCTCCAGACCTGGATCTTTCAGTATCTAACACTATGGATGTGTATGAGTACTAGATTCTAAGTACACTGAAACTCTTCTTAGCTTCCTATTGAAAACCTTCTTGACCACTGGGGAAGTTGTTGAGCCATTGTCCTGGTCTTCCTGGGACAGGATCCTAGACTAGCCATGCTCTGCAGGTTGCTAGCATCTCTGAGTCAGCCAGAACAGCTGACCTGAGCTGGCTACCTGTGAAACTGATAATCACAGAATGGTAGGGATGGGAAGGGACCTCTGAAGGTCCTATAGTCAACCCCCTCTGCTTGAGCAGGAAGCTATGTAGACAGGTGGAGGCTGGTCTCTTCTCCCAGGCAATCAGCACCAGAATAAGAGGACACAGTCTCAAGCTGTGCCAGGGGAGGTTTAGACTGGATGATAGGAAGAAATTCCTTATAGAGAGAGTGATTGCCCATTGAAATGGGCTGCCTGGGGAGGTGGTGGAGTTGCCATCACTGGAGGTGTTTAGGAGGAGACTTGATGGGATGCTTGGTGCTATGGTTTAGTTGATTAGATGGTGTTGGATGATGAGTTGGACTCGATGATCTCAAAGATTTCTTCCAACCTGATCTATTCTATGCTATGCTATGCTATGCTATGCTATGCTATGCTATGCTATGCTATGCTATGCTATGCTATGCTATGCTATGCTATGCTATGAGCTGGGAGGAATGGCACAAATGAATCCTGCCACAGAGAAATGCCTCCTACTGCTGCTCCTAAAACAAAAGGATCCAAAGAGCAGGAGATGTGGCCAGAGTTTGATTAAAGCCTGCAAAAGGGATTTGAGCTTTAGCCCACAGATATACATAGCTGAGCTGTAATTACTTCACATACAGTAATTATACTCTGAATGGAACATTAGCAAGAAATCATTAAATGCCTCCTAGGGTGGGTGGGGGAAATAAATGAATAATCTATGGTAGTTTAATTTATGGTAGCTTCATTTCAGCTTTATTTTCAAAGGAAAATTAGATTTTGCTCCCAATACATGCACCTGGATGACCTATTTCATGCTCTTGGACCACTGTGTCAGTTCCATGTCAATCTGTGTTCTGTGGTTCTCTTTGGTCCTAAAAAGACAGAGGTCCCATCTGCATGAGCATACGAAGGGAAAGCTACAGCCCAGGTGTTTTCTCCACTGGTAAAGAGATAGAATCACAGAAATGTCAGGGTTGGAAGGGACCTCAAGGATCAGCCAGTTCCAACCCCCTGCCATGGGCAGGGACACCTCACACCACAGCAGGTTGCTCACAGCCACATCCAGCCTGGCTGCAAACACCTCCAGGCAGGAGGCTGCCACCACCTCCCTGGGCAACCTGTGCCAGGCTCTCACCAGACTCATGGGGAACACCTTCTTCCTCACATCCAATCTCAATCTACTCATTTCTAGTTTTGCTCCATTCCCCCCAGTCCTATCACTCCCTGACACCCTCAAAGTCCCTCCCCAGCTTTCTTGGAGCCCCCTTCAGATCCTGGAAGGCCACAAGAAGGTCTCCTGGGAACCTTCTCTTCTCCAGACTGAACAGCCCCAACTCTCTCAGTCTGTCCTCCTAGCAGAGCAGCTCCAACCCTCTGCTCATCCTCATGGCCCTTCTCTGGACACCTTCAAGCACCTCTAGATCTTTCTTGTAATAGAGGCTCCAGAACTGGACCCAGTGCTCCAGGTGGGGTCTCAGCAGAGTGGAGTAGAGAGTGAGACAGAAGCACTGCATCATTCTCTCTCACTAAAGAATGCAAGCTCAGTTTTCTTTCACAGTATGTTTGTGAATCCTCTTTCTACGCTTGGCACAGGAACGTGCTCCTTGGCATTCCTGCTCCAGTTCTGTCAGATCCCTCTCATTACATACAAGACAACCTGCCTGCCTGGCTTACCTTGCTTTACCATGAGCTGTCGTGGTGAGGAACCACGGTTCCCATCGGAAGGAAAAAGCATCAAACAAGCAGCCAGGCTGAGAGCATCAAACACACCACCAGGATGCTGGGCAGTGAGCATTTTAGAACACAAGGGCACAAGCCCTATGAGGAGAAGCTGAGGGAGCTGGGGTTGCTTAGCCTGCAGAAGAGGAGGCTCAGAGGAGACCTTCTTGTTCTCTACAACTCCCTGAAGGGAGGTTGTAACCAGGTGGGGGTTGGTCTCTTCTCCCAGGCAACCAGCACCAGAAGAAGAGGACACAGTCTCAAGCTGTGCCAGGGGAGGTTTTGGCTGGAGGTGAGGAGAAAGTTCTTCCCAGCAAGAGTGATTTGCCATTGGAATGTGCTGCCCAGGGAGGTGGTGGAGTCACCATCCCTGGAGGTGTTTGAGAGGGGATTGGATGTGGCACTTGGAGCCATGGTTTACTTAGTCATGAGGTGTTGGGTGATAGGTTGGACTGGATGATCCTTGAGGTCTTTTCCAACCTAATTGATTCTATGATTTCTTTTTGTCCAAAATCAGAACCGAAGAGCTTTGACTTGATTTTTCTAATGTACAGGAAATCCAGCAATGTATGCTATAAGGAAACAGTGGCATTTGAAACTGAGACACAGAGAGAGGAAAGTGTATAGACATGGCAAGCACCATTCCTCCTTTGCTACATTCTGCAAGTGCACAATTACATTGCAAAGACCTTTTTTTAATCTTCAGTAATGAGGTGCTGTGAATGGATTAACAGCTATAGGGAGTTTATGAGCCCTAGGCTCTATGGTCTGTGGGTGCAGAGGGCTGTAGTAGGAGTCACCTGCAACAAGCAGGCAATGGAGCGAGTTACGTTTCCATCCTGTTCCACTGCCTCTCAAATACTACAGGCTTGTGTCTGTGGAATAACTGAATCTGATCAGAACCTCCTCTATCAATCTATCCATCTATCTACACTATGTTTCCTCAGCACTATAAAACACCTTGAAGGTTTACAAACTTGAACTCCACAGCACTAGAAGCTGTGTCTGTGACTGAAAATGGTATTGCTCTAGAATTAGTCAGTGAGCTCCTGTTAAAAGCTTTATGGAACAGGTTGCCCAGGGAGCTGGTGGAAGCCTCATCCCTGGAGGTTTTTGCAGCCAGGCTGGATGTGGCTGTGAACAGCCTGCTGTAGTGTGAGGTGTCCCTGCCCATGGCAGAGGGGTTGGAACTGGCTGATCCTTGAGGTCCCTTCCAACCCTGACAATTCTGTGATTCTATGCTGAGATACTTTCACAGCTAGTGGTTAACTGTTTTGATGTTTAACCTAAGAAATCCACCCCACCCCCTAAAAAAAAAATCCACCTCCTTGCTTTCCTCCTGTCATGCAACAGGGCTGCAGGAACAAGGGGGCTGCAAGAACAAGGACATGTTTCAACCACAAGCCAGCTTTTTATGTCCAATTTATGAACTGCCAGCGTCTGTGAATAACTTGCCAACTCTCAAATTAAATTATATAGCACAGTAACAACAACTAGAAGTGAAGAACTGGCCCTAATGAAATCAACTAACACACTCTGCTTCACTTAATAGACCCAGGATCTAATCACAAAATTGATTTATAGACAGACTAGCCCAGGATGAAATTCCCATCCAGGCAGCTCTCTAGCGTGCTCAACTGCAGCCCGGCTACGTGCAGGAGTATTTGATGGGGGAGGATAGTCCTCAGATAACTCTTTCCTTTTGAGCAATCTTAATCCTTACAGATTGCAGTTCTTGTTGCACAGCCCTAGGGATGCTCTGTCTGCTTCCACAGACTTTATTTCTACTCCTACCCACGCACAGATGGAACAGTGTGTAAACTACACACCAGAACAAAAAGAGTAGCTGCAAGAAATATTAATTCTGACTGGGACAGTGTTGCATGAGGGATGCTACGGCACCTCTGTGAGATGGAAGATGTCTCTACTAGCTCTCATCTAGATAGATTTCCCCATGACAGAGTAACATCGGCTTGAGGCAGCTGAATAAACGACACAATGAGATGATGCCAAATGCAGACAAGGAAAACATCCGAGTGAAAAACGTATTCAGCAGCAGCAACTGTGTTGCAGATTTTTCCTGCATACAGGAGATGCACACAGCCCTGATGGGAAGAGGGTTTGACACCACACAAGCCCCTTCCTTCCACCTTAGGCTTTTGTAGTCGAAATACAAGGTGTGATAGGCGCGGGTCATAAAGATTTGGCAAGTTAGCTGCAAAAACGGCAAAGCAGAGAGTCAAGCCGGGAAAGGCACCCACGTCGTGTGTACCGTGCTCTACCAGCGGTTTTGTTTGCACCTTACACCCCTCGCTCTGCTGATAGTTGGGTGTGCGCTCCCCGCCGTGCCCGGCCGGGCGCAGGGCCCTCGGGCAGCCAGCCTCGCAGCGCCCTTCCTCAGGACAGGGAGATGCGAGGCGCCGTGCCCCGGTCCCCACGGAGCGGCTACGCTCACGGACACCCCTCGACACCTCGCCGGGTGTCAAAGCGCCCCAGTCCCTCCTCCTCCTGCCGCCGCAAGCCCCTCGCCAAGCCGGTAACGCCCAAGCCGCCCGGCGCCCGGTCCCGCCGCAGGCTGCCGGCCCGGGAGCGCCTGGGGGCGGTACTCACCGGTGACACGGATGGACTCCAGCATGGTGCTCCGCCGGCACCGCCGCCGTTCTCCCCGCCGGCCTCCCGCCCTCCGCGGGCGGTGGGCTGCCGCCTCCTGCGCGGGGAGGAGCGGCGAGCCCCGGGGAGGCGGCGCTGGGCGCGGCGCCGGCTTTGCCGGTCTCGCCCAAGCCCTGCCGCCGCCCCGGCCCCGGAGCCCAGCGCCCGGCCTGCCCTGCACACTACAGGTTCCGGGACGCCCGAGCTGCGGCGTGGCCAGGCCAGGGGCGAGCTGCACCCTGGGAGCTGTAGTGCGGGGGACGGAGAGGCCACATCGGTGTCCCGGCATGGCCCCGGCCAGCTGGGTACCAAGCTGCAGCCAAAAACCATCCTCCTCCGTGTCACACCGGGACGGCTCGGCATGAGGTGCCAGCAACAGGTCCAGAGGCGCCTGGACAAGCTGGAGAAGTGGGCCCGTGTGAACCTCGGGAGGTCAGGTCCCGCACGTGGGGCAAGGCTATCCTGGTATTGATACAGGCTGGAGGATGAAGGAATTGAGACCAGCCCTGGGGTGAACTTGAGGTACTGGTGGATGAAAAGCTGGAGATGAGACAGCAACGTGTGCTCACAGCCCAACTGTACCCGGGCTGCATCAAAAGCAGCACAGCCAGCAGGTTGAGAACCCATCTGCACTGCTGTGTCCAGCTCTGGAGCCCTCAGCACAGGAAAGACAGGGACCTGTTAGAGCTGGTCCAGTGGAGGGCACAAAAATGATCAGACATCTGGAACACCTCTGCTGTCACCCTGTCCTGACAGCAGGACCAGATAGTTCTGTTTGCTTTCATATAAATCTTCACAGGCCATAATTAAAAAGTTTAAAGCATGCATTTCCATTTTATCCAGCACTGCCCCCCACAATCAAAGACCAGCTGAGAAAGGGCTGAGGTGTCATGCTAATAAGGAGCTAATGCTGAAACACACTTCTGCCTAGCTGACAAATTTGATGTCCCTTTTAACTTGAATCCTTTGAGGCACAGAGAAGATCTCTCCTCTGCCAAGGTGTCTAAGTTTAACCTGAAATCCTCAAGTGACTCCAAAGTACTTTGCTCATGCTGTAGTATCTGGAACCTGCAGGCTCACATTGTGGGAACTGAATAAACACTTTTAAATGTAGAGAGACAAAGCCATCACAAATGGGTTAGGCTTTGCTTGTGATGCATGGCAACTGCAGCAAAAAATAGCTCAAACTGGTGAATCTTTTTCTAGCCCTGCAAATAATCAGCACAGCACATCAGGAAACCATCAGCGGCTGCCACGGTGTGAAGTCAATGCAGCGTTTTACCAGAGCCCCCAGCAGTTTTGCTGTGTGGACCCTAAGTTCTCCTCTTAGATGTGATGCTCTTCACATGTGCTTAGAAGCCAGAGGGATGATGTTGGTAACTCCAGCTTTTGATGTGTATTTTAGACGAATAGAATAGAATAGAATAGAATAGAATAGAATAGAATAGAATAGAATAGAATAGAATAGAATCCTCTTCCCTTGCTCCCTCCAGTGCTTGCCTTCTCTCTGCCTTTCTCCTGCCTGGTGTCTGAGTGTCCTTTCTCATCACATGCTGTGGCATTCAGTCACGCCTGAATCTGCTGCTTCCATCTTATGTTTTCATGTCCTGCTAGCCTCTTTCCTTTCCTGGGTGGCTTGAAGGTTTTGTTAGGTCAGGCTAGCTCCAGGCTGTAGCAGGAGGATGCCAAAGGCAGCGGCAGAAGGCACAGAGGAGGGAGGCTAAAAGGCCACCCGCCTCTCTTTTCTGCTTTGGCTCTGAGCAAGCTTTGTCACCTTTATTGATTAAAAATATAATATGGAAAACTCAGGAAAAACATTACCAAGTATCTCAATATGACAAGGATGCTATTTAAACATTTAACGTACCCCTAACAGTTCTGACCTCAAAGGCATCTTAGCTTGCAAGTCTGTCTGGGCAGTGAGCTCCTCTGTCATGAAAAAAATCCCTGGAGGCTATCAGTGCTGCTGGCATGGATCACACTGCAGTGAAGTGAGGGGACATGGGGACAAATGGTAAGGTTTGGATGAGCCATGCTGTGGAATACAGCTTAAATAATACAATTCCTCACAGATCTATGGAAAACAGCTTTAAATAATACAGTCCCACACAGATCTGTGCCTTGATACCATGTTTCCAGGCTTAGGAGACAGAATTAAAGCTGACCTGCATCTTGCATTTCAGCTTCAACATAACATTACTTCCAAAGACCATTTCAGGATTCCTTGGTTATGTCTTCAGAGGTATTTTCAGGTTGTACTGCAAGGTCTTGCATGCAGAAAAGTATCTTTAGAGGAATATCTGCAACTGGTAGAGTCTAGAAGAGCAGTACTACAGTTTATTGATCCCTGCAGCTGTCAGAAGCTGAGAGTGCCAAGCAGAGACAGCTATAAATAGATGTGTGTAATGTGCTTTGGGGTTTTAAATAGCCATCTACATATTTATACCCATGGCTGGTGTGGTGTTGGGGTTTATTTGCTTCCTCCATATTCACACCAACAGCTTGCTTCTGTTTCTGTGTGCTGAAGAGGAAGTAGGAAAGCTGAGAATGAGAGTCCTTAACTAACTTTGCATAATTTGCCATCACGCTGGCAAGATTAGCCTCTCCTCCCTGACTTAATGGCTCTCAGATGGCTGAACCAGCCCCTTCCTGACCAAGGGACTCCAGCTGACCGTCCTTCCAGATGTATTCTTGCTAGAAACTCCTCCTGCATTGTCCTAACATTGCCATCTGATTCCATGTGGGTCCTACATTTCTAGTATCCAGCAAAAGCAGCACATGCCTATGGGAGCTGCTTACTCACAGCCTTATTCAATGGGACTGCTATTTTTAGATGCCTTGAAGAGCACAACTTGATGCAGCTCCAGCACTCAGATTGATTTAAGCACTGAATTTGTTTCCACTTTATGCTAAGGAGGCTCAAAACTGTAACCCCAGCCCAACAAGGGGCTGGGGAACAACCCTTGTTAGGGGGAAACAGGTGTGGGCAGTAGAGCTCAAAGTAAGATCCTCTTGGTGTGACCCTACAAATGTAGCTGGCTGCTGGGTGTTATCACGTAGGGGAAAACTATTAGAGATGTCTGTTGTACACTCAGAAATGCACTTGTGCCTACTAAGAAGAAGGAGGCTGCTGCCCTATGGCAGAGAACTGGGTTACATGCACACAGTAATGGCAGTCAAGCATATACTTGCTTACACTATGAACTGATGGACAAAACCACCCCTCCTGACCTTTCCTTTCCTTCTCTGTCTGCCTGGCCCCTTCTGCAGCAATGCCTTGCCCAGGTGTCCTGAGAAAAGGCAGGGTGCTGCCTTGGGCAGTGGCAGGCAGGCCTGGCAGGCAGCCTGCTGAGCCGCACACACCTGCAGGTGAGTCACAGATGATTTGCTGTGGCAACACAAGTCCCAGCTCAGGCACACAGGGCTAATGGCAGTCCGCCCCCAAAGGATGAGAGCTTTCTAAATGTTCATACTTTTTCCTTTGGACCTTTTGAAGTCTGCCAACTCTTTTGTGGTGCTGGGATAATTTCAGTTGAAAAGCAAATGTTTTCACTTTTTGACTGATCTAAGAGGGGACTTCACTTCTTTCTTAACCAACCTGAGAAAAGGAGAATGTTCCTCTCCCTGTTGCTGTTCATTTCCTTATCCCTTCCTCTTCCACACTGCCTACCCGGTCCCCTGTTTTCTGCTGGTCCAGGCTGTACAACAGACTTAGAAAATGAAGAGGATATCCAAGAAAGATAAGCACTGTCTTGGCAGGTTTCTACATGATCTAACTTGTGCTGTAAGAGGCCTCACCTGCATGCCCAGGCCAGCACTCTCCTAGAGCTGGAGCTCTAGTGCTGGGGGTGGGGGACTCTTCACAGCTGACCTCAGTGAGCAAAGACCCAGCAGCTGGGGAAAGAGTGATAATCAACTTCTTCAGCAAAGCATTTAATGTCATGAGGCAGCCAGGGGCTCTCACTTAGGATGGAGCAGAAGGAGCTTTGCCTGATCTGGAGAAGGTGGTGTCTTCTGGTAAGTCCTGTTTTGGAGGAGAAGTGCTGGGCTCAGTGAGGGGCAGAACCTGAGGTATAAATCCACTCTCTTTTCCAGTTTCCAAGTACTTGCCTGCCACTGCTATCAAGCTTTACCTTGCAGGTTCCTGCATAGTCTGGGGGTTTAGTGGGGCTATAAGACAGCTGGGGCTATTTTAATTACTCCCTGGTGAATAACCCCTTTGGAGTGCTCCCAGTGACAAATTCAGCTGATGGAAATAGTGTTGAAGTTGGGGAGAGGCATAAGCCAAGACAGAGTTCTTTTCAGACTTTGTTCTCCTCCTTCCCATGTCTGGTTTTAGAGATTCCCTGGAACCACTTATCAGGGTGTTGCTGGAGTCCCAGAGCCTCTGAGTGGGGGACAGTGCAGGGCACACACCATCCTGCCTTCTTACAGAGCTGCTGAGTTCTAAAGGGTTGGGTTTTTGGGTAAGATGGATAAGAAGACAAGCTGCCCATACCAAGCCACTTACTTGCCCTGCTGTCAGGGTCCAGCGGCTCTCTCAGTGGCTCAAGACCTCCACAATCTCCATGTCAGCTTTGATTCCAGGCAGCCAAAGTCCCTGGAGCTGTGAGCAGACATGTTCAGGGCTCTGACAATCCTCATCACCACTGAAGAAGGAGGGAATTATTTAAAGTAACCCTTTGGGCACTTCCATTGCTTTTGCCTTCTTTCATGCTTTATTGCAAGGTGAGAAACCCTCCACCATATCAGCCCCAGACAGCACTGTATTTGTGCTATAGACTTTGTTTCACCCCACCAGACCTTTCTGTCCCTCTTTTACAAAGCCATGTGTTGTTATTTTCATATTCCTTTGCTTACTCTATTTTCCATGTCACAATAGCTTTTTTTCCAAGCAAAAGCAGACTGAATATTAAGGATATTTACTTGTCTCTAACACAGCCTCAGTGTAATTATATGCTTTAGCTTCAACTGAAGCTGAGATGACTTTATTACCAGTGTCCCTCCTGGGTACATGCTTGGGAAATATCACCTCTGATACATTTTAATTGTGTCAGTTCAAATCCAGATGCTCCTTCTTTCAGGTATGCATTTCCTTCCCCCCCAATATATTGATAGAGAGATCAATATATTGATAGAGAGAGCTTGCCCAAGGCCAAAAGTCATCTCCAGATGCCATTTCCAAGGTAGTTCACCTCAGTATGGAGCATGGGATCCCTTAGTAGGACAGAGAGGAGGCTGTGTGCTGATGCTGGTGAGGTAGACAGAGCATGGCTGAGTCTGAAGCTCTGCAGAGCCTTCAAAATGATGCCTGGAGGAATATTAATGATCCAGAGGGTTACTGCTGCCAAGGGTACACTGGCACTGCAGGGGTTGCATTTGGGTACCATTGTTCAGCCTGGAGAAGGGGAGACCTTCTTGCTGTCTACAACTAGCTGAAGAGGGGTTGTAGCCAGGTGGGGGTTGGTCTCTTCTCCCAGGCAACCAGCACCAGAACAAGAGGACACAGTCTCAAGCTGTGCCAGGGGAGGTTTAGGCTGGAGGTGAGGAGAAAGTTCTTCACAGAGAGAGTTATTGGCCTTTGGAATGTGCTGCCCAGGGAGGTGGTGGAGTCACCATTCCTGGAGGTGTTCAAGAGGGGATTGGATGTGGCACTTGGTGCCATGGTTGAGTAGTCCTGAGGTGTTGGGTAATAGGTTGGACTTGATGATCTCTGAGGTCTTTTCCAGCCTTATTGATTCTATGATTCTATTCTATTCTATGATTTCCAGGCCAGATTGCTGAGCAGCCTGAAATCCTGTCTAAGTAACACCCTCTAGTGTAAATATGCCACTACTGCAGGGAAGAGTTCTTGTTCCTGGGTGGAATTTTTGCAGAGGGTTGACTTGGAAAGGAAAAAACAATCAACCAAACGAAAGGTATAATGAACTCGTGTAAAACCCATTCCATATCCTTAGCCCTCTCTTTGTTTAGCAAAGCATGCAGACTATGCTTAACTTGGAGCACCTACTTCAGTGTTCAAAACTTCAAGGTAATTTTCATTGAATCACAGAATGGCTTGGGATGGAAGGGACCTCAGAGATCATCTGCTCCAACCTCCCCACCATGGGCAGGGATGGCTCTCAGCTAGATTCTGCTGCTCATCCACCTTGAATGCCCCGAGGGAGGCATCCACAACTTCCCTGGGCAGCCTAATTCACAGTCTCACCACTCTGAAGAACTTCCTAAGCTCCAGTCTAACTCTACTCTCCCTCAGCTTCAAACCATTACCCCTTGTCCTGTCTCCAGACACCCTCATGAAAAGTCCCTCTGCAGCCTTCCTGTAGGATCCCTTCAGGTATTGGAAGGCAGCTCCAAGGTGACCCTGGAGTCTTCTGCAGGCTGAACACCCCCAGCTCCCTCAGCCTATCCTCATAACAGAGGTGTTGCAGCTTTTGGATCACCTTGTGGCCTCCTCTGGACTCACTCCAACAGCTCTGTGTCCTGTACTGTATGGATAAAGAAAGACAAGTGACTCTTGTGTAACTGATGCACAAAAGAACGAAGTCTGTTACCCCTTCTCTTTTGTAAACCAGATGGGAGACCTAAATGAAAGGTCCTGAGAAACTTTGCATGTTTTAGTGATGCAAACTCAATATTATACCAAGTAAGCTGTGAGCACAATAAATCCTTTCAGAGTGCACAAATCTCCCTCAAGTCCCAGGGCCCGGTAAAAATGCAACATTCACCCACCCAGGGATTTTTTTCTGAAGCTCAGTTAATGAACTATGAGTTTGGCTCCTTATTTTTCCATTTCCACTGCCACTAACCCACATCCCTCAGCACCACATCCATGGTGTTTTAAACGTGTCGAGGGAGGTGATTCTCCCCTCTACTCAGCTCTGGTGAGACCACACCTGGAGCACTGTGTCCAGTTCTGGAGCCTCTATTCCAGGAAGGATCTGGAGGTGCTGCAAGGTGTCCGGAGAAGGGCCACAAGGAGGAGCACTGGGCTGGAGCTGCTCTGCTGTGAGGACAGACTGAGGGAGTTGGGGTTGTTCAGTCTGGAGAGGAGAAGGCTCTGAGGAGACCTAATTGTGGCCTTCCAGGATCTGAAGGGGGCTACAGAAAAGCTGGGGAGGGACTTTTGAGGGTGTCAGGGAGTGATAGGACTGGGGGGAATGGAGCAAAACTAGAAATGGGGAGATTCAGATTGGATGTTATGAAGAAGCTCTTCCCCGTGAGGGTGGTGAGAGACTGGAATGGTTTCGTAGGTATCGAAGTGGTGATGCAAGCTTCTATAACCTTCTGAACATGAAAATATTCCCCAGAAAACAGTCACCATGCTTTAAAAATTCTTGACAGAACACTAAAAATGCTTTTTCTTCTTCCATGTTAGAAAATAAATGGCTGTTTTCCGTGCTCATGCCTTCAATTCCCAGGAAAACTGCAAGGCAGCAACCCCACCCTCCCCCCCAACCCCAACGTTCCCAAAGTGCTTTGTATTGTGTTATTTATCGTTACAGAAGGGATGACTTTTCATCAGCTTACCCCTGGGGAAGAATAAAAATAATCTGAAACCATTTACATGGGGTGAGGAATACAGAATTAACCAGGTGGGAAAAGACCTTTGAGACCATCAAGTCCAATCTATCACCCAACACCATCTAATCAACTCAACCATGGCACCAAGTGCCTCATCCAGGCTCTTCTTAAACACTTCTAGTGATGGTGAGTCCACCACCTCCCTGGGCAGCCCATTCCAAAGGCCAATCTCTCTTGCTGGGAAGAACTTCTTTCTAAGTAGACAGTGAAGGGTGTGATTCATAACTCTGGAATTCAAAAGGGGTGGCATAGAGCAGGGTGCTGTTCAGCAGGCAGGGCTGCCTCATTGTTCTGCTGGTTTCAACACTGCATTTTATTTCCCTCTTTTGTGGTTTGTTTTTTTGTTTCTCCTTTTCTTTATGCCTTCAGATTGTGAAATGCTAATTGGTTTCCTCCAAATAGTTGCAAATAGTTTTTATTAACTTATTAAGGAATGAAATAAATCTTGACTGGAAAGTCTGTTGCTGCAGGCTGCGCTCCTCACTGTTACACAGCCAAAGGATCTCAAGGCCACTTCATATTCCCAGACTTATTTTTCCCTCAGCTCTTTGGAGCAAGAAAAGGCTAAGATATAGTTACTGCCCATTGCTTTTCTGGAAGGCAGATGTGACCCCTTTGAGAAGATGAGAAACTAAGCATTCTGTTTAATTCTGGCAGGGTCTCATCGAGTCTGGAGCAAAGTGATGAAGGAAATAAGTGGCTCTGTAGCCACCAGGAGGAAAGGACATTTGTCACATGCACACTGCCTGGGTGTTTTAAGCAGTTATACACTCACAGGACTCTCAATTGCATTTTTCAGAACAGAGAGGAGACCTTAGTGTGGCCTTCCAGGATCTGAAGGGGGCTCCAAGAAAGCTGGGGAGGGACTTTTGAGGGTGTCAGGCAGTGATAGGACTGGGGAGAATGGAGCAAAACTAGAAATGGGGAGATTGAGATTGGATATTAGGAAGAAGTTGTTCCCCATGAGGGTGGTGAGAGCCTGGCACAGGTTGCCCAGGGAGGTGCTGGAAGCCTCATGCCTGGAGGTTCTGAAGGCCAGGCTGGATGTGATGCAGGTGACAGCATTAATAGATGAGGGCGAGCAACTGATGTCGTTTACCTGGATTTGAGCAAAGCCTTCGACACTGTCCCACACCACCTCCTGGTCTCCAAGCTGGCGACACATGGGTTTGATGGATGGACCACTAGATGGATAAAGAATTGGCTTGATGGCCGCACCCAAAGAGTGGCTGTCAACGGGTCCATGTCCCAGTGGAGGCCAGTGACAAGCGGAGTCCCTCAGGGATCAGTCCTGGGACCTGTCTTGTTCAACATCTTTGTGGGTGACATGGACAGTGGCATCGAGTGCACCCTCAGCAAGTTTGCTGATGACACCAAGCTGTGTGGTGCAGTGGACACCCTGGAGGGAAGGGATGCCATCCAGAGGGACCTGGACAGGCTGGAGAGGTGGGCACAAGCCAACCTCATGAGCTTCAACAAGACCAAGTGCAGGGTCCTGCATCTGGGTCGAGGCAATCCCAGGCACAAATACAGGCTGGGCAGTGACTGGCTGGAGAGCAGCCCCGAGGAGAGAGACTTGGGGGTGCTGGTGGACGAGAAGCTCGACATGAGCTCTCAATGTGCGCTTGCAGCCCGGAAAGCCAATCAGATCCTGGGCTGCATCAGGAGAAGTGTGACCAGCAGGTCAAGGGAGGTGCTTCTCCCCTCTACTCAGCTCTGGTGAGACCCCACCTGGAGTACTGCGTCCAGTTCTGGAGCCCATATTACAGGAGAGATGTGGACGTGCTGGAGCGTGTCCAGAGAAGGGCCACGAGGATGATCAGAGGGCTGGAGCACCTCTCCTATGAGGACAGACTGAAGGAGTTGGGGCTGTTCAGTCTGGAGAAGAGAAGGCTCCGAGGTGACCTCATTGTGGCTTTCCAGTATCTGAAGGGGGCCTACAGGAAGGCTGGGGAGGGACTTCTCAGGATCTCAGGTAGTGATAGGACTAGGGGGAATGGAATGAAGCTGGAAATGGGGAGATTCAGGCTGGATGTGAGGAAGAAGTTCTTCCCCATGAGAGTGGTGAAGCCCTGGAATGGGTTGTCCAGGGAGGTGGTTGAGGCCCAGTCCCTGGAGGTGTTTAAGACCAGGCTGGACGAGGCTCTGGCCAGCGTGATCTAGTGTAGGGTGTCCCTGCCCATGGCAGGGGTTGGAACTAGATGATCCTTGTGGTCCCTTCCAACCCTGACTGATTCTATGATTCTATGATTCTATGTGGCTGTGAGCAACCTGCTGTGGTGTGAGGTGTCCCTGCCCATGGCAGGGGTTGCAACTGGCTGATCTTTAAGGTCCCTTCCAATTCTGTGCTTCTAAGTATTTTTCCACAAGAAATTTATTTTGCAGAATAAAGCATGATTACTTCCTTATTTGTTTTTATTCCCACTAGGCAATAGCATATGAGCTTATGATGTACACTAACAGTGCAGCTAACAAGCACTTTGCTTGGCCCCCAGGCTGTACATCATTTGGAAGACGACAGCAACGGATGGAACCACATTTGGAAATCCACCAATGACAGCTGGAGCTACAATGGATGAATCTCATGTAAAGCAGGTAACATACTTAAATTACAGTAATTCTGTGTTGTTATTTTTTTAAAGGACTCAAATAGTGCATGCTTTTTCCTCATTTGAGAGGCCAGAAGAAAGAGAAGACTTCATGGTAATTCTCTCTTTATTTTCTGCTTACAACTTTGAGCTCCATATAGGCTATTTTGTGTTCTGGCACTTGCCTGCACTGATTCACTGCTGCTTCACCGCAGGGACATTTGTTAGCCAGGGCGTCCAGTCCCTAAAGATTTCTTCAGCTAAAGGATTATTTGCTATTGTATTTTTAGATCCTGATGCATGCTGATGCCATGCTGTTTGTAAATAAGGCATTGGGAAGCTTTTCTAATGAGAGATAATTTGAATGGTTAGCAAGGCAAAGTGATTGGAAGAAATGGCTGCTGCTTACAAATAATCCCGCTGGCGAAAGCACAACACTAAGGAAGGGCAGTGGTGCAGAGTAATGAACACAATTTGCATGCAAGAAAAATGTATAAAAGGGTGCTAGTATGTATGGATAGACTGAAAATTTGATGAGGTTTAGTCATTTGGGCAGTCAGGCCTGTAGCAGCCTCTCAGGGGGAACAGCAGAGACCAAAAAACCCCAACAGCTCTATTTGTGATTGCATTCAACATGCTTATGGGAAGTGAGTTTGAGATGGTGCCCAGATGCAAGGACTGGATCTGGGCACCCGATGATCTCTGCCAATTCAGCATAGAATCATAGAATGGTTAGGGCTGGAAGGGACCACAAGGATCAACCAGTTCCAACCCCCTGCCATGGGCAGGGACCCCTCACACTACAGCAGGTTGCTCACAGCCACCTCCAGCCTGGCTGCAAACACCTCCAGGGATGAGGCTTCCACCACCTCCCTGGGCAGCCTGTGCCAGTCTCTCACCACCCTCATGGGGAACAACTTCTTCCTAACATCCAAGCTGAATCTACCCATTTCTAGTTTTGCTCCATCCCCGTCCCCCCAGTCCTATCACTGCCTGACACCCTCCAAAGTCCCTCCCCAGCTTTCTTGGAGCCCCCTTCAGATCCTGGAAGGCCACAATTAGGTCTCCTCAGAGCCTTCTCTTTTCCAGACTGAACATCCCCAGCTCCTTCAGCCTGTCCTCACAGCAGAGCAGCTGCAGCCCTCTGCTCACCCTGGATGCACAAGCGTCCCTCACACATGATGAGAGGTTTAGCAACGGAATGGCCAGAGGGGCGGTGTGGTGGCTGAGCTTTGAAAAGACCACGGGCCGTCACGCAAGGAGAAGCACAAAAGGCCAGGGGAAGAAGCTGCGACTTCCACAACTGCCTTAAGCAGCCTCTCCATTCACACAGAGGCATTCGAGTGTTCCCCTCCCAATGCCAGCTGAAAAGCGAAGCTGCACATCAACACGCTCCCGGGACACCCCTACCCAGAAGCTGCAGCAAGACGTGGGGGGTCAAAGAGGCAGTATTGCTCTGCTTTCCTGTCAGAGAGTTTTATTTAAAATACCCCTACAATTTGGGCGGGCTGAGAGGGACGAGTGGAAGGAGCGTAAAAGAAAGCTGAGATGGCTGCGGCGGCTGGATGCGCTCCCTGCACGCCAGCACACGCGCAGCCTGGGCGGCAGGGGTCGGACCGGGGAGTGCTGGATGCGAATCCAGGCCTTCTCTCAGCATCCGGAAAGGGAAAGTCAGGCGGATCACCACACAGAGCAGCCCGGCAGCCATACTGTACACCGCCAAGCCAATCACTGAGCACCTTCTCCTTCCCGCCCTCTCCCTCAGGGGGCGGGCAGTCCGCGCAGGGGGAGGGCCGTCATGGCAGGCTGCTGTCGGACTGGATAGGGCTCCTATCAATCAGCGCTCCGCTGGCGGCGCGGGGCGAGACCCTGCCGGGGACGACAGGAGGGGCGGGGTGGGGTACGCCTGCCCCGTATCACGTGCGTGCGCGGCGCGCGTGGGCGGGCGCATGCGCGGTCGCGGCGGGCGCTGAAATTCAAATCGGAGCAGCGGTTGGGGTGGAGGTTCGGCCTGACGCGGGCGGCCTGAGAGCGGCCAGCAGCAGCAATAGCAGCAATGGACCCCTTCACTGAGGTGAGGGCACGGCCTGGGCCCCTCCCCGGCCTGTGAGCTGTGGCGGGAGCGATCCGGGGAGGGGGCGAGTTGTCAGTGCCGGCGGCCGTAGGGACAGAAGGCGGTGAGGCCAGGCCAGGGGAGCTGCTCCCTCTGTCAGCGCGTATGGGGCCAGATCGTTTCTCTCAGTCCTGGTTCAGGCTTGTCAGCACCCTTCACTGGCTGTTACGTGCTTCGAGGGGTTGTAACGAGCTTTTTTCTCTGCCGTGGGGAGACTTTCTGCCCGCTCGCCTTTCTCGTCCTGGTGCCTCCCATGTTGTAGTCTCCGGGGCGTTTGTGGGGGGGCCACGCTGGAAGCTGTTGGGAGTGGTCTTGAGACATGTTGTGCCGGCCTTACCTAGAGGTCGAGTGTGAAATGTGGGCAAAGCAGCGACCATCCGATTAAAAATGCGCCCTGTTTGACGTTACTGCCACCTGCGATTGGGCACTTTGGTCGGCAGGCACAGTTCCCCTTTTTTGAAAGCAGAGTTTAGTAGACGTTTGTCAGGGTGGATTTGTGTGTGTGCGCTCTGGTGTTGGAGGCTGAAGTGTAATAGAACGGGTGGCACTCACTGACTTGCATCTGTGGCGTTCTTAAAGATGCTCTACTGTAGCCTGGTTTTGTGTGGCATGCAGAGCAGTGTAGCTGCCATGTGAGTGGGGGCTACGAGACAGCTGGGGAGGGCGTTTTGAGGGTGTCAGGGAGTGATAGGACTGGGGGGGATGGAGCAAAACTAGAAATGGGGGATTCAGATTGGCTGTTAGGAAGAAGTTGTTCCCCATGAGGGTGGTGAGAGCCTGGCTGATCCTTGAGGTCCCTTCCGACCCTAACCATTCTGTGATTCTATCACTGCTTTGAAAAGTGTCAAACTGCGCCAGGGGAAGTTTAGGCTGGAGGTGAGGAGAAAGTTCTTCACAGAGAGAGTTGTTAGCCATTGGAATGTGCTGCCCAGGGAGGTGGTAGAGTCACCATGCCTGGAGGTGTTCAAAAAGGGATTGGATGTGGCACTTGGAGCCATGGTTTAGTTAGTCATGAGGTGTTGGGTGACACATTGGACTTGATGATCTTTGAGGTATTTTCCAACCTTATTGATTCTATGATAATAAAAATTAACTTTCCTCACAGCCTGCCTAAACCTTGGAAACAACATGTTTATCAAACTGACCTACTTTAAATAAACTGAGTGTCCCCCCAAAAAGGTGACCACAAGGCTTCAGTTTACGAAAACGAGCATAAATTATCGATCTGAACGTACTTACTGAATGTGTTATGCCAAGGCAGATTTGCCCTACCCCTTTGTAAAGGCTTCCTAACTGTAAACATCTTAAAGCCACCTTCCTTAATTGGTAGAGAGTGGCATGATCCAACTAGCCTTAAATAAACTTCAAGTCCAGACCGCTGAATCGAGTTTAAAATGGTTTTGAATGCTGGGAGATATTCCAAGCTCAACACACCCTTCTTGTAAGTAACTGACTTTGAAAAGCTGTGACCAACTGTGAGGCCGCTCCTCAGAGTAAACTTCAGCTCAACCACCATTCGCCAGTATTGCCAAGTGCCTAGAACGTTGCCTTATCAAGAATGTTCATGCCGTGGAGGGCATGGATTGCCCTGCTGTGTAAAAATCTGGCCAGTGTCAGTGTGTGTTAGCATTGCAATTGAATAGCTTCAAAATCATTCTGAAAAGCAAGCTTTTTGCCACCTGCTGTGAAGTATTTGTGTTCTGTGTTTCTTTTCTTTTAATATAACCTTTCCTTAGTTTTATCTGTTTGCAGACAATCTTTGTCTACAAATCACCATGGTAATTATTTTTAGATTATCTTTGTCTACATTCCTTGCAGGGAGCTGGTGAGGCAGTGTAAATAAATGTTGCTGCAAAGCAGTGTAATTCGAGCCTTAATTACCCGAAGCAAGCCATTAATTCAGTCTTTGCTGATCACTTTATAGTAACAAATTTTGCCCTGGTCTCCGAATTTAAGCTCAGTGGAATGCTTTTAATTCTGACTGTCATGGAAGAAAGTTTCTTTTGGTTAACATTGCAAGGGGAAAAAAACAAACAACGTTTGAATCTCAACCAAATTATTAATACAGAGCACGCTGAAGAGATGCTGTAGTGAATACTCTTTTAGGATCACTATGGATATGCTCTTTGTGGCTTTCCATTTCTAGCTGACTTCATAAACCACCTTTCTTGCACAAAAGGCTTTGTTTGGTACTACAGAATATTAGGGGCTGCCCAGAGATGTTGTGGAGTCTCCTTCTCAGGAGACACTGAAAACCTGCCTGGATGTGTTCCTGTGTGACCTGCCCTGGGTGATCCGGCTCTGGCAGGGGGGATTGGACTGGATGACCTTTTGAGGTTCCTTTCAACCCCTAACATTCTGTGATGAGAAGCAGTCTAGTTTATTTTGTGCTTTGAGGTACCTGTTAACATTCCTAGAGCAAAGTTTGGTTTGCTGTCACGGAGGCTGACCAAAGAAGTAAGTCGCTCAGGGGGAAACCTGCACGTGTGCGGTTTGAAGTTAGCTGCGTCTTCAGTGTCCTGGATGACTCTGCCTCTTGTTCTGCATTCTGCTGGTAAAGCAGGGCAGTTAGAACACATCTTTGTAGTCACATGTGAGCCTAACTGTCTTCTCTGAGGCTGCTAAATATATACTTTAAAGTATACTACTTTATACCCAAGATTGTCCATCAACATTTAAAGTAGGATAGACCTTTCCTGATCTTTAGAAGATGCTTTTGTACCACGAACTGTCATCTTATAACTACAACATGATAGTTCTCAGGTTCCTAGATGTAATTCAGCAGGTATGTCCTACTTTGAAACTTTGGCTGTCATCAGAACACTTGGAGAACGTGCTTGAGGCAAATACTTTGTTGATGAACTTGAAAAGTCAGTCTCAAGTCCTGGTGACTGGCTTACTCATCATGTGTAACAGCAGATTTGAATTATGGCAGTTGCATGGAAAAGTTGAGGTACAAAAAAGCCAATGGGAGCTGGCGCTCTACCACAGAGGCATGCATTCTTGGGGAGTGACAGCCTATTCCTAACAACTGAAACTCCATTTCACTCAGCTAACAAAACAGAAAGGAATGTGACTGCATCTGAATAGAACTGTAGGAATACTGTTGTGGGAGATGCACTCAACGTTGTGCAAGAAGAGCAGTTAATTTCTATAGCCTTGAAGATTTTGTTTGTACGGGTATTAACCTGCACTTTAACTCTGCCTTTGGGAGGTTGAAATAAAGAAACGTGGCTTGTGGCCATAGCTAGCGTGGAACTTGCATTGAAAGCCCTCCTGGTGCTTCTATGGAAGTTAGAGAAGCTGATTTTTGCTTTCACAAAAAAAAAAAAAAGTTGAGATTGACATTCCATTTGTCCTGTGTTGCCCTACAATGGAACATTGTTCAAGACTTCAGCTTTAGACAGTTAAAAATGTGAAATGTGTTTTTAATTGCAGTGCAACGGGACAGATAATGGCTGGCACAGTTCTCATGATAATTTATGTGCCACCAAACAAGTGCAGTTTATATGCTGCCCTTTAAAGGCCATTAGTTCAGGCACACAATTTCTTGTCCCAAAGTGCTTTTAAAATCTAGATCAAAGGAGTAACCAAGCAGCCTTTAGATGTGGTGGAACTGAGTGATCGTGATTTATAAATACAGTAATGAAAAGAAACACAATCTCAGCCTATTTCAAATGAGGATTCAATGTGAAATAATTTCCTATTAATTTGGATCCTTTGTTAAACCAGCTGTTTTGTGGAAGTAGTGATCACAGTATCCAGATTTCCAAAGGACAGGGAATCAAGGAGGATGTTGTCAGGTAGCTCAGTTGGGCATCATTTTGTATGTGCTTCTGTATACAGATATATTGTGATAAAGAGCTTATTGACTGAGACTACTAGTTCTAACATGGTCAACTATGGTCTAGTTGTTGGGTGGGTTGGATTGTTTGATGGGTTGGACGCGATGATCTTGAAGGTCTCTTCCAACCTGGTGTATTGTATTGTATTGTATTATTGTATTGTAACATCTGTTCCTCAAACTTAAGCTTGAGGTAGAGAAACTCACCTTTTGATTTAGAAGGTGTAATACCAACAGGTTTTTAAAATGTTAACAGCCACACAGTTTGCATTTTCTTATGACCCCTTGGCAAGCACTTCAGTGTTTGTTTTGTTGGAGGGTTGATCTCAATCAGGTAACTTGACCATGCACTTTAGTTGCGTGTCAAACAAACCTCCTAGCAAGATTTGGCACTTCAAGACTATCATGAAGATGCTATAACCTCCAGGCATTTCTGACTGCTTCAAGCTCTTTTTCTTTAAAAATGTAGCTATTGGTTGTGTCTCTTCAGCCTAGTTTCCTTTGAAAGCCAAGCTACTGGGAGACAGTAGTTGATTTAATGACTGGAACTTTGGAACCCCCTGTCTAGCTTCACCCCTTCTTGATGACAGTAGGTGCTTCTATAATTTTCATGAAAGCTTGTGGCTGGGTGAAAAGACCCAAACCATTGTTTCTGTAAAGAGAATGCTGTAGCCTGTTGTCTGGTAGGCCAAAGAACTTCAGGTAACCTGCTGTTCTGATCAGATAGCAAGGAAGTAGCTTGGCGTGTGCTACAGTGTGAGCTGCATGTTATCTAACAGGCACTTGCTAAGCATGGGAGGAGCTGTGGGTATTGCAACAGTGAAATCAAAATACAGAGATCAGGGGTTATCACAGTGAGGAAGAGGGTGTACACAGCATACCATGTGGTTGCCAGTGTAGAAAACAAATTTTGTGAATTCCGCTTTCAGGGGGAAAGAAACAGATCTTGACTGTTTGTGTCACAGTAGATGAGGCAGCCACATCTGAGAGGTGTGTTTGCCTTACTGTGCCTTCACCGTATGCTCCTGGGCTTGTGTATTTTAGTGTGTGCTGTATAAAATGAAGCATTTCAAATCTGAGCTATTGCTAGTTAACACGCTTGTTGCAGTGTATAGTAAACCATGATTTATTGACTATCCAGAAACTCCTTGAAAGAACTCGTGCCAGGCGAGAGAACCTGCAGAAGAAAATGGCTGAGCGGCCCAAGATGGGAGCGAGACCCACCATGCAGAACAAGAGGGTCAGAGAGCCTCTGTTAGAGACTGGCAACCAGGCACCTCTTCCAGGTGAAGAAGGTATGTGCAACAAATCTAATAAAAAATGTCTTCTGATACAAGCCTCATCCCCTTTTTACTAAGGGCAAGTGAAAACCCTTCGTGTTCATCTTAAACTAAGCGGTGATGGATGCAATTACCTGGCCACTAGAACTGCGTATGGCTGATGTTTAGCTTAACCTGAGTGCAGATGCTCTAAGAAATTAGTAAGTAAAAGTAGTTGTATCATGCCAGTGATAGTGCTTTGTGCTTGGCAGAACTTGGGAAGGGCAGTGTTCTGGGACACATCTGAGGATTTTTATAAATCATTGTGTTGTTTGCATTACACTTTTGTGCTGTCTCTGTAAACATTTTAGAGACTCTGAATACTCATTTGCTTGAATGCTCTGACCTGTACAGGGAAACCTGGGACAAAGCCATCACCATCAAAGAGGCTCTGCCCTGACAACATGGAAGCTCAGACTTCCAGTTCAGAGAACATACAGCCACTGCCTTCAAGTTCCACAAGCCCTCGTTCTCCTGAGATGACTGCAGAGTTGCACACAGCTGCTTCTAACAGGTCTTCGTCGGTTCAGCCCCTTGAGAAAGGGAAAACAAACATGGAGTCAGGAACTCCTGCAGCCCTTTCAGTCAAAACACGAATGCAGAAGCTGGCAGAACAGCGGCGCTGCTGGGACACCGAGGGTGTGTTTCACCTGTGGAGCTCTTCTGGTGTTTTCCAGTGTTTGTCTCAATGGTTGCTTGCTAGCAGAAGATGATTTCGTGTGCAAATGATAATGTTTTCCTAAGCAATTCTTGGACAGCTCTGGGGAAGGCTTAGAATAATGAAACTGACTACAGCTTAAGTTTATACCCTTGGGTTTGGTTTTTTTGTTTGTTTGTTTTTTACCTTCTCTACTAGTGTGATGCTTTGCTCATCACAACAGTGGCATGAAACTAGGAAACTACTGGGTCAAATGTGTTGGCTTTGCAGTGAGCCTTAGTTTAACTTGATTAGTCTCAATGTCTTCAGAGCTAGTTGCTCGATTCTGGTGATGGCAAGAATATCTAACTGCTGATCAACTCTCTGTATAGCAAAATGCAGAAGATGCTGATATATCTCTATATTTTTTTATTAGCAGAATAAACATGTTTTCTTTTTTCCAGATCCCTCTGAATGTGCTGCTCTGTCTCCCCTCCAGTCAAAAGATCTGTCTGTTTCTCCACCTAAGCAGACATCTAACGCCCTGGCAAGTGAGACCCCTATTGGGAGAAGGGGCCGTTTAGCTAACCTTGCTGCTACAATTGGTTCCTGGGAAGATGACCTAAGTCATCCATCTGCAAAGCAAAACAATGCACAAGAACAGCCTGGCACTACTTGTTTATCCAAATTGTCCACTACAAGTGGAGCATCTGCTAGAATCAATAGTAGCAGTGTAAAGCAGGAAGCTGCATCCTGTTCTCAAAGGCTTGTTGAGGCTTCTATTAATAAACCAGCAAACTCAAAGATAGAGGTGAGTGTCTGATTTAGTTGCTGATTAAAAATCGATTTGAATGTGGGGGTGGGAGACACACACAAATGTTAACTCAGAACTGTTTAGCCTGAATTTAAAGTTGTGGTATGAGCAATCTGAGACTGTTTGCAGGTTTTGCTTTATTTCTGCCCTGCATGCTATTTTTTTTTTTAATAGCAGACCTGAATTTTAAAGAGGAGTGTGCTTATAAATCTTGTAGGAGTTGATGTCAAAGTAATTGTTGCTCTCTTGGCCATCAGGAGGGGGCTTCCTCTGGAGGTATTTGGTTTCACTTCATATAGTTTGTTGACTTAAATTGCAAATATTGTTGCTGTATGAAAATTCAGGCAGAATAGTAACACCTATTGTTCAACTTATGCCATTTATGACATAACAATATCTGCCCTGTGCAGCTTTGTTTAAGGAAATGTGGGAAGATAACCTAAAGTATCTGGCAAAGGCACCTGGAATGAAATGCTGGAACCACAGGAAATATTGGATATAAAAAAAGGCTGCTCAGCTTTCTGTTGTTGATGGGAAAGATGTTCTGCTATGTTATAGTATGCTGTGCAGAATGCTTTCATGCTTTTTCCTCCTGAGAGAATAAGAATGTACAGTCTCATCTCAATGTTACTCCTTTTTCCTTTGTAAGGATCCAAAGAGTCTTTTAACACAAGCCTCGAGAGTCACTGTTCCTTGTTCTAAAGAATCTGAAGTGCGACAACCGCGAACGGAGAACCCCTGCAGCCCTCAGAGAGCCGAGAAGCGCGCACAGGCAGCAAAACCACCTTTGCCTCAACCAGTTCAGTCCAAAGAAGAGCCAGTCAAAGGAACACATGTACAACTTGAACCTAAGGGGAAACCCACAACACCAGGTAAGCTGCTCTTTCAGCTTCAAGAAACATTCAGGCTTCTGTGTTCTGTCTTGCACCATATATTCTTTACTAACATATCGTTTCTGTTGCTGCTGTAACCTAAGTGAAGTCCTGAATTGTTCTGTGATATTTACGAACAGCTTCCACGTTTCTCAATGGTGATTTCCTGGACATGATTGCTCTCAAGAGTCTCTAAATCCTGTAACTTCCCTGTGTTAAAAAAAAAAAAAAAAGTATTCTGCTACGTTGATTGATCAAAGCTCCTTTCAATTGGTGGATACTATTTGTTTCTAATCAATATGACGTAAAGAGTCTGCACAAGAAGAGATCTTCTGTAGAAGCTTTGAAGGCTCTTCTGTTAGAAGAAATCAAAGCTAAATGCTCCTAACTTTGCCTAGTGTCTTTTCAGTGGTACCATTGATGTCAAAGTAACTGATCATCAAATTCAACTGCCTGTTGGATCAGAAACTTGCACTAACAGCTTGAACTCCTTGAAATAATGACGAGTAGAGCAAGTGTGTGTCGAGATTACTGAGCTTTTCTTTCATTGGCAGCAGAAGTGGTGGATGCTGAACAATGTATCCATGTTATTTACTAGATAGCCTCCCTCACATCCTTCCTATTAATGTCTAATTGTGGAGGAAACATTGCAAAAGCAAAGTGGTGGATCACATGTGGATATTAGTAAGAGAAGGACATCGATTTGCTGATATGTTGCTTCATTAATATCAGTGTTCTGTTAGTGTGGTGATTTGCCCTTCAGCTTTAGTTTGTTTACAGTATAACGGAGTAAGAGCTGTAAAGGAGGCAGCTTAATTGCTTCATTGAGAGCCTTCAGCAAGATGTAAAACTGCAGTGATTTCATCCTGTGTCTTTGAGAGATTCCCTCAAGGCAAAATAATTGTTCTTGTAGGGGGATCAGGAATTAAGCCCTTCCTGGATCGCTTTGGGGAGCGCTGCCTGGAGCGCTGCCAAGAGCGCAGTACACGGAGTCCTGCTGCGAATACTGCGGGGTGCAGAACTCCCACTGTCACCCCAAACACCAGGACAATCCAGGAGAGGCTTCTCAAGCAGAATGAAACTTCCTCTACTGCCAGTTTAGCTCTTCAGCTTAAGCAGGTACGACTTGCTACATTGCTAGCTTGCTGGGGAGCGTGGGGAAGATTCTTTTGCCGCTCTGCGGCTACCTGCGGCAGCTGAAATGTTTTGGCATCTCACAGCTGTCGGCTTTCCCCCTCTGCTCTGTAGGAGCGTGAACGAGAGCTCGCCTGCCTGCGTGGCCGCTTCGACAGGGGCAATCTGTGGGGTGTGGACAAAAGTGAGAGTTCAAAGAGGACACTTCCTGAAGCTAAAATGGTAAGGTGTTTCCTCCACCCACCTAAAGGTGATAGGCTGTGAATTGCTCTAAGATGCTCTGAAAGCCAGGACAGAGTTGTAAATGTAAAAGGGACAGACCTGTGCTGTGTGAATGCCCAGGCACCACTTGCCAAGTGGCTTGTGTGATTGTTAACAAATGGTGAGATTTTGGGGCTTTTTACCTCCTGCAGAATGAAGGAGACAAGTGAAACTGTTTTGAGCCAATTGATTTATTTTGATGCCAAGTGTAGGGGTTTTATGTTCTACAGCTTTAAAAAGGAAAAGCTCCTCACACACAAACACTCAATGCACTTGCAGCCCAGAGAGCCAGTCACATCCTGGGCTGCATCAAGAGAGGCATAGCCAGCAGGGCCAGGGAGGGGATTCTCCCCCTCTGCTCCACTCTGCTGAGACCCCACCTGGAGCACAGTGTCCAGTTCTGGAGCCTCTGTTATAGGAAGGATCTGGAGGTGCTGGAAGGTGTCAGAAGAAGGGCCACAAGGACAAGCAGAGGGCTGGAGCTGCTCTGCTATGGAGACAGACTTAGAGAGTTGGGTTCTTCAGTTTGGAGAAGAGAGCTCTGAGGAGATCTAATTGTGGCCTCCCAGTATCTGAAGGGGCTCCAAGAAAGCTGGGGAGGGACTTTTGAGGGTGTCAGGGAGGGATAGGACTGGGGGGATGGAACAAAACTAGAAATGGGGGATTCAGATTGGCTGTTAGGAAGAAGTTGTTCCCCATGAGGGTGGTGAGAGACTGGCACAGGTTGCCCAGGGAGGTGGTGGAAGCCTCATCCCTGGAGTTTTGAAGGCCAGGCTGGATGTGGCTGTGAGCAGCCTGCTGTGGTGTGAGGTGTCCCTGCCCATGGCAGGGGCTTGGAACTGGCTGATCCTTGAGGTCCCTTCCAACCCTGACAATTCTGTGATTCTAATTTAGCATTTAGTGCTTCAGCTGAATTTCTTACATATATATGGTCCTTCTTGATCTCCGATAGACAACTTTTTCTGGTTAAATGACAAGCAGTGTTAACATGTTTCTTGCAGGTTTTTTAGTCACTTCAAATATTTGTTTTCTAAACATACTATTGTGTTGTGTTTTGCCAGGAAAGCCAATCTCAGACTAGTCCTAAACGTCCTCCCAGTTCAGATGCCACTGCTTTTGAATCAGCAGAAGAGACACCAGCATGTGACAGGCCAGCAAAGTCTCCCAGCATGGAGTCTTCAGGTAAGAACTGTCCCTAATGCTGGCCTGATGTAGTGCCCTTGATGTTCATGAGCAAATAAGTCTAATGCCACTTGATGCATGCACAGAACTGGACCGCTTCTCTGGGCTCTGATTTGTCTAAATCTTGTGGGTGATGCTACTCAGCACTCCTAAAGCACTTGAAAGGCTCACAAGGCAAGACTGCCTCTTTGTTTCTCAGTGGCTTTAGCTGTGCTTCATACTTTGATGTAAAGTGCAGGGAGGGTGAATCACAATTGTTAGTCGCAGACTGAATGTGTACTGTACCTGAGTAGCCAAGTTTCCACGATCTAATGAGAAGGAACTCTTCCCTTGTCAGTATCCCTTTATAATCACAGACAATGTGAAAAGAATTTCAAGATGCTTGCAACATCCTTTCCTGTGCTTACTGAGTGGAGGAGCCTCCAATTCTTTGTGAAAGAGGAGCGAACTTCCAGAAAAACAGGGTTACATCCTGCTCTTGGCTTGGATTTGGGTGTAGTACATTCCTGTGTCATGTTCTGGGTTTCTTACTGTGCTTAAATTTTCCCTTTTTGCTCTTGAGTGTAAGATTTCATCTTGGCTTCTTGTGCTGTCAATTTTCTGATTGTAAGATAGAAGTCTAGCTATGGAGGGCATGTATTTTAATGCAAGCTAGCTGGAAAACCTAATCTAGCAGGCTTTTTGTAGGTTAGCTGTATTACCAGACCTCCAAAATTCACTAACTGTGATTCAAAAGCTAGGTAAAATCTTCTGTGACTTCTCTTTATAAACTTAGATACTGCTAAATCTGAAGAAAGTGATAAACCCAGTCCTCTGAAGAACACTGAGCCCAAGAGCCCTGGGAAAGTGACATCTGTCTCAAAACTTGACCAACTTGCAGAGAAACCAAAAGGTTTGTCTTGAATAGATGTTTATGTGGCACCTACCTCTGTTGCCACTTGTGCAGTGGAGTGTTAATATCCTTCAAGTGTGAACAAGGGATTCCCCAGACATCTGCTGACACTTGCTTGTCTTGTTATGAGGCTTGTATAAAACCAGTCAGGAAACTTCCATTCTTGCAGCTCTTCTCCCTTGACATGCAAGCCTTCAAGGAATGTTACAATGCTGATCCTAAAAGTTCATTGGGAAAGGACAGCGGGACTGCTCTGTGGGACTTGCAGTTTCAGACCTGGTTGAGTTGAAATGTTGACATTTGTTTTAAAAGTGCATATTTTTATTTCCCCCCTGTATCAGTGTATGCAATGGATTTGAGAATAGTATATTAAGATAAGCATGGAAGTATACTTCAGAGTTCTAGATGCCTAGCTTTTTAATCAAGCTTAACTGAGGAGCAAAACTAGTTGGCTTATCTGTTAATGAGAACGGAGAATTTACTCTGAATGCTACTAATGTTCTTAAACCATCACCTTCCAGATGAAGTGCCTGAAACTCAAATGAGTGTGGATGATGAGATGAACAGCTCTAAAGTGATCAATGAAATTTTTGAGATCCTTGAAGAGGATGGTCCAGACATAGAGAAGCTGAAGAAAGAAATGAGCATGAGCCTGGAAGGTGAAAGTGATGAGGAGCAGGAAGAGTCGCTGAATATTTCATCAATGTCTCTGTTAACCCCTCTAGTGGAATCTGTTGGTCCAGAGGTGAGGGTTCTCAGGAGCTGGGGGAAAAGGCTTGTTTGTCTCGCAAGGATGTACAATTGCACACTCCTGCGCAGTGATACTTTGTTGTGCTGTGGTGCCTGGGCGAGTAGAGAAGTGGCAAACGGTGGTTTGCTAATGAAAACATAGAAGGCAATGTTGTTTCCATCTGAGAGCAGGGTAGCATATGGAAGCTCTGCTAAAAGGGTAGTTTAACCTCTGCCAATTCAGCTTGAGTGTGTATATAGGTATATATATTACTTGTGCTGGCTTTCCAATGATGAGAATGTGAAGAGAAATCATACTTTACCAAGTTTGGAAGCTAAGCATGAAATCTGCTGATGTCTTTTAAATGATTTAAATAATATTAAGCAGCCTCTAAATTTACTATTTATATAGAAAACAAGTTAAGGTTAGAGAAAATAGATAATGATTAATGTGGATAGAGATCAGTAATGTAACCTGTCCTTCTCCCAAGGCCTTCATTTCTCCTTGTAAGTCAACTGGTGAAGGTAGCAGTATCAGTGATGTAAGCTTGAGCTCTGAGAAGTTCCAAAGGACCCGAGTGCCCAGGGCAGAATCCGGAGACAGCATCGGCTCTGTGGCCGATGAGCGCCACCTCCCGTACAGGTAACAAACACGAGCACGCCTGCTTCCCAAAGTCAGCACACTAAGGCACTACCTGTTCTTAACTCTTTTACTGAAGCCTGCTGCTTCAACTAGAAACAAAACTTTTCCCAAGGCTTTAGCCTTTACCACAGGTTGTCTCTGTGTAGTCTTTATGTTGCTTAAACCAAAAATGGGTGGAGAGAATGATTGATAGATTATTTGTTAAAGCCATCTAAGCAAGTTGCAAAACATCGATGCCTGGTGAGAGGTCTGGAGCACAACCCTATGAGGAGAGGCTGAGGGAGCTGGGGTTGCTTAGCCCGGAGAAGAGGAGGCTCAGGGGAGACCTTCTTGCTCTCTACAAATACCTGAAGGGAGGTTGTAGCCAGGTGGGGCTTGGTCTCTTCTCCCAGGCAGGCAGCCCCAGAACAAGAGGACACAGTCTCAAGCTGTGCCAGAGGAAGTTTAGGCTGGATGTTAGGAAGAAATTCTTCCCAGCAAGAGAGTTTGGCCCTTGGGATGTGCTGCCCAGGGAGGTGGTGGAGTCACCATCCCTGGAGGTGTTCATAAAAGGATTGGATGTGGCACTTAGAGCCATGGTTTAGTTAGTCATGACGTGTTGGGTGATAGGTTGGACTTGATGATCTCTGAGGTCTTTTCCAGCCTTATTGATTCTGTGATTCATATATATACACTAAAATAAACAAAACCAAAAGCTTGGCACAGCTGTGAAGCACTGAATGGGGTTTCCTCTTTTGGCAGCGTTGATGCATACAGGTCTCAGAGGTTTAAAGAAACGGATCGCCCCTCCATAAAGCAAATAATTGTTCGCAGAGAAGACGTTGCTTCCAAACTGGAGATGAAAAAGAATGGCCCCTCTGAGCAAGTCAATATCAAAAAGAAAATGCAGGTATCTAATACACTTCTTAAAATTCTCTTTCTGCTTTTCCTCTTTCCTCAGTTAACTTCCCCTGTGGGTGTCCAGGACATTGACACACTGCTTAGGACCGCAGAGTTTGGCTGTTTAGCATAAATATCTAACTGCAGGGAATGATACTGCATAATTTAAACACCTTAGAAGGATCATGCTGTTGAGAAAGTCTGGAGAAAGCAAGTCATTGATTTGAAAAGGGGATGAGAGGACTCTATCTTACTACTTGCTTTGAATTAGGCTAAATGCATAACTACTTGGAGTAGGCAATATTCCGATCTTTACTGGTTCTTCATTCACCTTGCTGAATTTCAGGTTAACTGCTGCCTCCCCTGGCGAAGAAAAGACTTAAAGACTAGCTATGGGGCATGCAGACACTGAAACAATTCACTCTTCACTATAAATGACCTCTGAGGTCAAAAATGTTGTGCTGTCATATTTTGCAGAAGGAACTGAACTGCAAGACTTTAGCAGTTTGCTGTTTAAGTGTCTGATTTTTGTGAAGCATAGCCTTAAAGATGCTACTGTGAAGAAACTTCCTTGTTGCAATGCAACACTGTCTCTGGTCTTGCTAACTGCTTTTCCTACTGGCTTACTTCAGGAGCTGAATAATGAGATCAACATGCAGCAGACAGTGATCCATCAAGCCAGTCAAGCTCTGAACTGCTGCTTTGATGAGGAGCATGGAAAAGGGTCACAAGAAGAAGCAGAGGCAGAGAGACTTCTTCTCCTTGCAAGTAGGTTTTTAGGCTCAGGCGCAATTCTTTCTCATGAACATTTAGGGAAGAACTGAGGAACTCTGGCTATGCATGTATTATGTTGATTTGTTGTCACTTGCTTCTAATTCTTCACCTGGAAGATAGGAGAGGATATCTGTTCTGTCTTAGCTTCTGTAAGCAAGAGGACATTTTTGGTATCATTCTTCTCCCTGTTACGGGATCAGAATGGCTGGAGAGCAGCCAGGCAGAAAGGGACCTGGGGCTAGTGGTGGACAGTAGGCTGAACATGAGGCAGCAGTGTGCCCAGGTGGCCAAGAAGGCCAAGGGCATCCTGGCCTGCATCAGGAACAGTGTGGCCAGCAGGAGCAGAGAGGTTGTTCTGCCCTGGACTCAGCACTGGTTAGGCCACACCTTGAGTCCTGTGTCCAGTTCTGGGCTCCCCAGTTTAGGAAAGATGTTGACTTGCTGGAACGTGTCCAGAGAAGGGCAACAAAG
The DNA here is from genome assembly GCA_033816785.1 of Picus viridis. NCBI lineage: Eukaryota > Metazoa > Chordata > Aves > Piciformes > Picidae > Picus > Picus viridis. The sequence continues at coordinate 34,583,882 of CM066574.1, forward strand.
CTGGTGAGGGGTTTGGAACACAAGCCCTATGAGGAAAGGCTGAGGGAGCTGGGGTTGCTTAGCCTGGAGAAGAGGAGACTGAGGGGTGACCTTATTGCTCTCTACAACTACCTGAAGGGAGGTTGTAGCCAGGCAGAGGTTGGCCTCTTCTCCCAGGCATCCAGCACCAGAACAAGAGGACACAGTCTCAGGCTGCGCCAGGGCAGGTTTAGGCTGGATGTTAGGAAGAAGTTCTACACGGAGAGAGTGATTGGCCATTGGAATCGGCTACCCGTGGAGGTGGTGGAGTCACCTTCACTGGAGGTGTTCAGGAGAAGACTTGATGGGGTGCTTGGCTGTATGGTCTAGTTGTTGGGTGGGTTGGATTGTTTGATGGGTTGGACGCGATGATCTTGAAGGTCTCTTCCAACCTGGTGTATGTATTATGTATTATTATTATGTATTATGTAACAAAGCTGGGGAGGGGTCTGGAGCACAGCCCTGTGAGGAGAGGCTGAGGGAGCTGGGGTTGCTTAGCCTGCAGAAGAGGAGGCTCAGGGGAGACCTTCTTGCTCTCTCCAACTCCCTGAAGGGAGGCTGTAGCCAGGTAGGGGTTGGTCTCTTCTCCCAGGCAACCAGCACCAGAACAAGAGGACACAGTCTCCCAGCAAGAGAGATTGGCCATCGGGATGTGCTGCCCAGGAAGGTGGTGGAGTCACCATCACTGCAGGTGTTTAGGAAGAGCCTGGATGGGGTGCTTGGTGCCATGGTTGAGTTGATCAGATGGTGCTGGGTGATAGGTTGGGCTCTATCTCGGAGGTCTCTTCCAACCTGGTTAATTCTATTCTAAAATGATCATCAGCTTAATTTTGAGAGAAAAAAACATGTAAGTTGGAGGAGGCTGAGGGAGCTGGGGTTGCTTAGCCTGCAGAAGAGGAGGCTCAGGGGAGACCTTCTTGCTCTCTCCAACTCCCTGAAGGGAGGTTGCAGCCAGGTGGGGGTTGGTCTCTTCTCCCAGGCACCCAGCACCAGAGGAAGAGGACACAGTCTCAAGCTGTGCCAGGGGAGTTTTAGACTGGATGTTAGGAAGAAGTTCTTCCCAGCAAGAGAGATTTGCCCTTGGAATGTGCTGCCCAGGGAGATGGTGGAATCACCATCCCTGGAACTGTTTAAAAAGAGCCTGGATGAGGCACTTGGTGCCATGGGTGAGTTGCTTAGATGGTGTTGAGTGATAGGTTGGACTCGATGATCTTTGAGGTCTTTTCCAACCTGGTTAATTCTGCATTTTGTATTCCTGCCAGTCTGGAAGACTGTTAACAATTCTGTTGCATTTTGCATGCAGCAAAACAAGTTTTGCAGTGCTACTTTTTCCTCTGTTACAACTATAACTTCTTTCTGCAGCTGAGAAGAGAACTGCTTTATTGGAAGAACTGAATAAACTGAAGAGTGAGGGACCTCAGAGCAGAAGGAATAAAGCTGCTTCTACACCCACTGAATTTGCTCCTTCCAGGGGCTCTGTTTCCATTTCAGAGATGCGTCTACCTCTAAAAGCAGACTTTGTATGTGGTACAGTGCACAAGCCAGGTAAAGCTAGCACCTGAAACTTTACCCTTTCCCCCCCACCCCATCCTCCTTACATGTATTTCCAGTTTGTTCTCCTTGGTTTGTTGGGTTTTTGACCCTGAACATGGGGGCCAAGCAAAATCTGGCAGTTACCTTTAATTGGCCTGAGTTTTTTCAACACCTTTTTTTTCCCTGCTGTGTCCTCTTCTGGCTTGTGAGGCTCAAGACACTTATCAAGGCTGTTCCAACCAGTCTTGAAGGTCTTTGTGGTCCTTTGTAACCAAGGACTTTTAGGGAGGAAGCAGAATTTTTCTATCTCAGACTGCCTTTTCTCTTGCAGCCTTGAGATTTGTTTGGTGGATGTCAGCCTAGTACAAGTATTACTCTCACATAAATTCTGACCCTCTGCTATTGTGAAATGTTCAGTAAGCCTCAGGGTTTCTTTCAGTCCTTCTGTTAACATCCCCAAATACTTAATTTCCAAAGACTGGTTTACCATTATCTTGTCATATTAAAGTGTTAAAAGATGGATTAGTTTCTTTTGTTCCAGAAGAATATCTGACAATATATCATCTCTGTAGTTCTGGACACTTATCCTGGAACCTTGCAAGCTTCTGTGGTGTGGTTGCCAAAGAATCTGCACAAACCCAATTGCATTTTATTTAGCCACAGAATATGCTTGTGGGTGGACAAGTTTCTACTTCTTGCCTCACCAAAACTTGAGGACAGAAGTTACTGGGCCAGGTCTTGTTTAATAAAGATTGGAACACTTTAATTAATGAATTTAGCCTTGTTTTCTTGTTTAGCTGTCTTATGAAATATAAAGTGCATTTTTATATCTTCAAATAAAACCACAGCAAAGAATATCTGATTTCCACCCCACCCCTGACATGTTACTGGTTTTTGGATGAGGCAATTTATCTCTGTTATAGGAAAGCCTCTTTATTGTTTACAGAAACACAAAATTTAGCTTCTACCAGTAATTCTTAAAATCAAATTGTCTAAATAAGCCACTATGAAATACTTGTCATCAGAAGTTTATTCTGGAAGTGCAGCATTCCTTACACATTGTGCACCAGAAGCTCTGTTCATCACTTTCATCTCTAAAGAGGACAACTTCCTGGGCTCTTCAGCAGTTGTCCTGAAAGCTATGACTTGTCCTGTACAACAGAGCATACCAAAACTGTCCTGATTTCTCTTTTTCTAATGTTTTTCTAAGGTTTTTAAGGCCAGCAACCTGATCTAGTGTGAGGTGTTGTGACAGTTCCAGGTTAAACCATCCCAGGTGTCCCTGCCCATGGCAACGGGGTTGGAACTAAATGGTCCTTGAGGTCCCTTCCAACCCTGATACTATGATTGTATGATATGATATTATGCAATGCTTTTGCTTTGTGGAGCGAATTGCTGGACAGTAAACTCCAAATCCTCTCCTGACACTACTGAGATGTAGACTTGTGGTCTTCTTTCTGGCTTTGCCCTTATGTGAGAAGCTAGGTGAATGAGTTGTCAGGATGACCGATTCCCTCACAGGACTGAAAAAAGCATGAGGACAGACAGCAGTGAAAGCTGCTCTTTGGTTAAGCTGGCCGGCCTAGAGAGAATAGCAACAGAGAATAAGAACTAAGGCTCACTGCTAAATCTGCCTGGGAAGTTCTTCCTAGAATGAATTACAGAATCATAGAATGGTCTGGGTTGGAAGGTCCAAAGGTCATTCAGTCCAACCCCCTCTGCAGTCAGCAGGGACATCCCCCGCTAGATCAGGTTGCCCAGGGCCTCATTGAGCCTCATCTTGAATATCTCCAGGCATGGGGCCCCAACCACCTCCCTGGGCAACCTCCTCTTTCCTCTCTCACACTGGGTAGTGCAGGTCTAGCCTGAGATGCCTCAGGCAGTACTGCAGTTATGAACCCTATGGAGACAGTCTTACTAGTGGGCACAGCTGGAATAAAAATCTTGTTCTAAGGGTAAGTTTATGAGCAAGTCTTGACTGTAGCCAAGAGTTTAAAGGCAATGCAGTACTTGAGGGGTTTTAGATACTTGAACACATCTGGCTAACAAAATCATCTGATCTGTATTTACAGAAGCAGCAAATTACTATTATGTAATAATACTGAGATCTGGAGCAGAAAACATGGTTGCAACTCCATTAGCAAGTACTGCCAGCTCCCTGAATGGAGATGCTCTTACTTTTACTACAACATTCACTATGTGAGTATAAAGAAACTGGTTTGGAACCAGCTTCATCTCTCATGGTGGGGCATGCATAAAAACATTGGAAGCCTTTAAGTAAGGATCTTGTATTCTGCAAACAAATGTGGTGAGATCTTCCTGCCTCACAGAAGTAGCTTAAAAGAGCAATCTAGACTTATTCTATCATCCATCAGCTACTTTTTGTTCTCTCATGGAACACCTGCAGTGACAGATGGATTGCTCTGCCTGAGGTGCTTCAAAAGAGAAACCACCTTTTTCTGTACCTGTTTGGTTTTAGTATCTGGAAGAAAATTAAAACTTCAACTCTCAGGTGTGAGCTAAAAAGGTGTTGTGATTCCAAATGGCTGTTTCCTAGCAAAAATATTCTGAAATAAAAAAGCAAACTCCCTTCTTAGTGTCCAGCCTAGCTGGAGTTTTCACTTAGAAATTGGTTTTTAGTTTTGTGGGTGGTTTGGGTTTTTTTTGAGTAAGCAGGTTGCTGATGGAATTGTGCCAGTAGTGGCCTCAAGGGTGTAATCTGTGGAATGGTAGCTGTGATCTGTCTGGCCCCTTGCCCTCTCTCCCCTTTTGTTCTTTGAGTTCTAGAAAGAATCTTGAAACAATAATAATAATCTCCAGTCTTAAAACCAACAACGTTCTAGAGAGCTGCTGTGGAACTGAAAGGATCTCAGGCAGCCCTATTAGCTTGCAGGAACAAACTAGAACTTGCTAAGAGATGGTGAGCAGTATGGACAAGCTGCTTTTGCAACCTAGCTGTTGCCTGGACAGTTTTAAGGATCAGAAGAAGGGAAAAGTAAAGAAGTAACTTAAAATACTACTACTGAAACCAAAAAGCACACAAATCCCCACCCACCCTGCCCCCTTTTGCTTTAGTCTGTGTTTAACTTACTTCTTTCTTCCCTCCTCCCTTTTTAGGCATGATGTGTCAAATGACTTTGAAATAAATATAGAAGTTTACAGTTTGGTATGTATCAGTTCCTGTCGAGAGGATGTGTGAGGGAGGAGGATGATGCGTTGCAGTTTCTTACTATGTTCTTGCCTTACAGGTGCAGAGAAAAGAAACTACAAGCACTGATAAAAGGAAAAAGGCAAATAAATCTAAGGTAAATGAAACAAACCCCAGCATGCTGTGTTTCAACAGGAGGTACACTAGGAAGACTGCAGTGTTCAGGGAAAGCTGACTAATAGTCTTGGACAATCTGTTGCTCGCTTCTTGCTCCTTATTCCTTCTTGGAACATCTGCAGTGACAGATGGATTATGGAGTCCTGCTGCTATTAGTAGATTAGACCTGCAGCACTTGGTTGAGTCTGAAATATATTGGAGGGGAAGAAGTTGTCTCACTAGTTCTGCAAAATACTGTTCCTTGCAAACTTAGATTTATTAGGCATGGTGCCTCTGGTAGTGATTTAGTGCCCTTAAACTACACCAGTCAGTATGCCATGCCTGCAGCCTGATTTATCTTCAAGGCTCTATTGATCAGCTACAGCCCTTTTCTGTGTTCCCAGTCTTAAATAAAAGCACTAGAAGGTTATTTTAAAGCAAACATTGTAAGAACTCCCTGGATATAAACATTTCAGCTTGGACAGGGTGCACACCTCAAGTGGTTGTGCTTTATTAAGGGTTTGTGACCCTAAACAAACCAGTGGATTTCTGGAGGTGGTTTGTTGGTGGGTTTAGGTTTGGGTTTTTTGCTTGTTGTTTCTGTGTGGTTTGGTGATTGTTTTTCTTCTTGTCATTTCAATGGCTGGGCACACAGTGTATTAGAGATTTTGAGGCCTGATTTCCTCCTTGTCAAGATATCTATCACTTACTGAACTCCAGAAACTCATGGGTCTTTCAGAAGAGTTGGAAAGTGCACATTTATCCTGTCCCTGCAAGCAGTAATAGGAACTTTCCATTTTTATCACTGTGGCACAGTGAAAGTGTGCTTCCACTTCTGCAATAAAACCCATCAAGCCCAGGGTTTCTTTTCTTTCCTGTGCTATAATTTAGAGTGATCTTTACTGTGCTGCTGTAGGTAAGTTGCTGATGTATCTGCTTTCTGACAAGCTTCTCAAACTTGTCTTTGTTTCATGTCTAGATGTGGATAACTCCAGCTCATTTTCAATAAACAGTCTCACTCACATGTTGAGATTTTCACCTGCTGTCTGTCTCTGTACTTGTATTCTTGTTCACAGCAAATCTAACTGTGAAGCCCTGTTTCAGGAAGAAAAAAGGTCTAATATTGGGGCTGTTTTCAAAGGCCTGCTGCCCACCTCAGGCTAGTGCATGCTTCAACTTTTTCCCGTGATAAATATTTCCCTGATATGTAGCATTCCTTCCACTGAATGTGTTGCATCCAGTTAAAGACCAAGACATACCTCCTAAAACAGCTACTGTCCTTTCAAAATTTATTTAGAGAAGCCTTCAGCAGTTTTGTTGTCTAATTCTTACACTAACAGGATGCACAAATTTGGTAGTAAATGCATCTGTCATCTTATGTTCTTTTGTAGGTGATTACTCCAAAGAGATTGTTAACATCTATTACCTCTGTAAGTATAAATGTCACTTGTAACAAGATCTGGTTATGAACACTTGCAAAGGTCGTATTTTCACGTTGAATAAGGAAGGCTGTGCTCACAGTGGCATCTTTGTGTCCTTTACTTGAAGTTAGTGTCCAACTTTGTGCCAAGCTCTTCACCCAGGAGCTCAACAAATGGCTAAGAGCTCTAAATTTGTAATGCTGGAAATATGCAGGCACTGTGTCTTTCATTTGGACTTTCTGCTCAAGTTTGTTCATTTTTGGGTCTTGTTTTGTTGTTTGGGTTTTGTGTGTTTTGGTTTTTCCTTCTAACCTAGCTTAGTCTCCTGTAGAAGTTGTCAAATTACTTTTCAGCTAAGCTTTTCTTTTCTTCTCTTTCCTAGAAAAGCACCCTTCTTACTCCAGGTAAGTGACATCTAAGTATCTTATGCCAGGGTGACTAATCCATGCTTGCTGTCTAAAGCAATGTATCAATAAATAATACTTGCACCAGATCATAGAATCCACAAGGTTGGAAAAGCCCTCAAAGATCATCAAGTCCTACCTAATACCTAACTAAACCATGGCTTCAAGTGCCACATCCAGTCCTTTCTTCAACGCCTCCAGGGATGGTGAGTCCACCACCTCCCTGGGCAGCACATCCCAATGGCCAGTTGCTCTTTCTGGGAAGAACTTTCTCCTCACCTGAGGATAATCATTTGGAGTAATAAAGATTTGTGTCACTTTGCCAGCTCAGAAGCTGCCCCTCTGCTCATATGAGTCACCATTACTGTTAGTGGAAGGTCCCTTCACAAAACCAAAATATCTGGTATCAGATGCCTGTGGCTCACATTCTTCTCCTGAAAAGCTGAACTCAAAGATTTGAAACTAGAGTCTCCTGTCAACAAAGCAATGCTGAGCAAACTTGCAGATCTGAACAAGTATTGCTTGTCTGTGGTGTTGTCATACTTTTTTATATATCTGTGACAATTCTGGGGCAGAGCAGCACCTTGGAGTGGGTTTTTTAACTATATAAAAATGTTACACACTTGCCTGACTGCAGTGTGAGGTGCTGGAGCTGGCTTTAGTACCAGCTGCAGGAATAAGGAGCTCATTGAGTAACTCTGGAATGTCTGCTATGCTGCTGCAGACTCCTGTGCCTGAGCCACAGTGCTTGTTTCTGTTGAGTTTTCATGCAAAGAGGGGAATGCAGGCATACAAATTCTGGAGGACTGCAGCATGTCACTTGGAGAGATTAAGAGGTCTGAGAGTGCTGGTAGATAGTAGGCTGAACATGAGCCAGCCAATGGCATCCTAGCCTCTATCAGGAATAGTGTGGCCAGCAGGACAAGGGAGGTTGTTATTCCCCTGTACTCAGCACTGGTTAGGCTACACCTTGAGTACTGTGTCCAGAGAAGGGCAATAAAACTGGTGAGGGGCCTGGAACACAAGCCCTGTGAGGAGAGGCTGAGGGAGCTGGGGTTGCTTAGCCTGCAGAAGAGGAGGCTCAGGGCAGACCTCATTGCTGTCTACAACTCCCTGAAGGGAGGTTGCAGCTAGGTGGGGGTTGGTCTCTTCTCCCAGGCAGGCAGCACCAGAACAAGAGGACACAGTCTCAAGCTGTGCCAGGGGAGGGTCAGGCTGGATGTTAGGAAGAGTCACCGTCCCTGGAGGTGTTTAAGAAGAGCCTGGATGGGGCACTTGTTGCTATGGTTTAGTTCATTGGATAGGGCTGGGTGATAGGTTGGACTGGATGATCTTGGAGGTCTCTTCCAACCTGGTTGTTTCTATGCTTCTATATGTGTGTTGTGGTGTGCCCTGGAGTGCTCTCTGTCCCCCTGAGACATCTGAAAGGGCTTTGCCTTCTCTTAAGTAAATACTTTAAAGCTACTTTCTGAAAGAAAAGCTCTAATGAGGAGGAGTTGTGTGCATCAAGACCCTGTTTGAATGTGCACTCCAAAGAGGGCTTCTGGAGAAGCAGGCAGTAGTACAAATAGAGGCCTTCCTGAACCTTGCAGCATGCTGTTTGTGGTGCAACTGGACTTGAACTTCTTTCTCCACAGCCATGGCCAGCCCAGGTGGTCCTCATGCTGCTCGCACTTCCAACTTCATCCTTGTTGGGTCTCACAAGCTGTCCTTGTCTTCTGTAGGAAATACCAAATTTGCACTGGACAAGGTATGGAAATTATTGATTACTACCCCAGAGCTTGTTTCATGCTACCAGAAGTACAAATACCAGCCTAGGTTTGCTGTTTTGGGGTGAAACTGCCAGCCTTTTTAACTTGCTCTCTGCATTTCTAATACAGATCAAACTGTTGCCACAGTGGGATTTTTGAGTCTCATCCCTGCCTTTTCCATTCAAGATAGAAAGGACCAAATAACTGTTATCTCTTTCTTAGTAGACTCTAACTTCACACTAATTGCATTAAGCATGTTTCTTTTTTCCCTAGATAAATTTTGAAGGGGAGGAAAAAGAACTGTTGGGCTCTATGTTCCAGGAGAAGGTTGCTATGATCCTCTGTGACTTCAAACATGAAACTGCTTCCTAGTGCATGTTGCTGATGTCTGCTGGCCTCTCTGCACTATTTAGTTCTCCTAAGAAAATGCTTACAAGATTTACTGACTAAACATAAGATGTTGGAAGCCTTTAAGACTTGCAGAATTCTGCTCCCTGTCTTTTACAGTAATAAGCAAGCTGCTAGAATTGAAGTGATTTAGGCCATGCAGGGCTTTTCCTTGAAATAGCATGGTTGGTTGGTGGTTTTTTTCCTTCTACTTCCTTGATCTCTAGAAAGGGAATTTTCTTACTTCAAATCCATTTGTCTCTTAAAGATGGACAGCCAGGAAATTGGAGCCAGTTTCTGGAACTGCAGAGAACATAGAATTGGATACTCCACTGATAGAGGGCCAGGGAAAAGTAATTGGTGGCCTCAATGTTGGTTTAACTTTAGTTGTTGCCACTGAATAAAACTAAAACCCCTCAGGAACTAGATACCTTGTTTCTTGTTTTGTCAAGACCCATCCAGACCTTTGTTATTTAAGCAGAAAGTGATCTTAAAGAGCTAAACATTAAAATATGAGCTTCTTATCAAGGCCTTGTTACGCCAAGACCTTTTATTTTTCAAGCAGAAACTGACCATGAAGCACTAAACTTTGGAAAGTACCAAGCATCACAACCAATGCAATTGAAATGTGATGTGTGGTCTGTACAGTTTTGGCATTAAGCATTGCATAAATTGATATGCTTAAAAGAAATGATTGGTCTTCAGCCTCTGAAAACAGTTTTTAGTTAACTTGGATCCTTCAGAGTGTTTTAGGCAACTTACATGTTTTTTTTTCTCAAAATTAAGCTGATGATCATTTTAGAATAGAATTAACCAGGTTGGAAGAGACCTCCGAGATAGAGCCCAACCTATCACCCAGCACCATCTGATCAACTCAACCATGGCACCAAGCACCCCATCCAGGCTCTTCCTAAACACCTCCAGTGATGGTGACTCCACCACCTTCCTGGGCAGCACATCCCGATGGCCAATCTCTCTTGCTGGGAAGAATTTCTTCCTAACATCCAGCCTGACCCTCCCCTGGCACAGCTTGAGACTGTGTCCTCTTGTTCTGGTGCTGCTTGCCTGGGAGAAGAGACCAACCCCCACCTGGCTACAGCCTCCCTTCAGGGAGTTGGAGAGAGCAAGAAGGTCTGCCCTGAGCCTCCTCTTCTGCAGGCTAAGCAAGCCCAGCTCCCTCAGCCTCTCCTCACAGGGCTGTGCTCCAGACCCCTCCCCGGCCTCATTGCCCTTCTCTGGACTCCTTCCAGCAACTCAATATCTTTCCTAAACTGAGGGGCCCAGAACTGGACACAGTACCTGTTCCCTTCAGTTTGTAATCAGAACTCTACTAAACATCCTTTTTTTTTTCTTTGAGTTATCGTGAGTACCTTTACAGATAAATCTGTGTCAGCTTCTTGAGGTAGATGCCTGATTGATCACAGCAGAATGCAAGCCAGCCTAGTCCTGAGCTTTAGTTTTCTAGTTGCATACTCAACAAATTGCTTTCTTTGCCTTTGAAAGGGATACATTGTTGAGTAGAATGTAGTGCTTTTCTCTTTGCGTACAGGAGGCTGTTGGTAATTAGTAATGGTGGTGTAGGCTCTGTGTAAGTGCTGTGTGCCATTTGTTATGCAGCCTTTTTGCTGTAGGGTCTCACAGCCCTTCTCTGGTAAACTTCACCAGCCACAGAGTGGCAGCTGCTTTTCTGGCAGAAATTAGAAAGGAAGGCAAAGCCCACAGCCTTTGAATGGGGAAATTGGCCAAGCTGCCTTGAGGCCTTAGTTCAGCAATAGGTTTCACTGTGGTTTGGTAGGATATAAGCCAAGGCTCCCTGCTGTAGCATCTACAGTTATAGTTGTCTTTGCTCATAAAGAACTCCCCAGCACTGTGTGGAAACAGTTCTCTTTTTGCCTCTGAAATGGTCATGCAGACAGACTCCTGCCCAGTGCTCAGCTGAGTACATCTAACATGTAAAAACTTCTTTAATCACTTGCTTGTGTGCATGTCTGTCTCCTGTGCCTGGGAGGAAACTGCAGTGTGCCTGCAGTTCAAAGGTGGTCTATTGCTAACCAGCACATCTATTTCAGTGTGCTGCAGGGTTCACCAAGGCCTACAGATGTACACTTTTAACTATCGAGGCTTACTCTTCTCCCTCTTAACAACCAGCAAAACTTGATTCTGTTTGATCAACATTGATTCCATGACTCTAAAAGCTATTTCATTATTGTGAACCTTTGCCTATTCCCTGGCAAGTGGCTTTTGTATTTATGTTGGAGCAGCACCCTCAATCCTTGGTGCTTGTCTTAAGTCAGACAAAGCACCAATGCTCCTGATTGTCTAATTATTTCCTCAGGATCATTGCAGTATTGCTGATTCAGATTAGCACCAAAATATGTTACATAGAATGTCCTGCAGGTCATCAGTTGCTTATTGAATTAGCAGTTGGTCTCTTTGCTTCCCTGTGGAATAAATGAAGGGATGAAAATTCTTGACAGTAGTGGTGGGAGCACTCAACACAGTGGGATGCTGTGTGTGGAGGGATTGGGACAAGTCCTTGTTGCATCCACTGTCTCCCCCAAACTCTTGAATATCAAATAACCACTTAACCAGCCCCTGGTGTGGTAGCTAAGCTGTTGGGTTTTGCTTTTTCCAGTGCTAGACAATAGGGCTTGGAGCATGAGTTTGTTAAAATGACGCAACATGAGTCTTTGACACCTGGAGTGCCAGCTGAGAAGAGCTGCTTTCAGAACTGTGTAGAAGTTAGGGGAGAAAAAGTAATCTGAGTAGGCTCTACTACCTCAGTGTCTGCTAGAAGTGCTTATGGCATCCTAGTACCAATCTTCTTCAAGCCCACTTTGATATTTTCCAGACAGCTTAATGTCAGTCTGAGGCAGAAGTTTGCAGGATGTGGACTGGTGCCTTGTGGTGTTAACCATTCTTGGAGCAGCTGGGTGTTTTTCTAGACAGAAGCATGTTTGTGCCTATGTCCTAAGCAAGCAAGCCTTGAAAAGCTTCTCAATGAGCTTGAATCAAAAAGTGTTTGCTACTGTTCCTGCTTGAGACTGACCACTTCTTTTTGGCTGGCAGCCCTAAGAACAAGGCAGTGCTAAAATCCTGGTGCAGGTGGCTTGCTTGAGCTGCTGGGACTTGAGAGGTGTCACAATTAATTGACTAATAATTGTTTTACTTATTCTGCAGGTTCCTTTTCTGTCTCCTCTGGAAGGTCATATATATCTGAAGTTAAAATGTCAAGTGGACTCCTCCGTGGAGGAGAAAGGGTTCTTGGTAAGGCATTCACTTTAGAGTCCTTCCTTGGAAGCTACAGGTCCTAGTAAAATGCAGTCACTTCTTTAACTTCATGCATCTTTGTAGTGATTTGTGAAGCTTAAAACTGGCTTGGGTTTGGGTTGGGTTGGTTTTAAGTTGTTATTTTTTTCCCCCCATCTGAACCACATCTCCAATGCCTACGTTAAAGCTACCTTTTAGCAGCTTGTTTCTCTTCTAAACACTGTGCGCTTGTTACCCTGGATTTCAGAGTAATATCTGCCAGAAATTTTTACAGGACATAGAATCATAGAATCAGTAAGGTTGGAAAAGATCTCAGAGATCATCAAGTCCAACGCCTCAGGACTAACTAAACCATGGCTCTGAGTGCCACTTCAATCCTTTCTTGAACACCTCCAGGGATGGTGACTCCACCACCTCCCTTGGACACCTTGTCTTTTGCCTAGTATGTCCAAGTCCTCCCTAGCAAAAGATTCTCTCCCTACCTCCCACTGTGTTCATAGACTCTGAGTTACAAGGAGGTAAAAGTGTTTTGGGAATCCTCTTGGGCAGTGCTCTTTCTAAAACCTAGACCGAGACAATGCAGCTGAACCTTGGGCTGGTAATAGATGGAGCTGCTGAGATTGTGTCCAGCAGATGTCAGTAAATGTGCTCTGAAAACTCTGCAGCAAAACATGAACATTTGCTGCTGGTTTGGTGTTTCCAGCAATCAGAAGTTCTTTAGACTCTCCAAGCAGTTCTTGCTATCTGCTTCCTTTTTACTTAGCTGAACAGATTTCCTTAGCTGCAGACGCTTCATGTGCTTATGGTGTTTGCTCTCCCATGCTTCTGTGCATTAAGGAAGTCCTTGCTTGCTTCCATTATTCATTATGTAAAACTAGAAAAGCAGTGTAGAGAGAGATTAATATTTTTCTCAGGGTTTGGATGCTTCCTGCACCCCTAAAAACTGTAACTCTGACTTGTGAAGCGTGCAAAGCACCAGCACACAGTAATTAACTGGAAAGTTCCATACCAGTTCAAGAGGGAAGAGGACTAGAAGTCAGATTCTACACTTCCCACTCCAGTACTGAGGAAATGGGGCTTGAAATTGGCGTAATCCTGCATCCAGTAAAATCACTGCCAACAGAAACCATTTAAAAATCAATTTCTAATTTCTTTTAAAAACTGGCTGGGCTTCTGAGTGTAGCCCTGTAGAACAGCCAAACATTTTGCAGTCCTAATTTGCAAGTCAAAGATGCTTTAAACATAATAAATTAGGTTATGCTGATGCATGTTGTGTGAACCATTCTTCATGTATCTGCTCTTCATCTTCTTAAAAGAGTGGGAATGCCTCACAATTTGGAACAGGTGGAAGGCTGCAAGCTTGAGAAGGATAAGTTGAGCCTATTTTCTGTGCTCTTTGGACAGTAAAAATACTGTGCTAATAAAAATATCCTGGGAGAAACGTCTTTCCTACTCTTGAGTTTGCTGCTTGTACTTGCAGAATTGTCCTGGTACAAAAATAGAGCACAGACCAAGCTCCCAGTGTAATCATAGAATCAATAAGGTTGGAAAAGACCTCCGAGATCATCAAGTCCAACCTGTCACCCAACACCTCATGACTAACTAAACCATGGCTCCAAGTGCCACATCCAATCCTTTTTTGAGCACCTCCAGGGATGGTGACTCCACCACCTCCCTGGACAGCACATTCCAATGGCCAGTCTCTTTCTATGAAGAACTTTTCCCTCACCTCCAGCCTGAACCTCCCCTGGCACAGCTTGAGACTGTGTCCTCTTGTTCTGGTGCTGGGTGCCTGGGAGAAGAGACCAACCTCCACCTGGCCACAGCCTCCCTTCAGGGAGTTGGAGAGGGCAAGAAGGTCTCCCCTGAGCCTCCTCTTCTCCAGGCTAAGTAACCCCAGCTCCCTCAGCCTCTCCTCACAGGGCTGTGCTCCAGACCCCTCCCCAGCCTTGCTGTCCTCCTCTGGACACAATGTTCCCCCTCTCTCTTTTGTTATTATTGGGTTTGTTTCTTTTCTAGACCATGTTTGAAGATGTTAGTGGATTTGGGGCGTGGCACAGGCGCTGGTGTGTGCTGTCTGGAAATTGTGTCTCTTACTGGACGTACCCGGATGATGAGAAACGAAAGGTAAAGCTCAAGTCTGACCTTCTGTGCTAGCCTACGTAGCTTAATGTTCCTTTTAGATGACAGTAACATGGCTTAATACAGGTGACTGTATTCAGAGCATGAGATTTAAGCTGAAAAATGTCTTTGGGGAATGGAGGGGACTGTCCTTACTCGAGTCAAACTGAGAAGACCAATCTCAGAAACAGCACTTGATCTAGTGGGAAAGGGGAAAAGCAGAGGAAGATCCAGATTTAATTTCCCCTGCAGTTTTAAGGCTTTCCATTATGCTTGGCAGAGGACTAATTACTTAAATTGATCAGAGGTGTGCAGCTTAATCAGCAGACTCTATCATAAGTTTTAGATCTCTAATGGCTCTAATACTTAATAAGGTGAGGAATTAGAGGGCCATCTTTGTATATTGCAGAAGCACACCTGCAGCTGTGGGCTCTCTTATTTGCAGTCACTGTTTTCTTGCAGCTCCACATGATAGCTGAAACTGATGCTCTTGAACTGTTTCTCATGGAAACTTAACTTATTGCCTGGCCAATGAGACAGATTGGAGGTTCATCTGCCACCGAGGTTGTACCTTCTTGTCTCCTCAGGCTGTTCTTGCAGCGGGTACTGAAGTATTTCCAGGTCTTTCTGAATACTGCTTTCAGGAAGGGTATTTTTTTTTCTGCCTCAGTGAAGCAATTTACCCTTAAACACTTGCTTGTTTGTTGGCAGAACACTTTCTTTCCCAAACTCTGTGACAAACTCCAGTCCTTTTGGGCCTTCTATGCCCATCCAGATGCCCAAGTTGAGTTTCTTCCCTGCTAACAGTGGGAGACCGTATGCTGATGGCTGACTTTGCCAGAATATATCAATGTTCTTTCTTTCCCTGCCAGGAGAGGGGGAGGAAATCTCTGCCTACTGCAATAGAAGAGAGGCAAAAAATTGAGTGAAGCCAGAAGAAGGTTCTCGTTCTGCTTTTATCTGCAAGAAAAAGCTTTGGTTTGGTTTCCAGCTTCTGTTCTTCAAAATCTGGAGTGGTTTCACTATCAGCCTGAGAAAGGGTCACCTACCTTCTTTTGATTTATAGATTGCATCAGGCTGGAAAGGACCTTTAAAGGTCATCTTGTTCAGCAACCTTGCAGTGAGCAGGGAGGCCTCCAACTAGATCAGGCTGCCTAGGGCCACATCAAGTCTTGATCTGCTATCATCTATAGCCACTTAAATGCCTTCTTTTAATCCTGTGCTATCATGCAGGGATAGAGGCTGCTCAGAAATACTAGTGTAGGGCAACAGGTGCTTTAAGTTGTAGACTGTGTGTGGGGGGGTTAATTTCCCATGACTGTACCTACATCAACAACATGCAACCTGGTTTTAAATGTTCTTTGAACTGGAGCTATTCTTCTGTTTTCCTCTACTTTAGCTTATTTTAACTGTGTGGAATAGTCAACATGCCAAATAAGTAGCAAACACTTCACAAGTTGCTCTTAGCTTGGAGATGTTTCCCTGCTGAGGTATTACATAGGTGTGAAGAATCAGAGCCAAGGTCAGTAACTAACTTTAGGCAGCTGACCTGCTTCTGTCTACAGTCAGCAGAAAGAAGTGCCTTGAAATTTGAGATGCTGTTGGCCATAGAGGGAGCCAAAGCAGCTTTGCTGGGCACTTAGGCGCTGCCTTAGTTGCACGTTTGAAGTTGAATCCACCTGTTTACGGGCTTTGAAGGATTCAAGCATCCCTGAAGTGCTTATTTTCTGCAGGCTTTGACAGTGTTTAGCAGTTTACCTTTTATTAGGAAATCCTTTTGCGTTTGTGACTTCAGACTAAAGCTTTGCCTCTCAAATTCAGGGCAACTTCTCCTTCGTTACAAACCAAGTTAAAGCTTTGTTGGTTTGGAATAAGAAGTTAAAGCTTTAGCTGTAATGAATAACAGTTAAAGCTTTAGTTTGGTTTGTACTGAATAGAGAAGAAGGGGATATGCCTTTCTGAAGCCAAAGCCTGGGCTTTGTTAGCTGTGTTGCACATGGCTGAGCAGGGCATGTTCCATCATCTGGCTTCAGCTATGGCTCTTAAATACAACAAGCAGAATGCCTCTCTTTGTATGGGGTAACTGATTTGAGCAGAGGGGTCACTTAATAAGGCAAAACTTGCCAAAGCATGTGTTGTTCAGAGCTGCTCTTGGCTGCAGTGTTCCTGACTGCCCTGCCTGCCCTTTCAGCATCCTTTGGGCCGCATCAACCTGGCCAACTGCACCAATCACCGGATCGAGCCTGCCAACAGGGAGTTCTGTGCCCGGCCCAACACCTTTGAGCTGATAACCGTGAGGCCTCAGAGGGAGGACGACAGAGAGACCCTTGTCAGCCAGTGCAGAGACACTCTCTGTGTCACAAAGTGAGTGGGTAAAGCCAGGATGGCTGGGGGGAGGGTTATGGGATGTCTGGGTAGGGGTGTTTTGTTTCAGGTGATAGTTTCAATAACCTAGGACCTTTATGACTTCAATGTGCCAATGCAAAGCTGATAGAAGTGCTAACACAAGCCCGTGAAGAGGCTGAGGGAGCTGGGGGTGTTTAGCCTGGAGAAGAGGTGGCTCAGGGGAGACCACCTTGCTCTCTACAGCTACTTGAAGGGAGGTTGTAGCCAGGTGGTGGTTGGTCTCTTCTTCCAGGCAACCAGCACCACAGGACACAGTCTCAGGCTGTGCAGGGGGAAGTTTAGGCTTGATCTTAGAAGTTCTTCCCAGCAAGAGAGATTGCCCCTAGGAGTGTGCTGCCCAGGGAGGTGGTGGGGTTGGCATCCCTGGAGGTGTTTAAGAAAAGCCTGGATGAGGCACTTGGTGCCATGGTCTGGTCGGTTAGATAGGGTTGAGTGACCAGTTGGACTTGATGATCTTGGAGGTCTCTTCCAACCTGGCTGATTCTGTGACTTTGGGATGATGCTTGAAGTGCTTGGTCCACTTTCAGGTCTGTTTTCTCTTGCTGTGCCACTTCAGCCTTGTGAGGACGCAGAGCCTGGCTTTTCCAGCAGTGGCAGTGCCGGGAGGCTTGGTAGCAGGCTTGTGGAATGTTGGCTTCGTGGTTTCTCCGCCCTGCTATTTGGGCTTCTCGGGATGATCAGCCTGACATTTCTGAGAGCAGCTGAGTAGAGGCAGAGAGCGCTGTAGCTAACCCTGGCTGCTTTGCTTTTCAGGAACTGGCTGTCTGCTGACACCAAGGAGGAGCGTAACCTTTGGATGCAGAAGCTCAACCAAGTCCTCGTGGACCTTCGTATGTGGCAGCCTGACGCCTGCTACAAACCCATTGGAAAGCCTTAAGCTGTGCGAGGGAAACGCAAAGGAAGCCTGTATGCAAACCCCCACGTGAACTACACCCCCAGAAACCCCCACAACACCCTCCGGGGAAGCTGTGGGAAGTCCTCTTGGTCACTTATGCTTTAAACTTGAGAGAGTATTTAACAGTATAGGATTATTTTATGCAGTATTTTTTTTCTTTCACTTCAAGAATTTTAAACTTTTTATTATTATTATTATCTTCTAGCTTTTGAGTCTGGTGGGAAGCAGTCAGCTGCTCCTGAACATGCTAAGTATTTATGTAACTCCTCTCTTTGGAAGCCCTTTTTGAGCTGAGTACATTTCTCCTTCAGCTACTCGATTACTGACAGGAAGTCACACTTCAGGGCAGGAAGCTGGGGGCTGGGGCAAGCCCAGTGGAAAAAGCAAAGCTTACTAGAGAGCTCAGAGGCACCAGCTTTGCTCCAGGAGGCTTTTGTAATGATCAGGCATAGAAGTTGATACTCTGCAGTGTGCAGTGTAGGTATTCCTTGCTTGCGTGGTGTCCTCGTGGCCACAACAAAGGGACACTGCTCAACACTTGCTGTTTAGTTGTCGTTTCTTCTGTCATTCCCCGTGGGAGCTGGTAGGGACAAGTGCAGGGCATGTGTGCTGTGTGGAATGATGGATGCAGGATGTTGCACTTTGATAGCATTGAAAGGTCTTGAAGAGGTTGTGTTAGGACTCCTATATTACAAAAAAGGCAACAAACAGAGAGAAAACTTAGTTGTGGAGTTGTGTGGAGTTGTGTGTGTCAGTGTTTCCTGGGACAGGGCAGAGTTCTCCATCTGAGAATCAGGAATAGGTTAAAAAGTGAGGGGTTTTTATAATCAAAGAACACTAGGAAGCTGCTCTCTGCTGGCTGGAAGTCTGAGTCTTGGCCCCCTCAGACCCATCCATGAAGGCAGATTAAAAACCAAACCAATAATTCAGGCCCATTGTTCAAATGGCAAAACTTGTCAGTGCAAACTTGCCTTTTGCACAGCTGTTCCCCTGCTGTCTCCTTCCAGCACTGCTGCACTGGCAGCAGTGGAGTGCTTCAACCTGCTGTTACCCTTTCACACTTGAAACACTAAATTCTGTTGTTAGCTTTATGCTGCTTTCATCCTGCCACTTTTGTACTTGCTTGGACATCTACTTTTCTCCTCCTTTGTGTGTTTGGTTTTTTTCCTGATGCCTTCAAACGTTTCTAAACTGTGTATGGAGATTTTATTTTATTCAGTTAAAAGTAAAGAATAAAAACACTTTATGGAGCTAAAAAATAAAGCAGAGTGTCATCTATGCATCTGAGGTACTGGTGTGTAGGCTGAAGAGGAAAAGCTGGGCTCCACGCTCTTTGGGAAGGGGTTCTCTGCAGAATGTCTATCCCAAAACAGCTCTTGGTTTGGGAAGGTAAGGGGCAGCTAGCACCAGTTGGAAGGCTGCAGAGGGACTTTTCATGAGTCTGCCTAGCCATAGGACAAGGAGAAATGGTTTGGAGCTGGAGGAGAGCAGGGTTAGACTGGAGCTGAGGAAGAAGTTCTCTGGGACGAGAGTGGTGAGACTCCGGAACAGGCTGCTCAGGGAGGCTGTGGCTGATTCTTCCCTGAGGGTGTTGAAGGCCTGGGTGCATGAGGCCTTGAGCAGCGGAGTCTAGCTGAGAGGTGTCCCTGCCCTTGGTGGGGAGGTTGGAGTAGAGGCTGAGGGAGCTGGGATTGTTCAGCCTGGAGAACAGGAGGCTCAGGGGAAGACCTTCTGGCCACTGGAATGTGCTGCCCAGGGAGGTGGTGGAGTCACCATCCCTGGAGGCGTTCAAGAGGGGATTGGATGTGGCACTTGGAGCCATGGCTTAGTTGTCAGGAGGTGTTGGGTGATAGGTTGGACTTATCTCTGAGGTTGTTTCCAACCTTACTGATTCTATGATCTCCAAGGTGTCTTCTAACCTAAGCCCTCCTGTGGTTCTAGTGGGAGGCCAGATTGTCCATGGGCAGTCACTGTGACCTGCTGGGAACATGAATGTAGAAGGTGCTGGAGACCAGCAGCTGATCACCAAGAAGAGGAGAGAGAGTTCTTATCTCTCATGATAGAGACAGAGCAGCAGAGTGGTGATACAACACAGGCAGTGGAAGAGCAAACTTCAGCTGTGGATTCCACTCTGAACTTCCAAGTGGCTGTTAACACAAATCATGATGTGTAAAATGATGAAAGGAGTCCATGAAAAGGGTGTTGGATGGAACTGGATCTAAGGGAGTGAGCTATTCTGAATTGGGCTGGTTGGACTTTATCCACTGTAGGAACTCATCTGTGCTGCTTGGTTGCCCAGGATGAAGAATTGCCAAGTGCAGCAGGTGAGGGAAAACTGCCCTGGGGGGGTGAGTTCTAGGCACCAGCTGTGGGTGCTGGTGACCCCATTGCAGCCAGCAGAGTGGTGTGGTGCTAGCTCAGCACCGAGCCTGCCTCTCTAGCTGCACTGACTTGCTGCTGTGTCTTCCTCCTGCGTTCCTCTGCCCTTCTCAGGGTGGGCTGTGGAAAGTTTCCCCAGGATGTTGGCAAACACTTCTTTTGCTCCCCCAGGTTTGTAACAGATCCTTTTCAAAGAGGTCTGACTGCAGGAGCTCAAATGGTTTCAGGTAGCTGTAGATGCTCTATGCCTCAAACATAGTTTTTGCTGTCCAGTTTCAAACAAAGCTTCAACAGGCTGCTCGGGGGAAGTGGTAGAAGCCACATCCCTGGAGGTTTTGAAGGCCTGGATGTGGCTGTGAGCAGCCTGCTGTAGTGTGAGGTGTCCCTGCCCATGGCAGGGGGGTTGGAACTGGCTGATCCTTGAGGTCCCTTCCAGCCCTGACAGCTCTGTGATTCGTGTTTGTCACAAACCTTTGTGCACATCCAAAACCCCCTCCCATTTGCAGTGGCATAATCCCTCTCATCTTCACCCCAAAAAGCGGCTTGGGTAGCCCATTCCTGCTAGGAATCTCTGCTTTGAGGTTGCTTCATGGCTCTATCCTCAGCTTTCCAAGAGAAGCTTCCTTTTTTCCTGTCCATTTCTGTCTCCCCCATGCTTTTGTCACCTTCGCCAGGAGTTTCTCAGCAGGAGACAGACTCATGGAGCAGACTGGGATCCCTGGTTCATTCCTGCTTGAGAAGAAGCTTGTCTCAGAAGCATTTCATTAAATATAGGGCACTTCTTATTCTGAGCATGGCACTGGGCAGTGATGGATGGCTGGTGGTGCAGAGCCTTGGCTGGGATTTCACCGGCTTTGAAACTACCAAAGAGACGGAGCGCTTGTAAAAGCTGACGGCTTACCAGGCCCCAGTTCATCAGCCTTGGCTGCTGCTCCACTCACAAACCAAGCTGAGCAGCCTCACTCTGGGCTGCAGAGCTCTCTGAGCCACAAGCATCACAGAAACAGTCAGCTTGGAACAGACCCTCAGACTCATCAAGCCCAACCCAGAACCCTACTCTACAAGGGTCACCCCTAAACCATAGCCCCAAGCACCACATCCAAACTACCTTTAAGCACCTGCAGGCTTGGTGACTCAACCAAGGATGTGCATTTGGGTTGGTGTTCCCTCAAGCCAGCACCAAACCCATGCCCTGAAGCCCCTTAGAGACCCTCATAGCAAGTATAGAACAAAAGGGACCTGGGGATGCTGGTAGATAGTAGGCTGAACATGAGCCCGCTGTGTGCCCAGGGGGCCAAGAAGGCCAAGGGCATCCTGGCCTGCATCAGGAACAGTGTGGCCAGCAGGAGCAGGGAAGTCATTCTGCCCTGGACTCAGCACTGGTTAGGCCACACCTTGAGGCCTGTGTCCAGTTCTGGGCTCCACAGTTTAGGAAAGATGCTGAGATGCTGGAAGGTGTCCAAAGAAGGGCAAGAAAGCTGGGGCGGGGTCTGGAGCACAGCCCTGGGAGGAGAGGCTGAGGGAGCTGGGGTTGCTTAGCCTGGAGAAGAGGAGGCTCAGGAGAGACCTTGTTGCTCTCTACAACTCCCTGAAGGGAGGTTGTAGCCAGGTGGGGGTTGGTCTCTTCTCCCAGGCAAGCAGCACCAGAATAAGAGGACACAGTCTCAAGCTGTGCCAGGGGAGGTTTAGGCTGGAGGTGAGGAGGAAGCAAGAGAGATTGGCCATTGGAATGTGCTGCCCAGGGAGGTGGTGGAGTCACCATCCCTGGAGGTGTTTAAAAAGAGCCTGGCTGAGGCACTGGTGCTGTGGTCTGGTTGATTGCAGAGGGCTGGGTGCTAGGCTGGACTGGATGAGCCTGGAGGTCTCGTCCTACCTGGCTGATTCTATGATTTGCACTGAGAACTTTGGTTTCTTTCAGGTTGTCTTTGAGAAGGTGCTGCTATAATTCTGTTAAACCAAGAAGAAAGAGCTTTTTCTGTTCAGAAACCCAAGATGCTCACTAATAAGGCAGTCTATAAATGGCAAAGGCTTTGCTCTGGGCCAGGAGGCTTATTTTAGCTAAGGAAATTTCAATTTTACTGCCTTTTAAACTCCTAATTGGTGTTATTAAATCCCAACCTCAAATAAAATGCAATGATTTGCAGTGAGATTGCCTGAGAATTTGGCTTCTGAACACACACACACCCCTGTTCCCTCTACCCCTCTTCTGTTTGCTACATCTCTGTGTTGTGGTGTGGAGGAAGTTATCTGCTCCTCTAATTACTGCCTGTGCTGTGCTGGGTCTGTAGTAAACCCACCTCTCTGCACCATTTCCATCCCTGTGGTGGCTGTAGTAGAGACAGGAGGCCTGAGGAGCTAACAGGCAGGTAGAAGGTAGAAGGTGTTCTACCTGGCATCATGCTGCTTGGTGGGCAGAATTGGCACAGCAGCCAATTGGCACCTTGAACACTGGGTCCAGCCCTGGTGTCCCCAGCATGAGAAGGACACAGAGCTGTTGGAGTGAGTCCAGAGGAGGCCACAAAGATGATCCAAGGGCTGAAGCAGCTCTGATGTGAGCACAGGCTGAGGGAGCTGGGGGCTTCAGCCTGGAGAAGACTCTGGGGGGACCTCAGAGCTGCCTTCCAGTAGCTGAAGGGATCCCACGGGAAGGCTGCAGAGGGACTTTTCATCAGGGTGTCTGGTGCCAGACCAAGGGGGAATGGTTTGGAGCTGAGGCAGAGCAGGGTTAGACTGGAGCTGAGGAAGAAGTTCTTCAGTAGGAGGGTGGTGAGGCTCTGGCACAGGCTGCCCTGGGAGGCTGTGGCTGCCTCCTCCCTGGGGGTGTTGAAGGCCAGGCTGGATGAGGCCTTGAGCAGCTGAGTCTAGCTGAGAGGTGTCCCTGCCCGTGGCAGGGAGGTTGGAGCAGATGAGCTCTGAGGTCTCTTCCAACCTGAGCCGTTCTGTGAGTCTGATGCTCACCAGTCTTCCTCAGGCATGTGTCTGTGGCACTGCAGCTGTTTCTTGGGAGGCTGGATGTTTTGGTAACATCCAAGTGCCTTGCATGAATTTGGGTCTTATTAGTAAGCATAATTCAATTAAGGAATGCATTCCCTTTTGGCTTCCTTTAGTAGGTGAGCTGAATATTTACTCAAACCTTAGCACTGGTCTCAAAGGAATTTCTGTCTTAATAAAAGACTGCTCTAAAGAAAGGAGGAGGCTCTAGGGTAGCAGTAACTAAACAGCATCAGCCAAGGCAGCCTCTGCCTGCCCCAAGCCCTCAGCAGATGCACCTGCCACAGCCATCTCCTTTAGTCTGGCCTGCAGCCCATGGGCTGGCTTGTGGGTGACAGCCTTGTGCAGGGGATGTGCTGAGGAGAGCGAGCAGAGCACATCCAGCACAGCAAATCACGTTGGGATGTCTCCTTCCAGGAGAGCACATGAATTGCCTGATGTTGGTCACTTAAGTGCCTCCTTTGCCTGCCCAGCAGGGAGCTTCTTCCAAACCCTGATGACTTGTCCAGTAGCTGAGGCAAAAGCTGCACAGAGACCTTGGACATCCTGAAGCTGTGAGCTCAACTCGGGGAACTGCTTGAAGGAGTCCAGCACAGAGCCACAAAGGTGATGAAGGCAGTGGAACATCTCCCTGCTGAGGGAGCTGGGGCTCTGTAGCTTGGAGCAGAGGAGCCTGAGGGGTGACCTCATTCCTGGTGATGTGCAGGGCAGGGTCAGGAGGACAGAGCCAGGCTCTGCTCAGGGATGTCCAAGGACAGGACAAGGGGCAATGGGGGCAAGCTGGAGCAGGGGAGGTGCCACATGAACATAAGGAGAAACTTTGTCACTGTGAGGCTGCCAGAGCCCTGGAGCAGGCTGCCCAGAGGTTGTGGAGTCTCCTTCTGTGGAGACTTTCCAGCCCCACCTGGATGTGCTCCTGTGTGACCTGCTCGAGGTGATCCTGCCCTGGCAGGGGGTTGGACTGGATGAGCTTTTGGGCTCCCTTCCCACCCCTAATGCTCTGTGGTCCTGTGATAACTGAGTTCGGGCTGCTTTGGATGGGGTCTGGTCCTGTCATGCCAATGCTTCCTGCATCCCAGGCTGCTTGTGCCTGTAATTATTGCCCTTGTATGCTGCCTGACCCCTTCCCCACCAGTAAGGATGTGAGCAGGGCAGAGCTGTCCCTGCTGACTGTATTTTGCTGAGAGGTTTGGTTCTGGTGGCGAAAAAACTGCCAGCGGCTCTCAGCTCCAGGCTGTGTGTGGAGCAGAGCAGGTGAAAGCTGCCCAGTGTCTCCAGTGATTCCCTGGGTCACGCCTGTAAAGCATGCAGGGCTGGGTGCATTGCCTTTGCTAAGAAGCAAGGCTGTGTGGAAGACTGAAAAGTCCTGCTCCAAACACCTGAAGGGTTGTCAAAGGTCCTGCCTTGCTCACAGGGGAGGGGAAAGAGACCCTGTGCTCAGGCAGCCTGCACCGATGCTGCCAGGCACAGCAGAACTGCAGCTCCTTGCTATTCCTGGCACAGCTTAATAAGCAAATAGCAGCTAAATAATGTATTGACAGTCAGGGCAATTATGTACACACCATTTACAGCAGCATAATGAGTCTGGGCTTCCCCCTCCCTCCCTTCTGGGAGCAGATGAACTGTTGAAACGTTCCAGATGGGAAGCCCTGGAATTATGTTCTGCAGGGAGGGGGGGATAAGTGAAATAAACACATGAGGTAGGGCTTGGAGTTTGATATGTGTGGAAAAAGAAGCTTTATGGATTTGCAAGCCAGTACAAGGCACTGGCTAGCTGGCCAGCAGCCTCTGGGGCTTGACTGGTGTAGCTCCTCAGGAAAAGCAAAGCCTAATTGTGCAAGGGGGGACAGACACTGAGGGGAGCGCTGCTGGGCCGTGTCCACCGCTGCTGGCTCTGGCAGCCTGCCCTGGCCCTTTGCTTCCGTGCCCGTCTCTTGTTCTGTGGGGTGCCCTGGGAAGCAGCCCTGGGAGCTGCCTCAGGGACCCAGCACCGGGGAAGTCAGTGTCCACCTTGGTCTTGGAATATAGCTTTGATCTGCTCGTTGAACGGATTCTCCTTTCCCAGGACTTGAGGCCATTCCTGCAGCACCTTCTGCCAGGTGATGCTCGTTCCAAGGGCAGCAGCCACCTGCAAACAGCACAGACACTGTCACTCCCTTGGGCCTGCAGCGTGGAGTTACTGCAGAGAAGGCTTAGAGTTGGAAAGGAGCCTTCAGGAAGGACATGCACCTGGTGGAGCAGGCCCAGAGGAGGGCCATGAAGATCATCAGGGGGCTGGAGCACCTCTGCTGCTGAGGCAGGCTGAGGGAGCCGGGATGTTCAGCCTGGAGAAGAGTCTAGGGAGACCTAATAGCAGCCTGCCAGTACCTGAAGGGGGCTGCAGGAAGGCTGCAGAGGGACTGTTTGCAAAGGCCTGCAGGGACTGGACGAGAGGCAATGGCTTCAGACTAGAGCAGAGCAGACTCCAGAACACTGGAGTAGGTTACTCAGGGAGGTAGTTGAGGCTCCATCCTTGGAGATTGAGGCCTTGATCAGCCTGCTTCAGATGGGGATGTCACTGCTCAATGCCTCTGGGGGTCCCTTCCAACCCAGACCATTCTCTGTTCCTGTCCAGGTCCCCTGCAGTGAGCTGGGACATCCCCACAGGTCAGGCTGCTCAGAGCCCCATGCATCCTGACCTGGGATGTTTCCAGGGATAGAGCTTCTACCACCTCCCTGGGCAACCTGGGCTGGTGGTGATGATGATCTCCAGTCACTGCCTGATGCCTGGTCCAGCAACTTCTGTTTAAAAGCCTTAAATTCTGGGTTGGGTCTTTCCCCTCCCCAGACCATTTGGAAAGCATTTCAAAAGCACCACTTAGGTATAACACAGCAAACTTCTGTAAGTCCAAAGGAACTCCAGCTCCTAAATGCCTCTGATACACTGATTAAACATTCCCTCTTCTGTCCTGTGGGGAAACCATGGGTGCTGAGGAAAGTGAGGCCAAATTATATCTAGGTTCACAACCAGGCAGCTCTGGTGCTCTAAGTTTGCTCCTGCTATTGGCTGTCCCCAGAGGGTTTTCCTTTTTGCCTCATGAGAGCTGCAGAAATGGTGAAATGATTTTCTCCTCAGCAGCAGAAGCACTCCAGGCTTTGCCCTGGAGGTTATGCACCACAGAGAAACTGCCTCTGCAGATTGCCAGGGTGAGAATCATCCAGGGCAGCAGGAGGGGGAAGAGAGAACAGCCTGCTGCTGCTTTGCTCCCCTACTCAAGCTTGCACACCCTGCTAATGCATTTAGGTTTCTGTTTTAACCTCTGGCTTCCTGTGGTGACTTTGCTTTCAACCCCAAAACTCCTTCTGGCGTGAGGCTTGCAGAAGCCTAACAAAACCTTTTCTTTCTTAAGGACCAAGATGTGTTTGTGGATCCAAGCTCCTTGAAGGCTGTTCTTTTGGAGCTGGGCACCAGACTGAAGCCTTTGGGGAACTTTTACGGACTTCCTTTTAAATGCTTTTGAAAGCAGCTGGAATACAGAACACAGAATTGACCAGGTTGGAAGAGACCTCAGAGATCATCAAGTCCAACCTGCCACCCAGCACCATCTAAGCAACTCAACCATGGCACTAAGTGCCTCAGCCAGGCTCTTCCTGAACACCTCCAGGGACGGTGACTCCACCACCTCCCTGGGCAGCACATCCCAAGGGCCAATCTCTCTTGCTGGGAAGAATTTCTTCCTCACCTCCAGCCTAAACCTCCCCTGGCGCAGCTTGAGACTGTGATGAGCTACAAGACAGAAACTTTCTGTGATGGATTCAAAGCTTCACAGAATGGGCTGGGTTGGAAGGGACCTTGAAGATCATCCAGTCCCAACCCCCTGCCATGGGCAGGGACACCTCCCACCTGCCCAGGTTGCTCCCTTGAACAATTCCAGGGATGAGAGCATCTTTATTCAGAGCTCATGTGCAGACAGACACATTGATGGGGTGGAAACTCTTAGACTCTGGTAGCCAGGTGGGGGCTGGTCTCTTCTCCCATGCAACCAGCATCGGAACAAGAAGACAGTGTCCTAAGCTGTGCCAGGGGAGGTTCAGGCTGGATGTTAGGAAGAAATTCTTCCCAGCAAGAGAGATTGGCCACTGGGATGTGCTGCCCAGGGAGGTGGTGGAGTCACCATCACTGGAGGTGTTTAAGAAAAGCCTGGATGTGGCACTTGGAGCCATGGTTGAGTTAGTCAGGAGTTGTTGGGGGATAGGTTGGACTTGAGGATCTCTGAGGTCTTTCCCAACCTTATTGATTCCAGGATTTCAGCAGCTCCTGCCTAGCTGTCTCCTCCTCCCGCACTCAGCTGCTGTGCTCCTCAGCGTAGTGTAACTACCCAGCTCATCTGATATGCATCACTGCAGCTCTTCCTCTGCTTTCTGGTTTTCCCCCTGGCTGGAGTGTGCTTTGCTATGACTTAAGGGAAAACAAGTAAAGAGAGAGCAGCTAATCATGCTCAAGCTGTGCTTTCCTGCCTGCACAGAATCATTAAGAACCTTCCAGGTGTCTCAGGTTCAAGCTGGTGATGCTCAGGGCTTTCACATCCTCCCTGGTAACTTCCCAAAGCAAGCCTTGGAGCCATTTCTGCAGGCTCCTGTGAAATGCACCACCCTGTCAGCCAAACAAAGCAATCAGCACTTCCAGGGAGAGGGGAATGTCCTTGAAGCCATCTGGCAGGGGCTTTGCAGTGAAATGCTGTAGTGAGGAAGAGATGCTGGAGCAAGAAAAAATACAAACACATTCCTGGGCTCCTGCTGTAGGAGAGGGGAAGTCAGGCTGCTTCTGAGGCCAGCTGAGCCAGGCTTTGGGGAGTGGTGTCTCAAAAGCAGCCCCAGAGGCACCTTAGGCGAGCTGAGTGAAGCACTTTGCTCCTACTGCAACTAAATTTTGAAGGCCCAGCCTAAAGCCACCGCGGCTGCCAAAAGGGGACGGTGTGAGTGTCCTCCACCTATGGCCTGAGCCTGGAGCCTTGGAAATCGACCTCCTGAAGCCCAGCTGCAGCTTTGCAAAGGGAGGGCAATGTGCTTGTGTCCCCCGCGAGGGGCTGGTGTGCTTTGCTTTCTGTTTCACGCCTTGGTAAGGTGCAGCAAACATCTTTCCTCTCCCCCTCCTCCCCCCCGCAGGAAATGTGCAAGAGGGGGATACGGTTCTGGGCCTGGCTCAGCAAGTGAGCACTTGGTGCTTAGCTCTTTCAAGGGCTTTGAAGAGGTAAAATGCTACCTAAAGGCTGTGGGATAGTTTTTTCCTGCCTGAGTGTCCTAACCTGTTTCCAGTGCATGAAGCATCAGAACAGCTGGGATGGGGAGAGGCAAGGTTGCCTTTTTGCTCTTACTGTCTTGCTCTCCTTGTGGTGAGTGTGCCAGCCCTGGGGAGGCTCAGTTCCCTCCTACAGCTCTCCTTCATGGCTGGGCAGCTGGGCTGTTGGTTATCCACCCCAAGGGGGTCCTGAGGCGCATTAAGAAGAGTGTGTCCAGCAGATCCAGGGAGGTTCTCCTCCCCCTCTACTCTGCCCTGCTGAGAACTCATCTCGAATACTGAGTTCAGTTTTGGGCTCCCCAGTTCAGGAGGGACAGAGATCTGCTGGAGAGAGTCCAAGGGAAGGCTCCAAGGATGCTGAAGGGACTGCAGCACTGTCTGGGGAGGAGAGGCTGAGAGCCCTGGGGGTGTTTAGTCTGGAGGGGAGAAGACTGAGAGAGGATCTAATCAATGTCTATCAATAGCTGAGGGCTGGGGGTCAGGAGAGAGGGGACAGGCTCTGCTCAGTTGCAGATGGATGTAAGCTGCAGCACAGGAGGTTCCACCTCTACATGAGGAGGAACTTCTTCACTGTGAGGGTCCCAGAGCCCTGGAGCAGGCTGCCCAGAGAGGTTGTGGAATCTCCTTCTCTGGAGCCTTTGCAACCCTGTCTGGATGTGTTCCTGTGTGACCTGTGCTGGATTCTCTGCTCCTGCTCTGGCAGGGGGATTGGACTGGAAGATCTCTTTGGGTCCCTTCCAACCCCTGGCATCCTGTGAGCCTGTGCTCCAAGCTGGAACCTGCTTCTGCCATGCTCATAGCAGCACGTTATTACATTTTAATATCTTTTCTTTTTCCTGATAAAGAGCAGCTAAGTGGCAGCTGAAGGCCAGAGGCTGCCATCAGAGAGTAGCTTATCCTGCCCACTGCCCTATTCTACTGACTGGGGATGGTGCCACAGAGGGGCTGTCCTGCTCTGAGCTACAACAGAGCTAATTCTGTCCAGTGGCTTGACTTTTCAGCTCATTCTCTTCCAAGTGCTGCCACTTCCTGCAGTGAGCAGCCCTTTTTTCATGGTGTCTGAGGTTTACAGCCAGCACCAAGGACTGGGATGCAGAAGGGCCCTTGCCTATACTTGCTCCTAAGGAGACTGCTAAATTTTGGGGTGGTGTGAAGTGACAAGTGGCAGCTGCGTGGAGCAGCAGGCAGGACAGGTGCCCCTAAGCTAACCAGCAGGGAATTCCACTCCATGTAGGTCATATTCAGTATGAAGCTCAGGGAGCACAAAGGCTTTTTGCCCATGCCAGATGTACAAGCAGGATTCTGTCTGCTCTGCCTCCAGCCCTGCTCTGTGTGCTCCTGAGCCCAGTTCTCAGTCCAGCTCCGGAACCTGGTTCCCACCTGCTGGCTTCTGTCTGCTCTGCCTCCAGCCCTGCTCTGTGTGCTCCTGAGCCCAGTTCTCAGTCCAGCTCCGGAACCTGGTTCCCACCTGCTGCTGAGTCCAGCCTGGGGCTTCGCCAGTGCCCGCCCACAGCACCAGCGGCGGCACTGCAGCAGCTGCCCCAGGGAGCTGGGTTGTGCATGCTTGTGTGGATTTCATTTTCCTGCTGTTATTTTCATTACAGTTCTGCTAGTTTTCCAACCCAGGAGCCTTCCTTCCCTCGCCGCCCCGACCTTCCCTCACTCTTCTGCTGGAAGGACAAGAGGTTAGTGCTGTCTGTCCCTCATTTAGCAGCCAGCCCAGCCCTAAGCCTTGCCAGAGGGCCACAGTGGTTCTTGTGTTCTAAACTCCCAAGGCAAGAGGCAAAACTTTCCTCGTGCTTTCCTTGGAGTGAGTATTTGTCTGGCGCTGTGAGATCTTCAGAGAGCAACTGCAGTAGGAATGCCCAGGCTGGCTCTTCTCTGCTGCATTCCTTTGCCAAGCTGTGCCTGAGGCTTGGTTGGGGGAGAGCTGCAAAGATTGAAGTAGGAGCCCCCACTGCCTTGATGAGCTGCACCACATCCACCCTGCCCCAGTGAGCAGCTCTGTGTGCTATGAAAGCTGTGTCTGGCCAGAGGCAGTGGTGCTGGGCCAAAGCAGAACTTGGCATCAAAGTGGGATGAGGAGTGAGGGAATTCTTTCTCCTCTCACTCAAGCAGGCTCCTCAGTCTCACTCTCTGCTCACACTTCCCCTTCTCTTTACTGAGAGCCACTCCTTGGGAGCAGAGTGCTGTGTTTAGCCCAAATAATGGTGTGCTGCTAACAGGCTTCTAGCAGGAGAAGAAAAACAGGTTTCAAGTGGTGGATGTTTGGATAAGGCTAATGAAGAAACCCTAAAAGGCCAATAGCTCACTTGAAGTGAGGCACAGCTACAGCTGGCACCTCGGCTGTGCCCATGAAAGCATTAATGCCATCCTAACAGCAGGAGGGGGAGAGCTTAACCACTGCATGGTGCTGGCTCCAGAGGAGTGAAATATGGCTGAATGCTGCAGCTCAGCACTCTGGAGGCTGTGTGGAGCTGCCCTTCAGTGCCCTTTTGGTTCTCCTTTTGGCTTAGGCAGGATCCCTGCATGATAAATCCCTGCTGTCTGCAAGCCTGTGCTACCTTCCAGTTGCTGCTGGGGTAGGGGCTGTGGAAAAGAGCCTGGAGGGAAAGCTGTGAGCTGCTGATCTGGCTCCCATGGTGGCCTCTTGCTGGAGGTTATGAGAGGCCTGAGGGTGAGACACAAGAAACGAAGCAAAGAGCTTTTCTTCTTCCCTGCAGACTCCTGAGTGCTGCAGTTTCCCCAGCGGGCAGGGCTGGGCCTGGGGCTCTTTTCATCACTGGTTTCACCCTCTGCCATTTGCCAGCTTTTCTCCAACTGCTTCTTTGCAAAAGGCCTTCAGAAAAAAAAAAAAAACCCAAAACCCCCAAAAACCCAAACCCAACACAAAACCCTCAGCCCCACTTTGCAGACACCCCCAGGCTGCAAGCTTATGCTTTCATGCAGCTATCTCCTGGTACCCTGTGGCAGCCAGGCAAGAATTGCTGCCGGGGAGGATTCCCTCTTTCACAGGATCAGAGAATCAACAAGGTTGGCAAAGCCCTCAGAGATCACCCAGGCCAACCTGTCACCCAGCACCTCCTGGCTAACTCAACATGAGGCTTGGCCAGGCTCAACAAGCTGCAGCTGGGCGTCAGGAGTGCAAAAGATAGCAGCTCAGATGTGCATTGTGCCTCTGCCGGTAGAGGGGAAGCCAGCAGGTACAGAGCGGCCCCCAGGGAAGCTGCTGAAGTGCTGAAATCCCTCAGCTCTTGCAACCCACGCCTGCTGAAGTGCTTCTGCCTGGGCTGCTCTTTGCCAGCGGGCAGGACAGCACCACCTGAGGTGACTGGGTGAGGTGGGGGGTGGGAGTGGGGGTGAGTACTTGCAGGGTGTTCGCTCCAGCCCTGGGGAGCTGCCAGGAGGCACTGCTGGCGGGAGGGAGGGAGGGCAGCTGGCTGCTTGGGGGTCACAGTTCCCTCAGAGCAGCAGGTAGCAAGAAACTTTTGAAACCATTCCTCAGTGCATGGGCTGGAGAGCAGCCACTGCTGCTGCTGCTGGGCAAAGCCCTCTGGCAGAGAAGGGAAAGTCACCTCTGCTGTGGCTGTCCCTCTGCATCTCACCCAACTCCAGCACTGTGTCCCCCTGGGGCTTAGCCCATCCCAGCTCTTGCTCAGAGAGCCAAGAGTGGGATAGAGAAGTGGTCATTTGGGACCTGCCCACTGTCCGCTCCTGACTCAGTAGTGAGGATGTTGCCTGGCAGGAGAGCCTTGGCCCGGCTGTGCCCACTGCTGGGAGCTGCTACTGCTGCAGAAGGGATGTCAGCTCAGGGGCAGTTTGCCCCAGCATGGCATGGGGAGGCTGGCGGCTGCTTTGCAGGTGTGTTTGAGGCCTGAAGCTGGTGTGCAGCAAAGCAGTTGGCTTAGTTTGCAGCTGACTGCAGAAGAGGCCTTTGGCAGAGTCAGGATAAAAATGTTTGGCTAGGAGAATGGTGGGGACCAGGCAAACTCTCACTGGGTTGTTGATCCCAAGCAAGGGCTTGCAGTGGAGCAGATGCTTCTCCTGCCCTTTCATTTCTTTCTCACTACAAATCTTCCTTTGCCACCTGGCCTTTTAGCCCAAGCAAGTGGGAGAAAGCTTCAGCATAAGAAGTAGCTGCAGAGCAGAAAGCAATTCAAAAGCACAGCTTCAAAAAGAAGGCTTTGCTCCAGCCTGTGGTGAGGAAGCTGTGAGGCTGCAGGGCAGGGCTGGAGGGGGCCTCTGGGTTTTTGCAGTGCTGCATTGTTGCCCTGATCCTGAAGAACCCTCACAGTGAAGAAGTTCCTCCTCCTGTGCTGCAGTTTCCATCCGTTGCTCCTTGTCCTATCCCAGGGTGCAACTGAGCAGAGCCTGTCCCCTCCCTCCTGACCCCCAGCCCTCAGCTATTGATAGACATTGATTAGATCCTCTCTCAGTCTTCTCTCCAGACTGAACAGCCCCAGGGCTCTCAGCCTCTCCTCCCCTTCAGCATCCTTGGAGCCCTCCCTTGGACTCTCCAGCAGATCCCTGTCCCTCCTGAACTGGAGAGCCCAGAACTGGCAGCAGTATTCCAGGTGTGGCCTCACCAGGGCAGAGTGGAGGGGGAGGAGAACCTCCCTGGATCTGCTGGTCACACTCCTCTGAATGCACCCCAGGACCCCATTGGCCTTCTTGGCCCCCAGGGCACATTGCTTCCCATGCAGAACTTGTTGTCCACCAGCACTCCCAGCTCCTTCTCCCCAGGGCTGCTCTCCAGCAGATCCCCTCCCAGCCTGTGCTGCTGCAGTTCATTCTTCCTTCCCAGCTGCAGGACTCTGCCCTTGTCCTTGGTGACCTTCATTAGGTTCCTCTCTGCCCAGCCCTCAGCCTGTCCAAGCCTCCCTGATTAGCCACACAGCCTTCAGGTGTCTCAGCCAAGCCTCCCAGCTTGGTGTCATCAGCAAGCCTGCTCCTGCCTGTCTGCTGGGGGGGTTACCTGGCTGGGGTGGAAGCCATCCACCGGCTCAATCAGCTGCCAGGGCTGGCCTCCCATCTTGCGCCACTGCTCCGCAGCTGCGAACGAGAGAAGCAGAGGGGAGAGGCCTGGTGAGCACTGAGCCATCTGCCCCAGGATGTACTCCCCCCTCTTCCTCCAAGCACTGCTGGGGTTCATTTCAGCACAACTGTATGTGACTGGTCATAAACACAGCTTTAGATGAATGGTCATAAACACAGCTCAAGGTGAACTGCCATAATCCTCATGCAGAACTGAAGCTGAAGCTCTGCATGAGGATTATGACAATTCACCTAAAGCTGTCAGAGCCAATGTTGTGTCCAATCCCCTCTCCTTGGGGCAGCATTTAAGCTTTCATTATCATTTTTACTCCCCCTCTATTTATGCAGGGAAGTGCTTTGAACATCAGTGGTTGTAAACCGGTTCACTTCCCCTCCCAAGGAAGATGGATGCTGGCAGCCAGGAGAGCTGTACATTGTTTAATGCTGATTGAATGCTTTTGCATTGCCCATTTTAGTTACATCTGGGGCAGTGCACGCACACACAGAACAAACCAGAAAGGAATGCAAAGCAATAAAGGCAGCAGTGGGTTTGGAGCAGGAGCTGGTAGCACAGCGGGCCGATGGCTGCAGGACTAGGCTGTCATTGTCAGCTACCTCCGAGCAATCTTCTGCAGCTCCAACGAAACAACCTTTCTGAATTACATAAGCCTGGCATTCAATGCAAATGAGGTCGTGCTGTAAGCCTCAGAGCCATTAGAGGGGAGGGGGTGGGGGGAAGCTTTCTCTCTTCGCGAGGGCTGCAGGGAGATCAAGGAAGGGAGTGGGGGAGCCGGCGTTAGCAGGCTGTACATTCAATCGGCTCTTTCAGCAGGGCAGATGAACAGCTCTTAGGAGGGTTGTGCAGCCATCCTGTCCGGGGGGAGGTGTCTTGTGTTCGAGCACAAGGGCTCTGACCTCAGCTCACGGCGGTTTGGCGCAGCCTGGCCGTTGTGCCAGCAAATGCTGCCTGGGTCCCCATGGGAACTTTGGATTCACAGGCAGGTGAGAGGCAGGGATCTGCTGGAGGCTGCGAGGGTGGTGGTGGGACTGGAACATCTCTGCTGTGAAGAAAGGCTGAGAGCCCTGGGGCTGTTGAGTCTGGAGAAGAGAAGGCTGAGAGGGATCTGATCAATGTCTATCAGCGTCCGAGGGGTGGGTGCCAGGATGAAGGTGCCAGGCTCGGTTTGGTAGAGCCCAGTGATAGGACAAGGAAAGACAGGTACAGGCTAGAACACAGGAGGTTCTGCCTCAACACAGACACACTTCTGTATGGTGAGGGTGATGGAGCCCTGGAGCAGGCTGCCCAGGGAGGTTGTGCAGTCTCCTTCTCTGGAGACTTTCCAAACCCAGCTGGATGTGGTCCTGTGTGCCCTGCCCTAAGTGATCCTGCTTTGGCAGGAGGGGTTGGACTTGATCTCTGTAGGTCCCTTCCGACCCCTAACATTCTGTGATTCTGTGGTCCCCACAGGAACCTACTTGAGATGCTTTAGCCAACACCCAAAGTGACCTGTTTGAAGAGAGAGGCTTGGAGCTCTGTGTCAGGTTTGCAGTATGTGGGGCTTAACGCACGCTGACCTGAGGTTACGGCATGGAGTGCCCGGAGAGCTCCTCCCAGGTGATGGTGTGCAAGGTGGGGGCTTGGGTTTTACTTTGCAGAGGGACTACTCTTCCAGTGCCAGAAAGAGCAGAGGGGTAAGTAAGGTAAGTCAGACTTATAGCAAGATAAATGACCTCCAAGTCACAGAATGGCTCAGGTTGGAAGCAACCTCAGAGATCATCTACACCAACCTCCCCACCATGGGCAGGGACACTCTCAACTAGACTCATCTGCTCAAGGCCTCATCCACCTTGGCCTTGAACACTCCCCAGGGCAGCCTATACCAGAGTCTCAGCACCCTCATTCTGACTGAGACAGTTGTACCTGACCTCCAAAGGTCCTAGAGCAGTTTTGCCCATACCTACCAAGTGAGCACATCCAGAATGTGGCTTTAAGGTGTCTGCTGCCTTGCCTAGGGCTTGCTGCCACCCACACCACCAAAAAGCCAAACCAAGCAACCCCTCTCCCCCTATTTATTGCCCTGCTTCTTAAAGAACCACAAAGCCCTTCAGCCAAACGCAGCATCTGAGCTTGAACGTCCACCCAAGCCTCCAGTAACGGCTGCAGTACTCACATCGTACTCCTTGAAAGCTGGGAGCTGCTCTGTGTCTATATGCCCAGGCTGAAATCAATGTACTCATCACAGTGTGCAGCCACTGCTAAATATTTGATGGCTGGAGGCTTTAGAGAAGGATTTGCACTTGCCTCAGAATGAGACCAGAAAAGTAGGTCAGCAGCCTGAGCTGGCTTTTGAGCTCTCCTGAGCTGACAGCTTTCCTGACGGCGAGCTCCGAGCACTGGCTGCAGGGCTGCGGGAGGCGTTGCAAAGTGTCTGTCAGGGCTGCTGTTCGTATCTGCATGTCTGAGTCTGTTTGCCTCGTTTATTTAATGCCATGCAATCAAGCACAGCAAATCACGTTGGGATGTCTCCTTCCAGGAGAGCACATGAATTGCCTGATGTTGGTCACTTAAGTGCCTCCTTTGCCTGCCCAGCAGGGAGCTTCTTCCAAACCCTGATGACTTGTCCAGTAGCTGAGGCAAAAGCTGCACAGAGACCTTGGACATCCTGAAGCTGTGAGCTCAACTCGGGGAACTGCTTGAAGGAGTCCAGCACAGAGCCACAAAGGTGATGAAGGCAGTGGAACATCTCCCTGCTGAGGGAGCTGGGGCTCTGTAGCTTGGAGCAGAGGAGCCTGAGGGGTGACCTCATTCCTGGTGATGTGCAGGGCAGGGTCAGGAGGACAGAGCCAGGCTCTGCTCAGGGATGTCCAAGGACAGGACAAGGGGCAATGGGGGCAAGCTGGAGCAGGGGAGGTGCCACATGAACATAAGGAGAAACTTTGTCACTGTGAGGCTGCCAGAGCCCTGGAGCAGGCTGCCCAGAGGTTGTGGAGTCTCCTTCTGTGGAGACTTTCCAGCCCCACCTGGATGTGCTCCTGTGTGACCTGCTCGAGGTGATCCTGCCCTGGCAGGGGGGTTGGACTGGATGAGCTTTTGGGCTCCCTTCCCACCCCTAATGCTCTGTGGTTCTGTCATTCTGTGCCCTTGACAGTGCAGGTTTAGGATGGAAAGCCTTCCTCTCCCACCCTCCCTTCTGTCCCTGCTCCTCTGTGTGCTTCGCATGAGACCCTGAACTGGGTCACATAAAAATAAGTTTGTGAATTTTCATTGGATTTGGCTTCAAAGTGAGAATTTTTTGCACTCATCTTAGGTGCCTTGGCAGCTAAGGACAGGCAGGCACTGATGGGAAGAGTCTCAGAGATGTTAGAAGTATTGCCAGGGTGCTCCTGGCCCTCCATGGCTCCAGCTGTAGCGGCCTGCATGCTGGGATGCACAGTACAGCCAGGAGGCACAACTTCTCAGGGAGTGACATGGAACTACCTCTCTGTGTGAACATCAAAGCAAGGAAAGGAAGATCAGGCAAGGGGTGCTTCTAAGGATTTTAAACCTTGGGGTTTTTTAATGCAGACATCCATATTGCCAGGGAGGGAGCCAGGGCTGGGGGTGGGCAGCACTGGGGAAGAGCCTGCAGGGAGGCGATGAGGACGGAGCCAGTCCCTTCACAGCAGGACAGGGAGAGACAAAGGACGTCAGTTGAAACATGGGGAGTCTCCAAGGACACCTAACTGTGGCCCTAACAGATCCCCTTCCAGGATCTGAAGGGGGCTACAAGAAAGCTGGGGAGGGACTTTTGAGGGTGTCAGGGAGGGATAGGACTGGGGAGAATGGAGCAAAACTAGAAATGGGCAGATTCAGGCTGGATGTTAGGAAGAAGTTGTTCCCCAGGAGGGTGGTGAGAGCCTGGCACAGGTTGCCCAGGGAGGTGGTGGAAGCCTCATCCCTGGAGGTGTTTGCAGCCAGGCTGGATGTGGCTGTGAGCAACCTGCTGCAGTGTGAGGTGTCCCTGCCCATGGCAGGGGGTTGGAACTGGCTGAGCCTTGAGGTCCCTTCCAACCCTGACAGTTCTCTGGTTCTAAGTTCAGGGTGGAAAAAGAAAATGTTCTCCTGCTTTCCCATCACTATCTAACTACTTGAACCCCTCAATCCCTCACCCATAGTGATCCTTTGACTGAAAAGAAAGAGCAAGTGTGTTTCTCCTTGTGATGGAGCTGGGCTGGTGCTGGGTGATGCCTCAAGCTGGACCCACGCACTTCTCAGCAGGGAAGCAGAGCTGAAAGGCAGCCAGTGAGCGG
Source organism: Picus viridis (assembly GCA_033816785.1). Lineage (NCBI taxonomy): Eukaryota > Metazoa > Chordata > Aves > Piciformes > Picidae > Picus > Picus viridis. The sequence goes on from CM066574.1 coordinate 34,621,364, forward strand.
TGTCGGTCCCCAGCCCCAGGAGGACACTGGCCCCTCATGCTTACAGTAACAAAGAAAAGTCTCTCCTTATTTTTCCCCTCTTTTTCTTCTCTTTTCAGTGCCCTTTGCAGTAGGAAGTGAGTTAGGTAATGCTCTTATGTAATGCCACGTCAGATCACAGGGGGACAAGTTTAGCAAGCTCTTCAAGTCAAAAGCCACAGGAGCGTGCAGTGCTTAAGGAAGCACAGGAAAGAAGCCAGATCCTCCTAGGAGAGGCCCTTCTGCTGGTGAAACAGGGAGCAGGAGAGGGTGGCCGTGTTATTCAGGCAGGAAAACTGGCTGGGCAAAGTTCTCCCCCTGAGGCACTGCTCATCCCACTGGGGCCCGCTCACGTGCACTGCAGCTCAGGAGGGTCACCTTCCCTGTTGCAGCTATGCCTGCTCCAGCCTGGCTGGAGAAAGCCATGATCAACATTCAAACCCGGTTAAAAGCAGGATCAAAATGAAACCCAAATCTTTGTAGGCTGAGATAGGTTGGAGAGCTCTTTCCCCCCACCCCCTGCCAGCCTGAGAAACTGCAGTGGACAAGCAGGAGGCATCTCTGGCAGAGGCTCATCTGCTGTCCCTGTCACCTTGCCACCGGCACCCCTGCCACCCAAGTGTGCTGCACACTGGGATGATGAGTACAGGAGGTGGTGGTCCCCAGGCTGGTGGTGGGGTCTTGTCTCAACAGAGGTCTGTGGTTCACAGGGTCAAACAGGATCACAGAATCACACAGGCTCACAGGAGGTTAGGGGTTGGAAGGGACCTCCAAAGACTATCAAGTCCAGCCCCTGCCAGAGCAGGAGCATGGAATCCAGCACAGGTCCCACAGGGACACATCCAGACAGGGCTGGAAAGGCTCCAGAGCAGGAGACTCCACAACCTCTCTGGGCAGCCTGCTCCAGGGCTCTGTCACTCTGTTCCAGGGCTCTGTTACCCTCACAGTGAAGAAGTTCCCAGTCAGGGAAGATGGGAGATGACACTGAGCTCCCCTTGGCCCAAGACCTGCCAGCAGAGTCACCAAGGCTGGCTGACTGTGCTGCCATACTCCCAGTCCCAAGCTAAACCATGAGGAGAGGGTTAGCACGTAGCTAGGTGCTCTGTGAGGTAGCCAGGAGGTAGGAACTTACTCTGTTTCAGTGGGAAATCCATGTAGAAAACCTCAAAGTTGGTAAACTTCTTAGACCTTGCTATTTCCTCCAGGACACTGGACAGTTGTAAGGCTCTCTGCAAAAATCAAGCAAGCTCATGATGGTTTGCTGCTTTGTGTGGATTCAGCCTTTGTCCCTGGTGCAGGGGCAGGAGCTGGGGGAAAGGAGGTGAAGTGGGGTTCTTGATCATGACCTCAGCCAGCATGAGCAGCACCAGCCTTTGGGCTTCCCAGCTCACCGTGCAGTAGGTCACTGCAGGGTGCTCTGAGGCCTCAGCTTAACACAGCTTATGTTGATTTTACAGGAGACTCTGCCTGCAGAAACAGTCTGAATTGCCTGGTTTCAGAGGGGATCTGAAGGGTGGCAGCCCCATCATTTCCATTCCTCTGAGAAAAGAACAAACCTTTTCAGAGAGGAAAATGTTCTCCTTTCACAGAACCACAGAATTGTCAGGGCTGGAAGGGATCTCTAGGGTCATCCAGCTCCAACCCCCTTGCCATGGGCAGGGACACCTCACACCACAGCAGGTTGCTCACAGCCACATCCAGCCTGGCTGCAAACACCTCCAGGCATGAGGCTGCCACCACCTCCCTGGGCAGCCTGTGCCAGGCTCTCACCACCCTCATGGGGAAGAACTTCTTCCTAACATCCAATCTCAATCTCCCCACTTCTAGTTTTGCTCCATCCCCCCAGTCCTATCACTCTCTGACACCCTCAAAAGTCCCTCCCCAGCTTTCCTGTAGCCCCCTTCAGATACTGGAAGGCCACAATTAGGTCTCCTGGGAGCCTTCTCTTCTCCAGACTGAGCAGCCCCAACCCCCTCAGTCTGTCCTCCTAGCAGAGCAGCTCCAGCCCTCTGCTCATCCTCCTGTTACCCTTCCCACTCCTGTCTTGTGGGTGCTAACACTTATCTAGCCAGACCCAGATTCTGCTCTTCCTTTCAGAAGAGACAATTACCTCCATGGAGCATATACCTAACTGATAGCTCCAGTGTGATTTCTACAACCCTAACAGAGATCAGGATCTCCTAAATATTTCAATAGTGCAGTTTGGATAACACCAGAAGCAATTAGCTTCCAGGCAGAGGCTCAGAAAGGAGGTGAATTCATACCCTGCAGCCATACAAAGGGTTGCTGGACAGAAGTTACTGTGCTGTGCCTTCCACTGTGACCGGTTTAGGCTGTGTTAGGAGAAAATTCTTCCCAGCAAGAGAGATTGGCCCTTGGGATGTGCTGCCCAGGGAGGTGGTGGAGTCACCATCCCTGGAGGTGTTTAGGAAGAGCCTGGCTGAGGCACTTGGTGCCATGGTTGAGTTGATCAGATGGTGCTGGGTGAGAGGTTGGACTGGATGATCTCAAAGGTCTTTTCCAAGCTGGTTCATTCTATTCTATCCTATCTAAAGGGTGAGAGTCAGGAGAATGGAGGCAGACTATTTAAGGGTGGTGGGCCTCTGGAATAGTGCCCAGGGAGGTGGTGGATGCCCCCTCCTTGGAGGTGTTCAAAGCCAGGCTGGATGAGGCCTTGAGCAATCAATTCCAGCTGAGAGGTGTCCCTGCCCACGGGGAGGTTGGAGTAGATGATCTCTGTGGTTCCTTCCACCCTAAGCTGTTCCATGAGTCTATGAGTCTATTCTCAGTGGTGTCCAGTGACAGGACAAGGGGCAGTGGACACAAACTGGAACACAGAAGGTTCCACATAAACATAAGGGGGGGGGGAAATCCTTCCCTTTGTGTGCGTGAACACAGCAGCTGCAGTCCTGGAAAGGCTGAGGGATGTATTTAATTGCCTCCTCTGAAGTCCAGAGGGACAGGGCATAAAACACGTGAGCAAGGCTTGCTGCAATGAAGGCTGTACTCTCTGTTTGGTGAATGCACACGTGAATGCAACCAGGCACAGGGAGGACAGCTTTGGCAAGATTTGGCCACTGGCTCTTTCAGATGGCTGCAGAAGGCTGCTGGGGTTAAGCCCCACGAGGGAATAAGGGGCTGGTGCTGTGACATTCACCTCTGCTGGTGGATTTTTAGGGTGAGCTTTCAGACATCTCTGTTCTGCCTGTTCCCATGCCTGCTCTGAGCCTGGCTGCTCCTTGGTCACAGCACCTGGTGATTAAGTCCCCAGAAATGTGTCTGAGCAAGATTAGCACAAATCCCAAACGAAGGCAGGGTAAGGCTCTTGCTCTTGAGCCCTGCCAGCACAATTGATGCAGCTGGCTTGCCATCATCACAGCAACTTATTCTGCAGCCTTCCCTTTCTTATCAGGGACTTTTTCTCCTTAAAGAACACGAACCTGCACAGTTTTGGCTCAGGGAGATCATGTCCCTTGAGAAACATAGAATCACAGAATGGTTTGGGTTGGAAGGGACCTTGAAAGCTCATCTAGTCCACCCCCTGCACTGAGCAGGGACATCTTCAACTAGGTCAGGTTGCTCAGAGCCCCATCCAGCCTGACCTGCACTGTGTGCAGGGCTGGGGCTCCTGCCACCTCCCTGAGAAACCTGGCCCAGCGTCTCACTATGCTCAGTATAAAAGTTTCCTCTTCATAGCTCTTCTCTCCTCTTTCAAATGAAAACCATCACTCCTTGTCCTGTCACAGCACACCCTGACCACAGGACTGTCTCCCTCCTTAGACCACTGTCTCCCTCTCAGACCACAGTAAGGTGTCCCCAGAGCCTCCTCTTCTCCAGGTTGAACACCCCCGCTCCCTCAGCCTGGCCCCACAGCAGAGGTGTTCCAGCTGCCTGATCACTTCGTGTGGTCCTAACGATCAGAATAAATTCAGGCAGCTGGAGAGAGACTGCATTTACAAATCCCTTAACTTAATCTTGCTGCCTCCCAGAACCTGAGAGGCATTTGAAAGGATGGCTGTGGATGTTTCCACATCTTCTCTCCACCCCTGGAAGAAAACACTGTGCTGTCATCTTGCCCTCGAGATTTTCAGGCTTATTTCCTCAGACACAAGGGCGAACTGGAAGGGGGTGGTCCCATTACAGCCTCCTCAAGGACTTACCTCTGAGGTGAGATTCCTGAGGGTCTCATTGGGGGTCAGCCAACCACTGCAGGGGCTCACCTGGGCAGGCAGAGGGACAGGGGCTTTAGCAGCAGGCCGAGAGGGAAGGGGGACTCTCATACTACAGCCAGAGAGCTTACCTGGAGGCAGTCGAGGAAAGAGTAGATGTGACTGTACGTAACATCCTTGTTCAGCTGGCCTGCAAAGCACAGAGCAGAAAGCTTCATGTGCCTGGTGGGACTTCATTCTGCAGGTCTGTGCACTCCTTGGTGGGGACACGTGCCCTGGGAGCCCCCAACCCCCTCCAGGTTACCTGCTGCCACCAGAACAGGGTGCAGCAGAGGTGACATCCTTCCTGCTAAGGCCCCTCCACGTCCCCACGGCATGCAGAGCTGCTTTTGCTTCTCCTCCATCCCTCTCCAGCCTTTCACGGGCAATTAGGCTGGAGGTGAGGAGGAAGTTCTTCCCAGCAAGAGAGACTGGCCCTTGGAATGTGCTGCCTGGGGAGGTGGTGGAGTCCCCATCCCTGGAGGTGTTCAGAAAGTGGCACTTGGAGCCATGGTTTAGCTGTCAGGAGGTGTTGGGTGACAGGCTCGACTGGATGATCTCTGAGGTCTTTTCCAACCTGGTTGATTCTATGATTCATCTCACAGATGGTGTTAGCCACCACAGACTGCCACAGGCTGGCTGATAATTTATCCATTAAGGGGCCTCTCCCCCTCCAAACACCCTGCAGAGGCTGGAAGGCTGAAGGGAAGACTGCAGGTGCCTGTATACCTGGGAGAGGTTAGCCTTAAAAGCGAGGAGCAATCGTGCTGTCAGGGAGAGAATTGGATATGCTTGTGTGTGGGGGGAGCACATTCCAGCAGCAAAGCCAGGCCTCCAGCTGGCACTCCTCACATGTCACTGCACTCTGCATTAGCCTGGCTTGCAGAGAAAATTACCCACTCTGCTCGACCTTTCTGTGCTTCCTTGCTAGCTACAACCAAGATGGAAATTAAATGGTCCCTCGGCTCCCTGAGTTTACAGTGCCCTGAGCCTCCCATCAGGCTCCGTTATTTGCTGTGCTGAAACACACAATCTTTGCTGCTGCTCTGGGGACCACAAAGGATGAGCTCTGCCAAGTGAAATGGGCTCCTCAGGTTGCTGTGCAGGAATCAGCTGTGATTCCTGCCCATGTCACAGCTGCCCATCGCCCAGCAGCAGTACCAAAGGCAACAAAGCTGGGGAGGGGTCTGGAGCACAGCCCTGGGAGGAGAGGCTGAGGGAGCTGGGGGTTGCTTAGCCTGGAGAGGAGGAGGCTCAGGGGAGACCTTCTTGCTCTCTACAACTCCCTGAAGGGAGGCTGTAGCCAGGTGGGGGTTGGTCTCTTCTCCCAGGCATCCAGCACCAGAACAAGAGAACACAGTCTCAAGCTGTGCCAGGGGAGGTTTAGGCTGGAGGTGAGGAAGAAATTCTTCCCAGCAAGAGAGATTGGCCCTTGGGATGTGCTGCCCAGGGAGGTGGTGGAGTCACCATCCCTGGAGGTGTTTAGGAAGAGCCTGGCTGAGGCACTCAGTGCCATGGTTTAGTTGATGAGATGGTGTTGGGTGAGAGGTTGGACTTGATGATCTCAAAGGTCTTTTCCAGCCTGGTCTATCCTATCCTATCCTATCCTATCCTATCCTATCCTATCCTATCCTATCCTATCCTATCCTATCTATCCTATCCTATCCTATCCCATCCCATCCCATCCCATCCCATCTGCTCCCCAGGGGAGGGAAAGCTAGGGAGTTTGACGTTCTGGTGGCCCTCCCAGAGATTTGGGATGGAAACACAGAACCGTAGAATAGTTTTGGTTGGAAGAGACCTTTAAGATCTTCAAGTCTACCCAGTAAGCCACCACTGCTAGATGACCACTAACCCGTGCCCCTCAGCACCACATCTACTCCTCAGCACCCCTCTACCCTGCCCTGGTGAGGCCACAACACGTCTACTGCACAGCCAATCCCTGTCTCACGTTTCTCAGACCTCCTCCACCCTGCCAAGTCTGCTTCAGATTATCAGCAGACTGATGAAAAATGCAGAGAGAGGAGGCAACTCCAGGAGGCAGCTAAGCAGGGGGACCCCCCGCCCATCTCGTCTTTACCTAGAGGGTGGTATCTGTCGTGCAGGTTGTCCCAGAGGAAGCGACCGTCTACCAAGCCGGTGAGGATGAGGTGGCTGCCGCTGGGGAGCCGGGAGTCCAGGTACTGCAGGGCTTGCAGCACGTTGGACAGCATCTCTTTGGGGGTAGTCATGTGAGCCAGCGTGTCACGGTTCCTGCGGAGGAATCACGGAGTGCAATTGCTTGGAAGAGACCTCAGAGATCAGCCAGTCCCACCCTCGCCCCAGCACTGAAGGGTCAGCACTAAACCTGGTCTCTCTAGCAACCAGCACCAGAGCAAGAGGACACAGTCACAAGCTGCCCCAGGGGAAGTTTAGGCTCGAGGTGAGGAGAAAGTTCTTCACTGTGTGTTCAAGAGGGGATTGGATGTGGCACTTGGTGCCATGGTCTAGTCATGGGGTCTGTGGTGACAGGTTGGACTCGATGATCTTTGAGGTCTCTTCCAACCTTGGTGGTACTGTGAAACCATGTCCCCGAGAGCCAGCTCCACAGGCTGCTGGAACACCCCCAGGGATGGTGACTCCAGCACTGCCCTGGGCAGAACATTCCAGTGCTTGAGAGCCTTTTCAGTGAAGATTTCCTAACATCCAGCCTGAACTTCCCCTGGGGCAGCTTGGAACCACGGTCTGGTTGATCAGTTAGGGTTGGGTGATCTGTTGGACTTGATGATCTTGGAAGTCTCTTCCAACCTGGCTGATTCTGTGGGTGAGCAGCTTAGCAGCCTGGAGGCTCTGTTCAGGCCCTTTCCCTGGAAAGTCCTTTTACCTACCCAGGCTCACAGGATACCAGGGGTTGGAAGGGACCTCTGCAGATCTTCCAGTCCAACGCCCCTGCCAGAGCAGGACCAGAGAATCCAGCACAGGTCACACAGGAACACATCCAGATGGGGCTGGAAAGGCTCCAGAGAAGGAGACTCCACAACCTCTCTGGGCAGCCTCCTCCAGGGCTCTGGGACCCTCACAGTGAAGTTCCTCCTCCTGCTGAGGTGGAACCTCCTGTGCTGGAGTTTCCATCCACTGCCCCTTGTCCTATCCCAGGGTGCAACTGAGCAGAGCCTGTCCCCTCCCTCCTGACCCCCAGCCTATAGCTATTGATAGTCATCGATTAAACCTCTTTCACAGTTTCCCAGGGAAAGGCAAACTCGATGCTTGCAGTGCTGAATGAGCTGCTGGGGAATCAGGTAGGAGCTCTTAGCAGTGAGCACTGTAGAAACAGGAGGCTTCCAAAGCACTTTTGTCCTATTTCAGTGCATTAGAAATAGGGGGGAAGGGGATAGTCTGGGGGGTGCCAAGTGCTGTGTGGGTGAACCTCATTCCCTAGCAAGGATCTGGGATTCTTCAGTGGGCTTTGCTTTGCACACAGAATCATAGTCAGAGGAGCTCCCTGGGCCTAGAGAGTTCTCTTAATGCAGTATGTGCTGCATTAAGGCTTTTCTGGTCAGGGAGAGCTGGAAAATAAAGCAGCATTAAGAGTCAGGCTGCTGCTTGTGACAGCCACCCAGGCAAGGTTCTCTGGAGATAAGGCTGGGCTTTTGCCCTTAAATTACTTCATTTTGCCTGCAGGTATTGCAGCACTTGATTTCATAAGCCCTGCTGTGATGTAAGGCCTCTCCTGCAAGCACAGAGGGCAGGGTGAGCTGAAAGGAATATTGCCATTTGGAACTCCACTTGGTTTTGTCATTCTCCACTGAAGCCATGCAAGTGTTTCAGTGCATTGCTTCACATTTCCTGTCTGTGCCAGGCCCTGACATGAAAACCCACCCAGTAGCAAGCTGTCCTGTGGGCACAGTCATTTGGGGCTCTGCCACAAGGACTTCAAGGTGCCTGGGTGAGCATCAGGGCTGCTGTGGCACCCTCACACCATCCCTCCCCGGCAGGCGGCGGCCAGTGATGGTCTCTGCCCACCAGGAAGGAGGTTTCCCTTCAGTGGCAGGTTTGGGGTTCTGGTTCTGGTTTTGTCTTTCTGCTTTCATGACTATTGTAGAAAGAGTTGGTGCAAAACCCCTCTGCGAGGGTTCGCTGGAGATGCCATAAGTGGAAGGATGGAAAAGAGAGGCTGGAGAAACGTTTCCTTACCCCAGCTGCAAGCAAAATGTGCAACACTTGCACAGCATGGGAGGCTGCTGCCTCTCATTATCCTCTTGTCTGCATGGGGCTTTTTTTGTTCAGTTCCAGGTCTGTGTGTCCCACATTTACACCTCAGTGGGCTGAGAGACACCATTGCCATCTGTCTGTATTTTTCTAGCCCCCTCCTTTGGAGACCAGAGTGTGGAGACAACTGGGAATGTGTGGCACAGGCTGCCAATTTCATCATCTTGCTCCTCTGCAAGCATCCACACCACTCCCTGCCCTGCCTTTGCATGGGATGAAACCCTGCCACTCTCACAGGGCTTTGGCTGTGTCTCTGGTGTGCTCAGCACACTGCTCTCCTTCAAAGGCGAAAGAGAGGATAAGGCCAGCAAGGCTCCACGCTGCACTTGAAAGCTGTCCTTGAAGAGGTGTTTATTTGTCAAGCTCTGGGTTTGAAGTCAAGCCTGTTGGATGCTCTGCACCCACTGTGACCTCTGTGGGGACATCAGAGCCAGGGAAGCTACACACAGGGGCTGGACACTGGAAAGATCTCTCTCTGCTCTCCATCCCACTCGATGGAAGCTGCAGCTTCTTTCCTTGCTGGAGTTAAAGGGATCAGTGCAGCCCGAGAGCCTCTTTTGATGCTGCAAATGTTTTGGCAGCAAACAGACAGCAGAGAGAATTTGAGCAGACAAAAGTGTCTCTGCCAGGTAATGGATGCTGAGACAAAAAGACAGCAGAGTTTCAGGTAATAAACACTGGGCTGGAGCAGACACATGGGCAAGGCAAAGCCCAGACTGTGCAAACTGGTGGAGCATTTCCTTTTACTTCAGGCAAGAATGGAAAGCAGTGGCAGGCACAGGGGAAGGGAAAGGACTACCCTGCAGAACGAGGAATAGAACAAAAGGAGGAGGTTCTTTGAGCTAAGCCAGGGAAGCAGCACACTTGGACCAAGCACGCAGCAGAGCCTGGCTGCAGGCAGATACAGGAAGCTATGTACAAGGAGGACGTTGGTGTGCTGGAGCATGTCCAAGGAAGGACAACAAACCCGGTGAAGGGTCTAGAGAACAGCTCTTCTGAGGAGCACCTGAGGGAACTGGTTGTCTGCTCTGGAGTGAAGGAAGCTGAGGGGAGATCTTCTCACTCTCTACAACTACCTGAAAGGAGGTGGTAGTGAGGTGGGGGTTGTTCCCTTCTCCTAAGTAACAAGTGATAGGACAAGGGAATGGCCTCAAGGGAGGTTTAGGTTAGGTGCCAAGGAACACTAGGGAAAATGTCTGCTAACCACAGAGGGGTTGGACTAAATGACCTTTGGAGGTCCCTTCCAACCCAGACCATTCTATGACTCTATAAAAATAGGCCTGGCCAGAGAACTAGGGTGTCATTCTCCAGGAAAGGTGAAGCAGTCATGCTCTCCCTCCTGCCAGGAGGTGACACACTGGGTGAGACAGATGCACAGCCTTTTAAACTCTTCCCCTCCATCCCCTCCTGTTGTTACAATTAATTTCATCTGCTAAGTTAGGAGGATTCTACTTCAGACATGCCACTGGTCACTTCATCACTGGCTTGGAAAAGAAAGACAAGCTCCAGGTTTGAGCACAGCCCTGTGAGGAGAGGCTGAGGGAGCTGGGGTTGCTTAGCCTGCAGAAGAGGAGGCTCAGGGGAGACCTTCTTCCTCTCTCCAACTCCCTGAAGGGAGGTTGTAGCCAGGTGGGGGTTGGTCCCTTCTTCCAGGCATCCAGCACCAGAACAAGAGGACACAGTCTCAAGCTGTGCCAGGGGAAGTTTAGGCTGGAGGTGAGGAGAAAGTTCTTCCCAGAGAGAGAGATTGGCCCTTGGAATGTGCTGCCCAGGGAGGTGGTGGAGTCACCATCCCTGGAGGTGTTCAGACAAGGCTTGGATGTGGCACTTGGAGCCATGGTTTAGTTAGTCAGGAGGTGTTGGGTGACGGGTTGAACTTGATGATCTCTGAAGGTCTTTTCCAGCCTTATTGATTCTGTGATTCCAGACAAGGACAGTTGGGGACAAGGACCAACACAGCTAAGGCAGCCACTTAGAGCTTTCAGCAGAAAGATAGCAATGAGGCACAGACTGAGAGCAAAGCCAGATGCCAGCACGGGGAAGCACAAAGCTCTGACACCCGAGTGCCCAAGCAGGCAGCAGCACGCTGAAGGAATGAAATCCGTGCTGCCACAGCCACACACCGAGTCGGTTCCACCTCACCCGTTGCAGACATCGTTCCCGATGGTGGCGTAGATCACCACGGCTGGGTTGTCCAGCAGCTGGTTCCTGGCCAGGCTGAAAGAGAAATGCATGCCTACAGCGATGGCAAAATGCTGCCTCCTGCTCTGGATCCCACACCCTGCTTACATGAGAGCGTATCTGGAAGCAGCCTGCTCAGATTTGGCCAATTCCCAGATGCCTTTGCTTCGACATCTGGAAAAGGAGCCCGTGGGGGCTTTTCTGGGGGGGGTTGCTTCATGGTTTGAGGCTGGGTGCCTTTAAGAAACCATAGGGAGCTGGGGGTGCTTAGCCTGCAGAAGAGGAGGCTCAGGGGAGACCTTATTATTGCTCTCTCCAACTCCCTGAAGGGAGGTTGTAGCCAGGTGGGGGTTGATCTCTTCTCCTAGGCAAGCAGCACCAGAACAAGAGGACACAGTCTCAAGCTGTGCCAGGGGAGGGTCAGGCTGGAGGTGAAGAGAAAGTTCTTCCCAGCAAGAGATTGCCCCTAGGAATGTGCTGCCCAGGGAGGTGGTGGAGTCACCATCCCTGGAGGTGTTCAGAAATGGCTTGGGTGTGGCACTGGGAGCCATGGTGTAGTTGTCAGGAGGTGTTAGGTATTAGGTGATAGGTTGGACTTGATGATCTCTGAGGTCTTTTCCAACCTGGGTGATTCTATGATTCTATGCTAGAGAACTCTGCCAAGAGGCTAGATCAGTCCTGGGGGTGGACTGGGAAGCATTATTTCATTCCCAGGATGCCTGCACCTAGCCTTTGTAAGGGGACAACACAAGCTGCCTCTTCCCCTGCCCCCTTCCAGTGCAGGCTCCCTTATCTCCCGTCTGGCATGGGGGAGGGCTTTGGCCTTGAGCATCCTGCCAGTGGCCTGGGCAAAGCTGAATTTCTAGCTGCATCATTTTGGGCCTGGCAGCAGGGAGGTATGGGTGGGGGCATTTGAGGTCTGGATTTTGGCCTGGTTTGGTGGAGGCTGGGGAAACTCTGGCCTAAGGAGGCTCTTGGATAAGCATGGCCCATGGATTTCATTGTGTTTGATGTGCTCTGTACGGCAGCCTGTGGTCCATGAACAGCACTTCCAGTTAAACTCCCAGTGACCAATCCAACCCTGGGTGGAGTTTCCCTTTAACTACCTTGAGAAGAGTTGGAGAGCTCTGTCTCACTCCTGAACCCAGACAGTTTGCTTTGGGGTGTTTGGGGGTGTGTGTTTTGGAGGGCTATGTTTTGATGTGTTAGTAAAGTTTCTTAAACATAGCTTTGCTTGTTTGTTTGTTCTTTGCTTCTCCCTTCTGCCCCTCATGGATTTGGCTTTCCACTGATTTTTTCCCCACTGACCTTCTATCTTCTTGCTGTTGTTCAGAAGCCACATCAAGTAGCTTCATTTTGAGGCAAAGGCATGAATCAAGATGGGAAGCTTTAGATGAGAGATGGGAGAGGAAAACTCTGCTTGGCTGACAACTAAGCTGCATGCAGGGTTGGCCTCAAGACAAAATCAGGATGTGGTTTGAAGTTCAGTATGAGAGGGCAAGGATTCATTACTGCTTTTCTGGAGGACAGCACAATAAATCCCTCAGGATGTGAACTGTATCAGCATCAAGCAAACTAAATCAAACCAAACTGCCCTGCAGCCCACCCAAATTCATCTGAAAATGAGAGCTCCTACCTCTCACTTCCCAGCAGCTACTCAATCATGTCCACATGATATGGGTGTCATTACAGAAGGGTTGGGCTGGATCACTTTTAAAGGTCTCTTTCAACCCCAACCGTTCTCTGATTCTCTGTGGAGACCACACCATGGACCTGCCTCTGTCTATCTACATTGATACCCATGTGATCAGGAGTCCTGTAGTCAGGACAACACAAAGCACAGAGTTAGGGGAAGGCTTGGTCTGATACCACTGGAGATGCTGATGGCTTAACTGGGTGAAGATCCAGGCCCTGGAGATGGTAACCTCCACACTTCAGTGATGAACATTGGTCAGCTACAGACTTGGGGATGTGTGCTTGGAAAGCTGCAACTGGGGGTTCCAGTTGGCAGTGGATTAAATATGAGCCAGCAGTGTGCCCAGGTGGCCAAGAAAGCCAGTGGCATCCTGGCTGGGACTAGGAACACTGTGGCCAGCAGGGACAGGGAGGAGAGTGTTCAGCTCTGGGACCCTCACCATAGGAAGGACATTGAGGGGCTGGAGCCTGTCCAGAGAAGGGCAATGAGGCTGAAGAAGGGCCTGGAGCACCTGGGCTGTGAGGAGGGGCTAAGGGAGCTGGGGGTGTTCAGTCTGGAGAAGAGGAGGCTAAGAAGAGACCTCATTGCTCTCTACAGCTCCCTGAAAGGAGGTTGGAGCAAGGAGGGGGCAGCCTCTGCTCCTTGGTGGCAAGCAACAGGACCAGGGACAATGGTTCCAAGCTGCACCAGGGGAGGCTCAGGCTGGAGGCTAGGAAATATTTCTTTCCAGAGAGGGCCCTCAACCATTGGAATGTTCTGCCCAGGGCAGTGCTGGAGTCACCACCCCTGGGGTCCAGCAGCCTGTGGAGCTGGTGCCCAGGGACATGGTTTGGTGTTGGGTCGAGGGCTGGACTGAAGGATCTCTGAGGTCTCTTCCAGCCAGATCCATTCTGTGCTTTCCACTAAAGAAAGAGGCAGCTCTCCACTAAAGAAAGAGGCAGCTCCCCAGAGCAAGGAGGCCAAGGGCAGCTGTGCTTTTTGGGGTGCCTGTGGGTGAGACATGCCTTCCAGTGCTTTGCAGGGGTGCTTGTTTTCTGAAGGAGGAGGATTCCAGCAGTGCTTCCCTGCCCCCAGCCAGCACTTCAATCCCATTAAAGACTCACCTTTTTATTAGGCAGAGGAGGTTTCCTGAGGAGCCACCTGAGCACAGGGAGAAGGAATAAGAGAAATAGGACAACATCAATGACCAACAGAACCAAGAGCAACACTCAGCTTCACTTCACGTTTCCAAGAGTGACATGTATTTAACATAGAAGGGGAACTGCAAGTTGTCTCTGTCACCTTTGGGTGCTGGCAGTAGGAAGCAAAGCTAAGATCCAGGCACCTGCTCCCTCTTCCCTGAGCCCCACCCTTCAGACTGGAGGAAATCAAATGCTTTTAAGTGCTGAGCTGTTCAGACCTGGCTTTAACTCCAGATCTGGCAGCTTATCCCTGTCTGTTGAACATAGCAGTCTCTTGTAAACCAGCCAGCCTGACTTGTCAACAGTTGATCTACTTTTACCTTCCCCTGTAAATTGCAAAGGGAGCTGTTCTCACTCTGGCTCCTGAGGCAGTGAGTGTCTCACAGCCACACCACACTGGGACTGATTCAGGTCTTAGACATAGGCACCAAGTGCCGGTTTTGACACGGCAAGAGCCCCTGCAGCAGGACTGGCAGATACAAACCAGGAGGCCTGAGAGGCTGAGCACTTCTGGAGGGGCAGCTGGAAGTGGGAAACCTACTGCAGAGCATCTGAAATAGCACTAGACACCAGAGCACCAAAGCTCTGCATTGCCTGCTCCAGACTAAGGCAAAACAGCCCGAGGCCAACTGCAGCCCTCCTGAGCAGCTCTGCATTTCAACGGCAACTCACCCAAATCACGGACTAGAGGATGCTTTGGGTTAGGAAAGGCCTTTAAAAGCCATCTAGTCCAACACCCCTGCAGTAACCAGGGGCATCTTCAAGCACATCAGGTTGCTCAAAGCCCCCTAGAGCTCCACATGGAATCTTTCTGCCACCTCTCTGGACAGCCTGTGCCAGGGTATCGCTGTGGAAAACTTTCTTCCTCACACCTAGTCTAAATCTCCTCTCTTTTAGTTTAAATCCACCAAGCTTTGTCCTGTTGCAAGAGGCCCTGTGAAAAAATGTGTCCCCTTCTTTCTTACAGATCCCCTTTCAGTGCTGAAAGGCCATGCCAAGGTCTCCCTGGAGCCTTCTCCTCTCCAGGCTGCACAACCCCGACTCTCTCAGCCTGTCCTCGCAGCAGAGCTGTTCCAGCCCTCTGATCCTGTCTGTGGCCCTTCCCTGGAGCCACTCCAGCAGCTCCATGTCTCTCCTGTGCTGAGGACTCCAGAGCTGGCCACAGCACTGCAGCTGGGGTCTCACCAGAGGGGAGTAGAGGGGCAGGATCACCTCTGCTTTTGATGCAGCCCAGGATATTGTTGGCTTTCTGGGCCGTGAGCACACCCTGCCAGCTCACATCCAGCTTTTCATCCATCAGGACCCCCAAGCAGAGCTGCTCCCAATCCCTTTGTCCCCCAGGCTGTGTTGATACTGAGCATTGCCTTGCCCCAGGTGCAGAATCCTGCACTTGTCCCTTGTGGAACCTCCTGAGGGTCACACAGGCTGACTTCTCCAGCTCGCCCAAGTCCCCCTGGATGCCATCCCATCCCTCAGCTTGGAGTCATCTGCAAACTTGCTGAGGTTGCACTCTGTCCCATTGTTTATGTCATTAATGAGGACATTAAGCATTCCTGGTCCCAGCATAGGCACCTGAGGGGCACCACTTGTTACTGCTCTCCATCTGCACATCAAAACCTTGACAAACTATGGGGATCACAAAGCAAAGACCCTCTGGATTCTATCATCCAACCAGTTCATTATCCACCAAACAGTTAACCCATCAGATGTAGAGAGAAGTTTGTTGTGGGGGCCTGAGTCTCAGGCTTTGTGGAAGCCCCAGTGGATGGAAGCAAATATTTCCTCCTCCAGGAAAGGAGCTAGGTGCACCTAAACATCTGGGAGCATCTATAACCTTCCATTTCTGTCTTGCATGAGAAAAGAATCCCCAGTCTGGAGAGCTTTTATGCATCAAGCTTTCTAGCAGGTCTTTACAGGCTATGCATGCACGTCCTGGCTGCCCAGAGCACACAAAGCAAAACCACCTGCAGTGCCAGAGCAATAGCAAATGAGGAGCTAAAAAAGGCCTTTTTGCTTTGTTAAAGACTAGCCTAAGACTGTGATTGCAAAGCAACTCACCTCCCATCACAGGACAGAAACAGGCACTTCAGAGAAGCAGCCCCCACCGCTCGGACTGCCTTTTATTCCTCAGCATGTCAACTCTCTGCCTTTTCCTTGCTCTTGCTCCTCTTGTGTTGCTCTCTCTCTCTGCTGTCCCCTCAGCTCCTCCTTTGTCTCTCTCTTCTCCTCTTCACTGCATTGTGCCTCTGAAGCTTGCTTTGAGGAGCAAACCCTGCCCCCCCCGCAGCTCTTGGGGAAAACACGTGGACAGAACATCATTAAATCCCTGCTGGATTGGTGCAGGGGAGAGATGTGAGAACTGAACCCCTAAGGGAGCAACAATACACTTGGCATTTTAATAGCAGTGCCTTTGCTGTTATCACTCACACTGATGCCAGCTGCATGGAGCAAGGAATCCTTTATGTTTTAAATAATCCAGTTCTTTCCCAGCTCAAAATGAATCTATCTGTCTGATGCTGCTCTCCTGAGGGCTGCTGTTTCACTCAAAAGCAAGAAGCTCTTTTAAGCAGCATCAGAGTCTGCAAAATCCTTAGCAAATCTGGCCCTGGAACATCACTAACTGCCAGCTGATTCTGGTTTTGTTCTGGTTAATGTCCCTTCTTCCACTTAGAGTTCAACATCCTTTTGTTAAGACATTTTTCCCTGTGTGTCCATGGTCTGGGGCTGCATCCCAGCATAAACAAACTACTGGGGTCCTCTAGAAATCAAAACTGAACTTACAAAACAGCAAGAAGCTCCTCTTGAGTGTGTATTACTTCCCCAAGTGCAGGGAGCTACAAGCAGCTCTGTGGAAAGCATCAGCAGGGGTTAAAAAGTCAAGCAAAGACATCAAGAAAGTCTTAGGATCGTCAGGGTTGGAAGGGACCTCAAGGATCAGCCAGTTCCAAGCCCCCTGCCATGGCCAGGGACACCTCACACCGCAGCAGGTTGCTCACAGCCACCTCCAGCCTGGCTGCAAACACCTCCAGGGATGAGGCTTCCACCACCTCCCTGGGCAACCTGTGCCAGGCTCTCACCACCCTCCTGGGGAACAACTTCTTCCTGACATCCAAGCTGAATCCATCCATTTCTAGTTTTGCTCCATCCCCCCAGTCCTATCACTCCCTGACACCCTCCAAAGTCCCTCCCCAGCTTTCTTGTAGCCCCCTTCAGGTACTGGAAGGCCACAATTAGGTCTCCTCAGAACCTTCTCTCCTCCAGGCTGAACACCCCCAGCCCCCTCAGTCTGTCCTCATAGCAATACGATACGATACGATACAATACAATACAATACAATACAATACAATACAATACAATACAATACAATACAATACAATACAATACACCAGGTTGGAAGAGACCTTCAAGATCATCACATCCAACCTATCAACCAATCCAACCCACCCAACAACTAACCCATGGCACCAAGCACCCCATCAAGTCTCCTCCTGAACACCCCCAATGAAGGTGACTCCACCACCTCCCCAGGCAGCACATTCCAATGGGCAATCACTCTCTCTGTATAGAACTTCTTCCTAACATCCAGCCTAAACCTGCCCTGGTGCAGCCTGAGACTGTGTCCTCTTGTTCTGGTGCTGGCTGCCTGGGAGAAGAGGCCAACCTCTGCCTGGCTACAACCTCCCTTCAGGTAGTTGTAGAGAGCAATAAGGTCACCCCTCAGTCTCCTCCAGTGTGCTCCTGTCCAAGCCATGGGCTGATAGCTCGGCCAGCAGTTTGCTGTGGGGGACGGTGTCAAAGGCCTTGCTGAGGTCCAGGTACACCACATCCACAGCCTGCCCCACATCCACCAGGTGGGTCACCTGATCACAGAAGGAGATCAGGTTGGTCAGGCAGGACCTGCCCTTCCTAAATCCATGCTGGCTGGGCCTGAGCCCCTGCCCATCCTGTAAGTGCTGTGTGATCGCACACAAGCAGAGCAGCTCCAGCCCTCTGCTCATCCTCATGGCCCTTCTCTGGACACCTTCCAGCCCCTCCAGATCCTTCCTATAACAGAGGCTCCAGAACTGGACACAGAGCTCCAGGTGTGGTCTCAGCAGAGTGGAGCAGAGGGGGGAGAATCCCCTCCCTGGCCCTGCAGGCTCTGCTTCTCTTGCTGCAGCCCAGGCTCTGCTTGGCTCTCTGGGCTGCAAGTGCTCACTGCTGGCTCCTGTTGAGCTTCTCATCCCCCAGCACCCCCAGGTCCTTTCCTTCAGGAGGGAGGGTTTAGGAAAGTGTTTTCATGGGTAAATTTTTCAAGGATGTTTTTGTGCTACAAGATGCTATCTGGGAGGACAACATTCGATGTTCTCCTGGGTCCAATCTTCTATACAGTGTTCTATACAACCTCTATCACAATACAGAATAAACCAGGTTGGAAAACACCTTTGAGATCATCCAGTCCAACCTATCACCCAACACCATCTGATCAACTCAACCATGGCACCAAGTGCCTCAGCCAGGCTCTTCTGAAACACCTCCAGGGATGGTGACTCCACCACCTCCCCGGGCAGCACATCCCAATGGCCAATCTCTCTTGCTGGGGAGAATTTCTTCCTAACATCCAGCCTAAACCTCCCCTGGCACAGCTTGAGACTGTGTCCTCTTGTTCTGCTGCTGGCTGCCTGGGAGAAGAGACCAACCCCCACCTGGCTACAACCTCCCTTCAGGGAGTTGTGGAGAGCAATGAGGTCTCCCCTGAGCCTCCTCTTCTCCAGGCTAAGCAACCCCAGCTCCCTCAGCCTCTCCTCTCAGGGTTTGTGGATCTATGATTCTCTGGCTCCAAGGCTTAGCAGGAAGGTGGATGAGAGGCACTGCTGGTAGCATCAGGGATGGCACCAGAAAGTAATTTTTTCAGGTGAAAAAGCCCATCCCAGCTCGGGATGGATCCTCTCATCATGCTGCCCCTCCGTGCAACCTCTTCTGCTGGGCGAGGTCTCTGCGTGCCAGCGGCGGAGCGCTGGGGCACAGCCTTTCTGGTCCGAAGTGCCCAGGAAATCCCCCGCCGCTCCCAAGCCAGCACCAGGGACAGCAGTGCTCCTCCCGCGCTTGCCGGCGACACGACTCGTCTGTTGGGAGGGAGAGCCTCCCAGAAACCCAAATCATCTGCCCAAGCAGAGGAACGGCTGCCAAGCCTCTGCAGCCAGCTCTCTGAAGCACGGGAATTCATTAAGCACAATAGAAGCACGGTGTGCTCATGACAGAACAGCCAAGCATCTCTGCAACCTGCTGCTGGGGGGACATCCCCTCATCCAGCCCCCAAAGGGCTAACACCACAAGCCTTCATTGGTAAGGGAGATTACTGCCATCCTTGCTCACAATCCCTGTGACAGATCCAATCAAACCCTAGCTTGGAAAAACCCCAACCATCAGGGCTCCATTTTGGTCCCCAAACGTTGGAGCTAGTCTGGGGTTTTAGTCCCAATGGGTCCATGTCCAAGTGGAGGCCAGGGACAAGTGGAGTCCCTCAGGGATCAGCCCTGGGACCAGACTTGTTTAACATCTCTGGTACCATGGACAGTGGCACTGAGTGCACCCTCAGCAGGTTTGCTGATGACACCAAGCTGTGTGGTGCAGCTGACAGCTAGAGGGAAGGGATCCATCCAGAGGGACCTGGACAGGCTGCAGAGGTGAGCCCATGACAACCTCATGAGGTTCAACAAGACCAAGGGCAAGGTCCTGCAGCTGGGTCAGGGCAGTCCCAGGCATAGGCTGGGCAGGGACTGGCTTGAGAGCAGCCCTGAAGAAAAGGACCTGGGGGTGCTGGGGGATGAGAAGCTCAACAGGAGCCAGCAGTGAGCACTTACAGCCCAGAGAGCCAAGCAGAGCCTGGGCTGCAGTAAGAGAAGCAGAGCCAGCAGGGCCAGGGAGGGGATTCTCCCGCTCTGCTCCACTCTGCTGAGACCCCACCTGGAGCTCTGTGTCCAGTTCTGGAGCCTCTGTTACAGGAAGGATCTGGAGGTGCTGGAAGGTGTCCAGAGAAGGGCCATGAGGATGAGCAGAGGGCTGGAGCTGCTCTGCTATGAGGACAGACTGAGGGAGTTGGGGTTGCTCAGTCTGGAGAAGAGAAGGCTCTGAGGAGACCTAATTGTGGCCTTCCAGGATGTGAAGGGGGCTCCAAGAAAGCTGGGGAGGGACTTTTGAGGGTGTCAGGGAGTGATAGGACTGGGGGGAATAGGAAAAAACCCTAGAAATGGGTGGATTCAGATGGGCAGGGACACCTCACACCAGATCAGTTTTGAAGGCCAGGCTGGATGTGGCTGTGAGCAACCTGCTGCAGTGTGAGGTGTCCCTGCCCATGGCAGGGGGTTGGAACTGGCTGAGCCTTGAGGTCATCATATTGGACTCTGCCCATCTGTCCAGCCTGGCAAGGTCCCTCTGCAGAGCTCTCCTACCCTCTGGCAGATCAACTCCTGCCCCCAGCTTGGTGTCCTCTGCAAACTTACTGACGGGGGACCCAATCCCCTCGCCCAGAAGGAAGCTGCCGAGTTCCACAAGTGCTGTTCTCTACTTTTCCATCAGACAGACGTGTAACCAGGGAGGGGTTCCCTGGGGCAGCACCACCCCCAGCAAGGCAAGGCTGTAAGAGAGAGCAGGAAGGCCATACCGTTCTGGGAGATGTTCTGCAGGTCCCTGTGGTTGCAGCGGTTCCTGCTGCGCAGGCGCAGGTACACCGAGTCCGTCCAGCCCCTGCAACACAGCGAGCGCGCGGTCAGCTGCTGAGCCCAGGAGCCCGGGCAGAGCGCAGCTGAGGCCCAAAAGGAAGCACGGACGCGTGGAATGGGCTGGCTTGGAAGGCACCCCCGGAGGCAAGGGATGCCCAGTCCAACTCCCTCAGGTGCTCCTCATAAGCCATGTGGCCCAGGCCCTTCTCCAGCCTCGTGTTTGGTTATTCATAGAATCAATAAGGTTGGAAAAGACCTCAGAGATCAAGTCCAACCATTGGAGGTAGTCAGGAGGAGTTCATAGAATAGATTCATAGAATCACCAAGGTTGGAAGAGACCTCAAAGATCATCAAGTCCAACCTGGCACCCAACACCTCATGCCTACTAAACCATGGCACCAAGTGCCACGTCCAATCCCCTCTTGAACACCTCCAGGGATGGTGACTCCACCACCTCCCTGGGCAGCACATCCCAAGGAGACTTGATGGGGTGCTTGGTTGTATGGTTTAGTTGATTAGGTGGTGTTAGATGATAGGTTGGATGTTAGGTTGGATGTGATGATCTTGAAGGTCTCTTCCAACCTGGTCTGGTCTGGTCTGGTCTATTCCATTCCATTCCATTCCATTCCATTCCATTCCATTCCATTCCATTCCATTCCATTCCATTCCATTCCATTCCATTCCATTCCATTCCATTCCATTCCATTCCATTCCATTCCACCTCCTGACAACTCAACCATGGCTCCAAGTGCCACATCCAATCCCCTCTTGAACATCTCCAGGGATGGTGACTCCACCACCTCCCTGGGCAGCACATCCCAGTGGCCAATCACTCTTGCTGGGAAGAACTTTCTCCTCCTCATTTTCTCTGGCTGGTGGGTTTAGCCTTGTGGTTAGTTTTTGGGAAGGCTTTCAAGGACTGGGGTTTAAATATTGAGGGTTTTTTCATTAAATTGTGCTGCTGATAGAATCTGAGAATGGTTTGGGTTGGAAGGGACTTCCAGAGGTCATCCAGTCCAACCCCCTCTGCAGTCAGCAGGGACATCCTCCACGCGATCAGGTTGCCCAGAGCCCTGTCTAGCCTCACCTTGAATATCTCCAGGGATGAGGCCCCAGCTGCCTCCCTGGGCAACCTGTTGCAGTGTTCCACCACCCTCGTGGTGCAGAACTTGTTCCTAACATCCAATCTAAATCTGCTCTTCTCTAGTCTGAGGCCACTGCCCCTGGTCCTGCCACTGCAGGCCTTTGCAAAGAGTCTCTCTGCGTGTCCTGTCTCTGAGCAGCTCTGTGCCCTGGTTATGCATTCCTTTCTATTTCACCACATCTCCAGGGTGGGGTTTTTTTTGGTGGTCAAAACTTCTTCCAATCTTGGCCACTCAGGCCTAAAATGGCAGCCAAGTTGTTCCCTCAGAAACTCTAAGCTGATGGAGAGTTTCACTGATATGGTTCCATCCAGGATGCTTCTTTTTGTCCAGAGGAGGTGTTTAAACAAAATCTTGGTGTTACAGATCATTTATCAAGGCACTCCTGCTGATTGCTCACTAATTGCCTTTCCAATTGGTCATTATGGAACAGTAAATAAAAGGGAGGAAATATTGGCAGAGCATTTGTTTCCCAGCACCATGAGTCTTGGATGGATTGGGCTGAAAACAGGTTATGCTTGACTGTGGTTGGCCCTCTCCTTCACTTTGCACTGCTGGGGGAAATGAAGATGCAAATGGAAAGGGTAACAGCCTGAAGGGAAGCTGGGGAGAAGGCCAGAGTCCCACCCACGACTGCATGATCATCATCTCTATCAGGGCTGCTGATTCTGTGCATGAATTTCGACCCCAAAGGAATCAGATCACACAGAGTGCTGTTATCTGCTGCAGCAAGGCCAGAGGAGGCCACAAAGATGATCCAAGGGCTGCGACACCTCTGCTCGGAGGACGGGCTGAGGGAGCTGGGGGTGTTCAGCCTAGAGGAGAGAAGACTCTGGGGGGACCTCAGAGCTGCCTTCCAATAGCTGAAGGGATCCTACAGGGAGGCTGCAGAGGGACTTTTCATGAGGGTGTCTAGAGACAGGACAAGGGGAATGGTTTGGAGCTGAGGCAGAGCAGGGTTAGACTGGAGCTGAGGAAGAAGTTCTTCAGCAGAAGGGTGGTGAGACTCTGGAATAGGCTGCCCAGGGAGGTCTTCTTCCTGGGGGTGTTGAAGGCCAGGCTGGATGAGGCCTTGAGCAGCTGAGCCTAGTTGAGAAGAGTCCCTACCCATAGTGGGGAGGTTGGAGAAGATGATCTCTGAGGTCCCTTCCAGCCTGAGCCATTCTATGGTCTGAAATAGCATGGCTTAGGAACAGCAAACTTGGGCAAACACAGAGAAACAGAAGACAATGCCAAGTTTTGAAACCAGCACTAAAACACGTGAATACCTGCAGGAAACACATGGTTACATCACCCAGGCACGGGGCAAGGGGCTGCACAAGAAACCAGCTCCTTGGGTCTCATCATAGCAGGTGGGTGGTTAGGTTGGGTGATAGGTTGGACTTGCTGATCTCTAGGGTCTTTCCCAACCTTACTGATTCTATGATCTCTTGGCTAACCTCCAGTCAGCTGGGTCCTCCCTGATTAGCCAGGACTGCTGGTAAATGATGGAAAGCAGCTTGGGGTATTGAGGGCTTGTAATATTGCAAGACATTCTTGGCAGGGGTTGAAACTAGGTCATCTTGGAGGTCCCTTCCAACCCAGACTGTTACTTGATTTTCTAAGGGTTGGCTTTGCTGCAGGCTCTGAGAGAGGAGGCTGCTTAAATCTTTTCTGATGGCTTGGCAAGCAGTGTCCCACCCTAAAGCATACACTCTGGGAATGGAGCTGAGGCTGGGAGCCTGAGTTTCACACAAGGAGGCAACAAGAGGAAGGCAAGTCAGACAAGGAGGCAACAAGAGGAAGGAAAATGACACAAGGAGGAAACAAGAAGGAGGAAAATCAGACAAGGAGGAAACAAAGAAGAAGGAAAATCAGACAAGGAAGGGAAAAAAGGGAAGGAAAACGACACAAGGAGACAAAAAGGAAGCAAACCCAGAAGTGTATGGTGCAACAGATATTTTTTTCCTGGTCTTGAAGCTCTTCAGGCCTGACTCATGCTGGGTTTGGCATCTCACTGTGTTAATGACCTCTCCTAGACATACAATACACAAATCATCTGAAACTGGGGCCAGAGCAGGCGCTGTTAATTGCTGCACCCTTCAGTTCTGGCAGGAGTCAAGAGCCTCTAGCTGCTGGCCAGAAAGAGGATTAGGAAGAACAATGATTTTTCCCTTGTAACTCTACAGTCCAAACTGCAGGCAGCTCAAGGGGGGTTGGGGGTTGTTTGTTTTTTCCTTTGTGTTTGGACTTTGGTTTTCATCCCCTCTTTATTTTCCACCTATCACTAAATCCTTCCCCCTGCACACGAGCCAAGGTAAGGTAGCAAATTAGGTCACAGCTGCTTCCAAGCTCTTCTTTCCTCTAGATGTGTCAAAAGGGGGGGGAAAGATTGTCCCAAAAGAGGACACATCATCATGAAACGAGCCTGGGGTTGTTATAAATCTATCCCACTGTTTCAGCAGCAAAAAAAGGAAGCAGGAGGAAGAGGAAGAAAACCTATGTAAAGGGAAATGCTGATTTGTCATAGAGTTGTCAGGGTGGGAAGGGAGCTCAAGGATCAGCCAGTTCCAACCCCCCTGCCATGGGCAGGGACCCCTCACACTAGATCACTTCTGTTTGTTTTAGCAAGGCTCCTCTTTTCCCTGCCCCAGAACTTGGAGCAAAGTGATGTTGTTCTATTTATTGATGTATTTATTGATTTTCCCCCCACCTCCCCCTTAAATTCCAATTTGAGCAGCTTTAAAACCTACCCTGACTTCCAGGAAGGCTGGGCCAGAGAGCTGTGCATTGTTTGGGTATTTAAAAGAGTTTTAGGGTCACAGAATCAATAAGGCTGGAAAAGACCTCCGAGATCAGCAAGGCAACCTGTCACCCAACACCTCCTGACAACTAAACCCTGGCTCCAAGTGCCACATCCAATCCTTTCTTGAACACCTCCAGGGATGGTGACTCCACCTCCTCCCTGGGCAGCACATCCCAATGGACAATCTCTCTTGCTGGGAAGAACTTTCTCCTCACCTCCAGCCTAAACCTCCCCTGGCACAGCTTGAGACTGTGTCCTCTTGTTCTGGTGCTGGGTGCCTGGGAGAAGAGGCCAACCCCCACCTGGCTACAGCCTCCCTTCAGGGAGTTGTAGAGAGCAAGAAGGTCTCCTCTGAGCCTCCTCTTCTGCACCCCCAGCTCCCTCAGCCTCTCCTCATGGGGCTGTGTTTGTGATTTTAGGAGCAGAAGCAGAGCTAAACCCACCCTCCAGGCCCCCCAAACCAAACACCACCACCCAAAAAGAAGCATTTTGAAAGGGAAAAAAAAATGCAGAATACAGAGTCAGCTCACAGAGAGTGCTGCTGTGCTATCTGCTGGAGCAAGGCCAAAGGGGGGCCACAGAGCTGGTCCAAGGGCTGCACACCTCTGCTAGGAGGATAGGCTGAGGGAGCTGTATGCTGCATTTTGTCCCCTTTCAGCCTGTTTTGTTTGGGGGATTTTGTTGTGGTTTGGTTTGGCTTTGTTGTTGTTGGCTTTGTTTTGTGTGGGTTTTCCTCTGGTCTGGGGGTTTTGTTTGTTTTGAGTGTGGGCTTTTTTTCTTTGTTGGTTTGGGGTTTGTGTTTCTTTTCTTGCTGTGTTTTCAGGGACCCTGAGCCTTGCAGTGGCTTGGGAGCTCTGCCTGTCCTCTTACCCGATGGTGGAGTTCATAAAGCCAGTGAACTCTGAGAACTGGGGCCAGTCAAGCTCATCACTGAAAGCCATTGGGAGATTATCAAAGGATTTCTGAAAGAGAAATGCTCAAATCAACGTGGGTTCACACAAAAAAGCCCTCCCAGCAACCTCAAGTACTTCTTAGCTGGAGCAGTAGCAGTCACAGGATACACACCAGCTTGGAAAAGACCTCAGAGATCATCGAGTCCAACCTATCACCCAACACCATCTGATCAGCCAGGCTCTTTTTAAACACCTCCAGGGATGGTGACTCCACCACCTCCCTGGGCAGCACATCCCAAGGGCCAATCTCTCTTTCTATGAAGAATTTCTTCCTCACCTCCAGCCTAAACTTCCCCTGGCACAGCTTGAGACTGTGTCCTCTTGTTCTGGTCCTGCTTGCCTGGGAGAAGAGACCAACCCCCACCTGGCTACAACCTCCCTTCAGGGAGTTGGAGAGAGCAAGAAGGTCTCCCCTGAGCCTCCTCTTCTGCAGGCCAAGCAAGCCCAGCTCCCTCAGCCTCTCCTCACAGGGATGTGCTCCAGACCCCTCCCCACCTTTGTTGCCCTTCTCTGGACACCTTCCAGCAACTCAGCATCTTTCCTAAACTGAGGAGCCCAGAACTGGACGTAGGACTCAAGGTGTGGAGTTGTTACAGCTGTAGCAGCAATTATTTGTGCATATACTGAGGAAGCTGACTCCTGTCAGAAGGGAGAGAAAAGCAGAAGTGATGTCTGGGGGTGACTCTTGTAAGATGGGCTTAGCAAGAGACAGAGGAAGGAAAAGCAGCAGGGCTGCCTTGTTGCAAACCCCCTGTCTTGGGGTGCCAGTGCCACTGGGGTGATGAATGGTTGTGAGAACCCTGCTCCACCATGGGGTTCCAGAAGTGCAGAGAGTAGAGAACCTCAGAAGTCCTTCATTACAGCACTGCAGAATCCCCAGCATCACAGAGTGTCCCTAGCAGAAGTCATCCCAGAAGCCCTTAACAGAAGTATGAGTCCCTAGCAGAATCCCTAACCCAATCTCAGAGTCCGAAGTCCCTAACCCAATTTCTCCCGAGCAGAATCTCCCTCTTGCCCAAAGCAGCTGATTCTTAGCTACTTTCCGATCTTTCACATTAAGCCACTTAACCAACAGAACTCATCCCCCTGTGCAAGCCCCTGGGAAAGGTGCTGAAAATCGCTGCCTCTAAAGAGACAAATCCTGTGCCTCCCCAAGTCCAGCTTCTGCAGGGTGTTTGCTTCTGGCACTCACACAGAAAGAAGTTGGCAGCTTGTGGTTGTTTGCAGAAAGAGCTGCTGCCACCTGTGTGAATCACACCTCCTGGCACCCTCTCCTGAGAGAGCCCAGAGCTCCTGCTGCAGAGCAGCGCCTGCTGCAAGCGCGGGCTGCCGCGGCGGTACCTGCCCGCCCAAAGCTGGGGCTCCTGGGCACGGGAAGAGACGGCAGAGAGATGTCCCCACTGTGTATGGCAGAGAGACTGTGGGGGAGCCACTTGAAGCTCCCTTACCCTCTCCAGTAGGATGAACTGTGAGCATCCCACCCCTCAAACATCTCTGCCTGACCCTCACTGCAGTTTCCAGTGCTGGCACTGAATGGAGCAAAACTAGAAGTGGGGAGATTCAGATTGGATGTCAGGAAGAAGTTGTTCCCCATGAGGGTGGTGAGAGACTGGCACAGGCTGCCCAGGGAGGTGGTGGAAGCCTCATCCCTGGAGGCTTCGAAGGCCAGGCTGGATGTGGCTGTGAGCAACCTGCTGCACTGTGAGGTGTCCCTGCCCATGGCAGGGGGTTGGGACTGGCTGAGCCTTGAGGTCCTTCCAACCCTGACAATTCTATGAAAGATCCCTGAGCATGGCAGGGACCAGGGAGCAAAACACAGAGCCTCCCATAACCTTCCCACACAAACTGATTCAACCTTGACCCTCTTCTGCTTTTGCTGGCAGTAGTCCCTGATGCTTCCTTTCAACCACTGCCTCTGCAAAATGCAGATGCATGCTGTGGTGCACATCCAAACCAGGGTGCCCTCTTTGTTTCCACTTTGATTCCTCAACCTGTCAACACTCAGGAAGGGTGAGAAAAATGGCCTCAGGATATTGCACCACCTCTGAAGGATGAGGACAGGGAGTAAATTTCCAGCTTGCCCTAGCCTGGGATATGCTCACAAAGACAACAGCATCAATCCAGAGTGCCCACACTGAAAAACTGCTGATATAAAAAAAGGGTAATAACCACAAGAAGGTCAAAACATGAAACCCAACTTACAGGCTGCTTCACTCCCTCTAATTTATGAGCTTCATTTTCTTCTCAAAGAATTGTGGGGCTTTCTGAAAGCCTCACTGCTATCAACAGCAAGCAGGTGGAGAACTCTTTCTTCACAAGGGTCAGAGGTAACTGAGAAGCCAGGAAGGAGCTCAGTCTTCCAGCCCCACCAGTCCCAGAATGATTCCTTAGGTGAATGGGAGGAGGAGAGGGAGGAGGAGAGGGAGGAGGAGAGGGAGGAGGAGAGGGAGGAGGAGAGGGAGGAGGAGAGGGAGGAGGAGAGGGAGGAGGAGAGGGAGGAGGAGAGGGAGGAGGAGAGGGAGGAGGAGAGGGAGGAGGAGAGGGAGGAGGAGAGGGAGGAGGAGGAGAGGGAGGAGGAGAGGGAGGAGGAGAGGGAGGAGGAGAGGGAGGAGGAGAGGGAGGAGGAGAGGGAAGGGTTGTAGCAGGGAAGAAATCCTGAAGCCAAGCCCTAAGCAGCCTAATGCAGAGCAGATGCCAGTTTAAAGCATGTAACAGCATATTTGACCTATTTAGAGTAGACCTGCATTAGCTAATGAGGTGAAAATGGGTCTGGTTTAATTATCCTTCAGTTGCTTCTCTCATATATATATATAGAGAGAGAGTAGAGTAGAGTAGAGTAGAGTAGAGTAGAGTAGAGTAGAGTAGAGTAGAGTAGAGTAGAGTAGAGTAGAATAGAATAGAATAGAATAGAATAGAATAGAATAGAATAGAATAGAATAGAATAGAATAGACCAGACCAGACCAGACCAGACCAGACCAGGTTGGAAAAGACCTTTGAGATCATCCAGTCCAACCTCTCACCCAACACCATCTGATCAACTCAACCATGGCACCAAGTGCCTCATCCAGGCTCTTCCTAAACACCTCCAGTGATGGTGACTCCACCACCTCCCTGGGCAGCACATCCCAATGGCCAGTCTCTCTGGCTGGGAAGAACTTTCTCCTCACCTCCAACCTCCAGAGCAGAGAGGAAGGAGAACCAGAACAAGAGGACACAGTCTCAAGCTGTGCCAGGGGAGGTTTAGGCTGGAGGTGAGGAAGAAATTCTCCCCAGCAAGAGAGATTGTCCATTGGGATGTGCTGCCCAGGGAGGTGGTGGAGTCACCATCCCTGGAGGTATTTAGGAAGAGCCTGGATGAGGCACTTGGTGCCATGGTTGAGTTGATCAGATGGTGCTGGGTGATAGTTTGGACTGGATGATCTCCAAGGTCTTTTCCAACCTGGTTAGTTCAGTTCTGTTGCATTGCATTGCATTCCATTCCGTTCCATTCCATTCCATTGCATTGCATTCCATTGCATTGCATTGCATTGCATTCCCTCTCGACCTACTGATCACATTCTTTTTAGTGCACCTGAGGTCAGCCTTGGCCTTCATGGCCACAGGGGCTCATTGCTGGCTCACTGTGAGCCCTCCTTCTGCACTGCATCACACAGCAGCTTATTGGTTTGTGAGAGGCCAATGATAAGAGGACAGTAAGAGCCTGATAAGAGCAGGAAATCCAAACTGCACTGTATAACAGCTTCCTACCAGTGGGCTTCGAGATGAATGGCCAGGCACCGGCATTCCAGAGCCGCTCGGCACGAACCCCAGCTGCTCACCCCTGTGCTAATCATGCAGTGAACCAAAGGACACCCTGAGCCTGCTTCAGGGAGGAAATCTCTCCTTCTCACTCTCTCATCCAGGGTTACTGCTCCTTTGCATGGCAGACCACGTGCAGCACAACCAGGGAGAGCAACCCCTCCTCAGAGCCTCTTAACCAAATTCTCAGCATCTGTCCTGGAAAATTATTTCCTCATCTAATGAGCTTTAAAACAGGAATCGAGGGCTGCTGCTGCTGCTGCTGCTGCTTGCAGTGCTGATGAACAGCAGAGCCCACAGCATCATTACCAAGGGTAAATGTCACTGTACATTTCATGTGTAAACACCTGTCTGTGTGAACATACATAAAGCTAACTATGAGCAAGAAATATGCAACATATATAAAGCATAAAAAATAGATATATACAAACATACAGGGGGAAACCCCCGTGACAAGCAGTCAGATAAAGCACTTAGTGCATCTGAATGAAGAGTCACACAACTTCTTCTTTGAAACTCCTGGACAGGGAGGGCGTTGAGGGGAAAGTCCTGTTTGGAATTCCATTTAGAGGGCTGAGGTTCCACTGAAATGGAAATGAAAGCTTTGAACTGTGGCTTCAGCACTCACTGTAGGGGAAACCATTCCACAAACTCATTTTTCCCTGTGTCTTATCAGAGAACTGTTGGCAGAATCAAAGCAGAGTGTCTCGAGTTGGGCAGCATGGGGGAACAGCAGGTAGACAAAGTGAATCATAGAACCAATAAGGTTGGAAAAGACCTTCAGAGATCATCGAGTCCAACCCGTCACCCAACACCTCCTGACAACTAAACCATGGCTCCAAGTGCCACATCCAAGCCTTTCTTGAACACCTCCAGGGACAGGGACTCCACCACCTCCCTGGGCAGCACATCCCAAGGGCCAATCGCTCTTGCTGGGAAGAACTTCTTCCTCACATCCAGCCAGAACCTCCCTTGGCACAGCTTGAGACTGTGTCCTCTTGTTCTGGTGCTGGCTGCCTGGGAGGAGAGACCAACCCCCACCCGGCAACAACCTGCCTTCAGGGAGTTGGAGAGAGCAAGAAGGTCTCCCCTGAGCCTCCTCTTCTGCAGGCTAAGCAACCCCAGCTCCCTCAGCCTCTCCTCACAGGGCTGTGCTCCAGACCCCTCCCCAGCTTCGTTGCCCTTCTCTGGACACCTTCCAGCATCTCAACATCTTCCTCAACTGAGGAGCCCAGAACTGGACACAGGACTCAAGGTGTGGCCTAACCAGTGCTGAGCACAGGGCACAATGACTTCCCTGCTCCTGCTGGCCACACTGTTCCTGCTGCAGGCCAGGATGCCCTTGGCCTTCTTGGCCACCTGGGCACACTGCTGGCTCCTGTTCAGCCTATTGTCAACCACTACCCCCAGGAAAAACTCTTTAATGCTCTGCACTCCAGCTCCTGACATTGAACCTTCTGCTTCTGCATGGCATCACCAGCCCTTGATCCACCCAGTTAGTGGACCAGCAAGGTCCAAGCCACAGAACTGCTTTCTAAACCCTCATTACAGTGACAGTAAAACAGTGACATAGTCTAAAGCTATTTGTACCCACATGGCTCTGCCACCAGCTTCACCGCCAGAATCATCATCACCATCAGCTTCATTACCAGCTGTATTAGACAAGATAATCTCCATTATCATTAGTGCTAATTTATTGTGCTCCCCATCAGCTCTGTCATCAGTGTCACTCATCTATTCAGTGCTCATGAGCGTTTAACAAAGACAAACAACTGCTCAGCTGCAGCACCCAAATCTGCTCAGCTCTGGGAGCCAGAGTGAGAAAACACACAAAGCTCTCAGGGCTCCCTCAGCACCACAGCTGCTGACACTTGGGAAGAAGGACTGGCTTCCAGGAAATGGCCATGGCCTTCCTCTACAGAGGCCAGGGCAGGAGGGGCAGGTTGGCACCAGGGAAGGTGAAAGGAAGAGAAGGCTTCTGTAAATCCTGTGAAGAGAAGGCTCTGAGGAGACCTAATTGTGGCCTTGCAGGATCTGAAGGGGGCTACAGGAAAGCTGGGGAGGGACTTCTGAGGGTGTCAGGGAGGGATAGGACTGGGGGGATGGGCAAAACTAGAAATGGGGAGATTGAGATTGGATGTGAGGAAGAAGTTGTTCCCCAGGAGGGTGGTGAGAGCCTGGCACAGGTTGCCCAGGGAGGTGGTGGAAGCCTCCTGCCTGGAGGTGTTTGCAGCCAGGCTGGATGTGGCTGTGAGCAACCTGCTGTGGTGTGAGGTGTCCCTGCAGGGGGGAAGGGGGTTGGAACTGGCTGATCCTTGAGGTCCCTTCCAACCCTGACCATTCTATAATCCTATGATCCTTTGACTCTGGCCCCTGCAGCATCCTTCTCTCTAAACTTTAGGGACATGGATTAGATGTTTGGTGGATAATGAATTGGGTGGTTGCATCCAGAGGGTAGTAGCCCATGGTTTGATGTGCAGATGGAGAGCAGTAGACAAGTGGTGTCCCTCAGGTGTCTGTACTGGGACCAATGGGACTGACTGCAAGTCTGCAAATGCAGTGCAGCTGACACACCTGAGGGATGGGATGGCATCCAGGGGGACTTGGACGAGCTGGAGAAGTCAGCCTGTGTGACCCTCAGGAGGTTCCACAAGGGACAAGTGCAGGATTCTGCACCTGGGGCAAGGCAATGCTCAGTATCAACACAGCCTGGGGGACAAAGGGATTGGGAGCAGCTCTGCTTGGGGGTCCTGATGGATGAAAAGCTGGATGTGAGCTGGCAGGGTGTGCTCACGGCCCAGAAAGCCAACAATATCCTGGGCTGCATCAAAAGCAGAGGTGATCCTGCCCCTCTACTCCCCTCTGGTGAGACCCCAGCTGCAGTGCTGTGGCCAGCTCTGGAGTCCTCAGCACAGGAGAGACATGGAGCTGCTGGAGTGGCTCCAGGGAAGGGCCACAGACAGGATCAGAGGGCTGGAACAGCTCTGCTGCGAGGACAGGCTGAGAGAGTCGGGGTTGTGCAGCCTGGAGAGGAGAAGGCTCCAGGGAGACCTTGGCATGGCCTTTCAGGGGGTCTTTAAGAAAGAAGGAAACAATCTTTTCAGCAGCACTTGTTGCAACAGGACAGTTTGTGATGGTTTTACACTAAAATCAGTGAGATTCAGAACAGATAGAAGGAAGAAAAAAACGTACAGTGAGGGTGGTGAAACACTGGCACAGGCTGCTCAGAGGGGTGGTGGAAGCAAAGGACAGGAACATACCTGTGGGTTTATATCCTCCTCCCAGCTGCACTTGGCTGGAATGATCTTTTCTCCTCCTTTATTTCCTTTCACACCAGTGAAGTGCAACAGCTGAGGCTCAGCACAATTCACAGCCAGGCACGTTTTGTTGCTGTTTGCAAACGGGCAGTGCTGGGATGCTGCCCAAAGACAGCCTTCAGCCCGGCAGTGGTATTTTGTGGTCACTACTGAAACCCTTCCCATTAGGACAAGTCGGTTCTACACCCTTGGATGGCCCTCGACCACCTGCAGGTGTATCTAACAAGCCTCAGAGCCAGAGCACTGGAGTTACTAAACCTCTTCACATATGCCACAGAAGAGGGACCACAACCCAGGCCATGTCATTTCTAAGCCAGGTGCCTGAACCAAAAGTTCCCAGCCTGTCAGCAGGGTCACTTCTGCAGCACTTGCACAGCATGGAGCTGCAGGATCACAGGCTCACAGGATGTTAGGGGCTGGAAGGGACCTCTGCAGATCTTCCAGTCCAACCCCCTGCCAGAGCAGGAGCAGAAAATCCAGCACAGGTCACACAGGAACACATCCAGATGGGTCTGGAAAGGCTCCAGAGAAGGAGACTCCACAACCTCTCTGGGCAGCCTGCTCCAGGGCTCTGGGACCCTCACAGTGAAGAAGTTCCTCCTCCTGCTGAGGTGGAATCTCCTGTGCTGGAGTCTCCATCCATTGCCTCTTGTGCTATCCCAGGGTGCAACCTAGCAGAGCCTGTCCCCTGCCTCCTGGCCCCCAGCCCTCAGATATTGATAGATACTGATCAGATCTCCTCTCAGCTTTCTCCTCCCCAGACTAAACAGCCCCAGGTCTCAGCCTCTCCTCACCAGCAGTGCTGCAGACCCTTCAGCATTCTGGCAGCCCTCCCCTGGGCTCTCTCCAGCAGACCCCTGTCCCTCCTGAACTGGGGAGCCCAGAGCTGGATGCAGTATTGCAGGTGAGGTCTCAGCAGGGCAGAGCAGAGCTGTGCCAGCAAGGCTGCTAATGGCAGGAGTGATCCTGCAGACAGCACTGCTCTCCTTGAGCCGCCAGCAGGTGCCTGGAAAGCCAGATGTCCTGGTCTGTGTCCCTGGCACAGCTCTGGGCTGCCAGAGCCAGCCTCTTCCCTGACCCAATTGCACAGACGCTGGAGGAGTGGCAGCAGCGCAGGGCTGTGCCTTTTAACCTTCAGAAGAGCAGCGGTGGGAGGGGACTGACAGTGGGAGAGCACCAGTGTAAATCCCAGGGCAATGAGGCACTGTGGGCAGTTGTAGGCTGCACCTCTACAATTTTCCACAGATCTTGAACAGGAAGTGGTGAAAATGCAAACAAATCACTACTGGGTGTAAAAAGGAAAATAGAATCACAGAATCAATAAGGTTGGGAAAGACCTCAGAGTCCATCAAGTCCAACCTGTCACCCACCACCTCATGACTACTAAACCATGGCTCCAAGTGCCACATCCAATCCCCTCTTGAACACCTTCAGGGATGGAGACTCCACCACCTCCCTGGGCAGCACATCCCAAGGGCCAATCTCTCTTGCTGGGAAGAACTTTCTCCTCACCTCCAGCCTAAACCTCCCCTGGCACAGCTCGAGACTGTGTCCTCTTGTTCTGGTGCTGGCTGCCTGGGAGAAGAGACCAACCCCCACCTGGCTACAACCTCCCTTCAGGAGGTTGGAGAGAGCAAGAAGGTCTCCCCTGAGCCTCTTCTCCAGGCTGAGCAACCCCAGCTCCCTCAGCCTCTCCTCCCAGGGCTGTGCTCCAGACCCCTCCCCAGCTTTCTTGCCCTTCTCTGGACACATGCAAGAGTCTCAATGTCTTTCTTGAACTGAGGAGCCCAGAACTGGACACAGGACTGAAGGAGTGGCCTAACCAGTGCTGAGCACAGGGCAGGATGACTTCCCTGCTCCTGCTGGCCACACTATTCCTGATGCAGGCCAGGATGCTATTGGCCTTCTTGGCCACACTGCTGGCTCATGTTCAGCCTACCATCAACCAGTACCCCCAAGGTCCCTTTCTGCCTGGCTGCTGTCCAGCCACTCCAGCCCCAGGCTGTAGCACTGCCTGGGGTTGCTGTGACCACAATGTTGGGAGGAGGGGGATTTTCAAGCCACCACACTGCAGCAGCCCAAAGGTGAGTGCTCACCGCTGACATCTCCGTGACCGTCATCCACTCGGGCGGGATGTGGAAGTGAGCGCCGGCCGAGTCTCCCAGCAGCACCACCCCTCGGGAGCCTGCACCTAATTAACACATCTCATTAGCTGCAAGAACAGGAGCAGCAGACTGCAGCCAGCTGTGGAGAGCACTGCTTAAAGAGCAACAGCAGTGGCAGCTGATGGGAGCACAGGAAGTTCAGAGAGTCACAGAATGTTAGGGGCTGGAAGGGACCTTGACAGCTCATCCAGTCCACCCCCCTGCCAGAGCAGGAGCACCTAGAGCAGGTCACACAGCAACACAGCCAGGTGGGTTTTGAATGTCTCCAGAGAGGGAGACTCCACACCCCCCCTGGGCAGCCTGCTCCAGGGCTCTGTCACCCTCACAGGGAAAAAAGCCTTCCTCCTGTTTCCATGGCACTTCCTCTGCCTCAGCTTCCACCACTGCCCCTTGTGCTGGCTGTGGGCATCCCCCAGCAGAGCCTGGCTCCAGCCGCTGGGCATCACCCTGCACAGCTTTAGCAACAGCAATGAGGTCACCTCTCAGGTTCCTCCTCTCCAAGCTACAGAGCCCTCAGCACCCTCAGGCTCCCCTCATATGGGAGATGTTCCACTCCCCAAATGATCTTTGTGGCTCTGTGCTGGACTCTCTCAAGCAGTTCCCTGAAGTCTTTCTGGAACTGAGGGGCCCAGAACTGGACACAATACTCCAGAGGTGGCCTCAGCAGGGTCACATCTGTAGTACTGGCCACACCACCCTACACACAGGCGAAATGTTTAGAGCCTGCAGGGGGCTGGAACTGGGTGGTCTTTAAGCTCCCTTCCAACCTAAACCACTCCATGATTCTATGACCTTTTTTGCTCCATTTGCAGTACAACAACTGGGGGCTGGGCATGGAAAACAGGGAGAAGTCTTGCTGATCAGAAAAAAGTCCTGGTTGTGTCCCAGCCTGGCTGTATTATTTCATGGAATCATAGAATGGTCCAGGCTGGAAGAGACCTCCAAAGGTCACCCAGTCTGCAGTGAGCAGGGACATCCTCCACATCCTCCACTAGATCAGGTTGCCCAGGGCCTTGTCCAGCCTCACCTTGAATATCTGCAAGGATGGGGCCTCAACCACCTCCCTGGGCACCCTGTGCCAGTGTTCCACCACCCTCATGGGGAAGAACTTCTTAGAATCATAGAATCAGTCAGGGTTGGAAGGGACCTCAAGGATCATCTAGTTCCAAGCCCCCTGCCATGGGCAGGGACACCCCACACTAGATCAGGCTGGCCAGAGCCTCGTCCAGCCTGGGCTTAAACACCTCCAGGCACGGGGCCTCAACCACCTCCCTGGACAACCCATTCCAGGGCTTCACCACTCTCATGGGGAAGAACTTCCTCCTCAGGTCCAGCCTGAACCTCCCCACCTCCAGCTTCCTTCCATTCCCCCTAGTCCTATCACTACCTGAGAGCCTGAGAAGCCCCTCCCAGCCTTCTTGTAGCCCCCTTCAGATACTGGAAGGCCACAATGAGGTCACCTCGGAGCCTTCTCTTCTCCAGACTGAACATTGAGTCCTAATATTGAGTCTCAATCTGCCCTTCTCTAGTCTGAAGCCATTTCAGCTGAGGTTGTTCTGGGCAGCCAACTGGCTATGGAATATGCATAAGAAGTACTTAAACATGTAGAGAAGTCTTATTACTCAGGAAACTGCTCCAAGCTCCTCAGAAAAGAACTGGGTGGTGCCAGTGCTGCTCACAGGAGTATTTCTGCTGGAACAATCTGGCTGGTTCATAATTAATGTCACTGAGCATTTGTAGATTGCCTTCCATCTCAAAATGCTGCAGAGTCCTGCCAGCCAGTGGTTCAGCCCTGGGATGCTGACAGAATCATAGACTCACAGAATTGTCAGGCTTGGATGGGACCTCAAGGATCAGCCAGTCCCAACCCCCTGCCATGGGCAGGGACACCTCACACTACAGCAGGTTGCTCACAGCCACATCCAGCCTGGCTGCAAACACCTCCAGGCAGGAGGCTTCCACCACCTCCCTGGGCAACCTGTGCCAGGCTCTCACCACCCTCCTGGGGAACAACTTCTTCCTAACATCCAATCTCAATCTCCCCATTTCTAGTTTTGCTCCACCCCCCCAAGCCCTATCACTCCCTGACACCCTCAAAAGTCCTTCAGCAGCTTTACCTTTGCAGAATTTCTCCTCATAGGGAATTCCATCCTTTGGATCCACACCCTGTTGAAGGAGAGAAGGGGCAGAGGATTATATCAATAGGAGGATTATATCAATAAGGTTGGAAAAGCCCTCAGAGATCATCAAGTCCAACCTATTGCCTAATACCCAACACCTCCTGACAACTAAACCATGGCTTCAAGTGCCACATCCAATCCTTTCTTGAACACCTCCAGGGATGGTGACTCCACCACCTCCCTGGGCAGCACATCCCAATGGCCAATCTCTCTTGCTGGGAAGAACCTCCAGCTTAAGCTTCCTCTGGCACAGCTTGAGGCTGTGTCCTCTTGTTCTGTCACTGGCTGAAAAAATCCCCCAGCAGTGCAAAAGAGAGCTGGAGACCTTCTTCTTGAATGTCTGCCTGCAGGAAGCACTGCCTCCTAATAAGGATGCTTCCCATTACATGATTTTAATAAGCATATGTACACTGAAATTAATTGTAATAGCTGTAATTTAAGTCATCACAAGCACCCATAAACAAGCTTCACTCCTGACTGCTCTCCCCTGCCTTCCCTCAGCTTCCCACAAACACAGGTTTGTTACTAGCAATATCCAAGGCACCAAAGAAACAAGAGCAGCTCAAAAGCAGCTAATAAAGCAGAACAAACAAACCAGAAACATTTGCAGACTGATTCAACAGGAAGGGGGAAAAGAGACAGAAGCAGCAATCAGGGAGGAAGCCTCAGATGGAAGTTTGTTTACTCACCCATATGCCGTTGCAGTTAGAGTCACTGTTCACATCCCAATTGTCAGGGCTGAAAGAGAGGGAGAGAAGGATATGCATGTCACAGGAAATAAAGGGGGAAAGGGCTTCTGAGGAAGTCACATGTTTTGTGCCTTTCTTGAACTAAGAACATAAAAGAATGAAACATTCCTCTCAGCACAGAAGAATAGAATAGAATAGAATAGAATAGAATAGAATAGAATAGAATAGAATAGAATAGAATAGAATAGAATAGAATAGAATGAACCAGGTTGGAAGAGGTCTTCAAGATCATCAAGTCCAACCCATCACCCCGCACCACCTAAGAAACTCAACCATGGCACCAAGTGCCTCACCCAGGCTCTTTTTAAACACCTCCAGGGATGGTGACTCCACCACCTCCCTGGGCTGCACCATTCCAATGGGCAATCACTCTCTCTGTGAAGAACTTCTTCCTAACCTCCAGCCTAAACCTCCCCTGGCACAGCTTGAGACTGTGTCCTCTTGTTCTGGTGCTGCTTGCCTGGGAGAAGAGACCAACCCCCACCTGGCTACAACCTCCCTTCAGGGAGTTGTAGAGAGCAAGAAGGTCTCCCCTGAGCCTCCTCTTCTGCAGGCTAAGCAACCCCACCTCCCTCAGCCTCTCCTCACAGGGCTGTGTTCCAAGGCTGGGGGCTTTCCCCACTGGAACCCAGGAGAGGCTGTGCTTGGTTTCCCTACCCTCTTCTTTTCTGTCTGGCCAACCTTGGCTGCAGATGCATCAGAGAAAGGAGAGAAACCTGTGCACCACCTCTGCTAATGTGTCCCATGCCTGTCATCTCCACCATACCCCTCTTGTCCCCAGCACAGTGAAATCTAGCAAGAGGCAGTGATGTGCTCTCTGAAGAGCAGGGGCAACCCCAGGCCTGGGTCTCACTGCCGAGGAAGCCTTTGAAAGAGCTGAGAGCCTTACCGCCTGCCAGGGTAGACGGTGGTGTTCTTGTCATTGCAGTCTCTGCCTCGCCAGTGGTAGCCCCTCAAAGTCTAGGAGGCAGGGAGAAGCACAGAGAGGATGCTCATTGCTCCTCTGCCACTTTTAATCTAAAATGTCTGAGATGAGAATCTAGCCCTGCATGTAGCACTAACCCCCAGTACACAGGTTGTGTTCCACAGGCATTTTGGCCAAGCTTTAACAAACCACAGAACCACAGAAACACTCAGGCTGGAACAGACCCTCAGCACCACCAAGTCCAACCCAGAACCCTGCTCTACAAGGCTCACCCCTAAACCAGAGCCCCAAGCACCACAGCCAAACCACCTTCAAACACAGCCAGGCTTGGGGACTCCACCACCTCCCTGGGCAGCTCATTCCAATCCCTGACCACTCTTGCCAGGAAAAAATGTTTCCTACTCTCCAGTCTGACCCTCCCCAGTGGCAGCTTGAGGCCATTGCCTCTTGTTCTGTCACTAATTACTTGTGAGAAGAGACCAGCAGCAGCCTCTCCACAAGGTCCTTTCAGGGAGCTGTAGACAGCAATGAGGTCTCCTCTCAGCCTCCTCTTTTCCACACTAACCATCCCCAGCTCCTTCAGTCGCTCTTCATCAGATTTCTTCTCCAGGCCCTTCCCAGCCTCCTTGCCCTCCTCTGCCCTGGCTCCAGCACCTCCACATCTCTCTTGGATTGAGGTGCCCAAACCTGGACACAATACTCCAGGTGTGGCCTCCCCAGAGCTGAGAGCCAGGGGACAATCCCCTGCCTGCCCCTGCTGGACACAGCATTGCTGATCCCAGCCAGGATGCCTTTGGCTTTCTTGGCCGCCTGGGCACACTGCTGGCTCCTGTTCATCTGCTTGTCCATCAGCACCCCCAGGTCCCTCTCTGCCAGCAGCTTTCAGCCACACTGCCCCAAGCCTGGAGCTTTGCTTGGGGTTGTTGTGACCCAAGTGCAGGACCTGGCACTTGGCTTTGTTGAAGCTCCTCCTGGTAATGTTGGCCATGGATCCAACCTGTCCAAGAGTCTCTGTGGAGCCTCCTTACCCTCATGAAGATCAACACTGGACCTAACTTGGTGTCACCTCTGAACTCACTGCTGCCACACTCTGTGTCTTCATCAAGGTCATCAATAAAGATGTTAGAAGTGGTCCCAACACCGAGCCCTGAGGAGCACCACTTGGGACCCGCCACCAGCTGGATTTCTGCCAGCTTGCACTCTTTGGTGCAGAAATAAGGCAAGCTGGCAATTCAGATGTGTTTGTTTTGGTTCTGGTGGGGGTTGCTTTGGTTGTAACTTTATTTCCCCCCTTGTTGATTCGGTAAAGAGGCAAGTGAGCAGCAGAGCTGTTTGCTTCCGCCGGGAGCAGGGCCTCGCGGGAGCACCTCCCCAGGTGGCAGAAATCAATGACTGTTTCTTCATCCAGACAACAAAAGCCCCCAAACCCACCTTTCATGATAAACAACCCCAAATCCCAACCCCCATTCAGCTGATTCCTATTTGCTCATGACTGCACAAGGCTCTGCAGCCAGTGAGAGCAATCCCAACACAGTCTCATTACCAAGGGGTCCCTGTGCCAAAGGAAAGGGTTTTGCCTACCGGGAAAGTACTAAATTTATCTCCATCCAAGTCTTCAAAAGGCAGTTTATTCCTTAGAACACTGCAAGAGAAAACAAACAACAAAGCCAACAAATTCAGTGTGGATGTATCTGCTGGATAGGGTCCAGCAGAGGGCTAGGAGGATGATGAGGGGATTGGAGCACTGCCGGGTAAGGAGAGGCTGAGGGACCTGGGGCTGTTGAGTCTGGGAAAGAGAAGACTTAGAGGGGATCTGATCAATGTCTATCAATAGCTGAGGGCTGGGGGCCAGGAGGGAGGGGACAGGCTCTGCTCACTTGCTGCCTGTGACAGGACAAGGAGCAGTGGGTGTAAGCTGCAGCACAGGAGGTTCCACCTCCACACCAGGGGGAACTTCTTTACTGTAAGGGTCACAGAGTGCCGGAGCAGGCTCATTCTCTCTGCAATCACCGATTTCCATGAGCTGCTTTGGGCTACTTCTTTTCCTCAGTAAGGCTCAGTTGAAGGCACAGATCCAGGCCAGCTAAAGAAGTTCAACTGCCAAATATGCTTTTTTGTAGCTACAGAAAGAGGACACCAAGGAGAGGGAGAGAGTGCATGAGAGAGATCAGAAGAGTTGAAAACATTCCAGGGGACGATAACCAATTTGATTCCTGCTTCCACTGTCAGGGCTCAAACTCAGGTTATTGGTCCTGACTCATGCTATAAAGGCACTTAGGAGATGTTTCCTGCTAATCAGTTTATTCCCAACAAGCTCCTGATGTTTGCAATGACAATTAAATGAGCAGAAAGAGATGAGCAAGCCAGCCTCTGCAGTCAGATCAACCAAAGCATGCTGCTGGTCACACTTCTTTATTCTTAGGTTGGCTCAACTCCTACCCCAACTCACTGGAGTACATTGACAAACAAGCTTTGGGAGGAATAGCTCAGCTGACATCCTCAGCCTTTTGCAGAGCTGACTCAGTCAGACCTGCCATGAGCTGGGTTTTTTTTTTGCTGTCCACCAGCCACCATTTCTGTCTTAAAGACCTTGAGATTCTCCTGCTCTTTGCAACTGCCTGGAGGTCTTCCTGTGCTGAGCCATGGGGACCACAACTGGGTGGCCAAATGAAATGCAGAAGCCTCTTGAGCTCAGGAAACCTCAGGAGGAATTTGGCTTCCTCTTGGAGGTGTCATTCACACAGAATCACCAAGGTTGGAAGAGACCTCAAAGATCATCAAGTCCAACCCGTCACCACAGACCTCATGAGTAAGCCATGGCATTCCTTTGAGTGTGTCAAGAATCTGACCTCCAGGAGGTGCCATGCCTTTGAATGTGTCATATCACAGAATCAATAAGGTTGGAAAAGACCTCAGAGATCATCAAGTCCAACCTGTCACCCAACACCTCCTGACAACTAAACCATGGCTCCAAGTGCCACATCCAAGCCTTCTCTGAACACCTCCAGGGATGGTGACTCCACCACCTCTGTGGTGGAGTAGGAAGGTTCCCCCCCACACACAGAAGAATTCCACAGCTAACTCAGCCGGAGAAGCAGATGAAAGCTGTATTTTACAAGCAGATATGGAATGCAATGAATATGTACAAAAATATACAATATTTACAATATATACAGAAATATACAGCAAAGTATGTAATACAGGAAACCTTTCCCCAACCCCCCTACGGCCAGGGGGTTCGGCCTTTCCCCCCTTCTCCCTCCCTACCACCCCTTTTTCCCAAAAGGGTTAGAAAGAGAGAGAGAAAGGAAGGTAATTAAAAGGGGAAAACTTTGTTAAAGCTCAAAGCGAATGCAAAAAGTTAGTTTTCTTATCTGATTAGAGAGGAATCGTAGAGAGAAACGAGCCAGCTCACAGCACAGGGGGAAGAAGAAAACGACTGCCTACTGACTCCCCGACTGAAAGACTAAACAAAAAAAACTGCAACTGGGTCCCGCCAATGAAATTGAATTAGCATATCATTGTTTTCATTCTAATATCAAAACATTCGCCCAGAGTGTTCAGAAAGTGTCTCTTTCTTAAAGGCACAGCCTAAACCGGTCACAACCTCCCTGGGCAGCACTTTCCAGTGGCCAATTCCTCTTTCTGGGAAGAACTTTCTCCTCACCTCCAGCCTAAACCTCCCCTGGTGCAGCTTGAGACTGTGTCCTCTGCAAATATTTGAAGTGCTGAAAAAAAGCACAGGGACCCCCTCTGAGGAATTTCATTTGCCTGAACCCTGTGCAAGCTCACCCTGTGCCACCTTGACTGAAGTTTCATGCAGGCAACCAAGAGGAGTGAGTAGAGGAAGCTTTGTCAACTGAAGATGGTTGTTGAAAGCAGCAAAGGTACCACATTGTGCTCCTGCTTAAAGGCTGGGAGATGGATACCTACTATTTAATCTTCTCACACAGGTCAGCCAGGAGGGGAAAGGCACACACACTTGATAGCTCTGTGAAGCTCTTCTGGAGGGGAAGAAAATAAAAGAAGATGGATGCATCAGTTCACAGCAGGGATGTGGCTTGGGGTACTCACTGTTAGTAGTGCCCAGAGCTAAGTTACAGAATCAACCAGGCTGGAAAAGACCTCAGAGATCATTAAGTCCAACCCATGTAAGTCATGTATTATCTGCCTAGAAACCCAGACTCACAGAACATGTCTGGTTGGAAGAGACTTTCAAGCTCATCCAGTCCAGCCTTCAACCCAGCACTGAAGGGTCAACACTAAACCATGTCCCTAAGCACCAGCTCCACAGGCTGCTGGAACACCCCCAGGAAGCAGAGGAGCCTGCCCTCATTCATGTTGATAAAGATGTTCAGGGCAGTGCCAGGAGGATGCAGCCAGGCTCTGCTCAGGGGTGTCCAAGGACAGGACAAGGGGCAATGGGGGCAAGCTGGAGCAGAGGAGGTTCCACATGAACATACGGAGAAACTTTGCCACTGTGAGTGTGCCAGAGCCCTGGAGCAGGCTGCCCAGAGAGGCTGTGGAGTCTCCTTCTGTGGAGCCTTTACATCCCTGTCTGCATGCATTCCTGTGTGACCTGTGCTCTGGCAGGGGGTTGGACTTGATGACCTCTGGAGGCCCCTTCCAAGCCCTAACATCCTGTGATCCTGTGACTCGATGAGCTTGAAGGTCTCTTCCAAACCAAACCTTCCCATGGCCAGGCAGGCAGCGTGCAAGCAGCACGCCAGCTGTGCTCAGAGAGCTTTGCAACCCTCTCTGTGCCTTCCTGGAAAGAGGAAAGCAACCACTTCCCCCACCTCCTCCATGCAGGACTGCTCCCAGCACTGCTTACTGAAGCACTAGAGGCTCGTGCTGCTTTTCATCAGGCTAAGATCTGCAGTGTCTTCATCTGAGCTGTTGGCTTTTCACTTCAGCCCAAGTCACAGCGTGCAAAGCCTTTGAAGTTAAGGCAACTGGAGCTGAAAATGCTCCAGAAAGACAAACTACAGGGCTTGCATGAAATAAATACATAAATGAAACCTCTTTTCATTCTGCACACAGGCAGAATGTGAAGTCTTCTCTTTGCTGGCAGTGGAATACAGTCTCTCATGCTTTTTTTTTTTCACAGTCACTTGAAAATTGCTACTGACTGGACCTCCTTTAGTTTCAAAGGAAAACTATCTTGCAGGCCCAGAGACTGCCTGAGCCTGGTGGGAAGAGCTGCCAGAATGGTGCTCTGGGAGATGTCATGCTGCAGCAGCATCCCAGAGCACAGCAGCCTCTGGGTTCCCCACAGAATATAGAATACAGAATTAACCAGGTTGGAAAAGACCTCAGAGATCATCGAGTCCAACCTATCACCCAACACCATCTCATCAACTCAACCATGGCACCAAGTGCCACATCCAGTCCTCTTTTGAACACCTCCAGGGATGGTGACTCCACCACCTCCCTGAGCAGCACATCCCAATGGCCAATCTCTCTTGCTGGGAAGAATTTCTTCCTAACATCCAGCCTGAACCTCCCCTGGCACAGCTTGAGACTGTGTCCTCTTGTTCTGGTGCTGGCTGCCTGGGAGAAGAGACTAACCCCCACCCTGGCTACAACCTCCCTTCAGGGAGTTGCAGAGAGCAAGAAGGTCTCCCCTGAGCCTCCTCTTCTGCAGGCTAAGCAACCCCAGCTCCCTCAGCCTCTCCTCCCAGGGCTGTGCTCCAGACCCCTCCCCAGCTTTCTTGCCCTTCTCTGGACACCTTCCAGCATCTCAACATCTTTCCTAAACTGAGCACGTGGGACAGTGAGGTCTGGAAGTAATGCCTGAGAGCATGAGGAGAGCAGCTCATCTACTCTTTGAGGGTGGTTTGGACTTCTCTCAGGATGCTGCAAGGAGCACAGATTTTTTTAAAGGGATGAACTTTGTGTAAGTGAGAGAGCACTCCAGCACAGGGAGCAGGCTGCCAAGGGAAGTGGTGGAGTCGCCACCCCTGGAGGTATTTACAATAATAATACAATAAGCCAGGTTGGAAGAGACCTAAAAGACATGTGGAAATGGTGCTGGTTTAATGGTTGGTCTTGATGATCTTAAAGGTCTCTTCCAACCAAAATGATTCTATGGTTTTATGACAGATCCTCAAAGCTGCTCTGGGAGAGTGGAGGCAAACTGGAAGGAGACCCCATCACACCCAGAGACTGATGCCAACCATGCCACTCTACCCAGAAGAGCCTGAAAGGAAGTGGTGCACACAGGCCATGAAGGCCAGACCAGACCAGCAATGCAAGGGGTACAGCCTGGCATGCCAAGGGTAAAAGGACATGAGGGGTAACTCCCTGAAGGGAGGCTGTAGCCAGGTGGGGGTTGATCTCTTCTCCCAGGCACCCAGCACCAGAACAAGAGGACACAGTCTCAAGCTGTGCCAGGGGAAGTTTAGGCTGGATGTTAGGAAGAAATTCTTCCCAGCAAGAGCGATTGGCCATTGGGATGTGCTGCCCAGGGAGGTGGTG
The DNA here is from genome assembly GCA_033816785.1 of Picus viridis. Taxonomy (NCBI): domain Eukaryota; kingdom Metazoa; phylum Chordata; class Aves; order Piciformes; family Picidae; genus Picus; species Picus viridis. Next base: position 34,666,092 of record CM066574.1, read on the forward strand.
GAGTCACCATCCCTGGAGGTGTTTAGGAAGAGCCTGGATGAGGCACTTGGTGCCATGGTTGAGTTGATTAGATGGTGTTGGGTGAGAGGTTGGACTGGATGATCTCTGAGGTCTTTTCCAACCTGGTTAATTCTATTCTAGTCTAGTCTAATCTACCCTGTGGCTGCATCCTGACCTCTCTTCATCCCCACACTTCAGCCCAGGCTCTGCCTGACAGAGAGGACCCCCTCAGAGCATCTCTCTACAGGTATTAATGTGGAGACTTGCCATGGGGCTTAAAACTTCCATGTAATATGAGTGGAAATCTCAGGCCCTCTGCAGCACAGCACCGAGCAGGAAGGGAAATGAATCAGATCCTGCTGGTTGCTGTGCTGCAGGAGCCCAGAGCCACCTCTCCAGTGCATGGTTTATTTCCCTGGCTTGGTAATTTGGCCCTTGCCCAAAGGCTAATTAGGCACCTCAATTTTCACTTTTGTGAGTAGCATCACAGTGAGGATTCAGGAAGAAGCAATATCAGTAATTTCTTCCCTAACAGCAACAGCATTTGCTCTGCATTAAGTGCCTGAAGACAACTGCAAGCCAGCTCTGTGGCTGAGCTGACTCATGCAAGTGAACCAAGCCAGCAGGATCAAAGCTGCCCTTCCCTTCCCTGCTGCCCTTTGGAGAGCTTTTATAAACCTGAAAACCAGTGGGGGTGGAAAGCTCTCCAAGCCCAAGCTTTCAAATTTGGAGGCAAAAGTAGCCTCTCAAAACCCAGCAGAAAGATGCAGGACTTGCCAGCCAGGCCACTGCCTGAGGCTCAGAAAGGCCCAAAGTGCTCAAGCCGCTCTGCTCGGAGGCAGTGGCTGAGCTCATGAGACTCCAGTCCTGCACGGGCAAGGGAGGGATGACCAAAAGGAAGCATGAAACAAGGAGGAACTAAAATAATCCTTTCAAGAAGCTGGGAGGAAGGTTCTGTGAATGGAAAGGCACAGGATGAGAAAGTGTAGGAAATTCCTGCCCAGAGAGGTTGTGGAGCCTCCTTCTCTGGAGACTGTCAAAGGCAGCCTGGACATGATTCTGTGTGACCTGCCCTTGGTGACCCTGCCTTGGCAGGGGGTTGGACCCCATGATCTCTGGAGGTCCCTTCCAACCCCTAATGTTCTGTGATTCTGTGAATCTAACCAAAACCTCAATCAGGTTGGTAGCCCCATCAAATGTGAGTTGGGCTAGGCTTGGTGTGGAGCTGCACTGTGGAGCTCACAGCTTACAGCCTCAGCTGATGTGTGAACTTCAGACACAAATTTATGTCTTGGATCAAGCATAGAATTGTTAGGGCTGGAAGGGACCTCAAGGATCAGCCAGTTCCAAGCCCCCTGCCATGGGCAGGGACACCTCACACCACAGCAGGTTGCTCACAGCCACATCCAGCCTGGCTGCAAACACCTCCAGGCAGGAGGCTGCCACCACCTCCCTGGGCAACCTGTGCCAGTCTCTCACCACCCTCCTGGGGAACAACTTCTTCCTAACATCCAATCTCAATCTCCCCATTTCTAGTTTTGCTCCATCCCCCCAGTCCTATCACTCCCTGACACCCTCAAAAGTCCCTCCCCAGCTTTCTTGTAGCCCCCTTCAGATCCTGGAAGGCCACAATTAGGTCTCCTCAGAGCCTTCTCTTTTCCAGACTGAACAGCCCCAAGTCCCTCAGTCTGTCCTCATAGCAGAGCAGCTCCAGCCCTCTGCTCATGCAGATATTTAACCCTGCTCTACAAGCACTCTGCAGTATTCATGATTACTGTTTTTTACAGTTCTTCCCATCATTCCATACTTCCTCTCCATCATCTCTCTCCTTCCTCCCAGTGTCACCTGATGGAGCAGATCCTCCACTGAGCAGGAGTGAGTCAGCATCCCGAGCAGTGAGGCTCATTGAGGTCACAATTAGACCAAAATAAACAAGGAGTTACTCCTGAGGAAATGCAAGCACAAGCACACTGCAAAGCATTCTGATGCCACTGATTTCTTACCAGATTCTTGGACTTCTTCACAAGCCTTTTTGCTTTCTTGATTGCAGTAAGCAGCCCCTCCTAGGAGACAAGAACCACACATGAGAGAAATCCAAGCAGCCACAGGATGCCACCAAATTTTCTCCCCATTTCCTACCTTTGCTTTTTCAATAGATCAAGCCAGAGCACAGCTATGATGTATGAGTCCACAGACTCAACATTAGTTACTCTTTATTGGACTAAGGACCAATCTCCCAAGTGTTCCCTGTGAGACTCCAGTTGCAAGAATTCCTTCCTTTTATTTTTTTTGCCTCTCTAGGGCATCATTCGTTTCCTAAGGAAAAGTCCAAAATCAGCTGAAGAGCTGAGATTCATATCCACAGAATCACACAATCAGCCAGGTTGGAAGAGACCTCCAAGACCATCAAGTCCAACCTATCACCCAACCCTACCTAATCAACCAGACCATGGCACCAAGTGCCTCATCCAGGCTTTTCTTAAACACCTCCAGTGATGGTGACTCCACCACCTCCCTGGGCAGCACATTCCAGTGGCCAATCTCTCTGGCTGGGAAGAACTTCCTTCTGAGATCAAGCCTAAACTTGCCCCTGAGCAGCTTGTGTCTTCTTGTTCTGTCACAGGTTGCCTGGGAGTAGAATCCAATCCCCACCTGGCTGCAACCCCCTGCCATGGGCAGGGACACCTCACACTACAGCAGGTTGCTCACAGCCACATCCAGCCTGGCTGCAAACACCTCCAGGCAGGAGGCTTCCACCACCTCCCTGGGCAGCCTGTGCCAGGCTCTCACCACCTTCAGGGGGAAGAACTTCTTCCTAAGCTCCAATCTGAATCTCCCCATTTCTAGTTCTGCTCCATCCCCCCAGTCCTATCACTGCCTGACACCCTCAGAAGTCCCTCACTCTTCCCTTCCATAGTCTCACTAGAGCAGCATCACAGCACCAGAACGAAAGCAGCTACACATTGATATTTGCCACCTTAAAGGCAATTAGAACCTGAAGATGAGGCTGCCTTATAAGGACAAGTTACCCTGCATTCATTTTACTCCTTCCAGCAGTACAAACATGATCCTAATTCTGGGAGAATGGGCATCCAGGAGTCCAAATGAATAAACGAAGTACCTGAAAATCAATAGAGTTGAACAAAACAGTCATTAGTATTAAAGTCTTGTTCAAACACTTGGCAGGGGACTGAGCCAACATTTGCAGGCTCATATAACCAAAGTGATCAATCAAATTACAAAGCAAAGAAGCCAGTGTAAGGTAAACTGCATTTTATGTGTCTGTCTCTGGCTGTATATAATTTTTTCCCATCCATAATCCATCTTTACTCAGTCTGACTTGTCACAGAGTTACAGTGGGCAATTTATCAACCACTTGAGCATGAACTCTAAGCACTGCTCTTCTCCTCCCTTTTTCTGCAGCCTCCCTGTGCTGTCTCAGGACAGCAGGCAAGCATAAAGCAGAGGGCACAGCCAAGGCAGAGAAATGGCTTTGCTGGTAGGGTGCCCTTATCCCTGGTGAGAAACAAATCAACCTTGGCAGAAAGGGAAGCAACTCCCACTTGGAAGGGAGGGGTTCTGTTGAGTCACTCACACAGGATTTCTGAAGGAACCCATCTGATGAAGTCTGGGCAAGATCCTGACTGAGTCAAGTCAGTGTGGGCTCTCTCTGCTGCTGGCTGCACATTCACATCTCTCTGTGTTGGCATATCAAGGAGCAGAGCAGCCTTTTGGGCCACACATCTGCTATAAAAGCAATTCTTGGAAGGCAAGTAAGTGTTTCTCCAGACCTTGGAGAACTACTGGCAGAAGGGAATCCATCTATGAGACAAGCCACAGCTCAGTGGAGCTCATAAAAAGGCCCTGATGGCTTTCAGTGACTGATGAGCCCCTGTGTAAAGCATCTTAGGAAATCAAACGTGTCTTTATCCATCCAGATGCAGGGAGGGGAGAAAGATCACCAAAAAGAGGTGCCTAAGTGAATCACTTGCTTCTTGATGCTGCCAAGCACTCCTCATCACTCACAGGTTTCAGTGTGATGGGGGCTGGATGATGACTGGAAAAGAAAACAAGGAAAGAGAGTGGCACTGGTGACGCCTCCCCTCGAGCACTGTCTGCAGTCCCTCACTGCAAGAGAGACCTTGAGCTGCTGGAGCAGGTCCAGAGGAGAGCAGCCAGCCTGGGGAAGGGACTGGAGGGAAAGTCTGATGAGGAGAGGCTGAGGGAGCTGGGGGTGTTCAGCCTGGAGGAGGCTCAGGGGGACCTTCCCGCACTCTACAACTACCTGAAGGGAAGTTGTAGTCAGGTGGGGGCCAGGCTCTGCTCCCAGGCACCTTGTGGCAAGACCAGAGGGCATGGCCTGAAGCTGTGCCAGGGGAGGGTTAGGCTGGATGTTAGGAAGCAATTCCTCATGGAAAGGGGAATTGGACACTGGAATGTGCTGCCCAGGGAGGTGGTGCAGTCACCACCCCTGGAGGTGTTTAAGGCATGATTGGATGTGGCACTGAGTGCCATGGTCTGGTCAGGGTGGTGGTGTTAGGTCACAGGCTGGACTTGGTGATCTCTGAGGTCTGTCCCAGGCTCAATAATTCTGTGATTCTGTGGAAAAACCCCTCCCCAAACAATCATTTTGGACACCTTTGCAGGTATGTATGTGTTGGGTCTAGGTTTCCTGAAAGAGCCTGTGCTCCGAAGGTTGAGGTTTGGTTTCACAGGCAATGCATGTGCGCTGGGAGATGCTGGACTGCTCAGCTCCATCTTAAAAGACCTTCCACATCCTTCAGCTTTGAAAAAAAAACCAAGAGTGGAAGCCCAACTCACCTTTGGAGGAGGGTAGAGATGACAAAGTGGCTGTCCTGGGTCCTGTGTACACAGCTTCAAGGAGTGGCAGACCACGTCGGCGTTCATCTCCCTGTCTATGCTGAAAGAAGTGGTGTGAAACAAAGGCTGCTGTGTTTTTCTGGGTGCTTGAAAGTAGAATCTGTTTCTTTGGGAAGCTTGCAGCCCAGAAGGCAAAGCACATCCTGGGCTGCATCACAAGATGTGTTGCCAGCAGATCCAGAGAGGTGATTCTGCCGCTTTGCTCTGCTCTGGTGAGACCTCACCTGGAGTACTGCAGCCAGCTCTGGAGCCCTCAGTATAGGAAGGACATGGACCTGATGGAGCAGGTCCAGTGGAGGACCATGAGAATGATCAGGGGCTTGGAGCACCTCTGCTATGAACACAGGCTGAGGGAACTGGGGGTGTTCACCCTGGAGAGGAGAAGGCTCCAGTGAGACCTAATAGCAGCCATCCCATACCTGAAGGAGCTGCAAGAAGGATGGAGAGAGACTGCAAAGGCCTGCAGGGGCAGGACAAGGGGCAATGGTTATAAGCTGGAGAAGAGCAGATTTAGACTGGATGTTAGGAACAAGCTCTTCAGTATGAGGGTGGTGGAACACTGGAACAGGTCGCCTAGGGAGCTGGTTGAGGTCCCTTCCCTGGAGATATTCAAGGTGAGGCTCAACAGGGCTCTGGGCAGCCTGATCTAGATGGGGATGTCCCTGCTGGCTGCTGGGAGGTTGGACTGGATGAGCTTTGGAGGTCCCTTCTTTCCTGGTGCATCGATTCTATGGTTCTAAATCTCCCCAACACCAAACAACAGCCTCAGCTGGCTTCCCTGTGGCCCATAAGCACTGCTCAGGAGTGTGTTGGGTGCTAATGATTTCCTGCCACAAGATCCTATTCAGCATTTACAACTGGCCCCCAGGATGATGAGAAAGCACGGTGCTGTGCATGCAGCAGCTGAATCAAATGCATCATGCCTTGCTCTGGGTTTTAATCAATCATAATCCCGACCAAGACTTAAAGGTTAAAGTCAATGCATATGCAGCTTGGCACCTGGGAAGGCTCAGTCATTAACTCAAGAAAACAACCAGAAATCCTTCAAAGATCCTTAACCTTTAATCACCAAGCACAAGTGCTAAGACTGCTTCATTCTTCCTGGGACACACCCCCGGGCTAATGAGGAATCAACTCCAACTGTTTGGTTACAGCACGTCCCGTGTCCTGCGAGCGCTTTGCAGGCCCTCGGCTAGTTTTAAAAACACAAGCAAAAGCCCTGGGGAGGAAGAAGGGCTCTCAAAAGCTCTGTTAATTAAACGAAGAACTTTCAAAGAGGAGTAGAATGACCTACATTTGAGGGTTTTCAATCACTTGCATTACTGAGCAGGCTTCCCCAGGAGCCTGGCTTACGGTCTGGGCTGAGAGTGGGGGCTGACAATTAGAAAGCTTGATTAATGAGCAGGGGGCTGGAGCACCTCTCCTGTGAGGACAGACTGAGGGAGTTGGGGCTGTTCAGTCTGGAGAAGAGAAGGCTCCCAGGAGACCTAATTGTGGCCTTCCAGTATCTGAAGGGGGCTCCAAGAAAGCTGGGGAGGGACTTCTGAGGATGTCAGGGAGGGACAGGACTGGGGGGATGGAGCAAAACTAGAACTGGGCAGATTCAGATTGGATGTGAGGAAGAAGTTGTTCCCCATGAGGGTGGTGAGAGCCTGGCACAGGTTGCCCAGGGAGGTGGTGGAAGCCTCCTGCCTGGAGGTGTTTGCAGCCAGGCTGGATGTGGCTGTGAGCAACCTGCTGTGGTGTGAGGTGTCCCTGCCCATGGCAGGGGGCTTGGAACTGGCTGCTCCTTGAGGTCCCTCCCAAGCCTGACAATTCTGTGATTCCATGATTAAAGGTAGAGGGAAAGCTAGAGCCAAGTGTGGCAGCAATGTGGCTGTGGAAGCTGTCTCACTCACACAGAAGTTATGCAGATTGCTCCCTCAGGCAAAGCAGCTGAATTTCAAAAGGGTAATTCCATCAGGTAGGGCTGATCATAGAATCACAGAACTGTCAGGCTTGGAAGGGACCTCAAGGCTCAGCCAGTCCCAACCCCCTGCCATGGGCAGGGACACCTCACACCACAGCAGGTTGCTCACAGCCACATCCAGCCTGGCTGCAAACACCTCCAGGCAGGAGGCTTCCACCACCTCCCTGGGAGGTGGTAGAGAGATCTGAGGCTCAAATGGAATATGGATATGGTTCCCAGTGGCAGTCTGTGTTTAGTCACTCGGGAGTACCTGTGCCCAACAGCAGAGCAGGGGATGAGGCTCAAGCACCTCTCCTTCGATCATCACAATGCGATTTTAAGAATGAAACCCCCGTGCTTCAGTCCAAGGGCTCAGCCAGAACAAACTGAGCAAGGACCTGGGGGGACACAGGTGATACTTACAGTTCAGCTATGTGTGGTCCATAGAGTTCAGCCAGTACATAACAGAAGCCCTGCAGTCTTTCTGGAAAACACAGATTTTTAGGAGTCATTAGGCATGCTGAAACTGGCTTTGCAAGAGGCCAAAGGCAGCAGGAGCCGGCTCGTTAAGCTGAACGCTGATTTCTCTTAGGGGAAGCCATGTCAATCTATGACCTCAGTAGAGCAGCAGGGAAGAAGACAGCCTGGGTTTCTACCCTTGCCTCAAGCCCTGCTCTGGCTTGAGGCAAGCCCCACGATAAAGACTAAAGAGGAGAAGCAGCATTTGTGACGGGCTGGCAGCAGGAAAGCCCCCAAAGAAATCATGCCTGCTGCAGCATTTCCTAAGCAGTTTCAAACAATCTCAGCAGGTTTGCAAGAAGGAAGAAAACAAAGTGCAGGGAGTTGTGCAGGGCTTGAGGCTGCTGTGAGAGCTGCCTCAGAGCTTCTAGGGCTCTGAATCATACAATCATAGCATCAACGAGGTTGGAAAAGACCTCAGAGATCATCAAGTCCAACCTGTTACCTAACACCTCCTGACAACTCAACCATGGCTCCAAGGGCCACATCCAAATCCTTTTTGAACACCTCCAGGGATGGTGACTCCACCACCTCCCTGGGCAGCACATCCCAATGGCCAATCTCTTGCTGGGAAGAACTTTCTCCTCACCTCCAGCCTAAACTTCCCCTGGCACAGCTTGAGACTGTGTCCTCTTGTTCTGGTCCTGCTTGCCTGGGAGAAGAGACCAACCCCCACCTGGCTACAACCTCCCCTCAGGGAGTTGGAGAGAGCAAGAAGGTCTCCCTGAGCCTCCTCTGCTCCAGGCTAAGCAACCCCAGCTCCCTCAGCCTCTCCTCCCAGGGCTGTGCTCCAGACCCCTCCCCAGCTTTGTTGCCCTTCTCTGGACACCTTCCAGCAGCTCAACATCCTTCTCAAATTGAGGAGGCCAGAACTGGCCTCAGTGGGAGCAAAGAGAAGATGTTCTGTGTGCAGCAGTAATCACACTCAGACGCTTGACACTGAAAATTTGGCTTCTTTGCAGAGCCTGCAGCCTTGGGCCTTTTTGGGATGTCTGCTCAGGTGGCTTGCTTCAGTCTGGGTGAAACATGCCCTCCATCAGACAGAGGTTGAGGGTGGTGAAACTCTGGCACAGCTTTGCCCAGAGAAGTGGTGGCTGATTAATCCTTGGATTGGGCTGTATGCAACCTGATCTAGTTGAAGAGGTCCTTGCTCACTGCAAGGGGGTTGAACTGGATGACATTTAAAAGTCCCTCCTAGCCCAAAACATTCTATGATGAGACAGCTTAGCAGAGATTTCTTTAAGGCATTCTTGCAAACACAAGTGGTCTCTGCACCCAAGCTAAGATACTTGTGGGAGAGATCAGGGGGCTGAATACAGGTAGAGAATGATGATGATGCAGGTGCAGGCAGGTGATTCCTCCCCTCTACTCTTCTCTGCTGAGACCACAGCTGGAGCACTGTGTCCAGTTCTGGAGCCTCTAGTACAGGAAGGATCTGGAGGTGCTGGAAGGTGTCCAGACAAGGGCCACAAGGATGAGCAGAGGGCTGGAGCTGCTCTGCTGTGAGGACAGACTGAGGGAGTTGGGGCTGTTCAGTCTGGAGAAGAGAAGGCTCCCAGGAAACCTAATTGGTAGCCTTCCAGTATCTGAAGGGGGCTCCAAGAAAGCTGGGGAGGGAGTTGTGAAGGTGTCAGGGAGGGATAGGACTGGGGGGATGGAGCAAAACTAGAAATGGGTAGATTGAGATTGGATGTGAGGAAGAAGTTGTTCCCCATGAGGGTGGTGAGAGCCTGGCACAGGTTGCCCAGGGAGGTGGTGGCAGCCTCCTGCCTGGAGGTGTTTGCAGCCAGGCTGGATGTGGCTGTGAGCAACCTGCTGTGGTGTGAGGTGTCCCTGCCCATGGCAGGGGGTTAAAACTGGCTGATCCTTGAGGTCCCTTCCAGCCCTGACAATTCTGTGATTCTATGATAGAGCAGTTCTGAGAGTTCCCAGGAAGGAAACCTGACTGCTTCTTGGCCTGTAGAGACGAGAGCTGGTTAGCCATGCATGTGTCCTGCAGGAAGCACCAGCCCTTCTTTTGGCAGTGCTGGTGGTGTGAAAATTCATGAAGAGGCAGGTTCAGACAAGTGCAGCTCTCAAAACTACTGAGAGATGTCCTTCTCTCTTGCACCTCCTCTACCCAGAGAGATAACTAGCTGTGGCTGGAGAAGAAAATAGAATATCCTCATCTCTTCCACGGAAAAGGCCCCAGAGCAGCCACCTCCCTCCTGCTGTGGCCTGGATGTGCCCAGGCTGGATGTGCCCAGGCTGGATGTGCCCAGGCTGGGGGCTGCTGCATACAAAGCAGGGAGTTTATTCTCCAGGGAGGGTAAGAAACATCACCACACTCCCTGGGTGTGCTCTTGCCCACTGCAGAGGCCCCAGCTGTCAACCTTTGGCCACAAAAGGAGGACTGGGGCCAGAAAGACATAGTAGGGAATGACAAGATAATTTCCCCCCACCCTCCTGCTCATTAGGTGTTGGAGGCAGCTTCTGTAACTGTGAGAGGTGGTTGCTGGTTTTTTCTCATCCCACGCCAGGTGTTTTATTCCAGCCCAGTTATTAGCTTCATTCCTGTGCCTCCTTTGCCATGTAACTCCTCTCTCTTGGCTCCTTAGAAGCAATCTGCAAGCTAAAAATTGTTCTCCTGGCTAGAATTAGGTTTTATTCTTGTTCACCTAAAAGGAAAGGCACTGCAGGCAGCAATAGCCTTGTGTTTGGTACCATTGCTGATTAAAGCATCCTCTGATGAGGCCTGCCCCCAGGGCAGCTGGCTCCCTCTGGTCACCCACAGGAGAAGATGGCTGGCTTCCCCAGCATCACCCCAGTACACGGCAGGCCATGGTCTCCATCTGAGCTCCCCAGAGCAGCTGCTTTCCACACCGTTTCTGGCCATGTGGAAGCCAGCTGGCTGCTGTGACCCACACGGGGGCTGCAAGGAGAGGAGGGTTTGGCTGGCTGTCACCTCTGGGGAGTCTGCTGGCCACAGCCTGATGTCTAGGCACTGATTTCCTCATGCACAGAGGAAGCTTGACATGCAACTACCCTACAGCATGACCCACAAGGAGTGGTAAAAGGAACAGCAAGGAGATGAAATTATCACTGAGCACAGAGTCCTCGGGGAAGAGGCAGATGCCACTCAGGTTTTGGGGTCCAGCAAAACAGACCCAAGGCACAGGCAATGTTTGCTGCACTCCACATGTTCACAAACCTTCAGCTCTGCTAACACACAAGGAGAGGATGCTGCAGCAAAGCTGGGGAGGGGTCTGGAGCACAGCCCTGGGAGGAGAGGCTGAGGGAGCTGGGGTCGCTTAGCCTGCAGAAGAGGAGGCTCAGGGGAGACCTTCTTGCTCTCTCCAACTCCCTGAAGGGAGGTTGTAGCCAGGTGGGGGTTGGTCTCTCCTGCCAGGCACCCAGCTCCAGAACAAGAGGACACAGTCTCAAGCTGTGCCAGGGGAGGTTTAGGCTGGTTGTTAGGAAGAAATTCTTCCCAGCAAGAGAGATTGGCCCTTGGGATGTGCTGCCCAGGGAGGTGGTGGAGTCACCATCCCTGGAGGTGTTTAGGAAGAGCCTGGCTGAGGCACTTGCTGCCATGGTTGAGTTGATTAGATGGTGTTGGGTGGGAGGTTGGGCTCAGTGATCTCTGAGGTCTTTTCCAACCTGGTGAATTCTGTTCTACTCTTTTCTATTCTATTCTAGAAAGCTCAATTAGAAAGGCTCTGCATCACTCAGAGAGGAGAGGGGGAGAGAGAGAGAGAAGAAATGCTGAATAACTTTTGAGTGTTCAAGGCCAAGGGAAGAGCTTAAACCAAACTCAATGCTGGAATATTTAGAGGGGAAAAAAATCAAGTGTATTTGCTTTTGCTCTGCTTCAGGTAAGAGAGCTTCCCTGAACTGCCCTGCTCCGAGATGACCAAAACCCAGCAGGGTTTCCTCTGCACCTTCCTAGTCCTAGAAACACAAATTCCATCCGAGTCACAGAGGACAAACACTTGCAAGAAAGATAGCACTAATCACGCTGCCATTTCCACTCCAGCCCCAGGGTGTTTACACAGCAGTGGCTGGCACAGCAGCAGAGCCCAGCCCCGAGGCAGGCACTGTCAAAGCACACCGCAGGATTCAGACCCCTCTGCTTCATCAGGCAGCCAGCCAGCATCCAGGTAAACACACACACTCCTGCCAAGGACACCTCTTACACTGTGAGCACTGCCCACTCTTCCAGACCTGGCCTTTCTGACTGCTCCAGAGCCTCCTTCACTCATGGTGTTCCTATTCCCCTGAGTTTATTGGCCTGATAAATCAGAGTCATGGCAAATATTTCTCTATCAATAAGGATGTGCTTGTGTTTCCCACACAGCCAGCAGGATTGATGGGCACTGAATTTTAATCACCCTTTCTCCCTGTCTTTTGGTTCTTCAGCACTGTGTAACTTCACTGAAGGCTCTGATCCAACCCCAGCCTGGCTGCCATTGAAATTATAGGATGCCCTTAAAAAACCCCACGAGTTCCTACTGCCTTGCTGGCAAAGCCCTGCTGCCATGAATTGGTTGCTCTGCTCAGCTGCAGATGTGTAAAGTGATGAAATTGCTCCTTCAAGTGAAATGGCAGCACCTGCTTCAGTAGGCTTCACAGAGTCACAGAAACACTCAGGCTGGAACAGACCCTCAGCATCACCAAGTCCAACCCAGAACCCTGCTCTGCAAGGCTCACCCCTAAACCAGAGCCCCAAGCACCACAGCCAAACCACCTTCAAACACAGCCAGGCTTGGGGACTCCACCACCTCCCTGGGCAGCTCATTCCAATCCCTGACCACTCTTGCCAGGAAAAAATGTCTCCTACTCTCCAGTCTAACCCTCCCCAGTGGCAGCTTGAGGCCATTGCCTCTTGTTCTGTCACTAATTGCCTGTGAGAAGAGACCAGCAGCAGCCTCTCCACAAGGTCCTTTCAGGGAGCTGTAGACAGCAATGAGGTCTCCTCTCAGCCTCCTCTTTTCCACACTAACCATCCCCAGCTCCTTCAGTCGCTCCTCATCAGATTTCTTCTCCAGGCCCTTCCCAGCCTCCTTGCCCTCCTCTGCCCTGGCTCCAGCACCTGCACATCTCTCTTGGATTGAGGTGCCCAAACCTGGACACAACACTCCAGGTGTGGCCTCCCCAGAGCTGAGTGCCAGGGGACAATCCCCTCCCTGCTCCTGCTGGACACAGCATTGCTGATCCCAGCCAGGATGCCTTTGGCTTCATTGAGAGCATCCAAAGCTTCCCTATGGTTTCAAGGTTGATTCCTGCTGGGTTGCAATGTTCACCTCCCAGGAGAGGATGACTCAGGTTACAGCATAGCACCCACACAATCCATAGGATTTTTCACTCCTTTCAAGTTCAGGGTCATCTTTCCCCCCTGCTGGGTGTATCCCTGCACCTCATGGAAGCTAACTGGATTATACAGATTTCACTAAAGGGATAATAGGGTTTTGTGTGTGTGCTAAGAATGGCAGCTGGAAAGAAAGGTCTTGACATGTGAGCTGAACAAGGTCCACTGAGTGACTCGTGGGCACAGAGCTAGCATGGGATATTCTAAAGAAGAAAATTGCCTTTTAATGGCAGGATCAGCGTTCCTAATTGTGACTCCATGGCTATGTGCCTGTAATTTAACATGCTGAGGCTATCACTGACAGAATAGCAAGCAGACAAACATCATTCTGGCAATGAATTAATCCCAGCAATTACCTCCCTGCTCCGTGCTGTGCAGGGAAACCCTCTCCTGGAAAGGAGGGAATTAATATTCTGCATTCATCTTGTGTGAAACTAGGGTCTAGGGAGCAAGGTGGCTTCTCAGAGAGACAATTGGTGAAGCCCTGAATAAATGGCTTTGTAATTGAAGAGTCCTAAGTCAGCTCCACACATTCATAATGTTACAAAAGACATGGAAGGGAGATCTAATTGTGAAAGGAAAGGAGACCTAATTGTGGCTTTCCTGGATCTGAAGGGGGCTACAAGAAAGCTGGGGAGGGACTTTGGAGGGTGTCAGGGAGGGATAGGACTGGGGGGATGGAGCAAAACTAGAAATGGGCAGATTCAGATTGGATGTGAGGAAGAAGTTGTTCCCCATGAGGGTGGTGAGAGACTGGCACAGGCTGCCCAGGGAGGTGGTGGAAACCTCCTGCCTGGAGGTGTTTGCAGCCAGGCTGGATGTGGCTGTGAGCAACCTGCTGTGGTGTGAGGTGTCCCTGCCCATGGCAGGGGGTTGGGACTGGCTGCTCCTTGAGGTCCCTTCCAACCCTGACAGTTCTGTGATTCTATGATTAAAGGGGGAAAAAGGGAAGGACAGGGTCTGCAGGTGTCGGTTCTCACACATGGGCTGAACTCCACTCTAACTAAGGGACAAACTCAAAGGTCCAAAGCCAGGTGAGCCATGCTGCTGCCCTCCCTGCAGACAGCACCTTGCTGTCTGTCACAGAACCTCAGGGGCTGGAAGGGACCTCGACAGCTCATCCAGTCCAACCCCCTGCCAGAGCAGGATCACCAAGAGCAGGTCACACAGCAACACAGCCAGGTGAGTTTTGAGTATCTCCAGAGAAGGAGAGTCCACACCCCCCTGGGCAGCCTGCTCCAGGGCTCTGTCACCCTCACAGGGAAATAATTTTCCTCCTGTTTCCATGGCACTTCCTCTGCCTCAGCTTCCACCACTGCCCCTTGTGCTGGCATTGGGCATCCCCCAGCAGAGCCTGGCTCCTGCCTCTGGGCACTCACCCTGCACAGCTTTATCAACAGCAGTGAGGTGACCTCTCAGTCTCCTGCTCTCCAAGCCACAGAGCCCTCAGCTCCCTCAGTCTTCCCTCATAAGGAAGATGTTCCACTCCCCCAATCATTCCTGTGGCTCTGCACTGGGCTCTATCACACAGTTCCCTGAGGCCCTTCTTGAACTGACGGCCCCAGAACTGCTTCAGCTACGTTCCTTTGAGGGGCTTGCTGCACACAAAGTGGATGAAGCTTTTCCAGCCCCCACGTGTGGATTTTTCATTAGCAGGGGAACACAGCAGCACCAGCATTACGTGGGGGGCATGGTTTGGTACTTACCAGGGATGTAGTTGCACAGCCTCTCCATGGCTGCCTTTACTGTGCTGTTGTGCCACTGTGCAAGCTGCTCAATTACGGACACCACGAGCACACAGCCTTCAAACAAACAGGGAAACAAGAAGAGTGAATTCAGTTATCTGTGAAGTGCAACAAAGCACCTTATCACAGGCTCACAGGATGTTAGGTTTGGAAGGGACCTCCAGAGATCTTCCAGTCCAAGCCCCCTGCCAGAGCAGGAGCAGAGCATCCAGCACAGGTCACACAGGAACACATCCAGGCAGGGCTGGAAAGGCTCCAGAGAAGGAGACTCCACAACCTCTCTGGGCAGCCTGCTCCAGGGCTCTGGGACCCTCACAGTGAAGAAGTTCCTCCTCGTGTTGGGGTGGAACCTCCTGTGCTGGAGTTTCTATCCATTGCCCCTTGTCCCATCCCAGGGTGCAAGTGAGCAGAGCCTGTCCCCTCCCTCCTGACCCCCAGCCCTCAGACATTGATAGACATTGATTAAATCCTTTCTCAGCCTTCTCCAGACTGAACAGCCCCAGGGCTCTCAGCCTCTCCTCACCAGGCAGTGCTGCAGTCCCTTCAGCATCCTTGGAGCCCTCCCTTGGACTCTCTCCAGCAGATCCCTGTCCCTCTTGAACTGGGGAGCCCAGAGCTGGATGCAATATTCCAAGTGAGTTCTCCCCAGGGCAGAGCAGAGGGGGAGGAGAACCTCCCTGGCTCTGCTGGACACACTCCTCTCAATGCACCCCAGGATCCCATTGGCTTGCTTGGCCACCAGGGCACATTGCTGTCCCACCTTGTGCCATAGAAATTTTTCAGGCACCACTGGGCATTTCATTTCTAGAGATGCTCCATGGAAATTGAGTGTTCAAGGGAGAACCTCTTCAGATCCTGGAAGGCCACAATGAGGTCTCCTCGGAGCCTTTTCCTCTCCAGACTGAACAGCCCCAACTCCCTCAGTCTGTCCTCATAGCAGAGCAGCTCCAGCCCTCTGCTCATCCTCATGGCCCTTCTCTGGACACCTTCCAGCACCTCCAGATCCTTCCTGGAACAGAGGCTCCAGAACTGGACACAGAGCTCCAGGAGGGGTCTCACCAGAGCGGAGCAGAGGGGAGAATCCCCTCCCTGGCCCTGCTGGCTCTGCTTCTCTTGATGCTGCCCAGTCGAGGTGGGTACCTCCGGCAGACAGGAGACAAGGAGCCAGAGCAGCATTTTACAGCAGCCTGAATAAAGATTTCTCTTGGAAATCCCTTGTAGCTGAACCTTGTTTCCCTCCCTCTGGAAGAAATCTCAGCTCTCAGGATTTGCTCTGACCTAGTCGAGAACAGCTGAGCTGCAGCATTTGGACGTGGCTGCAGATCCCCCTCTGCCAAAGCTCAAGAGCCTCGGTGTCCAGGTGTTCAGGCTGCAGGGGTTTCAGACTCTTCAAAGAGAGCTGTCACATTCCTTCCAAGTGTCCCTGCCTGTGCTGTGAAATCCAAGTGCTGTTTCCCCAACATAAATAACCCTGCTGCTCCGAAGGATCAAGCAGCAAGCCAAAGAGGAGGTAATTCAATTGGAACTTGCTGCAAGACCAACATCTCCGAGTCTCCTATAACTACTTCCACCCCAAATACAGCAATCCAGTGGAAATTACAGTGAACCTGCCATCTCTTTTGCAGGGATAAAAGCCCACTTCTCCATACTTATTAAATAAAATGCTCACTCCAAGCACTCTGCAGAATGATTTATAAAGCATGCTAAGAGCCATTACCTCCAGTCAGCCTAAAAAGAATAGGAGAATAAATGGAGATAGATACAACCAAGGAAAAAACCCTTGAAGCAAGTCATTCCTTGCTCCCTCTCAACCCCAAAACAGCTGTGGGCCAGCCCAAGGAATTAACAATTAATTAAAAGTCAATAGCTCATAAAGGAAAAAAAGAAGTAGAACAATAAAACCCCACAGTGAAACCAAGGGGCACATCCAAGTTGGAGGGCAAAGTGTGCTCAAGACTCGGGCTGAAAGAACAGTCCCAGGCCACCTGGTCCCTGGTTAACCACAAGCAGGTGCCTTAGCACAGCCTGATCCTGCCTCATGCCCCGGGCAATGCCAGGGCCAGTCCCAGGAGTACATGTGGATGAGGACATCCAGCTGAGGAGGGAGGCAGTAGAGGAGTGCGAGCCGTGCCCTGCACTGGCCCCACAGTCAGGGGCATGGAGCAGATGATCTTTGGAGGTCCCTTCCAACCCAACCCATTCCATGACTGCATGAGAACAGACCCTGGTTTCTTTGCAAGGGTAGCATGGGCACAGCCACACTGCACCAGCTCCATCTTTTAGAGCTAGGGTGGCAGTGCACATCCTTGAGACAGCTGCAAACACATCTAAAAGGCACAGCTTGGACCTGACAAGTTCCTATCACAAGGTCAAAAGTTCACAGAATCAATAAGGTTGGAAAAGACCTCAGAGATCATCAAGTCCAACCTCTCACCCAACACCTCCTGACTAACTAAACCATGGCTCCAAGGGCCACATCCAAGCCTTTTCTGAACACCTCCAGGGATGGTGACTCCACCACCTCCCTGGGCAGCACATCCCAATGGCCAATTCCTCTTTCTGGGAAGAACTTTCTCCTCACCTCCAGCCTAAACCTCCCCTGGCACAGCTTGAGACTGTGTCCTCTTGTTCTGGGGCTGGGTGCCTGGGAGAAGGGACCAACCCCCACCTGGCTACAGCCTCCCTTCAGGGAGGTGTAGAGAGCAAGAAGGTCTCCCCTGAGCCTCCTCTTCTGCAGGCTAAGCAACCCCAGCTCCCTCAGCCTCTCCTCACAGGGCTGTGCTCCAGACCCCTTCCCAGCCTCATTGCCCTTCTCTGGACACATTCAAGGTCATGTTATTAGCACACACAAGCAGCTTGCAGACCACCCACACTACCCTTGCCCTGCCTTTTGTGTCTGGTCTGTTCATGACAAGCAAGAATACAGACGTTGTAAAGCTCTGGGCATCAGTAGAAAAGCACTTCCAGATCTGCACCAGTCATTAGCAGCCATTGCTTGACTGCAGCTGAGTAGATGTTTAGATGCAATTGATTTCTCCACCATCAGCTGGGCACACACAAGGCAGCCCAGACAGGCTGCATCAGCAGAGATTTAAAAAAGCTTTAAAAAGGTTTAAAAAAGTCTTTTCTAGGCCCACAAGACTGTCTTTAGAAACAACTACCTGAAGGGAGGTTGTAGCCAGGTGGGGCTTGGTCTCTTCTCCCAGGCAACCAGCACCAGAACATGAGGACACAGTCTCAAGCTGTGCCGGGGGAGGTTTAGGCTGGAGGTGAGGAGAAAGTTCTTCCCAACAAGAGAGACTGGCCACTGGAATGTGCTGCCCAGAGAGGTGGTGGAGTCACTGTCCCTGGAGGTGTTCAGAAAAGGCTTGGATGTGTGCCTTGGAGCCAGGGTTTAGTTGTCAGGAGGTGTTGGGTGGCAGTTTGGACTTGCTGATCTCTGAGGTCTTTTCCAACCTTACCGATTCTGTGATTCTATGATTCTAAGCTGCAAGAAGCAGGTGCTGCTGTTGCACTTCAACAACACATTTCAGTGCCTTGACAGGCTGAAGGATGCTTCCTCTGGCAGAAATTCATTGCCATTATAATGCCTAGCAGCCACTAGAAACTAGGCTCTGGCATTAATAAAAGGCCTGTCTCTTTTAGTGATGGTTTGTCCCATCTGCTATTAATTTCTAGGGAGATAAGAGAAAGCCATAACCATTTTGCACAGCAGCAGTCATCTGAAAGCTCACACATCAGGCAGTACTTCTCCCCATGTGTTTGAAAATGGAGGGCAATAATAAAGTGACATTCCCAACAAGTTTGGGAGGGAGGGGGAAAAAAATACACTAAAATCATAACCCAGTAATAAAATCAGTGCTAGAGAAATTCATTCCTCAGCTGTGAAGCCTCTGGCAGTTTGAGCAGACTATTTAACTTAATCCACTTCTGCTGCCTAGGTTTGAAAGGCTCTATAATTAGAATTCTACCTAGGGATGTCAAGAGGGGTCTGGATAGCAAAAGCTGCCTCCCTAAGACTCAGATCTAAATATATTTGTCTGAGCAAAACTCTTTTATATGGGATTCCTGGCAGCTGGCACATCATCCTCTGCCAGCCTTTGCCCAGGTTCCTGGGTGCTGGAGGCCTTTCTCACCCCTCCAGCCACGGCACTGTCCCCCAGATGTAAATTAAATGTGCATCCTGGAGCATAAGGAAGAAATAAGCCCCCAAAAAGTGGCCTTGGACACGAAGTAGCTCTCTGTAAACTCTGCCAGCCAGGTTGTGGTCACTCATGATGGAACAGGAGCCAGAGCCTTGCCTGACACAGCGTCGAACCTCTGCCTCAAAGCTGTCTGCAGTGCAAGTGAACTCATCTCTCATGTTCTTGGGCTTATACAGCCCAGAAGATGAAGGTTTCCCCAGAGCATACTCTTGCTTCTTCCATTCATAGATCACAGAATCACAGAATTGTCAGCCCTGGAAGGGACCTCAAGGATCAGCCAGTCCCAACCCCCCTGCCATGGGCAGGGACACCTCACACCACAGCAGGTTGCTCACAGCCACATCCAGCCTGGCTGCAAACACCTCCAG
Organism: Picus viridis; assembly: GCA_033816785.1. NCBI lineage: Eukaryota > Metazoa > Chordata > Aves > Piciformes > Picidae > Picus > Picus viridis. Next base: position 34,685,105 of record CM066574.1, read on the forward strand.
GCATGAGGCTGCCACCACCTCCCTGGGCAACCTGTGCCAGGCTCTCACCACCCTTATGGGGAACAACTTCTTCCTCACATCCAATCTCAATCTCCCCATTTCTAGTTTTGCTCCATCCCCCCCAAGTCCTATCCCTCCCTGACACCCTCAAAAGTCCCTCCCCAGCTTTCCCTTTAGATCCTGGAAGGCCACAGTTAGGTCTCCTGGGAGCCCTGCTGCTTTGAAAGGTAATCCAGAAAGGATTCTGAGTGCAAAAGTCTATTTAACTCAGACTTTGCCACCTACTGCATTTGCAGTGTTGATGTGTCTCCCAGAGGCACTGAAGTGATGGGATATGATTACAGGGATCTATATTCAGATATGTTGGCAAATACAAGACCTTTCCCCCCTAAATTTACTAAGCATCATCAGATATCTTAGACATGCTGATTGGTGCATGATTAGCATGTCTGTCACTGCACAGAAAGCTGCTGGCTAAAGACATTTTGGAAGTATTAATACAGCACTGTTTTGGAGGTGTTGGAGCTCTCTAACCAAACCAGCAAGCCCTGGAATGCCAACTCACCTTCCTGTTTCCCATGCAATAGCAGGGAGGCACTTCAGACCCCTGACTCCAGAGCTCTATTCCTTCATTAACACTATTCCAGGAAGGATCTGGAGGGGCTGATGGGTATCCAGAGAAGGACCACGAGGATGAGCAGAGGGCTGGAGCTGCTCTGCTATGAGGACAGACTGAGGGAGTTGGGGTTGTGCAGTCTGGAGAAGAGAAGGCTCCAAGAAGACCTAATTGTGGCCTTCCAGGATCTGAAGGGGGCTCCAAAAAAGCTGGGGAGGGACTTTTTGTGGTGTCAGGGAGTGATAGGACTGGGGGGATGGAGCAAAACTAGAAATGGAGAGATTGAGATTGGATGTTAGGAAGAAGTTGTTCCCCAGGAGGGTGGTGAGAGCCTGGCACAGGTTGCCCAGGGAGGTGGTGGAAGCCTCCTGCCTGGGGGTGTTTGCAGCCAGGCTGGATGTGGCTGTGAGCAACCTGCTGTGGTGTGAGGTGTCCCTGCCCATGGCAGGGGGCTTGGAACTGGCTGATCCTTGAGGTCCCTTCCAGCCCTGACAGTTCTGTGATTCTATATTCCTTTATTAACACTGTATTCTTTTACCCTGAAAGGTTGGGCTAGATGATCTTTGAGGTCCCTTCCATCTTGCTTGGGATTCTATCCACCTATTCTATGAATTACTTTTCCCTTCACCCAGTGAGAACTCTGATGCTGCTATTCCAGTACAGAGAACTCTCAGCTTTCATTTCTTGGAAGCCTCTGCTATCAATACCTGCCAGCCAAACATATCCCTAGAGTTTCCTCCATCAGACTTTAAAGAGTGTAACAAAAATCGATGCCTGCAGGCATTTCCAATGGAAATGCTTTCTGTACTAATTAACAGGAAACAAAAGTGGGTCTGTGTGTGCCAATCATGAAGTTTTCTTTTCCAAACCCAGGAAGGGTATTCACATTTTACTGTAGCCTGAATGGTAGCAGGAGGGGTTAATGGAATGGACTTCATCCCAGCTCCACAGGATTGATCATTTTTTTCAGGTCCTGAATCACAGGATTGTCAGGGTTGGAAGGGACCTCAAGGATCAGCCAGCTCCAAGCCCCCTGCCATGGGCAGGGACACCTCACACCACAGCAGGTTGCTCACAGCCACATCCAGCCTGGCTGCAAACACCTCCAGGCAGGAGGCTGCCACCACCTCCCTGGGCAGCCTGTGCCAGGCTCTCACTACCCTCATGGGGAGCAACTTCTTCCTCACATCCAATCTCAATCTACCCATTTCTAGTTTTGCTCCATCCCCCAGTCCTATCCCTCCCTGACACCCTCCAAAGTCCCTCTCCAGCTTTCTTGGAGCCCTCTTCAGATCCAGGAAAGCCACAATGAGGTCTCCTCTGAGCCTTCTCTTCTCCAGACTGAACAGCCCCAACTCCCTCAGTCTGTCCTCACAGCAGAGCAGCTCCAGCCCTCTGCTCATCCTCGTGGCCCTTCTCTGGACACCTTCCAGCCCCTCCAGATCCTTCCTGGAATAGGGGCTGCAGAATGCACACACCTTGTTCCAGATACAGAGTTCCTCACCCCACTGACAGCGATTGCTCTAAGCACAGGCAGGACTCTGGGTAGGGCTAACAGAAGCATGAGTGGCAGGCACCATGCATCATGCAAGCAGCAACCAACCAACCAGCCTTAAATAAATACGATACAGCCCTCCCGATGCTGATGGCAAGCCTCAGCTATGTGAACTGTAGGCAAGACCAGCCATGTGGCACATGTGTATCTCCCTGCACACACACACCAGGGTGTCTGTTGGCATGCTAAGCACACCTTTATGTGGTGATCAATAAGAGATGTTTGCATTTTACACCCAGAAACCCTCAGTAAGGCTTAGGCTGATTCTGAAAATGGCTTTTTCCCCCCCACCATCAGCAGCTGAAGGTTAATATCCCCATAGGAAATATTCCTATTTCAGCAGCTGCTTCAGCCTCTCTGACAGACTCCCTCAGATGCCTGTGAGCCTTCTACCCACAGCATAATTTTAAGGATTACGTCCTGTTTTGGGTTCCCCAGTTCAAGAGGGACAGGGATCTGCTGGACAGAGTCCAACAGAGAGCTACCAGGATGCTGAAGGGACTGCAGCACTGCCTGGGGAAGAGAGTCTGAGAGCCCTGGGGCTGTTCAGTCAGTGGTCAGCCAGCCATGTACAGAGTTTTCCTGCACTGAGGGGAAGTCATGCTGGACAAAAGCACCCAAAGCACTTGGAGAACTAGAGAGCCACTAAGGCAAACAAGCTGAGGTTGAGGCTGCAGTCAGTAAATCTGCCCTGGCCTCACTGATAATCTGCTTTTGTACAGGCAAGCCAAACTCAGGCATGAGGTCAGCCCTTAGAAGAGAAGACTGAGAGGGGATCTGATCAGTGTCTATCAATGTCTGAGGGCTGGGGGTCAAGAGGGAGGGGACAGGCTCTGCTCAGTTGCACCCTGAGATAGGACAAGGGGCAATGGATGGAAACTCCAGCACAGGAGGTTCCACCTCAACACCAGGAGGAATTTCTTTACTGTGAGGGCCACAGAGCCCTGGAGCAGGCTGCCCAGAGAGGTTGTGGAGTCTCCTTCTCTGGAGCCTTTCAAGCCCCATCCTGTGCTGGATTCTCTGGTCCTGCTCTGGCTGGGGGTTTGGACTGGAAGATCTCTGGAGGTCCCTTCCAACCCCTAACATCCTGTGAGCCTGTGATATTATGGCCAAATTTGATATTTATTAGTGATGAGGAGGTCAGATTTTGCCACTGAACCAACTGAGCCAGGTTGGTGAAATGAACTCAGGGGTTCTGTGGCTTGGCAGTGGCTGTGCTGCAATGAAAGTCAACCCCCAGCCTCTCAGAGACATTGTGGTGCTGTGCTGATATTGGGCATGGCCTTTCCACAGAGCTCACTGAGCTGTAAATTACACACTCTGTCATGGTGCCTCCCCAGACAATATGTGCACAGCCACTGTGTCCGAGTGCACTCACTAAAAGCCTCCAGCTCCACTTGGCAATGTTCCATTGTGGGGAGTGACTGGGGACCCGGCACAGCTGCAGCCCCAGGGGGCCTGTTTCATCCCTGCACTCATGCACAGCTCAACAGAGGCACGCTGCTGAGGACATGGACTGTCACACAAATCTACACAGCTACAGGGCAGTGTTCCACCCTGCTGGGAAGCCTGGGAACATGGAATCACAGAATTGTCAGGGTTGGAAGGGACCTCAAGCATCACCTGGATGAAGCACTCGGTGCCATGGTTTAGATGACGAGATGGTTGGGTGATAGGTTGGACTGGATGATCTCAGAGGTCTTTTCCAACCTGGTTAATTCTGTATTCTGTATCTGGTATCAATGCGACACTGCTGGCTCATGTTCAGCTGCTGCCAACCACTACCCCCAGGTCCCTTTCTGCCTGTACATCAACTTAAGTAAATCTTTGCTTGCCCTGTGAGATGGGCAGCATATTCCTCAGTTACCAGAGGGTCAAAGAGCAGAGTGCCTGAAGGGCTCACTCCTACACCATGTCTGATAAAAACCAAAACGACACCACACAGCATCTTGTGCTCAGGATGCCCCGCTGAAATTATCAGGCTGCACCTAGCTAAGGCTTCCCTAGGTCATGTCCTGGAGCCATACTGCCAGACAGTAACAAAAGCAGGAATGAATCCAGACTCACCATCCAGCTCCCCAGGCAGTGCACAGAGCAGAAACTCACCAGCTTTACACCAGCCAAACCAGTTGTGTGGGGCACTGCATATAGGGAAAGCTTTTGCAGCCCTTTTGTCTAGCATAAGGAAAAAGCAGAAGGATCTGTGACATGCCAAGCATGCAGAAGGCCCAGAGGAAAGGGCTGAGCTGATTTCACTGTAGGCAAAAAGGAGGAGGAACTTTTCCAGCCTGGGAAGGCAGGAAACACAGACAGTGGAAAGAGACTGTCAGAGGTCAGGAAAATTCTTCTCGTGTCAGGGACTAGAAGACCATTAAGAGCAGGCTGGAGAGGGCTGGGAGCTGCTTAGGTGTACTACATCTGCTCTTGTGGTAGGGAAGAGTCCCATCAGGTCCTTTCCCCCTCACAGAATCAATCAACCAGGTTGGAAGAGCCCTCCAAGATCATCAAGTCCAACCTATCACCCAACCCTAACTAATCACCCAGACCATGGCACCAAGGGCCTCTTTTCATTACTTCCAAAAGGCAGTAGCATGCAATCCCTTTGCAGGTGGGGATGCTTCCCAGATGCTTTATTTTTACACCAAGGCAGTTATGAAAAGACTTTCTCTGAATGAAGCAGCCAAATCTTTCAAGACAATGGAGCAGAAATTCTGTGACTTTGTCTGCAGTTGCTGAGCCCGACTACAACTTCTGCCTAACTGTTCTCTAGCACAGACAAGTTTGCTGTGGAAAGAAGCCACCTTTTCTAGACAGGTAACAACCTCAAAGCAGAAATGTTTTGGCCAGCCTCCTGCTATCAGCTGTCTGAAATGATCAGCCAGCTTGTAGCACCTCAATGGACTTATACTCCCCTCTCCTCCAGCCCTACTCCATAGCAGCATATAGGTGCCTTGCCAGTAATACATATCCCAGGATCTGCTAAGGGCAGGGGAGTCCCTTGAAGCATCCAGCTACTTCCCCAGCATGACCAGAACATACTGGGGCAAATGGTGCTTACCTAGGGAGCACCACAAATGGTGACAGAAGAATCATAGAATGCTTTGGATTGGGAGAGATCTTCTAAACTCATCTAGTCCAACCTCCCTGCGGTGAGCAGGGACATCCCTAACTAGATCAGGTTGCTCAGAGACCTCTCCAACCTGTTTTCCTCTCCCAGTGTTTTCAGGGATGGGGAATATGTCACCTCTCTGGGCAACCTGGGCCAGGGTTTTACCACTCTTGGAGGGAGGGAAGGAGGGAGGGAAGGAGGGAGGGAAGGAGGGAGGGAAGGAGGGAGGGAAGGAGGGAGGGAAGGAGGGAGGGAAGGAGGGAGGGAAGGAGGGAGGGAAGGAGGAAAAAACCACACAACAACAACCACCCCCCCCAAAAAAGGTCTTACTTCTATCTATCATAAATCTCTTATCTTTTACTTTAAAAACACCACCCCTTGTCCTGTCACAGCAGGCCCTGCTAAAGAGACTGTCCCCATCTTTCTCATAGGTCCCCTTTTAAGTACTGAAAGGCTGCAACAAGGTCTCCCTAGAGCCTTCTCTTCTCCAGGCTGAACAACCCCAACTCTCTCAGCCTGTCCTCAGCAGCAGAGGTGAAATCAGTAAAGGTTCCAGAACTGCCTTTTGTTCTCCTGTCACATCCCTTCAGGAAGTGGTGATGCTTTCAGTGGAAAGGGCTTAATGGGGAAGATTTTCTGGGGTTTGTTACTGAAAGAATGGCCTTTTGCTGACTTTAACTAGTAGCATAGCAATCTCCATCAGGCAGGTGGTACACACAGAGGAGGGATCACAAATGACTATTCAATGTGCAGCCACCTCATTTCCCCCAGCAAAGAGAGGCAAATAACTCTGAAAGCTCAGACACCTGGCCACACATTTCACTTGCATGAGAAAGCCAGTTTCTTCAAGGAAAAAAAATGTCCCCTGCATTTGGCAGTGGGAAATTAGAGCTAGAAAAGCTTTCAGGTTGAAAAAGGCTTTTGAGAGCGTTGTCTGCAAGAGTTAACCCAGCGCTGCCAAGCCCACGGGAGAAACGCTGCCTCCATCTACAAAGCCAAGAATGCACAGAGGAAGCTCTCATGGCTCTCTCTCCCCGTGCCTTCCCAGATGGCAAACTGAGCCAGCAGGGTCTGGAGTGGAGCTGTTGAAAGGAAAATCACAGTTTTCCTCCTACAGCTGAAGCTGGTCTCAGCTTAATGTCTGCTCCTCAGAGTGCTGGTCACCGAATCAGTCGCAGGGACAGACGTTAGCCGTGGCAGGCGTATCCATCAGCTCCTCCATGCTTTCCCTTCCCCACTTGTGACAAGGGAGAGGCACAGATGGCTCCTCCATGTTGTCAAGAGTTACTCAAGACAGCATCTGATCAGTGAAACCCCAGAGGTAGCCAACTGGGCTAGCAATCAAGCAGCCCTCCCTACCCGGCCAGGCCAGACCTGCACAGGTTTAATGCTCTGCAAGCTTCATTTCAGCTGGCAGTTTACAGAGGTGTGGACAGACCTGAGTGGAGCTCACCTGCATGCTCTAGGCCAAAGGGACACCTCAGAGAGAGCAATTGGTCTGGGAGGTGTTTTTAATGCTTCCCCACACCCTGGGGAGAAGCTCAGTGCTCCCAGCAATGGGGCTGGCACAGCTGTCCTCCCCTTGGGAAGGGGCAGAAAAGAAGCAGAGTTTATCTCGTGCAAGGCAACTGCAAAGCAGTGTGCAGTCACTGGAGGGATTCAGAGCCTAGCTGGGTCAATGGGATGGAAAGGGCAAACCAGGGTCCCCTGACATTTGATAAAGCAGCAGTGTGAAAATCCTAGAGGCAAGCAGGCTCACCACCCTTCCGCTGCCATCGGGGCCGTAGCTGCCTGCAGATCTCGCCATGAAACCCCTCCACTTCCTCTGCTCCCTGCCAGCTGCCCAGTCCCTGCCCCTGTGCCTGCTGCCCCTAACCGGGCCAGTCCCCGACAGCCATTTCTGCTGCTCACAGCTCGCTCTCCTTTTCCACCCACGGCTGACCCCAGGCAGAGGCTGTGCCCTGACTTCTCTCCAGTTTTGGTTTGCTGTCTACACTTAGCCTCTACCTGGGGTTAAACTTAGCAGCTGTTCTATCCCCTGATGACCCCTCCGCAGATGAGAAGGGGAATCAGGCAAAGGAGAGGAGACCCACGTGCTGAGATGAAAAGGGATTTAATGAAGCAGCAAAACGAACACCAACGCCACTGTAAGGTGTACAAAGTTATACTGAGCCCAGGGAACGTGTGGCAGCCACAACAAAGGGGAAAGCAGGCCTTGGAAAGTGAGCCCCCCAGGAATGGTCACCCTTGAGAGAAAGAGAGGCAGGAGGAGAAGGAGCCCCATCCCCAGACTTCCTCCTTTACACTGAGTGCTGCATGGATGGCACAGGATACACACAGTCTCCAGCTTGGCTCTGGCTATCCCCCTGCCTGCTGAAGCTCCCAGCAGACTGCAACCTGCTAATGGCCTGCAGACCATGGCTGGCCCAGGATCCTGTCCCAGTGAAACCAGGACATCTACTCTGCCTTGCTGTGCCAAAATTTGCAGGGGCACCGTGGGCAGCTCAGAATCGAGGCCAAGCCCTTTCCCAAATCAAGTTCAGGTTCATTATTTCTCATGGTGTCCCTTGAGGCACAGTGAAAGCAAGTTGGGGCTGAAAAGGAAATACTCCCTGCTGAAGGATGGAGACACAGCAAAAGTGCCTTGAAAAGCTAGAAGAGGACAAAATAAACTGTTTGGTCACTTGCTTACAGGAAAGCTTCTCTCTAGGTACACAAAGCCTCCCATCAAGGGCATTTCCACAGCTTACGTTGGCTTCAGTGTCCCTGGGCTTGCTTTGGGAGTCACACAGCCAGATGAGGCTGTAAGACACTTCCAGCTGTAGCTGCTGTGGAGATCACCACAGTCACCAAAGTCACATGAGAAGGGATCTGCCAGAACATGCTCACCCCAATTCAGTACCAGTGTGCTCATGAAAAGGAAAGGAAATGTGACAAAACAGCCCTTGTACCTTGGCCATCTGGAGGCTACCACCCAGACCACAAAGCTGCCTGGCCCATGTATGGACCAGCTGCTCTCAAGAAGAGTTTCTCAGGCAATGAAAACAGTGAGGAGACCTTGGGTGAGCCTGGGGGGGGAACTGTGCCTTCCTGCATCGTGAACCCTAGCAAATACTAGGACCCCCAACACCTCCAGGTCCCGGACCTACAGACACTAACCCCAGCTCTTTCAGACACCACTCCTTGCAGAGTGAACAACATGAACTTTGGGAAGCAGCCACTCGAAAACAAAACCATAAACCAGCTCCAGACCCCACGCTGGCCTTGCAAAATCTTCAGAGCTTATTTCAACAAAGGCTGTGAGCACTTGGCAGCACAGCTGTTGAAATAGATAAAGGCAAGATTTATGAGGTGCACAGTTCTCAGCTCGCAGGTGGAGCAAGGAATGAACTAGTCCAGCAGGCAAACAAAACCTGGATACCTACCCACACAGGTGTGCCCTTTGTACAGCCCAGAGGGCAGCGAAGGAGCCGGTGGGTCATTTCCACAGGGGAGAGAGGAGGAAGAGGCAGCCTTCAGCAGGAGACAGAGGATGCAGGATAAATTCAATAATGTCTGTCTAGACCTCCTCATCCCTAAGGAAGGGGGAAAAAAAGAAAGCAAGAAGAAATCAGGTGGGCAGGGCACACGTAGGCCTGTACTCTTTCAGTGCTCAGGGAGCATCCTGCATCCTTGTCTCATCAGCAGCTGAAGACAGAAGGAAACCTTTGCTCCTGTGTAGCTCTGTGGAAAGCAAGGAGTGCTTCCCAGGCTGGGGGCTCACACATCTAACACAATAAACAGAATCAACCAGGTTGGAAGAGACCTCCAAGATCTGCCTTCTTACAGGGTGCACAGAGGATCCCCTACTCACACATCCCAGGTGCCCTGCCTGCCCTTCATGCCCCTCAGCCTCTCTCTGGCCATTCAAGGCTGCTGTGCGGCCACCCACCACAACTCAGCCGGTCCCCCCACACGGGCACCCTGTGACCGGGCTGGGGGATGCCCCTTTGGCCCCCAGCCACACTCCACACCCCCACGCGTCCCCACTGCCCCATTTGTGTCCCTTCCCAACCTGCCGGCCCGGGAGGACCAAGAAGGTGGCATGAACAGCTCTGGGTCAGCGGTCCTGTGTCTCCTCGAGCAGCGGCAGCTGATGACTAACGACCTTAAACCACAGTAGCTGCCGGAGCCACTCAGCGTTAATAACGCAAGACACTCCCCTGCACGACTAGCGTTGCAAAAGGGAAAAAAAAAACCACCAACAACTCCCCAAACCCTTCCCCCCCCTCACCGTCACTCCCCTGCCCTCCTCCGCAGAGGAGAAAAAAAACTGAGGTATCTCTAGCTGCTTCTGCAAGGTTTTCAAGCAGGGGTTCTGTCGGGAGGACTGCCATGAGAAAACAAAAGAAAGAGGCTGCTCAGGCTGGACTCAGGGGCATGGGAGGGATGGATGGGGCTCCCACACGGGGGGTTCACCAGGGCTTTAGTTCTGCCGTGGGGATGAGAAGCTGCTGCTGGCTTAGGGGCAGCATTGGGAGCCGAACTCCTGCTCCCATCTGCCTCCAGCTGCCCGCGGGGCTTGAAAACTGCTGAGCTTTGCATGCTTTGGCAGGCTCAACTCGAGGTTTTCCTGGCCCTTTGGGGTTTTATTCCCCCAGATAAGGCAGAAACCGGTCATCTCCCCAGCCTGAAGCCAAAGCAGAGAGTAAAACGTGCCTAAATGACATCACTTCAGAGGTGGAACAAGCCTGAACAGCTAAATCCCAAGCACTGTGGATGCAAGGATGGCTATAAGGATGCAGACTACAACTGAGGTATTGGGGGTCCAAGGCTGCATCCCACCTCTGCCCTTTTTGTACAGCCCTGGGCAAGTCTTTTCCTCCCCAGCGAGCCACAGGTACTCATCTTTCCTTTCCACTGCTTGCCTGGCTCTTCCAGAAGCGGGCAGGCTGTTGGCATGGGTTGCTGCAGGGAGATGAGGAGCCTGTCTCGCTTGGCATCCCTGCCGGCTCCCCGGGCATGATTAAAGGAGACTTGCAGCTGGTGTGGTAGAAAGGAAAAGAGAGGAGCTATCAAAATCGGACACCCCTGGGCAGACCTCCAGACATTCCTGCAAACCTTCAGACATCCCTGCAGAGCAGCGTGACCAGAGAGAGACCAGGTCAGCTCCAGCGCTCGGCGCGGCTCTTGCAAACCGCTTCTTTGCTGCGGGAGCCTGACCCCTGACGTCACTGAGGGCACTCCTGGATAGTTTGCCTCGGCTTTGATAAGCAGGACTTGCCTTGTGATGATGATGATGATGATGATATAAACTGCTGGGGCTGAAAAAAATAAAGTGAAATAAAAGAAAGCAAAGCAAAGGTAAAGTAAAAGAAATTTACATAAAATAAAAAGTGACATAAAATAAAATATAAGTAAAATGGTGTGAAATAAATAAAAGTAAAATAAAGTAAAATATAAAGTAAAATAAAATAAACTAGAGTAAAATAAAACAAATTATTTTATTATATTTTACTTTACTTTTTAATTTGCTTTAAAGGAAAGTAAAGTGGAAAAAGAAGGGGAAAAAGGGGGAAAGGTGGGAAAAAGGGGGGGAAAGGGGGAAAAGTGGGAAAAGGGGGAAAGTGGGAAAAGGGGGGAAAGTGGGGGGGGAAAGGGGAAAAGGGGGAAAGGGGAAAAAAGGGGGAAAGTGGGAAAAGGGGGGAAAGTGGGAAAAAGGGGGAAAGTGGGAAAAGGGGGGAAAGTGGGAAAAGGGGGGGGAAAAGGGGGAAAAAAGGGGGAAAGTGGGAAAAAGGGGGAAAGTGGGAAAAGGGGGAAAGGGGGAAAAAGGGGGAAAGGGGGAAAAAGGGGGAAAGTGGGAAAAGGGGGGAAGTGGGAAAAGGGGGAAAGTGGGAAAAAGGGGGAAAGTGGGAAAAGGGGGAAAGGGGGAAAAAGGGGAAAGGGGGAAAAGGGGGAAAGTGGGAAAAGGGGGAAAGGGGGAAAAAGGGGGAAAGTGGGAAAAGGGGGGAAAGTGGGAAAAGGGGGAAAGTGGGAAAAGGGGGAAAGGGGAAAAGGGGGAAAGTGGGAAAAGGGGGAAAGTGGGAAAAGGGGGAAAGTGGGAAAAGGGGGGAAGTGGGGAAAAAGGGGGGAAGGGGGAAAAGGGGGGAAGGGGGAAAAGGGGGGAAGTGGGAAAAAGGGGGGAAGTGGGAAAAGGGGGAAGTGGGAAAAGGGGGGAAGTGGGAAAAGGGGGAAGTGGGAAAAGGGGGAAGTGGGAAAAGGGGGAAGGGGGAAGGGGGAAAAAGGGGGAAGGGGAAAAAAGGGGGGGAAGTGGGAAAAGGGGGAAAGTGGGAAAAGGGGGGAAAGGGGGAAAAGGGGGAAAGGGGGAAAGGGGGGAAAGGGGGAAAGGGGGAAAGGGGGAAAGGGGGGAAAGGGGGAAAGGGGGAAAGGGGGAAAGGGGGAAAGTGGGGAAAGGGGGAAAGTGGGGAAAGGGGGAAAGGGGGGGAAAGGGGGGAAAGGGGGAAAGGGGGAAAGGGGGAAAGGGGGAAAGGGGGAAAAGGGGGAAAGGGGGAAAGGGGGAAAGGGGGGAAAGGGGGAAAGGGGAAAAGGGGGAAAGGGGAAAAGGGGGAAAGGGGAAAAAGGGGGAAAGGGGAAAAAGGGGAAAGGGAAAAAAGGGGAAGGTGGAAAAGGGGGAAGGGGGAAAAGGGGGAAGGTGGAAAAGGGGGAAGGGGGAAAAAGGGGGAAAGGTGGAAAAGGGGGAAGGTGGAAAAGGGGGAAGGTGGAAAAGGGGAAAGGTGGAAAAGGGGGAAGGTGGAAAAGGGGGAAGGTGGAAAAGGGGGAAGGTGGAAAAGGGGGAAGGGGAAAAAAAGGAAGGTGGAAAAGGGGGAAGGTGGAAAAGGGGGAAGGGGAAAAGGGAAAGGGGGAAAAGGGGAAAGGGGAAAAGGGGGAAGGGGGAAAAAAGGGGAAAGGGGGTGGAAAAGGAAAGGGGAAAAAGGGGAAGGTGGAAAAGGGGAAAGGTGGAAAAAGGAAAGGGGAAAAAGGAAAGGTGGAAAAAGGAAAGGTGGAAAAGGGGAAGGTGGAAAAAGGGAAAGTGGAAAAAAGGAAAGTGGAAAAAAGGAAAGTGGAAAAAAAGGAAAGTGGAAAAAAAAGTGGAAAAAGGAAAGTGGAAAAAGGGGAAAGTGGAAAAAGGAAAGTGGAAAAAAGGAAAGGAAAAAGGAAAAAAAAAGGAAAGTGGAAAAAAGGAAAGTGGAAAAAGGAAAGTGGAAAAAAGGAAAGTGGAAAAAAGGAAAGTGGAAAAAAGGAAAGTGGAAAAAAGGAAAGTGGAAAAAAGGAAAGTGGAAAAAAGGAAAGTGGAAAAAAAGGAAAGTGGAAAAAAAAAGTGGAAGTGGAAAAAAAAAAAAAGTGGAAAAAAAGGAAAGTGGAAAAAAAGGAAAGTGGAAAAAGGAAAGTGGAAAAAAGGAAAGTGGAAAAAAAAAGGAAAGTGGAAAAAAAGGTAAAGTGAAAAAAAGTGAAATAAAATAACAAAGTTAGTTAGATTAAAATAAAGAGGAAAGTGAAATAAAATGAAAAGTAAAGTAAAATAAAGTATAAAACAAAAGAAACCCAAAGCCAAGTTGCCTGTTAAAAGCCTCAACAGGCACAGTAACCAATCCATATCTGCATTCCCTAACGCACCCCCTGGCTTCTCCACGCATGCTTTTCTCCTCCAAAAGAAGAGGAGAGCACGAAGAGAACCCCAAGATAGCAGCACGAGCTGTTGCCCGAGTGGTGCAGCCCTGCTCCTGCGTGCCGTGCTCCTGGGAGCTAGCAGGGATGCTTTTATTTCCCCCACCTTTTTTAAGAGGAGATAAACAAAGCTCGTAGTGCAAAGTGCCTCATCTCTATGCCAGCCCTGTGGAAATCTGCAGGATGGTTTTGCTTAATGCAGTAAAAACTTGCTATAAAAAGGCAGTGCCAGGGTGACTGCAGCTCCATTAAACCCCTTTTTAACACACCTCTCACTCAGCTCCCAGTGACACTTTGAAGTCCTTTGGAAACTCTGCAGGCTGGGCTCAGGAGTGCTTGCTGCAAAAGCAAGAGTGAGAATAATAGGCGAGCCAAATCTTCCTAGCAGAGTGGTCTTGGGGAACGGTTTCCACTTTATAACTCTAGCAAAACACCAAACCCAAACAAGAGCACTTCTAAAGCATATAGCCAGAGCCAAGCAGCTCCCAGGCCTGTAAACCTGCACAGCTTACAGCTCGAGCTTGTAATCAGCTGTGTTATTTTGCTGTCATTTCAGGCTGTGGAATGAGCGGTGAGATAAAGCAGAAGCGCGTGTAACGCAGGGCTGGGGTTTGCTGTGCTTTAGGCATCAGCCAAGCTCTTAAGCCAGTTAAAGGAAACCCCCAAAGCTTTCAAAATGTGCAGTCTGGGCAGAGGAATGAGGGCTTTGCATGCATAGAATTACAGGTCAGCTGAGAAGGTGACCTCCCCTTGGTGGTAAATCTTTCTCCTTCCCACTGCATCAGGAACAGTGTGGCCAGCAGGAGCAGGGAGGTCATTCTGCCCTGTACTCAGCACTGGTTAGGCCACACCTTGAGTCCTGTGTCCAGTTCTGGGCTCCTCAGTTTAAGAAGGACATTGAGACGCTTGAACGTGTCCAGAGAAGGGCAAGAAAGCTGGGAAGGGGTCTGGAGCACAGCCCTGTGAGGAGAGGCTGAGGGAGCTGGGGTTGCTTAGCCTGCAGAAGAGGAGGCTCAGGGAGACCTTCTTGCTGTCTACACCTCCCTGAAGGGAGGCTGTAGCCAGGTGGGGGTTGGTCTCTTCTCCCAGGCAAGCAGCACCAGAACAAGAGGACACAATCTCAAGCTGTGCCAGAGGAAGTTTAGGCTGGAGGTGAGGAGAAAGCTCTTCCCATCAAGAGAGATTGGCCATTGGAATGTGCTGTGGGGCCCTGGCATTAGCCTGGAGGGAGCAGGAGAGTCAGATGCACTTCAGGAAAGGACTCTGCAGAGTTGCTCTTGGAAGCAACCTTCCTGCAGCATTACACACCAAGTGCTGAGGGTGCAGTCAACACCTTGCCTCACTCTCTGGGCCTCCATGGGTCACTTCTGAAGGGGGCAAGGACTGTGTAGAGTCAGAGGTATAAAGAGGATGCCATCTTTTGCAGGTGGGAAACCAGCACTGAAGGGTCAGCACTAAACCATGTCCCTATGCCCAGGCTGACACACTGCTTGAACACTCTAGGGATAGTGACTCCAGCACTGCCCTGGGCAGACCATTCCAATGGTTGAGAACCCTTCCAGTGAAGAAATATCTCCTAGCATCCAGTCTGAAGCTCCCCTGGTGCAGCTTGGAACCCTTGCCTCTGGTCCTGTTGCTTGTTATCGAGGAGCAGAGGCTGCCCCCTCCTCACTCCAGCCTCCCTTCAAGTAGTTGTAGAGAGTAATGAAGTCTCTCCTCAGCCTCCTCTTCCCCAGACTGAACACCCCCAGCTCTCTCAGGTGCTCCAAGCCCTTCACCAGCCTCGTTGCCCTTCTCTGGACACACTCCAGCACCTCGATACCCTTCCACAATGAGCCCTTCTCAGTGTCTGAGGGGGACAGCTGATGTTTCAACCTCCACCTTTGCTGCCCCTGAGAAAGAGGCAATGGAACTGAGTTATCATTTCTGATTTTCTGAATAAGGGCATGAAGATAATCTAAGAGTCACCCTTCCCCAAAGAGGAGCCTTCCATGTGATTGCCACTAGAAGTCTGAAATGAGATGCAAGGCAGTTTTCTCAACACTGCTCTCTGTAATGGGCCCCTAAAGACCTGCTTATGTGTAAAGCAAACACATGGGGGGAAGAAAAGCCCTCAGAAAGAAAAGAGGATGGAAAACACTTGCATGATGCCCTACAACAGAACATGTAAACTTCCATGCATCACCTCTCAGGATTAGGGACCTCTTGTTTGAAACAGAAGACACTCCTTCAAACTATGGAGCAGCCACCTTGTGAAAGGAGATCAGCTGGCAGCAGAGATGTATCTGTCCTATCCTGTCCAAGCCACAGCACACATTGCTGCTTCCCCCCCACTATCAGCTTACATTTCTGTCCCATATTTCTTTTGAAGACAGAAGCATTTCCCCCCTCTTTGTCACATCCATGCACTCATTTCTATGATGATTAAATGTTATCTCGAAAGGCCTTCTCTCCCTCTTGCTTTCCTCTCTGACACCTTGCTCAGTTCTTAAGGGAACAGACACCAGCATTGTGCTCTTGTGTCTGGAGAGATAAAACCTGCAGGAAGAAGCCTTTGTATCAAAAATCCTTTCAGCCCCTTTTCTTCCCTTTCTTTCCCAAACATCATCCTTTGTGCCCTTTGACTCTGAAGCTCCCACTGATTCATTACATCGCACGACATCGGTGATTTGTCATTACTGCTCTCTGGGTTTCTCTCTCATGCCCATCTCGGTGGTTGGTGCATTAGCACCGGCACAGATGAGCATTTCCAAAGCCCCATGTGGATTTGCTGCTGCACCACTGCCAACTGAGTCATTCCCTCTGCCCCAGTTTCCTTATCAGCTACTGCTTGCCGTTCAAGTTATGCATCTATTTCAGACTCTCTCTTTCCCCACCTCATTGTCATTCAGAGCTGCAGGGAGAGCATTTAAACCAATATTTTCCTACACTCATATCTGAAAATTTGTTCCAAGCTGTAGCTGAGATGATTATCCTTTATTCTGCAGCCTTTAATGAGATTAACCGTCCCAGTCTGCGAGAGCTGCTGGCATCTGCTGCGCTCCTGAAACGCAGACCACTGACGGCACTGACTTCAGTTCGGGGTATGAGCTAACATGGGCGACAACCTTGTGCTCAGGCTTTCCACAATCACCATGGCTGGAAAAAGCCTCTTAGATCGAGTCCAATCATTAGAATAGGATAGAATTAACCAGGTTGGAAGAGACCTCAGAGATCATCGAGTCCAACCCATCACCCAACACCATCTCATCAACTCAACCATGGCACCAAGTGCCTCAGCCAGGCTCTTCTTAAACACCTCCAGGGATGGTGACTCCACCACCTCCCTGGGCAGCACATCCCAAGGGCCAATCGCTCTTGCTGGGAAGAACTTATTTCTAAGATCAAGCCTAAACTTTCTCTGGCACAGCTTGAGACTGTGTCCTCTTGTTCTGGTGCTGCTTGCCTGGGAGAAGAGATCAGCCTCTGCCTGTCTACAACCTCCCTTCAGGGAGTTGGAGAGAGCAAGAAGGTCTCCCCTGAGCCTTCTCTTCTCCAGGCTAAGCAACCCCAGCTCCCTCAGCCTCTCCTCACAGGGCTGTGCTCCAGACCCCTCCCCAGCTTTCTTGCCCTTCTCTGGACACCTTCCAGCATCTCAACATCTTCCTCAACTGAGGAGCCCAGAACTGGACACAGGACTCAAGGTGTGGCCGAGCCAGTGCTGAGCACAGGGCAGAATGACCTCCAAGCTCCTGCTGGCCACACTGTTCCTGATACAGGCCAGGATGCCATTTGCCTTCTTGGCCACCTGGGCACACTGCAGGCTCATGTTCAGCCTACTATCAACCAGTACCCCCAAGTCCCTCTCTGCCTGGCTGCTCTCAGCCACTCTGACCCCAGCCTGTAGCACTGCTTGGGGTTGCTGTGGCCAATGTGCAGAACCCAGCACTTGGATGTGTTCAATCTCATGCCCTTGGGCTCTGCCCATCTGCCCAGCCAGTCAAGGTCCCTCTACAGAGCCTGAAAAGAGCTCCATGCCATCCCTTCCTGCCACAGTTCCCTTCCCCAGTGTGGCCCTACCTGCCCTGGAGCTGGACTCGTGGGCAAGCAACAAATCCAGCTGTACCTTTCCTCCGCTGATCGGTCTGGGTGAGCCAAACAAAGCTGGCTGCTGTCTTCTCCCTGTTTGCAAGTGACATTTATCAGCTCAGAAGTGAACTTAACCAATGTGGATTCTGCAGTTTAAGATGTGTGGATGCAACTGAAAGATTGAAAGAGTTGGGGCTGTTCAGCTTGGGGAGGAGAAGGCTCCAAGGAGACCTAATTGTGGCCTTCCAGTACCTGAAGGGGGCTCCAAGAAAGCTGGGGAGGGACTTGTGAGGGTGTCAGGCAGTGATAGGACTGGGGGGGTGGAGCAAAACTAGAAACGGGTAGAGTCAGATTGGATGTTAGGAGGAAACTCTTCCCCATGAGGGTGGTGAGAGCCTGGCACAGGTTGCCCAGGGAGGTGGTGGAAGCCTCATCCCTGGAGGTGTTTGCAGCCAGGCTGGATGTGGCTGTGAGCAACCTGCTGCAGTGTGAGGTGTCCCTGCCCATGGCAGGGGGCTTGGAACCAACGCCAAGGCTTCACACACAACTCCCTTTACATCAGGCCAACCAAACCCGGCCTTCATGCCCCCTCCATCCCAAGAGCTCTCTGCCCTGCACACCACACAGGCATCCTGATGCAGCACAAAATGCAGCTCAGCAACTCCAGGCCCAAATTAAACCACTCCATTCTTAATTGGCAGCATTGCCAAGGTTGAGCAGGTCTTATCTTCCCACCAGGGAGACAGGAACCTGCCTATCCTTTCCAGGAGGAGAGAAGGGAGAAGGGTAAAGAAGAACTCTGCAGCCAGTTTTACAGGGGTGCAGGATTTATGGGAAGAAATGCAAGGATTGACAACTTCTGGTACACCTCCCAGACACTCTGTACCTTCTGGAGGTCTGCTCTTTGTGGTCCTTAAAGGCACCCACAGCCTCAAACTCCCCTCCAGCTGGATGTGTTCTGTGGCTCTGTGGTTAGCACCTCACTGTGGAGTCAGTGTTCTGCTGTTACTGCCTTGTCATAAACAGCTAGTGGCCTCCTAGGCAAGCCAAAATCTGCTCTGCTGCATCCACCCCCACTGCTGTGCCTGGTTGTGACCCCCTTTTGGGCTCCCAGTTTAGTGCTGACTGATGCTGTGGTGGAGGGGGTGGGGTAAAAGCTTGCCCCAGATGCTGTCAGGTTCCAAGCATTTGCAAAGGGAACATCACGACATCAAAGGAGCAGGAAAAGCAACTTTTGATTACATTTGCTGCATTTGATCTTTCCTCCAGCAACACAAATGAGAGAAATGCAGCTCCACAGCCTCTTGATCTCAAGACAGAACATGTGCCCATGAAAGATAATTATTCCCAGGGCTGGGGTTAGGCAACAGTGGCAAATGCCACTGGAGGCATTTTTCAGCACGTACCAATGTTCAGAAGATTATTTGTGTTGTTTGAGGCTTGTACTGAGACTTCTGTGCTCAGAAATGGGACCTGGAGCAGGCTGCCCAGGGGGGCTCTGGAGTCTCCTTCCCTGGAGATATTCAAAACCCACCTGGATGTGTTCCTGTGTGATCGGCTCTGGGTGATCCTGCTCTGGCAGGGGGGAGGTTGGGCTGGATGAGCTTCCAAGGTCCCTTCCAGTCTCTGACACTCAGTGATTCTGTGCTGTGTACTGCTGATGGTACTTCCCAGCCCACTAATAAGGTAGGGCTTTTTTTCTTTAGTATTATTGTTTTCTTCTTCTTTTTAAGGAGCTGTTTCACTGGCTTGCTTCGATAAGAGACCTGCAGGTGAGCTGGACAAGTTCCATCAGCAAAACGGCCCTGCAGGGGGAGCATCCATCATCCAGAGAGGAATATGCAAAGCCAGTGCAAGCTGATGTTTCAACTATTAATTAAGCAAGTCAGCTGCCAGCCATGTACAGAGTTTTCCTGCTCTGAGGGGAAGTCATGCTGGACAAAAGCACCCAAAGCACTGGAGAACTAGAGAGCCACTAAGGCAAACAAGCTGAGGTCGAGGCTGCAGTCAGTAAATGCTGCCCTGGCCTCACTGATAATCTGCTTTTGTACAGGCAAGCCAAACTCAGGCATGAGGTCAGCCCTTAGAAGAGAAGACTGAGAGGGGATCTGATCAGTGTCCATCAATGTCTGAGGGCTGGGGGTCAAGAGGGAGGGGACAGGCTCTGCTCAGCTGCACGCTGGGATAGCACAAGGGGCAATGGATATAAACGCCAGCACAGGAGGTTCCACCTCAACATCAGGAGGAACTTCTTCACTATGAGTGAGGGGCACAGAGCCCTGGAGCAGGCTGCCCAGAGAGGTTGTGGAGTCTCCTTCTCTGGAGCCTTCCCAGCCCTGCCTGGATGTGTTCCTGTGTGACCTGTGCTGGATTCTCTGGTCCTGCTCTGGCAGGGGAGTTGGACTGGAGTATCTCCTGAGGTCCCTTCCAACCCCTAACATCCTGTGAGCCTTGATGCTGAAACTTTTGGAGCTACCACTAAGGATACCTGGAGGGCTTGTTTACACTCGGCTGTGTTCTCACTTGCAGCAGGTTTTATGCTGATGTCTGACACTGGTGGCTTCATTTTGCATATATATGAGAAGGTGACACGGGCAGCTGGGATTAATTACTGCTGTTCAGTCACTTCACCATAAAGCAGAAACAAGCCTCTCCAGAACAGCTCTGCATCAAGAACACCTTCAGTCCTGCTCTCTGCTTCCTTATCCTGGCTGGTCCTCCCTCAGATTTATCTCTCCCTGGCTTCAGACTCACAACCATATGTTCTTTTTCCCCCTGGCCCATTCCAGAATTTAGGGTATTAGGGAATAATATTCCACTAAACACAACAGTGCTTGTTCACAGCCCAGAAGGCCAATGCTATCCCAGGCTGTACCAAAATCTGTGTAGCCAGCAGGTTGAGGTTTCTGCCCCTCTGTTCCCCTCTAATGAGTGCCCACCTGCAGTGCTGTGTCCCGCTCCAGAATCCTCAGCACGGGAAAGATATGGACCTGTTGGAGTGGGTCCAGAGGAGGCCACAGACATGATCAGAGGGCTGGAACACTTCTTCTGTGAGTACAGGTCTGAGGGTAGTTCAGCCTGGAAAAGAGAAGACTCTGGGGAGACCTTATTGCAGCCTTCCAGTACTTAGAGGGGGCGATAAGAAAGACAAGGACAGTCTGTATAGGAGACCCTGTTGTGATAGCTCAGGGGGTGCTGGTTCTAAACTAAAAGAGGGGGATTTAGACCAGATAGAAGGAAGAGATTTTTCTGCAATGAGGGTGGTGAAGGATTGTCTGCTGAGCTGCTAGATGCCTCACCCCTGGAAACTTGCATGGTAAGATTGCAGTGGCTCTGAGCAACCTGATCTGATTGAAGACATCCCTGCTCACTGCAGGGGGATTGGAGTAGAGGACCTTTAGAGGTCCCTTGCAATCCAAACCATTCTTAGGCTGGATGTTAGGAAGAAGTTCTTCCCAGCAAGAGAGATTGGCCATTGGAATGTGCTGCCCAGGGAGGTGGTGGAGTCACCATCCCTGGAGGTGTTTAAGAGGGGACTGGATGAGGTACTTAATGCCATGGTTTAGTTGATTAGATGGTGTTGGGTGATAGGTTGGACTTGATGATCTCAAAGGTCTTTTCCAACCTGGGTTATTCTATTCTATCCTATTCTATTCTATTGTGATAGTTCAGGCTCCTTCTGAGGTATGTGGTAAGGTGAGTGGCTTGGACTCAATGCAAACCTGATCAGTCAATTCATCCTAGGAGAGAGCTGAACCTGGAGAAGGCAGGCATGACTCCTGCCTCTGCAACGAGAAACAGCCCCAGGAGGATCCAAGCCAGTGGCAGAGGTACCGTCAAGCTTCAAGCAAGGGAGAAAGCAGGCACTAGCCACTGCATCACATTTGTTTCCTCACTCAAGCCGTGCCCTGAATGCAGACTATTTCCACCTGGTCTCTGTCCCCTCCACACGTGCTGGAGGCATTAAATCATTCATCAGCACTCCACCCTTTGTGCTCCGTGGGGCGGCTGCCTGGCCCCCTCACCCGTTATTTGCCTCCTCAGCCCTTTTCAGCCGCTTCAATGACGTATAAATAGCCTCCCAGATAAACGTCCTCTCTTTCAGAATACCTTTGCAAAGCCCTTCTGCTCTCTCTCTTGATGCATAAAGAAAGCTGTAATCTCTCTCAGTGAGCTACTGAATCCTTTTGGAAGCTCGGTACAAGGTTTATTACATGCAAGTGCGATAGGGATGTGCATTAGCAAAGTCTAGCCAGCTAAATGGCTCACACGAAACGAGCAGGCAATCTTCTGCCTTGCAAATCAATCCAGCTGCCACAATAAAGTGGCCTGGGCCTGATGATGATGGACTCCCCTCATTTGTTTTTCCCAAAGATATGTCCACAGCCACAAAAAAATAATTGTGGTGGAGGTTTCCTGACCCTTTTTTAATCTCTCTTTTTCTCCCTTTCTCCAATAAATCTGCTGGATACCACAGCAGGGATTCTCTTTTCTTTGCCTACATAATGTGGAGTGAATGCCATACAAGCAGCTGACAAGGAGAGAGAGAGGAGGTCCCAGGAGCATTACCCAGGGTTTTATTGAGGAGTGACACAGAGGTAGCATCTCCCTGCCTCCTTGGCTTAGAAAACAAATGAACACTGCACTGTGGGGGGATTGTGCCTCCCAGTTACCTCTTCACCACCACTCCCTGTTTAGCCTCAGCATTTATTCATATTCAAAGCAACCAGAGACAACCAACACAACCAGAGGCAGCCAGAAACAACCAACACAACCAGACAACACAGAGACAACCAACAGAAACTATCAACATAAATTAACAACCAACACAAACAGGCAACCAACACAAACAGGCAACCAACACAAACAGGCAACCAACACAAACAGGCAACCAACACAAACAGGCAACCAACACAAACAGGCAACCAACACAAACAGGCAACCAACACAAACAGGCAACCAACACAAACAGGCAAAACACAAACAGGCAACCAACACAAACAGGCAACCAACACAAACAGGCAACCAACACAAACAGGCAACCAACACAAACAGGCAACCAACACAAACAGGCAACCAACACAAACAGGCAACCAACATCAACTGACAGCAAAGCTTGAGGCTGTTAAACAGCCCCTAAAGCAGCTCCTTCCCCTCACTGGAGTCAGGCCTCCAAATGAAAATCCCTGAGCAGACATAGCCTAACACTATGCCCAGTCCTCCAAAGCTCTGATGTGGAAACCATGAAGGGTGGTTAAGAGATTTGAATGACTTGATCTTGCAAGTTCCTGGGCACTTAGTGATGAGGAAGTGAGAAGAGGTAGGCAGGGTACCGAAAATCATGTTCCTGTCCCAGTGTGACCAGCTGGGTTTGGGTGTCTCAGGGTTTGCTTTTCAGAAAGCCAATGGTGAGCATTTGCCAAAACCCAGCTGCCAGGAGGGGGTCTGAGAACCAAACCCCACAGAAGCTTTTCAGGACAAGCAGCCAAAGCCCAGGAGCATTACTGTGGTGAAAGAGCTTAGGAACCATTGGATGCCAAGCTGAAACTGCTTCTTTTCCCTGAAGCTGGTGTCAATCCCACACCTTCAAAACTAAAGCACACCTGCCCCAGACATGCTTGGTGCATGACACTATTGCAGGCACCAGTTTGTGATGCCAAATTCATCATTCACATCTGCATGATTCCTTTGCTTTCATCTGACACCCAGGAAGTTTCTTTTGGTGGCTGGCAAAAAGAACCACACTCACTGCAGGTAAAAGGAGCCTCTGACTTTAAGCCAAACCTCTCTGCCTGTATTTAGCAACTGACTGCTTTTCGGATAGGTGACCCAATGCTGCTCCTGCCAAGAATTCCAGCTGCTCCATGGGCTTCCAAGACCCAGCACCCAGGATGGCATCCTTGCTGCTCTCCCCTTCATCCCTGAGCAAAATCCACCTCACTTCTTTTTTTGTCTGTAAGGATGCTGAACAGAATCCAGAACAGAATAGAGAATTAACCAGGTTGGAAAGGACCTTCGTGTTTCTTCACCTCAAGCACTGTCCTGGAGGGTGCCGGGACACTTTGCTGTCCGTCCCAGCGTGGAGCAGTTGTGGCAGGTGCCTGGATCAGGATTGGCTCCTCTGGAAGATGCCTTTGCTAAGGTTTGCTGTGCTTGCTCAGGATGGTGGAAGAGGCAGGGTGCAGTCATCCCCACAGGGAAGCAGTGCGTGTGCAGGGCTGGAGGGACCCTGCCTGGGGGTGTGCTCATCCTCACCACAGCAGCCAAGAGGTTAATCAGCAGAACAAGCCTGGGAGCTGCCATCTCAGCAGGACATGGGCTTATTGTTACCTTTCACTTTAAAATATTGCCCAATTGTTTGGGAACTTTCTTTCTTTGGTGGCTCAGCCACGAGTGGGAAAGGTGCTGTGACCTGCTGAATGGCCTAATCCATCACACCTACTGCTCTGGCCATCTGAGGAGGGCAGGGACTGCCAAATCTCATCTGCTCGGCCCTTTGGCTTCCCCAGTGTGACCCAGCACCGCTGGGGATGTGGAAGGCTCCATGCCTGCCCAAAGCCACCTCACACCCTGCAGGATCAGGCCCCAGGCTGCACATAAATCAGTCACAGGTGCTTGCATTAAGAGAATTCATTAGCAAGACCTTCCCATCCCCTGGAGATTCGGACCACAATGAGGCAGGAGGGTACAGGCTGACACAAAGCAGCATGAATGCTGCATTTGTCCCAGGGGTGAGACGCTGCTGGGAGGTGTTCCTCATGCTCAGAGCGGGGGGGGGGGGGGGCCTGGGACACAACAGACACTGCTCTCTGGTTGCTCACCTAAGGCATTCCATTTCCTGGAGCCATCACTAAGTTCCAGGACTCTCCTCATGAGTTATTCAGCAGCAGCCACTCCAGGCTTGCACAGCTGTTTCATCCTGCTCACATCCACCTGTCTGTCAGAGATGAATATTTATCATCTTCATGGCAACAGCAGAATCAGTTCCTCTCTTCCTTCACTCAGGCAGTTCTTTTCTTTGAAGGCAAGCACACCCAGCTCTCCCCCCACCCCAAAAGATTAACTTCTGCTTTGCGTTCCAAGATAGTTCAGGAGTAAATTTCGGCTTGGCTCAGATGCTCACCACAGCAGTCAAGGAAGCAACATTTAACATCTTCACCTGGGATGTGGGCATCCAAAATCCATCTTAGACCAAACCCTAGCTGGTGCTGCACTTCTGGATCCTGCCAGACAGCACTGCCACAGGGCTATGGCCTCGTCCAAGTGCAGAACGTGGGGAGGTCACCCTTGTGGCTACCATTCAGAGCGTGCTGGAGGACACAGAAGATGCTGCCCTGTGCTCAGCACTGGTTAGGCCACACCTTGAGTCCTGTGTCCAGTTCTGGGCTCCCCAGTTTGGGAAAGATGTTGAGACTCTTGAAATTGTCCAGAGAAGGGCAACAAAGGTGGGGAGGGGTCTGGAGCACAGCCCTGTGAGGAGAGGCTGAGGGAGCTGGGGTTGCTTAGCCTGCAGAAGAGGAGGCTCAGGGGAGACCTTCTTGCTCTCTCCAACTCCCTGAAGGGAGGCTGTAGCCAGGTGGGGGTTGGTCTCTTCTGCCAGGCACCCAGCACCAGAACAAGAGGACAGTCTCAAGCTGTGCCAGGGGAGGTTTGGGCTGGAGGTGAGCCTCTCCTCATAGCACACAGCAGCACTAAGGTACTGAATTCCATCAGGAACTTGGCCAGCCAGGCAGCTTCAGACACACCTTCCCTCCCTTTACAGCATGTGAGGCACAGTTTCAGCCCCATCCAGCAATTCCAGGGCCTGATGGAGGCACCTTTGGGCTCCTGGAGCAGGCACAGGGTATGTGGGTTTCACACACCACAGGGATGCTGGCAGCAGCACAAACCTCTTTCTCCTCCCAGGGTGACTTTCCTAGACATCTGTTCACTCGGGTGCATGAGCTGGGGGCCACTGAGTGCCTGGGGATGGCTCCTACAGAGCAATGACACTTCTTTGGCTCTCCTGGAGCAAAGAGCATTGTGGGCAGATGGTGCAAAGCCACTGGAATCATCTCCTCATCTTATATAGAAAAAAAAAGCCCCACAATTTCTAATAGAAAGTGAAAATAATAACTGATAATAGTGACAAGAAATCACATTTTCATTCAGCTACAGTTTTCTATGCCACTTCAAATCTCAGAATTGAAAGAAAGCCCTGAAGCACTACTTCTCTACAGAAGGAGAACTGTGACCCTCAGCAAACCAGAAGCCATCTGAGCAGCACGTTTCAGCTATTTTAGCCTCTTGGTTTCCCTGCCCAAATCAATGACTCAGCTAAATTCACAGATCTGGTATGCCAGTTAACTTACCTTCAGCGGCATTTTCTGAGGAGGAATTGTTCCACCACCCCTTTCACAGCCAGCTCAGCATCACATCAGTCCTCCTCTCCCTGTGCCACTTCTTGCAGCAGATTCAAAGGGATGAAAATGCAGTGGTGGTGCACAGCTGTCCAGCAGGGCAATTCCACAAGGCATAACAGACACCATTAAAAACAAGAGTCACAGAATGGTTTGGGTTGGAAGGGATCCTTAAAGGTCATCCAGTCCAACCCCTGCAGTGAGCAGGGACATCTTCAACCACAGAATACAGAATGAACCAGGTTGGAAAAGACCTCAGAGATCACTGAGTCCAACCTATCACCCAACACCATCTCATCAACTCAACCATGGCACCAACTGCCTCATCCAGGCTCTTCTTAAACACTTCCAGGGTTGGTGAATCCACCACCTCCCTGGGCAGCCTGTTCAGTGCTTGACAACCCTGAAGAGAGAAGAATTTTTTCCTAATCTCCAACCTGAACCTCCTGTGGTGCAACTTGAGGCCATTTCCTCTTGCTCTGTGGCTTGTTGTTGATCACCGAATCCTAGAATGCTCTAGGTTGGAAGGGACCCCAAAGGTCACCCAGTCCAACCTCCTCTGCAGCCAGCAGGGACATCCTCAGCTAGATCAGGCTGCCCAGAGCCCTGTCAAGCCTCACCTTGAGTATCTCCACGGATGGTGAGGTTTGTGTTGCCCAACATCTCCTGCTTTGCAGCCCCAGTAATTTGCAAGCCTCCATCAGGATGCTCACAGCTCTGATTTCTGCCGTCTCCTCTCACCTCAATGCTGCCAACTGGAGCGTCTCTGATGCTAGAGGAGGCATCCACAAAGCCAATCCATCTTAATGCCTCAGCCTCAGCTTTCAGTAGACCACAAAGAGTACAGGAAATGAGAGGACAAAGCCTGTGTCAGATGGATGTTTGTAGCTGTGAGGGCCAGCTTGGCTGGGCTGCACACTGGTTAATTGGGAAAGACGAAATGGTGGTGGATAGGTGTAAGGAATCACTGCCCCACCCTGGGCTGGGGACAGGAAGGGGGATGGAAGCCTGTGAGAAGAGTCAAAGGCTGAGAGAGGGCCTCATGAGTCAAGCAATATGTGTGGGTAAAAGCAGTGATCCCGCTGCAGCCTTCTGAATGCCATGCTCCTGGCAGAGCAACCTTCCGCAGGTTTCCCTGCTGGCATCCCCCAGGCTTTCGGATGCACCAGCAGGCTTCTGCTGCACTGAGGGGAAGGGAGGAGCTGTGCCCTGGGAAAACCCTGGGCATGAGCCACTTGCCTTTGGGAGGGCTGCAAGCAGCCAGCAGCCGTGCAGAGGGCGCTGCACCCCCGTGTCCTCCCTTCCAGCACTGGCAGGAAAATCACTTTTTTTGTGGGGAGCCTGGCATATTTTCCTGACCTCTCCAAAAAATACCCCAGCGGGACAAACTCCCTGCCCCGTTCAGCCTCCCCTCTGCAAGCAACCTGCTGGTGGCACGGCAGAGATCTCCAGGGTGCCTTTGTCCCCCGGGAGAGGCGAGCAGGAAAGGGCTACCAACTCTGAGGCAGCTCAAGAGGAACTGAGAGGACACAGGCAACCCTCGCAACAGAAGATGCTGCCTCCTATTAAACACAAGCCAAGCAGCCCCCTCCCTCTCACAGCAGCCCAGAGAAGTCCCCAAACATCATCAAGCTTAGGCTGAGCACCATGTTGCCTACAAGATTAAAATGAGCCCCGGGAGGTTTCATCAAGGGAGAGTTTAACTGCGGTGCTCAATCAGGCTGCAAAATACTCCAATGACAACTGAAATAAAGTCATCCAAGACACATCCCTGAAGTGCCACAGCAAAGCAAGCCTGCCTTCGGCTGCATGCCTTGGCAAAATTGCATTAGGTGTCCCTTTGCCCTCCCAGCCTCTACATGGCCTTCCAGCCATGCCCTCCCTGAGTGGAAGTTCAGGGCCAGCATCCTGCTTGGGACAAGCAGCACTGAGGTCCTCTGGCTTTTTGAAGGTCCCACAGGTCACATCAGATGATCCATTAACAAGAGGCAAAGGGGGAGAGGGAGGTTGGGTGAGGCTTCCAGCACTGGGAGGCTTGTCTGGTGTTTCAAACTATTGCTCTCTGCAGTGCACCTCCAGTGAGGTGGCTACAGCAAAGCTGAGAAAGGCTCTGCTGGACAACCCACAAGCTCAGAAAACCCTTCTGCTTCCAGCCTCTCCACCTAGAGAAGGGTGGCTAAAGAAATGCTTTCTCTGCCCTACCTGTGTCCCTGCAAGCTGAGCATCACCAGACCAGCTCTGCTCTCCTCAGACCTTCAAGGCCTCCCAGCTAGCAGTGCAAACAAAATGTAAATATGCTTCTAAATGGGCTTCAAACTGTCTCCATTTCTTCCTAACCTTGCCCTCCTGAGGCTGCTGCAGGACAATGAGCTCTGAATCAGCACTTTGAAATCACCTTGCTATAAAAATCCACAGCCTCACAGAACATTAGAGGTTGGAAGGGACCTCCAGAGATCATCCAGTCCAACCCCCTGCCAGAGCAGCATCACCCAGGGCAGGCTGCACAGGAATGCATCCAGGTGGGGTTGGAAAGTCTCCAGAGCAGGAGACTCCACACCCTCTCTGGGCAGCCTGCTCCAGGGCTGTGTGACCCTCACTGTCAAGAAGTTTCTCCTCATGGTGAGGTGAAACCTTCTATGTTCAAGCTTGAACCTGTTGTTCCTTGGCTTATTACTGTGCACCACTGAAAAGAGCTTGGCCCCCTCCACTTGCCCCCCACCCCTCAGCTATTGAGAGACATTGATCAGATCCCTCTCAGCCTTCTCTTCTCCAGACTAAGCAGCCCCAGGGCTCTCAGTCTCTCTTCATGGGGGAGATGCTCAAGTCCCCTAAGCATCTTCAAGTTGGATTCTCTGTTGGATTCTCTCTCCTGGCTCTTCCATCATCCATTTTGAACCTGGTCCTGCCCCAACAAACTGGTGCCCCTGACAGTGCTCTCCTCTCGAGCTTCAGCCTGGGTTCATACAGCACAGGGAAACAGGAGCCCATTTCAACCCTTTCTGTTTTTCACCTCCGAGTAATCCCAAAGCTGCATGAAGCATCTGGAATGAATGATCAGGCAGCACCTTGCTCAGGCTCCTGAAGCAGTGGAACCCAATCCAAGCACACATCAGCCACAGCAGTCATTACTTGGCATCGCCTCCCAGCACGCAGCACAAGCCCAGGAAGAGGGAAAATTGCCTCTCCGCTCACACAGGCCCCGATCCTCCCAGCTCCACAAGCACCCACCTAAGTGGTCGGTGATCAGACTGAAATCAAGCCCCTTCTGCTGCACGGGGAAGTGCTCTGTTAATCAGGAGCTGGTGTGAGCAGCCTGGATGCTTAATATTCAAATACAATTATCACCTGGGGAGGGAGAGAGCACGGAGCGAGTCTCACCCTGATTTAGCAAGCTCTGGGGAAAGCAATGACAGCTCAGCCAGCAGGAAAGGAAAACAACAACTGTGTCCTACAAATGCCTTCTGGAGTTTGCAGGGATTTTACCCTCAGCAGCTTGCAGAGGTTGTGGAACTGCATCTGAGTCACAGAACAGAATCACAGAAGGGTTTGGACTGGAGGGGACCTTAAAGGCCACCTCACTCCAACCCCCTGCCATGGGCAGGCACACCTTCCACTGGGCCAGGTTTCTAAGAGCCACATCCAATATGGTCTTGGACAGAAAAAAACACTAGAAATGGGGAGATTGAGATCGGATGTCAGGAAGAAGTTGTTCCCCAGGAGGGTGGTGAGAGCCTGGCACAGGTTGCCCAGGGAGGTGGTGGAAGCCTCATCCCTGGAGGTGTTTGCAGCCAGGCTGGATGTGGCTGTGAGCAACCTGCTGCAGTATGAGGTGTCCCTGCCCATGGCAGGGGGTTGGGACTGGCTGATCCTTGAGGTCCCTTCCAAGCCTGACAGTTCCATGATTCCATTTCCAGGGATGGACCATCCACATCTGCTCTGGGCAACCTGTTTCAGTGTCTCAGCACCATTAGTGTGAATTATTCCTCCCCCCAATATCTAATCAAAATTTACCCTTTCAGCTTAGAGCCACTACCCTTTCTCCTATCACTACACACCCTTTTAAAATGTTCCTCTCCAGCTCTCTTGCAGGCTCCTTTAGGTACTGGAAGGCTGCCCGAAGGCCTCCCTCCAGGGCTTTAACCCATGGTGCTCTTACCAGGCAGGTCCCTGAAGAGGTCAGAGTCTGGTGTCCTGAAGTCCAGGGAAGTGAGCTTGCTGTGTGCCCTCCTGGCTGCCCAAAGGATATTGAACTCCACCTTTTCATGCTTCATATTCCCCACCAGCTCCCCCTTGGTGGTGAGAACAGGGTCCAGCACAGCATCTCTCTGCACTGGCTTCCTTGGAGAAGGAAGTTATCATCCATGCATTCCAGGAACATCCTGGGTTGGTTGTGCCCTGCTGTGCTGTCACTCCAACAGGTGTTGTGGTATTTGTCATGAAGACAAGAGAGGATTTCACACACAGAGTAATCAGGATCTTGCATTGTCATTGTGCAACCCAAAAGAGAGTCATCAGCTACTTGCCCCTTTAGAATCACAGAATGGCTCAGGCTGGAAGGGACCTCAGAGATCATCTGCACCAACCTCCCCACCATGGGCAGGGACACCTCTCAGCTACACTCAGCTGCTCAAGGCCTCATCCAGCTTGGCCTTCAACACCACACACAGAGGAGGAATCCACAGTCTCCCTGGGCAGCCTGTTCCAGAGTCTCACCACCCTCCCACTGAAGAACTTCTTCCTAAGCTCCAGTCTAGCCCTGCTCTCCCTCAGCTCCAAACCATTCCCCCTTGTCCTGTCTCTAGACCCCTTTAAGAAAAGTCCCTCTGCAGCCTCCCTGCAGGATCCCTTCAGGTTTTGGAGCCAGCTTAAAGGTCCTCCCAGAGTCTTCTCCAGGCTGAACACCCCCAGCTCCCTCAGCCAGTGCTCACAGCAGAGCTGCTTCAGCCCTTGGATCATCTTTGTGGTCTCCTCTGGACTCACTCCAACAGCTCTGTGTCCTTAGGCTGGGGGCACCAGAACTGGAGGCAGGATTGGAGGTGGGGTCTCAACAGAGCAGAGCCAAGGGACAGAATCCCCTCTCTTGCCCTGCTGCCCACACTCCTCCTGATGCAGCCCAGCACAGGATTTGCCTCCTGGGCTGCCTGAGGGCACTGCCAGCTCATGGTGAGCTTCTCACCAATCAATGCACCCAAGGCTCTTTCTTCAGAGCTACTCTCAATCCACTCTGCACCCAGCCTGGATTTGTGCCTGGGAGTAGCCTGACCCAGACTCAGGAGCCTGCATCCTGCAGGAGCTGTGCAAGGGAACTTTCTGCTTGCCTGCAAGTGGTCAGGCTTGTGAAAGAGGCTGCCCATGCTGAGGCAGAGCTTCTGAACAGCAGCGATGCAAGCCCGGGGGCGAGCTGCTGCTCTGACACACAGCTTGCTCTGTGCAGCCTTCCTCTGCAGGGCTGAGCATCTCCTTGTCCTCACAAGCAGAGCAAGCAGTTGAAGTTAAATACTTTTCTCGATGCAAGTTTTCTGGTAAAAGAATACATTCAGCTTGGCAAAGCAAAGTCATCTGAAAAACAGGAGCTAAGATTAGCCCCATTCTGTCTTTTTTTTCTTTTGGTGGGGTGGGGTTTGTTTTGTTCTCTCTCTCTCTCTCTCCTTCATGGCTTTTACAAGCAATTACCCACTTAATGTTTTGAAATTAGACAAGGAACTTCAACAGCAGTTCTTTCCTTCTTTTCTCCTGCTGCAGCTCCCTGAATGCTCAGCCTGAAAAGTTGTTGATGTTTTTTTTCTGGAGCACACAGCAGCAGCAAACGGATTTGCCAGTTTTCTCCTTCCTTTGCTGCTGTTGTTAATGAATGGGAAGCAGTGGGATCCTTCTTGATCATTAAACTCACTGCTTTGAGTTCCCTGGTGCTGGAGGGAGCCTGTGACAGCTCCAGAAACTGCAGGCAGGGTTCTTCTTCGCAGCACAGTCCTTTGTGCTCCTGTGGGAGCACTTTTCAAACAAGAGGCACCAGAGGAACACTGAATGCTTTGAGTTGGAGGGGATCTTTGAAGATCACAGAAACACAGAATCCGCCAGGTTGGAAGAGACCTCCAAGATCATCGAGTCCAACCTGTCACCCAACACCATCTAATCGGCTAAACCATGGCACCAAGTGCCTCATCCAGGCTCTTCCTAAGCACCTCCAGGGATGGTGACTCCACCATCTCCCTGGGCAGCACATTCCAATGGCCAATCTCTCTTGCTGGGAAGAATTTCTTCCTCGCCTCCAGCCTAAACCTCCCCTGGCACAGCTTGAGACTGTGTCCTCTTGTTCTGGTGCTGGGTGCCTGGGAGAGGAGACCAACCCCCCACCTGGCTGCAGCCTCCCTTCAGGGAGTTGTAGACAGCAGTAAGGTCTCCCCTGATCACCTAGTACAACCCCCTGCAGTCAGCAGGAACATCCCCAGCTAGCTCAGGTTGCTCAGAACCCTGTCCCACCTGAGCTGGAATGTTTCCAGGATGGGGAACCAATCACCTCTCTGGGCAACCTGTGCCAGTGCTTCACCACCCTCAATGTAAAATATGTTTTCCTTATATCTCGTCTGAATCTCCCCTCTTTGAGTTTAAAACCATTACCCCTCATTCACAGGCTCACAGGATGTTAGGGGTTGGAAGGGACCTCTGGAGATCTCCCAGTCCAACCCCCTGGCCAGAGCAGGAGCAGAGAATCCAGCACAGGTCACACAGGAACACATCCAGATGGGGCTGGAAAGGCTGCAGAGCAGGAGACTCCACAACCTCTCTGGGCAGCCTGCTCCAGGGCTCTGTGACCCTCACAGTGCAGAAGTTCCTCCTCATGTTCTCTTCTAACAGGCCCTGCTAAAATGATTGTCCTCATTTTTCTTATCAGCTGCCTTTAAGTACTGCCAGGCTGCAGGAAGATGTCCCTGGAGCCTGCTCTTCTGCAAGCTGCACAGCCCCAACACTCACAACTCTTCCTCACAGGAGAATTATTCCACCCCCCTGATAATTCTGTGCCCCCCTTGCTGCCTGAGCTGTGATGCCAACACATCTCTCGAGCCTCTTCTCTCCTGTGGCAGGCTGGGACACATGAGGGGAGGCAAATTTAGCACAGCTGCTCATGTGACTGTCCCACAGAATGCACAACCCATACCAAGAGCTGAGCCACCCCAGGAGACGTGGCTGCCGCAAGCCAGGGCTGCGGGAGGTGGGACAGAGCCTCGTGGCCGTGCTGCAGCACACAGCCCTCTCCTGTCAGGCCGTGTTCACGCTGTGCAAGGGCAGGTGAGAAGCCACTTGTGCTGTGGCATCTGCTTGCATGAGGCCAGAGCAGTGTGAGGAGAGAGCCAGCTGCCAGCCTGGCCTGGACTGAGCTAAAAAAGAACCAATTCTGCTTCTCAGCTCAGACTCTTCCAAGTGGCAGCACTCTCTGAAGTCAGCAGCATGCTTTCAGTGCCTGCTTCTAGAAGAGGCAACACAGTGCTTATAGCTACAACAGAGGGAGGAGTGGGCAGGACAGGTGACCCTAAACTGACCGACAAGTTATTCCATTCCACATATGTCATAGCATAAAGCTGAGGCACCACAAGGGCCAAGCCTCTTCTTCAGTAGCCAGCTCCTGAGGAGGACTCTTTCTGTTCTGCCTTCAATTACAGTCCATGTCTTCCTGAATCAAAATCCTGAGATCATCAAGTCCAACCCTCCTGCCAGGGCAGGAGCAGAGAATCCAGCACAGGTCACACAGGAACACATCCAGATGGGGCTGGAAAGGCTCCAGAGAAGGAGACTCCACAACCTCTCTGGGCAGCCTGCTCCAGGGCTCTGTGGCCCTCACTCATAGTGAAGAAGTTCCTCCTCATGTTGAGGTGGAACCTCCTGTGCTGGAGTTTCCATCCATTGCCTCTCGTCCTATCCCAGGGTGCAACTGAGCAGAGCCTGTCCCCTCCCTCCTGACCCCCAGGCCTCAGATATTGGTAGACATTGATCAGATCCCTCTCAGTCTTTTCCTCTCCAGACTAACCAGCCCCAGGGCTCAGTCTCTCCTCACCAGGCAGTGCTGCAGTCCCTTCAGCATCCTTGCAGCCCTCTCAGTCTTCTCCTGAACCTTGTTCCTGTCTGCCACCAAGTCCACTCTGGGACTTCCTCAGTGCCTGCATCAGTGGTGACCTTGCCATATCTGCCATCAGGGGGTGTGTTTGACATGGGGTTTGTACATATTTGTGTCTATTCACGTCCCTGTTACTATTTTCTTTGCAGCTGGTTTAGATTTCTTTTCCAAATTCCTAGGTCTCCCCACCCTTGCTCCTTTTCTTTTCTCTTCTCCTATGGGAAGAAAAGGAGAAGAGAGGGCACCTGCCACTCCTCTAGAGGCCAGCCCCAACCCTTGACACAGCGACACAGCTCAAGAGCCCCCCAGCACTGCCCACGTGTGGTCCATGTGCCTCAGGGTAATGAGAATGGGCACAAAATAAGGGTTGGTAAGAAGAGAGGCTTGGGTTGCCAGCTCTTCTCCCACTCCCCCCGGGCTCTCAGGGTGCAATGAGAGGCACACACCTTAATTGGGGAGGCAAACCTAATCTCTCCTTCCTGTTCAAGTTGTCCCCTGGAGGAGAAGATTTGTTGTTTGCTGCCTCCTGAATGTCACACAGAAGCCTTCTTGCTAAGATCATGGCACCAGACTGCCCCTGAGCCAGCAGCCTTTGGCTCTTATTAGTGAGGAGTGAAAGGTGTCTCTCTTGACAAGGAGCAACACCCATCTGAAGCTCCAGCTCTGCAGTCTGCAAGCTAAAAGCAAAGGTTATGCACAGCCCAGTCAGCCAGCTGGGGGAGGGAGATCAATAAACCCACTCCAGTTCTCTGCTCTGAGTCTTGTCTTCACACCAGAGGCAGCAGCAGTGTCTGGTAAAGAATTGTGATTCTCCTTCCATCCCCTAACCCCCAGGACCCCCTCCAAGCCCCCTGTGGCAGGCACTGCCTTTGCTTCCACTCACTTCTGCCGGTGACTGCTGGAGCCTGACAAGGCTTCAGAGAACGAAGCATCTCCGACTCCCACATCTCACAGCCCCCTGCTCGTTCAGCCTCAACCTTGTCCCCAGGCACAGTCCGCTGGAACTTCCTACTCCAGTGTTTACCTCGGAGCCTCTTTTTCCCTTTACCATCCATTACCACTTAAAGCAACTTACCTCTCCTGCTGGATCCAAGGCACCCATGACATTTTGCACACACAGCTTCTGTGGCCCCTCATGCCTGAATTCATTCCGTGTTCTCCTCATCCTCCTTCTTGCTGCACCTGCAGGACAGCTTTGCACAGTCTCACAGTCCATTGGAGGTTGGAAGGGACCTCCAGAGATCATCCAGTCCAACCCCCCTGCCAGAGCAGCATCACCCAGGGCAGTCTGCACAGGAATGCATCCAGGTGGGGTTGGAAAGCCTCCAGAGCAGGAGACTCCACAACCTCTCTGGGCAGCCTGCTCCAGGGCTCTGGCACCCTCACGGGAAAGAAGTTTCTCCTCATGGTGAGGTGAAAACTTTTGTGTTCAAGCCTGTACCTGCTGTTCCTTGTCTTATTAGTGAGCACCACTGAAAAGAGCTTGGCCCCCTCCACTTGCCCCTCACCCCTCAGCTATTGAGAGACATTGATCAGATCCCCTCTCAGCCTTCTCTTCTCCAGACTTAACAGCCCCAGGGCTCTCAGTCTCTCTTCACAGGGGAGATGCTCAAGTCCCCTAAGCATCCTTATGGCTCTTTTCTCTCCTGGTGTGGCATTTGCCCCAGAGCTACGTGGAGCAAATGCCACCTCAGTTGAGGGCTTCTGAGTCTGGAACCACCCTTGAGGTTTCTCACCAGCTGATAAAAGTCTTTCCAGCTGGGTCTGAGCAGGAGAGGAACTCACCCAAAGAAACACCTCTGCTCAGCTCAGCTTGTGTGGTGGGAAGGACTGCTAGGTTCATCTAGACCTAGCCTCAGCTCTTTTGGAGTGAGAGATACTGAACTTGGTGACCTACCCAGAAGCCTGTGAGGAGGGAAGGGATCCACCTTGTCAAGCCCAAACTTTCCAAGGACCAATCTGAAACCAGAACCACTCAATGGAGGGAGAGAGTTACTCCAGCTGAGTGAAGGCAGCAGCCTGACACTGCCCAACAGTATGCTGTGACTTGGGATGCTCCTGCGCCCATGGCAGTGGAAATCTCTGCCTGCCCCTCCTCCTTGTCACCACAACCCAAAGAAGCAAATGAAATCAGACACAGATGAGAAAGATTTCACCTTCCCCTCTCCTCTTTGTACCAAACACCCCAGACGGGCCAGGAACCAGAAAGGACAAAAGACAACTTCAGAAGAAAAACAGAGTTCCAAGAATCATCACAACTCAGATTTTTATTCAACAGTGAAGTTGAAGGAAAACAGTTTGTATTTTATCTTAATTTTGTTTTGTTCTATTTTCTTTTCTTTTCTTTTGATTTACTTTGCTTCATTTTACTTCATTTTGTTTTATTTCATTTTGTTTTGTTGTTTTTTTTTTTTTTTTTTCTCCAGGGCAAATGTTCCAGATGGAAAGTGAGTAAAAATATTGTGTGTGTGTCCTGGCGCCCCCTCCCCCCCCACCCCCCAGAGTACTCTCAGTGAAATCAGCTTCTCAATTAAATATATTTGGTTGGCAAAATAAAGTTAAAACAACAAAAACTCAGAACCCGTAATGAAACCAACCCAAAACCCGACCCCAAACCAAGATCCCTTGCAAACTTCTAACACTGCAGCAGTGTAAACCTGGATGGCTGGCAGCTGTAATTCAGCTGTGGAAATGACTGCTGAACTTTGGGCCCAGGAAAGGAAAGAATAAAGAATGGGAAATCACTTTTGGATAGAGCCCAAGGCAACCGTAGAGGCAACCGAACGCTGGAGGGATGGGACGGGACACACAGAGCTGGTGCGAGCGATCTGCTAGCGGGGAGCTGGGAAGAAGAGGGAAGTTGAAAGCTGTTGCAGCATCACAGAGTATGGTAGAGCAAAACAAAAGTAATCTGGAGGCCTCCTGCTCTGGGAGCCCATCATGTTGGGTGGATGCTGGTGGCAAGAGCAGAGGTGAGAGCGGCAGGAACGATGGCAGCAAGGAGTGGAGAATGAGACACACAGAGCTGGTGTGAGCAATCTGCTAGCATGGAGCTAGTGGGGAGCTGGGAAGAAAAAGAAGCTGAAAGCTGTTGCAGCATCACAGAGTATGGTACAGCAAAAGAAAGTAATCTGCAGGCCTCCTGCTCTGGGAGCCCATCATGTTGGGTGGATGCTGGTGGCAAGAGCCGAGGTGAGAGCGGCAGGAACGCTGGCAGCGCGGAGCGGAGCAAGCACCGGGGAGCGGCCGGCGGCCCTGGGCGCGGCGTGGGACTCGGCTGTGAGCAGACTCCTGGGGAGTGTCTGGGGAGGAAAAAAATCTTCCTGCTTACAGTAGCTGCTTCTGCTCCCTCCCTCCCTCCTCCTCCTCCTCCTCCTCCTTCCAGTTGAAGCCTCTGCCCTGCTGCGGGGGTGTCACAGGCGCGCAGTCTGACGGCATCGTCCTCGCGGGGAGAATTGTCTGTTCCAGTATTAAAAAGGTAAAAAGCCCTGGGGAGGGCGCTGGGGAGTGGCAGCCGCTGCCCTCCAGCCAGGCCGGGGGCCTGCAAGGACAAGTCAGTCAAAGCAGTGTGGATTTGGATGAGCAATGGGGAAGATGGGAACGGGGAAAGGAAGGGGTGCAGGGGCCGGGTGGGAATGCAAGTGTATCTACGCTCCTCTCCAAAGCCGAGATCCAAGGTGCACCAGTGGGCTGCTGCTTGCTCCTCTCTTTCCCTCACACTCTCCGTTTGGTTGGTTGGTTGGTTTCCCCTCACACTCTTCTGGGGTTCGCTTTGCTTGAATCTCTCTCCAGTTACAGTATTTCCAGTTTCCAAGCGAGTTCCCAGGGCAGCCTCAGTTACAGTCATAAACAAAGTCGTAGTTGCTGGGCTCCTTTGGGATGGGAGGGGAGCATCTGGGATCTGTATGTTCTCCAGGTCGAGGAGGCGAAGCTTTATCTCCATGCTGAGCAGCGTGTCCAGGTCGTTGCGGGTGAGGTCACTCAGCATGTCCTTCCCCAGCAGGGCGTTCAGCCCGTCGGTCCACACGCAGTACTGCCCGGGAGAAATGGGGGAAAAGGTCATTCATACGTTTCCTGTGCACACAACTGCTCCTCTGGCCCGCTCACTGCTCCCACAAAGGCTTACACGGGGACCTGAGATGAGGTGGAATCGGTTTATTAGAATCACAGAATCAGTAAGGTTGGAAAAGACCTCAGAGACCATCGAGTCCAACCTGTCACCCAACACCTCCTGACAACTAAACCATGGCTCCAAGTGCCACATCCAATCCCCTCTTGAACACCTCCAGGGATGGTGACTCCACCACCTCCCTGGGCAGCACATCCCAAGGGCCAATCGCTCTTGCTGGGAAGAACTTCCTCACCTCCAGCCTAAACCTCCCCTGGCACAGCTTGAGACTGTGTCCTCTTGTTCTGGGTGCCTGGGAGAAGAGACCAACCCCCACCCGGCTACAACCTCCCTTCAGGGAGTTGCAGAGAGCAAGAAGGTCTCCCCTGAGCCTCCTCTTCTGCAGGCTAAGCAACCCCAGCTCCCTCAGCCTCTCCTCACAGGGCTGTGCTCCAGAGCCCTCCCCAGCTTTCTTGCCCTTCTCTGGACACTTTCAAGTGTCTCACTGTCCTTCTGAAACTGAGGGGCCCAGAACTGCTGGTATCAGGCAGCCCACTGAGTCCCACTGAGCTGGAAAGTGGAAATGGAAAAACATGGGATGTGGAAAAAGAATGAAAATGTAAGTATCTGAGTGCATCAAACCAGGGAGAAAGAGCTGCAGCCATTGCTCTGGCAATCTGCTCTCTCCTGCGAGCTTCTTGTAAAGATTCTTCAAGAACTGGGGGAGGGGGAATGCCTAACTTGGGACAACCAACCTCTGCAGATAGTTCTTTCTCCCCCTCTCTTGCACAGAGTGTTAGGGGCTGGAAGGGACCTCCAGAGATCATTGAGTCCAACCCCCCTGCCAGAGCAGCATCACCCAGGGCAGGTTACGCCGGAATGCATCCAGGCAGGTTTGGAATCTCCCCAGAGGAGTCTCCACACCTCTCTGGGCAGCCTGCTCCAGGGCTCTGGCACCCTCACAGTGAAATAGTTTTTCCTCAGTATTTACCCCCAAAATCCTGATTATCTTACACCAAACTTTACATTCCAAGACACCCAAATCTTCCTGATCCTTTGCATGAGGAATCCTGTACAACTACCCAGCTTTGTCATGGTTTGCCTTCCAATAGAGCAACCGACCTACAAAAGCCACGGAGTCACAGAACGTTAGGGGCTGGCAGGGACAGCAGGATCCCCTGGAAAAGCACAGCCAGGAGGGACCTCATCCAGTCCAATCCCCTGCCACAGCAGGATCCCCTGGAGCAGGTCACACAGGAACACAGCCAGGAAGGACCTCAAAAGCTCATCCAGTCCAACCCCCCTGCCACAGCAGGATCCCCTGGAGCAGGTCACACAGGAACACAGCCAGGAAGGACCTCAAAAGCTCATCCAGTCCAACCCCCCTGTCAGAGTAGGATCCCCTGGAGCAGGTCACACAGGGTCCAGGAGGGTTTTGAATACCTCCAGAGGGGGAGACTCCACCACCCCCCTGGGCAGCATTACATATCTGTGCCTGCTTCCATGAACTGCCGTTGTGAAAACTCTGGAGCCAGCCTGTGCTGTGTCCCTGATGAAAATGAGCTGCCAAAGTACCTGGTGTGATTCCCAATGCCACCGATGCTGAACTGGCCTCGAACGTCTCTGTCTTACCTTCAGCCTTTTCCTACCAGAAGATGCCATCTTTTTCCACAGCTGCCAGCTGGTGGCAACCAGGAGTTGGAATAACCACATTAAACCAGCAACAAACCCAAGGGAGCTTGGTGATCTGGAGCCAGCCTCTATGCCACCAGTCACTTTCGTTTTACACCTACCAGCCATTGACCCAGTTAGGAGCAGAAGCACTCAAATCTCTCAACTGAAAAGATTCAATCATGCACTCGTGTCCTAGCTGGCAGGAGAAAATGAAATCAGCACAGCTGCATTTTTATCTTGCAAATACTTCTGCTGGATTCCAGGCCAAAGAAATGGATTTGAAATGCAGCTGACCACTTGCTGCAGGACACCACCCAGCCCAATGACAGCCATGGCTGACTTCATCCTACAGCAGAAATGAGGATTATTATTATTATTAAGGAAGAAGGAGAAAAGTCCTCTTGGGGCACATCTTCATCCAGAAGAAAAGGGCAGGAATTAAAAATAGGCTGGGTACAGCACATCAGCATCCAGAGGGAAAGTCAACCCATTGCAGGCAGGAACAAAGCAGAGAAAGACCTTGGAGTGCTGGTGGACAGCAAGGTCTGCATGGGACAGCAATGTGCCCTGGTGGCCAAGAGAGCCAATGGCATCCTGGGGTGCAGCAAGGAAAGTGTGGCCAGCAGGGCTGGGGAGGTTCTGCTCCCCCTCCACTCTGCCCTGCTGAGACCACAGCTGCAATCCTCTGTCCAGTTCTGGGCTCCCCAGTTCCAGAGAGACAGAGACCTGCTGGACAGAGGCCAAGGGAGAGCCAGGAGGATGCTTAGGGGACTTGAGCATCTCCCCTGTGAAGAGAGACTGAGAGCCCTGGGGCTGTTCAGTCTGGAGAACAGAAGGCTGAGAGGTATCTGATCAATGTCCATCAATATCTGAGGGGTGGGGGTCAAGCGGAGGGGGCCGAGCTCTTTTGGGTGGTGCACAGCAATAAGAGAAGGAACAATGGATAGAAACTGGAACAGAGAAGGTTTCAGCTCAACATGAGGAGAAACTTCTCTACAGTGAGGGTGCCAGAGCCCTGGAGCAGGCTGCCCAGGGGGGTTGTGGAGTCTCCTGCTCTGGAGACTTTCCAACCCCTCCTGGATGCATTCCTGTGCAGCCTGCCCTGGGTGATGCTGCTCTGGCAGGGGGTTGGGCTGGATGATCTCTGGAGGTCCCTTCCAACCTCTAATGGACTGTGAGACTGTGGTACTGTGATTCTGTGACAGCAGCAGCAGGGCTAGGATCTCACCCAGGGTGGTGGCAAGCCAAGCAATACAGAAGAGACTTTAGGGTTCAGGATTGTCCTGCTACCAAGAGCTAAGTAAACAATCCAGCTGCCAAACTGTCTCACTGAAGACTTCTAAAGTGTTTGTGGAGTGCTTGCAGAGTGCCAGGGAAAGAAGGAATCTGCCCCAGAAGTGTGATGATCTTTTTGAGCAGACTGGTTTTAGTTTCTTTGTTTATGATGGAGTTGAGATCGTTCTTTGGGGAAGTCTTCCCGAAACTCACTACGAGGAAAGGAGCAGAAAGGCAAAGGGATCTGCTGGGGACACAGAAGATGCAGCAGATCCGTCCAACAGATGCAGCCCCGGATGTAACTTGTCCATCACCTGCTCTGTGAGGGGGGCAGAACCTTCTCCGAGGAGGCATCTCAAGGAGCCAGCAAGCACAACTGCAGTCCCTTCCAGACAGAACTGATCCAGCACCCAGAGAAACCAAGCTCTGGCCATAATTCAGATGAGTGCAATGGCCTCTGAGCTCCACGCTGGCAAGTGTGTCTCATTAAATTCCTGCACATTCTGGGCAGAAAGAAATCCTAATGAGAGGGTGGGCAAACAGAGGCATTGATTCAGGAGCTGCTCTTCCCTTTTTAACATGCAAAACAGACTTAAGAACCACTGAAAAAAAAACCACCCAATTTCCTCCAGATTAATGCTCATAACACTCAAATGAGCCCTAATTACAGTGTCCCTCATCAGTTTCTCTGTCAAAAAATCAAGGATGAGATTAATGCACCTTTTTGCTGTAAAGCTGAAACCAGTTACTGGTATTTAAGTGACAAACAAACGGGAAGGACTGATCTCACAGTGCTGAATCCTCTGGCTGGCAGTGAGCTCCAACAGATGGCTAAGGGCATTGACAAGCCTTGGTGTGCAAGAGTGGAAGCCAGATCTCAATGATACTGGATCACTTAATGAGATTCTGAAGGAGTACCTTGGGAGTCAGGTCAGGGGAAGCAGAAAGCCAGAAAGGTCGTGCAGGCTCCATCCCTGCAGTGAGGCTGACAGAGCCCTGGAGCAGGCTGCCCTCAGAGGTTGTGGAGTCTCCTTCTCTAGAGACTTTCAAAGCCACCTGGGATGTGTCCCTGTGTGACCTGCTCTCTGGTGATCCTGGTGATCCCCTGGCAGGGGGCTGGACTCAGTGACCTCTGGAGGTCCTTCCCAACCCCTAACATTCTGTGATTTCTGTGATCCATCTGGATGCAGCTCTGAGTAACCTGGTCTGAGCTCATCAGTGACCTGTTTTGAGCAGGACATTGAACTGGGGACACTCTTAAGGTCCTTCACAACCTGAATCATCCTGTGCTCCACTTTGGTTTTAGGACACACTTGATTTCTACAAACAAAGCTTCGTCTACAATCACAAGGACTGTAGAAGCTCTTGAGAAAACCCTGTAAGTTGGACCTGAAATTGTCATGTACCTCCCTGGGCAGCCTGTTCCAGAGCCTCACCACCCTCCTGCTGAAGAACTTCTTCCTAAACTCCAGTCTGAACCCACTCCCCTTCAGCTCCAAACCATTCCCCCTTGTCCTGTCTCTAGACACCCTGATGAAAAGTCCCTCTGCAGCCTTCCTGTAGGAGCCCTTCAGCTATTGGAAGGCAGCTCTGAGGTCCCCCCAGAGCCTTCTCTTCTCCAGGCTGAACACCCCCAGCTCCCTCAGGCTGTGCTCACAGCAGAGCTGCTCCAGCCCTTGGATGATCTTCGCAGCCCTCCTCCGGACTCACTCCAGCAGCTCTGTGTTATTTGTTTGGTGTCTACACTCACTCACAAAACCAGCAGCCCCGATGGAGATGATGAGCATGTAGTTGTGGCTGAAATTGAGACCAAACAATGGTATAAACTCCCCTGATTATGTTCACATCATCAAGATGAGTTGAGGCTGGCAGTGGTTCTTTAAGAGCTTGGCGAGTTCACTAGAGTGAAAGGCAGTGCAAATCCTTCGTGGCAGATCAGACCAGGGGGAAAAAATCTTTAGCACATCAGGAAAGGTTGAGCAAGGTCTTTGGAGACTGTGAGCTCTGACTGCCCAAGCTCTCTTCTTTCTTTTACTTATGGTTAATATTTCACCTGGGCTTAGAAACGCTGTTCTTGACCTTGGCCCCCACGTGCCCTGAGACATGCAAACAGAAAATGTTTCTTCTGAGGCTTAGGCTATCATGAAAATGGCTGAACCCCTCTGCTTCCAGTGCGTGCTGAGACATGGCACAGGTTTAGATGGACCTGCACTCTGCACCAGGACAACCATTCTCATGTTCTTATAAAGCTGGCTGGTGTCAGAAAGCAACCAGAACACAGAATCAGCAAGGTTGGAAAAGACCTCAGAGATCATCCAGTCCAACCTGTCACCCAACACCGTCTGATCAACTCAACCATGGCACCAAGTGCCTCAGCCAGGCTCTTCCTAAACACCTCCAGGGATGGTGACTCCACCACCTCCCTGGGCAGCACATCCCAATGGCCAATCTCCCATGCTGGGGAGAATGTCTTCCTAACATCCAGCCTGAACCTCCCCTGGCACAGCTTGAGACTGTGTCCTCTTGTTCTGGGTGCCTGGGAGAAGAGACCAACCCCCACCTGGCTACAGCCTCCCTTCAGGGAGTTGGAGAGAGCAAGAAGGTCTCCCCTGAGCCTCCTCTTCTGCAGGCTAAGCAACCCCAGCTCCCTCAGCCTCTCCTCACAGGGCTGTGCTCCAGACCCCTCCCCAGCTTTCTTGCCCTTCTCTGGACACATTCAAGAGTCTCAATGTCCTTCTTAAACTGAGAGGCCCAGAACTGGACACAGGACTCAAGGTGTGGCCTCAGCAGTGCTGAGTAAAGGGGCAGAGGCAGGGGCAAGAGGACTCCCCAGAAGTTTCTGTACTCTGCACTTGACTTACCTCATGCTTGTCTGGAGCGATGAAATTCAACTGGCCACTCGAGTCATACAGTATGGAGAAGGCAAGCTCT
Organism: Picus viridis; assembly: GCA_033816785.1. Classification (NCBI taxonomy): domain Eukaryota; kingdom Metazoa; phylum Chordata; class Aves; order Piciformes; family Picidae; genus Picus; species Picus viridis. Next base: position 34,728,633 of record CM066574.1, read on the forward strand.
AGCACCTCCTGCAAGGGCACAGAGAACCATGGGTTAATGCAGGAGGAGGGAGGCACTCACACTGGCAGCTCTGCCTTTCCCCCCACTTATTCCCCCAAACAAGTGGAAAAATAGCTGGTGTCTAGCTCCTGCCTGGCCACTGCAACAGACTGGCACAGCAAGAACCCCACCACACGTGCTTCAGTCAAATCAAACTCATCCCCCTCAGTGCTGCCCAGCTCCTTTGGGCACGGATTACTTCAGCATTTGGGTTTCAACTGGAGCTAGGCTACAGTGAGGGCTACAAATCACTGCAGTGCACAGCTGGTACCTCTGCAGCACGCTCTCCATGAAGAGCCACAGTTTTGGGGGTTTCTTTCAACCTCACAAATTCTGCAAGGCTTGATCCCCCAAGTTAAAAGTCTTGCCAGGACAGTTATTCTCCTGGGATATACTTAAGTGGTTTTCTTTTGGTTTGGGTTTTTTTTTTCCCCACCCCTGGGAAATGACTAAATGCCTCATTCTCCAGAGCTTTCTGTCATCATGGTTTTGCCTGGAGCAGAATCAGCAGCCTGTCAGTCTGAACTACCTGGGTTACTCAAAGATCCAAAAGAACCTCAGGAGAGGGAAAGAAAGGAAAAAAAGATCCTCCTTTTCCCCCTCAGCATTGGAATTCAAAAGGTGCCAAAGTGATTTCAGCAGGCACTGAGCTTTCCTGAAAGTCACCTGGGGCTGGGTGCCTCTGAGGAAACTCAACCACTCTGAGTAAAGGATGAACTTCCACTGGCCAGCAGTGGGCATGTGAAGCTGCTGTGTTATCATGGGCACTGCAGACTCCAGAGCACTGAACCTCAGCTAGTAAGGATGCCCCTGCTGACTGCAGGGGGTGGACTGGATGAGCTTCGGAGGTCCCTTCCAACCCAAACCATTCTGTGATTCTAAGAGAGTGCCAGAGCCCTGGAGCAGGCTGCTCAGAGAGAATAGAATAGAATTAACCAGGTTGGAAAAGACCTTGGAGACCATCCAGTCCAACCCATCACCCAACACCATCTCATCAACTCAACCATGGCCCCAAGTGCCTCAGCCAGGCTCTTCCTAAACACCTCCAGGGATGGTGACTCCACCACCTCCCTGGGCAGCACATCCCAAGGGCCAATCTCTCTTGCTGGGGAGAATTTCTTCCTAACATCCAGCCTGAACCTCCCCTGGCACAGCTTGAGACTGCGTCCTCTTGTTCTGGTGCTGCTTGCCTGGGAGAAGAGACCAAAAGGTTGTGGAGACCAAGAGGTTATGGAGTCTCCATCCTGGAGACATTCAAAACCTACCTTGGTGCCATCCTGTATGACCTGATCTAGATGAGCCTGCTTTAGCAGGGGCAGACCAGGTGATCTCCCAGAGGTCCTTTCCAACCCCTACCACTCTCTGATTCAGTGATCACTACAAGAGCCATTGCAAGGATGTCACAGCTTGCAGCCCAGCTGATATCAATGGAATAACTGTGGGGAAAAGGCCCAGCTACAGAGAAGGGTGCTGGCTTGCAATTAGCATCTCTATCATGTGTGCTCTTCTTTCTGCCTCTTGGCTTCCTGAGCCCCATAACACCCATGGCCTTCACTGGCTCCCAGCTGACAGCAGACCCCAACACTGCCAGCAGCAACAGCAGCCTGGCTCCTGCAGTTTCCTACACTAAGTCTTAGAGGGCTGTAGCATACACATTGCTCTAGATTTCTAGCCCTGACCTCCCTGGTCTGAACCAGACAGAGGGCTTTGGGTTTCAGGAAGGGTTGTTTCATTTTTGAGCTTGTGTGATGAAGAGCCGTGTCCGACCCAGAGAACTTGCAAGCCTTGGGATGATCTGGCATGACCAGAGATCAGGCTTCTCATGGAGAATGCTCTTGGTCTCCTTGAGTTCAGTTACCACAGTCTCACAGTCCATTGGAGGTTGGAAGGGACCTCCAGAGATCATCCAGCCCAACCCCCTGCCAGAGCAGCATCACCCAGGGCAGGTTGCACCCCAGGAGGGGTTGGAAAGGCTCCAGAGCAGGAGACTCCACAACCTCTCTGGGCAGCCTGCTCCAGGGCTCTGGCACCTTCACTGTAGAGAAGTTTCTCCTCATGGTGAGGTGAAACCTTCTCTGTTCAAGCTTGATCCTGTTGTTCCCTGTCTTATTAGTGAGCACCACTGAAAAGAGCTTGCCCCCTCCACTTGACACCCACCCCTCAGCTATTGATGGACATTGACCAGATCCTCTCTCAGCCTTCTCTTCTCAGCCCCAGGGCTCTCAGTCTCTCTTCACAGGGGAGATGCTCAAGTCCCCCAGTCATCCTCCTGGCTCTCCCTTGGCCTCTGTCCAGCACGTCTCTGTCTCTCTGGAACTGGGGAGCCCAGAACTGGACAGAGGATTGCAGCTGTGGTCTCAGCAGGGCAGAGTGGAGGGGGAGCAGAACCTCCCCAGCCCTGCTGGCCACACTTTCCTTGCTGCACCCCAGGATGCCATTGGCTCTCTTGGCCACCAGGGCACATTGCTGTCCCGTGCAGAACTTGCTGTCCACCAGCACTCCAAGGTCTTTCTCCATGGAGCTGTTTTCTAGCAGTGCAGCTCCTAAGCTGTCCTGGTCCCATTTGCTGCATTGCCAGGCCACGGGAGATGGAGTCTGTGCTAAATCCCCATGGAGGCTGGAGATGCTGATAGGCCTGGCACAGGCAGCAGACAAATGGCTCCCAGCTCACACAGCCTTTTTGTGTTTTAGGCATGTCTCTCAGCCACACCTTATTAAGAGTGATGTCCCTCATTACAGGAACAAATTTACCTCTGCCTACACAAGCCTGGCATTAGCTCCTCACAGGGTGTTATAAATTACTGCCAGAACATGCCAAGTTATGCAACCGAGGTTGTGCAATGAGCTGCAGCGCTGCAAAAAAGGGCTTGTTCTGCTCTGCTCTGTTGTTCCTGAGTTTCATGAGGGTCAGCAACAATCCCTCAGGCCTGGCCCCCTCAATATCTGCCCTTTGGGAAATGTCAGGGGTTTAAAGCTGCTGTTCATCTCAAAGAAAGAAAAGAGAGAGAAAATCCCTGCCTGCAAGTGGAATATTCCAGGGAGCCACAAGCTTGGTCATTCCCAGTCAGGCAGAAAATGAGAGAGCTAAATTTAGGGCACCAAGCTTCCCCTTATGGGAGAATGTAGGAGTTTGGCAGCCCTGGCTCCAGTTCCACTTCTTTGCTGGCTGCTCTGGAAACGAAAGGTTTAGGAATGGCAGCTTCCCGGGGTCAGTGTCTCTATCATCTCATGCACAGCAAAGTCTCAAGGAAAATGGAAAGCTAAGGAGCTGGCCCTCCACATTGCTGGTGTTCTCAGTGCTTGGACAGGCTGATTTGTCAGGCAGCCCTGGCTAGCTCTGCTCCCATCAGGGAGAGGTGATTCTGAGCAAGGCAGCACTAAACACATGTCAGATGCATCATACAAATGTCCCAGCCAAATGCAGCCGGTGGCTCAGCTGTAACACGAGGTGGGAGTCATATGCAAGTCACTACTGTGTGTGTGAGTGCCCTGAGTCAGAAGCCTGCAATGTCAGTTTTTAGCTCCCCTCTCTTGGCTTTTCCATTTCCAATCATGCAAAGCCAAGGCTGAAAGGAGACGATGGTCTCCTCACAGACTTAAAGCTACACCAGAAACAACCATGAAGCATGCCCTGCACACCTGCATGGAGTTAAGGAAGGCAAAGTTGCAGCTCTGAAGCTGCAACAGCAGCTGTGTGCTGTTGTGTCTTTTCTGTGGTTCCCATCACTGTTTTGTTCCCAGTAGACTAAATGCATGCATTTCACCTTATGCATCGAAGCAGGAAGTCTTCACTCTTTTGTTCAGCACAATCTCTGTTCTGCCCTGCACTGAAGATGTCTCAGTTTCAGGTAACTGTCACCTAGGTGTATGCTCAACTGATGCTGAGCATCCAAGTTCAACACAGACAAGTGGCAAGGGCCTGCACCTGAGTAATCCCAAACACAAAAGCAGGCTGGGCAGAGAATGGATAAAGAAGGACTTCAAAGAGCTGGTGGTTGAGAAGCTCAGCATGAGCTGACAAAGTACACTTCCAGACCAGAAAGCCAACCAAAAGCAGCATGGCAGAAGGGAGAGGGAGGTGATTCTCTCCATTTGCTCTTGTGAGGCACAAGGATGTGGAGCTGTTAGAGCAGGTCCAGGCAAGGAACACAAAGATGTACCTCTCCTACAAAGATAGGCTGGAGAAGAGAATCATGGAATCAACAAGGTTGGAAAAGACCTCAGAGATCATCAAGTCCAACCTGTCACCCAACACCATGTGATCAACTAAACCATGGCTCCAAGTGCCACATCCAGTCCCCTCTTGAACACCTCCAGGGATGGTGACTCCACCACCTCCCTGGGCAGCACATCCCAATGGCCAATCTCTCTTGCTGGGAAGAGCTTTCTCCTCACCTCCAGCCTAAACCTCCCCTGGCACAGCTTGAGACTGTGTCCTCTTGAGACTGTGTTATGGGGCTGCTTGCCTGGGAGAAGAGACCAACCCCCACCTGGTTACAACCTCCCGGCAGGGAGTTGGAGAGACCAAGAAGGTCTCCCCTGAGCCTCCTCCTCTCCAGGCTAAGCAACCCCAGCTCCCTCACCCTCTCCTCACAGGGCTGTGCTCCAGACCCCTCCCCAGCTTTGTTGCCCTTCTCTGGACATGTTCAAGTGTCTCAATGTCCTTCTTAAATTGAATGCTCCAGGAAGACCTGGTAACAGGCTTCCAGTATTTGAAGGGGGCCTACAGGAGAGCTGGAGAGGGACTTTATGCAGAGGCATGTAGGATGAGGAGTAGTGGCTTCAAACTGGAAGAAGCTAGATTTACTTTAGACAGTAGGAAGAAATTCTTCTTCATGAGTGTGGTGAGGCTGCCCAGAGAAGTTGTAGAGGTTCCAACCCCAAAAATTGAAAGGCAGGTTGGATGGGGCCTTGAAGCAACCTGGTGAAGCAGGAGGTATCCCTGCCTGTGGCAGGGGGCGCTGGAATCAGATCTTTAAGGTCCTTTCCAATTCAAACCATTCTACGACTCTCTGAACTAGAAATTCTGATTCAAATCCCCTGATCTGGTTCTCAGTACCCAGGGTGTGGTGCTAGGTCAGCCTGAACATCCTTACAGTCTCATGTCTTCTCACAAGGTCAGGCCTGAATGCAAACACCTTGTGAACATACCTCATACAATGTAGAATGAGCACCTTCACCACTACAGATGTCAGGCTCTGCTAGTAGCTCAGTTTCTCTTCTGGCTGTGGTGGCAATTGTCACTAACAAAACCTCTGCAGGATTCTAGCACTGTAGGGCTGGAGTTTTACTGTCACTTTTTCAGGTCTTGATCTGACACTCTGACAGGCAGCACGTATCTAACTCAAACTGACCATTGTCAGCCGTGCAGGAACACATTTGATTCCCAGAGGCACTGCTGAACACAGCCTCATCAGCCGCCCAAGATTTACCTTGCACCCTGCTGTTGGCAGCTGCTTTCCCACCTAAGCAAATGCCAGCAGCAGCAGCTGGACCTTGACTGCAATTCTGGCACCTGCCAGCGTTCACTGAGCACAAACTCACCAGAGGACACAGCTGGAACAAATCAGTTATTGATCACAGGCAACCCAGGAGCAGCAGACAAAACCTTTTACCTTGTGGTGAGGGAGGGGGAAGCTGTTGGCAGCCCCCTGGTTTTGTCCAGGGGGTTCTTGTGCCGTGTATAAATTGCCACTACCTGTAAATACTGTGTATTTGGCACACATTCACTGCATCCCCTGTTTCTAGACTGCACTTTTACCTGTCACTACAGCTTCATTTGCTTTCCAGCTGAGCTGCTCTGGCAATTTGATGCTGGGGAGTCATTTCAACCCACCACACTCTGCCAGTCTGCTCCACAGCAGCACTCAAAACTGCCTGGCTTGAGAGGCAGAAAACACTGCTGCTAAGGACTCTCCTGATGTGCCCTGGGGATGCCACAATGCACAGCCACCACGAGACCTGAGTGAAGGAGGGGGCTTGTCCTGCTGACTTAACTCCTGCGCTCTGAGGTGAAAACAAAACCAGTGTGGGGGCAGTTTGAGGAAAGCCAGGGAAAACTCTCCACAGATCTTGAAGAGAAAGTGGACCATTGGCTGCCAAAGGAAAAGAATGAGAAGGCCTAAATGAGGCCATGGTCTGATAGCTCACATAGAGCTAGCTGGGTAAGCTAGCTCTCTTTTCAGCTTCTTTGCTCTAGCCGACGCCATCTGGCAGCTTGTGCTTGGCTGTGGCTGACCTTGGCTGCATTCTGTGTTGTGGCTAAGTACTAACAGCTCCTCCCTGCTCCTCTCTCTTGCCTCGTACAGGGTGAGGGAAGGGAGCAGGGAGGAAGTTGTTGGCAGCCCCCTGGTTTTGTCCAGGGGGTTGTTGTGCTGATTATAAATTGCCAGTACCTGTAAACATTGTGCATCTGGTGCACGCCCATCCCACCCCTATTTCTAGATGGCAGTTTTGCTTGTAAATAGAGCTGCATTTGCTTCCAGCTGAGCTGCTCGGGCAAATTTCATTCTGGGGGGTAATTTCAAGCCACCACCGTGTGCAAGGGGTCAGGCTGGGATGCAGAACTCCAGAGCTCCTCCCGGCAGGGCTAGATCGACAGGCAGGGCGCACGCTGATGACAGTTGGAGAAGCTTACCTTGTTTTGTTTAAGGGCTCCTTTCTCCTTCATGTGAGGGCAGTCTTTCCCAGTCACAACAGCTTTGATATCTGCCACTGGCACTGCAGGAAGAAAGACAGGGTGAAAGAAAGAAAGAATGAATGAATGAAAGAAAGAAAAGGAAGGAGGGAGGGAGGGAGAGTGAGAAGGAGGGAGAAAGGGAGGGAAAGAAAGAAAGAAAGAAAGAAAGAAAAGAAGGAAGAAAGGAAGAAAGGAAGGAAAGCAAACCTCAGAAAATTAGTTATAACCAAAGTGAGGGGTCTGGAGCACAGCCCTGGGAGGAGAGGCTGAGGGAGCTGGGGTTGCTCAGCCTGGAGAAGAGGAGGCTCAGGGCAGACCTTCTTGCTCTCTACAGCTACCTGAAAGGAGGTTGCAGCCAGGTGGGGGTTGGTCTCTTCTGCCAGGAAAGCAGCACCAGAACAAGAGGACACAGTCTCAAGCTGTGCAGAGGGAGGTTTAGACTTGATCTTAGAAACAAGTTCTTCCCAGTGAGAGAGACTGCCCTTTGGAATGTGCTGCCCAGGGAGGTGGTGGGGTTGATGTCCCTTGAGGTGTTTAAGAAAAGCCTGGATGAGGCATTTAGTGCCATGGTCTGGTTGATTGGATAGGGCTGGGTGATAGGCTGGACTGGATGATCTTGGAGGTCTCTTCCAACCTGGTTGATTCTGTGTTTCTGTGTAAAAGCTACAGGCTCTGAGAAGAAGTGAGCTTAATGTGTTAAATCTGCCACCTCCCTGGCCATTTCCAGCCTGCTGCAGGAAGGAAACCAGCCAAAATAGAAGCCAGTGAGTGTGGATGAAATGTCAGCATTCGGGAGTTACAAACCTGGGCATGTTTTTTCTTGCCTGTTGAGACTGCTTGGGTTAGGAGTGTTTCATACAGATAGGTATCTGTCTGGCTAGTCTTCATGCACCTAAACCCTGGGTGTTTGCTGCCTTGCTGATGTAAAACAGTAAGAAAAATGCTCTGGAAGCTGCTGCCTCTCAAACCCAGAGTGAGGTCACCAGAACATAAAGCTGCATTTCTCGGAGTTTGAAGTGGAAGTCAATTTCCCCACAGTAATTACATAATGGAGAATCTATCTGCTCCATAATCCACCACAGCCAGCCAGTGACAGCTTCTACAACCTATGCATAATTCATCTGCCTCGTGGCTGTGGAGAAGCATCACAGACCGAGAAAGCAGAATGATGGGGAAGCCTGTTAGTGCCCAGGTCTTTACAAACTCTAATGGAAATATTGAGGAGGAGACATGCATTTGATTTGCTCTTCTCCTGGGCACAGCAACAGACAGGGATCTGCTGGAGGGAGTCCAACAGAGAGCCACGAGGATCATAGACTCAATAAGGTTGGGAAAGACCTCAGAGATCATCAAGTCCAACTTGCCACCCAACACCTCATGACTACTAAACCATGGCACCAAGTGTCACATCCAAGCCTTTTCTGAACACCTCCAGGGATGGTGACTCCACCACCTCCCTGGGCAGCACATTCCAATGGCAAATTCCTCTTTCTGTGAAGAACTTTCTCCTCACCTCCAGCCGAAACTTCCCCTGGCACAGCTTCAGACTGTGTCCTCTTCTTCTGGTTCTGGGTGCCTGGGAGAAGAGACCAACCCCCACCTGGCTACAACCTCCCTTCAGGGAGTTGTAGACAGCAATAAAGTCTCCCCTGAGCCTCCTCTTCTGCAGGCTAAGCAACCCCAGCTCCCTCAGCCTCTCCTCACAGGGCTGTGCTCCAGACCCCTCCCCAGCCTCAAGCCTGTGGGGCTTGAAAATCTTTCCTATAAGGCAAAATTGAGAGCCCTGGGGCTGTTCAGTCTGGAGAAGAGAAGGCTGAGAGGGGATCTGATCAACGTCTAGCAGTATCTGAGGGATAGGTGTCAAGATGAAGGTGCCAGGCTCTTTGTGGTGGTGCCCAGTGGACAAGACAATGAGCGCAGGCTAGAACACAAGAGCAACTTCTTGACAGTGAGGGTGCCAGAGCCCTGGAGCAGGCTGCCCAGAGAGGTTATGGAGTCTCCTCTGGAGACTTTCCAAACCCGCCTGGATGCATTTTTGTCCTGGCTGGAGTCCGCATTGCTTCTTCCCTCTGCCAGCCTGGAAAGAGGGGTGACATTCACAGAGTGGAAAGGTTTTAAACCCCTACACCTGCTTTCTGAGAGAGACAATAATTATTCAGGCCTGGCAAGGAGTACACAAAAGGTCCTATGCTGCTTCTCTTGGCCCCCCATGTTCTCACCCACATACTCTCTTTGACTTGCTCCAAATGCTGACAATCTGGTCATCCTATTCAGACCTTGACAACTCAGAATTCAATCTAAATGTATGCAAAGAACACCAGAGTATCTCTGGGAAATGGTCTGCAGAACTCCCAGGCCAGTTTCACCTGCCCCTTTTCAAACAAGAGGGTGGTTTTGTAATCTTGGATCTCGCAGGCATCTGAACTCTGCCTAATTAAACTCTAGTGTGGGTGGCACTGTGGTGAATCTCACATCCTTCATAGCCTAAAAGCCTGAGATACTCATCAAATAACCACATCTCTCTCCAACGGCAGCAGTAGCTGCTCTGTCGGCAGGCACAGAATCAGAGCATCAAAGAGGCTGGAAATGACCTCAGAGATCATGACCAAGACCTCAGGTCTTGGGTGGCAGGTTGCACTTGATGATCTTTGAGGTCTTTTCCAACCTTGCTGATTCTGTGATTCTATGATCATCAAGTCCAACCTATTACCTAACACCTATCACCTCCTGACAACTAAACCCTGGCTCCAAGTGCCACATCCAAGCCTTTTTTGAACACCCCCAGGGATGGTGACTCCACCACCTCCCTGGGCAGCACATTCCAATGGCAAATTACACTCTCTGGGAAGAACTTTCTCCTCACCTCCAGCCTCAACCTCCCCTGGCACAGCCTGAGACTTCTCCCAGGCAACCAGCACCAGACACAGAGACCAACCCCCACAACTTCAGGGAGTTGTAGAGAGCAAGAAGGTCTCCCCTGAGCCTCCTCTTCTGCAGGCGTGCACCAGGAACATGTGGGTCTGGCCCACCAGCTGCTCAAGCAGGAGCCGTGGGTCTCCATGAGGTCCTGACATTGCCAAGTAGGTTTGAGAGCTGATGGACACTTCAAAGGCAAGACAAGAGCTGGATGAAGAGCCAGAGTGTACTCTCAGCAAGTCTGCTGATGATACCAAACTGGAAGGGGCCGGGGGACACACCAGAAGGCTGTGTTGCAATTTGGCGAGACCTGGACAGGCTGGAGAGTTGGGCCGAGGGGAACCTTGTGAAGTCCAACGAGGGAAGTGTAGAGTCCTGCACCTGGGGGGAATATACCCCTGTGTCAGTGCAGGTGAGGGCTTGACCTGCTGAAAAGCAGGTCCAGGGAGAAGGACCTTGGAGTTCTGGTGGGCAGCAAGTTGACCACGAGGGAGAAATGTGCCTTTGTGGCCCAGAAGGCCAATGGTATTCTGGGGTGCATTGAGAAGAGTGGGGCCAGCAGACTGAGGGAGGCTCTCCTCCCCCTCTGCTCTGCCCTGGTAAGGTCACACCTGGAGTATTGTGTCCAGTTCTGATTTCCCTAGTCCAAGAGAGACAGAGAACTACTGGAGAGTGGAGGCCCACAAGGATGGTTAGGGGACTTGAGCATCTCTCTTATGAAGAGAGGCTGAGAGACTTGGGGCTGTTTAGCCTGGAAAAGAGAAGACTGAGAGGGGATCATATCAGTGCTGGTGGAGGTGATGAGGATGGGGCTAGGCTCTTCTCAGTGGTGGCCAGTGATAGGACACAGGGCAGTAGGGACAAACTACAGCACAGGAGGTTTTACTTGAACTTAAGGAGAAACCTTTTTACTTTGAGGGTGACAGAGCCCTGGAAGAGGCTGCCCAGAGAGCCCATGGAGTCTCCTCCTCTGGAGAGATTCAGAACTCACCTGGATGCTTGCCTGAGCAACATGGTCAGGGTGTCCCTGTGTTAGCAGGGGGACTGGACCAGATGACCTCCAGGGTTGGACCTCCCTTCCAACCCCTACCATTCTGGGCTTCTATGAAGCCTGCAGGGAGGGTCAGGGGTTTGAGTGTGGATGCAAACCAGACTGGGAGCTCCTGGTCTCTTAACTGTGGCTGCAGCTCAGGAGTGACCTTTGTTCTGTCATTTTGACACTGCTGTAACATTGAAGGGCTATTTCTCTAAGACCTGTCCAGAATAAACAGCCTCTTCCAGTGCCAATGCAGCAGTGTGAGCCCCTGCCCTATGCTCTGCCAAGACTGCAGTAAGAGCATGAAAAATCCTTGAGGTGATCTGCAAGGCAATGAAAACAAGGGGAAAGTGACTGCAAACTGTCAGGGCTCCAGCTCTGCCTCCTTCCCCCCAGCCTGCATCTGGGAGCACTCAGACACTTTAAAAATGTGCTGAAGAGAGGGGAGCAGAAGAAAAGAGTTTGTTGTACTGATATACAGGAAAGTTTCAGGCACTGGTTTCATCCTTCTTTCAATTTTCAAGCTGGAAAAACGTCCAGCTTCTGAAAAAATCAGTCCTTGTGCCACTCCAGGAAGGAAGTGGAGCTACCAGGTGAAATAAACACTTGTGCTGGTGTGCCTCATATCGAATAGAATAGAATAGAATAGAACAGAACAGAACAGAACAGAACAGTTCATCAAGTCCAACCTATCCCCCAACACCATCTAATCAACTCAACCATGGCACCAAGTGCCTCAGCCAGGCTCTTCCTAAACACCTCCAGGGATGGTGACTCCACCACCTCCCTGGGCAGCACATCCCCATGGCCAGTCTCTCTTGCAGTGAGAGTGTGACTGGCCATTGTGCCACAAACAGCATTTATTAGTAATGCTTGGCTGCTTCGAGTCACTTTCCAGTGACAGAACTGCACTGGGCATCATTCCTGTCACCAGAGAAACCTTCCCAGGACTGCAGGTTAAACTTCTAAAAGCCCTCTTGAAGGATGAAGGGAAATTATCTTTAGAGTATGATTTTTCTGAGAGGCTCCAAAGTTACTTTTATTCACAATTAAAAAAAATCACAGAATCAGAGAGCTGTCAGGGCTGGAAGGGACCTCAAGGATCAGCCAGTTCCAGCCCCCTGCCATGGGCAGGGACACCTCACACTGCAGCAGGTTGCTCACAGCCACATCCAGCCTGGCTGCAAACACCTCCAGGGATGAGGCTTCCACCACCTCCCTGGGCAACCTGTGCCAGTCTCTCACCACCCTCACGGGGAACAACTTCTTCCTCACATCCAATCTGAATCTACCCATTTCTAGTTTTGTTCCATCCCCCCCCGTCCTATCCCTCCCTGACACCCTCAAAAGTCCCTCCCCAGCTTTCTTGGAGCCCCCTTCGGATCCTGGAAGGCCACAAGAAGGTCTCCTCAGAGCCTTCTCTTCTCCAGACTGAACAGCCCCAACCCCCTCAGTCTGTCCTCCTAGCAGAGCAGCTCCAGCCCTCTGCTCATCCTCACAGCCCAATAAGTCCCCTGGCAAGAGTTGCCACAGAAGCATGTTCTCAACCAGCTAAGCACATAGTAATGGTGAGCTCCTCTCAGTACTGTTCACAGCAATTTGTCATCTCAAAGCCCAATCCCTGAGACAATGAGAAACACCTCTGCTCGCCACAGACTCCTCCAGTCACCAGACTGACACAGAAAAATAGAAATAGAATAAACCAGGTTGGAAGAGACCTTCAAGATCATCACATCCAACCCATCAACCAATCCAACCCACCTAAACAACTAGACCATGGCACCAAGCACCCCATCAAGCCTCCTCCTGAACACCTCCAGTGATGGTGACTCCACCACCTCCCCAGGCAGCCCATTCCAATGGGCAATCACTCTCTCTGTATAGAACTTCCTCCTAACATCCAGCCTAAACCTCCCCTGGCGCAGCCTGAGACTGTGTCCTCTGAGAAGAAGCTTCAGGAAGGTGTATTGGCCATCTCCAGTTAGATGAGTAATTACAGAACCACAGAAACACTCAGGCTGGAACAGACCCTCAGCATCACAAAGTCCAACCCAGAACCCTGCTCTACAAGGCTCACCCCTAAACCAGAGCTCCAAGCACCACAGCCAAACCACCTTGAAACGCAGCCAGGCTTGGGGACTCCACCACCTCCCTGGGCAGCTCATTCCAATCCCTGACCACTCTGTGAAAAAACATTTCCTACTGTCCAGTCTGACCCTACCCAGTCACAGCTTGAGGCTGTTCCCTCTTGTTCTATCACCAATTACCTTTGAGACGAGACCAGCAGCAGCCTCTCCAGACATCCTTTCAGGTAGAGAGAGAGAACAGAGAGAAAACAAACTGCGTTCCTGCCCATGAATGGCATAACACTTCCCAGCTGAATGAAACTCTAAACTCATTGCAAAACCCATCTCAGCCCTCACACACACTTGCCACACCGGGAGAGCAGCGCTCGGATGCAGGAGGAAATGTCCTCTGCTCTCTAGCTCTTGTCAACACGGCTGTTGATGATGTCCCGTGTTAAGAGAAACCTACAAGTTTCAAAGAGGAGTTAGCAGTAAAGAAGCAAAAGGAGCAGAGTCTTTGTGCTTGACTTACATTTGTCTTGCAAGGAGTCGTGGGGGACCTCTCCCTGGGGACTTTCTTCCAGGTCTCCGTAGTGCAAGACCTTGTGGTTAGGCGAAAGCCGACAGTACCAGAACTTGTCTGTTGGATTAAATGCATTGAACAAAGGTCACTCACATGTCTGGATCAGTATTACCAGCAGCACAGGAGACAGAGCTTGCTCCGAGGAGGCAATGCCCCTGTCTTATTGCTTACAGGAGCAGGAATCTGTGGGGTGGAGGAAAAGTAGGGCAAGGGCTTTGCTCAGGTAATTTTACTTAGAATCAATAAGGTTGGGAAAGACCTCAGAGATCATCAAGTCCAACCTGTCACCTCATACCTAACACCTCCTGACAACTAAACCATGGCTCCAAGTGCCACATCCAAGCCTTTTGGAACACCTCCAGGGATGGTGACTCCACCAACTCCCTGGGCAGCACATTCCAGTGGCTAATTACTCTCTGGCTGGGAAGAACTTTCTCCTCACCTCCGGCCTAAACCTCCCCTGGCACAGCTTGAGACTGTGTCCCCTTGTTCTGGTGCTGGCTGCCTGGCAGAAGAGACCAACCCCCACCTGGCTACAACCTCCCTTCAGGGAGTTGGAGAGAGCAAGAAGGTCTCCCCTGAGCCTCCTCTTCTGCAGGCTGAGCAACCCCAGCTCCCTCAGCCTCTCCTCACAGGGCTGTGCTCCAGACCCCTCCCCAGCCTTGTTGCCCTTCTCTGGACACCTTCAAGTGTCTCAATGTCCTTCTGAAACTGAGGAGCCCAGAACTGGACACAGGACTCAAGGAGTGGCCTAACCAGTGCTGAGCACAGGGCAGGATGAGCTCCCTGCTCCTGCTGGCCACACTGTTCCTGATGCCATTGGCCTTCTTGGCCCCCTGGGCACACTGCTGGCTCATGTTCAGCTGCTGTCCACCAGCACCCCCAGGCCCCTTTCTGCCTGGCTGCTCTCAGCCGTTCTGACCTCCAGCCTGTACCTCTGCCTGGGGTGGTTGTGGCCAAAGTGCAGCACCTGGCACTTGCACTTGTTGAATGCCATCCTGTTGGACTCTGCCCATGTGTCCAGCCTGGCAAGGTCCCTCTCCAGAGCCCTTCTACCCCCTAACAGATCAACTCCTGCCCCCAGCTTGATGTCATCTGCAAACTTACTGATGGTGGACTCAATCCCCTCACCCAGATCATCAATAAAGATATTGAGCAGTACTGGGCTTTGATTAAAGGAAGCTGGCATTCATCTCATTTATTCATTTTTTTTATTGACTTAGTCACTGGCTCCAAAAATAAATAGTAGGAAGAAACAACTGACTTAGTTTTACATGGCATTATGCACCCTCATGGACAGAAGACTGGCAAAGCAGCCACTGCTTTGAGTGGAGAGCTTCACCCAGGAAAGCTTCATTTTTAGCACCCACTGTGTGAAAATTAAGCCCTGCCAGCTGTCTTGTGTGGGACACCCAAAAAACTGAAACATTTGCAATATCCCATACTTCAGGGAAATGATGACTCATGTCTTTTTATAGACATGGGAAGAACACCCCATGTTTATGGAGAGACTGGACATCAGAAAGCTGCAAAGATTCATAGAATCATAGAATCAATAAGATTGGAAAAGACTCAGAGATCATCAAGTCCAACCTATCACCTAACACCCAACACCTCCTGACAACTAAACCATGGCTCCAAGTGCCACATCCAGTCCTTTTTTGAACACCTCCAGGGACAGTGACTCCACCACCTCCCTGGGCAGCACATTCCAGTAGCCAATCTCTCTTGCTGGGAAGAACTTTCTCCTCACCTCCAGCCTAAACCTCCCCTGGCACAGCTTGAGACTGTGTCCTCTTGTTCTGTTGCTGGGTGCCTGAGAGAAGAGACTAAGCCCCACCTGGCTACAACCTCCCTTCAGGGAGTTGTAGACATCAATAAAGTCTCCCCTGAGCCTCCTCTTCTCCAGGCTAGGCAACCCCAGCTCCCTCAGCCTCTCCTCACAGGGCTGTGCTCCAGACCCCTCCCCAGCTTTGTTGCCCTTCTCTGGACACCTTCCAGCAACTCAACATCTTTCCTAAACTGAGGAGCCCAGAACTGGAAATAGGACTCAAGGTGAGACCTAACCAGTGCTGAGTAGGGGGCAGAATGACTTCCCTGCTCCTGCTGGCCACACTGTTCCTGATTTAAAATGAGCAGACACCAGCTCCCTTGTCCTGCAGGTAACTCAGTGCCAAACATCTCTGTGCCCATCCAGTCACATTCCAGTCTGCATTTAAGCCTTCCCTAGTAGATGGATGTTTACAGCTCCTGCCAACTCCTGCTCTGCAGGATATAATTGCCCTTAACAATATTTGTTATAATCTGCTCCTGTGAAGCACATCACCTTTGCAGAGCTGGGCAACCACACTGCCTAGCATGCAAGGCTGGTGCCTGCCAACTCCCCTTCTGAAATGGCAAGAACAAGGTGACCCTTCCTCCTCAGAGCACTGACTATTTAATAAGGAGATCAGATAACGTTAAGCTGTCAAACCCCCAAATCGTGTTACCTCCAAGCAATACATCTCCAAAAGCTCAGCCAGAGCAAGGCTAGATGTTAAAATGCCAGTGGCAGGCAGTTCAAAGGGATTCTCTGGCTCTGTGCTCCTCTCAGTGCTGGCAGAACAGATGCTGTGCCAAGCAGGGACAATTTAGGGGAATCCTAAGGGACAGTTAAGGGGAAATGCTAGCCCTGACAGAGCCCCGAGGTGCTGCAGCCAGTGGCAGTCAATGGAGCCACAGTTTGGACAACACACTGGAGGAGCTGCAGAGTCAGCCTATGTCAGCTTGTTTGGGGTGCTAGCAAAGGAAAGACCTGACTGCTGGCAAAATATTTGCTTCATGCACACAACTCCTTTGGGAAGGACACTCTCCAGCCCTCTGGTCAGCCACTGGGGCAATAAACCACAGAGAAAGGCAGTTCAGCTTTGAATGGCAAAGTGGACTTCCAGAGGCCCTTCTGAATGTCTTTGGTGTGGTGGGTAAAAATGGCTCAGGTTTTTCTGGGGGTGAAACCCCACACCCTTCCAACCACTTCCTGCACATGCAGCCCCTCCTACAGAAAAGTTTCCAAAAGCCTTACCAAAAGGTCCTTCCTTTGAGTTTGTTGCTAGCAAGGGTCTGATAAAGCTTGCCTCTTCAAACCCCTAGGAGTTAGCATTGTGGTAACTTCGGCCCTGTTTCAATGCCTTGCTCCAACAGCACAGGAGGAAAAAGCCCTCAGTGAAAACCTCTTACTTCCTTGGTACAAAGGTGAGGTTTTAAAGGTCACAATGTCAGTGGGAGACTCTCTGGTTATCTGCTTGGCAGGCAGGCACAACAGGGAAAGATTTCTGGTGGAGAGCCAGGGATTGTGGTACGGTGATGCACACGGCAGGAGGTGCTGAAGGGGAAAGCATCCCTGGACTGTAAGCAGTGCACACCACCTTGCACAGTATGGGGTTAATGAGGCAGTAAGAGGCAAACCTCACTTGCAAAGCTCTGGAAGGGATTTCAAACTAGAGCAAGCAGCAGCCCTCATTTGGGAGACTGATGTGCAGGGCAACTCCCTGGCCCCTTGGTGTAGTTCAAAAGCATGTGAGTGAAACTCTTCTGCATTTGCACCTTTTACAATGATCTCCAGCAGGACCACACTGAATCTGATGCTTAAAAACCAGGCCCTGTGGAGTCTGACCACCATGCCCCTTGCCTGTGTAAAGACAACCCTGCAGCAACTGCAGCAGGAGGCTCTTGTGCCTAGCTGGAGGTTTGCATGTCTAGCTTTAATTGCAACCTCATTGTTTATTAGGCTGTACACAGGAACATACTCTAAGATTAAGCCAATCGGTTGCTCCTAATTAAGGTCAACATGGTCTCAGATCTTTTCCAACCTGGTCTGGTCTGGTCTGGTCTGGTCTGGTCTATTCTATTCTATTCTATTCTATTCTATTCTATTCTATTCTATTCTATTCTATTCTATTCTGAAGAAATTCTTCCCAGAAATAGAGATTGGCCATTGGGATGTGCTGCCCATGGAGGCAGTGGAGTTACCATCCCTGGAGGTGTTCAGAAAAGGATTGGATGTGGCACTTGGAGCCATGGTTTAGTTGACAGGAGGTGTTGGGTGATAGGTTAGACTTGATGATCTCTGAGGTCTTTTTCAACCTGCTAAATTCTATTCCTATTCCTATTCTATTCCTATTCCTATTCCTATTCCTATTCCTATTCCTATTCCTATTCCTAGTCTTCTATTCTATCAGTGACCAGGCCAGGAAGATGGTGTGACTGGGAGAAAACCCAACCAAACCACCATTAGTACATTTGAATTTGGCACAAATGGGGCTGGTGTTGCTAGCAAGGGTTTGATAAAGTTTGCCTCTTCAGCTCCCTAGGAGTTAGTGATGTGGTAACCTTGGCCCTGTTTCAATGCCCTGCTCCAACAGCACGAGAGGAAAAAGCCCTCAGTGAAAACCTCATTGTCACAAAGGGGTGGTTTTATGGGAAGAAACCCCAGCTCTGAAGGCTGATGGAGCAATCCCTCATAACCCAAGGTTAATTAAAGAACTATCAGCCATAGACTGCAGCCTGAAGCACGTCTGGCTCAGTTCTCCTGTGGGCTGACTAATAACTGCCACTGTGCCACAGCTTTGCTGGCGAGGGAAAAACCCTTAAATGAAAGCTGCACATGGAACTAACGAGGTTCCCTCAGCCACTGAGTGAGTGCATCAGCCAGGCTGAAGAGGCTGATCAGCACATAAGCAACGGGAAGTAACCCTTTGCCTCTACAACCACCTCAGCCTTACCAGCTGGGGTGGTTTCTGGGCTTTTTTTCAGCTGCAAATGATGCTGCAAACAGTTTATCAGAGAACATCCCACGCAGGTGAGGTCTCAGTGCCTTGGAGGGGAATGGTTTTAAACAGGATTATTGCAAGTTATTTTTACTGTAGTGCAAGTGCTGAACACAATTTCACTGGAAAAGCAGCACAGAAAATAAGGCTGCAGTCAAACATGAGATGAAATGTCTTCCACTCACACAAAGGGTAAAGAAATCTTAATTACAGAACAGCACACGGAAGCAGCCAGCATTCCCCTTCAGCTCTAAATTGATCAACAACAGCATTCCCCTTCAGCTCTAAATTGATCAACAACAACAAGAAAAAAAGCAAAGCAGAAGTGAAAAACTCTTTTCTACCATGATTAAAAAGTGGTGATGATAAAACAGAGAAAAACTGCAGTCCAAACGCTTCTGAGCTATTAAGCCCCTGCCTGCAGCTGGAGTGCCAAAGATGGGGCAGGCATTTCTCAATAGCCTCACAGCTGTGTGCATGCAGCTGGAGTGGGGCAGCTCTAGGTGCTGCAGAATACAGAATTAACCAGGTTGGAAAAGACCTTCAAGATCATCAAGTCCAACCTCTAAACCACGGCACCAAGTGCCTCAGCCAGGCTCCTTTTAAACACCTCCAGGGATGGTGACTCCACCACCTCCCTGGGCAGCACATCCCAAGGGCCAATCTCTCTTGCTGGGAAGAACTTCTTCCTAGCATCCAGCCTAAACTTCCCCTGGCACAGCTTGAGACTGTGTCCTCTTGTTCTGGTGCTGCTTGCCTGGAAAATACATCAGTGGCAACACACAGTTGTGTGTGTTTCAGATAGGTGTATGGGGACAGACACTTTTGCACTGCCTTGCTCTAACACAACTGGAGTGACACATTTCCACTCTGACTGCCCTTAAATGCTTTATCTTGATAAAGATGTGCAGGGTGAGTGCCCAGAGGCTGGAGCCAGGCTCTGCTGGGTGATGCCCAATGCCAGCACAAGGGGCAGTGGTAGAAGCTGAGGCAGAGGAAGTTCCATGGAAACAGGAGGAAGTCTTTTTTCACTCTGAGGGTGACAGAACACTGGAGCAGGCAGCCCAGTGGAGTCTCCTTCTCTGGAGACATTCCAAACCCACCTGATGTGTTCCTGCGTGTCCTGCTTTAGGTGCTCCTGCTCTGGCAGGGGGTTGCACTGGATGAGGTTCCAGCCTTCCAGTCCCTAACATTCTGTGATTCTGTGATCACTCTGTGAAATGCCAGCAAGCCCTGAGAGCCCCTGGTGAGTAACTGCCCTGGGGCAATGCTGGAGGCACAGTTGGCTAATTGATTTCTCCCAGCATGCCACACACTCACAGAACTCAGTTCTTCATGGGACTGCGGGAGGCTGGGCTGCAGCAGCAGCAGCAATGAGGCTTGGCAGAAAAACGACAAAGGGAGTGTTCAGGAGCGTTACTCCTTCTAGCTTCACTTAAGCTGTCTTCACTTGAGGTTTGGGGGTTTTGTTTTCATTAAGGCTTTCTCTTTTCAGGTTACTTCCACGGTGCCTTGTGTCTTTAATTCAACGGTGTGTATCGTCAGGCTTCCTTCCCTTCCAAAACTTACTGCTCAAGAAACTTCACCTTTGGCTGCCAAACCACTTCAATAACAGGCAATTTCTCTATCATCTTTGTTAAGCTAAAAGGGGAATTTATTTCCAGGAGTGCACTCAGCAACATAAACTACAAATGTACTGGATGACAGCATCAGAAGTATCTATTATCCGCCATAAAATGCCTTCCTCTGGTACTTAGCTCCACTGGAAATAACAACTTTGGGGGTTGTAAAGTGCTCTGCAGGCTTTCCCTTTAGTCCTCTCCCCTTTCTTTTAGGAATTAAGGAAGGAAGGAGAAAGGTCTCTCTGTCAGCTGATGTCCATGGTGAAGGAACAAAGTGGGGATTTGCAGAGAGCTTCCTGCTCTGCTGCCGAACAAGGACCAGGAGGGCAGGCCAGATTTGGCTGTTTGGTTTCCAGCCGATTAAGAGGGCTTAACAAAACCAGGAGTTAGTGCTGCACTTCTCCCTTGAAACCCTGGCAAGGCAAAGGCCACAGAGTCTCTAAAAGCTCTGAGGAGCCTGCTGGGACAACAATAACATTTCTGAATTTCGGCTACAGAGAGACCCTGCTGATAGGATAATCCTCTGCTGAAACACAAAGGGCAGAGAGAACTGACTACAGACACCTCACAGCTTCATCCCCAGCATCCCCCCCTCATGAATCACCTGTTGGAGAGGAGGAAGCTTTCCAATGCCAAGTACACATGAAAGGGCTTCACCCCTGCTCAGAGGGCAGCACCAGGCTGGAAGCTTCCTGCTCAGGCTTTTTTGTCAGTCAAGTTTTATAGCTTGTGGTGACTAACCATGTGTGTCCTACCTCAGGTTCAAGCATTACTGCAGCTGCTACAGGAGGAAACCAAACACTCACTGCTGATAGCCAAACAAGAAAGCTGGGGAGGGACTTCTGAGGGTGTCAGGGGGTGACAGGACTGGGGGGGGTGGAGCAAAACTAGAAATGGGGAGATTCAGATTGGATGTTAGGAAGAAATTGTTCCCCATGAGGGTGGTGAGAGCCTGGCACAGGTTGCCCAGGGAGGTGGTGGCAGCCTCATGCCTGGAGGTGTTTGCAGCCAGGCTGGCTGTGGCTGTGAGCAACCTGCTGTAGTGTGAGGTGTCCCTGCCCATGGCAGGGGGCTTGGAACTGGCTGATCCTTGAGGTCCCTTCCAGCCCTGACAGTTCTGTGATTCTATGAAACTGTGCCTTGCTTTAGCTACTGCAGGAAGATACCAACCACTCACTGCTGATAGCCAAACCAAACTGTGCCTTGCTTTAGCTACTGCAGGAAGATACCAACCACTCACTGCTGATAGCCAAACCAAACTGTGCCTTGCTTTAGCTACTGCAGGAAGATACCAACCACTCACTCTGATAGCCAAACCAAACTGTGCCTTGCTTTAGCTACTGCAGGAAGATACCAACCACTCACTGCTGATAGCCAAACCAAACTGCATTACTGTAGCTACTTTTCCTCCAGGAATAAGCTGCTGAAGGGAAATCATGTCTCATGCCTGTGTAGAAATTCATGGGGGAATATTAATGCTCTTTGCTCAGACTCTGTGGAGTGGGCTCCATGGGTGCTTGCAGCTGCATCACATTTTTCTGTGATTCAGGCCTTTCATAAAGGCTTTGACATTTGAAGATTCCCCAAAAGAACCTCCCTGTATTCAGGAGAATTGCCTCCTTCTTTCTGAGCAAGAAGGACTTTGCAGGGATACTATGCACAAAGCAGTCTCCCCCAGCTGATCTGAAGGTTCCACATATTGATCTCAGTTCTTACTCATAGCTTTTGTAATTTTCTAGTTTCATAGAATCACAGCATGGCTCAGGTTGGAAGGGACCTCAGAGATCATCTGCTCCAACCTCCCCACCATGGGCAGGGACACCTCTCAGCTAGATTCAGCTGCTCAAGGCCTCATCCAACCTGGCCTTCAACACCCCCAGGCAGGAGGCAGCCACAGCCTCCCAGGGCAGCCTGTGCCAGAGTCTCAGCACCCTCCTGCTGAAGAACTCCTTCCTCAGCTCCAGTCTAACCCTGCTCTCCCTCAGCTCCAAGCCATTCTCCCTTGTCCTGTCTATAGACTCCCTGATGAAAAGTCCCTCTGCAGCCACCCTGCAGGATCTCTTCAGGTATTCAAAGGTCTCCCCAGAGTCTTCTCTTCTCCAGGCTGAACAGCCCCAGCTCCCTCACCCTATCCTCACAGCAGAGCTGCTCCAGCCCCTGGATCATCTTTGTGGCCTCCTCTGAACTCACTCCAACAGTTCTGTGTCCTTCTTATGCTGGAGGCACCAGGGCTGGAGGCAGTATTTGAGGTTGGGTCTTATCAGAGCAGAATAAAGGGGCAGAATCCCCTCTCTTGTCCTGCTGGCCACACTCCATCCTGATGCAGCCTAGGATGTGATTTGCCTTCTGGGCTGCCTGAGGGCACTGCCAGCTCATGGTGAGCCTCATAATTTGTATTAAAACATAATTTGTCTTAAAACATAATTTGTCTTATGTTTACAGTAAAAAGCAAGTGACAATCTGAATCCTCACAAACTGAGAGTTTTAAAGGGAAAATATTTAGTTATAACTTCTAATCAATCTGATGAATTTACACTGTGTCCTTGCTATTTTGTCCAGAGAAAGAATTGTGCCTCTCTGAGGGGAAACTATTCACAGCTTGGCTGTATATAATGAGCTGTAAATCCAGCACTGAGCAGTGACTCATAGAAATGGGGAGGGGGAAAAATCAGATCTTGTCATGTCAATCAGGAACTCCTGTGAAGGGACACAAATTACTGTTCTAAGTGCTTCTTAAAAGTCTATTTAAACACCATAATATAATTAATGTGTGTGGTAATATAAGACAAAAAAATACTAGGAAAGAAGCTAAGGAACAGGAGAAGCTTGCAGAACCACAAAGTGAGTATCAGCCACTGGAATCTGTATCTGCAGGGGGCTCCAAGAAAGCTGGGGAGGGACTTCTGAGGGTGTCAGGGAGTGACAGGACTGGGGGGAGTGGAGCAAAACTAGAAATGGGGAGATTCACATTGGATGTTAGGAGGAAGTTGCTCCCCATGAGGGTGGTGAGAGCCTGGCACAGGTTGCCCAGGGAGGTGGTGGAAGCCTCATGCCTGGAGGTGTTTGCAGCCAGGCTGGAGGTGGCTGTGAGCAACCTGCTGTGGTGTGAGGTGTCCCTGGCCATGGCAGGGGTTGGAACTGGCTGCTCCTTGAGGTCCCTTCCAGCCCTGACAACTCTGTGATTCTATGACTTCAGTAAGGATTTGATACCTGTCTAGTGCTCTAAACCTTGCCTCACTCTCATGAAACCCAAGCATTCTATGGGTTATGGAAGCTAAATACCTACGACGGGCAGCACTGGAGGGAGGGGTGCAGCAGGAGCCCACTGCACACATAAAGGTGATCCCAGTCTGACAGACCAGAACTGTGGCTCCAACAGGTCTCATGTCCTGTTCCTGCAGTGGCAGAGAGTTTTGTGTTGAGAGGAGTGAGCAGCCTGGACACCCAGACAGAACTCAAAGTAGGTCAGAGTGCAAGGCTGCTGCTCCAGATTCCTGTCCAACGCTGGACTCGCTCCAGCCGATCTGTGCGGAGGAGCCGAGGCCATTCCCAGGCAAGCACAAGGACTTCTACAACAACTGCAATCAGGAGATGCCTTCAGTAAAACCAGTCTAGACAGCACTACAAGCAAGAATCCTGCCAGCAAAAAGCACTCTTCCTCCTCCTCTCTTTCAGGCAAAAGCGACAGCGAAAGGCAGGCTGGGCTGTACCTTGCCGACGCCGGCTGTTGAGCTTCCTGAAGCAGGTGCCCTCCACGAGCCGGTTGAGACGCTGCTGCTTGATCAGTTCCAAGATCTCAGGCTGAATCTTCTCTTTTAGTTCCCTTGGGAAGAGAGAAAGCAAAGCACATGTCAAATTCAATCAAAGACCAGCCTCTTCCCTCTGAGACAAGATGTTTCAGCAAGGAGTTTGAAGGGGACCCCGGTCAGTAGCTGGACTGCTCCAGAAAACCACTCCTGTGGTTATATTAAAGAACAGGGGTCAAGCGACCTCTGCTGCAGACACCTCTGTCCTGTGGCATCAGAGTGCCCATCAGGCAAGGCACTTCACAGGCTCACAGGATGTTAGGGCTTGGATGGGACCTCAAGAGATCATCAGGTGCAACCCCCTGCCAGAGCAGAACTACAGAATCCAGCACGGGTCACACAGGAACACATCCAGACAGGGCTGGGAAGGCTTCAGAGAAGGAGACTCCACAACAACCTCTCTGGGCAGCCTGCTCCAGGGCTCTGGGACCCTCACAGTGAAGAAGTTCCTCCTCATGTAGAGGTGGAACCTCCTGTGCTGGAGTTTCCATCCATTGCCTCTTGTCCTGTCCCAGGGTGCAAGTGAGCAGAGCCTGTCCCCAGAAGTGCAGAAACCCACAGTGCATCCTGGGCATGATCAAAAGCAGTGTGGCCAGCAGATGGAGAGAGCTGATTGTCACACTTTTCTATGCTCTGGTGAGATCTCACCTGGAGTACTGCAGCCAGCTCTGGAGCCCTCAGCACAGGAAGGATGTGGACCTGAAGGAGCAGGTCCAGACAAGGACCATGAAAATGATCAGGGGATTGGAGCAGCTCTGCTGCATAGGTAGGCTGAGGGAGCTGGGGGTGTTCAGCCTAGAGAAGAGAAGACTCTGGGGAGACCTAACAGCAGCCTGCCAGTACCTGAAGGCTGCAGAGGGACTGTTTACAAAGGTCTGGAGCCATAGGGTGAGAGGCCATGGTTTGAAATTAGAGAAGAGCAGATATAGACTGGATGTCAGGAACAAGTTCTGTGCCATGAGGGTGGTGGAACACTGGAAGAGGTTTCCCAGGGAGGTGGCTGAGGCCCCATCCCTGGAGATATTCAAGGTGAGACTCATCAGGGCTCTGGGCAAGCTGATCTAGTTGAGGGTGCCCCTGCTGACTGCAGCGGGGGTTGGATTAGATGGCCTTTGGAGGTCCCTTCCACCCTGGGTGATTCTATGACTGTATGAATCAATCTTATATATATTCTTCACACTGCTTTGATAAGAGTTCAACATGTCAAGAAGTAGGCAGAAAACGTCTGCACATGACATTTAAAGTATGATTTCATACACCATCAGTGAGACTCACAGATGTCTGCATTCATCAGTTGTATCCTCACTTAGATTCATTAAGAACACATAAAAGACAGGTTTAAACATTGGCTCGACAGCAAGCCTAGGAAGAATCAAACAAACCCCAACAAAACCAACCAGCTGGATGTGTAAAGGATTTATAAAAGCTGAAGTGTGTCAGAACTACAGACTTGCATTGCTGTGCAAATTAGGTGATATCACAAAGCATCCTGTCTGGCAGTGTGTTCCAGCAATCACCATCAGAAGGAAGCAAAGCTGTGGCATCCCGTTGAGACAACAACTACCTCTCACTTCTTGAGCACTTAGTGTGGCCAGGCCCTGCTGATTTCCACATCCATTTGGATCCTGTGCCTTTGATTTGTCAGACCCCACTGAAAGTCCTCTGCCAGGAGGAAGATCAGGCTGTTAGACCAAAATGCCACCTTGCCCCCAGGCAGCGACAAAAGGCTTGGGAGTTCTTGCTGCACA
The DNA here is from genome assembly GCA_033816785.1 of Picus viridis. NCBI lineage: Eukaryota > Metazoa > Chordata > Aves > Piciformes > Picidae > Picus > Picus viridis. The sequence continues at coordinate 34,753,933 of CM066574.1, forward strand.
CCCCACTGCATATTTACAAGCTGTGGCAATCTAGCCAGTCAAAAACCAGGGAAGCATTGTAACTACAGAAACATGCCACCTTCTGGAAAGGTGTTGTTATCCTTCAGCAGGAGGATAATAGGCTCCTGCTCTGGCAGGGGGTTGGACTCGATGATCTTCGGAGGTCCCTCCCAAGCCCTACCATCCTGTGAGCGGGGGAGAGTCTCCAGGCATTGCTGTCTCCTCGCTGGCAACTGAGATAGGAATATGCTGAATGATTAAACACTACTAATAAAAGGATTTGGGGCTGGAATAAATGTCTGGCTTTTACTGCACTGATGAGCTTGCCCATTCCTCAGGTAAAAGTTGGGAGCAGAGGCTGAGGAGAAGAGTGTTAAAACGCAAGGTGGATTACTCAGCAGCCCAGGCTGCAGACTAAATCTCCAGCTGGACCTATTTCAAGCATTCAAGCTTGGTATTTGGGTAGCTCAATCCAGAAATTGGATGGCTGTCATTAAATAGGTGTTAGAGGTATCATAGCATCCTAGTTGTAAGATGCTGCTAAAAAAAAACCCTAAGAATGGATGAGTCAGCCAGCACATAAACACCTGACTGCCTGCCCAGAGCAGTCCCTGTTCTGTCCTCTAAAGCCTCACCTGCCTTTTCCCAACCAAAGGAAGAGAAGGGTCTATAACCAATCCCAAAATACAACAGGTAATCCTCTCTGACATACTTCACTGTCTAAGGCAGACTTTCCAGGGGAGGAAGCAGAGGTAGGAAAAGAAGGGATAACTTCCAGCTCTTTGCTGATAGAATAGAATAGAATAGAATAGAATAGAATAGAATAGAATAGAATAGAATAGAATAGAATAGAATAGAATAGAATAGACCAGGTTGGAAAAGACCTTTGAGATCATCAAGTCCAACCTATCACCCAACACCATCTAATCAAATAAACCATGGCACCAAGTGCCTCATCCAGGCTCTGCACATTGGTCACAACAACCCCATGCAGTGCTACTGGCTGGGCTCAGAGTGGCTGGAGAGCAGCCAGGCAGAAAGGGACCTGGGGGTGCTGGTGGACAGCAGCTGAACATGAGACAGCAGTGTGCCCAGGGGGCCAAGAAGGCCAATGGCATCCTGGTCTGCATCAGGAACAGTGTGGCCAGCAGGAGCAGGGAGCTCATCCTGCCCTGTGCTCAGCACTGGTTAGGCCACACCTTGAGTCCTGTGTCCAGTTCTGGGCTCCTCAGTTTCAGAAGGACATTGAGACACTTGAAGGTGTCCAGAGAAGGGCAACGAGGCTGGGGAGGGGTCTGGAGCACAGCCCTGTGAGGAGAGGCTGAGGGAGCTGGGGTTGCTTAGCCTGCAGAAGAGGAGGCTCAGGGGAGACCTTCTTGCTCTCTCCAACTCCCTGAAGGGAGGTTGTAGCCAGGTGGGGGTTGGTCTCTTCTCCCAGGCAAGCAGCACCAGAACAAGAGGACACAGTCTCGAGCTGTGCCAGGGAGGTTTAGGCTGGAGGTGAGGAGAAAGTTCTTCCCAGCAAGAGAGATTGGCCATTGGGATGTGCTGCCCAGGGAGGTGGTGGAGTCACCATCCCTGGAGGCGTTCAAAAAGGCTTGGATGAGGCACTTGGAGTCATGGTTTAGTTAGTCATGAGGTGTTGGGTGATAGGTTGGACTGGATGATCTCTGAGGTCTTTTCCAGCCTTGTTGATTCTATGATTCTTTGATTTAAATCATTACAGCACAACAGAAGAGTCATCCCAGAACTGCTCTCCTGTGCTTAGCCCTTTTATCTTTCTGGCTTGTCACTATGCCCTCTCCTAATCACTTCAAGCATTCAGTGTAGGCATCAGTGACTCCTCCTGACACTGCAGAGAAATCTGAAAGATGAAAAGCCAAAAGGTATCCACATTCCCTCCTCTGTTTCCCTGAAGGCTGCCAAGTTTCACACCAATGTTGCTTAGAAATGACTCCCTAGTTGACATTAACTCTCCTTTAACCAGCAAGCCTCCACTTGGACTTCAGATCTTCATCATGCCTGTTGACATTTAGTGAGTCAAGAGGATCTTCAGTCCTCCAGAGACCCACAGGTTTGCTAGACACCTTCCACAGCCGCTCAAATGAACCAGAGAGAGTGGTTTCATCGTGGCTGTTTGGATAATCAATAATGAACCCAGAATCTTGAATTGATTGTGTTTGGAAGGCTTTTTTACTTTCCCTAATCAAAAGTAGAAACTGAAAAAGCTTCATCTCACACTGTGGGGGATTGAAAATCTCCCCCAACACAGAAGTGCCAGAGCAGCTCAGTAGGAAAGCAAGTGAAGCTGCCTTTACAAGCAAAGCTAGAGTCTAAACAGGAAATGAACTTATCATTACTCCCCTTCTTACATCCAATAGTGACTTATTTACATTCTAGAATCATAGAACCACAGAGTTGTCAGGGCTGGAAGGGACCTCAAGGATCAGCCAGTTCCAACCCCTGCCATGGGCAGGGACACCTCACACTACAGCAGGTTGCTCACAGCCACATCCAGCCTGGCTGCAAACACCTCCAGGCATGAGGCTGCCACCACCTCCCTGGGCAACCTGTGCCAGGCTCTCACCACCCTCACGGGGAACAACTTCTTCCTCACATTCAAACTCAATCTACCCATTTCTAGTTTTGCTCTATCCCCCCCCAGTCCTATCACTCCCTGACACCCTCAGAAGTCCCTCCCCAGCTTTCTTGGAGCCCCCTTCACATCCTGGAAGGCCACAATTAGGTCTCCTGGGAGCCTTCTCTTCTCCAGACTGAACAGCCCCAACTCCCTCAGTCTGTCCTCATAGCAGAGCAGCTCCAGCCCTCTGCTCATCCTCATGGCCCTTCCCTGGACACCTTCCAGCACCTCCAGATCCTTCCTGGAAAAGAGGCTCCAGAACTGGACACAGAGCTCCAGGTGGGGTCTCAGCAGAGCACAGCAGAGGGGGAGAATCCCCTCCCTGGCCCTGCTGGCCACACTTCTCTTGCTGCAGCCCAGGCTCTGCTTGGCTCTCTGGGCTGCACGCGCTCACTGCTGGCTCCTGTTGAGCTTCTCCTCCCCCAGCACCCCCAGGTCCTTTTCTTCAGGGCTGCTCTCCAGCCAGTCCCTGCCCAGCCTACATTGGTGCCTGGCATTGCCCTGAGCTCAACCTACTACTTTCTGTTCAAGATCTGTGGAAAATTTTCTAGGCACAGCCTGCAACTACCCCACACAGGAAGAGCAATGCTCCTATCAAACAGCTAATCCTCATGAAGCAAAGTGCTTGCAGTTACAGGGATCTAAGGTAACACTTCCCAGCTTCCATTCAAACCCAACCTAACTGAAGCTCCTCTCAAGCAGCAGCTTGAAAAAGGTAACAACAATGAGCAGCAGCAGCAGCAGCAGCAAGCCCTTCTGTCATGTTCAAAGCAGGGAACAACATCATCTGATTGCCACATTCTCATGCAGAATTAAGAGGGGCCTGCTGGCTGCACACTCACTGCTGTGTGCAGCCTCTCTCAGCCTGTCTGCAAGGCTTCAAAACACCGGGCACAGCTCTCGGCTCTACAATGAGGCCACGATTCTGCACTCCTACCACCTGTGCCATCAATGCAATCTGAGGGAGTTCAGCACAGGGAATCAAATCAAAGGAGAAAATGAAAGAACCCTTTCCCCCCCCTTTCTTTCCCTTCCTCCCCCCCCAATCAAGAAGAAGTGATCATGCATGCAATCAAAATGCAAATGCATGGAGTTAAACCTCTGCAAATGCAGCTGTGATTGCTTAAACACCTGATGGATTGACTTAGTCTCTGGAGCCTTCAGGCTTCCCTTTCTCCCCAGCCTCAAACGAGTCTCTGGCAACACTTCAGTAGCTTTTAACTAGTTGTGTTGGCTGTTTCACTCGCTCCACGACGGGGGTAGGAGGCTCTGCACTGTGACAGCAACTAGCCAAGTGACTCTGGAGGTAAGCTGCTCACAAGTTTCATGAGGGCAGAAGAATATAAATAGCTGAGCTGCATCATATTGAAACAGTTGCCTCACAGGAAAAGCTGGGAAAATGAGGAGCTTTGGTGGCAGGCTTAGCAGTACTGTGAGTGGCTTTGAAGCACTAAACGTTGCAGGGGATTGGCAGGGGATTGCTGAGCAGTGTAATGATGCAAAACTGACTGGAACCATTTGTAGCTTTTTAATTGATGCTTTACTATGAGTGACACTAGCTCTAATTGGGCATTAGTTCCTATCTCCTAACACAGGGAAAATATAAAAGCAGCATTCCCTCTTTGATCCACATTGGTATGATTACAACGTTAAGTGTGTGATTCTACTTCCTCTGTTGCCCTGCTGTCCCTGGAGGAATGTATCCCCTCAGAGCTTGCACTTAGATACCAGCATCCTTTAGAAACAAGTCAGAATTAGCATTCTGCCTCTGAATCCTGAAATGCTCAGGCCCAAAGCCTTCTCTGTACCTTTGCCTTGAAAGGAAGATTGGGGAAATCATGATCCATTCCACCTGAAACGTGGTCAGGATTCCATGACATTTCAGCTGATGCTTTTGGACTCCTCACCACTCCCCGCTGCTCTCAAAACGTTCCTGCTGCTCTCAGCACATCATTTGTGCACAGTGGAGCCTGCACCTGCCCTGCGCCATCAGCTCAGCCACAAGCCCAGACTTGGTCCAGAGACAAGTATGGGCTCTGCTTTTCATACAAGAGAACAAAAAGCTCTGATGGTGAGAGTAGCTTTTGATACTTTGAGTAAACAACCAGGGAATGAGAATCCCACTGGCTAGCTGCCAGATCATTCTAGTTTACAGATAAGTAACTGCTTGTGACCAACACCACAGACCATACCACAAACAAAAGGCAGTCACACACACCACCACGTGTTTTGTGGCGCCAGTGTGTATTGGCTCCTCTGAATCTGGCCTTCCCCCTGCCTCGCTCAGGGAAGCGACAATTGCAATTCTTCAAGTCCCTGAGAAGACAAAACTGTGGTGTTTGTGGTTTCTATTTTGTTGTTTGTTTCAAAAAAGCCACTACTACTACCAGCCCCAAAGCCCAGCTCACAACCGTTCAGAGCCAGGAAACGCCCCAGCATTGCTTCACACAGGTAAGCCAGCTGAGCCCCGTGGGGATCTGCTGAATCTGCTTTAACTGAACTCACAGCAAAAGCTACGATTCCCAGCAGAAGGAAACACAGAATCAACCAGGTTGGAAGAGACCTCCAAGCTCCTCCAGTCCAACCTATCAGCCAGCCCTATCCAATCAACCAGACCATGGCACTAAGTGCCTCATCCAGGCTCTTCCTGGACTCCACCACCTCCCTGGGTAGCACATCCCAATGGCCAATCTCTCTCTCTGGGAAGAACTTCTTCCTAACATCCAGCCTGAACCTCCCCGGCACAACTTGAGACTGTGTCCTCTTGTTCTGGTGCTGGGTGCTTGGGAGAACAGATTGAACCTCACCTGGCTACAACCTCCCTTCAGGTAGCTGTAGAGAGCAATGAGCCGTAACACACTTCAGGCAGCTGCTGCACCATGCTTTTAAGCACGGCTCCCTGGGCAGCTCTCCTTTTGTTTGGGTTTCCCCAGGAGAACTCCCACATGTCAGTGACAGCTGTTAACCCCTGCCTGCAAGCAGGAGGGGGAGGGAGGCAGTACTTACAGAATGGGACGGGACTGGAAATCCTCCTGGTTCATTCTCTCCGACTGTCGGATTTTCAGGATTTCTGTGTAGCTGAGGTTCTGAAGCTTGCTCTTGAACTGATCCAGAGAGCTAGGCTTGGTAGTGAGCGCTCTCATTATCTGTTCCTTCACTACCTGCATCACCTGGGGTGGACAGGGAAAGGAAAAGAAAACCTGGGTTAGCACTTCATGCATTTTCGTTTCATGCCTCAGTTGGGGGTGGGGAAAGGTTTCTAGGTGTAGAAGATGCTCAGCACTGTGTGGACCCAAGATGGTTTTTCAGCAGCATAATCAGGAAATAAACTGGCTTCTGACAGGGCAGCACAGCTTATAGCAGAAGCTCATCTGCTCTGTAATAAGAACATTATTCTCTTCAGGGGGTGGTGGAGAGGCTGAATTGCAACTGCTGGCTGCAGGGTTTTAAGTCTCTCTCTGCCCGTGGTCTGTGTGCCTGCAGCAGCAGGAGCGTGGCTGCTCCTCTGCATTCTGAGCTGGGGACAGGCACAGACACAGCACCAGACTCTTGACCCCAGAAAGAAACTGTGAAACCCTGAGGAGCCAACAGAGTGCAGTTGCAGGCCCTGGCTTCTGCCAGCTCAACCCAGGCAAAGGGCACAAGCCACAGGGGCCAATCCAAGTGCCCACAGGAGAGCCTGTGGAGAGCTTCTGAGATCTTACAGCTCTCCTGCTGGGTCTCAGAGCTGCTCTCCTGACCAGAAGGCAGTGGCACAAAGCTGCTAACTATGGCCCATTTCTTCCCTTATTCTTTCTCCCCAGAGGCGATGGGCACACAACAAAACACAGGAGGTTCCCCCTGCACATCAGGAAACACTTTTTCACTGTGAGGGTGACCAAGTGCTGGCAGAGGATGTTGGAGTCTCCATCCATGGAGATACTCAAAAGCCACCTGGACATGGTCCTGGGCAGCTGGCTGCAGCTGGCCCTGCTTGAGCAGGGAGATTGGAGCAGATGACCTTCTTCCCACACCAACCACTCCGTGACTCCACGCGAGCCTTACGCTGCAGGCGTATCATGGCTGTACACGTAAAGCAAAGAGAACTGGCGTGAGCTGGGGTGGGGAGAGGGAGATCAATTTGCCAAGGACATTACAGGATTGCATGTGAAGCAATGCCCTAAACAATGCACACCAACAAATGAGAATGACAGCCACCCATCTGCATGGTAACTACTTCCTCAGGATGAAAGTGCTGAGGCACTGCTCACGAAGGGGAATTGCTTGGCTCTAGTTCAAATAAACACATACCACAGACTACTGTCTGCCTCCCCACAATCCTTGGTGCTGGTGAAAAACCACACACTTTGAAATACTTATCTGATGCTGTGCTTAAGCTGGCTGAAAAAATCCCTCAGTTTGTCAGGCTTAGAAAGGCCCAGCCCACCCAAATCCAACAGTCAAAAGCAGGAGGAAGTGGTGACTCCCCCTGGTATCCAAGTGGGTGCGACAGAAATCAGCAGCTACACAGAGGGCAAAAAGATTTTTCTGCACTGTTCATTTCCCTTTATTATTTTTTCATCCTCACCACATAACATAAAACAGCAGCTCAGCCCCTCAGAGGTTCCCTAATAACCCTGAAAATGTCTCTTTTCCCATGAATATTTCATTGCTCCACATGTGTTGCCTCAGACTAAGCCACTGCCTGCGTCAGGTTTGCTGTTTTCGCTTCCCGAGATGCATCCTTCTCAGATGTCAACCAAGCACTCCTTTTAGCTCTGTCCAGCAGCTGAAACTAAGCAACTGAAGAACAGAAGTTAATCTTCTTCCTTACTGCAGGGACTACATCCATCCCAGTACTCCAGGTGAGGTCTCAGCAGAGCAGGGCAGAGCGGTAGAATCACCTCTCTCCATCTGCTGGCTACACTTCTTTTGATGCAGCCCAAGATGCCATTTGCCTTCTGGGCTGCAAGCTCACACTGCTCTTCATGTTCAGCTTCTCATCCACCAGCACCCCAAAGACCTTTTCTGCAGGGCTTCTCTCAATCTCATCATCCTCCTTAGTCAGCGTTGGTATCTAGGATGCCCTGACCTAGGTGCAATGATGCAGAGCAGAGGAGGTTCAAGTTCAGAAGACTTAGGGCGCTGTCACTTAAGTTTAGTTGCAAAACCCTTCTCTGGTCCTCCCTGCTGTGGTTAACATGCAAACAATGCAAATTCCCTTTCTTTGCTGGCATCTGGAAAGTTATTCATGGAGTATCACCAAAGAGCCGCTTGCTCCCCAGACAGAAGGCAGGAAGCATCTGCCCCAGGCCCAGCACACAAGGGGCTGATCCCCTGCCTCGTAATGTTTATAGCCAGCACTATTCAACTAGATGGCCCAAATGGCAAAGCTGCTGACAGCATCCAGTCTCCTGAGCATTAGGGAAACACTGCCAAGAACTTCTCATCAGTTCAGTTTCCAAAGCTGAGTTGCCAGCCCTTGATTACTGACAGACAGCATCGCCCCTTCCTTTCTCCCCATGTGCGACCTCGCAATGAAATTCAAGCTACGCTCTGCCCCAATGTCCATAAACACTGCAGGCAGCAGGTTTAACTACATTCTGCTTTGCTGCTCTCGATGAGGAATGAGTGTTTCAGAGGACACACTGATTTTAAACCTGTTTGGTTTAGGTGGTGACCCCTCATAGTCAAAGATTAGAATTAACCAGGTTGGAAAAGACCTTTGAGATCATGGAGTCCAACCCATCACCCAACACCATCTAATCAACTAAACCATGGCACCAAGTGCCTCAGCCAGGCTCTTCTTAAACACCTCCAGGGATGGGGACTCCACCACCTCCCTGGGCAGCACATCCCAATGGCCAGTCTCTCTCTCTGGGAAGAACTTCTTCCTAACATCCAGCCTGAACCTCCCCTGGCACAGCTTGAGACTGTCCTCCTGTTCTGGTGCTGGGTGCCTGGGAGAAGAGACCAACCCCCACCTGGCTACAACCTCCCTTCAGGTAGTTGTAGACAGCAAGAAGGTCTCTCCTGAGCCTCTTCTCCAGGCTAACGTTGCATCCCCAGCTCCCTCAGCCTCTCCTCCCAGGGCTGTGCTCCAGACCCCTCCCCAGCTTTGTTGCCCTTCTCTGGACACCTTCCAGCACATGGTACAAGAACCCCAAGCTCTCCTCAACAAAGCAAGAGAGGTATAGTCACTGGTGACAGGAAGAGAAAGATAAATTGGAAATAAAAGAATACTTTCCCCCACCCTCCCCATTTCATCACACAGGACCTCATCCCCCACATCTTCTACCCAGCCAACGTGGGTCACTAGCACCACAATGAAATGGGCAAATCATTCTTAGTGAGCAGCTCCTACTGACAAAGGAGGCCATGAAGAAAATCCAGTTCCGAAGGGAAAAGAAGTTACTTCCATTTTCAAGCAGCCTGTCCACACCTTTAATTAAAGCTTGACATGTTTAAGGTGTGCAACAACTAATTCCAGACACATTTCCCCCCACCCCCAGCTGTTCCAAAGGATAAATTGTCTTCACTAGATCAATGGTTATGTTTTCAGAGCACTCACAAGAGTCATCCTGAGAGACTTGAAGGCCCTTGGAAGATAACTCAGAGTTGTTTCCCTGTTCCTCCCTCATCTCCTCATACATGCAGTCTGAATGCACAGCCTGTACCAAGCCTTCACTCTGTATTGCTTCAGAATATTAATCCAAACACACCACCCTACACAAGCTCACCGACAAGAGACTCCAAGTGTTCCAGAGCACATTGCCTGTGACAGGCTGTGTACTCTGGAATTACCAGCCTCCCAGTTTTCAATCTTCTTAACCATTCCAGAACACAAGGACAAGTTACTGTGCCCAGAGATAAAGAAGCAATTCTAAGCTGCCTGGATATACGCAGTCACAGGAATAATTAAATGGATTCATTTTCAGGCAGCAGGAGGAGAAGGCTGCTGTCAGAGGATTTAGCAGGTATAAGCTCTGATACATTTTATCTCTTCATTTTCTGCAGAATTTAAAACCAGTTGTGAAAAAAGTTTCTTTCCTTCCTCTTTTTCTTTCTTCCTTCTTTCTCTCCTTCCTTCTCTCATTCTTTCCTTTTTTCTTTATCTTTCCTTCTTTCCTTTTTTCTCTTTCTTTCTCTTTCCCTTCTTTCCTTCTCTCTTTCCACCTTTCTACTTTTTTCTCTCTTTCCCTCTTTCTCTTTCCCTCTCTCTTTCTCTCCCTTTCTTTCTTCTTTTTCTCTTTCTCTTTCTTCTCTCTTTCTTTCTTTCTCTTTCTCTTCCTCCATTTCTCATTCTCTTCCTTCCTTTCACTTTCTCTTTCTCTCCTCCCTTTCCCTCCCTTCCTTTCATAGAATAGAATCATAGAATCAACAAGGTTGGAAAAGACCTCAGAGATCATCCAGTCCAACCTATCACCCAACACCTCATGACTAACTAAACCATGGCTCCAAGTGCCACATCCAGTCCCCTCTTGAACACCTCCAGGGATGGTGACTCCACCACCTCCCTGGGCAGCACATTCCAATGGCGAATGACTCTCTCAGTGAAGAACTTCCTCCTCACCTCCAGCCTAAACTTCCCCTGGCACAGCTTGAGACTGTGTCCTCTTGTTCTGCTGCTGGGTGCCTGGGAGAAGAGCCCAACCCCCACCTGGCTACAACCTCCCTTCAGGGAGTTGTAAATGGCAATAAGGTCTCCCCTGAGCCTCCTCTTCTGCAGGCTAAGCAACCCCAGCTCCCTCAGCCTCTCCTCCCAGGGCTGTGCTCCAGACCCCTCCCCAGCTTTGTTGCCCTTCTCTGGACACCTTCCAGCAACTCAACATCTTTCCTAAACTGAGGAGCCCAGAACTGGACACAGGACTCAAGGTGTGGCCTGAGCAGTGTGGCCTGAGCAGTGCTGAGCACAGGGCAGAATGACTTCCCTGCTCCTGCTGACCACACTACTCCTGATGCAGGCCAGGATGCCATTGGCCTTCTTGGCCCCCTGGGCACACTGCTGGCTCATATTCAGCTGCTCTCCACCAGCACCCCCAGGTCCCTCTCTGCCTGGCTGCTCTCCAGGCAGCACTCTGACCCCAGCCTGTAGCACTGCCTGGGGTTGTTGTGGCCAATGTGTAGAACCTGGCACTTAGATGTGTTCAGTCTCATGCCAATGTGACATCAGCTCCACACAAGGTGTTTCAAAGGTTTGCAGCGGGGATCTGAAAAGGTAATGCTGTAGTAATGGATCTCTTCAACATGAAACCTTAAACACACAAGTCAAATACCACTTCACTCAGAGTGCATGTGGAATGAGTCATGGACAGGAAAGCTCTTCCCCACACTTCAGTATTTGCAGAACACTATTTGCATCAGAAAGGAGGAACAAATGTCTTTCCTGTTTGTGCTTTCTGCCTCGAGGTGAGCAAAGCAAGAGAGTGAAGTGATGTGCAGAGTTAATGTGGCAGGCTTTGTAAACTTCCTCCTTGCCTAATTGAAATCTTAGGTCAGCCAATATTGCATTATCTCCAGCCCACCCCTCCTAGCGTCTGACAACCTCCTTTGGCAAAACGAAACACACAGACAAATTCCTTGTGGGTGGCACTGCATCCAGGGCTCTTCACAGACAAAATGTACTGATTTCCTCAAACAAACTGGGAAGTGTTAAGGTGGGGGGAAGAGGAGGAGATAGTTGTGTCCTTAGTCATAATCCAATATAGTAATTAACATGTCACTGGTGGATTCTAAAGGAAAATAATATGAGAATTACCTAGGATTAGGGACATACATTTGGGGGCTGCACATTTGGGTGCTGCTGCCAGCAGCAGGGAAGGGCAAGAAAGCTGGGGAGGGGTCTGGAGCACAGCCCTGTGAGGAGAGGCTGAGGGAGCTGGGGTTGCTTAGCCTGCAGAAGAGGAGGCTCAGGGGTGACCTTCTTGCTCTCTGCAACTCCCTGAAGGGAGGTTGTAGCCAGGTGGGGGTTGGTCTCTCCTCCCAAGCACCCAGCACCAGAACAAGAGGACACAGTCTCAAGCTGTGCCAGGGGAGGTTTAGGCTGGAGGTGAGGAAGAAATTCTTCCCAGCAAGAGAGGTTGGCCATTGGAATGTGCTGCCCAGGGAGGTGGTGGAGTCACCATCACTGGAGGTGTTTAAGAAGAGCCTGGATGAGGCAGTGGCCAGGCTGGGCAACCTTAGAGACTGGCTGAGGCACTTGGTGCCATGGTTTAGTTGATGAGATGGTGTTGGGTGATAGGTTGGACTTGATGATCTCAAAGGTCTTTTCCAACCTGGTTAATTCCATTCTATTCCATTCCATTCCATTCCAATCCATTCCATTCCCTTCCCTCCAAGTACACAATTACATTAAAAGGCAGGCACTGGATGAAAATTAACTGCACTACAGTGGCAAACAGCTGGCCCTACAGAAGCGAAGCAAGGACACGTTTCTGCTAGGTAGTTTTTCCTGCAGGAAATAGTAACAAAAATAAAATGAAAGCACTGAAGCTCTGCCTGTTAATGCTGAGTTAAAATAAAAGACTCTTTGAATGGGCAGGAAACCAGGGGAGCAAATGACAGGAGGGTGTGGAAACATTGCTCAGTACAGCTGATAAAAGGATAATAACGTAAGAAACACACTTTGGAGCTTCTCATCTTCCTACCTGCTGTAGCCAGGACAACACCAAAACAAAGGTGTGACCAGCTGCATTTCTGGGGAGATGTGCAGGCTCTCGTACCAGCGCAAGCCACTGTGCTGCGGCCTGGCCCGTCCCAAGTATGAACAGCCAGATGCAATTGCAGGTGGTCTGAGCCTGCCGCTATCCTTGCTTGTGTCGTCTTTTTCCTTGTCTCCAGCCAACTCCAGAGAGTTCTCCAGCTCCACCTCTAAATGGAAGGGAAGCCACTGCACCAGGTTTGTGTCTTTTCAATAACAGGAGAAGTGAAGACCCCTTCATCCTCCAGCTGAACCACAAACGCCAGCTAGCACAAAGCAGCAGGCAAAATCACAGAAACATTCAGGCTGGAACAGAGCACCACCAAGTCCAACCCGGAACCCTACTCTACAAGGCTCACCCCTAAACCAGAGCCCCAAGCACCACAGCCAAATCATCCTGAAATATACTCAGGCTTGGGGACTCCACCACCTCCCTGCACAGCTCATTCCAGTCCCTGACCACTCTTGCTCGGAAGAACTTCTTCCTACTGTCCAGTCTGAGCCTACCCAGTGGCAGCTTGAGGCCTCTTGTTCTGTCACTAACTACCTGTGAGAAGAGACCAGCAGCAGCCTCTCCACAAGGTCCTTTCGGGTAGTTGTAGAGAGCAATGAGGTCTCCTCTCAGCCTCCTCTTTTCCACACTAACCATCCCCAGCTCCTTCAGTTGCTCCTCATCAGATTTCTTCTCCAGCTTCTCTACTTCTCCTCTTTGTGCATCTCCTCTTTGCTAAAAGTCCATCTACTGTGTCTATACTAAATCACAGAAACAGTCAGGTTGGAAGAAACCTTCAGCAGCACCAAGTCCAACCCAGAACCCTACTCTACAAGGCTCACCCCTAAACCAGAGCCCCAAGCACCACAGCCAAACCACCTTCAAACACAGCCAGGCTTGGGGACTCACCAAAATCCACATGCTTTGAGCAGCAAATTCTGCAGCTACTACGACCTACTTATTTCCTTTATTCTGACAGGTATACTAGTCAAAGAGGTGCATGACCCCTGGGAGTAGATGGAGGTAACACCTTGAAGGGGTTGGTTGGCTGTCCAGGCCTGTGGGTTGTCAGGAAGGTATTGCTCTGGTTGGACACACGGAGGTTGTAGGCATACATGGGCAGTAAACGTGGAGGCAGGGGCTTCCAGAATCACATGCTATTCTTCATGCCAGCTAGTTTTAGTTTGATAAAACAGGATTTGCCATGCTGAGCTACTTTTTTGATGTTTACTTCTTTTTTTTCACCCTGATATGGAATAGAAATTAAAATGCTGAAATCTGTGGAATAATAAAAATGGTTTAGGAATTAACTGATTTCAACATTCCCTAAAAGCGACGGTTCTGCTCAGGAATCTGAGGCTGAGGGAGCTGGGGGTGTTCAGCCTGGAGAACAGAAGGCTCCAGGAGGACTTTAATGCTACTTGAAGGTATCCTACAGGAAGACTGCAGAGGGACTATTCATAAAGGTGTCTGGCAATGGGGCAAGGGGGAATGCTTTGAGGCTGCGGGAGAGCAGGGTTAGACTGAAGCTTAAAAGGAAGTTCTTCAGCAGGAGGGTGGTGAGGCTCTGGAATAGGCTGCCCAGGGAGGCTGTGGCTGCCTCCTCCTTGGGAGTGTTCAAGGCCAGGTTGGATGAAGCCTTGAGCAGCTGAGTCTGGTTGAGAGGTGACCCTGTCCATGGAGGGGAGGTTGGAGCAGATGATCTCTGAGGTCCCTTCCAACCTGAGCCACTCTGTGAGAAGCAAACACTAAGCAGAAGTCGGAAGCTTTAGCTCTTGCTTTTCTGGACATCAGTTCAATGCATTCACCACTTCAATGCTACATTTCATTACAAAAAGCTGAACTTCCAAAGTTCTACCTAACAACAATGACCAGCAAGATGGAAAATGTGGCTTTGGATTCAGCTTTCTGAGTTAAAGAAGATGATGACTCACTCGGGCTTTGGACTGCTCCATTCAGTCCTGGTGTCTGCACGTCCTTCCAGTCAGGGTAAATGATTGGGCTGAACATCTAGGCAGCGTGCAAACAGGCAGCTGTGCAGATGTGCCACACTTCTGAATGAGCCCACCTGCTATTATGCATCATAATTGATGGCATTCTTTTTGAGGTAAAACCTTGTTTTCACATTCCTGTCACTGAAGGGAGCAGCGAGCTGAAAAACCTGCCTACAGAGCATCGCTTCTGCAGCACATCTCACGCTGCTAACTGTTTCCAGGGAGGGTTGTATGAGTACCAGAGAGTCCAGGCAGTGGCACAGGAAGGGAAAACAAGAGAGCTGCGTGAATGAAGTGAGTGATTCACACAGAAACACACCCAGCGAAGAGAAGATTAAATCCATCGTGACTTGCTAGGTGTTAGCTACAAAAATGACTCTGTACAGCCACAGCTCACAAATCACTCACTTGACAGATCCCAGTAAGCACCACCAGGACTATTACACACCAAGGTCTGCTTGGAACTGCCAAACACGCACAAAACCTCAGTGTCTAAGGAAAGGGAAAGGCAAAGATGTTTTCACTGTCATTTAAAAATGTTCTGAAATGAGTGATCAATAGCTTTGGATGATTCTGACCTGCCAGGATCTCCAGGGGGCCACAAGAAAGCTGGGGAGGGACTTTTGAGGGTGTTGGGGAGGGATAGGACTGGGGGAAATGCTAGAGGAAGGGAGATTCAGATTGGATGTTAGGAAGAAGTTGTTCCCCATGAGGGTGGTGAGAGACTGGCACAGGCTGCCCAGGGAGCTGGTGGAAGCCTCATCCCTGGAGGTTTTTGCAGCCAGGCTGGATGTGGCTGTGAGCAACCTGCTGTAATGTGAGGTGTCCCTGCCCATGGCAGGGGGTTTGGAACTGGCTGATCCTTGAGGTCCCTTCCAGCCCTGACAGTTCTGTGATTCTGAATTTGTGCAGTCTAGTCCAAGGAGATCTTTGTCTCAGGCAGCAGTTATCATCACTGTGATGGGCATGCAGATAAGAACAAGGCATATTCTTGGGTTGTGGCATGGGATGGGATGGAATAGGATGGGATGGGATGGGATGGGATCAGCCAGCTTGGAATAGACCTTTGAGATCATCCAATCCAACCTATCACCCAACACCATCTAATCAACTAAACCACGGCAACAAGTGCCTCATCCAGGCTCTTCCTAAACACCTCCAGGGATGGTGACTCCACCACCTCCCTGGGCAGCACACTCCAGTGATGAACGACTCTCTCAGTGAAGAACTCTCTCCTCACTTTGAGCCCAAACTTCCCCTGGCACAGCTTGAGACTGTGTCCTCTTGTTCTTGTGCTGGGTGCCTGGCAGAAGAGACCAACCCCCGCCTGGCTACAACCTCCCTTCAGGGAGTTGGAGAGAGCAAGAAGGTCTCCCCTGAGCCTCCTCTTCTGCAGGCTAAGCAACCCCAGCTCCCTCAGCCTCTCCTCACAGGGCTGTGCTCCAGACCCCTCCCCAGCTTTGTTGCCCTTCACTGGACACCTTCCAGCTACTCAGCATCTGAATTGAGTATATAACTGAATAACTGAGCATATAAGGAACTCAGCAAGACTCTTGTGAGAAGGAAAAGCACAGATGAGAGGTTTTGCCATACCTCATTCTGGGCAGTGCAGAGGCATGGGTTTTGGCTTCAGAGAGCTGTGCCTTTGACTGCTGCAAAGGAGCAATCTTGTCTCCCTCAGAGCAAAGCACAGCTTTTTTTTTTGGATCTATAATCAGGACAGGAAAATAAACTACTTTCCAGGATAGATAGCAGTGATTTATCTGACACCTATTACCAGCATCAACAATTCAGAAGCATTCAATCACCTCACTTTGATTGCAAAGCTGATCTGCCAGCCAGAGGAATGAGGAATGGAACAAACCAATTAGGCTGCTCAGTGCTTTGTTTCAGGAACAGCATAAACTTCCATGAGCACAGGGCAAGCCATCCACAGTTGAATGAAATCTTAATTAAAGACATATCAGGCTCTCAAACCTGGGTACATTGGTTCCATTGCTCCATTTCCTTCACTACATCCACAGGAAGCACCTGAAAAATCACATTAGTTTTTTCCCCTCCAGTGGATACTACCTCAGCACTACATTCGCAGTTTCATGTTTTCCTCCACGTTCCTTTTAATCATCTTAAGTCAGAGCCAAAGGAAATTTTGTCCCAGAAAGATTAAGACAAGCTTGCAGCATTTGGTTTCAAGTTTCCCTCTTACTGTATTGATTTGAAACTACCAGAGGCATACACAGAAACACACAACTCCAGAAAAACATCCTGCCTGCAAGAGCAAATCATGTCTTAAATGGAGTTATTTCCAGTAACCAGCTGGTGAGTTTACAGGCTCACAGGATGTCTGGGGTTGGAAGGAACCCAAAGAGATCATCCAGTCCAACCCCGCTGCCAGAGCAGGAGCAGGGAATCCAGCACAGGTCACACAGGAACACATCCAGACAGGGTTGCAAAGGCTCCAGAGAAGGAGGCTCCACCACCTCTCTGGGCAGCCTGCTCCAGGGCTCTGTGACCCTCACAGTGAAGAAGTTCCTCCTTATGTTGAGGTGGAACCTCCTGTGCTGGAGTTAACACCCATTGCCCCTTGTCCTATCACAGGGAGCAAGTGAGCAGAGCCTGTCCCCTCCCTCTTAACACCAAGCACTCAGATATTGATAGACATTGATCAGATCCATTCTCATTCTTCTCCTCTCCAGACTAAACAGCCCCAGGGTGCTCAGCCTCTCCTCACCAGGCAGTGCTGCAGTAGCTTCAGCATCGTCCTAGCCCTCCCTTGGACTCTCTCCAGCAGATCCCTGTCCCTTTTGAACTGGGGAGCCCAGACCTGAATGCAGTACTCAAGATGAGTTCTCATCAGGGAAGAGTAAAGGGGGAGGAGAATCTCCCTGGGTCTGCTGGACACACTCCTCTGAATGCACCCCAGGATCCCATTGGCCTTCTTAGCCACCAGGGCACATTGCTGTCCCACTTGTGATCCACCAGGATTCTCAGGTCTTGCTCCACAGGGCTGCTCTCCAGCAGATCACCTCCCAGTCATGGCTGGAGAAAGCCTTACAGTCTTCCAGTGATGAAAGAACCCTTCTCCAGTGACCCGAATGCTCTCCCTGCCCTTCTTCCCACGGTGCCATCAATCTCTTCGCTCCTTTCCATCCTGTCAGTAATCTGTGTTTCTAACCAGCCAGCAGGCTCCTCCTTTCCTACAACTCTGTGACTATTTACTCTGTGTTCTGGGGCAGGAGATATATTTAGAAGGAAGCACAAGCGATTTGTTTTCCTTTGAAAGGTTAGAGTCGAATTCGGCGCGCTCCAGATTGCGGCAGTCGGCAACAACAGCAGGAGGATCGGAGGGGCTCTGAGATTCCCCTACTGCCGTACGGGTGATCGCACCGAGGACTGGCTTCGGTAGATTTGCTCAGGACCAGAAAGAAGCTACATGGGAGACATCCTGCTGGAGGGAACGTGGTCCAGGGGCACCAAAGACAGCGTGTCCAGCAGCCAGCCCAGGCTAAAGCCATAAGGAGGCTCTTTCCCCTTGTGAATCTCCTGCTGTGTTGTGTAAGCAGAGTGTGGGAAGAGCATGTGAGGGAAGGGAAGAAAATGTTTCCGTAACAACCTTCTACTATTTTATCCTACTGGAAGTCAGGCAGAAAGGGGGAGGAAATTGAGAGAGATTGGTGGGAATGATGCAACCTGGGTTTCTGCAGTGCTCCCAGAGACAAGGTGGTAGAGCTGAGAGGAAAGCACTGGGCTGGGGCAAGACACAGCAGCTGGAAGGGAGCTGGTGTTACTGGGGCTGTAAAGACAAGGGAAGGTAAGAAAGATGGGGAGGGAAAGGTGATGATGGCCTAACCTGGAAGTGGTTGTGTGAAGCATATCTGGAATAAAACTCTGCCTGGTTTTTAGGCTAAAGGGTGAATCCAGCACTGACACAGAGGAGTTCTTTCCTGTAAGATAAGATACACCCAAGATTCCACCACTGGGCTTTTGGAACCCCCACTGTCTCCTGCATCAAATCCAGAGACTGCTGAGCAGTCACCCACCTCTGCCATGCTCTCAAAGCTGCTCACCCTAATCGCTGCCTTCAGGGCTGGTAACCTGAGACTTCTGTGTTTTCTGAGCACTCCCAAGGCTGCCCAGCAGAAGGCAGACCCCTGCACTAGCACAGAATCATAGAATCACAGAATTGTCAGGGCTGGAAGGCACCTCAAGGCTCAGCCAGTTCCAATGCCCCTGCCATGGGCAGGGACTCCTCACACTACAGCAGGTTAGAATAAAATAGAGCAGAGCAGAGCAGACAGGTTGGAAAAGGCCTTTGAGATGATCAAGTCCAACCTATCCCCCAACACCATCTAACCAACTAAACCATGGCACCAAGTGCCTCATCCAGGCTCTTAAGGTTGCCCAGAGCCACATCCAGCCTGGCCTTCAAAACCTCATGCCCCACATCACTGCACAGCCAGTTCCACAAGAACATTTTTCCCCATACAAACCACTTCTTGTTTCTACCTCCCAACTACTGCTACAGACCAGGATTTCCTGATCTTCCCTTTTGGTTTTTTTTCCTTTCCCCTTTCTCCCCTCTTCCTGTTTTTTCTTTCTAGATTCAAGACCTGCTCCAAGGAGCACATTAAATGAACCCAAGTATCACAGTGTAAGGCACATGTGGAAACATGGAGCCTTCTACTGCAGAGGACAGGCAGGCTGGGGGAAGCCTCACACGGATGCTATTATAGTAGAAGAGAGGAAACCAGCAGCTCCCCACGGCAGCTGTGAACTGGGCAAAGTGCCCAAGGGGTCCAGTGGCAAGGGGCAGTGAGTGACAATGTTTGGTTTCCATGGAGGACAGAGCCAGGAAGGCAGGAGGCACCGCTGCTGCCCACTGGCATGAGGAGGAGGAATACCTCACTGTTCAGAGGAGGCCACAATAATGATCAGAGGGCTGGAACACCTATGAGGGAAAGCCTGAGAGAGTTGGAGCTGTTCAGCCTGGGGAAGAGAAGGTTCCAGGGGGACCTTACTGCAGCCTGTCAGTACTTGAAGAGGGCCTGCCAGAAAGGTGGGGGCAGATTTTTAGCAGGGTCTGTGGTGACAGGGCAAGGGGTGATGGTTTTAAATTAAAAGAGGGAGATTTAGACTTGATAGAAGGAAGAAACATCTTACAATGGAAGTGCTAAGACAGTGGAACAGTTTGCCCAGAGAGGTGGTAGATGCCCCATCCCTGGAAGCATTCATGGGCAGGCTGGATGGAGCTTGGAGCAACCTGATCTAGCTGAAGGATGTCCTCGCTCACTGCAGGAGGGTTGCACCTTCCAACCCAAACCATTCTATGACTCTGTGATTCTTATTTCACCTCTCATCAGAACCTGCACCTTCTGGGGCCTCAGTGCCACTTTTCTCACAGCTTCTGCTTTCTCTTTTCTGGATGAGTACCACAGATGAGGATACTCTGTGCTGTGCCTTGTTTGGTGATTCACAGGAACACAAACACTAGGGCTGAGCTTTAAATAAAGAACACAGAAATCCAGCAAAGCACCACGAGCCCAAAGCTGGCTGACCTGTGCCTTTCTGCACCATGAGGGTGATGGAACACTGCAACAGGTTGCTCAGGGAGGTGGTTGAGGCCCCATCCTTGGAGATATTCAGGGTCAGGCTCAATAGGGCTCTGGGCAACCTGATCTAAATGAGGATGCCCCTGCTGACTACAGAGGGGGTTGGACTGGATGAGCTTCGGAGGTCCCTTCCAACCCAGAGCATTCTGTGACGATTGTGTGATTTTGTCCCCCTCAGTGACAGGAGGCCCTGGGCCCTGTAAGCTTCTTTTGCACATCATTAACCTTTTCCAAACCAAACACGACCTCAGCAGAGGCGGTGTGGCAACTCGCAGCCATTACTGACCAAGCACACAGAAGTCATGGTTGCTGCAGAGGCAGCCTATGGAGAGCAGGGTTCAGCCTACATTATCTTGTGTACAGGTGAAAACAAGAAGCTGCTATCCTGGATCCAGCACTGATCAACATCACCGTGTCTGACTCCTACCTCAGCATTTTTGCTACCTGTTCAGATACTACTGAATTAAAGTGAAATCAATTCAGACGAGC
Organism: Picus viridis; assembly: GCA_033816785.1. Classification (NCBI taxonomy): domain Eukaryota; kingdom Metazoa; phylum Chordata; class Aves; order Piciformes; family Picidae; genus Picus; species Picus viridis. The sequence continues at coordinate 34,774,337 of CM066574.1, forward strand.
CCTTGCACCATAGAAACCATTTGTGCTTTGGCAAGCAGTACACACCTGCCCTGTGTGCCACATTGCCTCTGCTGCAGAAGGGGTAGCAAAGTGTTTGTTGTGCTTGGGTCATGGTAAGACCACAAGACTCTTCCAACACTTGCACTGCACATAGGAGTTCACAGGATGAAAGGGCTTGCCAAGATGGAAACCACTGTTATTAGCCTTGCTCCCATTTTTGGTAACAGGAGAAAAAGGGAAGAATTCTACCTGCTAATGCTCCTTAGGAAGAGAGGAAATTATTCCAATCAAAACAATAACCCATCCCTGGAAAAATTAAAGGTCAGGCTGGACAGAGCCCTGAGTAATGTCATCTAGTTAAAGGTGTCCCTGCTTACAGCAGAGGGGCTGGACTAGATGGCCTTTAAGAGTCCCTTCCAACCCCAAAGATTCTATGATTCTGTGAGATCTGGGCTCAGGGACAACCTTTGTGACAGAAAAGAAAATGGCAGTGAATGTGCAAAGGACTACAGAACAGCAAATGGCTGCTGCCACCCATGCCAACCCAAGCCCACCCAAGCACTGTTGTTTGACAAAGAGACTTCCACCCTTAGCAGGACAGAATCCAAATGCAGGTCAATATTTGTTGGAAGCCAGATCAAAGCACTGAAGAGTAGCATTTATATCTAGGTAGAACCAGCTGGGAAGTCCCACTGAACACTGGAGCCTCCTAAAGAACCTGGGAACTGCTCTGTACAAAAGTCAGTCCTGTTCCAAGAGACAGCAGGCAGTGGCTGTAAAAACACAGAGGCATAGAATCAATAAGGTTGGAAAAGACCTCAGAGATCATCAAGTCCAACCTGTCACCCAACACCTCATGACTAACTAAACCATGGCTCCAAGTGCCACATCCAAGCCCTTTCTGAACACTCCCAGTGACGGTGACTCCACCAGCTCCCTGGGCAGCACATTCCAATGGCCAATCTCTCTTGCTGGGAAGAACTTTCTCCTCATCTCCAGCCTAAACCTCCCCTGGCACAGCTTGAGACTGTGTCCTCTTGTTCTGGTGCTGGCTGCCTGGGAGAAGAGACCAACCCCCACCTGGCTACAACCTCCCTTCAGGTAGCTGTAGAGAGCAAGAAGGTCTCCCCTGAGCCTCCTCTTCTGCAGGCTGAGCAACCCCAGCTCCCTCAGCCTCTCCTCACAGGGCTGTGCTCCAGACCCCTCCCCAGCCTCATTGCCCTTCTCTGGCCACATTCAAGTGTCTCAATGTCCTTCTTGAATTGAGGGGCCCAGAACTGGGCAAGGACTCAAGCCAGGGCTACTGCACACAAGGTTTCCTACCTGTAGGTATAGGTCTAGCACACAAGGGGCTTCAATCTGGATTGTTATCCCAATAATATATCTACCACAGACACACAGATCCTTCAATTCATTTGGATGAAATTTTTCCATCATCTCAAACTCTCCTCCACAAAAACAGTCCAGAAAAATAATCTTTGGGGTGATCTGGGGGCTATTTTACTTTTTATTAGGATCTAAGGAAGTTGGATATCTGACTGAAGAAAACCAAACACCTAAAAGATAAATAATTATCATCAGCAACCTCCTCCTCAAAGCACTTTAGAAGAAGCCTTATTTATTATTGGAGCTCTGGAAGACTGCAGCCCACATCTTGTTTGTCATTTTAATCTCTTTTACCAACTTGTTATGTTAATCCCTTTCCTGCTTATGCCTCCAGAGCTGCTGCTTAAAATAAAGGCAGCCACAAACAAGGAATTATCAGCAACAGAAGGCATCAGGAATACTTCCTCAGTGGAAGACTTTTGCTGCCTAGAGAGCCAGCAACCAGCTAGCAGTAGAATCTCAGATATTGGATGGCCTGGGAAATAATTAATAATGCAAATAATCAGTTTCTAATGGATTTTATACATCAATCACCAGAGAGCTGCTGAGACAACACTTCCATGCATAACCTATTAATTGTTAATAATGGTGAGGAGTGAAAAAGAGGTGAAACTGAGTAGAAACATCTGTGTGTGGATAAAAGACCTCCAAGGGCAGGGGATGTCTGCGGGGAGGGGGAGATCCCCACCACGCATATGCATGTTACACTAAGCTGTGCAGTCAGGATGGCCTCAGCTCCCAACAGCCTCCTCCTGGGAGCTCTCAGGCACCAGTTCAGTCCAGGCACTAGTTCAGGATCAATTCAGACTAGGTGAGTATGAGATGACCACCAAAAGACAACCCAACAGAAAAGTGGATGTGGTTCCTTGGACTGGGTCCAGAGGCCACCAATCATGCAAACTCCTTACCTCACCGAGGAGCTCCTTCTGCTTTCAACTTCCCTCTGTGCTTAGGCATTGCTTGCCACCTCAAACTGGGAGCCAGGTACCAAGGAGGGAGCACAAATAAATAGCCAAATGCAGCTAAGCAGGAAGGGGTGAAAAAAATTCAACTGATAGCTTAAAAAAGCCCCAGCAAGCCTCTGAGCCCAGCAAGCAGAGCAGTCTGTGCAGGGAAGCAGCACCAGGAGATGAAACCCTGGCGAGGAGACTGGCGTGGGAGTTGTGCTCGCGCTCGCTGAAGGGCTGTGGGCAGGTGGGAGGAACCTTGCTCTGCTCAGGGAAGGGAAGGAGACAGAGGGAACAGGAGCCCTATTGTGATGTGCCTATGGTGGGGAACACAGAGGATGTAAATCAACATGCTTCCCCCGTGTTCTCCGTGTCTGATTTAAGAAGCCTGCTGAGGGAGGGTGTTACTGGGTCAGATTCATCCCAGGCTCTGAGCACATAAGCCAGGCACGTTCTTATGGCCAAGGAATAGGGCATTCTTAGGGCATGGCGCCTTTTCAGGAAGCTGGTCTGCAAGGGCTGGGGTTACCAACTCTCTTCACAGAAAGGGAGATTGGCCATTGGAACGTGCTGCCCAGGGAGGTGGTGGAGTCACCATCCCTGGAGGTGTTCAAAAAGGGATTGGATGTGGCACTTGGAGCCATGGTTTAGTTGTCAGGAGGTGCTGGGTGACAGGTTGGACTTGATGATCTCTGAGGCCTTTTCCAACCTTACTGATACTATGATTTCCAGCTGGATGGAGCAGGCAGCAGCAAAGCTGGTGGGTAGGAGCCCTCCATGTATTTCTTCCCAGCACTGTGACTATCAGCATTTCTAAGGGGGCACCTGACAACCACTCCTCCTTAGTCAGAGACAAAACTTAGGATCAAACATCCTTCTGCTGCAACTCTCAACCTGTCTGATCAAGCTGCCTCTAGTTGCTGCTTCTCCTGCAGTCCTCAGGTCCTCCACCCAACTTCAAGGACTTAAGATACTAGAGCAAGCACCTCCAATACCTCTGCCACAGAATCACAGTATGGTAGGTGTTGGAAGGGGCCTCTGGAGATCATCTAGTCCAACTCCCCTGCTAAAGCAAGTTTGCTTAGATTAGACTGCCCAGGATCACATCCAGGTGGGTTTTGAATCTCTCTACAGGAGTCTTCACAACCTCTCTGGGCAGCCTGCTCCAATGCTCAGTCACCCTCATAGGAAAGAAGTTTTTCCTCATGTTCAGATGGAACCTTGTGTGTTCCAGTTTGTGCCCATTGCCCCTTGTCCTGTCACAGCACCACTGAAAAGAGTCTGGACCCATCCTCTTGACCCCCACTCTTCAGATATTGATAAGATTTCCTCTCAGTCTTCTCCAGGCTAAACAGCCCCAAGACCTCTTGGTCCTTCCTCATAAGAGAGATGCTCCAGTCCTTTAATCATCATTGTAGCCTTCCACTGGACTCTCTCCAACACTTCCTTGTCTCTGTCAGCCTCACTCTTCCCAGCCTGTTTTAATTGCAATCAATAAATACTCCATCCCCCCAACATTCTTCACCTAGTTAGGAAAGGAGAGCGAAGGACTTTCCAACGTTCACAGGATGCTGAAGGCTTGGGGGGTGAGTGGATGTCAGCTGGAGCAAAGGGATCACTGCATGTTTCCTGTTGCAGCGGAAGCTCTGGCTCAAAGGAGCAGAAAAATACCTCACAGACAGCAAGAGCAGCAGAGTTTGGTGGCACTGCCTGCCAGTGGGCCCAGGCTGAGCCTTTCAACTGGGGGCTGCCATAAACAACACTGCCTTCTGCCTTTGCAGGAAGGCCTCCCATCCCTGGGTGTCTGAGGCTGGCTGTGTTCACTGAGCCCTTTTACTTCCTTGTCCTCTCCTGGCACTCTGCTTTTGCAGAGATCCTTTGTTTACCCTCAGGCAAGAGCTATGCTTGAAACGTGGCACACACACATAACGCTGCTTCTACAGCTCTCCTGCCTGTTGTTCTTTCCTCCTCCTTTCCCATCAGCAAAGGCAAGCTGCTATTCTGAATGACTGTAGTGTAAGTAGGTGTGACACAAACCAGCATTTCTTTCCTCTTAAACCCTAAGGAAGCCCCTTTCCAAGTGCACTGAATCAGCACGTGGGGAGCACGTTGTTCCTACAGAGCCAAGGTGGCTGCAGCACAGACACCTCTGCTCCACACATGCACGCCCTGCTGGGGAACCCCTGTCCAAAAAGGAGGTTCTTTTTGCTATACAGAGAACATTTCATTCCCAAGGACTGCAAAATGCCTTCTCCTACCAAATGAGCTCAGCAGAGCGTGCTGGAGATTATTTCCTTTCATTTCACATGTCCTTGCTGGAGCAAAGCAGGTTTTAGGCTCTGGTGGGCAGAAAGCAGAGCAGCAGACAGGACAGACATCTTTCCATTTCAAAGAGGTGACAGACCTGCATATCCCTCAGATTCCCAAATCCAGGCACTGGAAGGAGCAGATGTTGCATTTCCAGTTTCCATCTTATCAAAAGCAAGGAGGAGGGGAAAGCTTTTCTACTCCTGTGATGCACAAAGATTTGGCCAGCTGAGACCACTTCTTAATTTAGACTCCTGTGTACGATGCAAATGTGTCTAAGTAGAGCTGAGAGCAAAACCTGTGCTGAGCAAGTACACTGCTCTCCACATTTGCAGCTATGCCCTACAGGAGCCAAGATGGTAGCTATGGGAGAGGCAGAAGAGGAACCAGCTGTGGTTATAACACTTGTCCCCTACTCACAAACCTCTGTGACTTTATCCACCCATCCCCATGCCACAGATGCCGCAGCAAGCAGCTCTTCTTTTACTTGACGGAGACAGCTGACTAGGCAATATTCCCAATATCTCTGCTGAAGCAATAAACAATAATACTTCCTTTCAATTCCCCTAGAAACAAGCAAAAACCCCAAACCAAGCAAAATCAGCCGTTAAGCCTAAGTGCACCCTTTGAGAGGCAAAGACTCAACCTCAGGCTTGTAACAGGTTTCCCAGACAACAGAAGGGCAGAGCTTTAAGGTCCACTCTTACCTTATAGCTCCACACCTGGAAACAAGGAGGCCAAGGGCATTGCACAAGTGAAATTCCTACCTTGATCCTGCTTACCTCAAGCCATGCAGAGTCAAAAGGTGTTAAAATGACAACAGTTTCACCATGAAGAATGTTAAGTCATTCTTGCAGCTGTTTTACATCAGTTAGAACTAATCCTGCTTTCCCCACGAGCCCTGGACATTTGGACTGCAGGTTAATCAGGCAGACAGCCTCTTAGCTGCAGGAATGTAATTTTAAGCTCCCTAAATCACTGCAGAAATGAGACTTTTATAATACTTGTGCCCTTCACAGGATGCTGCTAAAGACTTGATAATCCCTCCCATGAGTGGCCTCCGTAATTAAACTGTGCCTTCATCCCTCCTGGAGAGTGGGGCCACTGCAAGCTCCTGCAGAACACTTATTGCTGCACTGTCACTCATCCTGGATACCAACACCACACAAACAGCAGAAGGTAGAATCGATATGCACCAAAAAGAAGAGATGAAAGGAAAAGGGCAAACTGAGCTCAACCTACTTAGGCGTTCACCTGCTCGCTCACCTCCGGCTGCACCACTTCCACACAACCCATTCGGCCACTGTGTATCATGGGAAGCAAAGCCAATAAACACAGAGAGTTTTATTTATACCTTGCAGAACGCTGCAATCATTTCACATGACTCCATGTGCTTAGCAAGTTCAAAAAACACCACATGAAAGAGGAGCTTCCATCCTCATCTATGCTGAACACTACAGGTTTGGGGAATAGCGCCTGGAAAGCTGCCCAGCAGAGAAAGACCTGGGGGTGTTGATCAACAGACAGCTGAATATGAGCCAGCAGCATGCTCAGGTGGCCAAGAAGGCCACCAGCATCCTGGGCTGTATCAGGAATAGTGTGATAAAGCAGCACCAGGGGAGCGATTGCCCCTTGTGCTCAGCGCTGGTGAGGTCACAACTCCAGCACGGTGCACGGTTTTGGGGCCCTCACTGCAAGAAGGACATTGAAGTGCTGAAGTGGATCCAGAGAAGGGCAATGAGGCTGGTGAAGGGTCAGCAGAACAGATTTTATGAGAAGTTGGCTACAGTTGTTTAAGCTGGAGAAAACAAGGCTGAGGGGAGACCTTCTCACTCTCTACAACTTGCCTGAAAGGAGGCTGTAGCAAGGTGTTGGTCTCTTCTCCCGAGTAACAAGTGACAGGACCAGAGCAAACGACCTTGAGTTACACCAGGGGAGGTTTAGATTGGATATTAGAAGAAACTTCTTCACTGAAGGGGTTCTCAAGCACTGAAAGGGTTCTCAAGCACTGAAAAGGCTCCCCAGGGTGGTGGCTGAATCCCCACCCCTGGAAGTGTTAAAAAGACACATAGATGGGGTGCTAAGACACATAGGTTGGCACCAGACTTGGTAGAAACAGATAATGTTTGGACTTGATAATCTTAAAGGTCTTTTCCAACCAAAATGATTCTATGAGCCTGTGAAGCTTTCCCCCAGTGGCCAGGACAACCTGCACTGTGCTGTGCTCTGACTGAGGCTCTTGTGCTTGGCAGAGGAGTGAACAGAGAAGGTCACAAAAGGTGATAATTACAGTTTAAAGGTGATTAAAAGTCAAACTGAGATAAAGCTCAACTTTGTGCAGAGGAAACACAGACAACCTTGTCTACACACAGTGCTAGTGTGGTGGCTACACAGGTCCTGTCTTGCTTGTGCTCAGGCACCACACACTAGCCTTTAGTGCAAGGCTCTATTGGATTCTTCAGCTCCCACTCACATGAGAGTGTAGCAGCAGTGCAATGGTTTCCCTATGCACAAATGGGGCAGGCACTAAACCCTTTTCAGCACCATTTAGTTCTGCACAAGTGCAGCCCTTAGGTCAGTCCTGTGGCTCACTTCTTTTGACCTTCTCCCTCATAATTACCAGGGCTCCATAATCAACTCAAGAATCATAGAATCAACCAGGTTGGCAAAGCCCTCAGAGATCATCAAGTCCAACCTATCACCCAACACCTCCTGGCAACTAAACCATGGCTCCGAGTGCCACAGCCAAGCCTTTCTTGAACACCTCCAGGGATGGTGACTCCACCACCTCCCTGGGCAGCACATCCCAATGGCCAATCTCTCTTGCTGGGAAGAACTTTCTCCTCACCTCCAGCCTAAACTTCCCCTGGCACAGCTTGAGACTGTGTCCTCTTGTTCTGGACAAGGGTCACACATCATTACTCGTGGCTGCCACTCATCCCATGGGGGCCCATCAAGAGCAAATCCCTATCCTGAGGAAAGCTGGTGGCATTGTCTGGGGCACAGAAGAAGTCTGGGAAACGGGGCTGCCCCTGGGAAACTCAGAGAAGAAGTTTGCAGCCAGGCTGTGGCGCCAAGCCAGCCTGCTCCTCGCAGCAGACAAATTATCCCCCGATTAATTCTGTCCTGAGAACCGCCTGCGAGGGCTGCCAGGCAGCAGCAACATTTGTTTAATCAGAGCCCCTGGAAAACTAAACACTTTTGGAGCCTGTGATAGATATCACCTTCCTCCCCCTCTCTTGCTCTGTTCCCCAACCGTGGTGGCAGAGCTGCTCTCCTCCTCTGCAGCAGAATGGAATACAGATGAACAATTCAGAGCCAATAAATCAATCTTGGTTTACTTATTCTTGCTTCCTCCTCAGTTTTCCTCCCACTGCTGTCCCCTGCCACACAAATACACATACCTTTAAGCACTGCCACAGCTAGGTCAGCAGGATGGTTTTTTTTTCTCCTTGTCCCAAAGCACAAAACAAATTAACCTCATTGGTAGCCAGACTCCCACCATACCTTCTGCACTCTGGCTGCTATTACATCAGCTGGGTTTGCACTGGCCTCTTGTGAACTGAACTCCCACTTGGAAGCAAAGGACAGTCAAGAATTTTATAGCACACCCTTGTTCCTTTCTAAATAGATCTCTCTTTTCTAAAGTATGAAGTTCAGATAAGACTAAGCAAGGAAAACCTACTCAGGGAAGAGCTAATCAGTTTTTCCCCCACACTCTTTGGCATCTGGGGAGCATGACAACAGGCTAATTTGGTTGCAAAACTATCCCTGCAAGGTGCTGGTATGCAAAACTATCACAGTGAGACTGCTTGACTTCTAGTGGAAAGCCAGGCAGGCACAGTCATGGAATCATGGAATGGCCTGGGTTGGAAGGGACCCCCGAAGGTCATCTAGTCCAACCCCTTCTGCAGTCCTCTGCTCTTCACTGGGTTTTAAGAAAAGGTTAGAAAAAGGAAGTGTTTAACCTGGTCTAGTTGAGATCTAGCTGGACATGAGGAAGAAGTTCTTCACCATGAGAGTGGTGAAGCCCTGGAATGGGTTGTCCAGGGAACTGGTTGAGGCCCAGTCCCTGGAGGTGTTTAAGACCAGGCTGGATGAGACTCTGGCCAGCCTGACCTAGGGTGAGGTGTCTCTGCCCATGGCAGGGGGTTGGAACTAAATGATCCTTGTGGTCCCTTCCAACCCTGACTGATTCTATGATTTTGTGACTTCAGAGGGGTTGGACTAGATGACCTTGGGAGGTCCTTTCCAACCCAGACCGTTCTATGATTCTGTGATAATCAACATCCCAATATCCTCCCAGTAGCAGAAAGAGCCTGGCCTGGGCAGGGAGGCTCTCAGTACACACATAGCTCAGGAAGGAAAGGCTTTTGCTGGTTTTTTTCCTCTCTTTGGGGCAAGGAAGATGAGATTGATCAGGATTCACAACTTGCCAAATAGCTTTTCACAGCCACTGATGGGAATAGAGATGCTTCTTTCAGTCAATACAGTACCCATCCTGTGGGCTGTTACACCGTCCATCTGCCAAGCTGCTCTGCTGCTCTCGCAGTTGGCTCCTATTTGTTTACTTAAAAATAGCACTAAAGTGCAACTATCTTTCATATAACTACCATTTCAACAGTCCCTGCTCATGGTGGGGAGGTTGGAGTAGATGATAGAAGCAACCAGCTTGGAAGAGACCTCCAAGATCATCAAGTCCAACCTAGCACCCAGCCCTATCTGATCAACCAGACCCCAGCACCAAGTGCCTCATCCAGGCTCTTCTTGAAGATCTCCAGGGATGGTGACTCCACCACCTCCCTGGGCATCACATTCCAAAGGCAAATCTCTCTCTCTGGGAAGAATTTCTTCCTAACATCCAGCCTAAACCTCCCCTGGCACAGCTTGAGACTGTGTCCTCTTGTTCTGGTGCTGGGTGCCTGGGAGAAGAGACCAACCCCCACCTGGCTACAATCTCCCTTTAGGTAGTTGTAGAGAGCAAGAAGGTCTCCCCTGAGGCTCCTCTTCTGCAGGCTAAGCAACCCCAGCTCCCTCAGCCTCTCAGCCAGTATGCCCTTGGCCTTCTTGGCCACACTGCAGGCTCATGTTCAGCCTACTCTCTACCAGTATCCCCAGGTCCCTTTCTTCCTGGCTCCTCTCCAGCACTGCTTGGGGCCAAATCTCTATGATCTCTAATGTCCCTTCCAACCTAAGCCATTCTATGGTTCTAAATGGAAAAGAGGAATTTTTGCAGAGATGTCCAGAGCACTGCAATTCAAAAAGCATTTCACAGCTTTGGGTGTGTTTTTTTTTACAGTGAGAAAGCTGTAGAGCTCCTCAGGAAGGAAAGGAATGCATGGATCAGTTCTTTCTGTGCAACCTCAAATGTGTCAGAGCAGTGGAATAAATTCTGCTATTTCAGGCATATCGTGTTGGATTATTTTTGGTAGTTCCCAGCAGTTTGGTAAAACAGGAAACACAAACCCACCACCATGAAATGCTCTGTTACACTTCCTATAAGCAGCAGCACACATGGACTTTTGCCCAGGGAGGATGGTGTTTACCACCCCAGGTGTTTAGTGGACACCCTTATTATACTGCAGCCACCAGAAGTACCTGCAACGGGGAAATAATTCAGCATTGTCTTTCTAGAATCACAGAGTCAATCAGGCTGGAAAAGACCTCAGAGATCATCAAGTCCAACCTATTACCTAATAGCTAACACCTCAGGACAATTAAACCACGACTCCAAGTGCCACATCCAAGCCTTTTTTGAACACCTCCAGGGATGGTGACTCTACCACCTCCCTGGGCAGCACATTCCAGAGGCCAATCTCTCTTGCTGGGAAGAAGTTTCTCCTCATCCATTCCATTCAAACAGGAGCTAATCTGGGAATATGGCTTTGTAAATGTGTCAGAGAGCTCAGAAATCTGTGTATTTATCACCATAAAGGTAATATTAGCAAATAGAAGTGTAGGCACTGGCAGGGGCACTTAGCTCTGGTTGATTCCCTTCCTTTCATGCTCTGAAATAGCTCCTGCTGGGAGCAGACTTGCTACTGAACCAGAAGCTCCCAAAATCTGATGATCACCAGCAGTTATTCATATTGGATACAAAACAGAGTGGTGCAATCTTCTACCACTCATAAGCATAGAAGCAGGATGAAAAGGAAAAGGAAAATCACATTAGTAAACATAGCACAGCCAGATAGTGCCTGGGGGCAGTCTTGAAGTGTATTTCAGAGCAGGACTGCCCTAATTGCTAACTTCTGCTGCTGCAATACATCTGGCCAAACTCTCATTTGGGGGTAAATAAGCCAGCTCCATTGAGTACAACTAATGGCATCCGTTCATTCCAACCTAGCTCTGGCCAGCTTATGTCTGGGTGAGCTCGAAGCTGCACACGGTCTGCTTTGCAGAGGTTCGATACACTATGAGCAACCATGGGCTGCTCAGTCTGGAGAAGAGAAGGCTCCCAGGAGACCTAATTGTGGCCTTCCAGGATCTGAAGGGGGCTACAAAAAAGCTGGGGAGGGACTTTTGAGGGTGTCAGGGAGTGACAGGACTGGGGGGATGGAACAAAACTAGAAATGGGTAGATTGAGATTGGATGTTAGGAAGAAGTTGTTGCCCATGAGGGTGGTGAGAGACTGGCACAGGCTGCCCAGGGAGCTGGTGGCAGCCTCATGCCTGGAGGTGTTTGCAGCCAGGCTGGAGGTGGCTGTGAGCAGCCTGCTGCAGTGTGAGGTGTCCCTGCCCACGGCAGGGGGGTTGGAACCAGCTGATCCTTGAGGCAGGGGCACACTGCTGGCTCATGTTGAGCTTCTCATGCACCAGCACCCCCAGGTCGGTTTTTTTTGGCACACTTCTCATTTGAAGGGTATCTTTCAAAAGGGTTTGGCACCCCAAAGGTAGATCTCTGTTTCCAAATCTGTTGGAATCAACCAGTCTAAACCACTCCCCAGCAAAGGCCACTACATGCTGCAGTGCACTGATCTCAGCAGCTTATGCATCTCTAAACCATCTCAGACCAACATCTGGATAAGAGTTTTACACACTGAGAGGTAGAGAATCCAGCTCTCAGGGTGACTAATTTATCAGTCTTTACATATCCATGCCTTTGACTTCAGACATAACCCTTAATGACCTAGAACAGACCTTCAGCAGCTGTATTCAAGTGAAGCAAATTGGCACAAATGCATGAAAATTGGGGAAATTACTACAAAACAGAGCAGGTAAAAGAGAGAAAGTGTCCTCCCTAATGGACTGGGGAAGAGGTCTACAGCTCCTAACCTGAATTCTTCCCCTAGGATGCATCTCTCATGCCTGCACATCTACACAGGGACTCATCACAGATGAGGTGAAGAAAACAGCTGTTGTGTCCTATGGCTGGCCCCACATCCTGAGCTGTACATGAGGAGCTCCCTCCTCCCTGGCCATAGCTGCCTGTGAAAGAACAGAGTTCACCTTCTGGGAGGAAGGGAGCCCAAAACCATGGCCAGAGATCTGTAACAGGCTTGGGGGATAACAACACGGAATCGCTTTAGGTGGAAAAGGCCTTTAAGACCATAGAATCCAACCATTAACCTCACACTGCCAACTTCACCACTAAGCCACGTCCCTCATCACCACATCTACACATCCTCAGTTCTTCACAGAGAGACTGGCCATTGGAATGTGCTGCCCAGGGAGGTGGTGGAGTCACCACCACTGGAGATCTTCAAGAAGAGCCTGGCTGAGGCACTTAGTGCCATGATCTGGTTGATTGGATAGGGCTGGGTGATAGGTCGGACTGGATGAGCTTGGAGGACTCTTCCAACCTGGTTGATTCTATGATCTTTCAAATACCTCCAGGGATGGTGACTCCACCACTTCCCTGGGCAGCCTGTTCCAGGGCTTGACAAACCCAACCTAAACCTCCTCTGCAGCAACTTGAGGCCATTTCCTCTCATCCTATCATGCTTCTTGGGAAAAGATACCAACTCCTCCCCTTGCTACTTGTAGGAACTGATAAGGTCTCAAGTACCACTCTCCTTAAAACATGTGCAATAGTATAAATAACTTGAAATCATCTTAAAAAGTGATGATTGGGCAGGATTTGTTTGGGTCTTTTATGAAGCCAATTAATGTTTCAGTGTATTGCTGGCTACTGAAACCCGGTCATTTTTATTCTGATTGGAGCAAAAACATCCAGATAAACATCTTTGCCTACAGTACCAATCATAGCAATGATGATCAGAAAGGAATCAGTGCAGACCTAGACACACAGAACAGTGCTTTTAGGTCTTAGCTACAGGTGGGAGTGCAGTCACGCCGAGAGTGTGACATTACTATGGGAACACCTTCAAGATACAGCTGCTGCCTCAGGCAGCCTTTCTTCCCATGCAAATCCTTCTTTGCCAACACTTGGATCCCTCTGCAGGGATGCAAGGTGCTGGGATAGAGTAAAGCAGGCTCACACATGCTTCTCATGTTTGTTCCAAGCCTGCCCTGGAACATTCTTCTCCCTAGCCTTTGCCACAGAAGTGGCCAGCTACCTTTTCCCCAGGTGAGCTTCTTGCTGGAGGATTGTAATAAGAAGTTCAAAATACAAAACTGAGAGCTAGCTGCATTTTTGTTTCTCTAACAGCTCAAAGTCTGTTCTACAAGCATCCCAGGAAGGTGGATGCACGACTTCTTTTCCAACCCCATCACTCCATAACCCTGTTTCTGCCATCTAGACTGAACACATGAGAACAAAAGAATCCTCCCTGCCATCACAGAATTGTCAGGGCTGGAAGGGTCCTCAAAGCTCATCCAGTTCCAACCCCCCTGCCATGGGCAGGGACACCTCACACTACAGCAGGTTGCTCACAGCCACATCCAGCCTGGCTGCAAACACCTCCAGGGATGAGGCTTCCACCACCTCCCTGGGAAGCCTGTGCCAGGCTCTCACCACCCTCACGGGGAAGAACTTCTTCTAATGTCTAATCTAACTCTCCCCTCCTGCAGCCTGCATCCATTTCTCCTAGTGCTGCCACTACCCAACAGCCCAAGAAGTCCCTCCCCAGCTTTCTTGGATGCTGGGTTCTGTGATGCCACATGTGCTGATCACCATGAAGGCAAGCAAGATGCTTCCATGCTGCAAACACTTGTACTTTAGATAAGGCAAACAAAGTGGAGTGAAGTGGAGTCTTCCTCTGATGAGGAAACAGGACTGCCAAGGCTGTACAGCAGCTCCATACCGTTTGGACTGCACTGCCTCCAAGGCACAGCCTTTGGCTCTGACTCCTGACTATTATGCCTTTATGGAATAATGGGATATTGTGGAAGTTGCCGTTTGCCAGAACACAACTGGAGCCCAGCACAGGTTCAATCACTCTGAAGACTGAATTCTGTGGAGTCCTGCTACTTCTGACCATAAACTCACTACAAATAATGCAGAGAACAGGTTTCAGTTAATGAAAATGTGGAAAGCACAGAATAGCAGCTAACAAAAATGGATAGATTCAAGCAAACAGGAGAGGAGAGCTGCTGGTTTTGCCTTTCCACTGGTCACCTTCCCAACGTGGCTGTGGAGGATTAAAGCCCAGTGTGGAGGGAGGATGAGCTGCAAAGCTACCCTGCCCGATCACTTCTCTTTCGGGAAGAATTCCTGCTTGCTAACCTTGCATTACTTTCAGTATCAGAAATGGAAGTAGCTGCCTAGGCTATGGAAAATCGAGCCGGACAAACCACACAACATGTTTCATGCTCACCGAGGACTGGACGTGACCCAAGGAGTCTTTTGTGCACGGAATTCCATCCCTGCTTACAGATGTAAAACACATTGAGCCGAAGAAAAAGCCTAATTCATTATACCCCACTTTGAGTGCATTGCTTATTTAATGGGGTGTCTCCAAGGAAAGCCATTGAGTAGTGCAGCCAATAACACTGTCTGCTGTTTAACTGGGACAGAATTAGCATAAATTCAACTTAACAGGGACACGTTTAGCAAAGACCAAGTAATTGTGCTGCATGACAGAAACATTCCAGTCATGACGGTTTCCAATCGCTGAACGGCTGGCCGGCGGAACGGGGGGTGCAGCACTGCGCGGCCCCTGCCCTTCCTTCGCTACTGCTAGTGGAGGGCTCTTTGAATCTTGTTCTTAAGGGCCTCTGCACTTAGCTGGCACGGGTACTTCCCAGCACCAGCAGCTTTACACACAGCTGCATGCACTGTCCCACCACCATATGGAATCACAGAATAGATCAGGTTGGAAGGAACCTGAGAGGCAGAATAGAATAGAATAGAATAGAATAGAATAGAATAGAATAGAATAGAATAGAATAGAATAGAATAGAATAGAATAGACTTTGAGATCACCAAGTCCAACCTACCACCCAACACCATCTGATCAACTAAACCATGGCACCAAGCACCCCATCCAGTCTCTTCCTAAACACCTCCAGGGACAGTGACTCCACCACCTCCCTGGGCAGCACATCCAATGGCCAATTACTCTAAGAACAACTTCTTCCTAATATCCATCCTAAACCTCCCTGGCACAGCTTGAGTCTGTGTCCTCTTGTTCTGGTGCTGGTTGCCTACTCCAACTTCCCCACCATGGGCAGGGACACATCTCAATTAGACTTGGCGGCTCATCCAACCCGGCCTTAAACATCCCCAGGGAGGAGGCAGCCACAGCCTCCCTGGGCACCCTGTTCCAGAGTCTCACTACCCTCCTACTGAAGAACTTCTTCCTCAGCTCCAGTCTAGCCCTGCTCTGCCTCAGCTCCACACCATTCCCCCTTGGCCTGTCTCTGGACACCCTCATGAAAAGTCACTCTGCAGCCTCCCTGTAGGATCCCTTCAGGTATTGGAAGGCAGCTCTGAGGTCATTCCCCAGGGTCTTCCCTTCTCCAGGCTGAACACCCCCAGCTCCCTCAGCCTGTCCTCACAGCAGAGCTGCTCCAGCCCTTGGATCGTTTTTGTGCCTTCCTCTGCACTCACTCCAACAGCTGTGTCCTTATGCTGGGGACACCAGAACTGGAGGCAGTATCTGAGGTGAGGTCTTACAAGAGTCAAGGGGCAGAATCCCCTCTCTTGCCCTGCTGCCCACACTCCTCCTGACACAGCCCAGCACAGGATTTGCCTCCTGTGCTGCATGAGGGCACTGCCAGCTCATGGTGAGCTTCTCACCAATCAGTGCACCCAAGGCTCTTTCTTCAGCCCTGTGCCTTGTTATCAGCTCAAACTGGAAGAGGTGATGGATGGCTGTGGCACTTCAGCTGTGTTCTAGAAGCGTTCTGGTTCTGACTCAATAGCTTCTGGTAATCCTCACTAAATGACAGCAAATGACCCTATCACATCTCCCAGATTTTCCTGCTCCTCAGCAAAACTGAAGAGCTACCCAAAAAGCTAATCTGCCTGTCTGGATAGATGGGTAAATGCTACTGTTTTCTGCAGGCAAGAGAAGAGGTCCAGCCTTTGTTAAAGGCTACAAGCAATCTGTTACGAATAGATATCCAGAGCTCCCAGAAGCTTGCTACTGCAAGGATGACTCAGGCAGTAATCATCACCACATACTTATAAATAGCACAGAAAAGCATTAATTCAAAATTCCTTCTCACCTCACAAAGGACAGAGGAAACCATGTGCCAGGGAGTCTGTGTCGTTGCTTACCTTCCTCCTCTGCCAGTCCTTGAGGGAAGAGTTCATTATTCTCTAAGCAGCTGTAGGAAAGCCACCTCCTGACCTTAGCTCTGGCCAGTTAGTTCTGGTTGCAGCCTGGCAGTGACAGACTCTCTATAGGTTAATATTCCATTGTCAGCATCTGAAATCAACTAATACAACCTGCCTGCTGGCCTTATCCATGATTCTGGTAGTTACACTTGGAATAAAATCACAAACCTGTACATTGTTTTCCCCTCTCAAGACTGTTGTGAAAGGTTACCTCCGTTCAGGCCTCCCTCTCACTCTGGGCAGTTACAGACAGCCCAGCAGCAAGATCCTTGTGAAAAATCCTGCACTCCTTCAGCCTGAGATTCCAAGCATGCCAACTTCAGTCAAGAAAACTAACAGAGAATAATGATTTCACAGAATCAACCAGGGTGGAAAAGACCTCAGAGATCAGCAAGTCCAACCTAGTACCTAACCAATCAGTTGGAATCACAGAAGTGTCAGGGCTGGAAGGGACCTCAAAGCTTATCCAGTTCCAACCCCCTGCCATGGGCAGGGACACCTCACACCACAGCAGGTTGCTCACAGCCACATCCAGCCTGGCCTTCAAAACCTCCAGGGATGAGGCTGCCACCACCTCCCTGGGCAACCTGTGCCAGGCTCTCACCACCCTCACAGGGAACAACTTCTTCCTCACATCCAATCTGAATCTACCTATTTCTAGTTCTGCTCCATCCCCCCAGTCCTATCACTCCCTGACACCCTCAAAAGTCCCTCCCCAGCTTTCCTGTAGCCCACTGCAGATACTAGAAGGCCACAATTAGGTCTCCTTGGAGCCTTCTCTTCTCCAGACTGAACAGCCCCAGCTCTCTCAGTCACAATATTAAAAAAGGGGTGGGGGGGTGGGATGGAGAAAATAGGAGATAGAGAAGGATCAGCCCTGCTATTTATCAGTCTGAGGTCTGCTGACTGCAGCAGGAAGCAATGAACATTAAAGCTGAGCACCCTTCACCTGGCTTCTCAAGGCTGGTAGAGAAGTCAGCTGAACTGGCTCAGCTCATGATTAAAGCTTCATCCATTCTAAACGCTCCTCCTGGTCGTTAAAGACCTCTAGAAGGCTGGGACCTAGCTTCTGAAAGGCTGATCTGAAAGACTTCCCCTCACGCCTCAGAAAGAGCATCAAGAGAGGAACTGAGGCCAGAGAAGCTGCTTGCAGTCCTCCTTCCAGCGAGGCGATTGAGCACAGCGCGTTTTCCAGCCGCCCTAGAAATCGGTGCATTAGCACCTCAGCACCTCGACAAAGAGTGTCCCAGAAACAAAGGAAAGGCTGAAAGACATGTCTGATCACCTGCCAAGCTCCCCATGCTGCAGCACAGGGCAAAAGAAGCCTTTGTGACGTAGGCATGGTTTATATAATTCACTGCTCAAAGAGGTAGGTTTTCAGACATCACGCTTGGGAATGAAAGGAGAACAGGATGCAGCTCCACACTGTCCTGGGAACAACGGGACAGAAGTGTTCTGACACCTGTGTGGCAACCTACATTGCTTTCCAGCTCTGCTACAACTCCTCTCAGCTGCCTCTCACCTGATACTTTTAGCAAATAATCTTTTCTCAAGCCCCATATTGCTATCCAAATATGTATTTCCCACTGCCTTTCCTAAGGATTTCAGCCCTTAACTGAAGTTCTTCCAGCACCTTCCACTTGGAGAACAACAGCCTCCCTGGAAGCCTTTAAACAGCATATGAACAACTCAGGATTATCATAGAACTCTTTTGGTTGGAAGAGATGTTTAACATCATCAAGTCCACCACTAAACCATGTCCCTCAGCACCACATCTACACCTCTTTTAAATACCTCTAGGGCTGGTGACCACCACCTCCCTGGGCAGCCTGTTCCAGGGCCTGACAAGCCTTTCAGGGAAGAAACTTTTCCAAATGTCCAACCTAAACTGCCCCCAGCACAACCTGAGGCCTCCATCCTCTTATCCTGGTGCCTGCTGGGAGAAGAGAGTGACCCCCACATTGCTACAGCCTCCTTTCAGATGGATGCAGGGAGAATAAGGGCTACCCTGAGCCTCCTTTTCTCCAGGCTAAACAACCTCAGCTCTCTCAATCACTCCTCACAAGACTTGTGCTTTAGAATCATAGACTTATAGAATCAATAAGGCTGGAAAAGACCTCAGAGATCATCAAGTCCAACCTAATACCTCCTGACAACTAAACCATGGCTCCAAGTGCCACATCCAATCCTTTTCTGAATACCTCCAGGGATGGCAATTCCACCACCTCCCTGGGCAGCACATCCCAATGGCCAAACTCTCTTGCTGGGAAGAACTTTCTCCTCCCCTCCAGCCTAAACCTCCCCTCCAGCCTAAACCTCCCCTGTCACAGCTTGAGACTGTGTCCTCTTGTTCTGGTGCTGGGTGCCTGGGAGAAGAGACCAACCCCCACCCGGCTACAACCTCCCATTGCTCCCTTCAGTGCTCTTCTTTGGACATGCTCCAGCAGCTCAAAAACAAGTAGAGCTGCTGAACACACCCTGAAGGGCAAAGTCAAACTAACCTGGGCTTAAGCAGATGAATGAATGGATGCCA
The DNA here is from genome assembly GCA_033816785.1 of Picus viridis. NCBI lineage: Eukaryota > Metazoa > Chordata > Aves > Piciformes > Picidae > Picus > Picus viridis. Next base: position 34,793,195 of record CM066574.1, read on the forward strand.
ATCAGTGAAAGACAAACTGGATCACTCATATTGTGCCTCTAACACTTCAGAATGCTGCCCTCTGGACATCACCCAGGAAAAGGAATGCTCTGGGTTTGGGTTTTCCCAGCTTATGAATTTGTTGGAAAAGTGACCTTCCAGCTCAGAGCTGTGAACATTTTGTTCACGCTGATGGTATGCATGTGCCAATTCTGAGTAAGTTATTCACAGCTGGTGAAGCTAGAAATGCTAACATCCCAGAGCCTGGGCTTGGACAGCCACTGGAAACCTTGCTGAATGACAAAGGGACAGGGATACTTCCCCCTCCAGAAAGGCTTCCTCTTTACATTTAACACAGTCACAGAATCAGAGAATACATCTGGTTGGAAGAGACTTCAAAGGTCCCTCAACCCAGCGCTGAGGGGTCAGCACTAAACCATGTCCCTGAGCACCAGGCTGCTGGAACGCCCCCAGGGATGGTGACTCCAGCACTGCCCTGGGCAGACCATTCCAATGGCTGACAACCCTCTCTGGGAAGAAACATTTCCTAGCCTGCAGCCTGAGCCTCCCCTGGTGCAGCTTGGAACCATTGCCTCTGGTCCTGCCTCTTACTACCAAGGAGAAGAGGCTGCCCCCTCCTCACTCCAGCCTCCCTTTAATGGCATATTGCTACTGGCACCAGGCTTTCACAGGAAGAATGGATCATAATGGTTGCCATACTAAATCTCTTCAACAGTTTGTTTTTCCTTCCAGCTTGTGCTCCCAGTGCTCAGACCTACTATGGAACAAACTACTTTAAAATAGCCAGAAGTAAGCAATTTAGTTTAAGCTTTCATAAAAATCTGGTTAGCTTTGCAGTAATCTTCAAGGGGGTAGGGGGAAGGGGGGAGATGTGCTTGTTTGACAGTAATGAGTGAAGCAAACAATGTCACTGAGTCCTACAGGCTTCCATTGAACCATAAAGTCCATCAGCATTAATAAAGGCTCCACATGTACACATGGATAGAGCAGCACTGACAGGGGGAAAAAAGCCCTCTTTCCATGTGTGCTTCTTACTGGTTGCAGTGTTCACAACACCGAAGACTCATGCACAGGGACTCAGCTTGACTTTCTGGAGCACCCATAGAAAGTCATCTTCTGAGGGTGATTGCTGAGGCTCCTCACATTTGATAAGACAACGCTTGAAACAGATACAGACTGCAGGATGCAGCTTTAGCCTGGAGAAGAGGAGGCTCAGGGGAGACCTTCTTGCTCTCTCCAACTCCCTGAAGGGAGGTTGTAGCCAGGTGGGGGTTGGTCTCTTCTTCCAGGCAACCAGCACCACAGGACACAGTCTCAGGCTGTGCAGGGGGAAGTTTCGGCTTGATCTTAGAAGTTCTTCCCAGCAAGAGAGATTGCCCCTAGGAATGTGCTGCCCAGGGAGGTGGTGGAGTCACCATCCCTGGAGGTGTTCAAAAAGCCTTGGATATGGTACTTGGAGCCATGGTTCAGTTGTCAGGAGGTGCTGGGTGGTAGGTTGAACTTGATGATCTCTGAGGTCTTTTCCAAGCTGGTTGAGTCTGTGACTCCAGTTGCACAATCCTGTCCATGAGCATCTATTAGACAAAAAACCCCAAAATGCTTCAAAGCAGATTTGCCTTTTATGGGCTTTCCAATCAGCTTTACGTAGCAGGCATTGTGCTCATAGCTTTGGTTTAGTGTGGGGCTGTTTGCTCTGGTTTTCCCCTTTTGGATTTTATTAGGGGGTTTATTACTGCAAATTCATCTCAGTATTTCCCTAGCCTATAAAAGAAAGACCAAAACACTACACCAGAAGAAAAAAGAGGTCAGCCCACACCAATGGTTGTGTCATTCATTCTCCAGATATAGGGCACGAGCACACCACCCCCAGAAATGTAGGTCAGAGACTCAGCACTGCACATGCTCACAAACCAACCCATCAGGATGTGCCACTTACACTGCTTCATTTTCCTTTCAGAAAATAAAAGGCAGGTAAGGGGCAAGAGCCAGCCTGGGATTTGAATCTGCACAACCAAATCACTTACTGTGCAGCGTTCTGGGGGCAGGGTGTACTTCAGGGAAGGAATTAAGTGTTAAATAATGGGAGCTGGCAATACCCAAAAGGGGTGCTGGTAATGTTGTTGATCAAATGGGATAGGATAGGATAGGATAGGATAGGATAGGATAGGATAGGATAGGATAGGATAGGATAGGATAGGATAGGATAGGATAGGATAGGATAGGATAGGATAGGAGTGGAGTTAGCATCCCTGGAGGTGTTCAAGAGGGGACTGGATGTGGCAATTGAAGCCATGGTTTAGTTGTCAGGAGGTGTTGGGTGATGGGCTGGACTGGATGACCTCTGAGGTCTTTTCCAACCTTATTGATTCTATGATTCTATGAGAATAACACAGCATAGCATAGAATTAACCAGGTTGGAAAAGACCTCAGAGATCATCCAGTCCAACCTAGCACCCAACACCATCTAATCAACTAAACCATGGCACCAAGTGCCTCAGCCAGGCTCTTCCTAAACACCTCCAGGGATGGTGACTCCACCACCTCCCTGGGCAGCACATCCCAATGGCCAATCTCTCTTGCTGGGAAGAACTTCTTCCTAACATCCAGCCTAAACCTCCCCTGGCACAGCTTGAGACTGTGTCCTCTTGTTCTGGTGCTGGTTGGAGGAGAGACTGCACTTTGGAAAACAGTCTGGAGAAGAACTATGAAGCTCAACAACAACAACAACAAAAGCAAAGCAGCTTTGCCCAAACACTGCAGGCAATGAACACGTAGTAAATATTATCTGCATACTGAAAAACGTCTCCATCAGTAAGTCTCACAGGGCTGGAGGAACATGCTTCCTTACCCTCTACTCCTCATTTGTGGGTACTGAGAGCAAAAAATAGGCATTTGTCATCTTCACCCAGGCGAAAGCTCATCTCAGCTCTGCTGTTCCAGTGCCCATGGCAACACACTCAGCGATGCACAGGCAGATTAGTGATTAACCTAGGAAAGCATCGGCTTCCTCTGATGCGTGACGTGTGCTGACAGAGAGAGATGAAAACTCTGTGTCCCAAGAAAATACTACAGAGGATGTAGAGATCTGTTGGCAGCACAAGGAGGACATGGGCCCGATGGAGCGAGTCCAGAGGAGAGCCAGGAGGATGAGCGGGAGGCTGCAGCAGCTCTGCTACGAGCACAGGCTGAGGGAGCTGGGGGTGTTCAGCCTGGAGAAGAGAAGGCTCTGGGGAGACCTAATAGCAGCCTGCCAGTACCTGAAGGGGGCTACAAGAAGGCTGCAGAGGGACTGTTTGCAAAGGCCTGCAGGGACAGGACAAGTGGCAATGGTTTGAGACTAGAGAAGAGCAGTTTAAACTGGACATTAGGAACAAGTTCTGTGCCATGAGGGTGGTGGAACACTGGAACAGGTTGTCCAGCGAGGTATCTCCACTCTTGGAGATATTCAAGGTGAGGCTCTCACAGGGCTCTGGGCAACCTGATCTAGTGGAGGATGTCCCTGCTGACTGCAGGGGGCTGGACTGGATGAGCTTTGGAGGTCCCTTCCAAACCAGCCCATTCTGTGTACACTACTGCACATGCATGCAGACCCAGCACACCCTGCAATTACACAGGGATTCATGCAATTAGGGGTTCATGCAATATGCTTGCTTGGATTAGCCATAGATTCATCTGGGGGGTGGGGATTTTAACTGGCAGTTTACACAGTCCCTTTAATTGTGAGAGCTTGGCTGGAAGTTAATCACAATGAAAAACAATCCACTTTCCTCTCTGTTAGGTATTCTGATCTTACAGACAGAAAGTAGGAGCAGCTTCAGTGACTGAAAAAAGGAACATAATGCTAAAAAAAACCCCAATTACCTTCCCTTCAAATCTAGTAACTGCTGTTCACTAGCACAGGGCCCATAGATTGAGAACTGGCTTTTAAGATTCTTTAGGTGACTACAGCCAGAGTAGAGGATCACTTTCTACCATTTAGTTTTATCTAAAGTGCTCTTCCCTCAACATTTCAGAGGCTACTATCAACTTCACTGGTGTAATTCCAAATGATCTCTGATATTGCTGTTATGAGAACACTGCATCCAACACTGCTGGCTCCATTTTGTTGACTAACATCTACTAGGAAATACTCATGGGAGGAAGGCAGGCAAGAAGGAAGGCTCCAGGCAGGTAGGCAGGCAGGCAGGCAAGAAGGAAGGCAGGCAAGAAGGATCCAGGCAGGCAAGAAGGCAGGCAAGAAGGAAGGCTCCAGGCAGTCAGGCAGGTAGGCAGGCAGGCAAGAAGGAAGGCAGGCAGGCAAGAAGGAAGGCAGGCAGGCAAGAAGGAGGGCAGGCAGGCAAGAAGGAAGGCAGGCAGGCAAGAAGGAAGGCAGGCAGGCAAGAAGGAGGGCAGGCAGGCAAGAAGGAGGGCAGGCAGGCAAGAAGGAGGGCAGGCAGGCAAGAAGGAAGGCAGGCAGGCAAGAAGGAGGGCAGGCAGGCAAGAAGGAAGGCAGGCAGGCAAGAAGGAAGGCAGGCAGGCAAGAAGGAGGGCAGGCAGGCAAGAAGGAAGGCAGGCAGGCAAGAAGGAGGGCAGGCAGGCAAGAAGGAGGGCAGGCAGGCAAGAAGGAAGGCAGGCAGGCAAGAAGGAGGGCAGGCAGGCAAGAAGGAGGGCAGGCAGGCAAGAAGGAGGGCAGGCAGGCAAGAAGGAGGGCAGGCAGTCAGGGACCCAGAGGAATCTGCCATTGTCCATAATGATGCAGAGACAGGCAAGTGGCAGGCCCACACAGAAAGCCACCTCACCAACCACAGAGTTATCAGAATTAGCACCAGCTGAAGTTTTGACTGGCTGCTAGGGGCATTTTGATGTTGCTTTCTTTGAAGAGAAAACTCCTCCCACTCTTCCCCTGGGCCAGGTTGAAGGAAAAGTAGAGTGCACTAACAGTACAAGGAAGATGCCACGAGCTGTGCTTCAGCTAAGAGGGCAAGGAAGCAGCAGCTCACAGGTCACTGCAGTGCCAGCTCACCAGCAGAAGGCTGTGACAATGACATCACATTGTATTTACTCTTACAGGCTACCCTTTCCCCCTCTCCTCCTTCACTGAGCAGACACAAATTGGTGTTTTTATTCCTGTGATAGGAGAAATGAGATTTCCAAATGGAGAGTGGACTCTGATTCAGGAACAGCTTGTGACCAAGCTGAGGTCTCTTAACCCCAGAGATTTATGTAACACAAGAGAGGAAAATCTAACAACAGGCTTGAGATGCATTCAGTGCTGAAACCTCTGGCATGTCATATGCAGAGCAGGTTGTCCTTTGCACACCTGATCACATGCTGTGAAAGCTGAAGAACGCAGCATCCAAACTGCATAAAGCTCTGGAGAGGCTGTCCTGCAACTCAGAAGCCAAGATTCTTTCTACCTGTTGTTTCAGCAAACCAAGGCACAGAATTTCAGCATGGATGAAACCCAGCTTTGGATGGAACAATCATAGAGCTGTTTTGGTTGGAAGAGACCTTTGAGACCAGGTTCAACCACTAACTTGGCCCCGACGAGTCCATCACTAAACCATGTCCCTAAGTGCCACGTCTGCACATCCATTCAATACCTGCACCGCTCCCTGAGCAGCCTGTTCCAGGGCTTCACAACCTTTCTGGGGAAGAAATTTTTCCTAGTGTTCAACTTAAAACTCCCCTGGTGCAACTTGAGGCCATTTCCTTTTGTCCTATGACTCATTACTTGGGAGAAGAGACTGCCCCCCGCCTTGCTACATCCTCCTCTCAGGTAGTTGTAGAGTGAGGTGGTCTCCCTTGAGCCTCCTTTTCCTCCTGCTTAAACATCCCCAGTTCTCTCAGCTGCCCCTCTTGTGACTTAAGACCCTTCACCAGCTCTGTTGCTCTACTTTGGACACACTCCAGCACCTCAATGTCCTTCTTGTAGTGAGAGGCCCCAAACTAAACCCAGTATCTGAGATGCAGCCTCACCAGTGCTGAGCACAAGGGGCAACCACTCCCCTGGTGCTGCTTTATTGCTCTATTCGTGATACAGCCCAGGATGCTGGTGGCCTTTGTGGCCACCTGAGCACACTGCTGGCTCATATTCAGCCATCTGTTGGTCAACACCCCCAGATCTTTGTCTGCTGGGCAGGTTTCCAACCTCTCCTCCCCAAGGCCACAGCGTAGCATGAGGGCTGTTACACAGCGCTGCATGCAACTGCTGCTACAGGACACCATGCCCTGTGCTCAGCACTGGTTAGGCCACACCTTGAGTCCTGTGTCCAGTTCTGGGACCCTCAATTTAAGAAGGACATTGAGACTCTTGAATGTGTCCAGAGAAGGGCAACAAAGTTGGGGAGGGGTCTGGAGCACAGCCCTGGGAGGAGAGGCTGAGGGAGCTGGGCTTGCTTAGCCTGCAGAAGAGGAGGCTCAGGGGAGACCTTCTTGCTCTCTCCAACTCCCTGAAGGGAGGTTGTAGCCAGGTGGGGGTTGGTCTCTTCTCCCAGGCACCCAGCACCAGAACAAGAGGACACAGTCTCAAGCTGTGCCAGGGGAGGTTTAGGCTGGATGCTAGGAAAAAAGGCTTGGATGTGGCACTTGGATCCATGGCTGAGTTGTCAGGAGGTGTTGGGTGACAGGTTGGACTTGATGATCTCTGAGGTCTTTTCCAACCTTGTTGATTCTATGATTGTGTAACTCAAAAGGTTCCTCTTGACCAACTTCTCAGGCTCTGCTACACAGGAATTGTCTGGTTTGTGTAGTGATTACCTTGAAGAACGGCTAAAGCAATGCAATTGTCTAAAAAGAATGAAAGACGAAGGTATCTGCATGATTCTTTCCACAGCCCTGGGGGGGTTTCATAGAATCAACAAGGTTGGAAAAGACCTCAGAGATCATCCAGTCCAACCTATCACCCAACACCTCATGACTAACTAAACCATGGCTCCAAGTGCCACATCCAATCCCTTTGTTCTTCTCCCTTCAAGGATTCTCAGTCTCTCTTGGGAAAAATCCTTTCTCATTTGGCAACTCTTTTCTTTTCCCCCCTGAAAATTGTGGCTGGAATTGTGTCATGTTTGAATTTTCTGTAAGCACATAACTCTTGATTTATACTGCCCACTGACTGAATGTGATTGTCTCAAACTCAGGCAGAAAGAGGACAAATGAACTGATCTAGGCCTCCATCCAGGCAAGCACTTAAAGGTGTCATTAACTGGAAGCACCAGGAGGAACTCTGCTGAAACATCCCTGGCCAGCTCTCTGGCAAGGTTCACAGGAAGTTCAGGAGCCCTGAAATCCAGCTCCCACCATCCAAAAGCCCACAGAATGAACAAATACATTAAGCAAACCCAAAGAAGCCTGGTCTCTTCACCCAGGTAATTAATGATAGAAGCAGAGGGAATTCTTTTCAGGGCAGGAGTGGTCAGGCATTGCAATCAGCTGCCCAGGGAGGCCGGTGAGTCACCAAGCCTGGATGTGGTTTGGATGTGGTGCTTGGGGCTATGGTTTAAGGATGAACCTTGTAGAGTAGGGTTCTGGGCTGGACCTGGTGATCCTGAGGGTTCTTTTCCAACCTGAATGTTTCTGTGATTCTGTGACAACCCCAACAAACCAACCCAAACCAACCCCCAATGGAACCATCCATTCTCAACTACTCCAGCCACCTACTTCTTAATTATTATTTTGCCATTTCAGTTATGGAAGCTCACTGCAAAACCAAACCAACCCAAAACTAAGCAAATCCCACTTAAAAATTAATCCCAATGCCACCACACAAGACAAAATGACCACCAAAAGCTGCACCCAGGAAAGCTGGGCGAGACCCCTAATGCAGACGCAGCTACAACAACAGAGGAACTGGCTGGGTGATTGTTTAGCTACACAGAAATGACACAGGTCTTGCTGAACCTCATGAGGTTGTCATGGACCCACCTCTCCAGCCTGCCAAGGTCCCTCTGGATGGCCTCCTTCCCTCAAGCCTGTCTGCTGAAAGGTCCTGCAGCTGGGTCAGGGCAATCCCAAGCACCAATATAGGCTGGGCAGGGACTGGCTTGAGAGCAGCCCTGAAGAAAAGGACCTGGGGGTGCTGGGGGATGAGAAGCTCAACAGGAGCCAGCAGTGAGCACTTGCAGCCCAGAGAGCCAACCAGAGCCTGGGCTGCAGCAAGAGAAGCAGAGCCAGCAGGGCCAGGGAGGGGATTCTCCCCACTGCTCCACTCTGGTGAGACCCCACCTGGAGCTCTGTGTCCAGTTCTGGAGCCTCTATTCCAGGAAGGATCTGGAGGGGCTGGAAGGTGTCCAGAGAAGGGCCACGAGGATGAGCAGAGGGCTGGAGCTGCTCTGCTATGAGGACAGACTGAGGGAGTTGGGGCTGTTCAGTCTGGAGAGGAGAAGGCTCTGGAGGAGACCTAATTGTGGCCTTCCAGGATGTGAAGGGGGCTCCAAGAAAGCTGGGGAGGGACTTTTGAGGGTGTCAGGGAGTGATAGGACTGGGGGATGGAGCAAAACTAGAAATGGGGAGATTGAGATTGGATGTTAGGAAGAAGTTGTTCCCCATGAGGGTGGTGAGAGACTGGCACAGGTTGCCCAGGGAGGTGGTGGCAGCCTCATGCCTGGAGGTGTTTGCAGCCAGGCTGGATGTGGCTGTGAGCAACCTGCTGTGGTGTGAGGTGTCCCTGCCCATGGCAGGGGGCTTGGAACTGGCTGACCCTTGAGGTCCCTTCCAACCCTGACACTTCTGTGATTCTGTAACCAAAAACCCTGCAGGAAAATGCCTGCCCATGGCACAGCACTCTGCCTGCCCCAGGAGACAGGCAGTCCTGCTGCTGAGGAGCCCATGGAGTGAACGTGCACCACAGGCAAACATTTGCACAGAACTGAGATGCTGAAGCCTAGTTAAGCTGTTTCCTTTCAAAAGCAATTCCAGAAATTCTGCCTGTAAATCAACATTTTTGTTAATGAGCTGGTGGTGGTTGCACTGCCTGCCTCAGCTGTGTACAAATCATAGTCCTGAGATTTAGACTGCCCTCCAATGGCTCATGTAAGCCACGAATCTGACCATGGCCCCTTTAAGTGTCTGCCTGCTTGGCTGGCATTTACTTATAAGTCATCTCCAGCTGGTAGGGATTTTTGGCAGAGCTTCCATCTGCATGTAAGGCCTCCCAAAAGACAGCACTGGGTTCTGTTCCTCACGTCTAACCTCTGCCTGTTACTACTCATGACGCACAGAGTCCGTTGGTTCCTCCTCAGCATTCCTTGGACTTCAGGCCCCCCAGGTCTCCTGGATTTCACACAATCAGCCAGGTTGGAAGAGACCTCCAAGATCGTCAAATCCAACTGATCACCCAACCCTATCTAATCAACCAGACCATGGCACTAAGTGCCTCATCCAGGCTCTTCCTAAACACCTCCAGAGACACCGACCCCACCCCCTCCCTGGGCAGCACATTCCAAAGGCAATCTCTCTTTCTGGGAAGAACTTCTTTCTGAGATCCAGCCTAAACCTCCCCTGGCACAGCTTGAGACTGTGTCCTCTTGTTCTGGTGCTGGTTGCCTGGGAGAAGAGACCAACCCCCACCTGGCTGTGACCTCCTTAAGGTCTCCCCTGAGCCTCCTCTTCTCCAGGCTAAATACCCCCAGCTCCCTCAGCCTCTCCTCAGAGGGCTGTGCTCCAGACCCCTCCCCAGTTCTTTAAGTGACCTCTGCCTGCTACTACTCATGATGCACAGAGTCTTTATTTTTATCTCCTAAGCATTTCTTGTCCTGTAAGTCCCCCATGGTCTCCTGGGCTTCTCTAAACCAGTCCTGTAAGTAATCTCTGCCTGTTACTACTCATGATGCATGGAGTCTTTATTGTTTCCTCCTAAGCATTCCTTGTCCTTCAAGCCCCCCACGGTCTCCTGGCCTTCTCTAAACCAGTCTCGTAAACGGTCTTAAATTACCTGGTACAGACTAGGCACGAGAGACGGGCTCTTGCTGGCTGTGGCCCTGTGGAACACATACCCACAGCACTCTGTCTCCTTACTCTCTGCACTTGTCCATGTCTTTCCTTGCTTTGGCAGCCTTTCCTTCCAAATCGTTTCTTTTGGGCTCTTCACCTCTGCTTGCCAAAGGGGAAGGGTGAGGCGGGCAGGCAGCTCTCAGCAGGAGCAGGAGCAGCCCCGGGAAGGAGGAGAGCGGCAAAGCTGACGGCTGTGCTCTGCTGCACGGCGCGCAGCGGTAAGTCGACCCCCGGCAGCCCTGCTGCCGGCCGCGTTGCTCCCGGAGCAGACAGCTTATTTATAGAAGCTTGTTTGCACAAAGCCAATATTTACCTGTTGGCCCTGTCAAAACCTGCAAGCCAGCTTCGCTGGGGCCCTGCTGCTTTTCCTGGCAAGAGTGGAATTTTCCAACAGGAAACGCTGTGATGTTCTGCCCCTTCCCCATTCCCTTCCTGCAAAGGTTGCAGCAGCAATGCGTCTGCTTTCCACGGGGCCCTGGGGATCTCCCAGAATGCTGGGAAGCTAAAGGGATCTCAAACCTAAAGAGCCCCTTTCTATCTGTCATGTTCCAGCAGCAGCATGACATTCACCTGCCAAGGCCAAGCTGAGATTTGATGTTACCAGAGACCCCAATCATCCCCACTCCCCAAACCAACAAAAAGGTTTCCCTTCTGAAAACGTGGCTGCTGCCGGGACTGCTGTAACCACTGCCACAATCCTGTCCCTTCTGACTGCTGGGGGGTTGGACCAGATAACCTTGAAAGGTCCCTTCCAGCACAAACTGTGCTACGATTCTGTGACTTTCAAGCAGAGGAGTTTTAACATGAAATTTTGGTCTATTTGCCTTCAAAAGTGACCCAAATTCTGCAGCTAAGTCCCAAGAATGAAATGCAAGCGTGATCTCAAGCCTGGCTCCTTGCAGGCTGATCCTTGTATCACCAAACTACAGGCATGCCTGAAGGAGATGAGAAGGAGGAAATCCCCTCTGCTTTCTGTCCCACTTTGTTCAGGTCAGAAGCTGGACTGCACTGCCAGGATAGCATGAGGCAATGGGTCTGGCTTTTCAGCACCTCTGGTAGCTCCTCTAAGGCTGTCACTTCCTAGGGCTGTTCCCACAGAGCATTCTATGGTCAGTGTTCTGAAAACAACAGTTCTTCTGGCGGTGAGGTTGATGTCCCTGGAGGTGATCGAGGAAAGCCTGGATGAGGCACTTGGTGCCATGGCTCAGCTGATTCGATAGGGTTGGGTGATTGGTTGGACTGGATGATCTTGGAGGTCTCTTCCAGCCTGGTAGATTCTGTGATTCTGTAATCAAAGTCCCGCTGAAGATGGGAATCCAACTCAGCATCATAAATCTCCACTGCTTTCCCTTTCGATTAATGCAGGAGGACAACTGTTGCTGCAAATCACCGAGAGGCTCCGCGTTCAGATCGAGGTCCTGAGAGCACCCTGGGCTCAACTCCAAGCGAGCTCCTCGTGGGTGAGTGCTCTGCCACACCAACCTGCACAGCCTGCAAGCTCCCAGCACAGGGCTGGAGAAAGCAGGGCAGAGCTTCAAGCGGGAGCAGCAGAGGCATTTTTCAATAAGTGGTTTAAAGAACAAGGATTAAATTATTCTGACAGATGAGTAATGCAGTCTGTGATCAGTACAGCAAATACCAATAGAAGGAGGACATGGCTTAAATACACACCACTCTGGGAGCCTTCTGAATGATGAGGGGAGCAGGTGAATATAAGGATGCTAAAGAGCAGCAGAGAGTCTTTCAAATTTGCCTTTTTTTCCCCTCCCCTCCTTGTTTTAATATTAATTATTGAGCTGAAGGTCTTAAACAGCTTCCCAGCCCTTGGCTAGGGAACAGAGTAAAGCCAGAAAATGGAACAAGGGAAATGGCTCACTCTTGCTTTCTCCACTGAGACTCACCAATAAAAAGGATCCTCTTTAGATAATGTGGTTTCAGATGGTTTTTGAATATTATTCAAAGAGCATGTCAAAGCCACAACAAAGTCATTCCTCCTCTTAGATAAGATCTACAAATTGCCCTCCCCCTCTCCTCCTCCCCAGGGTAAGTATCAGAGGGCCTGTAGGAAAATGATTTGTTAGACAAATGGAGCTACAGATGTGGCTTTCATCTGGTGTGCGAAGCAGGGATGTCACAGGCAAGGCAGGGACACTCAGCTGTGCAAAGCAACACTTTCAACACAGGGATTCCTCCAAAACAAAAGGCTTCTAAGGCTGCTGCTGCTGCTGCTTGTTGGGGTTTTCTTGATCAATTTCTGCACTAGGAGTCCATCTTTGCTCTTTGCAACTGACAACCAGGATTCATCTATGTGGTGATAAAGGCTCTTGACATATGTACACTTTATCCACTGCATAATTCTCCTTTCCCTTAACACACACACACACGCATCCAGAGCATACTGTGCGAACTCTAGAGCTCAAAGGCTGCTTTGCACTCAGATGAGAAAACACAAGTTGAGTTTAAGTGCTAGACTGGAGTTTGAGGCGTTCACAGATACCCAGAAATCCTGCTTAAGTGCAGGCAGCACAGTATTACTCATTTGCACTGCTTCAATGCAGGTGAATTCAGCAAGGCCCATAGGTTGGGAGCTATCTGAAGGTTCCTTTCTCACTTAAAATGTAAAAAGCCCCCGCAAAAATCCAACCCAAAACCAACGGAGGGAAGGTCATTCCTCTTATTTAGGCACCGTGCTAATCTTCAGGTTGCACAGATCTAACCTGCTGACTGCCACACGTGCCTTTGTATGACCCTGCACACACCACTGGAACCTTCCACGCATCCATTCTTCTTTCATCTTACCAGCACTGAAGACTGGCAGCTACTACACGTAAGAGAGGAGACAGAAGCAGCTAATGCTACAGGTGACAGAATCATAGACTGGTCTGAGTTGGAAGGGACCTCTGAAGGTCATCCAGCCCAACCCCCTCTGCAGTCAGCAGGGACATCCTGCACTAGGTCAGGTTGCCCAGAGCCCTGCTGAACCTCACCTTGAATATCCCCAGGGAAAGGGCCCCAACCACCTCCCTGGGCAACCTGTTCCAGTGTTCCACTACCCTCATGGTGCAGAACTTGTTCCTAACACCCACTCTAAATCTCCTCTTCTCTAATTTCAAACCATTGCCCCTTGTCCTGTCCCTGCAGGCCTTTACAAAGAGTCTCTCTCCATCCTTCTCGTAGCCCCCTTCAGATACTGGAAGGCCACTATTAGGTCTCCCCATAGTCTTCTCTTTCTGCAGGCTGAACCAGCTCCCTCAGCCTGTTCTCATATCAGAGGTGCCCCAACCCCTGATCATTTTTGTGGCCCTCCTCTGGAGCTGCTCCATCAGGTCCTCGTCCTTCCTAGTGTCTCTTGTGCTCACTGATGAGCCTTGCTCACGCTCAGGTTTTAAACCAATGTCATTTCAGGCTAGGAGAACAAGATCCAAGAGGCAATTGGAAATGTTGGGTACTTTTGCTTTCCCCTGCATTGCCTAGGAACTCCATGTAAGACATGTGCTTTTCAGAGGAGACTACTTAATTTAGGAAATGAAATCCTGAGATAAACAGTTCCCTTGATCCATACCATGGCACATTACACAGGCCTCTTAGTCCCCCATGTGCATCTAGATGGCTTAAAGGGCACTGGGAAATGTGTCCTGAAGAGTGCAAGAAGACAAATGGAATAGAAGTTTAATGGTCCTCTCTGCTCTAATGTCTACTGCTGAGTCTCAGGGATGGGACCTGGATGACCTCAGTGATCCTTTTCAGCTCAGCATTTATTAATCTTTTCCTTTCTTGTGCCTGACTTAAAAGAAGAAAAAGGGGAAAAGCTGATTGCAGCCTTCAGCATAGTTATGTGATTAGGGTAATGAGGAAGAGACCATTTCACAAACCAGTTCACAGATTCTTTCTTTCTTTCTTTCAGATTTCAGAGTGCAGCTGGTTTCACCCTCCCAGCTGGCAAAGAGGGCACTCTTCACCAGAAGCACTCTGCTTAATCTGGGGACTTCTCAATCATGCACAGCTGAAGTGTGGCATGATTATAGGCCTTGGTCAAGTGTAGCAATACAAGATGATTTATATTAATCAGCATTCTCAACTCAAAACAAATCCAACACAGCTACAGGCCTTGAAAAAAGGCTTTCTTAGTCCACCAACCACTCTTGGTCCGATGGTACCAATTGAATCATAGAATCATGGACTGGGCTGGGTGGCAAGACACCTCCAAAGCTCATCCAGTCCAACCCCCTCTGCAGTCAACAGGGACATCCTCAACTAGATCAGGTTTCCCAGAGCCCTGTTGAGCATCACAGGGAATGGGGCATCAACCACCTCCCTGGGCAACCTGTTCCAGTGTTCCACTACCCTCATGGTAAAGAACTTGCTCCTAACATCCAATCTAAATCTGCTCTTTGGCTCCAGCACCTCAATGTCTGGTTTTTTTGTCATGAGGGGCCAAAATTGAGCATGTAGTTGAGATGCAGTCTCAGTGGTGCTGAGGACTATGTTTCAGCCTATCTACTCTAGATCAAAATTCCATGGTTGAACACCTTGCTTTCACTTCCAGGAAACAAGACTCTGCCTTAGTGGACAAATACAAGCAACACTTACAGCTCCAGAATCACAAGCATCAGCCTGAAGGAATCCAAACTGTGCCTCACATCACTTCTAGCAGAATGGCTCCAGAATCACAAGCATCAGCCTGAAGGAATCCAAATCACATCAGTTCTGTCAGAACATGGGCCCTTTTGCTCACAAACATGATCAGGGCCATTACGCTCCCCTCATTAGGAGTGTTTTCCACCATGTCTCTTCATAGGCCTGGGTAGGCTGAGAGTGAGGCTAGGCACTGGAACCTCCTTTATTGTGAGCAAGAGAGTGGATAAGCCTGGGGAATGGAGAAGGGGCTTTTAATTAATCCAACATCAACAACACTGCCTGAAAACACAGTGGAGAACAGAGGCTCAGCCTTCTGTAGGTCAAAGCCAAGGGCTGCATTCACACCTCGGGGCAACTTCATTATCCTCAGCAGAGCTGCACAAGGGATTAATTTAACCCTCAGAAAAGGGTCAAGAGAAAGTGGGAGAGGAACAGAACAAACCATTAAGAAGAGCTGTAAGGATACATGATCATGGGGCTTAGTTCAAATTCCTCCTTCCAGCTGCTGTTCTAAGTGCAAGTGTTGCATAAAGTAAATGCTACCATTTCTCTTCTGCTCCTCCTGCTGCTCTCGGAGCCCTTTCTTCTTTTATACATTCTCAAATTACTTTTAATTTAAACACTTTATATTCTCAAACCCTGTAAGACCTGGTGAAGGCACTCTCAAGGCTCGTCCACCTATTTGAATTTTTGCTTCTAAACTCCTTAATCTTAGGAATTAATTATAAAATCACAGAATTGTCAGGGCTGGAAGGGACCTCAAGGCTCAGCCAGTTCCAACCCCCTGCCATGGGCAGGGACACCTCACACTGCAGCAGGTTGCTCACAGCCACATCCAGCCTGGCTGCAAAAACCTCCAGGGATGAGGCTTCCCCCACCTCCCTGGGCAGCCTGTGCCAGTTTCTCACCACCCTCCTGGGGAACCTCCCTTCAGGTTGAGAGCAATAAGGTCTCCCCTGAGCCTCCTCTTCTCCAGGCTAAGCAACCCCAGCTCCCTCAGCCCCTCCTCACAGGGCTGTGCTCCAGACCCCTCCCCAGCCTCGTTGCCCTTCTCTGGACACACTGAAGTCCAGAATCATCTGGTCCAACCTTTCTTGGGATAAGCACAATCATCATTTCTCCCCAAACCTCTCTACTTCCGTCTGTAGGGATGCTGTTTCCTTCTGAAGGGGTTGGGAAAAGCCAGTGAAGGATGCAGCCAAAGGGCTGTCCAGCTCTAATCTCCCAGCGAGGCACTGCAGGGGGTTGGCTGCTACTTGTTTACCCTGTGGCAAGGCAAACCTCACTAAAGCAAAGCACTCAGTGGAAACAGTGAACTGCCAGAGCTGTGAGCAGAGCAAAGCTGTACAGGAAAAGCTCTTTTTCACGCTTCTAACTGAAGTTTGCCCAGAGGTGGGATTTCTAACCAAGGATGGATTTCATCACTGCCACTTTAAGGCCACCCTCAAAAGACCCAAAGAAAAGAATGACATGTAAGCATCAGACTGAACCCAACTGCTAGACTGGTCAAATGCATTTCAAAGGAAATCCACCAACGTTTGACTGACTGCTAGGATAAGCCACTTGCTATTTAAAGAGCAGAAAGTCCAGGGTGGCTCCTGATACGACCAGCACAACTGCCTGCAGAGGGTCTGGATTAACATGGATAGAAATCAGTGGCTAAGGATGCTGAGTTACCACAGGATTAAGAACAGAGTAGACGCAGAATCTCTCTGAAGCAATCCAATGCTGCTGTTTAACACACACAGTTTAACCTTCCTCTGTACCAAACCTGAAAACAGCTGTAAAATAGTACAAATCTGCTTCTTTCCTTCCCTTTCAAACTCACACCTTTTCACAGGCAAAATACTTCAGCAATCAAGTCCTCCTCAAGACTTACAGCAGCAGGGAAATAACTTGGCTGGTAGGCAATATCTTTAGGCTACTGTACAGCCTTGTCCTACTTAGAACATTGTCAGTGTGGTATACATATTAATTTAGCTGTGGTTTTTAAAAGATGCCTCTTAAGTCTACCTAGGATCCCAGGAAAAATTAAGAATGACCTGGTAAGAGACTGAGATCTGCATGTGCTGCAGAAACTGCCATCCCCAGGGATGTGGAGAGGTCTGGAGCACAGCCCTGTGAGGAGAGGCTGATGGAGCTGGGGTTGCTTAGCCTGCAGAAGAGGAGGCTCAGGGGAGACCTTCTTGCTTCTCTACACCTCCCTGAAGGGAGGTTGCAGCCAGGTGGGGGTTGGTCTCTTCTCCCAGGCAATCAGCACCAGAACAAGAGGACACAGTCTCAAGCTGTGCCAGGGGAAGTTTAGGCCGAAGGTGAGGAGAAAGTTCTTCCCAGCAAGAGAGATTGGCCATTGGAATGTGCTGCCCAGGGAGGTGGTGGAGTCACCATCCCTGGAGGTGTTCAAAAAAGGATTGGATGTGGTACTTGGAGCCATGCTTTAGTTGTCCTGAGGTGTTAGGTGATGGGTTGGACTTGATGATCATTCTATGTTTGGATAGCAGTTGCATACTGGAGTATAGAATCATGGAACCAACAAGGATGGAAAAGACCTCAGAGATCATCAAGTCCAACCTATTACCTAGTACCTAACCTAATAAGGCTCCCTCAGCCTCTCCTCCCAGGGCTGTGCTCCAGACCCCTCCCCAGCTTTCTTGCCCTTCTCTGGACACCTTCCAGCAGCTCAACATCTTTCCTAAACTGAGGACCCCAGAACTGGACACAGGACTCAAGGTGTGGCCTAACCAGTGCTGAGCACAGGGCAGAATGACCTCCCTGCTCCTGCTGGCCACACTGTTCCTGATGCAGGCCAGGATGCCGTTGGTCTTCGTGGCAAGAGAGCAATGGCAAGAGAGTGATCCCCTGAAATCCCTACAACAGCTCATGTACCTAGCTGTGCTTAGCACAACAGAGAACTACACAACTGATTATCAAGCAACCTGTCTGATAAATGCACTTGGGTTAATGATCTCTTCTCATTCTCATACACACAGAGAGAGCTGAAGAAAAGAAAAGCACAAACCACCAACAACAACCAAAAAAAGCCACCAAAAACAATCCAGAAAACTAAGCTGTAAAAGCTGTAACTAAGACATTACTTTCCTCCATGCTTACAGTAACATAGCAGCCTCCTTTCTAGCCACTATATCAAGACTCCTGCCAGTCCACTGCTGAGTTAAAATAGATGTAAACACGTTGCAGCCAGGATGAGAGAGCCAAGCATTCACAGCAGGGCTTGATTATCAACCTGTCATGATCTGAACCACACAAGTCTACTTCTGCTGAGTCAATGTGCTTTCAAAAATAGCAGATCCTTTTTACTTCCACAAGCACGTTCCCTGTGTCTTGGAGGCCGTTTAGGGTTAGCGTGAGCTATTTTTAGGCATCAATGAAAAGGAGGAAGCCCTCAGTCTGCTCTCTTACTGCTCACTGCAGGTAAGAGGAGCTTGCAAAGGCTTTCAGCAAAATCTCTGCCATCTCTTGACAAAACTGGAATTATCACCAGGGGACAATTGCACAGCAGAGAGATGAAATCAGTGCTGTGGGAATGATGAAACTGTTTGATTGACTGTGCTGCTGGCCTGCAGCAGCCAACTTGGCTGCAAGTCCTTCTTGCTTTTTCTTCCTTTCTCCTTGCATCCAAGAGCAAAGCAAGCAACAAGCTGTTATCCCTGGTGGAACAAACTCCTTTTTTATCTATCAGTCACCAAAATTGCTGCCTGGTCTGTGTCTGACTCACACAGAGCTCTTGGACACCTCGGTTGCTTTTGCAGGAGGTGCCTCTTGACTCACTTCAGGGTACAATCTGACCACTTCATATGCAAGACTGAAATCAGCCTGAAACTGGTGGGATTTTCAGCACTTGTTTCAACACAGCCAAGGATTCACCTCCTGACCTTCTGGTGTTCTTTTTAAGCAGCTCCTGAATTTGCAGCCTAAGCACTATGATCCTACAAGCAAGGAATACTGCTGAGGCGACTGCAATTGCAAAGTACTAAACCCCCCCCCATGACCTCCTGCAACCACCTTTCATGGGTATTCTGTGACAGTGGCCACAGGTGGGTGCTCCAAATGGGCTGTGGTATCAGAGATCTACATCCAACTCATTAGGTTACACAGTTTGCCAGCACTAATGATGCAGAGGCAATGATGAGGACACCAGACCAAAGCCATGATCTGAAAGGATCTGGATTCAGGCCCAGGTGTCTGCCTGTGCAGGAGACCATGATGAAATGTGCAGATTTCTCCACAGTCAGAAGAACTACACACTGTGGTCACTATCAGCACCTGCAGCAACCCCTGGGATTTTGGTGCAATGAAACCTTTCCTGGCCAAGCTATCAGCCCCTGGCTTGGACAGCAGCACACTGCGTTGGGTTAGGAACTGGCTGGAGGGCCGAGCCCAGAGAGTGGTGGTGAATGGCGCCACATCCAGCTGGCGGCCTGTCACTAGTGGTGTGCCCCAGGGATCAGTGCTGGGCCCCATGCTCTTCAACATCTTTATTGATGATCTGGATGAGGGCATCGAGTCCATCATCAGTAAATTTGCGGACGACACCAAGCTGGGGGCAGGAGTTGATCTGCTGGAGGGCAGAGAGGCTTTGCAGAGAGACCTCGACAGGCTGGACAGATGGGCAGAGGCCAAGGGCAGGAGACTGAACACATCCAAGTGCCGGGTTCTGCACATTTGCCACAGCAACCCCAGGCAGTGCTACAGGCTGGGGTCAGAGTGGCTGGAGAGCGGCCAGGCAGAGGGACCTGGGGGTGCTGGTTGATGGGAGGCTGAACATGAGCCTGCAGTGTGCCCAGGCAGCCAAGAGGGCCAATGGCCTGCATCAGGAACAGTGTGGCCAGCAGGAGCAGGGAGGTCATTCTGCCCCTGTACACTGCACTGGTTAGGCCCCACCTTGAGTCTTGTGTCCAGTTCTGGGGTCCTCAGTTTAGGAAGGATGTTGTCTGGCTGGAGCGTGTCCAGAGAAGGGCAACAAAGTTGGTGAGGGGTTTGGAGCACGAGCCCTATGAGGAGAGGCTGAGGGAGCTGGGGTTGCTTAGCCTGCAGAAGAGGAGGCTCAGGGGAGACCTTATTGCTCTCTACAACTACCTGAAGGGAGGTTGTAGACAGGCAGAGGTTGGTCTCTTCTCTCAGGCACCCAGCAACAGAACAAGAGGACACAGTCTCAAGCTGTGCCAGGGGAGGTTTAGGCTGGAGGTTAGGAGGAAGTTCTACACAGAGAGAGTGATTGCCCATTGGAATGGGTTGCCCGGGAGGTGGTGGAGTCACCACCACTGGAGGTGTTCAGGAGGAGACTTGATGGGGTGCTTGGTTGCATGGCTTAATTGATTAGGTGGTGTTGGATGATGGGTTGGACACGATGATCTTGAATGTCTCTTCCAACCTGGTTTATGCTATTCTATTTTATTCTTTAGATCATAGCTCTGGCAAACTTTGGAACAAGCAGCGACTGAGCTTTGAGTTTAGGCTCAAAATCATACACAGTCAGGGGTGGGGCTTTCCTACCCTTTTCATATTACCCATCTGTCTTGTAGCTCTTTGAAAAAAAAAACCCCACCAGAAGCCGGCATTCAATGACCAATAGCCACTAGCAGTCAACAGAAAATGACCATTTCCTTCTTGGTTGAAACCTGAAGGCAAAGTGCTTTATGACCTGGGAGTTCTTGGACACACATGCACCAACTGGTTGCCTTCTTACATCAAAGGTAAATGCTAATGTTCTGATCTGTGTGTTTGAAACACTTGATATTTACTCCACCAAGGAGATTCTTGGTTAGAAATTGCTATATTATATCATATTAGGTTGGAAGAGACCTCAGAGATCATCTACTCCAATCTCCCAGCCATGGGCAGGGACACCTCTCAATAAGACTCAGCTGCTCAAGACCTCATTCAGCCTGTCCTTCAACACCGACAAACAGGAGGCAGCCACAGCCTCCCTGGGCAGCCTGTTCCAGAGTCTCACCACCCTCCTACTGAAGAAATTCTTGCCAAGGTCCAGTCTAACCCTGCTCTGCCTCAGCTTCAAACCATTCCCTCTTGTCCTGTTGCTAGACACCCTCATGAAAAGTCCCTCTGCAGTCTTCCTGTAGAATCCCTTCAGGTATTGGAATGCAGCTGTAATTATATCTTAAATGTGCAATGAAATCCAAAGCCTTTCAATGCACTGGGCTGGAATCTTTAGCAGTAAGAAGTGTGACTGGGATTGGTGCAAAGTGCAGTCTGGAGGCCCATGACTTTGCAATGATGGCAGTCTTGCACACTAAGGTGGGCCGATAGGTAATTTCATGCATGAACAAGCAGAAGTTACTTTGAGATTCATGTGCACCATCTCTGTCCCATTAGAAACGAGCATAATTCCACCTGCATTTGAAAGTGGGGCTTTAGACATCCTGAGCATAACCCCAAAACATTGTGCTCTTGCTCGAGATAGGCTGATGATTTGAACAGGGGATTTTAAAAGGTAAGCTGGGAGGTGAGAACAAAGGAATTTATTTCTCAACGGCCTTTCTTCTCCTCTATCAAATATTTAACTGGCTTATAATAGCATTAAGGCAGAAACCCTCAAGAGCAGCTGTTAACATATAAATACAACTTCTCACTGCAGCACGCAGTTACAAAGCACCAGAGGCAGATATCTAACTCAAGCCCTTGCCTATTTTCTCTGTGCACCAAAGCAGCTAGTGGTGGAAGAGTGAGAGATGTCACGAGCATCACGTACCTCTTTGCAGCTGTAGCTGTTTCAAAGCATGGCTCTGACAGCCTGAACGGGCAGTAGAGAGTCTCACATCAGCCTCCCCTAAAGCTGAGGGGAGCTTCTGTCGGCCAAATGGCTTCATTCCACTTTACAAAAGGTGACTATGGGAAGTGGGGAGGAGAACATCCCTCCCGAAGGCAGGAGGAGAGTCAAAAGAGAAGACTGTTTGATCTGTGGTCTTCCCCTGTGGCTAATGCCAAAGGTCCCTTTTAACCTCTTGTGTTGAGTGCGGGGACCATGAATTAGTTTTCTTGCAGATCAAGGCTCTCCCAGCCACAACACTCCTCAGCATCTCGCTGAATTACCAGCTGCAGAGGTGATAATCTTATGCTGGTGACAAAAGTCAGGAGGTGCTTCCCTTGAAGGGGGTGCAGGGAAGTAGCTCCAGCAGGCTCCGGCTAGCTAAAGCCAAGGGCTCTGCTGTGGCTTGTGATGAAGGCTGGGGTGCAAGGCAGTGAAACTGCACACCTCGACTCCACTGTGCCAGCCGTGGCAGTCCCTCAGGAAGTATTCACAGATAAAGCTGTGCCTTGATAGACTAGACTAGACTAGACTAGACTAGACTAGAATTAACCAGGTTGGAAAAGATCTTTGAGATCACCCAGTCCAACCTATCACCCAACACCATCTCATCAACTCAAACATGGCACCAAGTGCCTCAGCCAGGCTCTTCTTAAACACCTCCAGGGATGGTGACTCCACCACCTCCCTGGGCAGCACATCCCGATGGCCAATCTCTCTTGCTGGGAAGAATTTCTTCCTCACCCCAGCCTAAACTTCCCCTGGCACAGCTTGAGACTGTGTCCTCTTGTTCTGGTGCTGGTTGCCTGAGAGAAGAGACCAACCCCTGCCTGGCTACAACCTCCCTTCAGGGAGTTGTAGAGAGCAAGAAGGTCTCCCCTGAGCCTCCTCTTCTGCAGGCTAAGCAACCCCAGCTCCCTCAGCCTCTCCTCCCAGGGCTGTGCTCCAGACCCCTCCCCAGCTTTCTTGCCCTTCTCTGGACACCTTCCAGCATCTCAACATCTTTCCCAAACTGAGGGGCCCAGAACTGAACACAGGACTCAAGGTGTGGCCTAACCAGTGCTGAGCACAGGGCACAATGACTTCCCTGCTCCTGCTGGCCACACTATCCCTGATGCAGGCCAGGATGCCATTGGCCTTCTTGGCCCCCTGGGCACACTGCTGGCTCATGTTCAGCCTACTGTCAACCAGTACTCCCAGTACTCCTCTCTGCCTGGCTGCTCTCCAGCCACTCTGAGCCCAGCCTGTAGCACTGCCTGGGGTTGTTGTGGCCAATGTGCAGAACCTGGCACTTAGGTGTGTTAAGTCCAAAGGCAGCACCCAGTAACAGCAGCTTCTGCAGCGGCTGCCCTTAGGCTGCAGGCAGAAAGCCCCAGCTTCGAGTTAGAGCCTTATGAAGTTCCCCAGCAACGCAGTGCCAGGGCTGCAGTTGTAGGCATGGAGAAAAAATTCTATTTTTATTTATGTTTTCGAGCCTGCTTAATTACCTTGGTGAAGCTAGCAAATAAGGAAACCTTCTGCTGCTTCTGAACAGAGGAGCTGCAGCTAATCCCGAGAGTCTTCCCTTGGCTTCCGAGCTCCGGGGGCGCGTGGCTTTCACAAACGGGCCCTCGGGCCTTGCCCCTCTCCGTTTTTCACCATTTCCCCCGTTTTTCTTTTTCTTTTTTTGAATATCCATTTCATTCTCACAGGTGTCAGAATACAGTGCCAGCTTT
Organism: Picus viridis; assembly: GCA_033816785.1. Taxonomy (NCBI): domain Eukaryota; kingdom Metazoa; phylum Chordata; class Aves; order Piciformes; family Picidae; genus Picus; species Picus viridis. The sequence continues at coordinate 34,816,304 of CM066574.1, forward strand.
GATCTTGCTGCAGATAACCATATAGGGGTAGATTCTTGTTCCTGAAATGCCGTCTGGGAGTGGATCCAGAGGTCAAGCCAGGAGGTGACACGTATGTGAAAAAGTCGTTGAGATGAAAATGCCTTTGTGTGGCTGCTAATGTGCCTCTGGATGTGAGTCTGGAGATACCTAGCTGTGAAAGCTTCTCTCTGTATCGTGGTGCTCCAAGCCTCAAGAAAACGGGAGTTCAAAGAGAAGGGAAGGGCAAGGGAGTCGGGTTTACAGCTGTGGAACAAGCACTTCCTTTGTCACATCAAAAGCGCTGATAAAAGCAGCCCAACGATTCAGCAGGAGGAGGATATTGTTTGATGTATTAATTTGACAGTGTGCTAACACTAATACAAAGATCTCCCTTTTCACCTCATTACATGATTGATTTTGTGCATTACAGAGGACTTTAAAACACCCAGACTCCAGCTAATCAAAGTCCTAGCTTACAGGAAGGTCCTGTGTGTCCTCTGAGGTCTGACTTCCACGTGGGGCTTTTTTAAACCACCAAATTCCTCAGTGGTGAAAGCTGCCAGGACTTGCGTGAAGGCCACAAGTTCCAGGAAGAAGGGATCTTTGCCCTGCAGGCTTTTCAAACTGCATATTGCAGTATGTATGGGTTTCACAGGATAATGACACCAAGGATGCATAACATGATCTGTTTGCAGAGGCAACGTCCTGACCCTTACTTGCTTGGAACATAGGTAGGCAGATGATGCTGCACTGGAAAGAGTAAATATGGAGGAGAAAGCACTCTCAAGTTATGTTATAGAATCATAGAATCAACCAGGTTGGAGGAGACCTCCAAGATCATGCAGTCCAACCTATCACCCAGCCCCATCTAATCAACTAGACCATGGCACCAAGTGCCTCATCCAGTCTTTGGTGGCCTTTGGCTCTTGATAAAGAATTTAAGACTTCCTGATACAAAGGGAAGCACAGAATCATGGAATGGTTCGGGTTGGAAGGGACCTTTAAGAAGAACCTCGATGACCTTCAACTCCCCACAGTGAGCAGGGACATCTTCATCTAGAGCAGGTGGCTCCAGCAGGTTCATATTCTTTTTGTGCTAAGGACTCCAAACCTTTCTTCCAATCCTTCTACCCATCGTGCTTCTCCTCACAGGAGCATGTCTCTGTGAAGGGCTGTAGTTCCTCCACAGCTACCTGAAGGGAGGATGTAGCCAGGTGGGGGTTGGTCTCTTCTCCCAGGCAAGCAGCACCAGAACAAGAGGACACAGTCTCAAGCTGTGCCAGGGGAAGTTTAGGCTGGAGATGAGGAGAAAGTTCTTCCCAGCAAGAGAGATTGGCCACTGGAATGTGCTGCCCAGGGAGGTGGTGGAGTCACCATCTCTGGAGATGTTCAAGAAAGGCTTGGGTGTGGTACTTGGAGCCAGGGTTTAGTTGTCAGGAGGTGTTAGGTATTAGGTTGGACTTGATGATCTCTCAGGTCTTTTCCAACCTTATTGATTCTATGATTCCTAATGACGAGGGGTGTGCACTTCCTTTCCTTCACTGGGGGACACAACATCTGGCATGAAAAAAGACAGGGCAGAGGAGGAGGAACTCAGCTCCACTAGAACAGAATACTCCAAGAGAAGTACCAGGAAGACCATCTCAAGAGAAAGTGACTTAAAACATTCTGCTTGTGGCCATCACTGCTTGCCACCATTCCACAGCAGCAGGATATTCCTTTATTAGGGTATTCTAATTCTCTGCAAGATATCAAGTCAAAATGCAGAAAGACACCTGAAATTTCTTGCTTTGACATTTATGCAATTAAGAGCAATAAAGAGTGGTGGGGTTTTTTAAGAGACAAAATAAATGGACAGCATCAGATTGGAGGTCAGGAAGAAGTTGTTCCCCATGAGGGTGGTGAGACTGGCACAGGTTGCCCAGGGAGGTGGTGGAAGCCTCATCCCTGGAGGTTTGGAAGGCCAGAGTGGTTTTGAAGGCAACCTGCTGTAGTGTGAGGTGTCCCTGCCCATGGCAGGGGCTTGGAACTGGCTGATCCTTGAGGTCCCTTCCCACTCTAACAATTCTGTGATTCTGGCTCTGTGCTTCTATAGGCCTGTGCTGGGCTAAACTCAAATTGCAGACAATAATATGCATGAGGTAGCGACACACGAGTCCTCTTCATGAGGCCACTCCTGAACTCCTGCCAAAACCCCAAAATCCCTCTTCACAGCACTCAGTGCTTCAAGACAATGGAATAATAATGACAGGCCTGTAAAATGTGCTGTAATTGACAGTTCTTATTGTTCTGAAAACTTTTTGTGATGCACAGGAGTTTCCAGCTCAGCGCTGCAGAGCGCTGAACAAAACGGGTGTCAGGCAAATCAAAGGGCTCTCACCAGCCACCCGCCTTTGCTTTGCTGCTCTCCTATTTTTATTCTGGGCTTGGTGTTGCTTTGTTGTGTGCACTTTGCCAGCTGAGATGAGAGCCTGCGTGTGCTGAACAGGGAGCCAGAGCTTTCTGGGACTCAGCTTGATGCAAGCTGTGAAGGGCCCAGTGAATAAATCTGATGAGGAATGACTGAGGGAGCTGGGGATGGTTAGTTTGGAGAAGAGGAGGCTGAAGGGAGACCTCATTGCTGCCTACAAGTACCTGAAAGGACATTCTAGAAAGGCTGCTGCTGGTCTCTTCTCCCGGATAATTAGGGATAGAACAAGAGGGAATGGCCTCGAGCTATGACTGGGTAGGTTTACACTGGACATTGAGACAAGTTTTTCCCAGCAAGAGTGGTCAGGGATTGGAATGAGCTGCCCAGGGAGGTGGTGGAGTCCCCAAGCCTGGATGTGTTTCAAGGTGGTTTGCATGTGGTGCTCGGGGCTATGGTTTAGGGATGAGCTTTGTAGGGTTCTGGGTTGTACTTGGTGATGCTGAGAGTCTTTTCCAACCGGAATGTTTCTGATTCTAGCATAGAGTAACTTTGCCTAAAACCACTTTTTGTTGCCTCCTCCCCCTAGGCTGCAGGAACTGTTGTCATTTGAGTAGTTGGTTTCCTTTGGAGTTTCATTATGACTGCAGTTCTTTAGGATGCAAACACATCAAGCCACCTAAAGGCGAGTACTTGGTTTGTAGTTTGTGTCAAAGTTGTACCTACTCACCTGAAGAATGAGGTGAAACCAAGAACACAGCTGAGGCACAACTGAGGACTGGTGGCGTGAGCACCTGTTCAGCTACAACATGAATGACCACAATGCTTGTGCTGAAGCTGCAGGAGGGTTAAGATCCAGGGAAAGAATGAAATATTCAGATGTAGTATCTCTGGACACATATAAAGCTTCCCTTCTGGATCTCTGCTCTATGCTTTCAGTATAGAGTGGGAAGGGAAGTCATCCTGCCCCGGTACTCAGCCCTGGTTAGGCCACACCTTGAGTCCTGCTGTGTCCAGTTCTGGGCTCCTCAATTTAAGAAGGATATTGAGACTCTTGAAGGTGTCCAGAGAAGAGCAATGAGGCTGGGGAGGGGTCTGGAGCACAGCCCTGGGAGGAGAGGCTGAGGGAGCTGGGCTTGCTTAGCCTGCAGAAGAGAAGGCTCAGGGGAGACCTTACTGCTCTCTGCAACTCCCTGAAAGGAGGTTGTAGCCAGGTGGGGGTTGGGCTCTTCTCACAAGAAACCAGCACCAGAACAAGAGGACACAGTCTCAAGCTGTGCCAGGGGAGGTTTAGGCTGGAGGTGAGGAGAAAGTTCTTCCCAGCAAGAGAGATTGGCCATTGGGATGTGCTGCCCAGGGAGGTGGTGGAGTCACCATCCCTGGAGGTGCTCAAGAAAGGATTGGATGTGGCACTTGGTGCCAGGGTTATTTAGTCGTGAGGTGTTGGGTATTAGGTACTAGGTTGGACTTGATGATCTCTGAGGTCTTTTCCAACCTGGTTGATTCTATGATTCTGAGGCTCGGCCAGCAAATGACATTTAAAATGTCATGGAAAACAGTCAAAACCTCTGGAATACACATTCCCCTCAGGCTTCCAACATTACTGCTGCTGAGACAAACAGGGAGGAGTAATAACCTTCTGCCTTTGTGAAACTCTTGCCCTTCCAAGAACAACGTAAGCGTAAGCTTGCAGATCGGATCAATGTCTGGTGGCTTCTCGTGCAAGCCAGTGGAGACATGCCAATTTGGTCTGGCACCAAGAGTTTTAGAAGACATATGAGCCCATCAAACACAAGTGTTTTCCAATGCAACCAATTAAAGCTACCCCAAGATAGCATTTTTTTCAGCTCCTGCATCCTCCCAACTGCTGCCAGCATGCCACAGCTCTCACTGAAGCCTACTCACTCCTCTGTTGCTGGAACTCTTACAGCCTGGGAATCTGAAATACCTCTCCCACATAGATCATCCCCAAGCAGTAACGACAGGCAACAGTTCTCTGCATCATCAGGTCAAAAACTTAATGCAAGCCTGGCTTTGCCTGCAACATGAGTTTTTCTACCTCAGACCTGAGGGTTTGAAGCCCTCAGACAGACTGATCCAATGCACTATCCGAAGCTTAGCAGTGAGAGCTCTCTCTCACTCCCTGTCGCCCTCCTTTTATCTGCTAATGCACAGGGATAGACAAGCAAACAAATCCTTGCAAACAAGGTTATGGGAGATACAGGAACTCTATCAGCCACATGGTATTTGCCTAATACCAGTGACTAAACTTGAGAGGTTTATGTTGTTTGAACTATATCCTCAGAGCACCAACAAGAACGAAAATACCATCTTTAAGAGTTGCAGTGACCTTAAAAGACAACACTCTCCTAGGCTTCCCACAGTACCAGTCAGAAAACAAAGCAGAAGGTAGCAGGTACAGAATTTACAACCCCAAAAGGTGCAGTGGAGAATCATTTAGATGCATCCCAAAGGTGTTCAAAAAGACCAGCCTGGGGGCAGAGAGAAGCCATGCCCAAGCGTGCAAGAGTCCAAGCTGTCCCTCAGCTTCGTATAGAATATCTCAGCCTAGATCAAAGCTTCCCCCTCCAGGACAGGCAGTGGGCACATCACTCTGTCAAGGCTGCTGTACACCATAGGACTTTCAGCTACATCCGTGCTAAATAAATACAGACGAACGACACAAGTCCCTGGGGAAGGGGACACAGCAGCCAAATATCTGCTTCATTGCCAAAATTTCGTTCTTGGCACTTGCACCTCTGCTAACCAGAAAGAAGTGTTGCAATCAGTGCTAACAGTTACCTTCTGCACAGATGGGGGAAATTGTGGTGGTTTCAAGCCTACTGCCATAGGATGCCTGAGGTGATCATTTCAGTAAATGGTGACCCCAACATTCCCAGGAAACACGGGGAGAAGTGACTTACAGCTCTACCTTCAGATAAGGAATTAATTCAGGTTTAATGAGGAGCCCCCTGCATTTGTGACACATCTGGTTTGGTTAAACACTCAAAAGCACCCAGGGGAGCTTGATACAGCCTTCACCAGCAGATACTCTCACTGTATTGATGCACTGAATTCTATCTTCTATATCTGCCTAATTTATTTTGATCAAACAGCCACATTTTTCCCCCCAGCATCAGCTCTGAGGTGACACCGATTCCTGTAACCAAAGGGACACACCTTTCTGCCAGGACTTGCAAGGCACTGTCTCAAAAGCCCTTAGCTAAGCCATATCTTCAAAAGAAAATAAAACCAGTAAAAATCACACCCTCAGCCGAAGATTCCCAGGCAGAAATGTGGCTTCCCAGCAGCTCCTGACACCGGGAAAGGAAGCTGTGTGTTCAGTTCTAAAATGAACACAGGACATCAAGAAATGGATCCCTCAAAAGCAGACAGCTTCGTGTGACGCTTGCACCTAGTTCTGCTTACTACCAAATTCCAGATACCCATTGAGTACCTCAGGCACAGAGTGAAAAAGCAGAAAGTTGGGGTTTTTCTCTACCTTTCTGTTCCTGTTTCTGTCTCTTCTGTATATTTTCCACAAACCAGATAAGATGACTACAGCCTCTGAGAGGGTTAAGCAGAGAGGCCTCCATGAGCTCCGCGTAGCAAAGCTCCTGGTTTAATGACAAATACCTGATAAAGCAGGAACAATGCTGAGGCAAATCCACGGCTGGTGTAACTCAAGTAACCCCAGAGGCTCAGAGGGGACAGATTTGCACACACACACACACACACACACACACACACACACTCCTCCCTCTTCTAAATATACCATTTCTGCTTTACAGAATCAAAAGCAGAGTCCCGGCAGGCAAAGGAATCAACTTCTAACTCATGCCCCACAACGGTGAGAAAGGAAACTCTCTGCACTTTTCACGCACTCACCTGTTCCAGCACCAAACAGGGAAGCTTTTGAATCAAATGTGGTTTGCACCAGCCCCCTCCAAAGCAGACATTTCATTTATTTAAAAACCCAAACCGAGACAAAGGGCAGGGGAAGCAACGGTTCTCTCTGCAGAACACCGAGATGAATGATGAGCAACTCGGGTTTCCTCGGCTCGGGTCTGAACCAGTGCTTGACAAACCTTTGCAATAACCTGCCTGTGGTTGTTACACCAGCACCACCGATGCTGCTGGCTACACAGAGGCACCTTGGACTTGTCTGCCTCTTACATTCTGCTCCATGTGGCTCGCTTCCCTTCTCAAACACAGTATCACAGAATGTTAGGGGCTGGAAGGGACCTCGAGACAGCACCCAGTCCAACCCCCCCCCGCCAGAGCAGGAGCACCACTACCAAGTCACACGGGAACTCATCCAGGCAGGTCTTGAATATCTCCAGAGAGGGAGACTCCACAGCCCCCTGGGCAGTTCTGAAATGCCTCAGAGAACAGAGCATCCTTCCACAGACCACATTTTAATGAGGCTGAACAACCACCAAGGCTATGCAAACAGATCACTACTTTGCCTCAACCCGTTAGGAAGAGCAAGGTCTCCCCTCCACGCTGAGCAGAGCCGAGGAATGCTTCCTGCTCTGGCAGCGCGTATCCGATTTGCTTTTTGCCATCCCTCGACCCCGCTTATTTATCTGTGCCCGGGCTGAAGCGGCAGGGTGAAGTGCAGGGATTTACTTACAGAGATCCCGTAGCTCCATCGCTGCCGATGACAAATTGGCCTCCCACACGCCCGCGAGCGAATGACTTAATGCTGCTTTCTGCGGCAGGCACAATGTGCGCGCCCGGCAGATGGTCCCCGACGAAGCTCTCTAAGGAGATCCGTCCTCGGCGGAGCCATAGGAGAGGAGTAGATACTCCCTAACCCCCCGCCTCCTCCTTTGCACACCTTAGCCTGCTCGCTGTGGCCGGCGTGTAGCTTTGCTTATGTGGTGGGTACCTGGGTGCCCATCAGGCTCCCATTGGCACGGCCAGGCAGCGGCAGCCAATCGCAGCCCGCTCCCGTGCCGGGGAAACTCCTGCCCATTTATTTAGCATCTCGGGAAACCATATTTCCGAGGGGAAAAATACCCACACCGCTCCCCCAGCATCCTACCATCAGAACGGGAGGAAAGGAAATAAATCAGAGCTCCCCATCCCTGGGTGTCTCTCGCCTGATGGTTTTTTCCCAGCGAGGCAGCATCGGTAGGGACCCGGCCCCGGCGTCCACCCTGGCGGGGGCCGCGGGGGAGCGCGCCAGAGCTCCACAATTACTCGCTCCATCGCCATGGAAACAGCCTGGATGCAGCGGGCTGGATTTGTGTAGCACATCTGCTGCCAGGCTCATAATCAACTGCAATCTCATCTCTTTCTCTTCCCCCCGCCCCGGCTGCTTGTTTGATTGTGAGTTTGCTTTCTCTTTCCGTGCATGCTGGGAAAGTACACATAGAGCCCTGCACACACACACACAGCCCTGCACACACGCAGCCCTGCACACACACAGAGCCCTGCACACACACAGAGCCCTGCACACACACACAGAGCCCTGCACACACACACACAGCCCTGCACACACACAGCCCTGCACACACACACAGCCCTGCACACACACACAGCCCTGCACACACACACAGCCCTGCACACACACAGCCCTGCACACACACACAGCCCTGCACACACACAGAGCCCTGCACACACGCAGCCCTGCACACACACACAGCCCTGCACACACACACAGCCCTGCACACACAGCCCTGCACACACACACAGCCCTGCACACACACAGAGCCCTGCATGCACACAGAGCCCTGCACACACAGCCTGCACACACACAGAGCCCTGCACACACACACAGCCCTGCACACACAGCCCTGCACACACACAGAGCCCTGCACACACACACAGCCCTGCACACACACAGAGCCCTGCACACACGCAGCCCTGCACACACACAGAGCCCTGCACACACACAGAGCCCTGCACACACAGCCCTGCACACACACACAGCCCTGCACACAGAGCCCTGCATGCACACAGAGCCCTGCATGCACACAGAGCCCTGCACACACAGCCTGCACACACACACAGCCCTGCACACACACAGAGCCCTGCACACACAGCCCTGCACACACAGCCTGCACACACACACAGCCCTGCACACACAGCCCTGCACACACACAGCCCTGCACACACACAGAGCCCTGCACACACAGCCCTGCACACACAGCCTGCACACACACAGAGCCCTGCACACACAGCCCTGCACACACAGCCTGCACACACACAGAGCCCACACACTGCCTTTCTCCCGGCACACACACCCTGTGCTGCGTGCTTGCATATGAACACAAGTACATTTGTGGTATTCATTTGTATGCATTTGCTGAGGAGGTACCTTCACCCCTCCAATTCTTTCCCCCCATTCCCCAGGGCAGAGGAGGAGCAGTGAGCAGCTGCATGATGTTTGCTGCCAGCCAGGTTCAAACCACAGCAGCACCCAAGTAATAGACATTAGTTGCATTTCAAGTTTGAGTAGTGAACCAACACAAGACAAGACTGCTGTATATGGGCCATCAAAACACATTTCACCTTCCAGTTCTAGAAACTGCATCTGTGGAAAAGGAGGTCAAAATAACATGCAACTATTATGAAACTTCCTAAGGAATCTGCTGGTTTGCCAGTGGGCTTCCAAAATTATATCTGGCACTCACAGAGGGTGACCTGAGACTTCAGGAGACTAATTCTGCACTGGATGTTCCCTGCCCTGCCTGGGGCCTGATGACACATGCCACCTGGAAGACTTTGCACACAACAGGGTTGGTACCCAGGGACTCGGATCTCTGTCCTACCTTCTGATAATGTAAGAAAGAAGAGATGGCTAGGCCAGAGGAAGGAAGGAAGTAACGTTTGAGAGAGAGAAAAGACTCCTAGGCCAGTTGGGGGTAATTTATGGCTGCTCCTCAGACTTCCTCTGGGACACCTGAAAAAAGAAAACCACCTTCATCCTCTCCATGCTTCTGTTACTGAAGCTGCAAAGTGGAGAGAATCCTTAAATGTATCCATTCCCATTACAAAGACAAGCCCAGAAAGACCATGAGAGACTGGTACACTGTTATAATGACGTTAGAGAAGAATTTCAGGCGGGAAAAAGGAGGGTACGTTCCTTTTGCAGGAAGACGTATTTTCAGAATAGGAAGAAGAATAAAAAATGAAGGTGCTTCTGAAATACAAAACAAAACCACACCACCAAAACCCCCATCCCACACTCCTCTATTGCTCCAATGTTTTCCACTTGGGCCTAATCCAGCACACAGGGAGGCCCCTGAAGCCCATGGTCTAGAGCTGAAGAGGATGAGCATGAGCAGGGAGCTACACCAGGAGATCTGGCTTTTCAGGGCATCAGTCTCTTGGTTGTCATTTTTGACAGAGAAATGAGCTTTTAAAAGAACATTTTTAATGGCTCAGGCTGCCACAAGAATTCCCTTCTTGCAAAGCTCTTCTTCTTCTGGCTTTTCATCCTGCTTTGGAGTATCACCACTGCTATTACTGCTAGCCTGAGCTTTCAGGCTTTTGTGGTCACTCTTTCAGTTCTGAAGCACTAAACTGTGGGAGGAAGTCCAATGTGCATTTCAGGGGAAGAGAAGCTGATTTAAAAGCTAAGATTTGCTGGGGAAAAAAGGCAACCTGTCCAGTTCCATCTCTTTCCCATTCCCTCCTTCCACCTAAATCACAGAGGGGAGAGGGTGGTCTGAGGATGTGGAGCTTATCCCATCATTTGCATGTGCATACTGGAGCAGTTCAGTGGTTCCAGCAGTCATTTTGCCAGCTGTTATTGTCACCCCTTATGGACTGGAAGCACTGTCAATACCACATAGAGCTTAAACCAGTCACAGACAAACCATAAATAAATGGATAAAATGCTACCGGACAACAAAAGACCAACTGGCACATTGCTAGTGGGCCCCTCAGTTAGGAAAGATGTTGAGCTGCTGGAAGGTGTCCAGAGAAGGGCAACAAGGTTGGTGAGGGGTTTGGCACAAGCCCTATGAGGAGAGGCTGAGGGAGCTGGGGTTGCTTAGCCTGGAGAAGAGGAGACTGAAGGGCGACCTTATTGCTCTCTACAACTCCGTGAAGGGAGGTTGTAGACAGGCAGAGGTTGGTCTCTTCTCTCAGGCACCCAGCAACAGAACAAGAGGACACAGTCTCAAGCTGTGCCAGGGGAGGTTTGGGCTGGATGTTAGGAAGAAATTCTTCCCAGCAAGAGAGATTGCCCATTGGATGTGCTGCCCAGGGAGGTGGTGGAGTCACCATCCCTGGAGGTGTTTAAGAAGAGCCTGGCTGAGGCACTTGGTGCCATGGTTTAGTTGATTAGATGGTGCTGGGTGATAGGTTGGACTCCATGATCTCTGGGGTCTTTCCTGGGGTCTTTCCCAACCTGGTTAATTCTGTATTCTGTCTCTAGACTGAAATTCTGGTGTCTTTTTAAGCCAGTGTTAAAACTGGAGAGATTACTAACCAGATAAATTGTTCCTTCCTGTTGCAGGGTATGCAGAGTTCAAAACTTTCTGCTAGGCTGTGCCTGGTCACACAGGGCACTGCTGCAAGCAAACACAATGACTGTCAGAGCAACTCTGCAGAAACCTTCCCTTGGCCCACTTTCCCCAAACTCTTCATCTGCATTCCACCCACTGACAGGGAGAAGACTATGTCCCAGATCAGGGCAACCAGTCAAGAAGTCAGCAGACCTGATTTTAAGATCTTTTCCTGCCACAGGAAAGGCACAGAAGTGACAGAGAACTTTTCTTCTGACGGCAGCAAGCTGTTAGATTTAACTTTAGGAAACCTCACCCCTTGTCACCTTCTTTTCATAGTAATCTCTGCTGTAAATTGCATTTCTTTTCCTCCCAAGGTTGTGGTGTGAGATAAACAGACTCAGAATTTATCTGCAGTCCAAAACAGGGCAGGCCACAAATACCTGAGAGCTTTGAAGGGAGATCAAAAATCCAAGCCTAGAAGAATCCAAGCAATTTCACAGGAATATAACAAACTAGATTCACGAAAGATCTTCTAAGACAGCAGGATAAAATGATGTTGCTCAACTACAAGAATCAAAGATTTCTAGGAAGGACTCACACTGAAGCAGCTACTTGCCAAACCAACAGCAGCTCTCAGCAGTGACCAGAATAGAATGAATAGAATAGAAATAACTAGTCTGGAAAAGACCTTTGAGATCATGGAGTCCAACCTATCACCCAACACCATCTAATCAACTAAACCATGGCACCAAGTGCCTCAGCCAGGCTCTTCTTAAACACTTTCAGTGATGGTGACTCCACCACCTCTCTGGGCAGCACATCCCAATGGCCAGTCTCTCTTGCTGGGAAGAATTTCTTCCTCACATCCAGCCTGAACCTCCCCTGGCACAGCTTGAGACTGTGTCCTCTTGTTCTGGTGCTGGTTGCCTGGAATTGCACTGTGATGGGCTAGGACCTGTTTGTGTGTAGGAGCTGAGGAACAATCGATGATGATACAATGCTTACCCATCCTTCTAGATTGTGGGCTTTACTTCTTTTAGCCTAGATACCTACAAGGGCAAGAGAGTTAACCTACTAGCACTGCCCAAGGTACAGCCTCCTTGGTTGGCTCCCAATGGCTCCTTTTCCAGTGCCATAAGTGACCTGCCCATTCTCAGTTCACTAGACAGAACTTTCAAAAGTCATTTTGTAGAAGAGGTTAATTTGCCCCAGGAACAGCTATTCCTATACATTCATCCCTGAATGCCTACAGTACTCCTGAATTAGCAGTTAGGAGGCAGGTAATAGAAACAAGCTTTGCAGAGAGGGCCACATTCCACACTTTGATTTTCTCCAAATCCCAGTATCAGAAAACTTTCTGCCTCCTGTATCAGCACCCCTCTGTAATTCACCTCAAACAAGTAGGTTTGGGGAGTTTATTTGTCTGTTGTTGCTTTTTTTGTGTTTGTTTGTTGGGGTGGGTGTTTTTTTGGGGGGGGGGGTGTTTGGTTTTTGGCTTTTTTTGGCTGTTGGTTTTGGTTGTTTTTTTCTCTCCTACTCTTACTCCACCTGAAGAAGCTTTTGGACAGCTACACATGAACCCAAATTAAAATGGAAATGCTGGGCCACAGCACAAAGGGTTATCTCTCCTTTCTGCCACTTCAGACAGCCTTACTACAAGCCACAAAGCTTATCTGGCTAAGAACACCAAGTGATATATAAGCTTCTGAAAACACTGTCAGGAACACAGCTTTGCAAATCAGATTAGATGTGTCCTTCAGAGGTGATCTGCCACCAGAGCACCCAGGAAGGTCTACACGAACGACAAAGCCACAGCACCTTTGCCCCGCAGAGCAGGGATGGATTTGCTTTCCGTCAGTGCGCGTGATCGAGGTTCACTACCTCCTCCTGCACTTCAAGCGCTCCCTGCACCGCTGGGCAAGTTGTATTAGTAGTGCTCTCTATTCTGGGTTTCTTATAGTACCCAGAGTACTCCACAAGCCATACCTGAAGCTCCTCAGCAGCTGATCCCAAGTTCCTCCTATTCAACACTAGGGTGCACACCTGTGCTAGAAGCCTTTGAGATGCAGGGAAGTGTGTTAAAGAATTTCCACTTATCCAGATGAAATTAGAGCTTTACAGAGTTTCATACGACAGTCTTGAACACAGACAACAGCAGACTGCATGATGACTGTCTAGGGGCATTGAATTTGTAATGCTACTTCATCTTCTCTGACAAGTAAAGGTCTTCAGCTAAGCCAAAGACAGCCTAAAAACAATCCTGAAATTTGCTACAGGAACTGCCACAAATTCTTCCCTCAGTTTTCCTATTGCTAAATGATTCCATGTAGTCTGTGTGCTGAAAGGAGACTTCCTAGTCCAGACAGCACAACTGCAGGCTCTGTTTCCACCTCCAATGGTAAATCCACGAAGATCTAGAATGCCTCATATGTAATGCAGAAACAAAGTATCCTCATCTTCAAACCAGCCAAGCAGAAAACAACACCACCCAAAAAACCCAAGGGAAAGAAAATCCAAAACCCCAAACCAAACAACCAAAAGAAGCCAGCTAACAAGAAGCCAACCCAACAAGAAGCCAACCAACAGAAACCAAGCCAACAGGAAAACACCCAACAAAGAAACCAACCCAACAAAGAAACCAACCCACAAGAAGCCAACCAACAGAAACCAAGCCAACAAGAAGCCAACCCAACAAAGAAACTAACCCAACAAAGAAACCAACCAACAGAAACCAACCCAAAAAGAAACCAGCCAAGAAGAAACCAACCAACATGAAGCCAAGCCAACAAGAAGCGAACAAGAAACCAACCTAACAAGAAACCAACCCAACAAGAAACCATCCAACAAGAAACCATCCAACAAGAAACCATCCAACAAGAAACCATCCAAGAAGCCAACCCAACAAGAAGCCACCCAACAGAAACCAAGCCAAAAAGAAACCAACCAACAAGAAACCAACACGAAGCCAAGCCAACAAGAAGCTGAAAAGAAACCAATGCAACAAGAAACCAACCATCAAGAAACCTACCCAAAAGAAGCCAACCAAAAGAAGACAGTCAAAAAGAAACCAACCAAAAGAAACCAACCCAAAAGAAGCCAACCAAAAGAAGCCAGCCAAAAAGACACCAATCCAAAAGACGCCAACCCAAAAGACTCCAACCCAAAAGACTCCAACCCAAAAGACTCCAACCCAAAAGACTCCAACCCAAAAGACTCCAACCCAAAAGACACCAACCCAAAAGACTCCAGCCCAAAAGACCCAACCCAAAAGACTCCAACCCAAAAGACTCCAGCCCAAAAGACTCCAACCCAAAAGACCCAACCCAAAAGACTCCAACCCAAAAGACCCAACCCAAAAGACTCCAACCCAAAAGACCCAACCCAAAAGACTCCAACCCAAAAGACTCCAACCCAAAAGACTCCAACCCAAAAGACTCCAACCCAAAAGACTCCAGCCCAAAAGACTCCAACCCAAAAGACACCAACCCAAAAGACTCCAGCCCAAAAGACCCAACCCAAAAGACCCAACCCAAAAGACCCAACCCAAAAGACTCCAACCCAAAAGACACCAACCCAAAAGACTCCAGCCCAAAAGACTCCAACCCAAAAGACCCAACCCAAAAGACTCCAACCCAAAAGACCCAACCCAAAAGACTCCAACCCAAAAGACTCCAGCCCAAAAGACTCCAACCCAAAAGACTCCAACCCAAAAGACTCCAACCCAAAAGACTCCAACCCAAAAGACCCAACCCAAAAGACTCCAGCCCAAAAGACTCCAGCCCAAAAGACTCCAACCCAAAAGACCCAACCCAAAAGACTCCAACCCAAAAGACCCAACCCAAAAGACTCCAACCCAAAAGACTCCAACCCAAAAGACCCAACCCAAAAGACTCCAACCCAAAAGACCCAACCCAAAAGACTCCAGCCCAAAAGACTCCAGCCCAAAAGACCCAACCCAAAAGACACCAGCCCAAAAGACTCCAACCCAAAAGACTCCAACCCAAAAGACTCCAACCCAAAAGACCCAACCCAAAAGACTCCAACCCAAAAGACTCCAACCCAAAAGACTCCAGCCCAAAAGACTCCAGCCCAAAAGACACCAACCCAAAAGACTCCAGCCCAAAAGACCGAACCCAAAAGACTCCAACCCAAAAGACCCAACCCAAAAGACTCCAACCCAAAAGACTCCAACCCAAAGGACTCCAACCCAAAAGACCCAACCCAAAAGACCCAACCCAAAAGACTCCAACCCAAAAGACTCCAACCCAAAAGACTCCAACCCAAAAGACCCAACCCAAAAGACTCCAACCCAAAAGACCCAACCCAAAAGACTCCAACCCAAAAGACACCAACCCAAAAGACTCCAGCCCAAAAGACTCCAACCCAAAAGACTCCAACCCAAAAGACTCCAACCCAAAAGACCCAACGACCCAAAAAAGACTCCAGCCCAAAAGACTCCAACCCAAAAGACCCAACCCAAAAGACCCAACCCAAAAGACTCCAACCCAAAAGACTCCAACCCAAAAGACTCCAACCCAAAAGACTCTCAAAAAGACCCAAAAGACTCCAACCCTCCAAAAAAGACTCCAACCCAAAAGACCCAACCCAAAAGACTCCAACCCAAAAGACTCCAACCCAAAAGACTCCAGCCCAAAAGACTCCAGCCCAAAAGACACCAACCCAAAAGACTCCAGCCCAAAAGACCGAACCCAAAAGACTCCAACCCAAAAGACCCAACCCAAAAGACTCCAACCCAAAAGACTCCAACCCAAAAGACTCCAACCCAAAAGACTCCAACCCAAAAGACCCAACCCAAAAGACTCCAACCCAAAAGACTCCAACCCAAAAGACTCCAACCCAAAAGACCCAACCCAAAAGACTCCAACCCAAAAGACCCAACCCAAAAGACTCAGCCAAAAGACCCAAAAAGACTCCAACCCAAAAGACTCCAACCCAAAAGACTCCAACCCAAAAAAGACTCCAACCCAAAAGACTCCAGCCCAAAAGACCCAACCCAAAAGACTCCAACCCAAAAGACTCCAACCCAAAAGACTCCAACCCAAAAGACCCAACCCAAAGACTCCAGCCCAAAAGACTCCAACCCAAAAGACTCCAACCCAAAAGACTCCAACCCAAAAGACTCCAACCCAAAAGACTCCAACCAAAAGACCCAAACCCAAAAGACTCCAACCCAAAGACTCCAACCCAAAAGACAACCAAAGACCCCCAAAAGACTCCAACCCAAAAGACTCCAACCCAAAAGACTCCAACCCAAAAGACCCCAACCCAAAAGACTCCAACCCAAAAGACCCAACCCAAAAGACTCCAACCCAAAAGACTCCAACCCAAAAGACTCAACCCAAAAGACCCAACCCAAAAGACTCCAACCCAAAAGACCCAAAAAAGACTCCAACCCAAAAGACTCCAACCCAAAAGACCCAACCCAAAAAGACTCCAACCCAAAAGACCCAAAAAAGACTCCAACCCAAAGACACCAACCCAAAAGACTCCAACCCAAAAGACTCCAACCCAAAAGACTCCAACCCAAAAGACTCCAACCCAAAAGACTCCAACCCAAAAGACTCCCCAAAAGACCCAACCCAAAAGACTCCAACCCAAAAGACTCCAACCCAAAAGACTCCAACCCAAAAGACCCAACCCAAAAGACTCCAACCCAAAAGACCCAAACCCAAAAGACTCCAACCCAAAAGACTCCAACCCAAAAGACTCCAACCCAAAAGACTCCAACCCAAAAGACTCCAACCCAAAAGACTCCAACCCAAAAGACTCCAACCCAAAAGACTCCAACCCAAAAGACTCCAACCCAAAAGACTCCAACCCAAAAGACTCCAACCCAAAAGACTCCAACCCAAAAGACTCCAACCCAAAAGACTCCAACCCAAAGACCCAACCCAAAAGACTCCAACCCAAAAGACTCCAACCCAAAAGACCCAACCCAAAAGACTCCAAAAGACCCAACAAACCCAAGACCAAAAAAGACTCCAGCCCAAAAGACTCCACTCCAACCCAAAAGACTCCAACCCAAAAGACACCAACCCAAAAGACTCCAACCCAAAAGACTCCAACCCAAAAGACTCCAACCCAAAAGACCCAACCCAAAAGACTCCAACCCCAAAGACTCCAACCCAAAAGACTCCAACCCAAAAGACTCCAACCCAAAAGACTCCAACCCAAAAGACTCCAACCCAAAAGACTCCAGCCCAAAAGACTCCAGCCCAAAAGACACCAACCCAAAAGACTCCAACCCAAAAGACTCCAACCCAAAAGACACCAACCCAAAAGACCCCACCCAAAAGACTCCAGCCCAAAAGACACCAACCCAAAAGACTCCAACCCAAAAGACCCAACCCAAAAGACCCAACCCAAAAGACACCAACCCAAAAGACTCCAACCCAAAAGACCCAACCCAAAAGACTCCAACCCAAAAGACACCAACCCAAAAGACTCCAACCCAAAAGACCCAACCCAAAAGACTCCAACCCAAAAGACCCAACCCAAAAGACTCCAACCCAAAAGACTCCAACCCAAAAGACTCCAACCCAAAAGACTCCAACCCAAAAGACTCCAACCCAAAAGACCCAACCCAAAAGACTCCAACCCAAAAGACTCCAACCCAAAAGACTCCAACCCAAAAGACACCAACCCAAAAGACTCCAACCCAAAAGACCCAACTCAAAAGACTCCAACCCAAAAGACACCAACCCAAAAGACTCCAACCCAAAAGACTCCAACCCAAAAGACCCAACCCAAAAGACTCCAACCCAAAAGACTCAACCCAAAAGACTCCAACCCAAAAGACTCCAGCCCAAAAGACACCAGCCCAAAAGACTCCAACCCAAAAGACCCAACCCAAAAGACTCCAGCCCAAAAGACACCAACCCAAAAGACTCCAGCCCAAAAGACACCAACCCAAAAGACTCCAACCCAAAAGACTCCAACCCAAAAGACCCAACCCAAAAGACTCCAACCCAAAAGACTCCAACCCAAAAGACTCCAACCCAAAAGACTCCAACCCAAAAGACTCCAGCCCAAAAGACTCCAACCCAAAAGACTCCAACCCAAAAGACTCCAGCCCAAAAGACTCCAGCCCAAAAGACACCAACCCAAAAGACTCCAGCCCAAAAGACTCCAGCCCAAAAGACACCAACCCAAAAGACCCCACCCAAAAGACTCCAGCCCAAAAGACACCAACCCAAAAGACTCCAACCCAAAAGACCCAACCCAAAAGACCCAACCCAAAAGACACCAACCCAAAAGACTCCAACCCAAAAGACCCAACCCAAAAGACTCCAACCCAAAAGACACCAACCCAAAAGACTCCAACCCAAAAGACCCAACCCAAAAGACTCCAACCCAAAAGACCCAACCCAAAAGACTCCAACCCAAAAGACTCCAACCCAAAAGACTCCAACCCAAAAGACTCCAACCCAAAAGACTCCAACCCAAAAGACCCAACCCAAAAGACTCCAACCCAAAAGACTCCAACCCAAAAGACTCCAACCCAAAAGACCCAACCCAAAAGACTCCAACCCAAAAGACCCAACCCAAAAGACTCCAACCCAAAAGACCCAACCCAAAAGACTCCAGCCCAAAAGACTCCAACCCAAAAGACCCAACCCAAAAGACTCCAACCCAAAAGACCCAACCCAAAAGACTCCAACCCAAAAGACTCCAACCCAAAAGACTCCAACCCAAAAGACTCCAACCCAAAAGACTCCAACCCAAAAGACTCCAACCCAAAAGACCCAACCCAAAAGACTCCAGCCCAAAAGACTCCAACCCAAAAGACTCCAACCCAAAAGACCCAACCCAAAAGACTCCAACCCAAAAGACCCAACCCAAAAGACTCCAACCCAAAAGACTCCAACCCAAAAGACCCAACCCAAAAGACTCCAACCCAAAAGACTCCAACCCAAAAGACTCCAGCCCAAAAGACCCAACCCAAAAGACACCAACCCAAAAGACTCCAACCCAAAAGACTCCAACCCAAAAGACTCCAACCCAAAAGACCCAACCCAAAAGACTCCAACCCAAAAGACTCCAACCCAAAAGACTCCAACCCAAAAGACTCCAGCCCAAAAGACTCCAGCCCAAAAGACACCAACCCAAAAGACTCCAACCCAAAAGACCCAACCCAAAAGACTCCAACCCAAAAGACTCCAACCCAAAAGACTCCAACCCAAAAGACCCAACCCAAAAGACCCAACCCAAAAGACTCCAACCCAAAAGACTCCAACCCAAAAGACTCCAACCCAAAAGACTCCAACCCAAAAGACCCAACCCAAAAGACTCCAACCCAAAAGACCCAACCCAAAAGACTCCAACCCAAAAGACCCAACCCAAAAGACTCCAACCCAAAAGACTCCAACCCAAAAGACTCCAACCCAAAAGACTCCAACCCAAAAGACTCCAACCCAAAAGACACCAACCCAAAGACTCCAGCCCAAAAGACACCAACCCAAAAGACTCCAACCCAAAAGACTCCAACCCAAAAGACCCAACCCAAAAGACTCCAACCCAAAAGACTCCAACCCAAAAGACTCCAACCCAAAAGACACCAACCCAAAAGACTCCAACCCAAAAGACCCAACCCAAAAGACTCCAACCCAAAAGACACCAACCCAAAAGACTCCAACCAAAAAGACTCCAACCCAAAAGACCCAACCCAAAAGACTCCAACCCAAAAGACCCAACCCAAAAGACTCCAACCCAAAAGACACCAACCCAAAAGACTCCAACCAAAAAGACTCCAACCCAAAAGACTCAACCCAAAAGACTCCAACCCAAAAGACCCAACCCAAAAGACTCCAACCCAAAAGACTCCAACCAAAAGACTCCAACCCAAAAGACTCAACCCAAAAGACTCCAACCCAAAAGAGAAAAAAGACTCCAACCCAAAAGACCCAAAAAGACTCCAAAAAAGACTCCAACCCAAAAGACCCAACCCAAAAGACTCCAACCCAAAAGACTCCAACCCAAAAGACCCAACCCAAAAGACTCCAACCCAAAAGACCCAACCCAAAAGACTCCAACCCAAAAGACTCCAACCCAAAAGACCCAACCCAAAAGACTCCAACCCAAAAGACTCCAACCCAAAAGACTCCAACCCAAAAGACTCCAACCCAAAAGACTCCAACCCAAAAGACTCCAGCCCAAAAGACTCCAGCCCAAAAGACACCAACCCAAAAGACTCCAACCCAAAAGACTCCAACCCAAAAGACTCCAACCCAAAAGACTCCAACCCAAAAGACTCCAACCCAAAAGACCCAACCCAAAAGACTCCAACCCAAAAGACCCAACCCAAAAGACTCCAACCCAAAAGACTCCAACCCAAAAGACCCAACCCAAAAGACTCCAACCCAAAAGACTCCAACCCAAAAGACTCCAACCCAAAAGACCCAACCCAAAAGACTCCAACCCAAAAGACTCCAACCCAAAAGACTCCAACCCAAAAGACTCCAACCCAAAAGACTCCAACCCAAAAGACTCCAACCCAAAAGACTCCAACCCAAAAGACCCAACCCAAAAGACTCCAACCCAAAAGACACCAACCCAAAAGACTCCAACCCAAAAGACCCAACCCAAAAGACCCAACCCAAAAGACACCAACCCAAAAGACTCCAACCCAAAAGACTCCAACCCAAAAGACTCCAACCCAAAAGACTCCAACCCAAAAGACTCCAGCCCAAAAGACTCCAACCCAAAAGACACCAACCCAAAAGACTCCAGCCCAAAAGACTCCAACCCAAAAGACTCCAAGACTCCAACCCAAAAGACTCCAACCCAAAAGACTCCAACCCAAAAGACTCCAACCCAAAAGACTCCAACCCAAAAGACCCAACCCAAAAGACTCCAACCCAAAAGACTCCAACCCAAAAGACACCAACCCAAAAGACTCCAACCCAAAAGACTCCAACCCAAAAGACCCAACCCAAAAGACTCCAACCCAAAAGACTCCAACCCAAAAGACTCCAACCCAAAAGACTCCAACCCAAAAGACTCCAACCCAAAAGACTCCAACCCAAAAGACTCCAACCCAAAAGACTCCAACCCAAAAGACTCAACCCAAAAGACCCAAAAGACTCCAACCCAAAAGACTCCAACCCAAAAGACTCCAACCCAAAAGACTCCAGCCCAAAAGACTCCAACCCAAAAGACACCAACCCAAAAGACTCCAACCCAAAAGACTCCAACCCAAAAGACCCAAAAGACTCCAAAAAGACTCCAACCCAAAAGACTCCAAAAAGACCCAAAAGACCCAACCCAAAAGACTCCAACCCAAAAGACCCAACCCAAAAGACTCCAACCCAAAAGACTCCAACCCAAAAGACTCCAACCCAAAAGACTCCAAAAGACTCCAACCCAAAAGACCCAACCCAAAAGACTCCAACCCAAAAGACCCAACCCAAAAGACTCCAACCCAAAAGACTCCAACCCAAAAGACTCCAACCCAAAAGACTCCAACCCAAAAAAGACCCAACCCAAAAGACTCCAACCCAAAAGACTCCAACCCAAAAGACTCCAACCCAAAAGACTCCAACCCAAAAGACTCCAACCCAAAAGACTCCAACCCAAAAGACCCAACCCAAAAGACTCCAACCCAAAAGACTCCAACCCAAAAGACTCCAACCCAAAAGACTCCAACCCAAAAGACTCCAACCCAAAAGACTCCAACCCAAAAGACTCCAACCCAAAAGACTCCAACCCAAAAGACCCAACCCAAAAGACTCCAAAAAAGACTCCAACCCAAAAGACTCCAACCCAAAAGACTCCAACCCAAAAGACCCAACCCAAAAGACCCAACCCAAAAGACTCCAGCCCAAAAGACTCCAACCCAAAAGACTCCAACCCAAAAGACTCCAACCCAAAAGACCCAACCCAAAAGACTCCAACCCAAAAGACTCCAACCCAAAAGACCCAACCCAAAAGACTCCAACCCAAAAGACCCAACCCAAAAGACAACCCAAAAGACTCCAACCCAAAAGACCCAACCCAAAAGACTCCAACCCAAAAGACCCAACCCAAAAAAGACCCAACCCAAAAGACTCCAACCCAAAAGACTCCAACCCAAAAGACTCCAACCCAAAAGACTCCAACCCAAAAGACTCCAACCCAAAAGACTCCAACCCAAAAGACTCCAACCCAAAAGACTCCAGCCCAAAAGACTCCAGCCCAAAAGACACCAACCCAAAAGACTCCAGCCCAAAAGACTCCAACCCAAAAGACCCAACCCAAAAGACTCCAACCCAAAAGACTCCAACCCAAAAGACTCCAACCCAAAAGACCCAACCCAAAAGACCCAACCCAAAAGACCCAACCCAAAAGACTCCAACCCAAAAGACTCCAACCCAAAAGACCCAACCCAAAAGACTCCAACCCAAAAGACCCAACCCAAAAGACCCAAAAAAGACTCCAACCCAAAAGACAACCCAAAAGACCCAACCCAAAAGACTCCAACCCAAAAGACTCCAACCCAAAAGACTCCAACCCAAAAGACTCCAACCCAAAAGACTCCAACCCAAAAGACTCCAACCCAAAAGACACCAACCCAAAAGACTCCAACCCAAAAGACTCCAACCCAAAAGACTCCAACCCAAAAGACTCCAACCCAAAAGACTCCAACCCAAAAGACTCCAACCCAAAAGACTCCAACCCAAAAGACTCCAACCCAAAAGACTCCAACCCAAAAGACTCCAACCCAAAAGACTCCAACCCAAAAGACTCCAACCCAAAAGACTCCAACCCAAAAGACCCAACCCAAAAGACTCCAACCAAAAGACCCAACCCAAAAGACTCCAACCCAAAAGACCCAACCCAAAAGACTCCAACCCAAAAGACTCCAACCCAAAAGACTCCAACCCAAAAGACTCCAACCCAAAAGACTCCAACCAAAAAGACTCCAACCAAAAAGACTCCAACCCAAAAGACTCCACCCAAAAGACTCCAGCCCAAAAGACTCCAACCCAAAAGACCCAACCCAAAAGACCCAACCCAAAAGACTCCAACCCAAAAGACCCAACCCAAAAGACTCCAACCCAAAAGACTCCAACCCAAAAGACCCAACCCAAAAGACTCCAACCCAAAAGACCCAACCCAAAAGACTCCAGCCCAAAAGACTCCAGCCCAAAAGACCCAACCCAAAAGACACCAGCCCAAAAGACTCCAACCCAAAAGACTCCAACCCAAAAGACTCCAACCCAAAAGACTCCAACCCAAAAGACCCAACCCAAAAGACTCCAACCCAAAAGACTCCAACCCAAAAGACTCCAGCCCAAAAGACTCCAGCCCAAAAGACACCAACCCAAAAGACACCAGCCCAAAAGACCGAACCCAAAAGACTCCAACCCAAAAGACCCAACCCAAAAGACTCCAACCCAAAAGACCCAACCCAAAAGACTCCAACCCAAAAGACTCCAACCCAAAAGACTCCAGCCCAAAAGACTCCAGCCCAAAAGACTCCAGCCCAAAAGACTCCAGCCCAAAAGACACCAACCCAAAAGACTCCAGCCCAAAAGACTCCAACCCAAAAGACCCAACCCAAAAGACTCCAACCCAAAAGACTCCAACCCAAAAGACTCCAACCCAAAAGACTCCAGCCCAAAAGACTCCAGCCCAAAAGACACCAACCCAAAAGACTCCAACCCAAAAGACTCCAACCCAAAAGACCCAACCCAAAAGACCCAACCCAAAAGACTCCAACCCAAAAGACTCCAACCCAAAAGACTCCAGCCCAAAAGACTCCAACCCAAAAGACTCCAACCCAAAAGACTCCAGCCCAAAAGACTCCAGCCCAAAAGACACCAACCCAAAAGACTCCAGCCCAAAAGACTCCAGCCCAAAAGACACCAACCCAAAAGACCCCACCCAAAAGACTCCAGCCCAAAAGACACCAACCCAAAAGACACCAACCCAAAAGACTCCAACCCAAAAGACCCAACCCAAAAGACACCAACCCAAAAGACTCCAACCCAAAAGACCCAACCCAAAAGACTCCAACCCAAAAGACACCAACCCAAAAGACTCCAACCAAAAAGACTCCCCAAAAGACCCAAAAAAGACCCAACCCAAAAGACTCCAACCCAAAAGACCCAACCCAAAAGACTCCAACCCAAAAGACTCCAGCCCAAAAGACTCCAACCCAAAAGACTCCAACCCAAAAGACTCCAACCAAAAGACTCCAACCCAAAAGACACCAGCCAAAAAAATATTAAAAAATACCCAACAAACCCCCCACCCACCAACCAAGCAAAAAAACCCACAAACCACCAAACCCCAACCCGACCAACCAACCCAAGCCAAGGAAGCAAGCCACCATGATCCCTCATAGGAAACCTGGTGCAAAACCAAAAGGAAGATAACCTGGGCTTGCTTCGTGGAACTGAAGTTGTCACCGTGAGTCACCGTGCAGTTGGATCGATCCTGATGCGTACACGCACACAGACGAAGGAAATATCACTAACCCTGACACTGGGGAGAGCAGAGGCCTCTCTGAGAAGCGAGCTCAAGTGAGGTTGAGGTTTGGAGGCAGTGTCACGTACAATCATCGTTAGTCTGCCTTTGTGTAGCTATCGTAGGGGAAAACCCCAACCCTTAGACTACACAAGCCCCCGCAGCTGTCTGCAACCTTTACGTCTTGACTTCTCAAACATTCTCAGCAGTCAGATAGCATGAGAGGGCACTGGAGAATTACAAATCAATTATAACACATCCAGACAGCAGGCAGAAAAAGATTCCGCAGCGCACATCATTGCCTTCAAGATTCCTCACATAGTGCCCCGGAGGACCCGACTGCAAGGGCCACGGGAATCACCTCGGGAGTTTTACAAGCCCCACTCATCCAGCCTGCACGAGAGCTACCTGCCAAACCATCCACATCCACAGCCGGGGTTGGGATGTTCCTGCTCCCTTCTCTGCCCACTTTGCTCAAATGCATATCATAATCCTAGAATGGCTTAGGATGGAAGGGACCTCAGAGGTCATCTGCACCAACCTCCCCACCATGGGCAGGGACACCTCTCAACCAGACTTGGCTACTCAGGGCCCATCCTACCCGGCCTTCACCATCCCAAGGGAGGAGGCAGCCACAGCCTCCCTGGGCATCCTATTGCAGAATCTCACCTCCCTCCTACTGAAGAACTTCCTAAGCTCCAGTCTAACTCTGCTTTCCCACAGCTCCAAACCATTCCCCCTTGTCCTGTCTCTAGACACCCTCAGGAAAAGTCCCTCTGCAGCCTTCCTGTAGGATCCCTTCAGGTATTGGAAGGCAGCTCTAAGATCCCCCTAGAGTCTTCTCTTTTCTAGGCTGAACACCCCCAGCTCCCTCAGCCTATCCTCACAGCAGAGCTGCTCCAGCCCTTGGATCATCTTTGTGGCCTCCTCTGGACTCACTCCAACAGATCTGTGTCCTTCTTATGCTGAGGACACCAGAACTGGAGGCAGTATTCCATGTGAGATCTCACCAGAGCAGAGTAAAGGGGCAGAATCCCCTCTCTTGCTCTGCTGCCCACACTCCTCTTGATACAGTCCAGCACAGGATTTGCCTTCTGTGCTGCCTGAGGGCACTGCCAGCTCATGGTGAGCTCCTCACCAATCAATGCAGCCAAGGCTCTTTCTTCAGAGCTACCCTCAACCCACTCTGCACCCAGCCTGGATTTGTGCTTGGGTTTGGCCCAAGTCAGATGCAGGTGCTTGCACTTTGACTTGCTGCCCCTCATAACCTTGTGTTACAAGCCCTTTGCAACACGCTGAGAGAGTTTTCAGTTGTGTCCCCTTCACTTGAATTCTCTCATTTACTCACTTGGTTTGGAGCACACGTGGCCAGGACAGATCCATTTCTCATTGCTGCAGCACTTTACCTGCAATATTCCTCTACCTTTAGCTCCTTCTCAGCTTGTTCTTTGCCCAGACTGCCAGCAGCACCATCTGGATTTAGCTGCAATCCAGACAGTCTGAGACTTCCCTTTAGTACCTGGTCTCTGCAAGATGGGTACTGAGGAATGCACACTTACTCCTAAAACCTTTGAATGGCACTGATGATGCCACAGATGGGTTTGGCCTTGCCCCTCCTACAGGTGTGTATGCTCCCCTCCATCTCTTTCAGTAAGTGCACTGCAGCTTTCTTCTTCTGGAAGATGCAGACTGAATCTCTACTTGATCATCTATGAAATGGCAACAGGCTGATTTCTTTCACTTCTCTGCTTCTAACAAATTCAAAGAACAACAGGAAAGACAAAGCAAAAATCCCTCTCTCAGGTATCTGAGCTTACTCTGATAGTGTCATGGTTCACTGTTTAAATAATGATGTTGGTTGGTGTGTTTTTCCCCCAATGTGTTAATTACATAAGTAGGTGCTTAGGAACTATAGAACAGAAGATTATTTACCCCATTGACTGCAGAAGCCCATGTGTCAGCACATCTGCTCCACAGGAAGATGAAATCTGTTCACACTAAACTCCTGCTCTCTCACAAAGCTCTTCTCACAGAACTCTTTCGCTAGCAAGGAAGAGGTTAACAGTGTGAGAGCTGAAGCAGGGGCTTTGGGTTTTGCCCAAGAGACCCCTAAGCCTGGCCCAAAGGTTGACATCAGCAAACACCTCTGTATTTCTAAGCCCCCTGTAGATACTTGCCTAGGAAGCCTGGGCAAAGAAATGGAAGGTTTATTCAGGACAGTTTTCTATGTGTCTGTTTTTATTTCAAGAGGCTTCTGCTCCGTGCTATTTAAGAGTTAACAGACACGCAGCACCCTTCAGAGGAACTGTATTGCTGTGATCATGCACCTTTAAGACCAGAACAACAGTGCTGGGTGATGATATTTAGAGAGAGTCTACTGCAGACAGCTCAGTTAGAGAGTTGTTTGTGTCTTAGTTCAGCTTCCCAGCTGCTCTTGAAGGACCTCCAGAGCATTAATTTAGTAGCTGTTGATGGTGGCCTATCCACCATTTCTCACATTAGTTTCACACCACTTTTGCATCCCAGACTTGCAGGGAAAGGCTCTTGGAGGTGCAGAAAGACTAATGAGAAGAAGAGAAACTTATGAGTCTAATTTCCAGACTCAGAAAGCACACAACAAACTCGTTTAGAGAACAAGCTCTGTCTGTTTCCATCTCACCCAGGCAAGAAAGTCTGTTCAGAGCAGAGCAGAACAGAATAGAATTAACCGGGTGGGAAAAGACCTTTGAGATCGTGAAGTCCAACCTATCACCCAGCACCATCTAATCAACCATGGCACCAAGTGCCTCAGCCAGGCTCACATAAGCTGAATGGACAGATCAATTTGTTTACCATGTAGCTTTTTGGGTGGTTTTTTTGCAAGCATACTCTAACAGGAGCAATTTACTGAGTGGACCCTTAGCTGTAACTAGAACAGGCAATGCCCTCTGTACTCTCACAAGGCAGCCCAGAACAGACACACACAAGGAGTTACTAACACTCCTGTTGTTTGTCAGTCTCTAGCAGAGCACATCTGCTCCCACAGGCTTCAGAGCCTCCCTAGGTTAATCTGGCCATTGCAAATCCCCTTCCCAAAGGCACTATCAGCCACTTTTTACAACCCATGCACATGGAAACATGTAGCCAAATATAGATACCCCTAACAGGTGTCTCATGCACAACAGAAGCATGCCCACACGAGCCCATCCACAGCCAAATGGGGTATAAATAACCTCACTCTAGAAATAGGCTTTGCTTAAATGAAGTGGCTTGCTTCAATGAAGCCTCTTGCTTAAATAAGGCTGACAGAAATACTCACTCCCATGTATGCTGCCTGGTGCAGCTCATGTCTAAGTCTGGAAGGTGGCAACTATCTTGGAATGACTGGAGAAAGCCCCAGCAAAGCACACGAACACCCTGCTCTGAAAGACAACAGACAAGGAGTGTGCTCAGCAGCCTGACCTGACAGAAGCTTTGGTGAAGAGGAAGAAAGGCAACTTTTTGTTCTTTTAGAATAGAATAGAATGGAATTAACCAGGTTGGAAAAGACCTCACTTTGATTTTCTCCAAATCCCAGTATCAGAAAACTTTCTGCCTCCTTTATCAGCAGCCCTCTGTAATTCACTTCAAACAATTAGGTTTGGGGAGTTTTATTTGTCTGTTGTTGCTTTTTTGTGTTTGTTTCTTGGGGTGGGTGGGTGTTGTTTTTTTTTTGGGGGGGGGTGGTGGTGGGGTGGTGTTGTTTGGTTGTTTTTGTTGTTTTAGAATAGAATAGAATTAACCAGGTTGGAAAAGACCTCAGAGATCATGGAGTCCAACCTATCACCCAACACCATCTAAGCAACTCAACCATGGCACCAACCACCTCATCCAGGCTCTTCCTAAGCACCTCCAGGGATGGTGACTCCACCACCTCCCTGGGCAGCACATCCCAATGGCAAATCTCTCTTGCTGGGAAGAATTTCCTCCTAGCATCCAGCCTAAACCTCCCCTGGCACAGCTTGAGACTGTGTCCTCTTGTTCTGGTGCTGCTTGCCTGGGAGAAGAGACCAACCCCCACCTGGCTACAACCTCCCTTCAGGGAGTTGTAGAGAGCAAGAAGGTCTCCCCTGAGCCTCCTCTTCTCCAGGCTAAGCAACCCCAGCTCCCTCAGCCTCTCCTCACAGGGAGAGGCTGTGTGCTGTTGTTTTGTGTGTGTGTGCTTTGTTGTTGCTGGTTTGCATGCTTTTATTTGTTGGGGGTTTTTTTGTTGTTTGCTTTTTTGTTTGTTTGGGTTTGGTTTTGTTTTGCAACTGTGTCTGTGGTATCAAAACAGAGAAATATCAGAGTGCTGAGCAGCCTGACCCAGCAGAAGGCTTGGTGAGAAGGAAGAAAGGCAGGCAGCTTTGGTTGCTTGCTTTGTTTGTTTCTTTTTGTTTGGTTGGGTTTGATTGTTTGTTTGGTTTGGTTTTGTGTGTGTCTGTGATGTCAAAACAGATAAATGCCACGGAGTGTGCTGAGCAGCCTGACCTAAGAGAAGGTTTGGTGAGAAGGAAGAAAAGCAGGCAACATTTTTCTTGTTGTTTTTCTGTTCGGTGGGTTTTGTTTGTTTGTTCTCTGGTTTTGTTTGCTTGTTGCTTGCTTTGTGTGCATCTCTCTGATATCAAAATAGAGAAATACCTCAGAGTGTGCTCAGCAGCCTGACCTAACAGCAGCTTTGGTGGAAAGGGAGAAAGGCAGGCACATTTTCTCTGGTGTCATATCAAAATAGATAAATATTACTAGACAGGTAACAAGAAATTATTACTGAGGCAATACAAGACAGGCAAACCATTCTTGAGCACTAAACCAGCAGCCCACAACAAAAAAATACAGCTTTAAAAATAGCCCTCAGAGCCTCAGTTAAATATAAAAAAACAGAAGCAAAGCAAGAGGTGTTTGAAAAGCAAAAGCAACTTTCCCCTCTTCTCCTGCACGCTTGCAAGGACAGCAGATGAACGTCCGTGCTCCTCCCTGTGCTCATGCCTGTGTTCCTCAGCATGGTTTCAGGGGCATTTTCTGTCTTATTCCTGTTCAGAACACTTGAGGAGAGTGTTAAGAATGTTTTCTCTGAGGATGGGTAGGAAGGACCGGCTGTCAGAAAGGACTCTCTGAACCTCCCTCCAGCAACCCTGCTTCACATGCAGCCCACACACCAGGCCCAGCTCTATCAATGTTCTGGCTCATTTTTGTCAGGGCTGTTGCATCTGCTCAGATCTTCCTTTCCACTAATGAGCCTCTCTCTGATCAACCTTCAAAGTGCCTGCTTCTTCAGTTCTGATCATGCATGAGCTGGAGATGTAGTCAATAACGCAGCACGGCCGTGCCTGCCAGCTCGGGAGAACAAACCCTGCCTCGGCCTCACTCTCTTAACAGCTGGGCTCAATATCTTAAAGGCCCTTTCCAACCTAAGTGATTCTCTGACTCTTCCCTCAACTCTCTGCTCTCTGCACATGGTAGGTGGAACGATTACTTCATCTTTGGAGTGAACAGACACATCCATAAAGGTCAGGCAATGCAGAGGCAGTCAACAGTGGGTAGAAACTTTAAGTTTCCTTCTCCATTCCTCAGCCTCTGAAGTACAACCAAGAGGTGCTAAGCCACCAGCATTTCTACCTGTTACATGGCAGCTTTTATTCAGGGCTGGACCACTTTTAGTCCATCAGTGCTTTCATAGAATTGTCAGGGCTGGAAGGGACCTCGAGGATCAGCCAGTTCCATGGCCAGGGACACCTCACACCGCAGCAGGTTGCTCACAGCCACATCCAGCCTGGCCTTCTAAACTCCAGGCATGAGGCTTCCACCACCTCCCTGGGCAACCTGTGCCAGTCTCTCACCACCCTCATGGGGAAGAACTTCTTCCTGACATCCAATCTCAATCTCCCCATTTCTAGCTTTGCTCCATCCCCTCCCAGTCCTATCCCTCCCTGACACCCTCAAAAGTCCCTCCCCAGCTTTTCTTTCAAAACATTTCAGAATTGGTTAAAAGAAAGCTAAAAAAAAAAGAAGGAAAAAAACCAAGCTGAAGGTTTCAAAGAGATTTCTGCCTTCCTTCATCATGCAGGGATATATTTTCAAAGCAGTGTGCCAGGAGTATTCCACGTGACTCCCATTCATGTTAAAATTAGAGTTACCAGAATAACCCCCATATGCTGCTTTCAAAAGGTACTGCAGTGTGTCCAAGGAAAATTTCCACAGCTTAATGGGGCTTGTACAATTCTGCTGCCTGCTTTTCTTCCTTTGATTCCTCAATATATTTTTAACAGCCCCTTTTTTTAATTTTTTTTTTTTAAATAACATTTTGTACTATTTGGGAAAAAAAAACCCCAGAACTGATCTGCTGCTTTTCTTAGGTCCTCTGCAGCCATTTAATTCAGAATGATCAGTTCAATCAGCATGCAGTTGCTCTGTAGTATACAAAACTTCCCATATCACTCTTTTTTTTTTTCACATGGTCCTTATAGACAACCTTTTTCTTGGAGCTTCAGCCTAAAATGAGGTCTGGCTGCCTTTCACAGCTGAGTTGTTGTCCTGGCCAGTGGGGCTCAATGTTTTTGTGTTAGCCTGAGACTAATTTTCACATGTGGATAGCAAGGAACATTCTTCCTGAAGGGCTGAGGCACAGCCTCTCCTTGGCAATCACAACACCACTGCTTGCACTGAAGCCAGGCAACATGCATCACAGAAAACAGCTGGTTGGAAGAGACCTCAAAGATCATCCAGTCCAGCCTTTACCCCAACACTGAAGGGTCAGCACCAAACCATGTCCCCAAGCGCCAGGTCCACAGGCTGCTGAAACCCCCCAGGGATGCTGACTCCAGCACTGCCCTGGGCAGAACCTTCCAATGGTTGAAAACCTTCTCTGTGAAGAAATATTTCCTAGAATCCAGCCTGAGCCTCCCCTGGTGCAGCTTGGAACCATTGCCCCTGGTCCTGTTGCTTGCCACCAAGGAGCAGAGGCTGCCCCCTCCTCACCCCAACCTCCCTCCCGGGAGCTGTAGAGAGCAATGAGGTCTCTCCTCAGCCTCCTCTCCTCCAGACAGAACACCCCCAGATGCTACTTACAGCCCAGGTGCTCCAGGCCCTTCTCCAGCCTTGTCACCCTTCTCTGGACAGGCTCCAGCCCCTCAATGTCCTTCCTGTACTGAGGGTCCCAGAACTGAACACAGTACTCAAAGTGTGGCCTCAGCAGTGCTGAGCACAGAGGGGGATGATGCCCTCCCTGTCCCTGCTGGCCCCAGTGTTCCTAATCCCAGCCAGGATGCCACTGGCTTTCTTGGCCACCTGGGCACACTTCTGGCTCATGGTCAGTCCAGTATCAACCAATACCACCAGGTCTCCCTCCAACTTGCAGCTTTCCAACCACACTTGCCCAAGTGTGTAGCTTACCATGGGGTTGCTGTGGCCTAAGTGGAGGACCCAGCACACATACAATGCAAGCCTGGAATACGCAGGATTCTCTATTCCAGATCCCAGGATGACACAGGGACCTTCTGCCCAACACACAACATCTGTAACAGCTGTGGCAGTGGCAGAAGCCCACCCAGGGCCAGCTGCAGGCCTGGGGCTTGCTGCAGGCACTGCAGGTGCTGTGCTGACTGACACACAGACTGATAAGTACCAGCTGATGATTAAATTTGTCATTTATGACTAAAGTCTTCCTGGTCATTTGAAGGGAGAAAAATTCAATTTCTGGGCCTCTTGTCACTGCTAATTATTGCTGCTTAGGAATGCTGGGGATGAGAGACTCTGCTCAGAAAGGTAGGGTGAACGATGTCCCTCTGTTTTCCCCTCATCCCTCTCATTTCTGTCCCAAATTGCCTCACAGTTTCATTTCAGGCATTTAATTCAAACATGCAGCAAACAGAATCAAAGCACTTCATTAACCTTTGAAGGATGTAAACAACAAGGAAA
Organism: Picus viridis; assembly: GCA_033816785.1. Lineage (NCBI taxonomy): Eukaryota > Metazoa > Chordata > Aves > Piciformes > Picidae > Picus > Picus viridis. The sequence goes on from CM066574.1 coordinate 34,848,560, forward strand.
ATATTTTGCATAAGCATGGAAGGTACTTCCATAACATGGGCGGGGGAGGAGGGAAGGGTGTCACCTTCCTAACAGAACAGGAGAAAAGAAACCAAGACAGGGCTGTCCTGCCATTAAAGCACTGACACGTGAGGTGTGAGCTGATTTCCCACTTTTACCACTAGTTTTCCAGGCAACATGCAGCAGGGTTGGAAGGGACCTCAAGGATCAGCCAGTTCCACCCCTCCTTGCCATGGGCAGGGACACCTCACACTACAGCAGGTTGCTCACTGCCACATCCAGCCTGGCCTTCAAAACCTCCAGGGATGAGGCTTCCGCCACCTCCCCCGGGCAGCCTGTGCCAGTCTCTCACCATCCTCATGGGGAACAACTTATTCCTAATGTCTAATCTAAATCTGCCCTCCTCAAGCCTGGATCCATTCCTCCAGTCCTATCATTCCCTGACACCCTCAAAAGTCCCTCCCCAGCTTTCTTGTAGCCCCCTTCAGATACTGGAAAGCCACAATAAGGTCTCCTCAGAGCCTTCTCTCCTCCAAACTGATCAACCCCAACTATCTCAGCCTGTCCTCATTGGAGAGGAGCTATGGCTAAAGCAGAGGCTTGTGCACAAGAACAAGCATTTTAAAAACCCAAATCACCCCACAAAAAGAAGCAGAAACAAGCTAACATAGAGTAGAATAGAATAGAATAGAATAGAATAGAATAGAATAGAATAGAATAGAATAGAATAGAATAGAATAGAATAGAATAGAATAGACCAGACCAGGTTGGAAAACATCTGCAAACCCAAGCCACTGGTAGCCAAACTTGGCTCTGCAATTGCCACACACATTGCCTGCTTTAAGCATTAGGGCTCAAACCCACTGAGTTGCTGTGCTTGGATGAGGTCCCACCTCAGCTGAACTGCAGTAGTAGCCAGAGGTCAATATTTAGTAAAACACAGTCACCCAAAAGCTAGAAAGTTAGTTTTGAGGAGATGCTTCTGATCTCCCACTTTTGAAGCAGCTCAAATGCCCCTGAGTAAAAACAGTTCAGCTGTCAGAGGTAAGAGAAGTTACAGCTGCTTGTGTGGGGGAAGCCTGACCTCTTAAAAGCATCTCCTGCATTCATCTCCAGGATCTGCTGCACTTCCTGTAACATTAGAAAAGACTGCTGCTGCATCTGTGTTTGTTTCAGTGATGATTAATTCCATGACTTTCTGTTTCTCCTTGTTCCAAACTGGGTAAGTAGTTTTTCACACATGAAACTACAGATTAACTCAAGCTGCTAGAAAGCTCTGGGCTACCATCAAGTCCTGCAGGCACAGCAGAGCTAAACTCAAGCTTAAGCTAGAGCCTCATCTAAGTGAGTTTCTCCACGGGTGAAGATTCCATAATGTCTCCATATAGCCTGTTCCAGTGCTACACCAGTATCAGCTCTTGGGACTATTTTATCCTTCCCTCTTTTCTTCTCTCACTGGGTACTTCTGAGAAGTGAATGCATCTTTTCTACAGCTTCTTGTTCAGATAGTGGATGAAGGTACAACAGGATCCACCCCCCTGCCTCTTCATGTATGAGCATTCCTCTTGAACAGCAGGTGCTTCTCCCCCTTAACCATAGAAGCAGAACTGTCAGGGTTGGAAGGGACCTCAAGGATCAGCCAGTTCCAACCCCCTGCCATGGCCAGGGACACCTCACACTATAGCAGGTTGCTCAGTGCTACATCCAGCCTGGCCTTCAAAACCTCCAGGCATGAGGCTTCCACCACCTCCCTGGGCAACCTGTGCCAGTCTCTCACCACCCTCCTGGGGAACAACTTCTTCCTGACATCCAATCTCAATCTACCCATTTCTAGTTTCTTTTTCCATTCCCCCCAGTCCTCTTGGAGGCCCTTTGATGGAGCAGCTCCACTTCATCAATCTCTCCCCATTACTGGGCTACAAATCTGGACAGCCTTCCAGCTTCTGTCTCCCAAGGGCCAAGCTGAGGGGAATAATCCCTTCCTTTGGCCTGCTGGCTATGCTTTAGGTAATGCAACCCAGCGTGCAGTTAGTCCACATCACACAAGGGAGCACTGCTGATTCATGGTACTCATCAACACAGCCTCCATCCTACAAGCAATTATCTACAATTGTAAACCATTAAATTAAGTCTTTCTGAGTCCTAGGTTTGCATTGGCCATCACCCATCCTCAGCATGTTGTGGTGCAGAAATGAGTATCAAAGCTCTGGCCACCATCAAAATCAATGCCAGATACTTAAGTGCTACTCTGGTCCTAAAATCAAGCAGTGTAGGGAAGGAAATTAGAGTCATCAAATTCTTTCAAATGATAATAGCTAGAGCAAATTGAGCAGCTATGAAACATCCTGTTCTCTGGAGCTTAAAGGCAACAAGGCAATAAAATCCTCACCACAGCCCATGCAAAGCTAAGTAAATTTTATGTATTCTCTTCCTTTTTCTCCCCAAGTAGAACCACCAGGTTTTTTTGCCTTAGCTGGCCCCTTACACATCTCACCCAGCAAAGGGCCACTGAGGCCATGTACATAATCAAGCCATTTGCAGGCTGCACACACACAATGCCTTCTACCTGAGATTCTGATCTCCCAGACTGGTGGAGAGAGCTCTTTTCTCTGAGTAAATTAAAACCCTACAGCCTGCTGGATGCAGAATTAAACTAGATAAAAGATGATCCAGTTTTCTCCCACCCTTATTAAAAATGTGGTATTTATACTGTTGCTCAGGAGGGAGGGCTTGTTTTGGGTCCATTTAGCCACCCTTTTAGGCAGAGGCCAGATGGAGGTGTGTATGAGCCATGCCGCTGCTCCAAGGAAAGAGAACAGGCAGAAGGAAAGACTGGGGGAATAAATTCTGTTGGAGGTCAGAGTGTTCAACTGTAAGAGAGGCTAAAGGAAGTGTGGCTTAGAACAGAGAGAAAATTCCAGTAGGATTTCTACATTCAGGGTCTAGCTTATATATGTGCTTTAAAAAGAAAACCATCCCCAAACACATCCAGGCCTCAAAATACAGAAGAAGTACCAGTTAGCAGACAATCAGATACATTCAGATTTAAAACTAAATTAACCAAGCACCAGGAAAAAATAACACAGCCCTTTACCGACATCCAAATGCCTAGCTCACATGGAAAACAGTCCTTGGAAGGAGTCTGCAATTCTTGACAGCTATGAAACAACATCCTCCAGCTCACACAGCTGATGCTATAAAAATGAAGAGGCTCCATTTTCCTACTTGGTGACTTTTGAGGTGCTGGTTTAACTGCAAAGGGCTGGTCAATTGCTTCTGGAGAGGCTGATGGTAGGTATATCAGGCATAGAATAGAATAGAATAGAATAGAATAGAATAGAATAGAATAGAATAGAATAGAATAGAATAGAATAGAATAGAATAGACCAGACCAGACCAGGTTGGAAAAGACCTCAGAGATCATCCAGTCCAACCTGTCACCCAACACCATGTGATCAACTCAACCATGGCACCAAGTGCCTCATCCAGGCTCTTCTTAAACACTTCCAGTGATGGTGACTCCACCACCTCCCTGAGCAGCACATCCCAATGGCCAATCTCTCTTGCTGGGAAGAATTTCTTCCTAACATCCAGCCTAAACCTCCCTGGCGCAGCTTGAGACTGTGTCCTCTTGTTCTGGTGCTGGGTGCCTGGGAGAAGAGACCAACCCCCACCTGGCTACAGCCTCCCTCCAGGTAGTTGTAGATGGCAAGAAGGTCTACCCTGAGCTTCCTCTTCTGCAGGCTAAGCAACCCCAGCTCCCTCAGCCTCTCCTCACAGGGCTGTGCTCCAGACCCCTCCCCAGCCTCGCTGCCCTTCTCTGGACACATTCAAGTGTCTCAATGTCCTTCTTAAATGGAGGAGCCCAGAACTGCACACAGTACTCAAGGTGTGCCCTAACCAGGGCTGAGTACAGAGCAGAATGACTTCCCTTCCAATGATACAGGGAGATTTGGAGTTTCCTTTGGAACTTTTGCTGCAGTGCAACAGAGAGCTCTAGGCAGCCTCTACTATTCACACAACACAGATCCAACTGCAGCTTTAAAGTTCTTGCTGCTGAGGTTCTTATCTGTGCCACACACAGAAGATCAGCCAGTTTCCAGGAGACAGAAAGCTGATGCTGAAATGTGAGGATACATCTCCAGAGAGAAAAATTACCACAACATTCAAAGAGGATGGGTAGAAGCTATTTCCCCAGGTGCTTCCACTCTTCTAGGCAAAGACTTGACATTCTCGACACCAGGATGGTTCCTGAGCATTTCAGTTTCATGATTGTGGCATGAGCACCTTCAACCAACAGGGCAAGATCTTTCAGCAGCTGCACTAACATCTTGTTCGGTGGTTCTGACACAGAGTTTGGCGTTTGTTCCTTCCCCTCTCTCTGGTGTTTGGGTTAATATCTGGTAGCAAATCGCTTTCAACTCCTGCACTCGGCTGCTGAGGTGATATTTCTCAGCTTACATCTCCATTACTAGGGTCCTTTTCTCTGCTTGCCATAACCAACATAGGTGACTTTAGGAACTGGGATGGAGCTTGTCAATAAATTAGCTTCCAGTCATCAATAAATCCACAACATTTTTCCTATAACTGCCCAATTTGACAGCCTAGAGGTGAAAGGGCCAAGAAAGAAGAGCCTTACCACTTCAGTTGGTACACACATTACTTTCCATCCTCCAGTAAGCCATTTTGCTCTCAATGGAAAAGCAGGAGAACCCAAGCTCACGCAGCTCAGCTTCCCTACCATGCCCAAATAACAACAGCCCTGCTGTGGTCTCATGCTCCAATATCCTGCGGGGCAAAACCCTAACACTTCCTTCTGAAAGTACCTGGTAAATTCCTCACCTCCCATCCTGCTCCCTACTCATCCAGTCTCTGGGAACCTGAAGGCAGTTCACATTAGCACACCAGCTTAACCTGTGATCACAGAATGTCAGGGGCTGGAAGGCACCTCGAAAGCTCACCCAGTGCAACCCCTGCCAGAGCAGCATCAGCCTAGAGCTGGTCACACAGGAACACATCCAGGTGGGTTTTGAGTATCTCCAGAGAGATATTCAGCAGGGCAACCTGTTCCAGTGTTCTGTCACTTTCACAGTGAAATAATTCTTCCTCCTGTTTCCACGGAACTTCCTCTGCCTCAGCTTCCACCATTGCCCCTTGTGCTGGCATTGGGCACCACCGAGCAGAGCCTGGCTCCAGCCTCGTGGCTATGCATTTATAAACATGAATGATCACTTTGAAAAAGCTTTGCACAGCCTATGGAGGGCTGAGCCTGCTCTAGCTGCCCAGGGTGACCCAAGGGAAGCCCCCAGAGGCAGGTACTTCCATTGGACACAAGTGGATGGGGCAGACGTGGCTTGCTGTGCCGAGGAGAGGAGAGGAGAGCCCCTCCATACCCACGCAGCGTCTCTTCCTCTCACTCCAGCTCCCAGCAGCCCTCCCTCCTCTCCATCACAGTCAGTCTGGATTCACAGTGGCACCTCGGGCAGCCAGGATGGTTCTGTCAGATGCTGGGCAGTTACCTCATGCGCTAAAAATAGAGACAGGCGGCAGCAGAGCCTGCCTGGCAAACACCCGCTTAAGGGCGAGTGCCGTGCTCCAGCGAGAGCACCCGCGGCACGGGGCCGCAGACAATGAAGGACGTTTGTGTCAGGACAGAGGAGCCAAGCCCGACAAAGCTCCCCGGCTCTTGCTTACGAGACAGCACGTGAAAGGCTGCTGCTGCTCTTTTCAAACACAGCACTGTCTAGGTGACAATTACTTACAGCCAACCAACAACAACCCCGGCTCCCCGGCTCCTCCAAGAGAGGCTACACAAAACACCCCTCCTCGCTGTCAGCTGCATCATTCATCACCATAACCTCATTTCAACTGAGACAACAAATCTCTGAGACACATCACCTCCCCCACCCCTTCCTTCTCCCCCCTGGGTTTTTTTTTATCTTTGCCTATAATAAGGTCTGTAGTCTGGGGAGCTCTCGGGCTGAATTCCATGCATTGTGATTCACAAAATGAGAATCTGCTCTTCCGTGCCCACTGACATTCACATCAGGAGCAATTCGTGCAGCAAAAAGCCATATGCCACACGCACCTCCGAGTTAGCTGAGCTACAAAACACATCCTAGAGAGAAGGAAGAAAAATACGCAGGGGCGAGAGTGTTTCCCAGGACCTGATTGTTACCCACACTTCTAAGAGAGGAGTGACAGGGGCAGCGGTGCAAAATGTGCTGCTTTGGTGCCAGCTGCAGTCAGGTTCTGTCATTTTCCCGGGTGACTAAGAGGCTCTGCATGCAAGTGGGGGCTTCTGTCTTTCAGCAGAGTGCTGTAGAAGCGGTTACCAGAGCCAGCCGAGCCCCCAGCCTTCCTCCTCTGGTTAGCAGCATTTCCACTCCATCATCTCTCTGAAGGCTGAGAGGTTTATTGGTTTGATCAGCGCCCACAGAGAGGAAAATGAAGAGCACTTTGGAAGTGTGAAGTACCAGCAGCTTTTCAAATTGCCATCGCCAGGGTGTTGAGCAGAGCCCTGTGCGTTCCGCAGCGACACGCAGACGCCGTGGCAAAGCTGGGGGGAAATCCACCCTGCCGCTGCTGCCCTGGCTTTACACCAGTCAGGTTTGTTCCACTCTTCAAGCCAACAGCGGCTTTCAGCACTGGGGAAAGCATAAGACAAGTTTCTGACCAAGGAATGGATCATACTCAAACGCCCTTTTATTCACCTTGCATTTGCTACTTTTTTTCCCTGTATGTTCTACTTTTTTTTTCCCTTTCTATCCTCCTTTATTCCTTCCTCCTTTCCCCCTTTCTTTCCTCCTTTCCCCCTTTCTTTCCTCCTTTCCCCCTTTCCTCCTTTCCCCCTTTCTTTCCTCCTTTTTATCTCTATTTTAATTTCTACCTTTTTCAAACTTTCTTTTTTCTTTTCTCCTTCATTTTATTTTCTCCTCATTTCCTCTTTTTTTTTTCTTTGTCCCTTTTTCCTTTTATTTTCTCCTCTTTAAACATTTTCTGCCTTTTTTTTTTTTTCCCTTTTCTCCCTTTAAAAACTTTTTTGTTGCCCCTCCAAATAACAGCTGGTTTACCCATCCTGGCATACAAATGGGCCAGAATTTCAGCTTCAAAATGTTCTTCTTTTGAAGCCTGTGCCCTCCATGAAGTCATGACACATCTGACCAGTGGAGCAGGATAGTTCAGCTATGATAATAACCAGATGTGATGCTTCTCCTAAAGACTTTCAAAGCCTTCTGGCAAAGACAGAAAATAGCAAGGATATAATTTTTAATGAAGAAAAAATAATCTTTGGGCTAGAAAAACAGTGCATGTGCTGCAAAGGGCAGAGAAAGGGCAAGTGTAGCTCTTCACTGTGTCATTATGCAGTTGAAGAACTTGTATTTCACAAATTAATTGTTTTAAGAGCTGTTTGCATCTTTGACAGTGCCAAATGAGACTGAGAAATTTTCCAAGGGGAGGGACTGTTGAGGGTGTTGGGTAGTGACAGGACTGGGAGGAATGGATCCAAGCTTGAGGAGGGGAGAGATAGATTAGACATTAGGAAGAAGTTGTTCCCCAGGAGAGTGGTGAGAGCCTGGCACAGGTTGCCCAGGGAGGTGGTGGAAGCCTCATCCCTGGAGGTGTTTGCAGCCAGGCTGGACGTGGCTGTGAGCAACCTGCTGTGGTGTGAGGTGTCCCTGCCCATGGCAGGGGGTTGGGACTGGCTGATCCTTGAGGTCCCTTCCAGCCCTGACAACTCTGTGATTCTGTGAATCAACAGATTTTAAAATGCAATACTCTTGATCAGTTCCTTTGAGCTTGACAGGCCCAACCTTTGGGGTATGACTATTTAAATTGAGATCTGACTTTCACAGACAGTGAGTGGAAGGCCACGTCTTCCAGCATCTTCAAACAGCCCTTCTCAGGTTCTTGCTGCCAGAAGCAGCAGAGGAGTGACAAACTGGCTTTGACAAATGCAGTGGGACACACTGGGAGATCTGACAGGTGCAGATAAATGCAGACAGACAGAGAAGGCTGAACAGAGCCCTTCCTAAACGAGCAACCCACAAAGGAATAATCCTGCAAGGAAAAGCACAGAGGGCTAGGGAAAGGTCTGAAGCAGGCCCTGCCTACGTGACAACGAAATTGCACTGCTTGCAGCAGACCTTTCTTGGTGGCTGCTAATGGAATCGACCCGAGATTCCCACTGTACTGGGAGGCTGGTTTTCCTCCATTAAAAAAGTCACATTTTGTGTATCAGCTGTGAATCAGACTTGCAAAATGCTAATTGCTAGACTTTTTTTTTGGGGGGGGGAGGGGTTTAATAAATTCTTGCATTACCCAATTAATGACACAATATATTTATAGCAATTATTCATTTCCAATAGAAGCTAATAAAATGCTAATGGCCTCAGGTGTGAAACTGTGGAATTTAATTTGTGCTAATCTGCCTAAGCCTGGGGAATACCGAATTCACTCTATGAGAGAATAATTCATTTGCAGTATCCCTGCCTGCTATAAACAAAGCATTGCCAGGGGAAGGTACAATAAAAGCTAACAGAGAGGCACAATCATTCCACCAGCCTGGCCTTTCCCACAGGTAAAATGCAAGCAGAACAGCCTTCCAAAGCCTCTCTCGAAAGAAGTTAAATGAACCTGCTTCAGACTGCTGGGGAAAAAAAATACACCCATAAGAAAACAATAAATGCCTTGGAGAGCAGCTGTGCAGATCTGTCTGTTATCCCTTTCCACCCTTGTCACTGAAAGGGGAAGCAGGTGATGGGCAGATTTGCAGAAGGGGTTTGACTGTCGAGTGAGTCTGAATTACTTTTGTCTCCTGCTTGAGGGATTGGTTCTCTCACACTCCTAGGGCTGTGGTTTGCCATCCTATTCCAAGCAGCCCGTCACGGGGGTAGAAACACAGAGGAAAGGAAAGAGCTTTGGGGCTGAAGCTGCTGCTGCAGCCTGGAGCTGTGGTAGGGTAATGGAGGAGGCTGGAGCAAACTGCCAGACATCCTGGTTCGGCTTTTGGCCCTGCTGCTGCTTGATCTCCCGGTGCCTTTGCAAGGCATCAAGATTCTACCAACTCCACAAGAAGAAGAAAAGCACAGAATACTGCTAGTGCCACTAGGTCACAGAATCACAGCATGTTAGGGGCTTCAAGAAAGCTCCTCCAGTGCAACCCCCCTGCCAGAGCAGGAGCACCTGCAGCAGCTCACACAGGAACACACCCAGGCAGGTTTTGAATCTCTCCAGAGAGGGAGACCCCACACCCACCCTGGGCAGCCTGCTCCAGGGCTCTGTCACCCTCACAGGGAAAATTCTTTTCCTCCTGTTTCCACGGAACTTCCTCTGCCTCAGCTTCCACCACTGCCCCTTGTGCTGGCATTGGGCATCCCCCAGCAGAGCCTGGCTCCAGCCTCTGGGCACTCACACTTTGCATATTTATAAACATTAATGAGGTCACCTCTCAGTCTCCTCGTCTCCAAGCTAAAGAGACCCAGGGATGGGACCACTTGAGTGTGCTGGCAGACCTGCTCCTCCTTCCAGGCCAGGCATGGAGCTGCCATGGCTAGGACTAGCACTGGGACAACAGGGCTGCAGCCATGTGGGGCACTTCAGACTGGATCAGCAGGCAGTCTGCTCTTGGAGGCTCCTCAGAGGGCTGGGTGAGCAGGTGGCAGCTCCTCTGCCAGCTCCATGCTTTGACCCTTTCCAAATGACCTTCTGCATCTTTGCTCCCTTACTGGTAGCTCATATCACCTGGCGGTGGTGTTGGTCCCCCCCAAAACACAGAAGCACGCTCCTTGAAAACCTGCCCTTTAACACTTAGGCATATCTTGAACCTAGCCTCAGACAGCTGCTCATCCTCCAGCTGCTCACAGTGTGACAACATCAGAGGAGCCAAGAAACCTGTGGCATGACATTTCCAAACCATCAGTGACCAAGGAAAGAAGTGTTTTCCATTTTTATGCTAGGCTTGGTTACCTTTTCTGTTATCCTGTCACAGAGCAAGGAAAAATGCTGCCAGGTTCTGACCGTGAGCAATAAACATCTTCGGTGGTCATCAAACACCTCGCTGTGTGCTCTGCTCTTTAAGTACAGGACTCAGGTAGGGCATTTATGGTTTGCATCTGCTGCCCCTGAGAGCAATGTCTACTCCAGTGACTACCACCCAGGGCAGTTTGTTATGGGTGTGCCTGTTAGTGACATGTTCTCCCCAGGCAGTGCTACAGGCTGGGGTCAGAGTGGCTGGAGAGCAGTCAGGCAGAGAGGAACCTGGGGGGACTGGCTGACAGTAGGCTGAACATGAGCCAGCAGTGTGCCCAGGTGGCCAAGAAGACCAATGGCATCCTGGCCTGCATCAGGAACAGTGCGGCCAGCAGGAGCAGGGAAGTCATTGTGCCCTGTGCTCAGCACTGGTTAGGCAACACCTTGAGTCCTGTGTCCAGTTCTGGGCTCCTTAGTTTAAGAAGGACATTGAGAGAATTGAATGTGGCCAGAGAAAGGCAGTGAGGCTGGGGAGGGTCTGGAGCACAGCCCTGTGAGGAGAGGCTGAGGGAGCTGGGCTTGCTTAGCCTGGAGAAGAGGAGACTGAGGGGTGACCTTATTGCTCTCTCCAACTGCCTGGAGGGAGGTTGTAGCCAGGCAGAGGTTAGTCTCTTCTGCCAGGCACCCAGCACCAGAACAAGAGGACACAGTCTCAAGCTGTGCCAGGGGAGGGTTAGGCTGGAGGTGAGAAAGAAATTCTTCCCAGCAAGAGAGATTGGCCCTTGGGATGTGCTGCCCAGGGAGGTGGTGCCTGGCTGAGGCACTTGTTGCCATGGTTTAGTTGATGAGATGGTGCTGGGTGACAGGTTGGGCTGGATGATCTCTGAGGTCTTTTCCAATCTGGTTAATTCTGCATTCTGCTGAGCTGAGCCTATTGCTGTGCTGGGGGATCCAGTGCTGTGGGCTTGGTGTGACACTGCAATAGCCACACACTGCAGGGGCAACTGCTCAGGGTACCAAGGTCTGCCACTGTGAAATGGATGTGAACTTTGTCAAAATGCTGAATCCAGAGGGTTTGGGGGGTTCTGAGGAAGTTCTTATTCCAAAATAAACGTTCACAGAGCATGTACAAGCTGGTGTTTACACCACTATGATCTCAAACATGCCCAGTAGTTAAAATAAATTTACTAGGAGCTGTCAGCAAGGAGAAAAAATGTATCGGCAGCATCATTAGCCAACCTTGTCCTACTTTCCTATTCCTTACACCTGTACTGTCAGTAGATTTTGATTTCAAGCATCATAACCACAGGGCTGTCAAAGTTTTCCAGTTTTGATCATCCCCTACTTATCTTTAGCTATGTTGAAATATTAATCTGTGTTTTGATATGAAGAGTCATTCTTGGCCATCTAAAAGCCTGAAACTGCACTAACACACTAACAAAAGCAGCTCTCACTGTGCCTGCTCCCCACAAAGCAGCTTCAAAACCCTGGTAGGTGATTCAGAAAATTTAACTGTTCCCCTTCCACACAGGGACTAGAAGCAGTAATTTTTCTTCTTAATACCTGAGGGCATCCTACAGGAAGGCTGCAGAGGGACTTTTCATAAGCATGTCTAGCAATAGATAGGACAAGGGGGAATGGTTGGAAGCTGAGGAAGAAGTTCTTCAGTAAGAGGGTGGTGACACTCTGGAATAGGCTGCCCAGGGAGGCTGTGGCTGCCTCCTTCTCAGGAGACTTTCCAGCCCCATCTGGATGTGTTCCTGTGTGACCTGTGCTGGATCCTCTGGTCCTGCTCTGGCAGAGGGTTGGACTGGAAGATCTCCAGAGGTGCCTTCCAACCCCTAACATCCTGTGAGGCTGTGATCCTCCATGAGGGAAAAGGGACTGATGGAATGGAATGGAACGGAACGGAACGGAACAGAACAGAACAGAACAGAACAGAACAGAACAGAACAGAACAGAACAGAACAGAATAGAATAGAATAGAATAGAATAGAATAGAATAGAATAGAATAGAATAGAATAGAATAGAATAGAATAGAATAGAATAGAATAGAATAGAATAGAATAGACCAGGGTGGAGAAGACCTTTGAGATCATCCAGTCCAACCTCTCACCCAGCACCATCTAATCAACTAAGCCATGGCACTAAGCACCCCATCCAGACTCCTCCTAAACACCTCCAGTGATGGTGACTCCACCACCTCCCTGGGCAGACTCTTTCAATGGGCAGGCTGGTGATGAAGGTTTCCATAGTGGGGTGGACAGATGAGTCCACCTTCTTACAGTCATCACTGACTCCAAAATTCAACACACAATGCTTTCTCCTGCTGCAATAGAAGATGTAGGATTATGTAAAGCTTAGAGACAAGATTAGATTTCCAAAGTCATAAACCATGCTGTCTGCTCACAAATGACTGTGGAGGACAGAGATAGGAAGATGTCCTTTGATCATCTGTAGGCCCAGAGGAAAACATAAAGGTTTCAAATGGAATTGTTGCCACTTGCATGTCTGTCTCTCCACCTGCATCTCAATTTCTCCAGGAAGCTCAGCAGAGATGAATTATGTATGCCTTAAAACGCTACAAAGGCACAATATGAGCTTAGCTGCCTGACTGAATTACTCTTTTCAAGCATCTACCACTATATTGAGAAGCTGTGAAAGGGGCTTTAGGTCTGACAGTATCATGCTATCACCATAGAGATCTAAGGAGTTTTTCTAAGGCAAGGATTAACAAAAGGTGTCTGTTTAAATGAATGGAAATCAGAGAGACAAAGCATGGGATCATAAATATTTCACTAAGCCACCACACAATTCCTCCAGCTCTGAGCAAAGTGCTGCTTTAGTTATCTTCTTAAGCTTTAAAAATGAATAAATCAACAAACCTATCCACAACATGGAGAACCACAATGGCTCAGTCTGCCTCTGTGTCATCAAGAGGAAGTCTCAATCTGATGCTTGAAAAAAGCCCTTGAGAACCAGCACTGGAACCTGAGGGGAAGTATTCAATCACCTCACTTCTTTCAGCAGCTGTCATCATCTGACACAAGAGAGGAAGAAATAAATCCCTAGATGTGCACACAGAGCTCCTCAAGGTACAAAGCCATTGTGATTAACCACAAGTTTAAAACTGAACCAAAAGCTCCTCTTGGTCACTTAGGATTAAAGATCAAAGTAAGTGGGAGAGGTTTCCAGCAGAATTCCCAGGTCTCCAGACTTACCATCCAACACACTGAAAGTGTCCAGTTTTGTTCTGGAGGGGAAAGGGAAGAGGGAAGAATGTGACTGACCCCATCAGCCAGGTGGGTAGCAAGCCACAGCAAAGTGATGTTTCATACATTACCAAGATAATCAAGCCACTGAAACTGAAAAGCAGTAACACAAAGAGAGGATAAAAGAGGATTAAGGAACTAAGCTACTGCATCTGCTGAGAGCTGCTTCCTTCCCGTTCCCTCCTGAAAGTAGGAGCTGAATGTTCCCTGGGTCCACATGGCCTTTGCCTGCCAAGGCACAGAAACAGGTGCCCTGCCCTTAGCAGACAGCAAAGATGCAGCAAGAACACTAACGTGGCAGGAGCACCAAAACCTCCTCCTGGGCAGGGATGGAGAATGGTGTTGCTCAGTCTGGTAAAGCCATCAGCACTGGCAGCTGTCACCCACCGACCAGGCGGGTTCCACTGCACAACATAGCAGCCCCCACGAACCCAGAAGTGCTTCACAAGCCCACACAGCAAGGCAGTTTGCTCCACTCACAGATCCCTGCAGACACTGATCAGCTGAATAGTGCACACCACCACCACATGTCATCTGAAGTGGATAAGAGCTCAAAAATCTCTGTGTGACTAGAAGAAAGGATTCCCCAAGCACCGATATAGGCTGGGCAGGACTGGCTTGAGAGCAGCCCTCAAGAAGAGGACCTGGGGCTGCTGGGGGATGAGAAGCTCAACAGGAGCCAGCAGTGAGCACTTGCAGCCCAGAGAGCCAACCAGAGCCTGGGCTGCAGCAAGAGAAGCAGAGCCAGCAGGGCCAGGGAGGGGATTCTCCTCTGCTCTGCTGAGACCCCACCCGGAGCTCTGTGTCCAGTTCTGGAACCTCCAGTACAGGAAGGATCTGGAGGTGCTGGAAGGTGTCCAGAGAAGGGCCACAAGGATGAGCAGAGGGCTGGAGCTGCCCTGCTATGAGGACAGACTGAGGGACTTGGGGCTGTTCAGTCTGGAGAAAAGAAGGCTCTGAGGAGACCTTATTGTGTCCTTCCAGGATCTGAAGAGGGCTACAGAAAAGCTGGGGAGGGACTTTTGAGGGTGTCAGGGAGTGATAGGACTGGGGGCATGGAACAAAACTAGAAATGGGGAGATTGAGATTGGATGTTAGGAAGGAAGGAGCTCTTCCCCATGAGGGTGGTGAGAGCCTGGCACAGGTTGCCCGGGAGGTGGTGGAAGCCTCCTGCCTGGAGGTGTTTGCAGCCAGGCTGGATGTGGCTGTGAGCAGCCTGCTGTGGTGTGAGGTGTCCCTGCCCATGGCAGGGGGTTGGGACTGGCTGATCCTTGAGGTCCCTTCCAACCCTGACAATTCTGTGATGCTATGAAGTAGTCTCCACAAGGTTGCCTTTTTAAAGCCTGTGGCTCTAGGTTTCTATGCAGTTCAGTGAACTCTCTTTGTTACTGCTCCTCCTGTACTCCTGGACCATAAGAGAAGTGGCTCAGAAATTCCCTGCAAGACCAAGCCTCTAGGTCACCTATAGCTAGAGCAGCATGCATTTTGGGCTTGCCTCCTCTGTGCTGTGTGGGCTCTGGTACTGCTATCTCAACCAAAAGAACTCCCCAAAGGTGAGCTATTCAACACCTAAGGATCCACCATTACTCTGCAGTGAAACATGGACATTTAGGCTGCTTCAGAAACAAATGGTTCCAACAAGCTTGGCATGATCATTCTTACGAGATCTCATGTAACATTTGAGCCTGGTGGCTTCAGAGCACTTGTATGGCACATGCTGGCACAGGGAAACAGTCCCACTTTGCATTCTGAACCAAGAGCTCTAGAACCAGCTGTCAGGCAGAGGCTCTCAAGATCCAGGCAAAAGATCCCACAAAGATAAGGAGGGCAGCTGGCCACAGGAGTTTGCCATTCTTACAAAACACCAAAGATACTTCCAAGCCTCCTGGTAAGAGAGTTAAAATAGGATGTTTGGGGACACCTCTGTTCTCCATAGCTTTGCTGATAGGCAGGAGACTGGCTGCAGCTTCCAGAACTCCGTCTTACAACTACAAAGGTGTAGCACTGAGTGGGTTTTTCTGTTTGGTTTGGTGTGGGGGGGTTGGTTTGTTTTAGCAGGATAAATTGCACAGCACTCAGTCAGGAGTGAGCCCATTCTTGAATGTTTTCTCATTCTAGGCCTCACATGAAATGAAAAGGATGCACAGAATTACCACTGCAGTACTCTCTTTGCATTATTTACAACCTCAGAGGCTGCAGCACTTCAGCATAATACTGGTAACATAAAGTCAGCACTTCCCCTCAAGCCAGGTTCTTACTTTCACAGTTTGCAGCAGAACATGATGGGAAAAGGTCTGTGAACCTCCCTCACACATCCCATCTCCTGCCTCCCCTTTGTAAAAGCTTGATGAGCAAAGAATCTGAACAGATGAAAACTCCAGAGCACTCAGGAGAGGCAGGATCAGTAAATCCCTGTGCCCCTAGAGAAGCACACGTGGCCTTGTTTCACCATCCTGCCCACTTCATCCCCACCCCACCCTTTCTCTTGCCTTGTTAAAGTCCTCTGAAGTTGCCCTCATTTCCTTCCAAGTCTTGTTCAAGAGCTGGATGCAGATACAGAAGAACTCCTCAAACGATCTGTCGTGGGTGAAGAACATGGGGTGGAAATCGTTGCAGGTCTCACTCGCTAGAAAACAAACCAGAAAGACAAGGAGGGTGAAAGGAAATAGGTACAGGCAGGAGCCCCAGAAAACAGAATCAGCCACGAAGCTCAGGAGCCACTCTGACTAGGAGGAATCCCAGTTCTAGAAGAAAAGGATGTCCAAATATTATCCTGAAAAAACCCAACACTCTCCAAGGCAATGAAACCCTGCACAAAGTGTTGAGGAGACCAGCACCAAGAACAAGTGGAAGCAGCTAACTGTTTGGAGAATACAGAATTAACCAGGCTCAAAAGACCTCAGAGATCATCAAGTCCAACCCACCACCCAACACCATCTAATCAACTAAACCATGGCACCAAGTGCCTCAGCCAGGCTCTTCCTAAACACCTCCAGGGATGGTGACTCCACCACCTCCCTGGGCAGCACATCCCAAGGGCCAATCTCTCTTGCTTCCTCACCTCCAGCCTAAACCTCCCCTGGCACAGCTTGAGACTGTGTCCTCTTGTTCTGGTGCTGGCTGCCTGGGAGAAGAGACCAACCCCCACCTGGCTACAACCTCCCTTCAGGGAGTTTAGAGAGCAAGAAGGTCTCCCCTGAGCCTCCTCTTCTCCAGGCTAAGCAACCCCAGCTCCCTCAGCCTCTCCTCACAGGGCTGTGCTCCAGACCCCTCCTCAGCTTTGTTGCCTGAGTATTCTCTCAGTGGGTGTTTTGTTTGTACCAAGTTTTGCTGTTCAGGACAGGACAGATAAACACAGGGAAGAAGCTCACATCTCCTCATCAAAACAACAGCCTTCCCCACTGCTGCTGCCTTCTGAGATCCAAACCCCATCAGTCACAGACCAGCACTGGATCAATGTACACACTGAAATGTGAAGCTCTGCTGACACAGCAGCTGATCTACCAGACTGTACATAGATATACCACAGAGGTAACCAGAGAGCTCCAGACATGTAGATGGGAAGGTAACTGATTCAATTTGATCTTTGAAAATGACTGGAAACACAAGAAATGGATCTTCTGTCACCTGTCTCTTACCTGAGATGGAAGAAAACAAAAAGCCCAACAACTAAACCTCCATTTCATACCAAATATTTGCTTTAAGGAAAGGAAGGAAAAAGAATCCTCTAACACCGACCCCCAAACCAAAAGCACAGCTTGGCAGCACTGCTGCGAAGCGCCTTCCCCAAAGAATGCATCTATTTGTCTCCCCAAAAACACGGGCTGCAGCAGGGCTGACCTGCAGGCACACCTGAACAGCCTGTGAACAGAAGGGGCTATAGACAAGGGCAGAATAGAATAGAATAGAATAGAATAGAATAGAATAGAATAGAATAGAATAGAATCATAGAATCAGTCAGGGTTGGAAGGGACCACAAGGATCATCTAGTTCCAACCCCCTGTCATGGGCAGGGACACCCCACACTAGATCAGGCTGGCCAGAGCCTCGTCCAGCCTGGGCTTAAACACCTGTGAGATAGAATAGAATAGAATAGAATAGAATAGAATAGAATAGAATAGAATAGAATAGAATAGAATAGAATAGAATAGAATAGAATAGAATAGAATAGAATAGAATAGAATAGAATAGACCAGGTTGGAAAAGACCTTTGAGATCATCCAGTCCAACCTCTCACCCAACACCATCTAATCAACTCAACCATGGCACCAAGTGCCTCAGCCAGGCTCTTCCTAAACACCTCCAGGGATGGTGACTCCACCACCTCCCTGGGCAGCACATTCCAATAGCCAGTCTCTCTTGCTGGGAAGAACTTCTTCCTAACCTCTAGCCTAAACCTCCTCTGGCACAGCTTGAGACTGTGTCCAATTGTTTTGGTGCTGGCTGCCTAGGAGAAGAGACCAACCCCCACCTGGCTACAACCTCCCTTCAGGTAGATGTAGTTGGCAATAAGGTCTCCCCTGAGCCTCCTCTTCTCCAGGCTAAGCGACGCCAGCTCCCTCAGGGTCCAGAGAAGGGCAACAAGGTTGGTGAGGGGTTTGGAACACAAGCCCTATGAAGAGAGGCTGAGGGAGCTGGGGTTGCTTAGCCTGGAGAAGAGGAGACTGAGGGGTGACCTTATTGCTCTCTACAACTACCTGAAGGGAGGTTGTAGCCAGGCAGAGGTTGGTCTCTTCTCCCAGGCAGCCAGCACCAGAACAAGAGGACACAGTCTCAGGCTGCGCCAGGGGAGGTTTTGACTGGATGTCAGGAGGAAGTTCTACACAGAGAGAGTGATTGCCCATTGGAATGGGCTGCCAGGGAGCTGGTGGAGTCACCATCACTGGAGGTGTTCAGGAGGAGGCTTGATGGGGTGCTTGGTGCCGTGATCTAGCTGTTTGGATGGGTTGGATTGGTTGATGGGTTGGACGCCATGATCTTGAAGGTCTCTTCCAACCTGGTTTATTGTATTATTATTGTATTCTTATTGTATCCCAAGTCCCTGCCATGACTTGCAGGATCACCTCCTTTGGTTGCACATTTATGCTTTCAAAAGAGTAACAAAGTGGACTAAGCCTTTGTCCTGGTTTGAGCCAGGAGCCACTGAGGACAGAAGGTATTTACCCCAAAGGAGTAAATAGAAACACTTACACAGAACTGGAGGTTAAATATAAATGCTATTTACAGAAATAAACAAAGGTACAAAAGGCACCAAGGCACAAAAACATACACACACTCAGCATCAGCTTTGCCCCCCAAGGGAGGCCTCACCTAGGCAGTAAAAATTAGACACCCACCAGCAAAACCCCTCCCCCACGCACCCACAGCGAAAGCAAGAGCCAAGAGAGAGAAATGTGGACATCCCTCCCTTACATAGAGAGATACAGGAAAGGGTAATGGGATAACAAATCACAATGTCCGGTTCCTCCCTCTGGGAGGATTGTCCACTCCCTGAGACTGCTAATCCTTCTGGAGGGATTCATCTGTGTGCTAGGACAGTTAGCCCTTAACCTACAACAGCCTTTCTTCAGCTACCCAGTCCCCAGATCTCTCGGGTCAGCTTTCCCCTCTGCATGAGAGCTCCTCTGGACTTGTCCAGATGTGGCTCTCTTGTCTATACAGCAACACCTTCCCATACTTCAGGATCAAACAGGCAGTGCCTGAGGCAAGTTCCCTCCTCTGCCAAGCCAGTAGAATTATCAAGCACTAGGATAAATCACCCTTTTCCTGAGGCTGGATGACTACCTGACATCTGCTTCCTCTCAGGGCAACTGGGGAAATGAGAATTAAGACTCTTTGCAGGAGAGTGTGAATGGCTCAGGCAGGCTGACTCCCTGCACCAGCTGCAAGCTCTTGCTCCTGCAAGCTCTTTTAGATGCAAACCCATCCTTTTAGTGTGCCTATAGTCACCTCTGCTGCACCAGTAGCTCTGCCACAGGGGCACGAGGTGTGCTTTGAATCACCTGAACCTTCAATGGAAAAGGTTTCTGGACTTTCCCAACGTGTGAGAGTCCAACTGAAAGGCAAAACTCTGGAGCTCAATTGTGAATCTGAAGCACAATTTCAACATCAGGTTTACCCAGATCTCATCAATTCCTCAGCTACCTAAGTGAGAGTGAGTGCTAATTTTGGAACACAGGTTTCATTCCAATCAACTAAACTCCATTTACTTCACAGGATGTGCAGTCGAGGGGGAATTAGTCAAAGCAGAGGGTTGTATTCATGAGGTACAATTCAGTCCCTTTAAAGGAATAAAATGCCTCAGGTATCATTTTCTGAGCACCTTCAGCTTCCATTCATTCCACTGGAGTTGCAAGGGCTCAGCACTTCCCATAATCAGACCTTCGGCCTGTAATAACGTCAGAGACACAACAGAACAGGTTCTCAGAGGGCACTTGTCTTTAAATCATGAAACACTACAATGATGAGAAGACACAAAATAACCCCAGGCAGAAGAATGCAGCCTGCACCTCTGCTGTATAAATCACAGCGTGAAACGAGGCAATAACCCCAGACACACGCTGGCCTTTCGGATCCTCCTCAGAGCCTGAGCTCCTGCTCATAAAAATCAATCAATCAGAATTAATGGAAAGGCCAGGGATTCTCAGAAACTTCATCATCATTTCTAACTCGTGCTGCTTATGAGAATCAGCCCCAAACAGGAGCGTCTGCCTTGACCGCTCGGCAGGCAGAATCAGCGGTGCTGCCTCAGCTCCCTACCTGCTTTTGTAAGTAGGCAACATACTGCGTTTTATGTCTTTCCAGTCTGAAAATAAGAGAGCAGAAACCACTGTTATTTCTATCAATGGAGAAAGGCAGGATCGGTGTCTTAAAGCACAAAACAAGTCCCAAGAACAACTGGAAAACAGACAATTAACAGCTGCTTCACCATTCCCACCAGCATCCAGAGAGGATAAAGGGGCAAGGAAAAAACCCCAACTCAAACCCAATTGATAAACAGCTGCTTCACCATTCCCACCAGCATCCAGAGAGGATAAAGGGGCAAGGAAAAAACCCCAACTCAAACCCAATTGATAAACAGCTGCTTCACCATTCCCACCAGCATCCAGAGAGGATAAAGGGGCAAGGAAAAAACCCCAACTCAAACCCAATTGATAAACAGCTGCTTCACCATTCCCACCAGCATCCAGAGGGTATAAATGGGGAAGAAAAAAAAAAATCCATACTTGACTTCCAAGACATCTTTCTATGCCTCATAAATTCTACCCCAAACGAGACAATGCAATGGAACAATCAGGAACTCAGCACATCAGCGGCGTTTCCATTACAGCGTATCTCGAGGCTGCCTGCAGCTCAGGTCACGTCTGTGCTCTGCTCAGAGTGTTTAAACAGCTAATGAAAGATGGACCTTTCTCCTCCTTTTGACAGGTAAGATGAAGGAAGAGGCAATGCTGTGTCCCAGTGGTTTCAAGACCAGAGTAAGACCACGGCACAGCCTGCTGTCTAACCCCACTCTCCAGCCCCCAGCCAGCACCCTCGATGTCAGAGCCCTGCCTGCCTCTGCAGAATGGGCACATTTAAAGGCTGCTCAGTTTTACTAATTAGAAACTTCTTGGGTTTGGGGTTTTTTGGTTTATTCTGGTGGGGTTTTTTGTTGTTGTTTTTGGGGTTTTTTTTCCCCATTAAGTTGCAATTTCACCAGTTCTAAACTGAAAGATAGAATCATAGGATCAACCAGGTTGGAAAAGACCTCAGAGATCATCAAGTCCAACCTATCACCCAACACCTCCTGACAACTAAACCATGGCTCCAAGTGCCACATCCAGTTCTTTTCTGAACACCTCCAGGGACAGTGACTCCACCAGCTCCCTGGGCAGCACATTCCAATGGCCAATCTCTCTTGCTGGGAAGAACAACTTCACCTCCAGCCTAAACCTCCCTGGCACAGCTTGAGACTGTGTCCTCTTGTTCTGGCGCTGGGTGCCTGGGAGAAGAGACCAACCCCCACCTGGCTACAACCTCCCTTCAGGGAGTTGGAGAGAGCAAGAAGGTCTCCCCTGAGCCTCCTCTTCTCCAGGCTAAGCAACCCCAGCTCCCTCAGCCTCTCCTCCCAGGGCTGTGCTCCAGACCCCTCCCCAGCTTTGTTGCCCTTCTCTGGACACCTTCCAGCATCTCAACATCTTTCCTAAACTGAGGAGCCCAGAACTGGACACAGCACTCAAGATGTGGCCTAACCAGTGCTGAGCACAGGGCAGAATGACTTCCCTGCTCCTGCTGGCCACACTAGTGCTGATGCAGGCCAGCACAAGAATAATCTGGAGACCTTCTACCTGCAAAATCCCTACCTATAAGCCCAGGGCTCTCTAACCTTCATTTTCCCAAGCAGGGACTAAGCACATTTATGACCACACATGGATAGAAAGCAGGGCCACAAATCATCATGATTGTTTAATAACACCATCAAGTTTTAATTACGCCTCTGTGAGATCACCTTCGAAAGGCAAGTCACAGATGTCTGGCCTGCATAAATCAGGGGAAGATCTTGTTGATTTTCCCTTCTTGGCACCAGCCTCGGTGCTGTAGATCAAAGTGCCACCTCTCAAGATTCAAGTAGTCCTTCAAGCTTCTCCCTGATCTATAGCTGTGACTTTGAGGAAGAAGCTTAGTTCATTTCTCATCATAAATTGCACTCCCCTCCAAAAAAAGAGAGCTAATTTCTACCCGGGTGTCAATGTGGTTCCTTCACAGTGTGTATTTGCAGCGTCAACCCAGCAAAATTTTGTCTGCCAGTTCATTTCCTAAACTACAGCAGGGACACTCAAGCATCCCAGAGTGTCTAAGAGGTAAAGAGATTGGAGATGTGACATCGCTCCTCTGTGGATCAGTAAAAACACAACAGGAAGAAGAAAACAAATAGAGAAAGGAGAAAAGGCGTCAGAGCTTCGTTTTTCACTCCATTTCTAAGTGCCTTTTCCCATGAGAAACAACATCACTGGGGCTGAATTTCTTTCAGCTGTGTCAAGAGGAGTTGGGTATTTGTGTATTTGCATAAGCTTGTCTTGGAAGGGCACGGAGTGCAGGACGACGTCTTCATAACTGTTTGGCTTGAAGAACAGCAGGTGTTTACATTGCCAGGTTGCTGTGGTGAGCTCAGTGCAGACAAGAGGGAGTTCTGCATGCAAGACAGGCCCCAAGAAAGGACAAGAGCACCAGACCAGACACCAGGCTGGTATGTCACCTCACTCTTCAAACCAGTCTGAACAAAAGGCCACCAGTTCAACAGCAACCAGTTGCTAGTCTGACTCCAGCCTTCCCCCACCTGCCAAAGTAGGCTATGTGGAGATATTTATGCCTAGTTTTGACTTGGAATGGGAAAAGCAAAGCAAACCAAACCAACCCTTTTTCTTTGTTACCTTTTATCTTAGAATTCCTTTTGTGCAACTCTTGGGAGCAACACAGAGACAGCCTCTTTCTCCATGCAAAGCTATGAGAGCAGACAGAGAGACAGTAATACACATCTCCAGGCAAGGTACTGCCCTGGATCTTATGCAACATCTGCCTTCTTTGTGACCCTGCTGAACTGCTATGTTGATGCTAGATAATTCACCTCCCCCATCACATCTTTAGAGTCATAGAATGGTTTGGGTTGGAAGGGACCTCCAAAGCTCCTCCAGTCCAACGCCCCTGCAGTCAGCAGAGACATCCTCACCTACAGCAGGTTCCCCAGAACCTTGCTGAGCCTCACCCTGAACATCTGCAGGGAGGAGGCCTCAACCACCTCCCTGGGCAACCAGTTCCAGTGTTCCACCACCCTTATGGCGCAGAATTTGTTCCTAACATCCAATCTAAATCTGCTCTTCTCTCATTTCAAACCGTTGCCCCTTGTCCTGCCACTGCAGGCCTTTGCTAACAGTCTTTCTCCATCCTTCTTGTAGCCCCTTCAGGTACTGGAAGGTCACTACTAGGTCTCCTGGAGCCTTCTCTTCTCCAGGCTGAATATGAGCTACTCAGAAGTAGATTATTAATAGAATGGTTTAGGTTGGAAGGGACCAAGTCTCCTTGTTCAAAAAGTCTGGTCTCTTATTCATAGAATCAAAGAATGGTTTAGCTTGGAAGGGACCTTCAAGATCATCCAGCTCCAACTCCCTGCCATGGGCATGGACATCTTCCACCAGTCCAGGTTGCTCAAGGCCTCATCCCACCTGTCCTTGAACACCTCCAGGGAGGGGGCACCTAAAACCTCCCTGGGCAGCCTGTTCCAATGTCTCACCACCCTCACTGTAAAGAATTTCTTCCTCACATCCAGTCTCAATCTCCCCTCTTCCAGCCTCAATCCATTGCCCCTTGTCTTGTCACTCCAAGCTCTCATCAAAAGTTCTTCCCCAGCTGGGAGGGACTGGAAGGCTGCTGAAGGGGGCTTGTCATCATTCTGACCTACTTTGTGAAGTACTGGAATGCAAGAAAAGAAGAAGTTTGTGCTGGAGAGGATGCAAAATAATGCAGAGCTGTAGCTGTCCTGAAGGGGAGTGTCTGAAACTGCCCAAACCACGATTGTCAAAGCCCTTCCAACCCTGACAGTTCTGTGATTCTATGAACTGCCCCTACAACGTGTCACAGCACATGGCTGGGCAAAGAGGAAAGTCCTCTGCTTCCCTCTTCACTCCTCCACTACTCCCAGTATGGGGAAAAAAAGAAAAAAAAAGCAGTGATCAATAACAATAAGAAAATGAAGTTTTAAAAGCTGATGGAGACATTGAAGTATCCTTTCCAGAGGTGAGGGAGCACTTCAGTTGAATTAGTCATGATCTTCCAGGAGAAAACTCCTTGAGAGTGGAAATGGTATGAGAAAAGCAAGGTCTTGTACTTGTCACTTGAAAGAAGAAAGGACAGAGATCTGCAAGCACAGATCTGCAGGGCTGCTCCAGCATATTTACTGTGTTCCCTGAATAACAAAGCCTTCACAGAATCACTTAGGCTCATCAGAACGTTAAATGGCTGCCATGATAAACTTGCCTAGGAATGGGGAAGTCTTTTGGTCCTTTCCAGTCAACACAGGCTTAAGAAGGAATCTCACACACGAAGCAGCAGCTTGTTTAGCAAGCAAACTTGTGCAGAACCTTCTTACAAATGCAACCACTCCTGCTCTGGCAGCTTCCTTGGCAAGGCACACGAGGCAGGGATTGCTACACGAAGTCTAAAAACCCACAAAACCAAACCACACACCCCCAAAAACATCAACCCCCCATTTCTGACAATTTCTAAGCCCACAGACTGTCTGCTTGAAGCCTGACTGACACAGGCAGTGGCACTGACAGAAGGGCAGCTAAGCTCAGACCTATCAAGGGAAACGCTTTATCGCATCTGCTACACATTGGTACCCTAGTCCCCTCCCTGGTGCATCCTAAGCCCACAGAGACACCAGCCTCAGCCACCCCTCCAGACATCCCAGGAAGAGTGAGCGGGGCAGTGGGGGAGGCACTGAAGAGCAGCGGAGAGGCAGCCACGCTGTGCAAACGCTCCTGGTAGCCCTCCAACGCCCGTTGGCAAAGTTTGTTGCTAAATGCTATACTCTGGAAAGCTTTCCATTAATTGCTGCAGTCCTGCAGACCCAGAGCACTGAGGGCTGGAGTCAGAGGCTCCCTGGCGCAGAAGTGTGTCCACTTGCTCTGCCTTTGCTTGTGCATCTCCTTGAGAATCTCTCTGCGATGAGCAGCACACTGAGAAACTGCCTTTCATGGCAGGACTGCTGCCTTTTCACCTCTTACCCTACTGCTTGTAGCTTCTCCTCCTGAAGGGTTTCTTGCTAAAGAGCACACTCTTGCCTCTCACTACCCATTCTCTTTGTTAGCAGAACTAAATACCAGCAGCCTATGCAAGACAGACTGCATTCCAGGTTACAGCTCGGGCCTCTCCGAAGACCTTCTCAGAGATGCTTCATCAACAATACCCTCTGCTTACCATTTGAAATACAGACCATACTGTTTTGATTCACAAGAGTGGAGCTGTCACTGAAAATTAATTCTGCTTTAAGTAGGCTGGCTAGGGCTCCATCTGCATGCACAACTCAGAGCAGCCTACGAAAACCTGGAGGAAAAACACTTCAAACCTTAACCTGGCATTAACCCTCCCTACCTAAGCAGTTCCCATTTCTCCTTCCTTCAGCTGGACCTCCTCTTGACCATCAAATACTGAAAATTACAGTGCAAAGGAATGATGCAATCATTGTGCAAGACAAGATGGGGGAAACAAAAACATGGTGAGGTTTTTTTTGGTGGGGGTTTTGGTAGTATTTGATCTTAAAGCTAAGCAACAGCAAGAGCACTGCAAGAAAGAAGGCCACAAATGAACACATGGAAAAGCCAACAAAGGAGCAGCAGCCAGCCCAGGAAGGAGAAGAATCCTTTTTCTGGGTACTAAGTCATTCCCCTATTAGAAACATTTAGAAAGGGTTTCAGGTGGATTAGCCACACAGAGCTGGCACCAGCAGCCACAAGCCCTCTGCACTTAGCATCACAGGCAGCTGGTCATGAGATGCCTCCTCCGGTGCACTACTTTGACAGGCTGCTCCTTCAACACTCCCATAGCGGGGGATGAGGCAGGCTGGCTGCCCAGTAGCTCTGCCGACTCACGAGGGCTGAGCTCTCCAAGGGCAGAAGCTGGGAGAACAAATGACCATTCACCTAGGAAGTGAGCAGCACAGCTGAAACTGGCTGTCTCCTGTGCCAGCACAGGAAAGGCAACACAACAAAAGCACTCTCAATTCAAGCACTTGCTCCCAAATAATCCCAGGGAGACTCAAAATGCCCAACAAGGTAACAGGCTGAGGCACAGGGAGAGAGAACATCAGTGTCAACTTACAAAGATAATAAAATCATCCCACTGTGAAAAAAAATAAAGCAAATGGTGCATTTCAGCCTGGGAACCAAGTGATGTGCTTCAAAGTAGACTGCAAAATGAATTCCTGCTTTACAGCCTAGGACATCTGCACTGAGTATTACCAGATACAGTAAATTACAACCCCACAACTTTCAGTTTATCACCTAGTGATAACCAGCACCAGAACAAGAGGACACAGTCTCAAGCTGTGCCAGGGGAGGTTCAGGCTGGAGGTGAGGAAGAAATTCTTCCCAGCAAGAGAGATTGGCCATTGGGATGTGCTGCCCAGGGAGGTGGTGGAGTCACCATCCCTGGAGGTGTTTAGGAAGAGCCTGGCTGAGGCACTTGGTGCCATGGTTGAGCTGATCAGATGGTGCTGGGTGATAGGTTGGACTGATGGATGATCTCATAGGTCTCTTCCAACCTGGATAATTCTATTCTATCAGTTCAGGGGTAAGTAGTGCAGGTAATGCTTGGTGTAAAAATCCCTTGAATATACATGAAACAGACAAGTGGGAGACTGAGAGAAGAAAGAGGCAGGAAAACACATCAGGACTTGCAGAGAGGTGATCTCTGCAAGTTATCAGAATCAGGACAGTAAGGAGGAAACCTGGTCTAAGCTCTAATGCCTCTGGTGTTAATCACTACACAGTATTCCCTTGCAGCTTGTCCCACTCCTTATCTACTCTCCAGCTTCCTTGTTGTCGTTGCCATTTGATACAATTTTTCTCTTTTGTGCTGTAAATCCATTATTTGTTTTGGCCTTGTTGGCTACCAGGATTGAATAATGCAATACTTACATCATGCCTTCAGCTTCCTCAAGGCAGCTACATCTTTTCTACCACTTTATTCCACCCTGACCGTGAGTAATTGTCTTAATTTTCCCCTGAAAGTCTTCTTTCCCCAAGTGTACTATCACTTGCTCCAGAAATATGTCTGTATGCAGAAAGCAACATACAGAGATGAAGATAATGATTTATCAGGGCTAAGAAGAATAACAAACAAAACCAAAAGGAAAAGAAAGAAAAAAGGCAAAACCCTTCAGCTGAAATTTATCTGCTGGACTGGGGCTGCATTTGGAACAGGAGCTAAACTAAGCTGCTTTGAACCTCTCTCCTATTGCTCCCCTTGCAGACATTTAGCCATTTCAGGCAGGAAAAATAGAAGTCAGAAAGTCATCTCAGATAAGACCTCTCCTTGCTTCTCCATTTCACTTCAAAATTAGGTCTTGAAATGCAGGGTTATTGCTTGGCTGGTGTTTTCCAAAGCATTACCCCAGACACAGGTCCAGGGCCCCTGCACGGGACGTCAGTGGACTCACCCTGCTTCTGTTAGAGACAACCTAAGCAATGTAATCTCACCTGGAAAAAAAATACCAGCATGTGCTCAGAAAGTATTCTTCAACTGTCTCTTGACTGAATCTGCTTAGCTTTGACATCTGTGTGTACAGGTTAATAGCATCCATTCTAAAATTGTGATCACAGGATCGTGTCAGGGGTTGGAAGGGACCCAAAGAGATCTTCCAGCCCAACCTCCTGCCAGAGCAGGACCACAGAATCCAGCAGAGGTCTCACAGGAACACATCCAGAGGGGCCTTGAAAGTCTCCAGAGAAGGAGACTCCACAACCTCTCTGGGCAGCCTGCTCCAGGGCTCTGTGACCCTCATATTAAAGAAGTTCCTCCTCATGTTGAGGTGGAACCTCCTGTGCTGCAGCTTACATCCATTGCTCCCTGTCCTATCACAGGGTTCAAGTGAGCAGAGCCTGTCCCCTCCCTCCTGACACTCAGCCCTCAGCTATTGATAAACATGTATTAAATCCCCTCTCAGCCTTCTCCTTTCCAGACTAAAAAGCCCCAGGGCTCTCAGCCTCTCCTCACAGGGCAGTGCTCCAGTCCCCTAATCATCCTCATAGCCCTCTGCTGGACCCTCTCCAGCAGATCCCTGTCCCTCTTGAACTGAGGAGCCCAGAACTGAACACAGTGGAAAAGGAAAGTGTCTCCCAGTCTGCTGCGGTGAGTTACAGAACGTTTCCAAACAAACCACCCAGCAACAGCTGAGATGTGACATGATTGCCTGGAGAAACAGCTGCATTTCTCCACCACTAACAGGACAGACTAGAAATGTTGGTTTCAAAACTACCATGGCAAAGGAAGCCCTGGATTGGCTTTATCAGAAAAAGAAACACCAACCCCTTCCCATTTAAGCTTGAGTAGTTGCAGAAGGTTTTCTTTCCCAGCAAGGAATGAACAATAGCCTGAACTGAAGACCGTCATCTTGGGCTGGGGTTTGGGTTGTCTCAGACTGGATCCCAGTTGTGTTCATTAATCAGAACTTTCTGCTGAGCCCCAACGAGCACAGCCTGACAGAGTGCATTGCTCTTGGCAGCTCAGAGGGAAGGCTTAACTAAAATTGGACCCCTCCTGTCCCCACTGGGAACTCATTGAGCATGAGGAACTAAAACCCAAGCAAAATATTTCTGCTCATATTTAGCCTGTGCTAAAACTAAACCAGAATGACCTCAGTCACTAGAGGAGGTCAAGCTGGAACAGATCCATAGAATCATTTTGAGTGGAAGAGACCTTTAAGGTCATCAAGTCCAACTCCTAACCCAACACCACCAAGTCATCAGTAAGCAATATCCTCCAGCACCATGTCTTTTAAAAGGTCTTTTAAAAACCTTCAGGGACGGTGACTCCACCACTTCCCTGGGCAGCCTGTCCCAGTGCTTTACAATCCTTTTGGTGAAGAAGCTTTTGCTAATGTCCACTCTAAACTTCCCATCCCCTCCTGTCCTATCACTTCCTCCTTGGGAAGAGGGTGACCCCCACCTCACTACAATCTCATTTCAGGGAGCTGTAGAGAGCCTGAAGGTCTCCCTTTAGCCCTCTCTTCTCAAGACTAAATAACCCCAGTTCCCTCAGCTGCTCCTTGTAAGACTTAGCTCTCACCAGCACTGTTGGTCTTGTGTGGACATGCTTCAGAACCTCAGCATCCTTCTGGTAGTGAGGGGCCCAAAACTGAACCCAGCATTTGAGGTGAGACCTCACCAGTGCTGAGTGCAGGGTGAGGATCACTTCTATGGTCCTGCTGGCCACGCGATGCCTAATGCAAGCCAGGATGCCGTTGGCCTTCCTTTGCCAGCTGGAGACACAGCTACCAGCCAGTACCTAGAATGGACTCAGCTGATGTCTCCTTGTGTTACCTATCTAGGGATTTGTTTTAGAGAAGACCAGTACCTCCTCACACAGTGTAAGAGGCTTCACTGCTCTTCAGTAGATTTAAGAGGAAGCCAAACCTTACAACGTTCTTTATTTTCCTTCTCATGCCTGAAAGGCACGAGGGAAATCTCTTTCAAATCAAAACCAACACAGTCAAGGCTTTTAAGATGTAGATTCAATCTATTTGGGGTTTTGGACAATACAACAGGGAGCCCAGCTGAAGCCATCCTCCCTTGCTGTGCCCCAGTACATGCCCAAACCAAGGGCTGCTTGCACGGAGGAGGCACTTCTGGGATTTCCTCCCAGAAGCAGCAGTGCAGACACCCAGTTTGGGACATAAAGGCACCCTCTGTGCTGTACCCTGCCCTGGTGCCTGGCTGAGCACAGAACACAGAATTAACCCTCACTCCTGCCCTGCTGACCGTTCAGCCCCCAGCGATGCTTTCGGCGTTCCCAGAGGTACACAGCCACAGTTCCTGGCTAATTCTATGATTCTATGAATAGCAGACAAAGCTTCAGAACAAATGTTGAAAGAAAGTTAGCAAAGAAACCCCAACCATATCGAGATGGCTAAGGACTGGAATAAATACTGCTCAGGCTTACCAAGAAGAGATCAAGTCTGATTCATCTAATCTTCTTTGACAAAATAAGTATTGTTTCTCATGGGTGAAATGTGCTGGACCTTATCTGCACAGCAGACAGATTAGCTCTCCTGCATCTGACTCAAGAAAAAAATATGCTGCTCTAACACTGTGTGCCAGACAGAAAATCAGTAACTCATCTGGAGAACATGGGATTTGATACCAGAAGCAGTGAGGTGGGGGAGATGCTGGCCACGTATGGAAATGAGAAAAAGGGAAAGTGCAGCTATCAAGAGAAGAGCAGCACTGCTGGATGTTCTCAAAAGGCAGCCTCAGACTGGATTGTTCGCTCAATACTTTGGCCCAGAATCCAGGAGCGCCTCCACAAAATTTGCTGGAGCCCAAAGCTGATGGCACTGCTGACGACATAAAGGAAGGACTTGGAGATCCAGAGCAATGAGAATGGTGTGCCAGTGAACAGTGTGAGTAACAAAAAGGATTTCTGCTCGAATGTAAGACTCACCAGGTAAAAAACAAACCAAAACACGACAACAACAACTTTAGGAAAGATACTGAGGTGCTGGAAGGTGTCCAGAGAAGGGCAATGAGGCTGGGGAGGGGTCTGGAGCACAGGCCTGTGAGGAGAGGCTGAAGGAGCTGGGGTCGCTTAGCCTGCAGAGGAGGAGGCTCAGGGGAGACCTTGCTCTCTACAACTCCCTGAAGGGAGGTTGTAGCCAGGTGGGGGTTGATCTCTTCTCCCAGGCACCCAGCACCAGAACAAGAGGACACAGTCTCAAGCTGTGCCAGGGGAGGTTTAGGCTGGAGGTGAGGAAGAAGTTCTTCCCAGAGAGAGAGATTGGCCATTGGGATGTGCTGCCCAGGGAGGTGGTGGAGTCCCCATCCCTGGAGGTGTTTAGGAAGAGCCTGGCTGAGGCACTTGGTGCCATGGTTGAGTTGATTAGACGGTGCTGGGTGATAGGTTGGACTCCATGCTCTCAAACGTCTTTTCTGACCTGGTTAATTCTGTGTTCAATTTAAAGCATTTCCCCAGTCATTATGACTTGGCTGCCTTAAGGAAATGAGAATTGCTCACACTCATAAAGGCACAAAGTGAGCAAGTAACCTAAGGAATCTAGCCTGCACTCACAACAGCCTTTCCAACAGTTTCTTAGCTATTACACACATTACATTGTTAGGTTTTTCTCCTCTCCCATTTCAACTACTTCCCCCATATTCTCATCTTTGAAACTCCCACTATGGGAAGACTTCCTACATTCAGAAGTCTTTGCTGTGCTCTCAGCAGAAGTGGCTGGAATTTCAAATAAACATTTACAATACCTTTTCATCTCCTGAAAACCAAAACAAAACCCCACAAATAGTCCCCACACCTCCTCTGCAATGCCACTGCTGCAAAGATGGACCCAAACCTAACATTGTCTTCGGCATGCTTTGTTTACCAGCTATGGATCAGGATGCATTGCCTGGCACTGAACTGATTCAAGTTCTTTTGGCTGAGAATCACGAGGCAGGGCTCAGTTCCCTCCAGTTCACAATAGGCTTAATGTTTTCTTTCTTCCTCAGAGTGATTTTTTAGATGCTCTAATATCACAGGCTCACAGGATGTTAGGGCTTGGACTCCAAAGATCAAGACCAACCCCACCTTGCCAGAGCAGGACCAGAGAATCCAGCACAGGTCACACAGGAACACATCCAGACAGGGCTGGAAAGGCTCCAGAGAAGGAGACTCCACAACCTCTCTGGGCAGCCTGCTCCAGGGCTCTGGGACCCTCACAGTGAAGATGCATCACTTGCCATGATAAATCTGCCAGTGTGCTAGAATCAGCTTTGCCCTGGGCACCCCTAATTCACTTCAGCCTTGACAGGAGGAAGAACACTCAACTCTTCTAACCAAAGAGCTCTCCATTGCTCCAGCAAGATGGTGTCAAAGTCAAGAGGGCTACCAGGATGATTAGGGGACTGCAGCACTGCCTGGTGAGGAGAGGCTGAGGGACCTGGGGCTCTTTAGTCTGGAAACAAGACTGAGAGGGGATTTAATACATGTTTATCAATACCTGAGGGCTGGGGGACAGGAGGGAGGGGACAGGCTCTGCTCAGTTGCACCCTGGGATAGGACAAGGGGCAATGGATAGAAACTCCAGCACAGGAGGTTCCACCTCAATATCAGGAGGAACTTCTTCACTGTGAGGGTCCCAGAGCCCTGGAGCAGGCTGCCCAGAGAGGTTGTGGAGTCTCTTGCTCTGGAGCCTTTCCAGCCCTGTCTGGATGTGTTCCTGTGTGACCTGTGCTGGATTCTCTGCTCCTGCTCTGGCAGAGGGGTTGGACTTGATGATCTCCTGAGGTCCCTTCCATACCCTCACATCCTGAGATCAACTCCATCTTAGACTACCCCTGATAGAAAAAAAGCAACCCCAGGCTTTAGAACTGAGGCACAGTGGGTTTCATTATTAAATAGATTACTCAGAAGTACTGAATAGATGACTGAGATTTTCCTATTAAAGAGATTATCTCCCTGATAAATCACCACAGAAAGTCTTAATAGTCACCTCATTTCACTACCAGATTTTGAAAGCCAGGGCTTTATGTTTTCAAAGTAAAGCTCTCCAGTCACATAAATGCAGGGAAATGGGAAGTGCAGCCACACACCACATAGTGATGGATGCTGCCATACCGTGTGCTGAACCTTTAATTGTTTAATTCTTCAGTTGTGTTGTGCACATATTGTTCAGCACCTAACACCTTCACCTTCCCCCTGCTGTTGAGGGTCTCCAATTGCCCTAGAACTCCACTCAGCTGAAGCTGAGAGTTGCTCAAGTTTCACCTTATGGGAAGTAACCTTAGAAAGCCAGAAAGAAGGAATAGAATAGAATAGAATAGAATAGAATAGAATAGAATAGAATAGAATAAACCAGGTTGGAAAAGACCTTTGAGATCATCCAGTCCAACCTCTCACCCAACACCATCTAATCATCTCAACCATGGCACCAAGTGCCTCAGCCAGGCTCTTCCTAAACACCTCCAGGGATGGGGACTCCACCACCTCCCTGGGCAGCACATTCCAATGGCCAATCTCTCTTGCTGGGAAGAATTTCTTCCTAACCTCCAGCCTGAACCTCCCCTGGCACAGCTTGAGACTGTGTCCTCTTGTTCTGGTGCTGGGTGCCTGGGAGAAGAGACCGATTTTACCAGAGCATAAAAGCCACTGCTTAATCTGAACACGTCCAGAACAGCTAAGAGGTAAGCAAACTAACTCTGATCCAGAGGCAGAACTAAGCAGAGTAGTCCTACACAGGTTTATGTGATAAGTCTTCTGTTTTATTAGACACCCACATCTCCACGAGAAGTATTTTAGCTGTGATAGGTTTATTGGTGAGGGAGAAGTAAAGACTAT
Source organism: Picus viridis (assembly GCA_033816785.1). Classification (NCBI taxonomy): domain Eukaryota; kingdom Metazoa; phylum Chordata; class Aves; order Piciformes; family Picidae; genus Picus; species Picus viridis. The sequence continues at coordinate 34,881,890 of CM066574.1, forward strand.
TTATATCACAAGAGAAGTTTCTTTATGGGTTTGAAATAGCCTCTAGGCCAGTTTTTATTATGAATGGTTCCTGATCCTCATTTTGCACATCGTGGCAGAGATGTTCTATTAGCATGCTGCAGGCTGGAACACTTTGTTGGTAACAGTGAGCCAGGCACTAATGACTCCAGCTTCACCACTCTGACACAAAATAATCAGTGTGTGTGTGTAGTTACGCACACCTTTCCCCCTCGTGACTGACTTCCCAGAGTGGCGTCTGCCACCTTGCACTGCAGAGGAACAGCTGTGGCACAATTGTATTACACAGAATCCCAGAATGTTAAGGATTGGAAGGGATCTCCATCAAGTTCAAATTCTACCCCCTGCCAAAGCAGGATCACCCAGGACAATCCCCTCAGTTTATGAAGGATGTTGACTTGCTGGAACGTGTCCAGTGAAGGGCAACAAAGCTGAGGAGGGGTTTGGAACACAAGCCCTATGAGGAAAGGCTGAGGGAGCTGGGATTGCTTAGCCTGGAGAAGAGGAGACTCAGGGGTGACCTTATTGCTCTCTACAACTACCTGAAGGGAGGTTGTAAACAGGCAGAGGTTGGTCTCTTCTCCCAGGCAGCCATCACCAGAACAAGAGGACACAGTCTCAAGCTGTGCCAGTGGAGGTTTAGGCTGGAGGTGAGGAGAAAGTTCTTCACAGAGAGAGTTGTTAGCCATTGGAATGTGCTGCCCGGGGAGGTGGTGGAGTCACCTTCATTGGAGGTGTTCAGGAGGAGGCTTGATGGGGTGCTTGGTGCCATGGGTTAGTTGTTTAGGTGGGTTGAATGGGTTGATGGGTTGGACACGATGATCTTGAAGGTCTCTTCCAACCTGGTCTATTCTATTCTATCCACATAGGAATGAATCCAGGTGGGTTTGGAAAGTCTCCAGACAAGGAGACTTCACAACCTCTCTGAGCAGCCTGCTCCAGGGCTCTGTCACCCTCACCATACAGAAGTGTCTCCTCGTGTTGAGGTGGAGCCCCCTGTTTTCTGGCTCGTACCTCTTGTTCCTTGTCCTATCACTGAGCACCACCACAAAGAGCCTGGCACCTTCATCTTGACACCCACCCCTCAGATATTTATAGACATTTATAAGATCCCTTCTCAGCCTTCTCTTCTCCAGAGGGTGGTGGAACACTGGAACAGGTTGCCCAGGGAGGTGGTTGAGGCCCCATCCTTGCAGATATTCAAAGTGAGGCTCAACAGGGCTCTGAGCAACCTGATCTAGTGAGTAAGTGCCTGCTGACTGCAGAGGGGCTTGGACTGGTGATGGCCTTTGGAGGTCCCTTTCCACCCAAACCATTCAATGATTGTATGAAAATCAGCAGTCTTGGAGTTGTCTCTATGGGCTGTCCAAGAGAACCTGGTAAATGCAAGACCACCAACAAATACCCAGAACCAAACCCTGCCCAAGTGTATTTTTCACTGCAGAAGACAACTTCTCCATAGACTTCAGTTGCCTTTTCACCCACAAGAATTGTGCTTTTCTGCATGCTGATACTCTCTCAGTTCGTGCTACTTCCTATCCTACACCTTTAGTAAAGCAGTGTCTCTTCACTCTGCAAAGGTTATTTTTAACATGGAGAGGGCAGAGAAACCTCCCACTCTGCTAGGTAAAACCAGAGATGATTTGATATATGTGCTCAGTGAGCTATTAAAACACATCCTGCAGAGCTGGGAGTCCCCAGTCCATATTATTTTTAAGATTTCATCACATGCTTAAAAGCCAGGAAAACAAAGGTGCTGCAGCAGGATGAAGAAACGGCTTCTACTCTACACTGCTTAATCGCAAGCATGGAAGCAAGCTGCTTCCTGCATTGCGGGGCCTTGACTGATTTAACATCAGCAGGCTGTCCTGTTGTAGAAGCACGGGACAGCAGAGTATGCTTCAGACATCAGGCACGCCCAGAAACACAACAAGAAGCTGACTGCAGTCCCCATTAAGACCACAGAAGAACTTCACATGGAAATTCAGATGGGAAAACTGGATTTTGCACCATTAAAGAGGCCTGGATCCTGCACAAGTCCATCCCAGATGTCTCAGAAACAAACACCGAGTCAAACCCTGAGCCAGACTAACAGTCCTTACACTTTCCTGGGCTGTATGGCACCTCTTTTCCCAAGTCAGTAAAACAAACCCCTGCAGTTTATGGGACATTTCTTTCTGTAATACTAGGGACACCACCAACATTTCATATACCACTGTTTGCAAGAGATCATGTGCTATCAGCCAAGATACAGCTGCTTTCCAGCACCTGCAGGGATCCTACAGGAAGGCTGCAGAGGGATGTTTCAGAAGGTTCTTTAGCAATAGGACAAGGGAGAACGGTTTGAAGCTGAGGGAGAGTAGGTTTAGAACTGGATGTTAGGATCCAGTCATTAGAGTCTCATCACCCTTCAGGAGGAGGGTGGTGAGACTCTGGAATAGGCTACCAGGTGGATGCCTCCTACCTGGGGGTGTTGAAGGCCATGATGGATGAGGCCTTGAGCAGCTGAGTCTAAGTAACAGGCATCCCTGCCCACGGTGGAGAGGTTGGAGCAGATGATCTCTGAGTTCCCTTCCAACCTGAGCCATTCTATGAAGTTGCTTTTAAAGCAGTCATAGCATTTTCCCAGAAATTCAAAGAATTTTTCCTTTCTAGAAGCTTGGGATGTACCCTCAATCCTATTTTCCTGCTGTGTGCTGTCAAATCATCAGATGCACATTAGTATTTGATTTGCTCAAACCTTCCTACCCAAAACAAGAGAGAAGGATCAAGTCATTGAAATGCACAGAAGTTGCCCAGAATCCCAAATAAATTACTAACATCCCACTCAGACCTTCCATATTTGTATTCCCACTACCCACCAACCTAAACAATCCAATTGCTGACTTCATTTTCATTTCTCCTAAGCAGACAATTGGAGCTGCAGCATAATGTGGGAGCAGCTCTCAAACGCCTGCGCTGACTCATTCGAGCGAGGCTGAGGGAGGCAGCGAACCACTTCTTCAATAAATATTTTAAAGGAGGAACAGTTGTTTGGCCAAAGGTTAACACACAAAACCACTCATCAACAGCAGGCTGCACAGGTCTGTGCTTCCCTGGCAGAAGTGTAAGCAACGAACTACAAATTTAACGAAGGCAGAGGTTCAGCAAACTAATTTCCTTGCCTCACACACTGATTGTTTTCACCTCTCAGCTGCTCTTTCCCATCTTGCTGAGGTGCAGTTGTTCAGACTGAGGCATCCAGGTGTCTGCATTACTCCCCCAGCCATTGGTACGAAGCACAGGCTGTGCCTTCGCATTCCACACTGGCTACAGCCACATGCTCCTCCCTCCGCTTCTGTTTGTGTGCAAATGGGGATAGCCTCTGACAGGATGCATTTTGTAGAGCCAGCAGACTCATGCTGTGGGCATGGTGCCACAATTTAGTAGCTCCAGGGGATAATGGGGGAGTAAGGAAGGATCCCATCCCAACACCCATATGCTTAAACAAGCATTTTCCTTCCAGCCCCCGTGGTTTTCTCCTAAGCCTGCACTTAAGGCACCACAGTGCCATTCAGACAGTGCTGGAGCCCCAAAAGAGAGGCGCTGACTGCAGGAGTCACACATAGAATGCTCTGGCTTGGAAGAGGCCTTTTAAGGCCATCCAGTCCAACTCCCTTGCAGTGAGCGGGAACATCTTCAACATCAGGTTGCTCAGAGCCCTGTCCAACATGACCTGAAATGTTTCCATGGATGGAGCTTCTGCTACCTCCCTGGGCAACCTGAGCCATCCTTGGTGCTGAGCATTTCTTCCTTACATCTAATCCAATTCTCCCCTCTTTTAGTTTAAACCCATTACCCCTTGTCATCTGATTGTCCCTATCTTTCTTACAGGCCCCCTTTAACTACTGAAAGGCTGTAATAAGGTCTCCCCAGAGCCATCTCTTCTCCAGGCTGAACAACCCTAACTCAGAGACCATCCGTTGCTGCTCTACACAGAAGTATTTCAGATGCCATACATCTTCCTACAGCAGCCAGAAAGCAGTGCTCCTGAGTTTGTGGCTGGAAAGAGGCTGTACAAGACTGTTGAACTCTACATCATTTCTCCCGTCTATGATGTCTATGCTGCATTGATTTCTTTGCCATTACATGGGAGAGATTGCCCTGAGCATCCTTTCTTGTCTGCATCACTACTCATTTGAGGCCATGATGAAGACAACGTTCGATGTGTACACTGCGTGACACTCATCAGGCACACGAACAAGTGGCAGAACATAGCTTGTAATGGTTTATGCTGGCTTTTGTTTGGAGAGGGATTTTGTTTTCCTCACTTTCTGTTCCCTTGAAACAAAGGATTTAACATAATAAAGTAGAAGGGCATTTGTTGGGGCCAGAAGTGAGCTTCCTAAGAGCGAAACAGAAGAGTCTGTTTCTCTTCCAAGGGATCTTGCCCCTCGTGCTAAGTGAATATATTGGCAAAGCAGGTGATTAAACTCTGTGTCCCCTACATGAACATAAAAGCAGCTATATTGAAGAGCCATGCAGTACAGTAACAGTAACACTGGTAATATATCTCCTCTCTCAAGCCCTGCTAGGAAGCCTAAGATGAAGTTAAATAATCGAAGTCAAATTTAAACGACGCAGCCCAGGGGACTATCTTACAAGTGTTCTGTGTACAGAGTGCCCACCGGATCATGGCCTCTTGGTGCAATTTAGCACTTCCTGAACAATGACAAGCAATTAGCATTGATGTAATGCTGCCTCTTCAAAGCACTTCTAGTAAGAAGCCAAGCCATGAGAGCGGGCTCGAGTGGACTGTGATTTCAGTGGAACTGAGGGTTACGTTAGTCACTGCTTTTCCTCTACGTTTTCTAAACCATCTGGAGAATCACTAGATTGGTAACCTTCCCCCCTTAATTGCAGATTTACAGACCATTTTGCATGTTCCTGACTGTCAACACTGCTCCACTTCCCAATTAGATGCCCTATATAAGATTTGGATAATTAGACATTAATGAGACGTGCAAATTTAAGGGTATCTTCACTTGAGCTTACTCTGCCCAGCGAGTGAGCGAGTGGCTAGCTCTGACCTGGCTGATAAAGTAATCTGCCTCTGCTAGAGGCACAAAGAATCACAGAATGATTTGCCTTGGAAGGGTCCTCCAACAGTCACCTAGTCCAACCTCCCTGCATACCACATCTCCCTGTAAAGCAGAAGGCATACCGCAGTGACAACAGCTTGAGAGCAGCGTTTTCCTGCAGTCTCACCGAAGAGAGAAACAGTCATGCAACAGAAAAGACAGACAGAAGAAAAATAAACTTGAAGAGCTCCAGTGGGTGCAAGTCTTTAACTGCAGTGTCTGACTTGCACCTTTCACTTCTCTCCAGAGGCCTTTCAAAGAACCTAGGTGCTTCATCTAGGTTATAATGGAGAACAGAGGTTAATGAAGCAATTGCATGAGGTTTAGGTGTCAGGCAGGTGCCTGGATTGGGCATACTCCATGAAACTGGTTTATAACCAACCCCCTACAGCTTTCAGAAATGTAAACTAGCATTGAGCAAGGAAAACAGACTCCAGTCCTGCTTGTGCTTAAGGAACTCACTTGGGCAAGCTGCCTGCACTGAATCAGCTCTCAATTTCTTCTAACAGAGCAGGTTAGAAGAGATGCCTTTCGTATTCACAGCAGAAAGCAAACCCAGCAGCTTCAGGGAATTCACCTTCCTTAACTAGTTAGGATAGCTCTTGGATCACACAAAAAAACAAACCAAATCTCCATAAGAAAAAGAGATGAAATTAAGCATGAACTAGCTAGATTTTTGCTGCCTTTGAAAGTCCAGTGGATTTGCAATTCTTTCCTCTCATTTCAGCTCAATTAGTCAGGGTGCTGTCACCAGACGGAGCAAGTCATTATTCAGTTCTTTTCCTTCAAGATGATTCCAGCAGGAATAAAGAGCATTCTAAGCATGCTTACAAAGTGAGGTCAAACAGAGAAGGCTCTAAGGACACCTTCCAGGATCTGAAGGGAGCTACAAGAAAGCTGGGGAGGTACTTTTGAGGGTGTCAGGGAGTGACAGGACTGGGGAGGATGGAACAAGACTAGAAATGGGCAGATTCAGATTGGATGTGAGGAAGAAGTTGTTCCCCAGGAGGGTGGTGAGAGCCTGGCACAGGTTGCCCAGGGAGGTGGTGGAAGCCTCATCCCTGGAGGTGTTTGCAGCCAGGCTGGATGTGGCTGTGAGCAACCTGCTGTAGTGTGAGGTGTCCCTGGCCATGGCAGGGGGTTGGAACTGGCTGATCCTTGAGGTCCCTTCCAGCCCTGACAATTCTGTGATTCTATGAAATAATTTTCAGAACAGTCAATTTCCAAAGCTGCTTCTTATCTCAAACCACTGAGCTTGGTTAACCCAGAAGAAAGGAAAAACACATCAGCAAAATATTCCTGCTTCATCTTTTACCAATTCTTTTTCACACCTGGAAATCTTGCTGGGTGTTTAAGAAAACCCAACCTCCCAAGTCTAGCCTGAGAGTCTTGTGGTCTGCCAATAACCTGTGCCATAGCTGATTCACACAGCCAGGAGAGCATTACTCTTACAAAATGACCCCAGCTTTAAGTCATAGAATTATCAGGGGTTGAAGGGACCTCAAGGCTCAGCCAGTTCCAACCCCCCTGCCATGGCCAGGGACACCGCACACCACAGCAGGTTGCTCACAGCCACATCCAGCCTGGCTGCAAAAACCCTCAGGCATGAGGCTTAATTGTTATTTACATCTTGTTTTCCCTAAATCATTTATTTGCTTGCTTCTTCCTTTTTGTCTTTAAGGAAGAGGGAAGAAAGAGGAGGAAAAATAAACCTCTTTAATTCAAGGCAAAACTCTAACAAGAAGTCCAGCACCTCCCCATGATCTGTTGCACAGTCTCTACGCTCGGAGATCTTTACGGAGCCAAGTCATCCTGTGTACTGAGAACTGCTTCTGTCTTTGATAACGACATAGATTGCCTCTGATCAGTATCACAGTCTGGTTTTTTTTTCTACACCCTTGCCTCACTTGTGCCTTTCAGACTTGGTCCAGTTGTGGCAGAGCTCAACAAAAGCTGACAGGCACAGAGTCAGAGCACTTCCAGACAAAGGCTTTTCTAACAGAGCCCTGTGCAATCTCTGTGCCCTTCCAAGAGTCAGTAAAAGGTAGGGACATCCACAAAACCTTTTCATTCTAGCCCCAGTGCTTCTGTGCCAGCACTGCAACAGAACCAGGCTTCTGAGAGCAGAGAAAAGCACCTGGTGACCTTTTTCAGCTGGGCATCGCCATCAAATCTGGGCACAAGGTAAACCATTCAGACTTTAGCTATACTGGCTGTGTTCAGAGGTTGCTGCCTCGATGCTGTTAGCTCTAACATGATCACAGTAGCAATACTGATCTCTTCTTAAATAAATCCTTGAAATGTAATCACATAAAATGCTCTCCACAATCTTGTAGCAGTAGTAACAATGAGGATTCTATCCTAACTTAACTCAATACAGCCCTCCTAATGGGAGCTTGATTTATCCAGCCTAAGAAAAAGAATAGATGGGAGCAGAAAATTTCACACCAAATTACCCAGATTTTAACTGGGACATAAATGAATATCTCAAACATACTCAGCAGGATGTTCAACACAAGACCACCAACAGTGAAGGAACTTCAAAGAGCCACTGACACGGAAGCTGAAAGGAAGACACAGGCTCCAGCTGTTTGGGATGGTGACTCTGTGCCATCAGTCCATGCATAACGTGGAAGGCACAGAAGCCTTCTGCAGCCCAGGCACCAGGTGGAGCATGGTGACACCATTCTGTACCAGGTACAGCTCCAGTCTCAAGTATTTATGACCATGGAATCAACAAGGTTGGAAAAGACCTCAAAGATCATCAAGTCCAACCTGTCACCCAAGACCTCATGACTCCTAGACCATGGCACCAAGTGCCACGTCCAATCCCCTCTTGAAGACCTCCAGGCATGGTGACTCCACCACCTCCCTGGGCAGCACATTCCAATGGCCAACAGCTCTCTCTGTGAAGAACTTTCTCCTCACCTCAAGCCCAAAACAACATCAGTGCTGATATCAACACCAGTGCTCTCCGGGGCCTGCTAAACTCTGTGTACATGACCAGCTTTGTGCCCACACCTCGCCTCATCTCCCTTGGCACTAACAATTCACAAGAGGCTGGGACAACAAGCCCTGGGCCTGAGTTACACTGGAGCAGCTGGGTTAGATGGCCTGCAGGTGTGTCTTGCTAAAAGCCCTAAACCAACACCTCCACGGATGAACAACCTGAACGATTTCATATCAAACATCAATGGCTTCCAAAGCAGATGGACACACTAGGACTCAGGCATTACACCTAATGCTTTCACAGAATCACAGAACCAACCAGGTTGGAGGAGACCTCCAAGATCGTCAAGTCCAACCTATCACCCAACACCATCTAATCAACCAGACCATAGCACTAAGTGCCTCATCCAGGCTTTTCTTGAACACCTCCCGCGATGGTGACTCCACCACCTCCCTGGGCAGCACATTCCAAAGGCAATCTCTCTTTTTATGAAGACCTTCTTTCTAAGATCAAGTCTAAACCTCCCCCTGCACAGCTTGAGACTGTGTCCTCTTGTTCTGGTGCTGCTTGCCTGGGAGAAGAGACCAACCCCCACCTGGCTACAACCTCCCCTCAGGGAGTTTAGAGAGCAATAAGGTCTCCCCTGAGCCTCCTCTTCTGCCAGCTAAACACCCCCAGCTCCCTCAGCCTCTCCTCACAGGGCTTGTGTTCTTACTACAAGAACATTCAGGCAACTGTCACCTTCATTGCACCTGTCACGAACGTGCCTCCATTCAGCAAAACCTGGACTGGAAGCAGGCCCCCAGCCATCAAGCCATCAAGATTTAATTTAAAGAATCTTTTAGGACACCTGCCTCAGCAGCATCTGGCCCTGCTGCCGGGTGCCAGCCCCAGGCAGGCTATAAACCTGCCAATTAGAAGTCAAGCATCGAAAAATTGAATTTCCTTAGTGGGCTGGAATCTGTGAGCTCAAGCTGGCAAACCTACATCATTTAATAAATCAGCACGAGCTTACAAGCAGTCAGCATCGGGAAGACTCAGCTCATTTGCACACAAAATAGCTTTGCCACCTTAGCCACCACATTTGCATTCCTTACTGATCCAGCTGTGCCACTGTCACACCTGCTCTTCTGAACGGCACAGGATCAGGGAGGTCATTCTGCCCTGGACTCAGCACTGGTTAGGCCACACCTTGAGTCCTGTGTCCAGTTCTGGGCTCCTCAGTTTAAGGACAACATTGAGACTCTTGAACCTGTCCAGAGAAGGGCAAGGAGGCTGGGGAGGGGTCTGGAGCACAGCCCTGGGAGGAGAGGCTGAGGGAGCTGGGGTTGCTTAGCCTGCAGAAGAGGAGGCTCAGGGGAGACCTTTCTTGCTCTCTACAACTCCCTGAAGGGAGGTTGTAGCCAGGTGGGGCTTGGTCTCTTCTCCCAGGCAAGCAGCACCAGAACAAGAGGACACAGTCTCAAGCTGTGCCAGGGGAGGTTTAGGCTGGATGTGAGGAAGAAATTCTTCCCAGCAAGAGAGATTGGCCCTTGGGATGTGCTGCCCAGGGAGATGGTGGAGTCACCATCCCTGGAGGCGTTTCAGAAGAGCCTGGCTGAGGCACTTGGTGCCATGGTTTAGTTGATTAGATGGTGCTGGGTGCTAAGTTGGAGTCGATGACCTCTGAGGACTTTTCCATCCTGGTCTGGTCTGGTCTATTCTATTCTATTCTATTCTATTCTATTCTATTCTATTCTATTCTATTCTATTCTATTCTATTCTCTGCTCCTAACATCACAAAATCCCTCAGTTCTTTCAGCTTCTAGCATCTTCTGTGCATCTATCTACTCCAATCCATTTTCATTCAACACAAGAAGCTGAACTGACTTGCTAGAAATCAATTCTCTGAGAGCCACCTGAGCAACCCACACTGCAGGACAGGGGGATTTGACAAATGAGAGACAGCGAAGAGAGAGAGAAAACTTTACATTTAATGGAAAATTGACTTCTCTGTATTGTTCTGGGCAGCCAGCATCCATTTATGTTATGCACCTAACAGCCCTCTACTGCTTCTGTTCTCCCTGTAATCCCTCTTCCTTATATCACACCACTCATCCAGTGGGGACATCCCATCTGTTCCAGGGGGCTACATCACCCCTGGTCAAGATGAAAGGAGATATTGACAAGCTTGTGCATTTTCCTTGGAAGTGGTGTCTCAGCACAAAGCTTTCCATTTGCTACAGCTGTGATATTTCACCTCCTGAAGCAATGACTTCATCAATTTTAATATTGCCAGGGTTACATTCTTCCTAGATGAAAAAATAAATGAATAATAATGCACTCAAACCTCATGGATTTCAAAGAGACTAATAATTTCGTCAGAGCACAAAAATCTCTACTAATTGCATCTTGGCCTCCAGAAGATAATTTCTGGGCTTCTACCTGAGTGGTACCAAGTAGCACAGAGATTGTTTTCTGACAAGGGGATTCAGCAGGCTGAAAATTCAGTCCCATGGACTTTGGGCTCAAAGTACTCCAGAAATGAAAAATTCAAAGCTACTACCCACTGCTGGATGAAGTCACAGCCAGAGAGGGGCAACAAAGCTGGGGAGGGGTCTGGAGCACAGCCCTGGGAGGAGAGGCTGAGGGAGCTGGGGTTGCTTAGCCTGGAGAAGAGGAGGCTCAGGGGAGACCTTCTTGCTCTCTGCAACTCCCTGAAGGGAGGTTGTAGCCAGGTGGGGGTGGGTCTCTTCTCCCAGGCAAGCAGCACCAGAACAAGAGGACACAGTCTCAAGCTGTGCCAGGGGAGGTTTAGGCTGGAGGTGAGGAAGAAATTCTTCCCAGCAAGAGAGATTGGCCATTGGGATGTGCTGCCCAGGGAGGTGGTGGAGTCACCATCCCTGGAGGTGTTTAAGAAGAGCCTGGATGAGGCACTTGGTGCCATGGTTTAGTTGATTAGATGGTGTTGGGTGATAAGTTGGACTCTATGACCTCTGAGGACTTTTCCAACCTGGTCCATTCCATTCCATTCCATTCCATTCCATTCCATTCCATTCCATTCCATTCCATTCCATTCCATTCCATTCCATTCCATTCCATCATATCCTATCCTATCCTACCCTACCCTGGAGGACTCTTCCAACCCGGCTGATCCTGTGATTCAGAGGAAGTCCCAGCACTGCCTGGTGTTTCTGTGTCTAGAACACTTAAGAGGCATCCCCTGGTGAATGGAAATTTGAAGCTTCCATCAAAAAAATAAATAAATGCTTCCAGCTTCTAGCCCATGTGACTGCAGATTAAATCTTGTCAGGAAAGTCAAGTGCAATCCCCGGCAGAGCTGCTGGAAACACAATTACACAATCTGAGCATTTATCAGCTAGGAGAGGGCTGACAGCCATCACTCTCCTTTCTGACTCAAATGAGAATCAGGTCCTACATTAGCCACACCTTTCCTTTCCTTCAGCACACAGTAATGTAACACATCCTTGACCTGACCTTAGGAATTCCAGGTGTAGTGCAGGGCACATCAAAGAGGTTTCAGTAAGATAAACGCAGTAGTGAGAAATTTAAGTAGGATGCTCCTCAGCATTAAAGGTTTGTTGCCAAATAGATTTTTCTGCATCTTGGCAACATGATTAGCTTTCCACAGATGCACCAAGATAAGCCTGGATATATATTCCTAAGACCACAAGATTCCAAACACCATCAGTCTGCTGCGAGCCAACGACGCCCCTGGGATTGCCAATAGGGCTGCAATAAAAGCCTGTGGCACTTGAGAAACGCAGGTGGTAAAGGGGAAAAAGCTGCAGTCCTGCTCCTGGGAATTCTCAGATCATAGCTCACATCAGCTCTGAAATGGCTAAGTAATAAAAGAGAAGTCGGAGAACAGAAGTCCTACTGCTGTGTGATTCGTTTCATTCCTCAGACAGGAGTGCAAGGAGCAAGAGACAATCACTTGCTCCCTCAGACCTCAAACAGAGCTTGCCTCAGGCCTTGGACAAAGCTTTCCTCAGCCTTTCCTCTGACCTTGCACAGAGCTTTCTCAAAGGCTTTTTCCAACCTGGTTAATTCTATTCTATCCCTCAGACCTTGGACAGAGCTTTCTCAAAGGCTTTTTCCAACCTGGTTAATTCTATTCTATTGCTCAGACCTTGGACAGAGCTTTCTCAAAGGCCTTTTCCAACCTGGTTAATTCTATTCTATCCCTCAGGCCTTGGACAGAGCTTTCTCAAAGGCCTTTTCTAACCTGGTTAATTCTATCCTATCCCTCAGGCCTTGGACAGAGCTTTCCATTGCAGGGAAATGGACACTGCCACATAGGTCTGCAGCATGCTCCTTTGGATGGAAATGCTGCAAGCCTCACCACACCAGAACAAATACTTTTTTGCAGTGCTCCATCTGCAGGGTTTCACTCCACACTAAGCTGGGCACAACTTGAAAACAGGGTGAAAAAGTGTGATAGATGAGAACACACAAACAAACCTTATCATAAGAACCATAAGGTGGTCTGGGTTGGAAGGCGTCTTTAAAGGTCATCAAGTCCAACCCCTACCCCCTGCAATGAGGAAGGACATCTTTGACTATATCAGGTTCCTCAGAGCCCCATCCAGCTCCAAACTGAATGTTTCCAGGGATGGGGCATCTTGTTTTGCTTCAAGTTCTTTAAGGTGGTTTGGAATTGGTGCTTGGGGCTATGGTTTAGGGGTGACCCTTGTAGAGTAGGTTTCTGGGTTGGACTTGGTGATCCTGAGGCTCTGTTCCAGCCTGAATGCTTCTGTGATTCAGGTATAATCAGAAGGAGCCATCATGACTGTAGCTCAAAATGAGCAATTTTCTCCTTGGTCACACATGGCTCTTACTTGAGGGAGAGGAGTTAGACCACTGCAGCCAAGTTTTCAAGTGCATGCAACTTTCTCTCCTCTTCCCAAATCATTACTCTTTCTTCCGCCTGAAGCCTAATGGGAACCAACACTGCTTGGAACTGAAGACCTTTGTTCCTACACCCATCCATACACACCACACACACATTAGACTACCCTGCAAGAAATGTGAGCAGATGGGCTCCCAGTAATGAGATGACTTACAGAAGGCTACCCTTCAAAATTAATGGTAGATAAAAAGGAAAGAAAACATGCTTTACACGGCAACTCCCCCAGCCCCCCCAGCACAGCTACACCAAGAATACACTTCATGTATTTATAAAATTGATTTTGTATTGTTAAAAGAACAGCCACACCAGAGAGAGAATCACAGAGCTGTCAGGGCTGGAAGGGACCTCAAGGATCAGCCAGTCCCAACCCCCTGCCATGGGCAGGGACACCTCACACTACAGCAGGCTGCTCACAGCCACATCCAGCCTGGCTGCAAACACCTCCAGGCATGAGGCTTCCATCACCTCCCTGGGCAGCCTGTGCCAGGCTCTCACCACCCTCCTGGGGAAGAGCTTCTTCCTCACATCCAATCTGAATCTACCCAGTTCTAGTTTTGTTCCATCCCCCCCCAGTCCTATCACTCCCTGACACCCTCAAAAGTCCCTCCCCAGCTTTCTTGGAGCCCCCTTCAGATCCTGGAAGGCCACAATTAGGTCTCCTCAGAGCCTTCTCCTCTCCAGACTGCACAACCCCAACTCCCTCAGTCTGTCCTCCTAGCAGAGCAGCTCCAGCCCTCTGCTCATCCTCATGGCCCTTCTCTGGACACGTTCCAGCACCTCCAGATCCTTCCTGGAATAGAGGCTCCAGAACTGGACACAGAGCTCCAGGTGGGGTCTCAGCAGAGTGGAGCTGAGGGGGAGAATCCCCTCCCTGGCCCTGCTGGCTCTGCTTCTCTTGCTGCAGCCCAGGATGTGATTGGCTTTCTGGGCTGCAAGTTGGAAGGGACTGCAAAAGATCATCTCGTCCAACCACCCCTGCAGTAAGCAGGGACATCCCCAACCAGATCAGGCTGCTCAGAGCCCCATCAAGCCTGATACTGAAGGTCTCCAGGGATGGAACCAGGGGTGGAGTAGGTGAGCTTTAAAGGCCCCTTCCAACCCACGACATTCTACGATTCGGTGTTTGGATTGATACTTCAAGATGCTCACAGCGCAGTTCAATGCATTATGCAAATCAGATAACATGTATCAGTTTTAGACTGGATAACCATGAGTTAAAGAAATCATATGAAAAACTGAGGACCTTTACTGCAGCCTGGAATTTTGTAGGGAATTGAGAGTTAGCATGTGGGGAAATCAGCTGTTATACAGGGGGCTATACCTTGTGAAGAGAGACTGAGAGCCCTGGGGCTGTTCAGTCTGGGGAAGAGAAGGCTGAGAGAGGATCTGATCAATGTCTACCAATATCTGAGGGGTTGATGACAAGTGGAAGGGGCCAAGGAAGACAAGGAACAATGGATACACAATTGAACATGGAAGATTTCATCTCACCATGAAGAGAAACTTCTTGACAGTGAGGGTGCCAGAGCCCTGGAGCAGGCTGCCCAGAGAGGTTGTGGAGTCTCCTCTGGAGACTTTCCAACCCCACCTGGATGCATTCCTGTGCAGACTCCCCTGGGTGATGCTGCTCTGGCAGGGGGTTGGACTGGATGTTGTCTGGAGGTCCCTTCCAACCTCTGATGTACTGTAAGACTGCAGAGGGTGATATCAGGCCCTTTGCCCAGCCTTTAGAATTGCCTCTAGGACAATGCTTTGTCAAGGCATTTTGGGCATGCCGTCCCCTGCCACACTAACTGAAATCCAGTGCCCAATAAACCCCCCACTCGTGGCGTGACAGGCCCTGCAGGTGGAGATTCCCACTCCATAATGCCTGCACATCAACACTGGCTTTTTCAGCTCATCTAATGAGAAAACAAAAAGTTTGTTTGGAAGAATGGAAGAAAATGACTGTGGCAAGAATGGAAGAAAATGACTGTGGCAAGAATGGAAGAAAATGACTGTGGCAAGAATGGAAGAAAATGACTGTGGCAGAGCTGCTACAAAACCACTTAAAATTTCATAACTTGGCAGTGACAAGCAAAAAAAACACTTACAAAAAATACACAGTTTCAAAACGAATAAGTATCTGGAAAAAAAACCAACTAATCACTTCAAGCTGTCACCTCCCACCCCTGGAATCTGGGGATGGAAGAGAGGAGGAAAGGAGCTGCTGCTGCTGCTGCTGGAGACGCTGTGCTATTTGTTCATTGTCAGTGAGCAGGGACAGAAACAGCTCCAGCAGTGTGCTGAGCTGAGTGCAAACCTGCCCCTCGGAGGGTCAGCTTCCCAGAGCGAAGTCATGCAAAATGCTGCTGCTGCAGCACACTCAGGAGTTCAAAGGATATACATTCAACGACATTTTTAAATCCCAACTCTCCCGAAGGTCCCTGGAAACTTCAGCCTAACACACCCATCATTGCCTAGTCCTCCATCTACCTAATTCACAAGTTCCAACAAATGGACTTTTCTCATGTCACAGCATACTGGGAGGCATCTTGAAGCTCCATCTTCCGAGATCAAAAGCGTCATACTTCTGCTGTTTATTTCTAAGCTCTCTCTGGTAGAGGCACAGACAGTAATCTCAAAAAACCAGATGGCAGAAAGGGTCACGTGAGAGAAATCCTGGGGGGGTTAAGTTAGTCTTGGGATGTCCATTCCTAATTTTCAAGTGGAGAGAGGCTCTCTCTTCCCTTCACTCTCAATTGGTAAGGAGAACAATTTTCACACACAGAAGGTATTTTGAAGTTGCAGAGACTGGGAAAGTTTTATGTCCTCAACCTGACCAAACAAAACAGAGCTTCAAGGCAAAACATCTTTAATACTCAGCTGTGACGTCACAAAAAGCAATTCCCTGGGAAAAAATAAACTAACATCAAATAACAAA
The DNA here is from genome assembly GCA_033816785.1 of Picus viridis. Lineage (NCBI taxonomy): Eukaryota > Metazoa > Chordata > Aves > Piciformes > Picidae > Picus > Picus viridis. Next base: position 34,897,813 of record CM066574.1, read on the forward strand.
ATCACCTTTAAAAATCCAATTAGGCAAGGGGGAGCTCCTTAAGATCATGAGAAAAGAGGAAAGTTAAGTACAGCCAGATTTCACCTCTCTAACTGATAGGAGCTTTCCAGCACTACCTTTAAAGGCCATCTGATTTGATAATCTATTCACCAGGAGATAACATTTGCATCATGTTTTTCAGTGACTTATTAATATGCAAATATGGGGGGAGGGGGGGATAATGGGAAAGGGAACTCAACTCTTCCTAAAGCACGATGATGTGCTATTTAAAATCACCAGGGGGAGAGAGGGGGATAGATAACCAAACTGAGCCCTCCTCAACCTCAGGTTGCATTCTAGGCCCACTGCACTGCAAATCCTGTGTATGCAGTAGGCATTCACAAACCCTAAACCCATAGAATCATAGATTTCTGTTGTTGTTGGAGAAGACCTCTAAGATCATTGATTTCTACAATGGACCTAACACCACCATTGAACCAGGTCCCTGAGTGCCATGGCCACAGGTTTCTCCAACACCTCCAGGGATGGAGACTCCACCACCTCCCTGGGCAGCCTGGGAGCTCTACTCCCTGACCACTCTGGCAGCAAAGAATTTTATCCTACTCTCCAACCTAACCTGGCACAATTTCAGGCCATTTTCACCTCCAAATTGTGGTGGTGTTAGGTGATAGGCTGGACTCGATGATCACAGCGATCTGTCTATTTTGGTAACAGAGTCTGCCTTCAGCAGAACTGGCAGTGACACTCCTGTGCTGTGGCTCAGCCAACCTTTTTTGCCTGTTTAAGACTGAAGATACTTTTTCCAGCTGAGGTACAGACCCTGAAACCTCTTTGACATCTTAGGGGAGGTTTGCCCCCTCCTCTAAAATCCCTCAGATGAATAGCAACTGAGCTATTCACTGAGACACTGCACAGCCTTGGAAAAGGAAAGCCTCAGCTCATGTGAGCTCTGCTCCACCCCGTGACAAACCTGTGCTGAATTCTGCTGTGTTCTGTCCTATCTGGCAGAGCCAAACAGACTCCTGCTACGGATGGGGATGAATACATTGCATTTTCTGCCAGACAACTGAACATATGAAGGACAAAATGTGTGGTTCTGAGGTGATTTCCTTCACGCTCCAGTGTGGTAAATCTGGTGCTCCAATTCTCCTCGAGTGCCTGGAGAGGATCAAAGATCAAACTTGCCATGTATTTTGACTGTGCAAATACCAGCTATACTTTTCTGTTGAGAAGCTCTAAGCTTAAAAATGAATTACAGCCAAAGAGCAACCTAACAACCAAAGGACATCAGGGAAAAAAAAGAAGTTATTGCAAACAAGCTCCAGAGTCAACATCACACCAACAATGCCGTTCACATTCCTAGGTATACGACCAACCAATTATTTTGGGGTCTCAATAACCTACTTCAGATGAACAAAGAGTCCAACACTTCTCCTTAGCTCCTCATCAGTTACTTCATGCATGCCTCTACGGGGTTTTTTAAGTGTCTGTCATCAAGTGGGTCTTTGATGTGAAGAGACAACAAATCTAGATAGAGCTGATGAATGTTTTAAGCCCTTTGTCAGAGGCTCAAAAGAATACTTAAACTGATGCTCTGTAGTGGTAATAAGGAGAAAAAATAGAGTCATCAGCCAGTTTGAGGGATTATTAGCAAGTAACTTAGCAAGCTGTGCACATGCAAAATACAAAAGGCCCAGGAAAAATAAGCAGAGAGCTTAGTTCTGATGGAGTGGGGACCTGCAACTGCTGGAGGCCAAGGGTCTGTTAATACACAGCTCTAAGGAAAAATAATGTCTGTGCACAAAGAGGGGAAGAAATATCTGTAACTGCCTTTAAAAAGCACCTGGAAAGATGCAGGACTGCCAAAGGGGCACAGGACAGTAAAAGGTGTCTAGGGGCAGCTAACAACTCTTCTGTCAGAAAGAATTTACATATCTCTGACAACTCTTCACAGTTTGCCTGCTGCTTCCTTCTCCAAGGTAGGCACCACTGGAATCACAGAGTCAGACAGGTCTGAAATGATCCTTAACACCAACCAGTGCACTGATTAACCTGACACCACCAAGGCCACCACTAAATTATATCTCTATGCACCATCTCTCTGCACCTGGACCAGAACAATCCCCACTACCAATCCAGACTAAGGGATGAGGTGATAGAAAGCAGCCCTGTGGAAAAGGACTTGGGGGTGCTGATGGATGAGCAGCTGGACATGAGCAGGCAGTGTGAGCTTGCAGCACAGAAGGCAAATCACATCCTGGGCTGCATCACAAGATGTGTTGCCAGCAGATCCAGAGAGGTGATTCTGCCGCTTTGCTCTGCTCTGGTGAGACCTCACCTGGAGTGCTGTGTGCAGGTCTGGAGCCCTCAATATAGGAAGGACATGGACCTGATGGAGAGGGTCCAGAGGAGGGGCAGGAAAATGATCAGGGAATTGGAGCACCTCTGCTATGAGGAGAGGCTGAGGGAGCTGGGAGTGTTCAGCCTGGAGAAGAGAAGGCTCCAGGGAGACCTAATAGCAGCCTGCCAGTACCTGAAGGGGGCTACAAGAAGGATGGAGAGAGACTGTTTCAAAGGCCTGCAGGGACAGGACGAGAGGCAATGGCTTCAAAGTAGAGAAGAGCAGATTTAGATTGGATATCAGGAAATATTCTTCAGTATGAGGGTGGTGGAACACTGGAATAGGTAGTCCAGGGAGGTAGTTGAGCCCCCATCCCTGGAGATACTCAGGGTGAGGCTGGACAGGGCTCTCTGCAACCTGATCTACTTGGGGATGGTCCCTGCTGACTGCAGGGGGTTGGGCTGGACTTTGGAGGTCCCTGCCAGCCTGAACCATTCTTTATCTTTATGTCTTTTCAGTAACTCCAGGGTATTGAACCAACCACTTCCTTGGGCAGCCTGTTCCAACACCTGAGAGGGCAAAGGGACACTTCCTGTTTGATTTTTCAGGGGTCACTTACATCCTGTTGGCCAACTAACAGCGTGCTGTGGAAGCCACTGACTGAAGAGCTAACCAAACCCTCCCAAGCTCAGAAGGCATGCAGAGTTTTCAACATGGAAGAGATTTTGGAGGTTCTACTTCATTCAGGCTTTTTCCTGTGGAAGTGATCCACAATCTTTTACCCTATGGCAATTTATCCCTGTGGCAATAATCCAAACTATTTGAGCAGTTCCTGTTTACTGTCACATCTGCCCAGAATTCAGGTTACTACATCACCCATTACAGACTATAAAAAAAACCCCAAAGCACAATTTACATGTCCTAGGACCCAGAGTAAAAGAAGTCACAGCTGTTGTTCTACCACATCACTGAATCTGTCAAAGCCCCAGCTTCCAGTAATCACAGGAAATCGACAAGATGCATTCATTTTTCCCCCTCCTCTCATTCTTCAGCTCTCAGTTCTGCTGGTTCCCCAGTTCAGCATTCCCACAGCCTCTACCTCACTCCCAGTTGGAATTATCAGCTTTCAACTTCCAGGTCTCAGTTCTTGCCATCCCTTTCTTGACGAGATGAAAGAGCTCTTCATGCTTAATGAAGTTCTCTTTGTTGTCTTTTAGGTATATTAATGAACTTCTGAAACCAATTCCTTACATGCCTATCTCTCTCTTCTTATTCTACCCTGAAGAGGTTTTCAAGCTCCCACACTACCCCATGCTTTCAATTATTATTAACAATACTGAAAGCAGAGTAGTTTGGAAGAAGCTAAGAATCCTGCACCCAGGACACAGTAAGGTGAAGCGCTTCACACATATAAAACAAGTTCTGATGCGTGCTCCAAAGACACCAAAGAGCAGACATAAGGCTGTGGACCACAGGAAAAGAATCACAATCCATAAGGTAGGAAAAGACCTCAGAGATCATCGAGTCCAACCTGTCACCCAATGCCTCCTGACAACTAAACGATGGCTCCAAGTGCCACATCCAATCCCCTCTTGAACACCTCCAGGGATGGGGACTCCACCACCCTGGGTGCCTGGGAGAAGAGACCAACCCCCACCTGGCTACAACCTCCCTTCAGGGAGTTATAGAGAGCAAGAAGGTCTCCCCTGAGCCTCCTCTTCTCCAGGCCAAAGGACACAAGAGGACACTAGAGAGATGAGGGTGTCTAGGTAACTGACACCACCACTGTACCAACTTTGAAGCCATGCACAGAAATTATCATTGCAAAGTCTCACTGCCACTCAGAGCTAAAAATCAAAGATCTTGCTCAAAAGGCATTTGCAGCTCTGTTGCTCATATCCTCTTAGATTACATTTTGTAGAGATGTCACAGTTCACCACAGTCATGGAGAGAGTGACTTTTTTAGAGCAAGAAGAGGTTAACTGCAAAGAAATCTGTATCAAGAAAGTCTCCTTCTGCCTCTCCTGCAGGACTGTGTCAGCAAGCAGGAAGAGGAGAACTGAATAGAGTAAGATCCTGCTATCAGAAAACAAACAAAAGCACAATTCACAGAAACCTTCAAGTTGGAACAGACCCTCACCAAGTCCAACCCAGAACCCTACTCTACAGGTGTCACCCCTAAACCATAGCCCCAACCACCACGTCCAAACCACCCTGAAACACATCCAGGCTTGGGGACTCCACCACCTCCCTGGGCAGCTCATTCCAATCCCTGACCACTCTTGCCACGATTTTTTCCCCCTCATGTCCAATCTAAACCCACCCAGTTGCAGCTTGAGGCCATTGCCTCTTGTTCTATCACTACCTGGGAGAACACTGGAGGTGTTTAAGAAGAGCCTGGCTGAGGCACTTGGTGCCATGGTTTAGTTGATCGGATGGTGTTGGGTGAGAGGTTGGACCCGATGATCTCGAAGGTCTTTTCCAACCTGGTTAATGCCATTCTGTTCTAAGAGACCAGAACCAACCTCTCCACAACCTCCTTTCAGGTAGCTGTAGAGAGCAATGAGGTCTCCCCTCAGCCTCCTCTTTTTCAAACTGAACAGCCCCAACTGCTTTTAGCTGTGTTTTTTCAATCTATTCAGCAAGTTATTAGCTTTTCATTAAGAAGGACAGGCATGCTTAGTGCCCCTGGAGTCAGGATTGGCTAATTTACTGGTAATGTTTCCAAAGGAACCTTTAAAACTCAAATCAATATGGATTATTTCAGATTATTTTTTCTCCTTTATTGTTACTCAAATTGTTTTCAAATGCTGCTCATCTTCTAAGCCTTCCCTCAAGATCAGTTTAGTTTTTGCTGTGACTGGGAGTTATTTAATGATGGTTTGGGTGAGAGGATAAAAAGGTGGATATGCAGTAGAGAGTGAAGTGAAAAACTGAGACAAAAGTGGTTGGAATTTCTTTTCAATGATTATATTCTAAAGCCAGGATGAAAATTCAGGGTGAAGCAGAAAATTGCTACCTTTAACTTCCTAGCAAATATTTCCTGACTCATATAATGCTTCAGTCCCCAGAAAATGAAACTGGGAGAGGTGTGAGAACAGTCACAATTCCCTGATCTAATTTTATTTACTATTTCTGAGGCTTTACACTATTTAAATGTAAGAGGAGGAGGGGGGGGGGGAAGGCAAAGGAGGGTGAAAAGGCAATTGGCTTTCAAGCAAGGGGGAAAAAAAACGTTGAAATATGACATTTGCTGTAGTAAAAGGAAAACCAAACCAGGCAAGCCCTCAGGTCTGGAAGGCTGCAGAGACCAGCATGCTTCCAGGGACAGAGCAGACACAAACCACAGTGCATGCTATGGATTGTGCAATGCAGAGGAAAAATTGTGCAAAGATGAAAAAGTGCTTCCTGACCTTGCAGCAATCGGCTTGCTCCTCCAAGCATGAGATTTGCTTGCCTTCATCTCAGCACACACAACCACCAGCACCATTGTATACCTCCTAATGCCTAGCATGCCCTGTTTGATAAGGGGACAATGAAGTGAGAGCTTCCAGACCGTTTCAGGTCTGCGACCTGGGCAATAATTGCAAGGAGGAATCTACAGCAAGAACGTGCACAAACAGTAGCAAGGGCATTACAATACATCAGCATTTAGAGCTCCTCCTTCAAGGAGAAAATAAGAAGCAGATAAATTCATCAAGTCTAGCAAAACCCCACGAGGAATCAATTCCCCATGACAGAAAAGCAAGAGGAGGCAGTGAAGAAGTTGTTTATCTGACAGAAGCTTTAGGACAATCTGTGTATGTGACACAGCCTATACCCCTGTGGTCTGTCACAAAGCCTGAGCAGAGAGTGCTGCAGAAAGTCCCTAAACACCATCCATCAAAACAATCAAATCTGAACCCTGGCAGTTTAACATCTGTGCTCTACTCAAAAATACACTGAAAACCACTCGAGGTTTGGCATGCCTTCACTCCAGAATAACTTCAGGCATACAATGGTACTGCCTTACGAAGGCCTTTGCACCGCTGCTCCCTCGGCGCTGTCTTTCCTCAGCGCCCTCAGCATTAATTTATCATTCCTCTACCAGCTACAGGCTCCTTCCCCAGCTTCAGCACTAAACAATTCCAAATGAATCTGTATGGAAATAAGGCAACAATAAGCCTGGGAAGCTGTACCAACTGTGCACAGATCAAGCAGCACAGTCAAGTGCTGCTATCCACCAGGAAGGAGAAGTGGAAGGGATTTGAGGGCAGAACACCTGAGCAGAGGCACAAAGGCACTGCAGGCACGGATCAAAGAGGACTGGGGCTAATTATGCAAAACACTGAGCTCGGTGCTTAGTGAAGAATAATATTAGGTGTTAATGAGTTACAGCTCTCCCATTAAAGTTACCAACTCCAGTTCTGGGAGGTCTTTTGCATCTTGTTTTTCATTATTATATTTATTGGCAATAGCTTTTGCAAAGCCAGGAGTCTGTCCATGGATATTCCTCCTCCCCTCAAGATACTGAATTAACCAGGTTGGAAAAGACCTTCAAGATCATCGAGTCCAACTTATCATCCAACACCATCTAATCAATTAAGCCATGGCACCAAGTGCCTCAGCCAGGCTTTTCTTAAACACCTCCAGGGATGGTGACTCCACCACCTCCCTGGGCAGCACATCCCAATGGCCAATCTCTCTTACTGGGAAGAATTTCTTCCTCACATCCAGCCTGAACCTCCCCTGGCACAGCTTGAAACTGATTGACCAGTACCCCCAGGTCCCTCTCTGCCTGGCTGCTCTCCAGCCACTCTGACCCCAGCCCGTAGCACTGCATGGGGTTGTTGTGGCCAATGTGTAGAGCCCTGCACTTAGATGTGTTCAATCTCCTGCCCTTGGACTCTGCCCATCTGTCCAGATCTATGTCCTGTACTGAAACTTGCAAGGAGGAAGAGATAAGATGGAGGTTACCTTAGTCACTAAGGGGGACCTACGAATGGCCTGATCTTCTCTGGTCTCTGTAAACTTGTCGGTGTAGCAGGAGTGTCAAAGGGCCTTACCCTGCAGTGGGAAGAGGACTGACCACTGGGTAGCAGCGTTACTGTCTAATATCAGCTCCAACACACAGAAGACAAGGAGTAAATCATCTTCTCAGCCAAGATATACACAAATTACAGGTATTTCCCATTGCTGGAGGAATCAGTCACAATTGCCATAGTCTTTGCCAGGGTGAGTGCCTTGGCAAGTGCTCGTAAAGACACTCTCTTTGATATCTTTTTAAAAGCAACAGCAGCACAAGAATAAGAGATGAATAGTCAAATATTCCACTTTCCCAAGTCAGAGATTTCACTGAGGATGCTTACGGCCACGTTTCATTCTAACTTCCATGTTACTTAAACACTACACCAACCTTTCTCTTAAGTTTTAGTTCCTCCACTCTACAAGTCCACCTCTGTAAAGCATTTACCATATGTTCAACTCACAGCTTGCACTTGAGCTTTCTTTACTTACACAAGATTTCAACATATGTGAAATGCTTTCCTGAAGAGGATTTTCCGAGTCATGAGCAATTTGGAACCCCAGCCAAAGAATCACAAAGTCCAGTCCAGGGATTTGGGGAAATACAAAAGCAGGAGAGGGGGCACAGTCTTTAACACTTAGTTGGGAGCCCTTGCTGGGATGAATGCACACTTGCAAAGGACCAAAGAGAGATGGTAAAACATCTTCTTGCTGCCTGAAGGTATTTAATAGAGTGGAGCAAGGGGAATATAACCAGCATTAAAGTGTTCTTTGTAAATAATGGACAGCCTAGCAGCTTTCTCCTACTCTGCACTTTCTCAGAAAGTTTCTACTCCTAGAATATTTCATGAGGAAAAGGTCATTTATTGCGGCCTTCTGCATCACACGGTTCACTAGCACTCTGAGCATCCCCGTGACTTGCAGCTTCAGTAACACCAGAGGGAGCAGCTTCAGAACATGAACAGGTAAGATCCCCTCAGTCAGCGCTATCCTTGGGGAGTTCTTCTTGCTAAGAGTTTTTCTTGCTAACTACAGAATCACATAGAATTACACAGAATTACTGAGGCTGGAAAAGATCTCTGAGATCATCAACCCCACACTTCCAAACCATCAAGCTATTTTAACAGACCAAAAACCCAAGACCCAACCCCAGTTGCTCAGCTGCTTAATTACAGACAGAGAGAATGCACTCCTTACTAAAGATGGTTTACTTTGGATGGCATTCAAAAGGAAAGATTCTATCTTTGATCCGGGTCTGGCAAATGCTGGCTGCCCACTGGAAGCTGCAAGCAATGCTCAGGCTTTTCCCTGGCCCACTGCACAGAGACAGATTGTTTTCACAGAATCACAGAACTGTCAGGGTTGGAAGGGACCTCAAGGATCAGCCAGTTCCAACCCCCCTGCCATGGGCAGGGACACCTCACACTGCAGCAGCTTGCTCACAGCCACATCCAGCCTGGCTGCAAACACCTCCAGGGATGAGGCTTCCACCACCTCCCTGGGCAACCTGTGCCAGTCTCTCACCACCCTCCTGGGGAACAACTTCTTCCTCACATCCAATCTGAATCTCCCCATTTCTAGTCTTTTTCCATTCACCCCAGTCCTGTCACTCCCTGACACCCTCAGAAATCCCTCCCCAGCTTTCTTGGAGCCCCCTTCAGATCCTGGAAGTCCACAATTAGGTCTCCTCAGAGCCTTCTCTTCTCCAGACTGAACAGCCCCAACTCCCTCAGTCTGTCCTCATAGCAGGGCAGTTCCAGCCCTCTGCTCATCCTCGTGGCCCTTTTCCTTCAGTTAATAAAATCTTTTACATTCTATTTAAAAGGTTCAGATGTATTAATAGCCAAATCATACTTGTAAAATAGAGCTTTTGATGTCTGTGGCAGAGCTAGCAGGAAGAAGAAATGATAATACCTATAGGCTTTCTCGCTGCCTTTTGCATTGCTCTCCTCACATTTCACGGACTCGAGTGTAAATGTAAAAGAAAACCTTTATGGGGGGTGGAAATAATGATCAAAAGGCAGAAAATGCCTCTGAAAGAAACAAAAGCATCTCAGTTGTGCCCCCTGCTTGTGCAACGTGAAAATGAAGCTCCCGGTAGTGCTTGCCAAAAGGGGCTGCAGCTGGATCCAAAGCCATTATTGATGGTTAACTGAAGTTTATGTATTAATAGAGTTAAACACCAACAGGCTAGAGTAATGAAGACACAGACCTGCTCTTCTGTTTGATAGTATACAACAATTTGTCAAGGGACTGTAATCAAAGCCAGAGACAGCTTGTTTACTCTGTACTGAAATACAATATTCCATATCACACTGTGAGGGTAAATGATACCTGTATCATCTGGTATTTAGACAGAGCTTCAGATCCCTAACAGAAAATGGGATGAGTCAGTTTCGATGAGCAATCTCACAAAGCACAACTACAATACTGACAAAACCCACCTATGGACAAGCTTCTGCAGTGCTTAGCCCATGAAGTGCAGCCCTGGGGAGAAGGACCTGGGAGTGTCGGTGGGCAGCAAGTTCCGCATGGGACAGCAATGTGCCCTGGGGCCAAGAAGGCCAATGGGATCCTGGGGAGCATTCAGAGGAGTGTGTCCAGCAGAGCCAGGGAGGTTCTCCTACGCTCTACTCTGCCCTAGTGAGGCTCCACCTGGCACATGGCATCCAGTTCTGGGCTCCTCAGTTCAAGAGATCTGCTGGAGAGAGTCCAAGGGAGGGCTACAAGGATGCTGAAGGGACTGCAGCACTGCCTGGTGAGGAGAGGCTGGGAGATGTAGGGCTGTTGAGTCTGGAGAAGACTGAGAGGGGATCCAACCAATGTCTATCAATATCTGATGGCTGGTGGTCAGGAAGGGACAGGGACAGGCTCTGCTCACTTGTGCCCTGGAATAGGACAAGGGGCAATGGATAGAAACTCCAGCACAGGAGGTTCCACCTCAACATGAGGAGGAACTTCTTCACTGTGAGGGTCACAGAGCCCTGGAGCAGGCTGCCCAGAGAGGTTGTGGAGTCTCCTTCTCCGCAGAATTTCCAGCCCCATCTGGATGTGTTCCTGTGTGACCTGTGCTGGATTCTCTGGCCCTGTTCTGCCAGGGAGGGTGGACTGGAAGATCTCCAGAAGTCCCTTTCCAACCCCTAACACCCTGTGATCCTGTGAGGTGTGCTACACCAGATTACTCAATTGCAAATGAATGGATGCCTCTAGAAATGATGCAACTGCCCTGCTTCACAGGGAAGAAATTCAAAGACCCAGAGCCCATTTCCCCTGCTTGGCCCTCGCCCCTGGTATTCCCCAAAACTAGCATGAGATATAGAAAAAGAAACATAATGCCTTTGAGTGCACACAACCATACTGAGAAACGATTCTTGGAAAGAAATGTTTGCATTGAAGTCAAGTTTAGGTATTGCTGAACCCCCTCCACAAGGTCAAACAGAGAGGTCAACTTACGGAGCTCTCCTACTTTCAGTATCTCACACAGCATCTTCGTCAGCTCGATGCTGCTCCGACCGAAGGGGCACTCGTGCTTGTCTTCTCGACTGCTGTTCTCCAGGACAATCTGAAGGAGGAATTAAAATGAAAAATAACCAGTTTCAAGAAGCCATGAGTTACAGCACTGTCCTCCACACACGACATTTACATCACTGTATCCAGTTCTGGGCCCCTCCATTTAAGAAGGACATTGAGACTCTTGAACCTGTCCAGAGAAGGGCAATGAAGCTGGGGAGGGGTCTGGAGCACAGCCCTGGGAGGAGAGGCTGAGGGAGCTGGGCTTGCTTAGCCTGCAGAAGAGGAGGCTCAGGGCAGACCTTCTTGCTCTCTACAACTCCCTGAAGGGAGGTTGTAGCCAGGTGGGGGTTGGTCTCTTCTCCCAGGCAAGCAGCACCAGAACAAGAGGACACAGTCTCAAGCTGTGCCAGGGGAGGTTTAGGCTGGAGGTAAGGAAGAAATTCTTCCCAGAAAGAGTAATTGGCCATTGGAATGTGCTGCCCAGGGAGGTGATGGAGTCACCATCCCTGGAGGTGTTCAAAAAGTGATTGGATGTGGCACTTGGAGCCATGGATTAGTTAGTTGGGTGACAGGTTAGACTTGATGATCTCTGAGGTCTTTTCCATCCTCATTGATTCTGTGATATTTAATGATTTCTAGACATGAACACATCTAGAAAGAGCTATTTCAAAACAACAACAACACAATACCCCAAACAAACAAAACCCCCCAAAACTGGTGAGGGGGGACAGAAATGATATAGCCAGATTCAGGCTACAAAATCAGCCCAAGTGTGAAAAAAATCAAGTTAAAGTCCATGAAGGACAAAAATGTGGCATTTTCTCTATCATGGAAGAAATTCATGCCCACAAGCAAAACATTTCAGGGAACTATCACTGTTGCACATCAGGACTACAGCTCACGGGAAGTCTTTGTATCCTCTGCTGAGTGAATAAATGGGAGAAAAGAATTCCTTGCACATTTTTACCACCTGCCATATCAGACAGAGTTCGGGCAGTTTTGGGAGAGATTTCACTGTAGATGAAAAAAAATGAGTTAAGAACAGAGTTCACTGAAACTGTGAGGCTGGAAAGAAAGTAAAATAGGGACAGAAAAAGGAAAGCAGATTAGAAAGCCACTAGGGATAGGTTAAAGATACTAGTTAACAATGTCCCTGCTCACTGCAGGGGGACTGGACTGGCTGACATTCGAGGGTCCTTTCCAGCCTAATCTATTCTATGATCATTTGATGCCTATGAATTTTTACTGGGCTTTTCCAACAGGACAGTGTCAGCCTCATGTACATAGAATCATACAATCGATAAGGTTGGAAAAGACCTTTGAGATCATCAAGTCCAACCTATCACCCAACCCCTCATGATGAACTAAACCAGGGCACCAAGTCCCACATCCAATCCCCTCTTGAACGCCTCCAGGGATGGTGACTCCACCACCTCCCTGGGCAGCACATCCCAATGGCCAATCTCTCTTGCTGGGAAGAACTTTCTCCTCACCTCCAGCCTAAACCTCCCCTGGCACAGCTTGAGACTGTGTCCTCTTGTTCTGGTGCTGGTTGCCTGGGAGAAGAGACCAACCCCCACTTGGCTACAACCTCCCTTCAGGGAGTTGTAGAGAGCAAGAAGGTCTGCCCTGAGCCTCCTCTTCTCCTTAAGGCAAGAAGAAGTATTTTTCTTTCTAAACCTTTGGGGTCAAATGACATCCAGCTATGTCACAGCTGGGTAACAGCTGTCCAAATCAAAGAAACACCTCTGCAAGCTTTGTTTTGCATTGCTGCAGCCGCTGTTCCAGGAACACAGGAATATGACTTTGCATTCTGGATGAGTCATCCTGCTTCAGTCTCTTTCATGGAGGAGAGTGCTACATCTGCATGGCCAAGTGCAGAAGCAATGATCAGAGCAGCACAAAGCAATGTAAAGCTGTGCCTCAACACCTCCCTGAGATCACTCCTCTTGTTTTGTTATTATGCTTTATCTCTCACATAATAAAACACAAGATCTGCATACTGGAGCAGGGGGCTGCTTTGACACAGATTTAGATACAGCAGAGAAACAGTGGTAATAAAAATCAATGGAGAGGCAAAATGGAAGGGGCAGGGGGAGGGGAAGGGAAGGGAAGCACTCAAGTCAACGTTCCTGCTGGCTTCTGGCAAATGCATTTTGTGGAGGTTCACATTAACTCGACGTATTAACATTTCATGAGCACGTAAATGTTTAATGGTGACACTATCTAGGCATATAATGCAAGGCAGAATTACAGCAATCAATAAGAATGCCAGAGAAATAGTTAAGGCACTGTGTATTGCCACACAGCAAATTAAATGGCAATTTGAGTAATCAATATGTAAAGCAGCCTTGAAACGATTCTCAGGCACGACCACTGCCAACTGCTGTGCAAAAGAAGGCAGAGCTGACAGGTTACGTTGCAGGAAGGAAGGAAGATTGAGAGCCCTCTACTCTATCTAAATATCTGCAGGCAAATTTGACAGACACAGATCCCCTGGAAAAGCAGAGAGAAAAAGAAGAGAGCCCTATAAATACCCAAGGAGAAATCACTCCTGGTCCTGGCAAGGGACTTACAAGGCTCATTATTGTATTTGTAATACTCCTCCCAGGACTGTGCGGCTCGCATCCTGCTCCAAAGTCAAAGGCTATAAATGCAGCTGAGCAGGGCTGATTTTCATGTTACTGCCTTTACCACCCTGGTTACGGAGGAGAAATATGCAGGGAACGGACGTGTTTACTTCATACACTGGCGCAAACAGGAGCAGGGGAAGAACCATCACACAAGAGCCCCAGAGTGAAAATACTCCTGTGTGTCCAGAGAGCACATTGCTGCCTTGATTCACATTGCCATCACAGCAGTTATTTTGACCAAGGAGAGGAAGCAGCAAGGGAGTCCTGAAGCCCACGCAGCCTCCATTCAGTTGGAGGTCTACCGTTAATGGTCATGAAGTGGCTGCATTCCACCATCTCCTTCTTCCTTCCCTGCAGAAATCCACAGTGAGGTACAGATCTACAAGATACTTCACAGCTGGTGGACAAATCTGGCTTGGTGGAAACAAATATTCAAAGGCAGAAACCATGGACAGGAGAGCTCTTGGCACCATAAAATCACTTGGGTTGGAAAAGATCCTTAAAGCCATTGAGTCCAACCATTAACCTAACACTACCACATCCTGCTCCAAACCTCATCCCTCAGCATCACATCGACACAAGTACCTCCAGGTACCTCCAGGGACGGTGACTCCACCACTTCCCTGGATGGCCTGTTCCAGGGCCTGACAAACCTTCTTGTGGAAGATTTTTTTTCCTAAAGTCCAAACTAAGCATCCCATGGTGCAAAACTTCAAGCTGCTTCCTCTTGTCCCATTGCTTGTCACTTGGGAAAAGAGACCAACACCTACCTGAAAGCAGGTTGTAATAAGGTTCTTGGAAAGAGTCCTAAGATCTTCCCTCAGCCTTCTTTTGCCCAGACTAAACAATCCCAGTTCCCTCAGCTGCTTGTCATCAGCCCTGTGCTCCAGACCCTTCACCAGCTTTGCTGCTCTTCATCGGTCATGGCTCCAGCACCTCAACATCCTTCTTATAGTGAGGAGCCCCAAACTGAACCCAGTATTCAAGGTGCAGCCTCACCAATGCCCAGCACAGGGGGACAAGCACTTCCCTGGTCCTGCTGGCCACTCTGTTTCTGATACAAGCCAGGATACTGCTTGCCTTTTTGGCCACCTGGGCACACTGCTCGCTCACTATCCATCTTCTTTCAGTCCTGCCTCAATTCTGCCCCTTAATTTGATACTAACAACCTACTTCTGTCATTTTCCCCTTTCTTCAGGGGAGGGGGGGGAAGAATGCTGGGGCGAAACTTCAACCACAGTCAGTCCTTGCAGAGTTACAGAGCTAGGAAGGTCCAGCATGGAAACACAGCTCTTAACACACTAGAACTTCTACAGACACTAGAACTTCTACAGATAAACATCAGAAGCAGCTTAAACTCCAGGAGGACTAAACGCTGCAGATCCTCTTCTCTCCCTCTCTTCCTTTGATCAATATTGGTGATTAGCGTGAGGCAGGGCAGAGAGACCCCAGCATGCTGTGCAGCACTGAGCAACAGCAGCAACACACAAGGCTTGGTTTTTTTCTTTAGGGAAGCAAACAAAAAGACAAAAAATTCTCAAGAAAATAAAAGGGCAAGAAAGCTGCCAAGAGATGGCAGCCAGGAAAAGTCTGAGCGGTAAAAAAGAGAAGGAGGAGGAAATGAGGAATGTTGCTTTGGCTTTGGGTTTGGGTTTGTTTAAATTGTAGATTGTTATTTTAAAAAAAAATCAAACAGGCAAAAAAACCTCAACCCCACCCAAAAAAGCTGGGGAGGGGTCTGGAGCACAGCCCTGGGAGGAGAGGCTGAGGGAGCTGGGGTTGCTTAGCCTGCAGAAGAGGAGGCTCAGGGGAGACCTTCTTGCTCTCTACAACTCCCTGAGGGGAGGTTATAGCCAGGTGGGGGTTGGTCTCTTCTGCCAGGCAAGCAGCACCAGAACAAGAGGACGCAGTCTCAAGCTGTGCCAGGGGAGGTTCAGGCTGGATGTTAGGAAGAAATTCTTCCCAGCAAGAGCGATTGGCCATTGGGATGTGCTGCCCAGGGAGGTGGTGGAGTCACCATCCCTGGAGGTGTTGAAGAAGAGCCTGGCTGAGGCACTTGGTGTCATGGTTGAGTTGATTAGATGGTGTTGGGTGAGAGGTTGGACTCAAGGATCTCAAAGGTCTTTTCCAGCCTGGTTAATTCTGTTGTAAAGGAGAGAAGCAAAATGCTAACACAAGAGGGAACAGATTAATTGGGCAGCAGATGAGGAGGAAGGAAGAGGTGGAAAAATGCTTTTAAAAATGCAAGGAGGTGATTTATTTTTGTAGGACCTGTGTGTTATCCATTTTCTTGGCAACTCCACAGATGAAACTCTGCAGCCTGTTAAGGCACGGGAACCTGACAGCATTTGCAGCACAATACAGATCTGTGCAGTTTGTACTATTTTTAAGGCACCTGCTATATATATCTATTTCTCCTCTCTTATTTACACATTCCTGCTGTAGAAGGAAAAGAAACATTTCCCAATTACCAAAGGAAACCAAGGAGTGAGCAGAAAGAGGAATGAAGGCTTGATGGTGTATCCTACAGCAGACATTTCAGGCGGTGTTGGTCAGGAGATGGTGAGAGTCATAACCATAGAATGGTCTGGGTTGGAAGAGGTCTCCAAAGGTCATCCAGTCCAACCCCTCTGCAGTCAGCAGGGACATCCCCAACTAGATCAGGTTGCTCAGAGCCCTGCTGAGCCTCACCTTGAATATCTCCAGGGATGGGGTCCCAACCACCTCCCTGGGCAACCTGTTCCAGTGTTCCACCACCCTCATGGTAAAGAAATTGTTCCTAACATCCAATCTAAATCTGCTCTGCTCTAGTTTGAAGCCATTGCCCCTGGTCCTGTCCCTCTCCATTCTTCTCGTACCCCCTTCAGTTGACTTTCTTGTGAGGTTTAGCTATATAATTGCCTAAAGTCCCTTCTTTCTTATAGTCAATAGTCTTTTCAAGAAGTGGAAGGCAGTCCTCCAACACCCAGTTGTCCAAGAAAGCATTTAGAGAGATCTATGTAAGAACACTCCCTCTTAGAGAATATGTTGTTGCTTTTAACCGCAAGATCTTTGCAAAAAAACCAACCAACCAACCCACCCACCCAAAGTCAAAAGACTTTTTTTCAGCTTTACAGCAGCATGCTGTTATGATCTCCCATGGAATTGTTCGAGTCCAACACTATTGCAGGAGCAACAGCAAACACTGCAGGGGTGGTCTTTTTCTTCACACTGCGGTTCCTTTTTGTAAGCTTATCACATAAAGTTGGGTTCACTGTTTCATAGAACCACAGAATTGTCAGGGTTGGAAGGGACCTCAAGGATCAGCCAGTCCCAACCCCCTGCCATGGGCAGGGACACCTCACACCACAGCAGCTTGCTCACAGCCACATCCAGCCTGGCTACAAACACCTCCAGGGATGAGGCTTCCACCACCTCCCTGGGCAGCCTGTGCCAGGCTCTCACCACCCTCCTGGGGAACAACTTCTTCCTAACATCCAATCTCAATCTACCCATTTCTAGTTTTGCTCCGTTGCCCCCAGACACTCCCTGACACCCTCAAAAGTCCCTCCCCAGCTTTCTTGGAGCCCCCTTCAGATCCTGGAAGGCCACAATTAGGTGTCCTGGGAGCCTTCTGTTCTCCAGACTGAACAACCCCAACTCCCTCAGTCTGTCCTCACAGCAGAGCAGCTCCAGCCCTCTGCTCATCCTCGTGGCCCTTCTCTGGACACCTTCCAGCACCTCCAGATCCTTCCTGGAACAGAGGCTCCAGAACTGGGCACAGTGTTCCAGGTGGAGTCTCTCCAGAGTGGAGCAGGGGGGGAGAATCACTTCCCTTGACCTGCTGGCTCTGCTTCTCTTGCTGCAGCCCAGGATGTGATTGGCTCTCTGGGCCGCAATTTCCTTTTAATTTAGCTGCTTTAAACAAGTCCTAAGGATAGGACTGGCTTCAAAGGGACTCTACTGCCAACAGACTCGGTTTCCATTCACCCTCTTCACCAATTTTACTGTCTTCCTAAGGCAGCTTGTCACTTGCCTCAACTTCATCATCAGTGTTCTGCCAAGATCCTTCACCACCCTCTCTAACCTGCCTCTTTTTTTCCCCTTTCACCATTTTATTTTCAGTGTGCCATGCTTCCTCTCTCCCTTACCTCAGCCTTCCTTCACATTCCTGAGGCATTACAGAAATCCCTCATGGCAAAACTAAAATAAAGGAACTGTAACCTGCTGCTCCAGGGAGAGAGCTGCTAACAGGAGGCACTGAGCCCACCACAGCGAAGCAGCCAGGAGACAGTGACACAGCCACACAAGGCAGGAGGGAAAAGCAAAGCATCTGATTATGTCATTATATAGCAACTTATAGGTAAGAGGTTGCATCCAAGTGCTGTGGTAATATTACAGCCAGTGGAACATGAGAAAAATTCAGCACCTAAGTTGTGAATGAGCTTTGGGGGCGGGAGGGGGAAGTAAACCCAAACAACAAAAGGCAGGTGGGAAACAGATAGCTGAGGAGAACATTGGGGAAACTGGCAGAGCAAAGAGAAGAGCACAGCAGCAAGCTGGGAAGCAGGGGTCTCGGGCAGTTCAGTCTGATGTGGAAAACTGCATTCCCTCAACAAAACACACCAGAGAGGCTCGTGTCACAAAGCTCACTCTTCTCCCCACCTTTAGCAGAGCAGAAATCATTCATAGCCCTCCTCCTGTTATTTCTGGGAGGGGAAAAAAAAAACCCAAAACACCAAAAGAAATGAAAAAATGGCATGGCAGAAATCAAGCTCAGCTTTTCTTTCAGAAAAAGACTGAAATTATACGTTGGACTACTCATGTCTGCTCAGGCTGGAACGAGGAGGCACGCGGAGACGCTGCGAACGGGCGGCAGGATGCGTAGGCAGCCTCCTATAGAACAACTGCACGGGTTAGAAAGTACACGGCAGGCAGGCTGACTGTGACTCAGCCCATTATGGCTCCGAAAGGCCTCTGCAGGATGCCAGCGACCTTCCTGCCTGCCTTACCGGCGCTCACGAGCAGCACCTGCTCCTCCTCTGGGGCTTCCAAAAGCTTCAGCAGGAAAGCAACTCCCTTCTGAGCCTCCCCCCAGAGCGCCTCAAAGAGCTGCTGAGGAAGAAGTGTCCCTGCGTGGCTGGGGTGTGAATAACAGGTTTCCCAGCTTGGCAGGTGCAGGGGAAAAGGGATTTGTGCGGAATCACAGAATTGTCAGGGTTGGAAGGGACATCAAGGATCAGCCAGTCCCAACCCCCTGCCATGGGCAGGGACACCTCACACTACAGCAGGTTGCTCACAGCCACATCCAGCCTGGCTGCAAACACCTCCAGGCATGAGGCTTCCACCACCTCCCTGGGCAGCCTGTGCCAGCACCTCACCACCCTCATGGGGAACAACTTCTTCCTCACATCCAATCTGAATCTCCCCTTTCTAGTTTTGCTCCATTGCCCCCCAGACACCCCCTGACACCACAAAAAGTCCCTCCCCAGCTTTCTTGTAGCCCCCTTCAGATATTGGAAGGCCACAATTAGGTCACACAATGCCACACTGGAAGGGACCCTAAGGGTTATCTGGTCCAACCTTTCTAGGTAGATTAAATGAGATGCCCCAGCACCCAATCAGGCTGAGTCCTAACACTGACCAGTGTAGGCTAAACCACCACTTCTCCTGGGCAACAACCCCAATGTCCAGCTGCTTTCCTGGTGAAAATTTTCTTCTGGATTCCAATGGGGAACTCCCCTGCAGTAGCTTGTCCCCATTGTCCCTTGTCTTTTCCATCTGACTCCTTGTAAAAAGGCAGTCTGCATCATCCTGGCAGCCACCCTTTATGTACTGATCCACTGTCTCCCCCTGAGATCTCCCCTAAATCTTCTCAAAGCTGAGCAAACCCAGCTGTCTCAGCCTGTCCTCACATGGCAGGGCTTCCACCCCTCTGACCAGTCCTGAGGCCTTCTCTGAACACTTGGCAGCCTGTCTGCCTCTTTTTTGAGCAGCAGAGAGCAAGACTGCAGGCAGTGCTCCAGGTGTGGGCTGACCAGCACCCAGTGGGTATTCAATGACTTCTTAATCTCTGCTGGAAATGCACTTGTTGATGCAACCCAGCACTCTGCTGGCTTGCTTTGCCACTGCAGTTCACTCATGTCACAGGATCCCAGGATAGTAGGGGTTGGAAGGGACCCGAAGAGATCATCCAGTCCAACCCCTCCCAGAGCAGGACCAGAGAATCCAGCACAGGTCACACAGAACACATCCAGACAGGGCTGGAAAGGCCTCCAGCGAAGGAGACTCTGTAACCTTTCTGGGCAGCCTGTTCCAGTGCTCTGGGACCCTTGCAGTACAGAAGTTCCCCCTTGTGTTGAGGTGGAACCTCCTGTGCTGCAGCTTACATCCATTGCTCCTTGTCCTATCCCAGGGAGCAAGTGAGCAGAGCCTGTCCCCTCCCTCCTGACCCCCAGCCCTCAGATATTTGTAAACATGTATTAAATCCCCTCTCAGTCTTCTCTTCTCCAGACTAAAAAGCCCCAGGTCCCTCAGCCTCTAAGCACAGAAGAAAAATCTCTGTCAATCTCATGAGAATGAGAGGTGTGGACCCCCCAAAGCCATTCTCACACAGGATTTCCTTGTGACTCAGCTGCCTTACTGCAACAACCACTCAGGCAAACTCTACACTCTCTCATCTGAAGGTTGTCACTACAGAGAGAAGCCTGAGAGAAAAAAATGTCATTTCAGAGACTATTTCAATGTTAGTGCACTGGCTTCTAATGTAGATGTAGCTGCTGGAAATTCAGTTTACCCAATGGCATCTGCTCCTCCTGCCTGGGAACACAGCGAAATTACCATGATCCAAGCTGAAAGCCAGTGCAGCAGACTTGATTTTGCTGCCTGCTATCAAGAACATCTGAATGAACACTGACTGCAGGGAGGTGGTGGAGTCACCATCACTGGAGGATAGGATAGGATGGGATGGGATGGGATGGGACGGGATGGGATGGGATAGCACAGGATATAAAAGAAAAACCAGGTTGGTAAAAGACCTCAGAGATCATCAAGTCCAACCTCTCACCCAACACCATCTCATCAACTAAACTATGGCACCAAGTGCCTCAGCCAGGCTCTTCCTAAACACCTCCAGGGATGGTGACTCCACCACCTCCCTGGGCAGCACATCCCAAGGGCCAATCTCTTGCTGGGAAGAATTTCTTCCTCACCTCCAGCCTAAACCTCCCCTGGCACAGCTTGAGACTGTGTCCTCTTGTTCTGGTGCTGCTTGCCTGGGAGAAGAGACCAACCCCCACCTGGCTACAGCCTCCCTTCAGGGAGTTGGAGAGAGCAAGAAGGTCTCCCCTGAGCCTCCTCTTCTCCAGGCTAAGCAACCCCAGCTCCCTCAGCCTCTCCTCCCAGGGCTGTGCTCCAGACCCCTCCCCAGCTTTCTTGCCCTTCTCTGGACACCTTCCAGCATCTCAAAATCTTTCCTAACCTGAGGAGCCCAGAACTGGACACAGGACTCAAGGTGTGGCCTAACCAGTGCTGAGTACAGGAGCAGTACAAGTGTTTAAGAAGAGCCTGGCTGAGGCACTTGGTGCCATGGTTGAGTTGATGAGATGGTGTTGGGTGATAGGTTGGACTGGATGATCTTGAAGGTCTTTTCCAACCTGGTTAATTCTGTTCTATTCTATTCTATACAGAGGACAACTTATCCAACCTGCAAGGCTTGGGTTTTCAGTCTCTACAGAAGCATACCAGGCACCAAGAGGACACATTCAAACACAAGACCACAAACAACAAATCTCTTTTTTTTTTTTTGGGGGGGGGGAGGTTGTCACAAATAAAAGGAATACTCCATTTTGATTCCTTTAGCTTGCTCTTTACACCAGATGGAGTACACATCATTACTTTAAACCAATATTAGAATCACTGAGGTGCATTATGTACCAAAACGAAGCCAATTCATACAAACTTCCAAACAAATATATATACAGAATGTTTCTTTCATCTCTCTCTCTCTCCTCCCTGTGTCTTGGAAACAAAATGGATCTGAATAGTCCTGCACTGCAAATTGCCAAACAAATCCATGACAAGGCACCAATAAATGGAGATACTACTAGCAGTGGTGGCATACCAGTATCACCCCAGAAAGGTTTTTCCTCAGACCCTCAACATGAGGAGGAACTTCTTCACTGTGAGGGTCCCAGAGCCCTGGAGCAGGCTGCCCAGAGAGGTTGTGGAGTCTCCTTCTCTGGAGCCTTCCCAGCCCTGTCTGATGTGTTCCTGTGTGACCTCTGCTGGATTCTATGCTCCTGCTCTGGCAGGGGGTTGGACTGGAGTATCTCCTGAGGTCCCTTCCAACCCCTGACATCCTGTGAGCCTTTTTACACTCAGGAATGTTCTGAAGGCACAGTGCTACAAGTTGCCAGTTAGAAAAATCCCAGCTCTCCAGCTGCCTGCACTGAAGAAAGTCTGTTTGAAATGGGAGCTTATCATTTGAGTTTTTAAAATGAGTAGAAGATGGAGCTGAAGTTAGCTCTGGAGCTGGGGGGGCTGAGGGGGGGACTTGTCTGCTCCAAAAGAATAAGACAAAAAAAATAATCTTCTCTGTCACAAAGCTCTGTTCCAATCATTCTCTTCACTGTTAGCTTTAATTATACACTCTGACTGTCCTATAATTATGGAGCTTAGGAAGCTGCCAATCATCTCCTGTGGAAACTTGGAAAATTTTCTTGCAGGGGCTCAACATTACTTCCATCAACTCATTCCATACACTGTCTCCACCTTTTAAGAGCAAAGCTTCTGATGACAGCAATTGTGGAACAGGAAATAAAGTGGAACAGGAAAGAAAACCTTCAGCACCTATCAGTCACTGATAGCACCAGGCAAGTCGTTAAGAAAGAAAGAAAAGCAACCTCAGCAGGGAACTGATTCAATGAGAAACTTTTGAAAACAACTAAATTCTACCTAAGGACACCACACAAACAAAGAAAATGGAAGGTTAGCAGCAAGTTCTGCAGCATCAGGGTGGTGGAACACTGGAGCAGGCTGCCCTGGGAGGTGGTTGGGGCCCCATCCCTGGAGATATTCAAGGTGAGGCACAACAGGGCTCTGGGCAGCCTGATCTGTGTGTGAGGATGTCCCTGCTGACTGCAGAGTGGGTTGGACTGTATGACCTTTGGAAACCCCTTCCAACCCAGACCATTCTATGACTGTAGTAAAACATGAGGTCTCCTTCCCCTCCACTAAATAACCTTTCTTCTGCAGGCTCCATTCATATTGTGTAGTAAACAGAAAAACAAACAAAAACCCCCACAAGATTCAAACCCAATTAACTCAAAGTCTAAATACAGAAACACAAGGCTGTGTTCATCTGAAGGAAGACAGCCAGTAAAGAAAGTGTTATGACTGTCATTTCAGCAGTAAGCGTGGACTGGGGGGAAAGTAGGTAAGAAAGAGTCCAACAGAGGCAAAAATAGTTTGTTTCTTTTTGTTTCCTCCTCTGCTGTGTGGCACCCCTCTTTTCACCACAAAATGCCTTCTGCTTTCAAGATGCAGTTACACACTGCCTTCAGACCCATGTTTCTCACATGCTTCAATTGTACCTACTCTTTCTGCAAGAGCTGTGGTTTGCTGCTGGTCTCTGAAGAAGCAGTATCACAACAGCACACTCGTCCTTCCAACCCCTCAAGCTCAGGGTAGCATGAGGACTTTGCCTTCCCAGATTTAGTTGGTAGTGCCATCAGGATGCTGAACCTCCTCTTCTGCATCAGCTGCAAGCAGGACAATCTCTGTGAACCAGCAAACACCTCAAGGAGGAAAAGAAGCCTTACCCGGATGTAGGCATCCTGGTGATGCTTAGCGAAGTAGAGCATGTTGTCAAGGGCCAGCATGCCCGGAGGGGTCTGTGTAAAATCCATTGCTGGGTTGACATGATTCTGTAAAAAAGACAACACCACTCAATTAATGTCTGTCCCACTGACCACAACTCTCTGACTTCTTCCCTTCAACCAGTTCCCATCCATCTCACCACCTCATCACCAGATGCCACACTGCCTCAGCTGAGCTGCGAGGATGCTGAGGAAGAGTGTCAAAGGCTCTACTGAAATCAAGGTAAACCACATCCACTGCCCTGCCATCACCTATCCACCTGCTTATGTCCTCATAAAAGGCTATCAGGCTGGCCAGACATGACTTCCCCTTGGTAAAAACATGTTGACTGCTCCTAATGACCCTCTTGTCCTTGATATGCCTCCAAGTCCTGATAGGACAGGGCAGAGTCGAGGGGAGGAGAACCTCCCTGACTCTGCTGGTCACACTCCTCCCAATGCACCCCAGGACCCCATTGGCCTTCTTGGCCACCAGGGCACATTGCTGTCCCATGCAGAACTTGCTGTCCACCAGCACTCCCAGGTCTGCTCTCCAGCAGATCACCTCCCAGCCTGTCCTGGTGCAGTTTATTAGTCCTCCCCATAGATTTCCCTGGCTGTTTCACAGTGGCATTTCTGTTCTGCCAGACCTGGCGCTCAGAGACTTTTTAAAGTGCAGAGAACCAGCACAGACTTCTCCTGTTTCTGCTGCGTGCTCAGGGTCTGATCCACCCACCTGTCTGACATAAGCATGGGGTTTACTACTTTTCCTCCTGGAGAGCCTGCCAGGCTATGAAGTTGTGGAAATGTCAGATTCCGCTCCTTTGCCCACCTTTAGACACATGACAGGCTGCTGTTAGCCACTCAATAATTCATTCTCACAGGAAAGATGAGAAATATTAGGAAGCTAAAATTATGCTGCTGAAACTTTAAGAGCAGACAAAGACTTTGGTGTGAAGGTGGCATGCACAACCTGTTCCTTTTACATCTCCAGCTCAGAGAACAGCTGTACAAGCAGAACAATTAAAGGTTCATCATTTTGCAACAGGGAATCAAGAAGATGTCTGCAATTCTGGATTTCACAGAATGGCTTCGGTTGGAAGGGACCCGAAAACCAACACAAAACTGCTTCATACACATTCACAAGCCCAACAGATTTCAGCTGCTGGGAGGAGGGAAAAAATCCTTTCCTCCAATTTTCAAGCATTCCAGAAAGTGCATTTTAAGAGAGGCTGTGTCTGGCAGACACAAATGTCCCACCCACTCATTCCAAACCCAGCATGAATTTCTTAGCAGGACCTTCTATGCATTTAAAACCACCTTCATTTTGTGTGTGAATCATGGAAACACAGAATCAGAACAGTTTGGGTTGGAAGGGACCTCCAAAGCTCATCCAGTCCAACTCCCCTGCACTCAGCAGGGGCAACCTCTACTAGATCGGGTTGCTGAGAGCCCTGTCAAGCCTCACCTTGTATATTTCCAAGGACGGGGCCCCACCTGCTTTCCTGGGCAACCTGTTGCAGTGTTCTACTCTCTTCATGGTAAAGAACTTCCTCCTAGCACCACCCTTAAATCTACTCTTCTCTGATTGCAAACCATTGCCCCCCATCCTATCATTCCAGCCCCCTTCAGGCACTGGCAGGCTGCTACTAGGTCTCTCTGAAGTCTTCTCCTCTCCAGGCTGAACACCCCCAGCTCCTTCAGCCTGTCCTCATAGCAGAGGTGTTGCAGCCTCCTGACCATTTTCATGGACCTGCTCCATCAGGTCCATCTCCTTCTTGTATTGAGGGCACCAGAGGTGGAAGTACAAGTCTTGGGGACATTGGTTAACAGCCTTCCCTTGATGTCCCTTTCTTTGGGAAAGCTGTTTGGAAGCTATTACCAAAGAACCTTAAAGCACCAGTTTCACAAAGCCTTTTGCAAGCAGAACTCCAGCACAGGGCTGCACATCCTCCCTTCACCTTCACACACAGGCAGAGCATACTTGGGTTAAGTACAGGGAGAGTACCGAGATCCATCTCCCTGTCTGCAGCTATTAGAAGGCCAGTATTCATGTCCCTGATACTTACACGCAACGTGACAAGCAGGACACCAAAATAAAAAGGCTGACCTCCTGCTGCTGGAATTGTTCCTTCCCTCATCCCATTCTGCATTGCAAATTGTAATGGAAACATCAATAAAAACCAGCCGGGGCATGAGAAATCTCACCACGTTTAGCAGGGATGACTCATTCTGTCTCTCAGCATCACTACTAGGTCTATGTTCCATCAGAAAACAACATCTCTCCATCACTTACTACTTGTTCCTCCAAGCCAAGCCTATTAAGTCAGCTCTTTTCAGTTGGTTGCTTTGTGGGTTTTTTCCTTTTCAAGAGCTTCTGTCACTTTGGATCCCAGGATAACCAGGGTTTGATCTTCAGCTCTGTTAAGTCAAGTAACTGGAGATGGGCTAGCTGGTGATAGCTGAGGCTCCACGGGACAGCTCTGGCACGCATGAGCTGCTACATTATCTTCAACTACTCTTCAAAAATCCAGAGGGATGCCAGCTCCTTTGTTCCCTGCCCCCTTCCCCCCTCCCCCAGAACCAGCCTTTTCTGAACACCTCGAATGTTTCTGGTTGAAACAATCACTTGCTGGGAATGGCTTCAGAAGTGAGATAGAGAAGCTAAATTACCTCAAGTGCTGCAGTGAATAACTCAGAAGTATGACAACACCCCCAACCTCCAACATCATTTATTAACGGCACGGAACACAGCCGCTCCGGGCGCGCTAGCTGCAAGCTGCTCAGCGCGGGCTCCACGGCGGTTTTGCTCTTTACTAAGCAGCCAGGAGCAAGGACTGCAAACAGAACAGATCCACTGCCTCAGATCTTGCAGAGCACTTTGTATTTTTATCTTTTTCCCACCAGACCAAGTCCTATCAGCGGCCTGAGCCGTGGCCTGCTTCACCAGATTCCAGCTCTTCCAGACAACTACCTTCATTCACCCTGGCATTCTCACGCAGCCCTGGCTGTGTAAACCTTTCTTCTCTGTCCTGAATGGCTCCACTGTTTGAATTGCATGCTTCCAAGGCAATCTCTGAGGGATGTATAGATTTCAGCCCTAAGAATGTGTCCTCACACTGAGGTGCCTCAGCACAGCAATGGTTTGCTGTCTGTGGATAGCTGCTGATGGAAGAAGTGCTGCTGGTTCCTTATATTCTTCCTAACAGCCTTAGCATCCACGTGGACACGCTGAAGCACAAGCCCCATTTATTTCCCTGTGTATTTAGCCTCTTAGGGGGGCAAGCTTTTTATTTCTCTTAGGACAGCCACTGACAGCTCACCACAGATTGTGCAGCTATGTAGCTGGGGGTGCTGAAATTACCTACAGAGTCACAGAATCAACCAGGTTGGAAGAAACCTCCAAGATCATCAAGTCCAACTGATCACCCAACCCTATCTAGTCAAGCAGACCATGGCACTAAGTGCCTCACCCAGGCTTTTCTTAAACACTTCCAGGGACAACAACCCCATCACCCCCTCCCTGGGCAGCACATTCCAAAGGGCAATCTCTCTTTCTGGGAAGAACTTTGTTCTGAGATCAAGCCTAAACCCCCCAACTAATTTGAGAGCATTACCCCCAAAATAAAGTTTGTCAGACCAGCTCAGCTGGAAGCAAATGAAGTTGTATTTACAAGCAAACTAAAATCCAGAAACATGAAATGCAATGAATATGTACCAAATACACAATGTTTACAGGTATTTACAATTCATAAACAACACAAGAATCCCCCTGGACAAAACCAGGGGGTTACTAGGGGTGCCCCTCTTGGCTCCTTTCTATCCCCCTGTACAAGGGAGGAGAAAGAACGAGGAGGAGGAGGAGGAGAGAGAAAGAACGAGGAGGAGGAGGAGGAGAGAGAAAGAACGAGGAGGAGGAGGAGGAGAGAGAAAGAACGAGGAGGAGGAGGAGGAGAGAGAAAGAACGAGGAGGAGGAGGAGGAGAGAGAAAGAACGAGGAGGAGGAGGAGGAGAGAGAAAGAACGAGGAGGAGGAGGAGGAGAGAGAAAGAACGAGGAGGAGGAGGAGAGAGAAAGAACGAGGAGGAGGAGGAGGAGAGAGAAAGAACGAGGAGGAGGAGGAGGAGAGAGAAAGAACGAGGAGGAGGAGGAGGAGAGAGAAAGAACGAGGAGGAGGAGGAGGAGAGAGAAAGAACGAGGAGGAGGAGGAGGAGAGAGAAAGAACGAGGAGGAGGAGGAGAGAGAAAGAACGAGGAGGAGGAGGAGAGAGAAAGAAAGAGGAGGAGGAGGAGGAGAGAGAAAGAAAGAGGAGGAGGAGGAGGAGAGAGAAAGAAAGAGGAGGAGGAGGAGAGAGAAAGAAAGAGGAGGAGGAGGAGGAGAGAGAAAGAAAGAGGAGGAGGAGGAGGAGAGAGAAAGAAAGAGGAGGAGGAGGAGGAGAGAGAAAGAAAGAGGAGGAGGAGGAGGAGAGAGAAAGAAAGAGGAGGAGGAGAGAGAAAGAAAGAGGAGGAGGAGAGAGAAAGAAAGAGGAGGAGGAGAGAGAAAGAAAGAGGAGGAGGAGGAGAGAGAAAGAAAGAGGAGGAGGAGGAGAGAGAAAGAAAGAGGAGGAGGAGGAGAGAGAAAGAAAGAGGAGGAGGAGGAGAGAGAAAGAAAGAGGAGGAGGAGGAGAGAGAAAGAAAGAGGAGGAGGAGGAGGGAGAAAGAAAGAGGAGGAGGAGGAGGAGGGAGAAAGAAAGAGGAGGAGGAGGAGGAGAGAGAAAGAAAGAGGAGGAGGAGGAGGAGAGAGAAAGAAAGAGGAGGAGGAGGAGGAGAGAGAAAGAAAGAGGAGGAGGAGGAGGAGAGAGAAAGAAAGAGGAGGAGGAGGAGGAGAGAGAAAGAAAGAGGAGGAGGAGGAGGAGAGAGAAAGAAAGAGGAGGAGGAGGAGGAGGAGAGAGAAAGAAAGAGGAGGAGGAGGAGGAGGAGAGAGAAAGAAAGAGGAGGAGGAGGAGGAGGAGAGAGAAAGAAAGAGGAGGAGGAGGAGGAGGAGAGAGAAAGAAAGAGGAGGAGGAGGAGAGAGAAAGAAAGAGGAGGAGGAGGAGAGAGAAAGAAAGAGGAGGAGGAGGAGAGAGAAAGAAAGAGGAGGAGGAGGAGAGAGAAAGAAAGAGGAGGAGGAGGAGGAGAGAGAAAGAAAGAGGAGGAGGAGGAGGAGAGAGAAAGAAAGAGGAGGAGGAGGAGGAGAGAGAAAGAAAGAGGAGGAGGAGGAGGAGAGAGAAAGAAAGAGGAGGAGGAGGAGAGAGAAAGAAAGAGGAGGAGGAGGAGAGAGAAAGAAAGAGGAGGAGGAGGAGAGAGAAAGAAAGAGGAGGAGGAGGAGAGAGAAAGAAAGAGGAGGAGGAGGAGGAGAGAAAGAAAGAAAGAGGAGGAGGAGGAGAGAGAGAAAGAAAGAGGAGGAGGAGGAGGAGAGAGAAAGAAAGAGGAGGAGGAGGAGAGAGAAAGAATGAGGAGGAGGAGGAGAGAGAAAGAAAGAGGAGGAGGAGGAGAGAGAAAGAAAGAGGAGGAGGAGGAGAGAGAAAGAAAGAGGAGGAGGAGGAGAGAGAAAGAAAGAGGAGGAGGAGGAGAGAGAGAAAGAAAGAGGAGGAGGAGGAGGAGAGAGAAAGAAAGAGGAGGAGGAGGAGAGAGAAAGAAAGAGGAGGAGGAGGAGAGAGAAAGAAAGTGGAGGAGGAGGAGAGAGAAAGAAAGAGGAGGAGGAGAGAGAGAAAGAAAGAGGAGGAGGAGGAGAGAGAAAAGAAAGAGGAGGAGGAGGAGAGAGAAAGAAAGAGGAGGAGGAGGAGAGAGAAAGAAAGAGGAGGAGGAGGAGAGAGAAAGAAAGAGGAGGAGGAGGAGAGAGAAAGAAAGAGGAGGAGGAGGAGAGAGAAAGAAAGAGGAGGAGGAGGAGAGAGAAAGAAAGAGGAGGAGGAGGAGAGAGAAAGAAAGAGGAGGAGGAGGAGAGAGAAAGAAAGAGGAGGAGGAGGAGAGAGAAAGAAAGAGGAGGAGGAGGAGAGAGAAAGAAAGAGGAGGAGGAGGAGGAGAGAGAAAGAGGAGGAGGAGGAGGAGAGAGAAAGAGGAGGAGGAGGAGGAGAGAGAAAGAGGAGGAGGAGAAAGAAAGAAGGAGAAGGAAGAAAGAGGAAACTCACTTACACTCTACTACTCTTCTACTCAGGATCTGTGGAAAATGTCCCAGGCATCAGCCTAAAGCTGCCACAGTAGCTCAGCTGCCAAGGCACGCTGGTTTGTCCCCTGCAGTAGATGCTAGACCCCAGAGTATCTGTTCTGCAAAGAGCAGCAAAATTCTGGTTTCCCAGCCTCAAAGCACCTCTGCTGCAATTCTATTCTGTGTGCCTCACTTTAGGAGGACAAAAAAACCACTACAGAAGTTCTTGTAAAAGACTTTATGATAAAAAAACCTTCAGAACATCTGAGAAGGAAGACTCCAATTGAAACAGGGTGGATCTAAAATGGACCCTCTCAAAACTGGGCTTATTTTTCCCACAGAAAAAGGAACAATCTGTCCAGGAAGATTGTGCCAAGGACAGTAATCACTTTCTCCCATCTTCAATTACTCATCACCATCTTTCTTTCAAATCTAACCCCCTGTTCTGTGAGCTAGGAAGGAAAGCAATCACCTGCCTGTACAGCGCCTACGTGAAACCCGTCTCCTGGGTCAGAGGAGGAAATGACAGCAGCTTGTACATGGATGCTTGCTTGCAAGAAGCCAGCACTAGGAGGGTGATGGGAACTTTTACCATAGAATTGTTAGGGTTGGAAGGGACCTCAAGGATCAGCCAGTTCCAACCCCCTGCCGTGGCCAGGGACACCACCGCAAGTTGCTCACAGCCACGTCCAGCCTGGCCTTCAAAACCTCCAGGGGTGAGGCTCCCACCACCTCCCTGGGCAACCAAGGAGTTGTAAAGTGATACTCACAGTGAAATATGAATTAATAAACTTATGCTGAAGGGAAAAAACATCAAGCACAGAAAGTCACCACTCACCCCTTCCCTAAACCATGCTAAAGTTTTGCAAGGCAAAATGTTTTCCCATCTGTTCAAAACTGAATCAAACACCAACAAAATGCTACAGCTAAAAACAATAACAGCAATTAAACAACTCCAAACACTTGTGAAGAGGCTAAAATTCTTAATGAGGTGGTTTTCCTTTTAATCCACCAGCACTATATTCAAAGAGAGAGCGAAGCACACAGTTTCCACCATCCAATTCAATGAGAGGCAACAGTGACTTGGGAATTGTGAGCTTCCGTGCATCCAACGACAGCAAGAGCTAGCAAACAGATTTGTTTTCCCCTTGCTAACTCTTCAACTATGCAAATGTGCCATTTTGATTAATATTTTTTTCTTCTTCATCTCAATCCATTTTTTAATTTATTTTCCAACAGGACTCTATGTTGGAAGAAAACGTAGCTGGAGGAGTCTTCAGTTGAAAAGACAGTAAAAATAATAAAAACACTGACTACCTCAAGTCAGAAGTATCCAAAGCTAAGCAACTGCTTCCAGTACCTGGAACAGTAGGCTGAACATGAGCCAGCAGTGTGCCCAGGTGGCCAAGAAGGCCAAGGGCATCCTGGCCTGCATCAGGAATAATGTGGCCACCAGGAGCAGGGAAGTCATTCTGCCCGGTGCTCACCACTGGTTAGGCCACACCTTGAGTCCTGTGTCCAGTTCTGGGCTCCTCAGGTTAGGAAAGATGTTGAGTTGGTGGAAGGTGTCCAGAGAAGGGCAAGAAAGCTGGGGAGGGGTCTGGAGCACAGCCCTGGGAGGAGAGGCCGAGGGAGCTGGGGTTGATTAGCCTGCAGAAGAGGAGGCTCAGGGGAGACCTTCTTGCTCTCTGCAACTCCCTGAAGGGAGGTTGTAGCCAGGTGGGGGTTGGTCTCTTCTCCCAGGCAAACAGCACCAGAACAAGAGGACACAGTCTCAAGCTGTGCCAGGGGAGGTTTAGGCTGGAGGTGAAGAAGTTGTTCTTCCCAGCAAGAGAGATTGGCCATTGGAATGTGCTGCCCAGGGAGGTGGTGGAGTCACCATCCCTGGAGGTGTTTAAAAAGAGATTGGATGAGGCTCTTGGTGCCATGGTTTAGATGATCAGATGGTATCACAGTATCACCAAGGTTGGAAGAGACCTCAAAGATCATCGAGTCCAACCTGTCACCACAGACCTCATGACTAGACCATGGCACCAAATGCCACATCCAGTCGACGATGGTGTAGGGTCATAGTTTGGACTTGATCTCAAAGGCTTTTTCCAACCTGGTTAATCCTATTCTATTCTATACCTAAATGGGCCCTAAAGCAAGTATGGAGAGAGACTGTTTAACAAAGGCCTGAAGTGATAGGATGAGGGACAACGGCTTCAAACTAGAGCACAGTCAATTAACATTGGAATAGGCTGCCCAGAGAGGTTGTGGAGTCTCCTTCTCTGGAGACATTCAAGACCCACCTGGATGCATTCCTGTGTGACCTGCTTTGTGAACTGGATGATGTCCAGAGGTCCACTCCAACTCCTAACATTCTGTGATTCTGTGAAACTACTGAGCCCTACCACATTCGAGTCCACGGAGCTTGCCTGTCCCCATGAGCTTGTAACCAGGATATGCATCCCCCTTGTGGGTGGACTAGATAACCTTTAAAGGGCTCTTCCAACCCAAACCATTCTATGATTTCCAAGGGGATAAAAAATAAATCAAAAAATCACAGAGTCACAGAACATTAGGGGCTGGAAGGGACCTCAAAAGGTCATCAAGTTAACCCCAGGCAGAACAGAAACCCTGCTTACGGCGTACTCCATAATCAACTGCAACACGTGAGGCAAATGAAGTAACTTTCTATTACCCTCTGAGGTATCATTTAGCCTTAACACCAAATACCTGCGGGCATTCAAGAGAGAAATGGGAATTTACAGCCCCAAACACTTTCTTCTGCTGTTCCTGAGGCTGGAATGATGCTTTACCCATGCAAGTGAGCGGCTGAACAGCCCCCGTCTGGTATGATGCGAGCGCCCTCTGCTGTGCAACAGTGCCAACCAGTCTGCAGCCCGCTTTTAACAGGAGGCTCAGCTGCACTCTGAATTGCATCAATCCATATAAACACAGGACTTCAATCTGCAGGTTGATGTGAAAGGAAAACAACCACCACCCAACCCTGACAGACTTTCAGTATTGCTATAGAGAGCTCTAAGTATTCCTTTAGAATACATTCTGTCAGAGCACCCAGTGTGTGGAGCTGCATGCTATGTAAAATGATCTAAACTATTGAGCAAGTAAAACATTCCCTTCCTGTCTCAAGAAGTGCAGACCTGTTAAAAAACAGGAGATCAAATTAAAAATTCCTGTTCAAACAGTTACCTCCATAGAGATTCAGGAGATATAACTGCAACATCAGTAACTGGGCTTACTGATGGCAGCTGCTCCAAATGCTGCTAAAACCCTTAGTTACACTTTGAGTACCATCACCAATTCATTGACATTTCCTTTCCCTTCCTTTCTGTTTTTCTTCTACTTCACATGTTTTGGTTACTTTTCTAATACAGGTTACAGGGAAGCGATTCTCCCCCTCTACACCACTCCCATGAGACCCCACCTGGAGTACTGTGTCCAGTTCTGGAGCCCCTAAGACAGGAAGGATCTGGAGGTGCTGGAAGGTGTCCAGAGAAGGGCCACGAGGATGAGCGAGGGGCTGGAACTGCGCTGCTATAAGGACAGACTGAGAGTTGGAGTTGTTCAGTCTGGAGAAGAGAAGGCTCTGAGGAGACCTAATTGTGGCCTTCCAGGATGTGAAGGGGGCTACAAGAAAGCTGGGGAGGGACTTTGTAAGGTGTCAGGGAGTGATAGGACTGGGGGGAATGGATCCAAGCTAGAGAAGAGATTTAGATTAGATGTCAGGAAGAAGTTGTTCCCCAGGAGGGTGGTGAGAGCCTGGCACAGGTTGCCCAGGGAGGTGGTGGCAGCCTCATGCCTGAAGGTTTTTGCAGCCAGGCTGGATGTGGCTGTGAGCAACCTGCTGTGGTGTGAGGTGTCCCTGGCCATGGCAGGGGGTTGGAACTGGCTGATCCTTGAAGTCCCTTCCAACCCTGACAGTGATTCTATGGTTCTAAATACTGCACATGCATGTGAGAAAGAGGGAAAAGAATGAATTAAGTCTTTAATGACTATCTCATTTCTACCTTTCCCTAATAACATTCAACTCTGCTGCTCTTCCAGTACAAGGTGGTGCTGTATGTTACTAATAAAATAGAAACATTTGCATCAGTTTAGATGGTTGCATTGGCTTCAGAGCAGCATTACTTGTGGTCTCAGATCAGTATTGCTTGTGGTCTCAGATCAGTATTGCTTGTGGTCCTGAGCTGTGACTAGATCTTGTGATATTCCTTTATACAGATAAATGCTACTCTCTGAAAAGAAAAGTGACAGAACTGGTCCTCAAGTTCTGTTTGATCTTAAGTGCTTCCAAACAAGTATTTACAAGAGCAAATGTAGTTGTATGAATCTCCAGCTACGTCTGTTTACTTAAAAGGTGATCAGATGCCAAAAGCAACATTCACTATACAGCTACCTTCTCTCTTGAGACCTAGAAATAAAAGACACAGGATTAGCTTTCATCTTCCAAGAAGCTTACCCTGAGGAATGAATCAGTAATGGCTTATTTCTCAAATAGCCACTGACAAATTTCCACCTCAAACCTGAATGGCAGAACAGAGAGGGAAGCATGCAAACGATGGAGAAGAGAAACCTCTAGCGGCCGTAAGGGTAAAAAGCATAAATGCTGTAAACATTCCTGTCTCACCCTGCTGGTTGAACGCTAAGGGAATTCCAGTGGCAAAGGGCAGACCACCTATGAACTTAATTCTGTCCAGTAAAAGGACACTCAAACCTACAACAGAAAGTGAGAAGAATCTCCTTTATGCTGAAGTGCCATCAGGCATGGTTTCTGCTCTGCTATGTGGTGCTTAATTACTAGCTATCAATTAATGACAAAGGACTTTGACTGGAGCGGGCCAGAAACGTGGCAACTAAAGTGAGGGTCAGGCACTTTTGTCTCGAGGCAAAGTGGCCTCAGCCTCTGCATATCCAAATATCTCAGCAAAAGGAAATCTCACACTGGTGGGTTGTTTTCTTTTTTTTCCAGCAACAAGTGATTTCACAAGTTCTGAAATAGTAGATGGGAAAGAGAGGACTGTGGGTGTAGACAGAGAGGAGGAGGATGGAAAAACTACAAACCAGTAGTACAGACAATCTGTCATCTCTGCTGTTTATTTATGCTCTGAGCCAACGATGAAATCTCACCAACTTCTAATTTAAAAAGGATCAGATCTAGATTTGCACAAATAAAGAACAATGCTAAAAATGTTCCTCTGCCCCTGCCAAAGCCAATGAGAGAATCTGAATGTAACAAAACATTCCTTTTATTGGAGTGGAAAAGCTTCCCTAAGGATAGGGAAAGCAGCAGCTCCCATCATTGCAGAGCATCACCAACAGAAAGAAACACAAGGTAGCTGTGAACAAAACAGCTAACAAATGACCACTCAAAACCATCAAGAGTTTAAGTTAATATTCTGAGTTGGTCCTGTTGCAACAGAACAAAGGGTAATGGTAATAGTTTTGAACTAGAAGAAGGAAGAACTGAAACACTGGCACAGGTTGCCCAGAGAAGAGGTAGAAGCTCCATCCTTGAAAACATTCCAAGTCAGGTTGGATGGGGCTCTGAGCAACCTGATCTAGGTGAAGATGTCCCTGCTCACTGCAGGGCACTTGGACTAGCTGACCTTTGAAGGTCCCTTCCAACCCAAACCATTCAACGGTTCTAAGTTAAATTCTTCAGACCTAGGGTGTGACTATTCCACAGCCCACAACAACAACCAAAAAGTAATGTCATGCCTTCAGGGAAAAAATTACTCTAACTATGGTTGAGCTCTTGAAGCCCTCTCTCTGTGCTAAAAGAACAATGAAAAGGAAAACATTTTGTCTGCAGGTCAGTCAGAGGTGGGGCTTAAGGTGCTGACTCTGGTTGCTCAAAGCCTCCCCATTAGAAGATCCTGTTCTCATGTTTCCCTCTAACTTCCTTAAGTAACCTTGGTTTCTTTTTTCCATGTAATACTCACATGTTTTGAGTCTGCATCCATGGTTGTCAAACATGGTATAGAAGCCTTTTCATAAAGGATGAAGCTCCAGCCTTAAACTAGTAGTGAACTTTGTTCCCTTTATGCCAATTAAAAATCCTTTCCATAAATTGATTACAAACACTGCCTTTTAGCTTACATATGGCTTCTAGCCTTGGATCATCTTTGTGGCCTCCTCTGGACTCACTCCAACAGCTGTGTCCAGAAATGGAAGCAGTATTGGAGGTGGGGTCTCAGCAGAGCAGAGCCAAGGGGCAGAATCCCCTCTCTTGCCCTGCTGCCCACACTCCTCCTGACACAGCCCAGCACAGGATTTGCCTCCTGGGCTGCCTGAGGGCACTGCCAGCTCATGGTGAGCTTCTCACCAATCAATGCACCCAAGGCTCTTTCTTCAGAGCTACTCTCAACCCACTCTGCACGCAGCCTGGATTTGTGCCTAGGCATTTTCCTGAATTTCAGGACCAATTTTATCATCACAAATGTTACATGCCTTTATCTTGTAAACACCTCTAGCACTGAATACCATCACTTCTGAAAGTCTACAGAGAATTTTGAATGGTGCAGAAGAAGACCCCCAAAAAGGCAGGATTTCAGGCTATTTAATCCAACACAATTGACTCAGAAAAGAATTCAGTAGGCTGGAGCATACCTTAGATCTCCTAACTAAATCATCTTTCACTTTGCATTCGTCAGCATTTTAATAAATCTCCTCAAAACTGTCTCATCTGAGCATAGCATAGCATAGAACAGAATAGAATAGAACAGAATAGAATAGAACAGAACAGAATAGAACAGAACAGAATAGAACAGAATTAACCAGGTTGGAAAAGACCTTTGAGATCATCGAGTTCAACCTATCACCCAACACCATCTGATCAACTATCAATCTCTTTGTCCATAAACTTCACACAGGTCATCACGACCATCTGAAGAAGTCTTGTGGTTTCCTTGACTGTGGTTCCTAACCATTGTCATTTTACAAGTGATGCTGCAAACTTCTGAAAGCATGTCTGGACTTTGTCTCTTGTTGACATGACATTTGTAGTGGGGCAAAGCTTTTTGGATGTGGCTGAGAAAAAATGGACAGGATTCTTGCATGTCACATGGAGAATGAGAACAAGCAGTCCAGATAGCTAGACATGGTTTTAACCTTCCCCTTGGAAGAAGCAACTCATCAGCTCAAGAAATCAGACCAAGTGAGAGATGTGGAAAGAGTCCAAGGGAGAACCACAAGGATGCTTAGGGGACTTGAGCATCTCCCCTATAAAAAGAGACTAAGAGCCCTGGGGCTGTTTAGTCTGGAGAAGAGAAGACTGAGAGGGATCTGATCAATGTCTATCAATATCTGAGGGGTGGGGGGCAAGTAGAGGGGGCCAAGCTCTTTGGGGTGGTGTGCACAGCAAAAAGACAAGGAACAAGAGGTTCAAATTTGAAAATAGAAGATTTCACCTCAACATGAGGAGAAACTTCTTGACAGTGAGGGTCACACAGCCCTGGAGCAGGCTGCCCAGAGAGGGTGTGGAGTCTCCTTCTCTGGAGACTTTCCAACCCCACCTGGATGCATTCCTGTGCAGCCTGCCCTGGGTGATGCTGCTCTGGCAGGGGGGTTGGACCCAATGATCTCTGGAGGTCCCTTCCAACCTCTGATGCTGTGTGAGTGATGACAAGGTGCACTAGAGCAGGGGCACTCTCCCACTGCCGCTGCTAGCAGCAGGCAGCAGTACTCACAATGAAGCCGAGCTCTGATGCTGTGTGAGCGATCACAAGGTGCACTAGAGCAGGGGCACTCTCCCACTGCCGCTGCTAGCAGCAGGCAGCAGTACTCACAATGAAGCCGAGCTTTTGTAGTCCCGGGTGTACATGGATTTGCGCTTCTCCATGCTGCCGCTGCTGGTGCTGGGCTCAGACTCTGCGTCGAAGGCAATTCTGCGGAGCTCAAAGATGATATCTCGTTGAGCCTACAGGAAGAGAAGGTGAAAAACAAGATGGGTTACAGTACTACCTCTGACTCCAACAATCAATACCATAACAGCTATTTCAAAACGCTGTGTTCTCTCCACTGCCCAGCCTTTCTTGCTTTAAGCCCCCTACTTCATACTCAAAGAGACTGTCAGCAAGGATGACTTCGTGGTTCTAATTTCCCAGAGCCCTCACATGTGTGGGTTCCTATGCAGATGCTTAAGTGCTGACTTCCAGAAGCTGGCCTCGTGTTAGCAAAACCACTAAGTACAGGCTTAGATTTCATGCCTGTGGTTAAAATACAGAAGCAGCAGCCAAGAGATCACAGACATTTCTAATTAAGCTGGTACTTAAGCACTTGGCTGGCTAGGCTCCAAATGGCTCAGCACACTGCATTCCTTTTGGTAACTGTCCATTTTTTGCTAGAGCAGGAATAAGCAACACAGGGATCAGCAGAAATGCCTCGAGGGAGTGATAACCACCCCATCATCAATATTCACAGCACTTTGTTAGTCACCCTCTAGAGAAACAGGCTCTAGTTCACTGTGTGTCAATCTGAGAGCCAAACTTTCCTGCCTCAGCTTTAGGAAACAGGAACAGTAAAATCCTACGGCAGGCAACAGTCTTGCTCTCCCCACCTCCTCCTCTCCAAATCATCAGTAAGCCTTAACACAACTCCTACTTGAAAAATGAAAGCAAGTCTCTTCAGGGCCTAAAGAAAAAAAAAAGGCAACAAAAGATAAAGAAACAAAACCACATCTCCTCTAGGGCTCATTGACTCTGCAGGCAAACTTGAACCTCTCAGGGGAGTAAGTGCCTCTTCTTTTGCATAATGAACAACATTAAATCTGCTGTTTGGACACAGAGAGCAGCAAGCAAATTAATACCTACTATATAGGTTCCCAGAAACAGAGATGGGGTCTGTTTTGATACAAATAAGCTTAAACTTGAGCATAGCAGACCATTCCCATTTAAACATTCACTTAACCCTTACAGAAGTAAGGGCCATACGGCTCTGTTGCTTGTGAGAGGCACACAAAAGACACCAACTCTGGTTTTCAGTTCAGGATGACACCAAAGCCAGTTCATGCAACTGAATGCTGAGGAGGAAGGCCTTGGTTGCTTTGTGGTACTCATTGCACAAGGATTACAAAAGCCAGCTGGGGTGGGTTGAAGTTTCCCCCCCAGCATTAAAACCACCACACCATTTTCTACCAAACCGACTTCACAGAGGGAGGAAACAAAACAAGAATGAATGAATGATTCGATGACCGACTGGTCTAAGGGTTCCTAGCAGTGTCTTCTCCTCCATGAAGGAGAACTACCTGGAGCTCTGTGTCCAGTTCTGGAGCCTCTATTCCAGGAAGGATCTGGAGGTGCTGGAAGGTGACCAGAGAAGGGCCACGAGGATGAGCAGAGGGCTGGAGCTGCTCTGCTAGGAGGACAGACTGAGAGAGTTGGGGCTGTTCAGTCTGGAGATGAGAAGGCTTCAAGGAGACCTAATTGTGGCCTTCCAGGATCTGAAGGGGGCTCCAAGAAAGCTGGGGAGGGACTTTTGAGGGTACCAGGGAGTGATAGGACTGGGGGGATGGAGCAAAACTAGAAGTGGGCAGATTCAGCTTGGATGTTAGGAAGAAGTTGTTCCCCATGAGGGTGGTGAGAGCCTGGCACAGGCTGCCCAGGGAGGTGGTGGAAGCCTCATGCCTGGAGGTGTTTGCAGCCAGGCTGGATGTGGCTGTGAGCAAGCTGCTGTAGTGTGAGGTGTCCCTGGCCATGGCAGGGGGTTTGGAACTGACTGATCCTTGAGGTCCCTTCCAACCCTGACAATTCTATGATTCTAAGGGCTTTACACAGCGCTGGAGCAGGCTGCCCAGAGAGGTTGTGGAGTCTTCTTCTCTGGAGACTTTCCAAACCCACCTAGATGCATTCCTGTGCAGACTCCCTGGGTGATCCTGCTCTGGCAGGGGGTTGGACTTGATGGTCTTTTCAGGTCCCTTCTAACTTCTAACGCACTGTGATACTGGAATGAGCAGCTGTCCTCTCCCTGGTCCGACCACATCACGCTAGATGCTTACCTGATCCTGTGGATCCATTTTTGTCATCATTCTGTCTTCCAGAAGGTTGAAGGTAAGCACTTGCAGAACATAAAGCTGGTGTGCCATTTCATTGTTGATGGCCCTCTGTGCCCTGATAACATGCTGCAAAGAAAGAGGCACCCTGGTGAACACCAGTTGATAAGAAAACTGTATCAGCTGTGCTGTTTCCATTTCTGTAAGCATGTGTTTGCTGTGCTAGAGTCTATGTACACACCAGAAAGCAAAGAAGAAAATCAAATTAGGACTAATGCTATAGGTGCAATGTAAGTAAATTTAAGGGAGAGGATGTTACAGCATTGATGCACCACAGCTTTCTCCCCTTCCAGCCACTAGATAGAGCCTGTGTGTATGTGTTGAAGTGCCATTAAGAAAAAAAGTCACTTTGAGAAGTCACTTTGAAGAAAAAAAAACCAATACCAAGAGCATTAGAGCTCTGTGTTAGAACAAACAAACAAACAAAAGAGTGTATTAAGAAAATACTTAGGAGCAACTGGCTGAGCAGTGAAGCACTGAGGCTGCAAAGACAATCAGCAAAGTCAGGGGCCCTGGTAACAACAAGGGTTACTGCTGCAGCAGTCAACATCACACCCTGCCTGTACCAGGTAACTCCCTCCTGTAGGAGACAGGCTGCTTGGCATACATTAGCATACAATACCACACACTTAGCTCCAGCAGCATACAACACCCACACATGCAGAGTTATCCCCCTTGGAAAACAGACCCCAAGCTGCTGGGCAGTTTACAAATCCCTGCTGTGCCTAAAAAACCAAAACACCGAGTGGGAAGCAGAGCCAGGTCACTAAATGCAGCAGAGCAGATGAAAGGAACGTGTCCAGAGAAGGGCAACGAGGCTGGGGAGGGGTCTGGAGCACAGCCCTGTGAGGAGAGGCTGAGGGAGCTGGGGTTGCTTAGCCTGCAGAAGAGGAGGCTCAGGGGAGACCTTCTTGCTCTCTACAACTACCTGGAGGAGGCTGGCACTAGGGCAATACCCTTTCTGATGATCCCTTTTGAATCTGTTCAAAACAGCCAAACCTTTGTCCTGTACAGTACAGACCACAAAACCTCTCAAGATAGAACTGCAACTGAAACATATTAAAGTAAAACATATGAACAGCAGAACTGCAGCAATCTTCTCTCTCTCCCTGTGAAAAACAGCTTTGAAAAGTATATACTTACAGTTAGG
This sequence comes from Picus viridis, assembly GCA_033816785.1. Classification (NCBI taxonomy): domain Eukaryota; kingdom Metazoa; phylum Chordata; class Aves; order Piciformes; family Picidae; genus Picus; species Picus viridis. The sequence goes on from CM066574.1 coordinate 34,938,508, forward strand.
ATGATGGAGCGAAGCTGCTTTTGTGCCAGGATGTTTGCCATTTCCTATGGATTTGACAAAAAAACCCAAAAAACACAAATGAATTATCCAGAATTAGGTATTTCAGTGCCATACCTAGAAGAACATTGACTTAAAAGGCCTGAAATCTGTGCAGTGCTTATTTGAGCCAGCAGTGTGCCCAGGTGGCCAAGAAGGCCAAGGGCATCCTGGCCTGCAGCAGGAACAGTGTGGCCAGCAGGAGCAGGGAAGTCATTCTGCCCTGTGCTCAGCACTAGTCAGGCCACACCTTGAGTGCTGTGTCCAGTTCTGGGCTCCTCAGGTTAGGAAAGATGTTGAGATGCTGGAAGGTGACCAGAGAAGGGCAACAAAGCTGGGGAGGGGTCTGGAGCACAGCCCTGGGAGGAGAGGCCGAGGGAGCTGGGGTTGCTTAGCCTGGAGAAGAGGAGGCTCAGGGGAGACCTTCTTGCTCTCTACAGCTCCCTGAAGGGAGGTTGTAGCCAGGTGGGGGTGGTCTCTTCTCCCAGGCAAGCAGCACCAGAACAAGAGGACACAGTCTCAAGCTGTGCCAGGGGAGGTTTAGGCTGGAGGTGAGGAAGAAATTCCTCCCAGCAAGAGAGATTGGCCATCGGGATGTGCTTCCCAGGGAGGTGGTGGAGTCACCATGCCTGGAGGTGTTTAAGAAGAGACTGGATGGGGTGATGGGTGCCATGGTTTAGTTGATTAGATAGTGTTGGGTGATAGGTTGGACTCAAAGGTCTTTTCCAACCTGCTTAATTCTATTCTATTCTATGCCTGAAGTGAAGCAAGGCACCAGCTATATGCTTGTGTGCATTACTTTGGAGGTCACATTCAGATTACTCTGAAAGTAAAGGGCAAAGAAAGGACTTTGTTGATCTAAGATGAGCAGTGGAAGACTTCAGAAGTGGTCTCCATAGGTTAAAAAGGATTTACAACAGCTTGGTCAAGTCTAACCTTCCCCCCACAAAGGAGGGGTTGGGTGTATATTCTGAATAGGTGTAGAACATTCTATATTCACATACAGATCAGACTCCAGTCTCTAATCTTAACCATACCTACAAGCGTATACAACACTTTGAAGCCCCATGAACTCTCCCAGCAATACAGAAATAGATCTCTGTGTGTGTGGACATATGCTTAGCATATGCAATGCACACAGCTTACAGCAATTATCATCCTGCAATCATTTTCAAATTCTCCTTTTCAAAGTGTGCTGTCTAATGGTTTGGTAGCATATTGCACACTGCCATTTAGCCACTGTTGATATGTACACAAAGGAGTAATGTTTGGAATTAGTAGACCACTGATTGGAAATACAGCTCAGGCTGGGTGCAGAGTGGGTTGAGAGTAGCTCTGAAGAAAGAGCCTTGGCTGCATTGATTGATGAGAAGCTCACCATGAGCTGGCAGTGCCCTCAGGCAGCCCAGGAGGCAAATTGTGTCCTAGGCAGCATCCAGAGGAGTGTGGCCAGCAGGGCAAGAGAGGGGATTCTGCCCCTTGACTCTGCTCTCCTGAGACCCCACCTCCAATCCTGCCTACAGGTATGATGTCCCCAGCAGAAGGAGGACACAGAGCTGTTGGAGTGAGTCCAGAGGAGGCCACAAAGATGATCCCAGGGATGGAGCATCTCTGCTGTGAGGGTAGGGTGAGGGAGCTGGGGGTGTTCAGCCTGGAGAAGGGAAGACCCTGGGGGATGACCTCGGAGCTGCCTTCCAATACCTGAAGGGATCCTGCAGGGAGGCTGCAGAGGGACTTTTCATCAGGGTGTCTAGAAACAGGTCAAGGGGGAATGGTTTGAAGCTGAGGGAGAGCAGGGTTACACTGGAGCTTAGAAAGAAGTCCTTCAGTAGGAGGGTGCTGAGACTCTGGAACAGGCTGCCCAGGGAGGTTGTGGCTGCCTCCTGGCTGGGGGTGTTCAAGGCCAGGCTGGATGAGGCCTTGAGCAGCTGAGTCTAGCTGAGAGGTGTCCCTGCCCATGGTGGGAATGTTTGAGTAGGTGAATTCTAAGTCCTTTCCAAAATAAGCCATTCTGTGACTCTATCACAGCCCTTCATAATCCAGCACAACAGATCCCACTGACACCGACAGCATGCTTAAGGGCATTCTGAGGACACACAGAGATTCTCTGCTGTTGGCACCCTATCCAAAGTACTGTTCACATTCAGGAGAAATTGATTTTGAAAGAATCCTGCTGATCTTTGGGAGACTTAGAGAGTAATGTGGAGTATATACAGGTTACCTTTATAGAACAAAAAAGAAACTAGAAAACAGGAAAACTGTGACTAAGACACAAAAGAGGAATGGAAGCCTAGAAAGAATGATGGGGACAATGCTTTTTTGCAGACTCTGTTGAGACAGGACAAGGGGTGAGGGTTCTAAACTAAAAGAGGGGGAAAATAGACTAGATAGAAGGGAGAAATGTTTTACACTAAGGATGGTTGCCCAGGGAGGTGGTAGAAGCCCATCTCTGGAAACATTCCAGGTCAGATTGGACAGGGCTCTGAGCAACCTGATCTAACTGAAGTTGCACTGCGAGGAGAGGCTAAGGGAGCTGGGGTTGATTAGCCTGCAGAAGAGGAGGCTCAGGGGAGACCTTCTTGCTCTCTCCAACTCCCTGAAGGGAGGTTCTAGCCAGGTGGGGGTTGGTCTCTTCTCCCAGGCAACCAGCACCAGAACAAGAGGACACAGTCTCAAGCTGTGCCAGGGGAGGTTTAGGCTGGAGGTGAGGAAGAAGTTCTTCCTAGCAAGAGAGATTGGCCCTTGGAATGTGCTGCCCAGGGAGGTGGTGGAGTCACCATCCCTGGAGGTCAGAAAAGGATTGGATGTGGCACATGGAGCCATGGTTTAGTTGTCAGGAGGTGTTGGGTGATAGGTTGGACTTGATGATCTCTGAAGTCTTTTCCAACCTGGTTGATTCCATGTCCCTGCTCACTACAGAGGAGTTGAACTAGATGACTTTTAAAGTTCTCTTCCAACCCAGACCATTCTATGATGTTTTGATAAGAAATGGCTGCAGGAAAACAACCAACCCCCAACCACACCATGTAAATCAAGCAAGCCAGAACTTGCTTGCAGAAAGAAGACAATTCTAACAGCGAGGCAGGAGGCAGTCACAGCTCGTGACTGTTTTCCTTATACCACATAGTCATGAGGTCCGTGGTGACAGGTTGGACTCCACCTTCGAGGTCTCTTCCAACCTTAGTGATACTGTGATAAAAGATGCTGCAACACAATGTGGGAACAGGAAGGAAGGAAGGAAGAAGGGACCAAAGAAGAGGGAAACTCAGCTTTAGTTTTTAAGCCACTTCTGGCTGAGTAGGTTTCAACTGCAGGTGACAAGCAAAGAATGAGAGATACAGACGATGCCAATGCTCCTGGAAATGCAGAGCTGAGCTGCAGGGGGAGTGCCAGGCACATGCTAAAATTCACCTCACAGGGAGCAGGCTTGCTGGTGGTGTATATCCACTGCCAAAAGAGAAGACACTTGGTAAAGAACATGAGGTAGTCTTCTCTGCATTCAAGGCAAAAGAAATAAAGGAATTATCTTCTTTTGCTTTTTGGAGAGGATTATCACATTGCCACTTCCTCCTCACACCTGTGATTTAAAAAGCTGTTACTGGCTTATTGCTGGGGGGTTGTGGCTTTTTGGTTTGGGGTTGTTTTTTTTTTTTCTCTGGTCATGGGACCAGAAATGGATAGGAACGAGAAGAATGCCCAAAGAGCCATTACTGCATCACAATCCACTTTGTCTTCGGGGAGGCTATGGGGCTGTTAGCAGCAGATGTGCTGCCTCTTCTGAAACAGGGATTGGAGAGACACAGAAGGATTATTCAGGAGAATTTGCTATCTCACTTCCCATAGCAACATCTCTCTGCAAAAAAAAAAAAAAAAAAAACAAACCAGAAATGCAGATAATTGCCCCCAAAAAAGTCTTCTGAACATTCCCAGGGCAGATTCAAAGCTCTTTCCTGAGAAAGACTTTAAAAAAGAATAATATTTCAAAAAATTAGTTTTCTCCAGATGATTTGGTCCCTGGTAGCAGGAGAGCAAGGAAAGCAACCAGGGAGTCCTCATTAGAAGAAGAGAAATCTTGAACCTCCTGGCTTTTTGCATTACAGAAATAGAATAAGGGGGGGGAAGGGAGAGAGGGGAAATAATTCAGATACCAGCACCAATTTAAATCCTCTCCTTAATTGCTCCACAGTCATCCAGATCATGCCAGTCCCTGTAAGAGGGCAATAGAGAGGGTGTCAAAACTCCTAGAGTTGAGGGGGGGGGTTGGTGCAGGTTAGAAGATGAGAAAGGGAGAGAAAGAAAGGGAGAGAAAGGGAGAGAAAGGGAGAGAAAGGGAGAGAAAGGGAGAGAAAGGGAGAGAAAGGGAGAGAAAGGGAGAGAAAGGGAGAGAAAGGGAGAGAAAGGGAGAGAAAGGGAGAGAAAGGGAGAGAAAGGGAGAAAAGGGAGAGAAAGGGAGAGAAAGGGAGAGAAAGGGAGAGAAAAAGGGAGAGAAAGGGAGAGAAAGGGAGAGAAAGGGAGAGAAAGGGAGAGAAAGGGAGAGAAAGGGAGAGAAAGGGAGAAAGGGAGACAGGGAGAGACAGGGAGAGACAGGGAGAGACAGGGAGAGACAGGGAGAGACAGGGAGACAGGGAGAGACAGGGAGAGACAGGGAGAGACAGGGAGAGACCAGACCAGGTTGGAAAAGACCTTTGAGATCATCAAGTCCAACCTATCACCCAACACCATCTGATCAACTAAACCATGACACCAAGTGCCTCAGCCAGGCTCTTCCTAAACACCTCCAGGGATGGTGACTCCACCACCTCCCTGGGCAGCACATCCCAATGGCCAATCTCTTTTCTATGAAGAACTTCTTCCTAACATCCAGCCTAAAAGTTTCTCACCTCTCACCATATTTGTGGTGGTGCTGAACCTTAACTTTGGAGTACTCCCCATCAGACAAGTACAGGAGACTGCATCACCTCAGTTCATTGTCTTGGAAAGACAGAATTCAGTGAATGGTAGCAGTGAGCCCTGTCTTGAAGCTTATGGACACAAACCTTCAAAGTTTACTAATTAGCTACAAGAGAGATGTCAGGAGAGATATAAAGAGAGATGAGATTCTGACTGCTTATTATAGGCTATTAATAGCTGAAGGAAATTTTCTGCTAGGGTCAGAGCTATCAGCCCTCAAGACAAATCAGATTATTATCTTGGATGTGAGGCACAAGTTCTGCACCAGTAGGAGGTGGAAGACTGGAACGGGTTGCCCAGGGAGGTGGTTGAGCTCCCATCCCTGGAGATATTCAAGGTAAGGCTCAAGAGGGTTCTGGGCAACCTGATCTCGTGGTGGATGTCCCTGCTGACTGCAGAGGGAGTTGGACTGGATGACCTTTGAAGGTGCCTTCCAGCCCAGCCCACTCTGTATCTCCTGCTGATGATAAACTTCACGGCCGAAAGACTCGTGTGCCAGCAGCAAGCGCTGCTGGTGCTGTCCGAACGGTTTCCTGCCAGCCTCACCGAGACACTCCCCTGCTGGTGAAATACAGGTTCACTGACTGAAAATATTTCTATTTTCATATGAATAAATGAAAGTAGGCACATGAATGAATATGGGAATACCCTCTGGTACTGTCCTCTTCAGCAACACACGGCCATTGGCTTAATACTGAAGTCTTACCTACCTCTGACATTGTCTCTCAACTTCAAACATGACCAAAGCCTACTTTTCACAGGACCATAAGCAGCAGCAACTACCTACAAATGTAAGAAGTGAAGCCCTTGGGTTTCTTACAAGGACCTTATCACAGATTTATGGCAAAGCTGAAAGTAAGATTTTATTCCAGTTCATTAGGTGTCTTCCTCCTTTCATATCTGAAAACAGTACTGGAAGAAGAAAGGAAAAAGGAATGGGACAAAAGAGCAGGGTTGTTTTTAATGAAAGCATGCTTTGAAGATAAAATCATGAGTTAGCCAGCATGGCTTTGATGTTTGCTTAAACAATCTCCAGCACTTAAAAGCATAAAGAAATCTCTGGGAAGTCCTTGCCAGACTGATCGGCAGCTCTCAGTGCCGTTGCTCTGGGCACTCTCAGTGCATCACCACGGGAGTGACCATCCCTGGGTGCCTCCTGACAGAAATGCCAAATAAATGAATGACTGAACCTGCTTTGACACAGGCTCATGACTCCAGGAGCATGCACGAGGCTATCTAGTTCATAACACACATTCCATCCTCATTTCACAGCAGCTGCCAGTCTTGAAACGTTTCCTTTTGAGGCTTCTGATCTCTGGCACTGAAGTTAACTTAAAATAGCACACTACCAAAATCATGAAATGCAAGGCAAGATATTTCCATTTTCAAGAGGAACACATTCCTCCCCCTCCCCCCCTCAAAAAATCTGGAGGGGAAGCAGTTTACTAAAAAAGAGCTTGGTTTTGCAAGCTGTGCTGGCAAAGAGTTCAGTACAATAAATACTACCACCAGCCACAGTCAATATGGTTCATGTGAGGTTACCGGGAACCACAAGAGCTTGAAAGAATTCTTGATCCCTGCTAATACTGGTGTGAGATGGAGGCAGATCTATTAAAATGGATGATGGAGAGCAGCCTTCTGGAGAAGGACCTGGGAGTGCTGGTGGGCAGCAAGTTCTGCTTGGGACAGCAATGTGCCAAGGTGGCCAAGAAGGTCAATGGGATCCTGGGGTCCATTCAGAGGAGTGTGTCCAGCAGAGCCAGGGAGGTTCTCCTCCCCCTCTACTCTGCCCTGCTGAGACCCCATGTGGAATATTGCAACCAGTTCTGGGCTCCTCAGTTCAAGAGGGACAGAGATCTGCTGGAGAGTCCAAGGGAGGGCTGCAAGGATGCTGAAGGGCCTGGAGCACTGCCTGCTGAGGAGAGGCTGAGAGACCTGGGGCTGTTCAGTCTGAAGAGCAGAAGACTGAGAGGGAATCTGATCAATGTCTATCAATACCTGCGGGCTGAGGGTCAGGAAGGAAGGGACAGGGACAGCCTCTGCTCACTAGTGCCCTGGACAAGGGACAATGAATGGAAACTCCAGCACAGGAGGTTCCAGCTCAACGTGAGGAGGAACTTCTTCACTGTGAGGGTCACAGAGCCCTGGAGCAGGCTGCCCAGAGAGGTTGTGGAGTCTCCTTCTCCGCAGACTTTCCAGCCCTGTGTGGATGTGTTCCTGTGTGACCTGTGCTGGATTCTCTGCTCCTGCTCTGGCAAGGAGGTTGGGCTGGAAGATCTCCAGAGTTCCCTTCCAAGCCCTAACATCCTGTGATATGCCAGCACAAACCAACAAGTTTCATTCTGAATTAACTACAGGAAAACTGTGAGTGGGGCAACTGCAGGTGTGAATATGACACACTGCTCCTACAGACACACAAGCCCCAGCAACTTACCTGCCTCTTATCATCTGGTGCTTTGAGGAAAAGTGCGTTTATTACTGCAATGGTGTATGTCTGGATCTCTTGGTCTGTCCTGTTAGGAACCAAATTATAGACATGAGAGAGGAGAATGAATACACACACAGCTGGAGAAAATCCTTCCAGTCTCACTACTTCAAGTAGAAGTGGAGGGACTGCTTGCCTTTCATGGTAACCATGTGAAAGTTAGGTACTCAGATTTGGTCATGACTTGGTTGTCTCTATCATTAAGAGAGAGAAGATGTTCCAGAGGGAGACTCAACATTCAAGAAAGGTGGAATGAACCACACCCTTGAAGTGCCACTGACCCTCCAACAGTCACAGCAAAGCCTGATGCAATCAGCTTCTGCCAGATGCCAGATGCCCAGCAGACTGAGGTGGGGGGAGGAATCTTCTCTCAAGGGTTCTGGAAATTGACTTGCTGGCATTAAAAGGTTTTCAGGTGAGTGCAAAATGTCTCAGCTGGGAGGCAAGCATAGCTATTAGCCTACACCCCAAGCATAACTATACACAATACATCAGCCTGCACCAAAGGAGGTAGTTTCCATCCTTTCAACCTCCACACATTGCTGTTTAAGAAAAAAGCCTCTCCTCAAATATACCTTCAGCAAAAGCTGACCAGCCTTTGTCTTGAGGCTTCCTAAGGGCTGGCAAGCAAACCAACCCCATCTGTATGCTGCTGGAGTTCAGCATTTTATTACTCTTCATCTTCTCAGGATGACCAGGTGATCCTGCTCTGGCAGGGGGGTGGACTAGATGATCTTTTGAGATCTCTTCCAACCCCTAACATTCTGTGATTCTGTGCTCAGAGTGCTGGAACACCTCTCCTATGAGGACAGGCTGAAAGAGTTGGGGGTGTTCAGAAGGGAAGGCTTCAAGGAGACCTTCTTGTGGCCTTCCAGTATCTGAAGGGCGCTACAAGAAAGCTGGGGAGGCACTTTTGAGGGTGTCAGGGAGTGATAGGACTGGGGCGATGGATCCAAGCTAGAGGAGGGGAAATTTAGATTAGACTTCAGGAAGAAGTTGTTGCCCATGAGGGTGGTGAGAGCCTGGCACAGGTTGCCCAGGGAGGTGGTGGAAGCCTCATCCCTGGAGGTTTTGAAGGCCAGGCTGGATGTGGCTGTTAGCAACCTGCTGTAGAGTGAGGTGTCCCTACCCATGGCAGGGGGGTTGGAACTGGAGTATCCTTGAGGTCCCTTCCAACCCTGACAACTCTATCTTTCTCTGATCCATTCCCCACTTCCAAACACACAGGCAGCTTAGCCTGGATTAAACAAAAGAAAAAAAGAATAAGAAAAATCAAACTAATAAAGAAATGAATGATCAAGCAACTCCAGAAAGTCGGCTACCATTCAGCCAGGCACCTCCAGCGGCTGCAGGGGGCACACACGAGTCTGGCAGGTTTTAATAGTGCTCTTTTTTCCCTTCCCCAGAGACTGTGCTTACTTGGAAGAGAGAACCAAAACCCCACTGTATCAGGTGGGTGAAGGCACTCACCCCTGCAGGTGTGGGATTAGCTGCCCAATTGTGATCTCCTGTGCCACCTTCTGGTAGAGGTCGTGGCTGTTGAGCACCATGGACTCCAGGATGGCGAGCGAGCGCTGCAGGATGGAGATGTCCGAGGCAAACTTGTTCACGTAGCTTGCTATCTGCAAACACAAGCACCCAGAGAATTGACATCTTTTCATCACTGTGGGGAAAGGGAACAAAGGAAAATGTGGGCATGGCTCAGAAAGCCCTTAGAACAAAAGTAGCCTTGTCCACAAGCCAGGTAGCAGTGAACACCTAAAAGCAGACCCTGCAGCTACCTTCAAAGAACACAGCGGCACAGAATCTTCAGCTGGCACACATCACCACAGATGTATGCCAACAACCATAGCACTGAAATTTGCATTCAGGATGGCACTAGGAACATGATAAGTCATCATTAAAGATCTAGAACAGGTACATTGTGTGTGTGTGTGTGTGTGTGTGTGTGTGTATGTGTGTATGTGTGTGTGAGGAAAGCTTTGGGAACAAGAAGGAAAACACTTCTCATTCCCTCCGGGAGAAATCTGTGCAGTCACTTTTCTCTACACAGATATCTGTGCCCCAGCTAAAGGTTTCAGAAGAGACACTGAGATCAAGCTCTCTGGCAAAACCTACTCCCATTTTTGTTTTCCCCCACTTTGCTGTTACCAACAACTCTCCCCAAGCTACAAATTAAAACTCTATTAATGATCATTTATCAGCACAAGTGGTTCTGTAACTCTGCCTAGAGTCTGGTCTCCCGAAGTGTTCCTGCATTAATGGCCTTACTGGAAGCTGCTGCAAACAAATGGCATGTTAATTACAACCAGCTCTGAATCTGCTGGGGTTTTTTGCAGTATGGCAATGAGATGCTGCGCACTCATCTGCAGAGCCCACACAGCCTTCCAGGACCTGAAGGGGACCTACAAGAAATCTAGGTAGTGATAGGGCTGGGGGGAACAGATCAAAGCTAGAGAAAGGGAGATTTAGATTAGACATCAGGAAGAAGCTCTTCCCCATGAGGGTGGTGAGACTGGCACAGGTTGCCCAGGGAGGTGGTGGAAGCCTCATCCCTGGATATTTTTAGGCCAGGCTGGATGTGGCTATGAGCAACCTGCTGTAGTGTGAGGTGTCCCTGCCCGTGGCTGGTGGATTATAGCTAAATTATATTTGAGGTCCCTTCTGACCCTAACAATTCTATGATTCTACGTGTGACTGTGTGCTCTTCCACACTCTGCCTATCCCACAGCCCCAGCTGCCTGAGACGCAGCTGACCTTCTGCTGATGAAGGAAAAGAGAACCACCTGGGCCCTCCTCGAATGCACCGATACCGGAACAGACAGAGGCAGCGCTGCGTGCCCGCAGTTATTCGCTCTTGGCAGCCAGGCACCAGCCTGCAGCGGTCCTGTCTCAAGTCTGATGTGCTGCTTCCAGAAAACATTCCAAGCACACTCACTCCTACAGTACTCTGCTACAAGCCACTAATGGGATTAGGTTGTTTCTGGCTCTGCATGCTTGCTTAGGCCTTGGCATCCTCTTCCTTTTGGAAAGGGAAAGGCATTTGTGACACTTACAAAGGCTGCCCGGCTGCCTGTGCAGTCAAATACTGACACACAGACAAGAGCAGTGCTCCACACTTGTGACATCCCTGAGGAGTTCCCCAGGAGCAAAACTGAGGGAGCTGGGGTTGCTTAGCCTGGAGAAGAGGAGGCTCAGGGGAGACATTCTTGCTCTCTACAGCTACCTGAAGGGAGGTTGTAGCCAGGTGGGGGTTGGTCTCTTCTCCCAGGCACCCAGCAGGAGAACAAGAGAACACAGTCTCAAGCTGTGCCAGGGGAGGTTTAGGCTGTAGGGGAGGAAAAAGTTCTTCCCAGAAAGAGATATTGGCCATTGGGATGTGCTGCCCAGGGAGATGGTGGGGTTAGCATCCCTGGAGGTGTTCAAAAAAGGCTTGGATGTGGCACTTGGAGCCATGGTTTCATAGTCAGGAGGTGTTAGCTATTAGGTAATAGGTTGGACTTGATGATCTCTGAGGTCTTTTCCAACCTGGTTGATTCTATGATTCTGTGTAAACAGCCCTTTCTGCAGCTTTGGTTGCAGACAAGGAAAGACGGACAGGAGTTTTCTTCTTCTACTGCAGCACTCTTGCTTTGTGTGCTACTCAGCTTGCACTACCACATCAGGAACACACTACGCTGAATATAACTCAGTTTGGGGAATACAAATTGACTTTACAAAAAATACAGAATCAGCCCATGCCTGCACAGAGAAAAGGAAGAGAAAAGCAACTCAGTCTAGAAAGCTGCTCTGACTTCCAGTGTTTGCTGCCTGCAAGTCCTGAGCCCAAGCAATATTTACATGATTAGTATGTGATGCACATTGTACTGAGGAACAAGCTGTATCTCAGCAGCATTGTCCTAACCCACCTCTCTTAGGGTAATCCAATACTTCTCTTAATGGCAATCCAGTTGTGTTTTGATGCAATTGCAGCCAGAGCTGCCAGATGTCCAGAAGGACATCAACAAAGACACTGTTTGCATGCAGAAACAAACCCTGCACTGATCATGCAATAAGCCAAACATGCTCTGGATGCCTCAGTCAACAGGCACCCATGCAAGACACAGCATCCTATGAAGACAGACTGAGGGAGTTGGGGCTGCTCAGTCTGGAGAAGAGAAGGCTCCCAGGAGACCTAATTGTGGCCTTGCAGCATCTGAAGGGGGCTACAAGAAAGCTGGGGAGGGACTTTTGAGGGTGTCAGGGAGTGACAGGACTGGGGGAATGGAGCAAAACTAGAAATGGGGAGATTGAGATTGGATGTTAGGAAGAAGTTGTTCCCCATGAGGGTGGTGAGAGCCTGGCACAGGTTGTCCAGGGAGGTGGTGGCAGCCTCATGCCAGGAGGTTTTGAAGGCCAGGCTGGATGTAGCTGTGAGCACAATTCTGCCATGATTCTATGTTCAGACTGTGTCCCAACTAGTCAGACTGCTGTCACCATCCTCCTTAGAAGCCCTGATATGTACGAATGAATCTTGGTGCAGCAGCTCCTTCCCACGATATCTCAAGTGGCACTGTACATGCTTCACTGGGACATGTTCATAACAGGGGCCTGCAGAAATGCAACAACATCGATAACTACAACCCCAGTGCAGGACAGGCTGCCTCAGAGGTATTCATTTTTCTGATCCTGGACCATATTGTCTTTCCCAAACCCAAACCCATGATACACAGCTGGCTCAGGTGTTTATAAATTAAACACACTGAACACACATGCAAAACATCTGTGAGGTAACCTGCGTGCCATAAGACAGTCAGGCTGCAGAGGTGCCAGTGCATAATCATTATGATCAGGAAGCTGATGGTTAGAACAACCTGTGACAGAATGAGAAGAGACAGTCTCAAGCTGTGCCAGGGGAGGTTTAGGCTGGATGTTAGGAAGAAGTTCTTCTCAGAAAGAGAGATTGGCCATTGGGATGTGCTGCCCAGGGAGGTGGTGGAGTCACCATCCCTGGAAGTGTTTAGGAAGAGCCTGGATGAGGCACTTGGTGCCATGGTTTAGTTGATCAGATGGTGTTGGGTGATAGGTTGGACTGGATGATCTCAAAGGTCTTTTCCAACCTGGTTAATTCTGTGTTCTGTATTCAAGCTATGCATATTCATACACAGCAGCACGTCTGGCCAGAAATAACAGGCTTGCCTACCCTGATAAATAAGGTATGCCAGTTCCAGGGAGAGCAAATTAAGATTGAAAAGAAATGGTATTACCATACTGGATGTGGGGGAAATAGTCCCTTCTTGAGAAGGGACACGAAGCAGTAGGAGTTCAAATCCCTGTTATTTGCTGTTCCCTGCTTACTGAGCACCACATGCAGGGGGAGGATTTCAACAGTCAAAAAACTATCCTGCATTCATTTATCAGAAAAATTCTGATGATAAAAATAAACCCAGGCTCGCAGAGATTCAAGCTCTCCTCCAGAAATAAGCAACTTCATCATTCTGCTCTTGCCCATGAAAGCCTGTCAACATGGCTGCAGCTCACTAAGGATAGGACTGGGTTTCTCCAGTGGAATACCTGTAGCCTTAATAGCTGCATAATCCTATCAGGATACCTAAGGCCATTTACAAAAGAAGTGGCTGGGGGCTTAACTTCCAGCTGATATCAAGGGGAATTAAGAACTGGTAAGCCCTTTATGTATTCAGCTGCAGTGCTCTGCTGAAGCTGGAGTTAAAACACGTGAAGGGAGGGTGGAAAAGAAACCTGTGCAATCTAAACTACACCATCTGAGTTCTGCTCCTATTTCAGCATCACTTCAAGGCCAGGAGAGAATTCAAAAGTTAAAACCTCAAAATAAATGGAAGACAAAAAAAATAATAGCAAGAAAGGAAAAAAAAAAAAGGAAAAGAACCAAACCCTACCCCCCCCCAAAAAAAAAAAACAACCCAAAACAAACACACCCCAAAATAAATGGAAGAAAAACAAATAGTAAGAAGAAAAAGAACCAAAACCCACCAAAAAACCCCACAACAACCCAAACCCAAACATACCCCTTAAAAAAAACTGAAGAAAAGAAATTAGTAAGGGAAAGAAAAGAACCAAAACCTACCCAAAAAAAAACCCCAACCCAAACCAAACACCCCCCAAAACAAATTGAAGAAAAATAATTGGCAAGGAAAAAAAGAAACAAAAACCCACCAAAAAACCCCACAACAACCCAAAACCAAACACACACCCCCAAAATAAACTGAAGAATTAGTAAGGAAAAAAAGAACCAAAACCAACCCAAAAAAAACCCAACTCAAAACAAACACCCCCCAAAATAAATTGAAGAAAAAGAATTGGTAAGGAAAAAAAAGAACCAAAACCCACCAAAGAAACCCCCACAACAACCCAAAACAAACACATACCCCCAAAATAAATTGAGGAAAAAATTAGAACCAAAAAAAAAGAACCAAAACCCAAAAACCCCCAAAACAACTCAAAACAAATAGCCCCCCCCCAAAATAAATTGAGGGAAAAAAATTAGTAAGGAAAAAAAAAGAACCAAAACCTACCCCAAAAAACCCAACCCAAACCAAACACCCCCTAAAATAAATTGAAGAAAAAGAATTAGTAAGGAAAAAAAGAACCAAAACCTACCCAAAAAAAAACCCAACCCCAAACAAACACCCCCAAAAAAATAAACTGAAGAAAAAGAATAAAAAAGCAAAAAAAAAAAAAAACCCCAACCAAAACCCACCAAAAAAAAAATTGAAGAAAAAGAATAAGCCCAAACCCCAAACAACTAAGGCAAAAAAAAAAAAAAAAAAAAACAAAAAGAAAACCAAAAAGTACCCAAAAAATACACTAAAAAGAAAGACATAAAAACCAACTAAAAAACAACCACCACCAAAAGAAAAACCTCAAAGCAACCAGCAAATTCCACCCCGAAAATCCACCCCAAACCCTGAACAAACAGACAAAGAAAACCCAAAGCAAAGCAACCAACCAAACCCCCACAAAACAAAGCACAACCCCCCAAAAACCTCCTGCCACCAATAAGAAGCACAGAGGAAAGAACAGTGAGGGCAAGAGAGGTGACTTTCTGAGCGGTGTTTTGTTCACTGCCCGGCTCATCCTGATGCCAGAAGGCAGACAACAAAGCTCTCCCAAGTTGTGCTCGCGTGCTACAATATCTAAGTGTGCATCTCCTTGTCAAGTAAGGAACTGGAGCTGCACTTGACCACACAGAAACCCAGCTGCCAGAGGACACTGCCCCTGCTGCCACCCCCTTTCCCTGCACGGGCTATTTTAGAAGGCAGAGTAAACAATTCTTCAAGGTTAAGTCTCTGCATCACACAGTCATGAAACAGCAATGACATAGAAATCATTCTGAGAGCTGTTTTGAACCATCTCAACCCTTTCCACACACTTTCTCCTCTTGCAGGCCCTGAAGACGGGAGTACCACACTAGCAGAGTGTATTTTGATAGCCAACTGCCATGACGTTTTCTAAGTGCTGGGCATCCAAATCCTTCAGGCAACTATGGAAGATGATGTTACAGTTTGGAGGTGGCACTTCAGCCTAGATCCTGACTGCAAAGACTGAAAGTAAAGTGAATCACCATCGGATGCAGCAGGAAAATAGTGCTAAGGTCTATAGGAATTCATTGGGTTGCTAATGGGATACAGAGCAGAGGCATGAAGAGCTCTTGCTCTCTTCTTCTGTTACTTCTGCTTGCAACTTTCTCTCTCCCTTCTGATGGCCTTGCCAGGGGTATCTCTGTTTTGACTAATGGGTGAGGTAATGAGAAGGAGAGAGGGAGTGGGGGAGGAGGTGAACAGGGACCCTGGATACACCCAGGGGTGTCTGAGGCATTTCTCTGTTGTTTATAAATTGTAAATATGTATACACATACACATATATATATATAGTGTGTGTGTACATATAGAGAGAGAGTATATCTACATATATAGAGAGAATACATATAAAGAGAATATATATATAGAGAGAATATATATAGAGAGAGAGAGAATATATATAGAGAATATATATATAGAGAATATATAGAGAGAATATATATAGAGAGAATATATATACAGAGAGAGAATATATATATATATATAGAGAGAATATATATATAGAGAGAGAATATATATATAGAGAATATATATATATATAGAGAATAATATATATTGAGAGAGAATATATATATAAAGAATATATATATAGAGAATATATAAAGAATATATATATAGAGAGAGTATATATATATATATATATATAGAGAGAGAGAGAGAGAGCATATATAGAGAGTACATGCAGTGTGTATTTTGTACCTAATTCCTTGCATTTCATATTTCTAGATGTTTGCTTGTAACTAGAGCTTCATTTGCTTCCATCCCAAACTGAGCTGGTCTGGCAATTTTATTTTGGGGGGCAGTTCTCCAAATTAGTTGGAGGGTAATTTCAACCAACCACAGCTGGAAATAAACTTTGCTATCATAAGCCAGAACAAGGTCTTGAGAGATACCTGCACATCGTAACAAAGATTTTTTTTCCCTTAAGATCAGGAACAAAGTTCTCCCTGCAAGCATCAATTCTGATTTGCAGCAGCTGGAATAGCAGTCTTTATGTACCCAAAGGATGGGAGGGAGACTGCATCCAACACCATGCACTTGGTCATTAGAAGCAGCTAGAGGTCTCCTCTCCCCTTGAGGTCTCCTCTGGCTTTTACATTTTAAGTGACAAAACTATTCAAGAAAAAAAAAGTTCAGCTTAATTCCTCTCCGTTCCAGTTTGGCTTCCATTTAAGATGAAAGAGCTTCAAAGGGCAGAAGCACTTGATGCAAAGTTCCCCCTCAGCTAGCACAAGCTTATCAATGCTTCCTTATCCATCCTGTCAAGCACTTGAGCAAGCCCATCAGCAACCTCAAGTGGCCTGCCAAAAGTGGAGATCAGAGAAGAGAGCAAGAAGAAAGCTGTTGATTGCCACCAGAGAGACAGGGTCCAAAGCTGCTCCTTGAGGTTTGCCTCCTACCTGCAGACCTCCACTGAGGGCTCTGCTGTGCTGGCTCCCAACTGTGTGGCAGGTCAGGACACATCTATGCCTTTTTCCTCTCTGTCCTTCTATTGCTTCCTGCTCTCTACAGCTACCTGAAGGGAGGTTGTAGCCAGGTGGGGGTTGGTCTCTTCTCACAGGCACCCAGCAGGAGAACAAGAGAACACAGTCTCAAGCTGTGCCAGGGGAGGTTTAGGCTGGAAGGGAGGAAAGAGTTCTTCCCAGATATATTGGCCATTGGGATGTGCTGCCCAGGGAGGTGGTGGAGTCACCATCCCTGGAGGTGTTCAAGAAAGGCTTGGATGTGGCACTTGGAGCCATGGTTTCATAGTCAGGAGGTGTTAGTTATTAGGTAATAAGTTGGACTTGATGATCTCTGAGGTCTTTTCCAACCTGGTTGATTCTGTGATTCCTCTTCTAACTGCCCTATTCCTGCCCATCAGTTTTTATTGGCCAGTTTTGGTTTTCATTTCACTTTATGCAAACTCTTTTGTTTGTGTCTTTTTTGTTTTTTCAAGGGAGTCACTTTCCAGGGACACCAATGGAAGTGCTAGACAGGAGAGATGAGTCATTAACAGGGGTGCAAACAACACTTCCCTCTGTAGACACTTTAAAACCCACTGAGCAACAAAGATGTTGGGAAGGTCAGAGAGAACCATTTTGAGTCACTAACAGAACAGACTGACTTTAACTCATTTAAACAAGTTTTGTTATACACTTCTTAGTAGGCTACCCTAGCAAATGCAGCACTCTGGGCTTGGCCTTGGATCTCATGAAGTCAGTGAGAGAGAGTTTTCTTTCTTTCATGAAAAGATAACAATAATGATAATCATCTATTAAACTGCAGGATTGGTTAAAAAGAATAACAAGAAAGAAAGTACAAAGGAAAGAGAAAGAGAGAAAGAGAGCGAGAAAGAGAGCGAGAAAGAGAGCGAGAAAGAGAGTGAGAAAGAGAGCGAGAAAGAGAGCGAGAAAGAGAGCGAGAAAGAGAGCGAGAAAGAGAGCGAGAAAGAGAGCGAGAAAGATTCTAAACCCCAGATCAGTTATATTAATTTGCCATTTTTGATGAGCAAAACTGAAGGCAGCCTACAGGAAAGCTGGAAAGGGCCTGTTTCCAAAGGCCTGGAGTGATAGGACACAGATCAATGGTTTGACATTAGAGAAGAGTAGATTTAGGTTGGACGTTAGGAGAAAGCTCTTTGGCAGGAGGGTGGAACACTGGAACAGGTTGCCCAGGGAGGTGGTTGGGGCCCCATCCCTGGAGATATTCAAGGTAAAACGTAACAAGGTCCTGAGCAACCTGATCGAGTGGAGGATGTCCCTGCTGACTGCAAGGCAGTTGGACTGGATTAGCTTTGGAGGTCCCTTCCAACCCAAACCATCCTATGATATAACTGAGTTTTACTACCTAATGCTCTTCCTCACTGATTTTTCTGGCAACAAAAGTAAATTTGTGCTTTCCTTTGCTGGTAGCAGTTCTCCAACCAAACTCAAAAGTCCTAGTTCTGACATGCTCTATTAAAATGAAGATATCTTTGCCACAGGTTATAGTTGTTCCCTTACTGCTTCTGACATCATTTTCATGCAGCAACTCTGCTCTGTTGAACCTGTGCAAACACACTTCAACTTTGATACATTCTGAGTTGAATCTGGTTTGAAAACCCTTTGTAAAGGAGTGGTGGTGGGAGGAGGAAAGTTCCCCACAGTAAATGACAAGGATTAAATCAGTGACAGGTTGGGTTTTTTTCTCTCTGAAATGTGTTACATCTCCATGTTTAAAGGGTACTGCCATGTTTCCACTGCTTTTGTCCAGGCAGGAAAAGAAAACAAATGTTATCAATCGTGGAAAGTTCTGTTTCCAAAACACAGACTTCAGCTGCACGATTCAGGAGGGGCCAGAGTTCAATTCAATAAACTCAGTAGGCATCAGCTTAATCTCATTGGCGAACTAACCTGTTTCTCTTCCTCCCATGGCCCCAAGCATTTCAGTGCTGGTTTTTTGCTTTCAAGAAACATGGTATTACTCATTTGAATTTACATGAAGCCAAAACATCCATTTTTTGCTTTCCCTGCACGCTATCTGCACAGGGAGGTCACGCTGTAATTAAACAATTTCTTGTGCAATAAGGCTAACAGAGTGTTTATCCCATCTCACTCCCATTGACACCCCAGATCTGGCAGCTACAAATATTGTCTCAAACAGCACTTTAATCACATTCTCACGTGCCTTTTGACCTAAACAATGTACCTGGGGGGGAAATAAAACCCAAATACGACTCACCTCAAAAAAACCCTGAAACTGGTAGAGAACAGAGAGCATTGATCACAAATTTTTACCTTTTTAATGAATGCCACAGAGAATGTATCCCACGATACAATCCCATGATCCATCAGCTCAACAAATGCAGTCAGTGTAAAGGACAACATATCTCCAAAGCTGCAAGAGACAGGAGTCATGACAACATTTACCACCAGTAATACCAGCAGGGCAACGGCCAAGGGAATCAAGCAGCAGGAAGCTGGCAGGAAGGCAGGAGAGTTAAGCCAATTATAGACTAAGAGGTAGCAGAGGAGCAAGAGAGGCGTGCAGCAGACAGTCTCCAGTGCAGTTTAGTATGGACACCAAGAACAGGCATCTTGAAGAAAGCAGTTTTGGAAGAGAAAGAACTAATCCCCACCAGAGCACCACATGCAAGGCTCAAGGACATCCCAATTAAACTTCTCTTAGACACTCCTAGAGTTCTAGACCTAAAGGAAGAACAGAGGTGAGCTGCTGCTTAGCAATTTAGGGAAATGATCCTAATTGAAGGTCCTGCAGGAGGGCCACATTCTGGTACCCCTGCATCAAGGATCAGCTATTCCTTGTCTTACAGGGAAGCAAATACATTTTAAAACTGTGCCAGAAGATATCTTGTATTGTAAAGCTGCTGCTCAATAGTTAATGCCTCCATTTCTTTGCTTGAACCGGGAAAATGGGTCTCCTTTTGTTCTTCATGGGCCACTATGTCAAGAGAATTGCAGAGCTCCCACAGCTTCTCTGAGCACGCAGCTCAGAGTAGGGTTTGCAGGTTAGGACACCGCATTTGACACCTCCAAATCTGAGATTCTCTGCGTCTTGCTGTGAGCTCAGCTGAAATCCTAACAGATTTAAGCTCAACATAAAGAACACGCTCTAACCTGAGAGGCTGCACAGGAATTTTTTCCATGTTAAAAAGCAGCTTTTAAAGATTAATCTCATTTCTACATGTAGTCAGGGCACTGACCAGCCATAATGATTCCACTGAAGATGCTCAATGAGGTCACCACTCCATTCAAGTAGCAGTGTGTGGAGCCCAAAATGAAGCAGGGTATTACCCTTCAGGGCTTGCCAAACCTGCCTGCAAGGTGCTCCGTGCCTCTAAGCCATTAACAAGCATAAGCATACAATCAATCTACACAGCATGAACAGTCCCAGTGGTTTTAATGCAAGAGCTTTACCTAATAAAAAGAGAACATGCAAAACCAATTTGGGCAGATTGGAACTGTAAGTAAGCCCAGCCAGCTGAAAACCTGAGCAAACTCTACCGTGTACTCTTCCAAGCTTTATTCTATAGTGCTAAAGCCACAGTTAAGCAAAGCAATTGGTAATCCTTATTCTGTGATTTGCTCCCCTACTATCCTGCACCAACTCAAAGACAAAGAAGTGAACAGCCATTCACTCAGATGGAAAACATTTACAGCAGGAGAGAGGAGTAAGTAGAAAGTCAGTCTCAGTGTAGCAACTCTAACAGCCTGGATCTGGTATAATCTGCCCATTTCCTGGATCGGCCCTGGTTGTATTTCTGATGGTGAGAGGCAGCCTTTGGTGGCCCCTTCATTTCAGAAAGGGACTGCTCGTCATCACAACTCCCCACCAGATGCCCTCCACTCAATAAAAATCAGTTTGCCATTCTTGACATTTTGTGAGTAAATGATAATAAACCAAACCCAATCTTTCCTTTCCAGGCTAAGTCAGGGTACGTGCAGCAGCTCTGATTGTTTATGACAAGCCAGAACCAACATCAAACAGCAAATAAACAGCAACAACCGAAAAAAAAACCCCACAGCATCTTCCAAAACCCCACTGTAAGTCCACAGGGGCTGCTTGGGTTGGTGCATAAATGATCTGGAAGGGTTTGGCTTTGTTCTGGGGGGTGAGGGAGTCGGCTTCGTTTGCCCAGGCTTTAATATTGCAAACCTTTTAGGAATTAAATTAGATTTTCAAATGCCATCATTAGCATTCCAACTAACTAAGGGTTTCATAACAAGACAACAATAAGACTCTGCAGGAAATTTAATCAGCTAGAGCCTTGTCATTCCCCCTTCCCCCCCCCCAATCCATTCCTTCGGCAGAAAATGGTTATTTATGAAGCCACACAATAAAAGGAGCACCTCTAGGAAAGGCTTCCTTGGATTGAATTCTCACACATCTTCAGGACAGAACACTTCCACAAACACATGGAGTTCTGGTATTTTCAGAAACTAGACTAAATTAGATCCAAATGAAAAGGGGGAAAAAAGAAGTTACAAAAACACAGGCCACATAGGTTGAAAAATGGATTAAAGCAAGCAGATAACCCTTCTAGGTTCGCTCACAGATAGTTTTCTGAAACAGCCAAAGTAATCCAGATTTAGCACATAAGTACTCTGCTACAAACTAACTGAACATGAAAGCTAATCCCCATTAACAGGGAGTGCAGTTTAGAGGGATTACTTACACTACATACAACATGGATATTCATCTTCAGAACAGCAGAGGCTGGAGTGTAAAGGAATGAAACTAACCTGAACTCACCGGTCTCATTTATTCTTCTCACCAAAACTACTGATTAATGCTGACAGTTAATCCAGCCTTCCCCACAGTTTTGGAGGGGAAATTTGGGTTAATGGAGCCGAAACTCCTGGCATTCATCTCTAAACCTGGCTTTTTAGTAGGTGTGTCAATGACACAACCCTTGGGGATCCAGAAGGTGAAAGCAGTTTTCAACTTTAAATGATCGGATGCCCCACGAGGTGTCACTCCACCCCTTCAAATCGTTCATGAGAGCGAAGAGGAGCAGCACTGGGACTACTCAAGCAGCAAGAAATACTCCAAGCCCGTGTATTATGCAGCACCATACACATAGTATGTGTTTTTAAGTGCTCAGCCATACATGTGCACCTGCACACACAGCTATACACTAAGTGGCATTGCAAGTGTCAAACCCCAGGCTGACAGGATATGCATTAGGGAGAGCACAGCTAGAGATGAAAGCAATCTCCAGGGTAACTAGAGCAAGATAAGGATTAATGCTATC
The DNA here is from genome assembly GCA_033816785.1 of Picus viridis. Classification (NCBI taxonomy): domain Eukaryota; kingdom Metazoa; phylum Chordata; class Aves; order Piciformes; family Picidae; genus Picus; species Picus viridis. Next base: position 34,960,313 of record CM066574.1, read on the forward strand.
TGGAGGGGGGGGAAAGGGTGGTGTTGATTCATTGTTAGGTGTTTAAACACAAGCAGAGAGGCAGAAATAAGAGTTCCAAGCAGCTCATTTCCAGACACACATGCACAGATGCACTCCTACTGTTAAGAGCAGCAGACAGAAGAGATGCTGGAAATTTCAAGGGAAGGAAAGCTTGTTCATTAAAGGAGCAATCTGAGAAAATACGTGGCAAGAGCTGTACTACTCAGCCCAGAGTTTTAGTAAAACTCAAGAGTTTTAGTCACACAAGAAGTAAAAACAAAATCAAAAATAACGGGGCCTCTTGCTTGGTAAAACTCTTTGCAGACTAAAGGCAGAGCAGCTCTGTAAACACCAAACCCTCGCTGCTCTGGCAAAATCACTTCAGTTGGAAGGCAACTCCTGATGGAGGTGCATTTCAACGTGTGCCATCACATCAAGAGAGTTAAAAATAGCAGAAAGGTGCACTATGCAACTGCAATTTCTTATCTCACTAGCTGACATTTCAGTGACATTATGCTCCCAGGCAAGCTACTTGCACAACCCCTCCTCAATGCCACTCAGGGCTCTGGCTCTTAGGTGGGGACAGCTAACCCTAGGACAAGCTGATGAGTTCCAGCAGGAGCAGGGAGGGGATTGTCCCCTGGCACTCAGCTCTGGGGAGGCCACACCTGGAGTGTTGTGTCCAGGTTTGGGCACCTCAATCCAAGAGAGATGTGGAGGTGCTGGAGCCAGGGCAGAGGAGGGCAAGGAAGCTGGGAAGGGCCTGGAGAAGAAATCTGATGAAGAGCAACTGAAGGAGCTGGGGATGGTTAGTGTGGAAAAGAGGAGGCTGAGGGGAGACCTCATTGCTCTCTACAATTACCTGAAAGGACATTGTAGAGGCTGCTGCTGGTCTCGTCTCACAGGTAATTAGCGACAGAACAAAAGGGAATGGCCTCAAGCTGCCACTGGGTAGGTTCAGACTAGACAGTAGGAGACATTTTTTCCTGGCAAGAGTGGTCAGGGATTGGAATGAGCTGCCCAGGGAGGTGGTGGAGTCCCCAAGCCTGGCTGTGTTTCAAGGTGGTTTGGATGTGGTGCTTGGGGCTATGGTTTAGGGGTGACCCCTGCAGAGTGGGGTTCTGGGTTGGACTTGGTGATGCTGAGGGTCTCTTCCAATCTGAATGTTTCTGTGATTCTGTTTCCCCATTCTCTGCTCATTCCCCTGCTCTAACCACAGCTATGAGGATGGGTGAGCTGGCTATCATGAAGTCCCTCCTCACCCAAAGCAGCTCTCATCAGAAGTCTTTTAAGCAGTGTAAAGCTGTGGTCTGCAACACCATGAGCTGTCCTAACCTGAGCCCTTGCAGTGTGCATGGGTGGCCTTGCTCTGATCCACAGCCTGTGCACCTCTGACAAACTTGCCCAATGAGGTGGCCAGCAGCTGCACTTCACATCCCTAGGTTTTAGAGAAACACCAGGTCCAAGCCTGTTAATTGACCTTCCTAGGAATTGTCTGCCTATGTACCTTAAGAAACTGTGAAGGAAAACAGTCCACACATTGTGATATCAGTTTTTCTTCCCCTCCCCCCAAAACAAAGATGACAGGAATGTGGATGGGACCCTGACCACCACATCTCTGCCTCACCCACCGTCAGAGAACCATTGCTACACGCTAAGCTGTCTTTCTATCCCGTGTGCCCAGCAATCCTCAGATACAGCTGCAGAACTGTGCCTGATATTTTGAAAGATGCCTAAAGCAATTTGGATTTCTCATCAAAATAAATTAATGGGACTTGAGCACCCAAATTCCCCAGATGCTTTTTGAGAAGAAGGAGGGGCAAAAAATACAGCAAAGGAGCTCAATCCACATTTCAGACATGTATTAAAATGGAATTCTTTATTGCTAGCGAGGGGGAAAAATAGGCAGCTGTTCAAGTGATTCTTTTAATTGAGGCAATTAGTCAGGCTCGGCTGTCACCAGGTAACAAAAAGCAATATAAGCTTTTATAAAGCTAGGTGGACTGTCTTAGCTTTTGGACTATCAGAGCTGCATAGGAGAACCTGGAAATTAACTGCAGCTTGTCTTGCCCCAACCAGGACACAGCCACCAGCCCAGTAAGACTAGAAGCCAAAGACAGCACCTCTTCAGAGAAGCCAACCTTCAGGGGCAAAACAGAGCCGAAGCCAGCCTCTAACTGTACAGAGGGAGGGCGGCAAAGGAACAACTTTATCTGAGGAGGAGGCGACAAGAGAGTAGCAGCCTGCTACCAGATGCCGGAGTGAAGGAAGTGGTTAACTTTAAGCCCCTTATCATTCAGCAACTGTGCTCACAACCTAATACCGGGCAGCTGAAAGGCCTGACATCACTGAGGGCAACATCAAAGAGAAGGAACAGCTTTTTAAGTCAGAGTGGTCAAGGATAAACGGCCATGAATAAATTTAAACGGAGGAGCAGAATACGTGGAAGCTTCAGAGGAGGAGAGCCCTGGAAAAGCCACGGGGGCAAGAACCACACTAAGTGCAAGGGGAAGAGTCATGGTGCAGCAAGATGCTTTGCAAGCAGTGTGGACAAGCACCGGTTGTATTGCAATGGCTACTCTCCATTGCTTCTACAGTGCCTTGTTTCTTCAGGCAGCCTTTCAAAGGGTGTAGCTAAGCCACCATCAAATCAAACTAGGAGGGTCTTTAACTCAGTACAGCTGAGAATTGAACAATCTGTAGGGGTGGCTGCCCCTATTTTTCTAGATGATTACAGAAAATGGCCTTAATTGCTACAGAGCAGTTGACAGAGATGCCTTTTTTGTTTCTCTTTTTGTCACGCCAAGCACCACGGAAACATTTCTTTGCGGCACAGCTTGACTGTGTCCATTAGGCAGGACTGGCCCCTCTGATTTTAAACCACTTGCATTCCACAGACCTGAAATAGCTGTGTACCTGTGGTATCAGGACTTCTCTGAGCTTGAAAATGATCTCTGATTAAAGAAAACAAGCTGTGAATTTTAAACAGAACTGTAACTATTCCTGAATAAACTCAAGTGTAGATACTCTTATTATAGAGTATGACCAAATCTACCTTGAGGTCCATTAAGCATTTCTCTGCACAGGAAGCTAGCCCAGAGGAGCTGTTACACACTGCTTCTTCATGAAGATGAAATTAAAATTACCTTTTCTCTAATTCCTCATCTTTTTAATTCCTGGCTTTGCTCATTCCATGGAAATTGCCTTAAATGGATCAGCCTTTCTTAAAAGACCAGGAAAAATTAACAGGACAAGAGCAAGCAGCACTCTCCCCTCAGCATGGCTTGTGACACGCTCATAGAATCACAGAGCTGTTAGGCTTGGAAGGGACCTCAAGGATCAGCCAGTTCCAACCCCCTCCCCATGGGCAGGGACACCTCACACCACAGCAGGTTGCTCACAGCCACATCCAGCCTGGCTGCAAAAACCTCCAGGCATGAGGCTGCCACCACCTCCCTGGGCAACCTGTGCCAGTCTCTCACCACCCTCATGAGGAACAACTTCTTCCTAACATCCAATCTGAATCTACCCATTTCTAGTTTTGTTCCATTCCCCCAGTCCTATCACTCCCCTACACCCTCAAAAGTCCCTCCCCAGCCTTCCTGTAGCCCTCTTCACATCCTGGAAGTCCACCATTAGGTCTCCTCAGAGCCTTCTCCTCTCCAGACTGAACAGCCCCAACTCCCTCAGTCTGTCCTCATAGCAGGGCAGCTCCAGCCCTCTGCTCATCCTCATGGCCCTTCTCTGGACATCTTCCAGCACCTCCAGATCCTTCCTGAAATAGAGGCTCCAGAACTGGACACAGAGCTCCAGGTGTGGTGTCACCAGAGTGGAGCAGAGGGGGAGAATCCCCTCCCTGGCCCTGCTGGCTCTGCTTCTCTTGCTGCAGCCCAGGCTGTGATTGGCTTTCTGGGCTGCAAGCACACACTGCTGGCTCCTGTTAAATGCAAATGTCAATTCACAGAGCTGTTTCAGGAGAGGGTTTGGGTTGGGTTTTGTTTGTTTTTAAACTCAGTTCCTAGCCACTATCTGACAAAGAAAATCAAATGGGAACTCCTAAAACTCAAAAGGCTGAGAGAAAAATCACATTTGTGGAGAGGCTCCTTCAGTGGAGAAAGCTATCAGACAAGGAATCTTGGTGAAAGTTGGGTTTTCAGCAAGTCAGGCCAGCATGTGGAAGCCACCAGAGATACAATTAAATACTGGCCTCTTATGAAACATAACATCCTGTAAACCAAAAGCAACATCTTTGGGTTGCTTGGTTAGCATTTGGATTCTCTAAGTTTTTTAGTTGAGAAGGCAGCAAGTGGAGGCTGCAAAGTTTAACAGTTTAGTTCATTATACCCAGCTCTCTTTTTTTCCCCCAACAGCTTTTGTTTCATTAGACCTTTTCCCCTCAATATTTGAGTGAAAACAGCCAGGATGCTCAATAACTACACTCCCCAGAGCACTAGGGTTTAACTTTACCTTCCAAATGTTCCAACAGGGCAGCTTCCACAACTATGGTTCCACATCTCCTGGAATCTGTTTCAGTAAGAGTCCCAAACTCAAGAATTTGTGTTAACTAACCTCCATCATTTCATGTGCTACTGATGGCAAACAAAACATTAAACTCTGTGCCCTGGTGTCAATTGAGGCTTCTGCTGGCAGGATTTAACTTCCTAACTTAGGATGAACTTCAGACACACTTTCATTACTACTGTGGCCACTGATTTTATGTCCATACTGATGAATAAAAGCTCTCTTCAAGTGAGCAATGCCTTGTTCCCATGAGTAAACAAAGCTCAGCTGTGTTAAAATAAATAGATGAATTCAGACCATCAGTCTGAGCAGGTCCTAAAAGCAGGAGGCAATGCAGCTAAGAGTCAGCATTTTAGTACTGTCTTGAAGCAAATCACATAACTTAGTAGAGAGAAGTCTACAGGATAATAGAATCTGGAAGCAGAGATGCTGAAGGCCTGTAACTATTCTTCCACTAGGAAGTATGCTCATCGCAGCGAGGAAAACCTCACCAGCTAAATGCATGGGAGGTACCTTGCCTTGGCAGGGCTTGATGCTGCCAGGAATCCTCAAAGCCTCAAGCTACTTAAATCAGTTTCCCTCCACAATCAATGCTTTTGCTATTATGAAACAAGTTGAGAAGGCAAGTGGAGAGGAAGGGTTTAAAGTCTCCTGCCAAATGTGATTCTAATTTATTAGGCAACGATTTCCAAATTAAAAGCCTCAGGCCTCGGTTTCCAGCGGCGCGTTTGCGGAAGGCTGATCTAGCATGGCTTCAGACCGGGAGCTGCAGCTCCACATCCAGGGCTCAGAGTGACAGATGTACAGTTAATCAATTTTTCCTTTGCTTTCTTGGGTTTTAGCTGTACTTGAGATGTCAAATTTGCAAGTCAATCGAGATGTTGGAGTGCCTCTTGGGGTCCTAATTTCTCAAAGCCTGTGAAGCCGGTGCTTCACTTGAAGCACGCAGAAGAGCTGCATTTGAAATTGCCAGGGAAATAAGTATACTTCTCAACTTCCTGAGAGGAGGCCCTCACTACATTACAGTTGCCCCTTAGCAGTTTCCTGCAGCAATCAGCATTACTTGAGGCCAGCAACTAACAGGAATTCAAACTGGTGCAACTACTCTGACTTTCATCTCACCAACATTTGCACTCAAAATTGCCTATTTGTCAGCCAGACAAATTTAAGAGGGCACTGCAGTTGACAGGGTAATGATTTGGGAGAGAGGAAAGAGGAGAGAGGAAAGAGGAGAGAGGAAAGAGGAGAGAGGAAAGAGGAGAGAGGAAAGAGGAAAGAGGAAAGAAAGAGAGAGGAAAGAGGAGAGAGGAAAGAGAGGAGAGAGGAAAGAGGAGAGAGGAAAGAGGAGAGAGGAAAGAGGAGAGAGGAAAGAGGAGAGAGGAAAGAGGAGAGAGGAAAGAGGAGAGAGAGAAAGAGGAGAGAGGAAAGAGGAGAGAGGAAAGAGGAGAGAGGAAAGAGGAGAGAGAGGAAAGAGGAGAGAGGAAAGAGGAGAGAGGAAAGAGGAGAGAGGAGAGAGGAAAGAGGAGGAAAGAGGAGAGAGGAAAGAGGAGAGAGGAAAGAGGAGAGAGGAAAGAGGAGAGAGGAAAGAGGAGAGAGAGGAAAGGAGAGAGGAAAGAGGAGAGAGGAAAGAGGAGAGAGGAAGAGGAGAGAGGAAAGAGGAGAGAGGAAAGAGGAGAGGAGGAAGAGGAGAGAGGAAAGAGGAGAGAGGAAGAGGAGAGAGGAGAGAGGAGAGAGAGAGGAAGAGGAGAGGAAAGAGAGGGAAGAGGAGAGAGGAAAGAGGAGAGAAAGAGGAGAGAGGAAGAGGAGAGGAAAGAGGAAGAGGGAGAGAGGAAGAGAAAGGAAAGAGGAGAGAGGAAAGGAGAGAGGAAAGAGAGGAGAGAGAGAGGAAAGAGGAGAGAGAAAGAGGAGAGAGGAAAGAGGAGAGAGAAAGAGGAGAGAAAAAGAGGAGAGAGAAAAGGAGAGAGAAAGAGGAGAGAGAAAAGAGGAGAGAGAAAAGAGGAGAGAAAAAGACCAAAAGCCTCCCTTCAGAAAGAGCAGGAGCCCTTGCAAAAGTCACAGAAATGAAGCACTCATTCCACAAGCAAAGCAAAGAAGGCTTCATCAGAAAATGTTTAGCAGGCATCGAAGAGCAGAAAACAGAGAAGGCTGAAGACTGGCCGAATGAATAAGCACAGTTGTGCTTACACATAGAGATCAGCACAAGAGCCTGAGCCCAGTCATGCAAGAGAAGAGGCAGTGTGCAAGGTGATGATCTAATCAGGTTCTTACCAGGGCTTCATTATCTTCTGCAATTTCTGATACCGTCTGCAAAATTAAAACTCGCAGGTGAGGAGACAGGCTTCAAAACCAGCTGTACTCTATTTACCTCTGCACACACACAGCCCCCACCACCACCACCACACCCCCCACCTGACTCATACAACTGAAAGGCAGGCACACACTAAGAGGCAGTAAATTACTAACAATCTGCTGCGAACAGAAAGAGTTCAGTGAGTGACAAAGGACGTGGCTAATAGTTGTTCAGAAAACTTGTGGTAGCTTCTGTTAGGAAAACAAAACCACACAGAGAAGAACAGTTGATAGGGGAAATAAATTACTCGACAAGCTGTTTCTCTCCACCATCACAGCATATCTAGGCACCCTCAATTAGTTCAGTACTTGTGTAGAAGTCTTCTTTGGTACAAGACAACCCAAGGTTACACATGAAGCATTTTCTGCCACGCTGCTATGACATGCAGTCTGTTGCCTGAAATAAAACCCCTCCTCGTTACTTCCAGTCTCCAACAGCAATACTGATGGCAGAGTTGGCAGATTGGTTGAAAGTTGCTGTGTGGCTAGGATCAAGACGCAGCCAAACCCTGACCTTCTGAACTCAGAGACAAATTGCAGCTACTCAGTGTGACCTGCACTAGATTCTATGGCCCTGCTCTGGCAGGGGGCTGGACTCAATGATCTTTGGAGGTCCCTTCCAACCCCTGACATCCTGTGAGTCAAAACTGTCTTGCACCAGCAGCTCCATGGCACAAACAGTGCAGGACACTTCTCCCAACAGGATATGTAAGCTCACCCATAGCCCTTCTGCTCCTAAAATTCACACACCAAAGGACATGTCTAGACTCAAGGTGCTGAATCAATGCACTTAATGACCTGCTTAAGAATGTCACTTATTGATGGAGATTTCAAGGGGTCAAGCCATACAGCCAACTTTTCATGTGATGCTCTTGCTTTCCTACCAGCTTCCAAAGCACTTAATTCCTGTTTATAGCAAGAGGTTTAATGTATCCATGAGGGTTTTTTTATCTAGGCATTTCCTGGGTTACACTGCTGTGTGTCATTGGTGAACCAGAAGCTATGGCATCTTATTAATATATTCAGGAAACTGGAGGCTAAATATTAAGAGGGGGAAAGGAGGAAGCAAATAAGTGCATTTGAAAGCTGCAGCCCTGCTAATCACAATTTGCAAGTCATCCTCCTGCTAATAACTAAGCTTCAGAACTGCTGATTATGCTGCTAAGCAAGCTGAAGAAAAACCAGCAATGGTAAAAATGGCATCCAAGATAAAAGACTTCTTTTTAAATCACCACTTAAAACAAACAAACAAAACAAAAGACCCAAAACACACCCAAAACCCCCAAAATAACAACAGAACATCCCCCCCCAAAAAAAACCCAAACCAACCATCAACCAAAAAAACCCTCACAACAACCCCAAAAACCGACCCAGCAACAACAAAACCCCAAACCAAACAGAAACCTCCTCGTGTTTCCTAGCTGTGTGTGTGGGTTATTTCCAGAAGGACCAGTCTCAGGGTGGTCATCTTTGGGGCTGCCTTTTGTAACCATCAGGGAGAAAACACAGAGAGCACACCACAGGAACAGTGCTGTGAAATCCTTCAGTGCTAGCTAGGAGCAGCAATGGACATGCCTGGAGGTGATGATACAATAATACAATAATAATACAATACACCAGGTTGGAAGAGACCTTCAAGATCATCGCGTCCAACCCATCAAACAATCCAACCCACCCAACAACTAGACCATACAGCCAAGCACCCCATCAAGTCTTCTCCTGAACACCTCCTGTGAAGGTGACTCCACCACCTCCACGGGTAGCCGATTCCAATGGGCAATCACTCTCTCCGTGTAGAACTTCTTCCTAACATCCAGCCTAAACCTGCCCTGGCGCAGCCTGAGACTGTGTCCTCTTGTTCTGGTGCTGGATGCCTGGGAGAAGAGGCCAACCTCTGCCTGGCTACAACCTCCCTTCAGGTAGTTGTAGAGAGCAATAAGGTCACCCCTGAGTCTCCTCTTCTCCAGGCTAAGCAACCCCAGCTCCCTCAGCCTTTCCTCATAGGGCTTGTGTTCCAAACCCCTCACCAGCTTTGTTGCCCTTCTCTGGACACGTTCCAGCAAGTCAACATCCTTCCTAAACTGAGGGGCCCAGAACTGGACACAAGACTCAAGGTGTGGCCTAACCAGTGCAGTGTACAGGGGCACAATGACCTCCCTGCTCCTGCTGGCCACACTGTTCCTGATGCAAGCCAGGATGCCATTGGCCTTCTTGGCTGCCTGGGCACACTGCAGGCTCATGTTCAGCCTACAATCAACCAGTACCCCCAGGTCCCTCTCTGCCTGGCCACTCTCCAGCCACTCTGACCCCAGCCTGTAGCACTGCCTGGGGTTGTTGTGGCCAATGTGCAGAACCCGGCACTTGGATGTGTTAAATCTCATGCCATTGGACTCTGCCCATCTGTCCAGCCTGTCGAGGTCCCTCTGCAAAGCCTCTCTGCCCTCCAGCAAATCAACTGCTGCCCCCAGCTTGGTGTCATCTGCAAATTTACTGCTGATGGACTCAATGCCCTCATCCAGATCATCAATAAAGATGTTGAAGAGCATGGGGCCCAGCACTGATCCCTGGGGCACACCACTAGTGACAGGCCGCCAGCTGGATGTGGTGCCATTCACCATTACTCTCTGGGCTCGGCCCTCCAGCCAGTTCTAACCCAACGCAGTGTGCTCCTGTCCAAGCCATGGGCTGCCAGCTTGGCCAGGAGTTTGCTGTGGGGAACGGTGTCAAAGGCCTTGCTGAGGTCCAGGTAGACCACATCCACAGGCCTCCCCACATCCACCAGGCGGGTCACCTGATCATAGAAGGAGATCAGGTTGGT